>CM044316.1:74642500-75892500 GCA_024291935.2 Okapia johnstoni | reverse complement strand
TATAATCATTGCTCCCAGAAAATGCTACCTCATATCTTTAATAATATGTAACACATTATGTTTTGGTTATAGCATATAAAATGATTTTAAGGGAATAATGGAATAATATTAAAAGTAAAAAGGTAGCCAAGATGGAATATAGGATTTAGGTCATATCTTTCCCTTGTGTTATACAAATAACTGAAACAAAGAAACGGATTTTAGCACAAGCCTTAATGTTACATTTCACTTTACTTTGGTGCCTATAGTAATAGTGAAAGTCACTCAGTCATGTCCGACTCTTTGCGACCCCATGGACATATAGTCCATGGAATTCTCTAGGACAGAATACTGGAGGGGGCACCCTTTCCCTTTTTCAAGGGATTTTCCCAATCCAGGGATCAAACCAGGGTCTCCTGCATTGCAGGTAGATTCTTTACCAACTGAGCTATTGGTACCTATAGAAATAAGCATATTAAGAATTTTTAATAAATTTTTTAAAGACAAAATTAACTCTAAAAATTTATTTTGAAAGGGGAAATGATCAAACAATAAACAGTAGTTAATTTTTCTTTAATAGAATACAATATTTTAGGTATTTATTAAGAAGTAACTAATTTTAAAATTGAAGTATATAGAAGGTTTCCAGTGTTATCTAAAATTTGTTAACAGTGCATAGATTTTCTTTGAATAGCAACTGGCCTATAAGAGACCAGACAGAGCTACAGTTTCTAAGTTCATCAATTTTCAGTTGATAAGAAAAAAAGGAAAATGTTGCTTAAACTTGTTTGCTCCTTTTCAGAAGTGTTTTTGAGACTAAGATGGACTGACAAGTGCTTCAGTACTGAAATAAAAAGAATAAAGTATGGAATTTTATTCATCTTATTCAGCCTAATTGGAGAAGAAAATGGTAACCCACTCCATCATTCTTGCCTGAGAAATCCCATGAACAGAGGAACCTGTTGAATATAACTTAGCAACTACAGCACCGTGACCATATTCATCTTAATACTTTATTTAAAACAAACATTTATTGCTGAAGTATGAGGTAATTTGCTTAAAAGGAAAACATTGATTAAGTAATTAAAGTATGAAGGAACTGAAGAAAAATCTCCCAAAGTATATCTCTTTAAAAAGTCCATCCCATTTTATTATTAAATGAGGACTGGTTTTAGGCATGACAGAGAGAACTGAGAGGTAATCACAGTGCTTCTTTAGAGCTTACTCTGATGCAAGCAGAGGGTAAAAGAGAATGTTTTGGAAGATATTCAACATTTAATTACCTTGATTCCAATTTTTCCTAATGAGTGTCAATACTTTCAGCCAGTTGATTTCAAATACTTATTTTATAATGTGTAGTACAAAGAACATTTCAGAACTAATAAAAATGCAAATGAAAAAAGGAAAATGGCTAATATTTCGTTAGCGTTCTGTTTACCAGTACATTAAAAAAGGACCAGTTTGCTATGTGTGTGAATATTCTTGCCTGCGTATGCATAAACGGGACCAGAGATCATAAGGAACGATGGATGTTTTTATCGCATTTTAATTACAACTGTGTGTAACTTTGAACCGTAAAGTAATTTAAAGAGATTAAGCAGAAAATTAACCAGACTTAAAAAGCAGGATTTTTGTAGTAGGAATGTGTTCCACCTGCTAGTAATGCAGATTTCAGTTTTTCTTGCTGGTCATTAAATTCTGTCTTCAAAGGATAAAAGAGATATAGATGCAGACACACAAGGTGCAGCCAAAAAGAGCTTTCAAGTTTGTGAGACCATGTGTATTCCCAGCCCAGCAGCCTGTCTCGGATAATGACATCTAGTCACTTTAGGGGAGCACATGAATGTGGTTCTTAAAGATCAGAATCTGTGTGGATTTCACCAGTGAAACTTTATTCTGGAGTATATCTTATTTCCCCCAGCATAATGAAATGGTTATTTTTACCACTAAGCGTGGGGTGGTTTTTAATACATCAATGGATAACTGGAACAGAATGAGATGCTGCCATTGTTTTGGGGACCAGGCAGTGGGCTTGTATCTCAGTGGTCACATGGCATTCTGTGTGTCTTGCGCCCAGATTTCCTTCGTTTTGAAAGAAAACCAGCCATACTAGTCACATCCTAATGGCTTCATCTTAACTTGATTATATCTGCAAAGACCTTATGTCCAAATAAGGTCATATTCAGAGGTACCAGGTGGTCCAACTTCAAGATATCTTTTCAGGAGGTACAATTTAACCCATAAAAATGGAGCACCAGAAAAGCAGAGGGGATCTGCCAGGGCACCAAGACCAATGACTGCAGAAGCTTTCTAAGTTTCCATTTTCCTCTAGAGATATATTGAATTATTGACTTACTGAATAATTTTCAGGTTTCAATTTTCATATCTTTGAATATTCTTTTTGCCTAAGCTATGTCCCTTTCCCCCTCTGTGAAATTCTTCTTATCTTTAGGATGTACTATCATATCCTGGAGGCAGCCTTCCCTGGCCCTCCCAAGTCTCTCTATTCCAAGTCACTCACTCCATTCCAGATGAGTGTGTTTACTAGTTCATTCAAATAATTTTAATGCATATTATGTGGCACAGTGATAAATACTAGATATGGAGCTAGGTTATTAGGAAAACAGACCTTACCTCTAAGGTAGGTTACAGGCTAGTAGAGAACACAAAAAAATAATTATAACAAAGCTTAATAAGTGATAAAGTGATCACAGCATGCTATGACCACTTAAGGAAGAACACCAAGCCCAGGTAAATGGTAGGTAAATGCCGACGAAGGTGCAAGGGATGACACAAGAATTTTGATACAATGAGATTAACATTTTAAATGCAAAAAATAGTTCTAAATCAGTCCTTTAATGAAGTACCTATTTTTGATCCTATAAATATTCTCTGCTAGATACTTAGCTGTTTAATTAATTCATTCAATGAGTCATTCATTCATTAAATTTGACAGCTATTTCTGGATTGAGATACTGACTTAAGTTCTGTCAAACATATGTCTGAACTGTTTTAAAACAAACATTAAGTAAAGTAATGGACTAAAATATATTTAACTTCTTTAAAGTTAATGGAGCAACTTATTTTGAACTGTTGATCAAGCTTTATTTATCTATAATTTATTGCTTCCTAGAGAAAATTTTGTCAATCTGCAATCTGTATATCTCAAAGCAGACCTTAAATATTCTAAAGGTAATTTTCGTAAACAGGCATTTTAGAATGCCTGCAATTAGAGTTACAAGTGATGATTGTCTGCAATAGCAATTTTCTTGTCTTAATGGAAATAAGCTGTTTATTATTTTTAAAAATGTATGTCAACCATTATTTATGTTTAGAATGCTGCCTTTTCTCCAAAAGCTGATAAAATATTCAACTTTCTACTGACAGTGCAGTAAAATGTGAAGGAAGACATCAGCCTTCAAAGACTGACAATAAAAATCCACACTGAGCTTTGATAGATTGGTTTTAATATGAAAGTAAAAGTGTTAGTTGATCAGTCATGTCTGATTATTTGTGACCCATAGACTGTAGCCTGCCAGACTTCTCTGTCCATAGGATTTCCTAGGCAAAGTACTGGAGTGGATTTCCATTTCCTTCACCAGGGGATCTTCCTGACCCCGTGGATTAAACCCAGGATTCCCACATCACAGGTAGATTCTTTACCATCTGAGCCACCAGGGTTTTAATATGATTACCCTTAAAATTCTTAAAGAGCAAGGAATACCAGACCACCTGAGTTGCCTTTGAGAAATCTGTATGCAGGTCAAGAAGCAACAGTTGGAACCTGACATGGAACAGTGGACTGGTTCCAAATTGGGAAAGGAGTACATCAAGGCTGTATATTGTCACCCTGCTTATTTAACTTATATGCAGAGTACATCATGTGAAACTGGGCTGGATGAAGCACAAGCTAGAATTAAGATTGCCAGGATAAATATCATTAACCTCAGATATGCAGATGACACCACCCTTATGACAGAAAGTGAAGAGGAACTGAAGAGATTCTTGATGAAAGTGAAAAGGGAGAGTGAAAAATCTGACTTAAAACTCAACATTCAAAAAACTAAGATCATGGCATCTGGTCCCATCACTCCATGGCAAATAGATGGAGAAACAATGGAAAGAGTGAGAGACTTTATTTTCTTGGGCTCCAAAATCACTGACTGCAGCCATGAAATTAAAAGACACTTGCTCCTTGGAAGAAAAGCTGTGACCAACCTAGACAGCATATTAACAAGCAGAGACATTACTTTGCCGACAAAGGTCTGTCTAGTCAAAGCTATGGTTTTTCCAGTAGTTATGTATGAATGGATGTGAGAGTTGGACCATAAAGAAAGCTGAGCACCGAAGAATTGATGCTTTTGAACTGTGGTGTTGGAGAAAACTCTTGAGAGTCCCTTGAACTGAAAGGAGATCAAGCCAGTCAATCCTAAAGGAAATGAGTCTTAAATAATCATTGGAATGACTGATGCTGAAGCTGAAACTCCAATACTTTGGCCACCTGATGCAAAGAACTGACTCATTGGAAAGAACCCTGATTCTGGGAAACACTGAAGGCAGGAGAAAGGGACGACAGAGGATGAGATGGTTTGATGGCATCACCAATCCATGGATATGAGCTTAAGCAAGCTCTGGGAGTTGGTGATGGACAGGGAAGCCTGGCGTGCTGCAGACCATGGGGTCATGAAGAGTTGGACACAACTGAGTGACTGAACTGAACTGAACTGACTGACCCTTAAAATAGCAAGTTTGACTAAAGTTTTGCTAAAGCAAAAATGTTTTACTTTCTACTTTAGTCAAATATTTACATGTATTCATATTATGTATATGAACGGATGCATAGTACTTCACCAGTTCATCCAATTTCTTGTATTCTTAATATTATGCAACTAAAAAGTAACTTTAGTTGACTTCTCCTATCATGTGTGCTCAGTTGCATGTGACTCTTAGCCCTCCAGGCTGCTCTGTCCATGGGATTCTACAGGCAGGAATACTGGAGTGAGTTGCCATGCCCTCCTCAAGGGGATCTTCCTGAACCAGGTGTTGAACATGCGTCTCCTGCATTACAGGCAGTCTTTACCACTGAATCACTGGGGAAGCCCTCTCCTTACTATAGCTATACTCTATATTTAGAGAATACAATAATAAGAATGAAACAGAAATATTAGGTTAATTGATTCACAGAAAGAATGCTAGCTCTTTTCCCCAAGTAAATCTAGAACAGGGTTTGGCAAATACTTTTATTAAGTGCCTTTTACAGCCACATTAAATATGAAAAAATGATATGCATCCTTTTTTCTTTCTTTTTTTTTAAGAGACTTATAAGAATCCTGAAATGCATATAGGTTAGACAATAGAAATAAAAAGGTTTTCGGCCTGGCCGTTTTGAAGGAGTTATTTTGTTAAAAACTGGTCTTGGTTGTCTGATAGGTCAAGTATTGAACCTCTTTGTGACAGTATCAGCTCTGGCTTCTCCTGGCTCATTTTGGGTGTGTGCGAAGTCAGTCAGTGGTATCTGCTGCAGGGTCTGTATATTAGTAGGAACTGGTTAAACAATTCTAAATCTCATTTCTTTCTTCTTTCCCCATCTCTTTTCTTCTCTTTCTTTTTCCTTTTATTTTTACTGAAGAAAATTTTTCAAGTGTTATTAACAGAAATTCATATGTGGTGTGGCAGGACAGTATCTCAGAAGGTCATCAAAATGTGAGACTGTTTCCTTGAAACATTTCTGTGCTATTGTTTTAAAAATAATAATAATTTAAAAATGGTATTCATAGATATGTCATTGTGAAATTGAAAAAAAAAAAGGTTCTATTGTTTAGGCAAAGAAATCTGACATTTCCAGAACACCAGTTGCTCATTGTTACCCTACAGGTAAGTGGTGCGGTCTGCATGGGTTTTGAACTCAGCTTAACTAGAAAGCCTGGGTTTTTAAATAAAAACATATGGAAGTTTCAAGTTTACAAGGACAGAAACGTTAGTTTTGCTTTTATTGTTTCATTATTGTAATTTCATTATTTCATCCCTTTGTCTACCCTTTAAGCTGTTCGCTGGTGGCTCAGCTGGTAAACAATCCCTCTGCAATGTGGGAGACCTGGGTTTTTGATCCCTGGGTTGGGTAGATCCCCTGGAGAGGGGAACAGCTACCCACTCCAGTATTCTGACCTGGAGAATTCCATGGACTATATAGTCCATGGGGTCACAAAGAGTCAGACATGACCGAGCTGCTTTCACTAGATCCCTAGTCTACACTTTGGAGGTGGCTCTAGGGCTCCACTGCTTTTACTTTCGTATTTTGAAAGAACTTCATGACAGAAAGTGTATAGATATTTGGAGTACAACTTCTACTCCCAGAAATCTGAGAAAATTTGGTTACTAGGGACTCCATTAGGCTGATGCTAATTATCCTTCATGTTAATTTGTTATTTATTTTTTAGTAAGGATCAGTACAATTGGGTATTATTAGCACTCAGATGACAGAGGAAGGAGAAAGTGGCCGTAGTTCATAATCTGGTGGAGTTCTACAATAATTGTTCTCTAATGTCTTTCAGTTAGAGTTCTTAGTGAAGAGCCATTTCAAATAGTTGGTTCCTTACATTCATCAGCCCTGGAGTGAGGCCAAAGGGAAGGGGGTGGAAATCCATTATTCTAGCTACTAAATTGCCCCTTTCTGATCACTGTTTTGTTTATAGGGCCAAAGTTTTAGTTGATAAAGTGTTCTGTGAACCACAAATTTTATCTAAAAAATGTCCCTCTCAAAACCCAGAAACACGTCTTTTTTAAATCTGTCCTGTTCTGTCCTATTAGGGCATGATGGATCCACCAGCATACAAATATTTTCTATAACTTTGCACCCTCAAAAATTCTCCCTTGATTTAGTATTTCAGTGTTGTTACTGTTTTGTTTCTCTGTATCAGTCCCTAAGCTCTTCAAATTCGTTGTCTTCGGATAGTATATCTACTTTGTTATCTTTCATTTCTCCATCTCATTCCATTCCAGTTCCATCTCTACCACTGTACTGAATCTTGTCAGCTTTACTGGTGTTCTACATATTGACAACTCCTCTGTTCATTTTTCTCCTGTCACTTATCATCTTATTTGAAAGTAGTGCAAGATCTATTTGACCATTCCCTTTGTTTCAAGTTCTTTTTTTTTCCCCTTTGTCTTAAAAATACTGGCTATTTAGTTAAGAATGACCAGGAGGGGGCCAAGAAAGGGTTTTAGGACACCTATGGGAAGGTTGTTGGTGATGGTAGAAGTTTGACAACAGAAATAGTAGATTGGATTTAGGTGTTCACAATGGTGATGAATATAAATGAATATAAAAATGATATGAGGTAAAACTTGAAGTTCTCGGGGACTGAAGGGCTTTAGTTCAGTTTTGAACGTGCTGATATCCCTGAGGAGCTCCTGAGATATTAAAATACTGAATAGATATTGCCCATAGTGGGATATAGACCTCAGAGGAGAATTCTGAGATAGAACTACTTTAGAGCATTATTAATTTAGAATTGATTTGAGGTAATGGACTTAGATATGATCACTTAAGGTCAGAAGGGTAAATTGAAAGAGAGGTCTTAGGAAGAAACACACTATAGCCTATAATGTATTTTAGTTCTTTATTCACTTAAAAGAATGGCTATAGAATAAGTCTGGATATATAGGAAGTGACAAGATAATAACTCTTGGAGTTGTTCCTTTTATTTTTTATCCCATGTGATACATTTTTCTTTCAGATTGTGATGAGACTTAATGTAGTTGAAGGCACACAAGCAGTAGATTTTGTCACACCTGTCACTCTACTTTTAATAATACATTTCAGCAATAGCAAAGTCTTGCATGATGTATAAAGTCAATATTAAGTATAATAATGCTGTATTTGATTATGATGATGAAGTTTGACATAAATATCTTTCTTCTATCTTAAAAGAAAAGTTTTGCTACAGCTATGAAATTCATTTAGTGCTTTGCTGTTGTCTGGGACTATCACATTCATTCTTCCCCCTTAGCTGCTTTTGAAATGCTTTACTATTTGAGGTTGCAGTAAATAATAGTGTTTCTTTACACTCTAAACAAATGGAATTTAAAAAAATGTTTTAGTAAATGTATAAACCCATGGTAGAGAACTAAATAACAAGATGTATACCATATTTGCATTGGGAAAAAAGAATATATACATATAGAAAGTATGCTAGCATTTATATACTTAGAATCAGAAAATGAAAAACATTCATTGGCCATAAAGGTTCTTAGATGAATGGCATCTTCCTAATAGTCTAATAGTACTAATTTATGTGGATATTAGGCTGCATAATTTCATTGAAATATTTTTTACATGTGGAGAAAAGAAGTGTAGAAACAAAGGAAATAAACCAGAATCATTTTAGTACCCTTAAATGGAGCAAACTACTTAATTACTCTGAAAATATTCTTTTGCTTGAGTATCATCTTTTACTGACATACATTATTCATTTTTGTGAACAAAACAGAAAGTGATTCAAAGAATGGATTCAAGTTTTTTATATATATGCGGAAAGAATGGAAAGAGTTTCTATTAATCTTTTGTAGTTAATTTATATTTTCAAAGGATATTTGATAACCAGATTTTCCAATTTAGTTTTTTGAGAAAATGATAAATAAATTACAAAGTAATCAATGATAAAATACCTTTCCTTTGGAATTCATTGTAGAAAAATTCAAAGCACAATAAGACATATGTTTTTCATTTGTGGTAGATATAATCTGGGTAAAAAATTTTTCTGAATATATAAACATATATTGGAAAATCTGTCTTTCAAAAATGTTTCCAGAAATTCATTTTATTACACACTGTACATAAATCTATATTAGCTGATATTAGTATATTCAGAATGTATAAACTTCAAAATATCTGAAATATCCCCTATTTCCTATTATTAATAAAACACTTGTGGACCAATTTTAAATTTTTTGAAATCATAAAGTACACACACTATTCTCTTTGCAAATGATGCCACATGATGATACCATTTTTCTTACGTTTTCTCCTTCTAATGACTTCTCAGTTTATCTTAAATGCATAATACATGGGTGTGTGCTCAGTTGTGTCCCACTCTGTGCAGGCCTCATGGACTGTAGCCCACCAGGCTCCTTTGTCCATGGAATTTTCTAGGCAAGAAACTGGAGTGGGTTGCCATGCTCTCCTCCAGATGATCTCCTGGACCCAGAGATTGAACCCTCATCTCTTGTGTCTCCTGCCTTGGCAGGCAGATTCTTTACCACTAGTGCCACCTGGGAAGTCACAATGAATGCATAATACTCAAACTAAAACTACCACACTGAAAAATTTGTTGCTTCAAGCAAAGAAATTTTAACTCAGTGACCCTAGAACCGCCCTGCACTGGACCCCAGCTCTGCCCCCTGTAATCCCAGGAAGGTGTTTAGGGCCTAGACTGTTGAGGAATGATCTTGCTGACATTCTGAGGATGATTTTCCCACTGAAAACCCTAAATCTTCATCTTCCAGGCATGCTTTCTTCCTGGAAAGGTATACTGTTACAGAAAATATGCATTCATCTCAGGTGTGTTAAGAAGCTAGGCTAAAAATCAAGTTGATTAGGTTTGTCAAATGGTATGTCTCTTTCCTTTTGGTTTGATCTGAGATTTATTTTCTCATTCTTGAGCTGTGAGAGATACCTGGTTGTAATAGGAAACTTAGTAGAAAGTTTACTTCTCTTTAGGTCAGAACTAGACACACATGGTAATTTAGTTGAATTGAAGAGGAAATCATGGCATTTTTGCTCAGAAGTGACTACTTGAAATAAAAAAAAAAAGTCCCTGTCAGTCTGTTGCTAAACCCTGTATATCCTATATAGATTGCAATTTTGTTTAGCTCTGTAAACTACACTTCTCCCCGCCATCCCAAGCATTCTTGTGCCCTCATTTCTCTTAACATGTACTTCACACACAACTTATTCAACAAATTAAATAAGGTGGTCTTATTTCATTGCATAATATTTTAAATGAGTTAGAAGTAGGAGATCCTGACTTCCATACTAGGAGTTTAGAAATACTGTTATATACTGACATTTAATATTTCAAAGAATTTCTGATTGAAATAGTTTTTATTCTTAATTATGAATATTTCATAAATTTGAATGAAATGATGAACTCACATAGTTACTATATGGACAAGTCTATGTCTCCAGTTTTTTCCTTTATAGCTTAGAAGAAATTCATGGCTTTATCAATGGAATATTCCAAATATACAGGAAGCAGAGAGTGTAGCATAATGAGTAATGGTGGATTACAATGTCTTCTAGCATTTTTTCCTCCTCTAGAAATTTCTTTTCAGCTTCTGTACATTTTTATAATTGGCTATTTGCATTTTCTTATTAATTTTTAGATTTTTTATAAATTTTATCTAACAATTCTTTTGCTGATATTAATAACAAACATCTTCTCCTAGTCTGTGTCTTTTGTTTTCTGTTTATCTTGAAATGATCGTAGTTTCACAGGAAGCAGCAAAAATAATATAGAGAAGTCCCATGTGTCCTTCACCTAGTTTCCCAGAATATAACTACAGAACAATATCAAGACCAGGAAATTGACATTGGTACAAGGTGTGTGTATGGTTCTATGTCATTTATCTTTGATATGTCAGTTTGTATCCACAGCCACAGTCAAGAGAGAAAACTATTAACACAGACATCTCCATCATGCTATCCCTTTTATCCATAATCCCTAACTCCTGGCAACTATTAATTTGTTATCCCACCCTATAATTTTGTTATTTTGAGGAAGTATGTAAATGAAATCATACAGCATGTGGCTTTTGGGAACTAGATTTTGCAACTGAGCATAATTTTCTGCATAGACCATTATGTCTCCCGTTCCCATCTGCATGTCTTGTATTCTTTTCTTGCTTTACGACATTGGCTTAAACCTTCAATATCATGTTCAGTAGCAATGGTGAGAGTGGATATCATGTCTTTTCTTGATCTTTGGGAATAAGTATTAAGTCTTTCATCATTATATATTATTTTGGCTGTAGGGTTTTTGTAGATATTCTTTATCAAGTTGAAGTTCCCTGTTTTATGAGAGATTTTTTTTTTATCATGCATGGGTGTTTAAATTTTGTCAAATGAGTTTTCTGCAGCAATTGATATCATCACATGATTTTCTTCTTCAGATTGATAATACAATGAATTACATTGTTTGATTTTCAAATATTGAACAAGTCTTACATCTTTGGAATAAACTCCAATTGGTCATCTTATATGATTCTTTGCATATATTGTTGAACTCTATCAACTAATATTTTGTTGAGGATTTTTTATACCTATATTCACGAGAGATAATGGACTGTAGTTTTTTTTATTTTTTTAGTATTCTCTTTGTCTAGCTTTTGTACCAAGATCATATTAACTTCACAAAAGCTAAGGGGTAGATTGTTGATTTGAAAATATCCTTTTTTTTTCCCTAATGTAAACATTTAGTGCTATAAAATCCACATTTAGTGCTATAAAATCCTCTCTGCTCTGCTTTAGCTGTGTGCCACAATTTTTTACTTTTAATATATAAAATTAATTATTAGAGATAATGGCTAGTTGAATTTATCAGTATATTTTAATCAATTTCAGTACTTCCTTAGGTTATTATATCTTTCTATCTAAAGATAGTATAAAATTAAATTTTAGAGTCATATTTATCCAAATACTTACTATCTTGCAGATATAGGCAAAGAGTAATTTGGGAATGTAAGCAAATTGAAAACATAGAGGAAATAACTCATGAACATGTGTTTAAGTTCAAAAAAGTGTAAGTTGGATAATGGATAATTTCATCTGAAGAATTAGATAACAGTCTTTTCCTCTTTTACTTGTGTTATTTTAAAAATATCTTTAATGTCTTTACTGTGCATAATCTGGGAAATGTGTAGTTTTATATAAGTACAGTTTTGTCATGCTATCACTTCAGCTAAAAAAGTTGGGGGGTGAACTTGATTATAATCATTGTTTATAGAAAATTGTGCATCATTGATATTCAAATTGTAAGTAAAAAGTCATTCGATTTATTGAGCCTTGTTCCCTCTTAACTATGTTGTCAAGTCTGCACATCAATGATCTCAGATTAAAAGTCAGAAAAAGATTCAGGACTCAGTGAAAAAAACAAAAGACCACAGGTATAAAAAGAATGATGTTTTCAGAGTTAGTCCAACTCCTTCGTGACTCAGATAACCAATTTTCTTTTATGTTCACAAGCAGCAGGGCTTATATTGCTTTTGCGCTTCTCCAAAATAATAGGCACTAGATTGTCATCTTTGCTAGTTTTTACTGTGCTGTGTTTATGCCAAAACAACATAGGAAGAAAACAGTTCATTTAATTTAATTATTTTTTTTAAAAAAAACTCAATTTGTATGTTTAGATGCCACATCGGTTTCTTCCATTAAATTCAGAAAATATTTAGCTACTTATTGTATATGAAAAACTTTGACAGGCATTGTCTGGGGTATAAAGACTGAATATCGTCCTCAAACCATTCTTGGTCATCTCTAATGATTCCAAGCATTCAGGAAAAAGGAAGTAAACCTGTCCTCTTGGTTGCTATATACAATTTAAGCATTTTAAAGAAATTACTTCAAGTCTGAAAAGAGGGCAATCAAGCTTCCATATTTTTTTTTCCTAAATGGAAATCAGGTGAACTTTGGAACAAAATGATATTTTTCTGCTGCTGAGTTACTCAGTGAGAATGATGCAACAATTGCTTTTGGAATGATTATTCATAAGATAATGATTCTTTTATTCTTTTGATAGTAAACAGATGGTACTATGTGTAAACTTTGTTTCTTATAAATGTCAGTTGAGCTTTAAGGCTAAATGTTTTCTCATGTATGAAACCAACTCTTATATAACACAAAGAAGATGTCTTTCACACTTCAGAATGCTGACTAATCTGTAAATATACATATTTTAGGATATCTTGGAATGATTAGTTATTTAACTTTGGCTCAAGCAGTGTAACAGCATTTATGCAAATTTTCTGTATGAGTCTGTAAAAACAACATGAACCATTACTATTTAAGGTGGATGTCTTTCATTTTCTGTATTGAATCCTCTCTCTGTTTGGGTAATACATAGCTGCAAAACAACGCCATTTCCAAAATACACTACCTGTGTCAGTAAGGGAAATCAGAAGATTTGAAAAAGTAGGATTGATGTTCAACTTTTTGCTTAATATTCTGTCTAATACACCATGATACTGAGTATGGAATATAATGTGAAGCTTGGTTTTTCATATGGTGCCAGAATATATTTTCTTTATAAGAAACTAATCTACAGATCATTTAAATACCAGAATCCTGAATATCCTAGATGAGAATCTAGGGTAGATTTACAGATGAGAATCCATATTTTTGTGTGACAAAATACCTTTATCTTTACCTGGAAGATCTCATTTTATTGTCATGACAACTCTGCTTTTTAAAATTTTCCATTGGAGTATAGTTGCTTTATTATACTAATGTTAGTATCTGCTATACAGCAAAGTGAATCAGTTATACATATACATATATCCCCTATTTTTTGGATTTACTTCCTGTTTAGGGAGTCCCCTATGCTATACAGTAAGTTTTCATTAGTTATCTACTTTATACATAGCAATGCATGTATGTTAATCCCAATATCCCAATTTATCCCACTCTCCCTTCCCCGCTTGGTATCCAGAAGTTTATTCTGTATAACTGTATCTCTATTTCTGTTTTGCAAATAAGTTCATCTCTACCATTTTTCTAGATTCCACATGAAAGCAATATTATACGATATTTGTTTTTCTCTTGCTGACTTGCTTCACTGTTTCACAGCCCTCCTACACTGTTGGTGGGAATGTAAATCGGTACAGGCACTATGGAGGACAGTATGGAGGTTCCTAAGAAAACTAAAACTAGAACTACCATATGATCCAGCAATCCCACTTCTAGGCATACACCTGGAGAAAACCATAATTCGAAAAGATACATGCACCCCAGTGTTCATTGCAGCAGGATTTACAATAGCCAGGACATGGAAGCAACCTAAATGTCTGTCAACAGAGGAATGGATAAAGAAGATGTGGTACATATATACAGTGGAATATTACTCAGCCATAAAAGGAACAAAAATTATCATGACAACTGTTAAAATGTATATACTTGTGTGTGGTCATACACACTCACAAATTCACAAAAATACAGAGCCCCCAACACTTTAGTTACCTTAATGGATCTGTATGTGGAAATTCAAGTGGAGAATATTTGAGAAAAGAAATTCTCAATAGAGAAAAAGAGATGGATATATTCTCAGAATATTCAGATCATGTGAATAGTTTAATTAAGTTAATTATGACTCCAATATTACCATGACATCTGTGAAAGGGAGGAGATGATTACACTAGAACATTTTGTTGAAATGATGACTTAGAAAATCACTCTAAAATATTTAGGTTCTAGTCTGTGAAGAGTAGGGGCCTACTGAAGATTATAGACAGAAGAGGCCAACCTGTTTAATCAGATTAGGCCACATACTCTTAACAAATTACCTACAAAATTTCAGTGGCTTCACAAACAAAACTTTTCTGCCTGCTCATATCATAATTCAATGTGGGTCAGTGAGAACCTCTGCTTCATACAGTCATTCATGGATCCAAGCTTCTTCCACCAGCTGCTAGGGCCTCAGTGTCTTCCAATAAATCCTGTGCATCTAATTTAAGGCATAAGAAGGTTTGCAGGGGCAAGACTGAAAGGGCATTTCTCTTCTGCTTTCATTGTCTCATAACTGACCCACATGGTCCCACCTAATCTCAGAGATTATGCATGATACATAGTCTGGAAGAAATTTGGGATGGAGGCAGGGAGCTATGGAGAGGCCAGTTAACAGAGTAATTCAAAGGTCCAGAGTAATCTAATGATTAGGATCTTGTTATAGAGAGGCCTAGGGCAAAAACCTGCAACTTATATATTTCCACTCAGCATTTTGAGGTGACTGCATTTCTAATTCAGAGATACTGTTATGATATTGTTTAAAATGTGACTTGTGAAAAAGATAAATTAAGGCATCCCTTGTATTTATCAGAATGTATGGACTTATAGCCAGTTTCCCTGTTGGTTCAGATGGTAAAGAATCTGCCTGCAATGTAGGATGTTCCTGGGAAGGGAACATCCTTTGGAGAAGGAAATGGTTATCCATTCCAGTATTCTTGCCTGGAGAATTCCATGGATGGAGAAGCCTGGTAGCCTACAGTCCATGGGATTGCAAAGTCGGACACAACTGACTGACTAACACAACAACATAACCAGTTTACCTGCATTAATCAGAAGTTAATGGCAGAGAAATGACAAAACTAAAAATATTAAGCAGTCGCTTGGTTTTTAGTAATACTAAGAACCATTTGTCAAGGCAGGGGGTTTGCGTGTAGAAAATAAATAATAGACAATGGCAGAAAGTGAAGAAAAACTAAAGAGCCTCTTGATGAAAGTGAGAGATGAGAGTGAAAAAGTTGGCTTAAAGCTCAACATTCAGAAAACTAAGATCATGGCATCCGGTCCCATCACTTCATGGCAAATAGATGGGGAAACAGTGGAAACAGTGGCTGACTTTATTTTTCTGGGCTCCAAAATCACTGCAGATGGTGAATGCAGCCATGAAATTAAAAGACACTTACTCCTTGGAAGGAAAGTTATGATCAACCTAGACAGCGTATGAAAAAGCAGAGACATTACTTTGCCAACAAAGGTCCGTCTAGTCAAGGCTATGGTTTTTCCAGTGGTCATGTATGGATATGAGAGTTGGACTATAAAGAAAGATGAGTGCTGAAGAATTGATGCTTTTGAACTGTGGTGTTGGAGAAGCCTCTTGAGAGTCCCTTGGGCTGCAAGGAGATCCAACCAGTCCATCCTAAAGGAGATCAGTTCTGGGTGTTCATTGGTAGGACTGATGTTGAAGCTGAAACTCCAATCCTTTGGCCACCTGATGCGAAGTGCTGACTCATTGGAAAAGACCCTGATGCTGTGAAAGATTGAGGGCAGAAGGAGAAGGGGACGACAGAGGATGAGATGGCTGGATGGCATCACCGACTCGATGGACATGGGTTTGGGTGGACTCCGGGAGTTGGTGATGGACAGGGAGGTCTGGCGTGCTGTGGTTCATGGGGTCGCAAAGAGTTGGACACGACTGAGTGACTGAAGTATAGGTATGGAAAAGAGAATCTCTAGCTGAGTACAGCAGTCCGATAGCTGAGATGAATAATCTACTTTACCACAATTACATGTATTTGAAAGAGTGAAAACAATGAGCAAGGAGCAAGTTTTCTTATTTCCCTGTTGGGTAAGGAGCACCACAAGGTGTACTCATTTGTCTACAAGCTCAGGAAGTTGTTTGGGTCAATCTCACTGCTCACACTAGGTCCCATTCTCAGAAAAGGCTAAGAAACCCATGAAGAAGAGATTTATTTTTACTGCTCACACAACTAATCTTGACATCAACTAATGTGGTTGACATGGGCTTCCCTGGTAGCTCACTGGCAAAGAATCCATCTGCAGTGCAGGGAATGAGGGTTTGATTCACGGACCAGGAAGATTCCCTAGAGAAGGAAATGGCAGTATTCTTGCCTGGGAAATCTCATGGACAGAGAAGCCTGGTGGTCTATAGTCTATGGGGTTGTAAAAGAGTTGGACACGATTTAGCGACTAAACAAAGTGTGGTTGACAGAAAGGTAATTATGTGAGGTCTTTCATGCTTGCTTTTTATCTGCACTTGAGAACTGGAGGTGGACAAAGACAATAGAATTGCCTGAGATTATTCAGGCAATGGCACCCCACTCCAGTACTCTTGCCTGGAAAATCCCATGGACGGAGGAGCCTGGTAGGCTACAGTCCATGGGGTCGCTACGAGTCGGACACGACTGAACGACTTCACTTTCACTTTTCACTTTCGGGCATTGGAGAAGGAAATGGCAATCCACTCCAGTATTCTTGCCTGGCGAATCCAGGGACAGGGGAGCCTGGTGGGCTGCCGTCTATGGGGTCGCATAGAGTCGGACACGACTGAAGTGACTTAGCAGCAACAGCAGCATTCACTTAATTATTCATCCCCTATATGATTTGAACACAAAGGACTACGAAAGGAAAGAACAGGTTCAAACAATTGTTAGTGGAGCTGAGGGAACAAATCTCAGGAAAGCTTCTATCAAAGACCTCAGTCTAATATATCAAAATGGATAGTCCTCAATGTGCCTGGAGCGGCTTTACTGCTGTAGAAACTCTGGGAAACTGTCACTCGTTCTCTCAGTCTGCATTTGTGAAGTGGATGGTTTGCCAAAACTTGCCAGGAAGCTGCTGTGAAACACAGATCTGTTCATGCAACTGACTGTTCTTGTCTAAACAAATCCAGATTCTCCGGCTCTCAAAATTTCATGATAGTGCCTCTCACTGGAAAACTCTAACTTTCTATAGAACCAAATAGGGAAGGGAATCCTGTGAACTGTGGACCTTTATTTCTTTTCTGAGCCACATAAGAGCTCCTGAAAGGGGCTGGTAGAGATGCCAGGTTGAGCACAGGTGACCCAGCATTCTGGCTTTTCCATCTACTGGTTTCTAGCTGAGCTTCAGATATACGCTCTGAAGTTTCTCCTTTGCTTTGATAATCTAAAGATGCTTACTCAGGTTAACTGAGGAAACTATATAACATTTCTCCAACCCACCCATAAGAGAAGGTCTCTGCAGATGAGGAGAAATACAGTGAATTTGAGTTTTGGGAAATTCTAAGTTCAGATTGAGAGTCAGATGAATGGGAAAAAAAATCTATATAGTAGAAACTAAAAAGAGGTAGCAGAGTCACTTGGCTAAACCTTCGTTTTATGCCTGAGGTAGTACAGGAATCCAGGATGGTGTTTTTCCTATAGTATTTATTAATCAATTCAACATATACTTGCTGAGCACCTACTATGCAAACATCACTCGGCAAGAATTATAAATACAGTGGAGAACTTGCAAACATAGCTCCTGTATTTAAAGTATGCTTAGTTTTGTGAGGAAGACAGAAAATATGCTAATTATGAAGAGAAAGAACAATTATTCTTTGCACAGATTTTGTTTTGTTTCTTATCTAGTAAGCTTCTGAGCTACTTTAGGGTGAGAATAATGGCTGCCCATTTGTCATGGCTCTGGAAAGAACATGTTTTTATTCATCTTGACATTCTGGGCACCTACTGCATAATAGGTTCCTAATGATATCCTGCTTCTTCTACTAGCACGTCCCAGTCTTTATTATTACTATTATTATTATTATTACATCATCATTATTTTAGTTTCAGAGCCAATTTTCAACCCACAGTTATCTTAAGAAGTTTTTATTTTTAACAGCTTCTTAATAAAATATTTCTTGATTTTATCAACTTCATTCAAAGTGCATAGTGCTTTGCATTTTTATAAGTCTAATGGGTCCTATTTGTTAATTTATTGGAATGATGTTTTATTTCCTTTTCACAAAATATTAAGACTTTTATATATTATCTCCTCCTCTCCACCGATATTGAGGACATCTGTATATTATTTCCACCTCTGCCACTCAATATTGAGGACATCTCTATTTTATGTGGTTATATTCACAGTTCATATTATTATCTGTGGAGTCTATTAATATAACACCACTAATGTGTATTTCAATTGACTTTGCTTTCCTGGCAGCGATGCTAGAGTGACTCTAAGGAAATGACAAGCAGAAGAATAAAAATAAGGATGAGAGAGGAGAAAATAATTAAAATTTCCTCTGAAAAACACGACAAAAGACTATTCTTTTGGTAAGTTTAAACAAGCTAAAATAATTTATATAAAATTATACACATTGAAAGATACATTTATAGTCAATAATGATGCTTAAGTAGAGATATTTCCTATATAGTATTTTCATTCACTAGAATTGTTTTCACTAAGGGGAAATAAATATTCAACCTTTTCTTGTTCACGCTCATTTATGGCAATAGCCTGCTAAGTCACTTCAGTCATGTGCAACTCTATGCGACCCTATGGACTGTAACCTGCCAGACTCCTCTGTCCATGGGATTGGGTTGCCATTTCCTTCTCCAGGGGATCTTCCCAGGGATCGCCCCAGGGATCGAACCCGCATTTCTTAGGCTTCCTGCATTCGCAGGCAGGCTCTTAGCACTAGGGACACCTAGGAAGCTTGACAATTTCATTGCTGAATATCACAAATATTTGTTTTAAATTGTATCAGTATATATATTTATATGCATACGTAGTAATTATGTACATATAAATATATACTACACTATGTGTTCTTGCCTGGAGAATCCCAGGGATGGAGGAGCCTGGTAGGCTGCCGTCTATGGGGTCACACAGAGTCGGACACGACTGAAGCGACTTAGCAGCAGCAGTAGCATAATTGTTATATAAAAGAGCCACAGTTGGCCATTGTGTAGTGGCCCTGGGCTGTTTATTTCTTCACTGCAGGTTGAGACATGGTGGCTCAAAAGCCTGTCACTCCTAAACTTAGATTTTCAGGCATCCAATTATTTTTAAAGTAGCCCCTAAAATAGATTTTTAGCTAATTAGAATCTGCCTGCTTTGCATACTTCACTGAGGAAACTTACCTCACTTCTGCTGGTCGTTGATAAAATAGACCTCAAGCTGCTACTGGAGAAGGGAATGGCAATCCACCCCAGTATTCTTGCCTGGAAAATCCTGTGGACAGAGGAGCCTTGCGGGCCACAGTCCTTGGGGTCACAGAGAGCTGGACACGACTGAGCGACTAACACTAACACTACAAGCTGCTATGGTCCATTGGAATCCTCTGACTCTCAGAGACTCCTAGCCCTGCTGCTGAGCAGCACACCTTGACATGTTTGCTCTCCCTGCTGTCCCTTCCCTCCCAAGAGTTACCTTGTTGTCATCATCATGTACCTCTCGATAACTTCATGCTGCTGTTAAGTAGCTCTGTCCCAGTACAGCCCAATAAAACTTGTGTATGTCACATCATATCTTTTTCCTCGATAAGACCCCTCCAATCCTTCTATCCCCTAGAATAATTACAACTACAATACTTAAATATAAAGATTGTGCAGCCTTCTCCATCATCCTGATAACTTTATTTTAATGGGACTTGGGGTTATAAGCTGTTATTAAAACAAATACATAAATATTTTTGCAAATAAAATTTTTGATAGTCAGCTGTGTATGGTTAGCAACATTGCTATTCATCAGGAAATGCAAATCAAAACCACAATGAGATATTACCTCGCACTTGCCAAAATAGCTATAATCAAAGAGAACATAAATAATGAATGTTGGCAAGGATGTGGATAAAACGGAATCCTCATACACTGTTGGTGAGAATGTAAATTGGTGCAGTCACTGTGGAAAATAGTATGGTGGTTTTTCAAAAAATTAAAAGAAGTAGAACTACCGTGTGAGTCAGCCATTCCACTCCTGCAGGTGCGTCCAAACAAACAAATAACATTAATCTGAACAGATACATGTACTCCAGTGTTCATGTTTTTGTTGTTCTTAGTTGCTGAGTCATATCTGACTCTCGCGACCCCATGGACTGTAGCCCACCAAGCTCCTATGTTCATAGGATTTCCAAGACAAACATTCTGGAGTGGGTTGCCATTTCCTTCTCCAGATCGAACCCACATGTCCTGCATTGACAGACAGGTTCTTTATCACTGAGCCACCAAGGAAGCCCGTCCCCCCGCCCCCGTCGACCAATGTTCATAGTGGGATTATTTAAAATTGCCAAGATATGGAAGTAACCTCAGTCCATCTGTCCATCAACAGATGAATGGATAAAGAAGATGGAATACTATTCAGCCATAAAAAACCAAAACTTCACCTGTATCAGAAACATGGATGGACTTGCAGGGCATCATGCAAAGTCAATAAGTCAGACGAGGACAAACACTGTATAATATCACTTATATGTGAAATCTAAAAAAATACAACAAACTAGTGAATATAACAAAAAAAGAACCAGACTCACAGATATAGAAAACAAACTATTGGTTACCAGGAAGATGAGAAAAGGGAAGGGAGGCAACATAGGAGTCAGGGATCAAGAGGGACAAACTATCAGGTATAAAATAAGCTACAAGGATATAATGTACAATGTGGGGAATATAGCATTTTATAAAAATTATAAATGGAGTGCAACCTTTCAATTTGTGAAACCCTATATCATACATCTGTAACATAATATTATACATCAACTATATTTCAATAAAAATATTAAAAAATAAATACAGGAGAATCCTTATTATATGATATGGTTGCAATCACTAATTGCTCAAGTAGCCAAAAAGTTGGCTCATCTGTTAAAATGAGACATATTTTGTTTATGTTTATTTGAACTTAAAACATGTAAATATATTTTATTCACTCATATTTAGATGCAGGGTTGAAACATTTTTTAAGTGCATTTCTACTAGTTGCAATTCCACTTTGTTATTTCTTACATATGCTGCATTCTGAAAGCATCATCAATAATTTTCAGTTTCTGTTTTACTCAAGTAGAGTGAAATCTTGGACACTTATGAGGTAATTTGTAGGTAGAATCTTTCTGGATGTTTCAAGTTTTACTCTCCTTCTTTTGCAGTTGCCTCCCAGAGCATGGCAACCTACTCCGGTATTCTTGCTTGGAGAATTCTATGGACAGAGGACACTGATGGGCTACAGTCCACAGGGTCGTAAAGAGACACCACTGAAGTGACTTGGTGTGCACCCACACAGTCTTCTGGCCTTTAATGTTGCAGATAAATCTGGGCCAATTGTATCTTATTCTTTTTATGTTGCTATTTTTTTTCCCCTAGATGGCTGTAGGATTCTTTCTTTACCTTTTAACTGTGATAATTCTTCTAGGTATATTTTGATTTTACTTTCTTTTAATTGATTTCCTGAAATATAATATTTACTCAGATTTCAGAATTAATTTTATTAGATGAAGAGAGTTTTCCATTATTTATTTGATTATTGTTTCTGCTCCATCTATTCTTATATACTTTGATTTAGCATTGCCAATCTGTTTTCCATATGGTTTATTTTTTCTTTCACTTTTTTATTCCTTTTTTTAGGCTTTAGAATAATTTCTAATATTTTCTTCTACATCATTAATTTTAGTTTTTGTAATATCTAATATGCTTTCCACTTAATTATATATAAAATTCAGATACTTTAATTTAGAAAAAAGTAAAATATGTTCAATTGCACTTATTTTAGCTTTTCATTTTACTGGTAATTTATCCTAGATTTATATGTTCAGTGCCTCCATGTAAACATAAAGATATTTTAAGCTAATTTTTTGTCCTTTTTTCTATTTTAAAGAAAAACAATTCAGAATCTTTACAGTAGTGAAGACTGTATTCTTTGAAATTCGGAATTTTTCTCCATGGCTTTCCATGCTTCTGTTTTTACTCATTCTTACAGGCAACAGTCTCTCCCAGCCCTACCATTCACTAGCTGAGTGATCTTTTACAAATTGTCTTGATTCTTTGTTCCCAAATGCCCTTATCTATAAAATAGGGTTTATAATAATAGTGTTCATCTCATTGAGTTGTTTTGATGATTAAGATTGTCAATATATTTTTTTCTTCATCTTGGCTAAGAAGAGTACTTGCCATAAAGTGGAAATTAAATAATCATTACATTGAAAGGAAAGAAGAAGAAAGGTTAGTTTCTAGGGGGAAGAAAAGCTTTATTTTTTTCTATCCATGGCTCATTTTAATTTTCTATATAAGAGTGGTTCTCTTCTACTAGCGCAAGTCTCATGACTTTTCTGGTCACTCTAGTATAGTTAAAACAATTCTCTGGCAAATAACAGAATCTTGTTTTAAGAACTAAAATGTTTATAAATGCTTTAAAGTTAAAGCCTCTTCTTCCCTGCAGTTTGAATGGCTTCAGGCTCAATGTCCGTAGTGAGTAAAGTAACTTTATCAGCATCTTTCATGTTTCCTGAGCTTTGTAGTCTTCTCCCTCCCTCCTTGCTCACTGGCCCAGTTTCTGATCCTTTTTAGAATTGGGCTCAAGATTATGGAGGGTAAATGGGGAGAACCAATATGCAGAAAACGTCTTAACTAGTTGGTTCTAATGTGACCTGGTATTGGAACTTTCCCTTCACAGCTCACTGCCTTGTCATGGTGAAGGGGCTTGCATAACTCAGTGAAGGTATAAGCTGTGCTGTGTAGGGCCACCCAAGACAGGTGGGTCATAGCTGAGAGTTCTGACACAATGTGATCCACTGGAGGAGGGAATGGCAACACACTCCAATATACTTGCCATGAGAATTTTATGAACTGTGTAAAAGGACAAAAAGATACGACATCAAAAGGTGAGTCCCCTAGGTCAGAAGGTGTCCAATACACTACTAGGGAAAAGTGGAGGAAAACTAATGGCCCCAGAAAGAATGACGTGGCTGGGCCAAAGAGGAAACACTGCTCATTCAAGATCCCCTAGAGAAGGGAAAGGCTACCCACTCCAGTATTCTGGCCTGGAGAATTCCATGCATGGGATTGCAAAGAGTTGGACACAACTGAGCCACTTTCACTTTCACTGTCACTGGTGATGAAAGTAAAATCCAATGCTGTAAAGAACAATATTGCATAGGAACCTAGAATGTTAGGTCCATAAATCAAGGTAAATTGTGTGTGGTCAGGCTGGAGATGGTAAGAATAAACATCAACATCTTAGGAATCAGTGAACTAAAATGGATGGGAATGGGCGAATTTAATTCAGATGATCCTTATGTCTACTACTGTGGGCAAGAATCCCATAGAAGAAACGGAGTAGCCCTTATAATCAACAAAAGAGTCTGAAATGAAGTATTTGGGTGCAACCTCAAAAATGACAGAATGATCTCAGTTTGTTCCCAAGGCAAGCCATTCAACATCATAATAATTCAAGTCTATGCCCTTACCACTGATGCCAAAAAAGCTAAAGTTGATCAGTTCTATGAAGACCTCGAAGACCTCCTAGAACTAATACCAAAAAAAGATGTTTTATTCATCATTGCAGATAAGAATGCAAAAGTAGGAAGTCAAGATATACCTGGAGTAACAGGCAAGTTTGGCCTTGGAGAACAAAATGAAGCAGGGGAAATGCTAACTGAATTCTGCCAAGAGACTTCACTGGTCATAGCAAATACTCTCTTTCAACAATGCAAGATAAGACTTTACACATAGACATCATCAAATGATCAATACCGAAATCAAATTGATTACATTCTTTGTAGTTGAAGATAGAGAAGCTGTATACAGTCAGCAAAACAAGACCTGGAGTTGACTGCAGCTCAGATCACCAGCACCTCACAACAAAACTCAGGCTTAAACTAAAGAAAGTGGGGAAAACCACTAGGCAAGCCAGATACGACTTAAATCAAATTCCTTATGAATATGCAGTGGAGGTAGTGAATAGATTCAAGGGATTAGATCTAGTAAACAGTGTGCCTAAAAACTATGGATGGAGGCCTATAGTATATTACAGGAGGCAGCACACAAAACCATCCCCCAAAAAAGAAAAGCAAGAGGCCAAATGGTTGTCAGAGGAGGCTTCACAAATAGTTGAAGAAAGAAAAAAAGTGAAAAGCAAGGGAGAAAGGGAAAGGTACATTCAACTAAATGCAGATTTCCCAAAGAATAACAAGGAGAGACAATAAAGCCTTTTGCAATGAACAGTGCATAAAACAAGAGGAAAACAACAGAAGGGAAAAGACTAGAGATCTCTTGAGAAAAATTGGAAATATCAAGGTAACATTTTGCCCTTAGATGGGCACAATAAGGGACAGAAATGGTAGAGACCTAGTAGACGCTGAAGAGGTCAAGAAGAGATGGAAAGAATATATGGAAGAGCTGAACCAAAAAAGATCTTAATGAATTGGATTACTACAAAATTGTGGTTTGGAGTGTGAAGTCAAGTGGGCCTTAGGAAGCACTGCTGTTAATAAAGCTAGTGGATACAAGAGAATTCCAGTAGAGCTATTCAAAACTCTAAAGTATGATGCCATCAAAGTGTTGTACTCAATATGTCAGCAAATCTGGAAGACCCAGCAGTGGCCACAGGACTGGAAAAGGTCAATCTTCATCCCAGTTCCTAATAAGGGTAGTACTAAAGAATGTTCAGACCACTGGATGATTGCACTCATCTCCCATGCTAATAAGTTCATACTTAAATTTTCTATGCTAGAGTTCAGCATTATGCAAACCAAGAACTTCCAGATGTCTAAGTTGGGTTTAGGAAAGGTAGAGGAACCAGAGAGCAAATTCCCAACATTCACTGGCTCATAGAGAAATCAAGGGAATTCCGGAAAAACATCTACCTCTTACATCGACTACACTAAAGCTTTTGAATATGTGGATCATAACAAACTCTGGAAAAATCTTAAAGAGATGGGAATACCGGCCATCTTACCTGCCTCCTGAGAAACCTGTATGAGGGTAAAGAAGCAGTAGTTAGAACCCTGTATGGAACAACTGATTGGTTCAAGATTGAGAAAGGAGTAGAACAAGGTTGTCTTGCTGTCTCCCTGTTTGTTTAACCTATACACTGAGCACATCATGAGAAATGCTGGGCTAGATGAGTTACAAGCTGGAATCCAGATAGGCGGCAGAAACAACCACAGCTACACAGATGATACCACTCTAATGGCAGAAAGTGAAGAAGAACTAAAGAGCCTCTTGATGAAAGTGAAAGAGGAGAGTGAAAAAGTTGGCTTAAAGCTCAACGTTCAGAAAACTAAGATCATGGCATCTGGTCCCATCATTTCATGGGAAATAGATGGGGAAACAGTGGAAACAGTGGCAGACTTTATTTTTGGGGGCTCCAAAATCACTGCTGGTGGTGATTGCAGCCATGAAATTAAAAGACACTTACTCCTTGGAAGGAAGGTTATGGCCAACCTAGATAGCATATTTAAAAGCAGAGACATTATTTTGCCAACAAAATTATGTCTAGTCAAGGCTATGGTTTTTCCAGTGGTCATGTACGGATGTGAGAGTTGGACGGTGAAGAAAGCTGAGCACCGCAGAATTGATGCTTTTGAACTGTGGTGTTGGAGAAGACTCTTGAGAGACCCTTGGACTGCAAGGAGATCCAATCAATCCATCCTAAAGGAGATCAATCCTGGGTGTTCATTGGAAGGACTGATGTTGAAGTTAAACTCCAATACTTTGGCCACCTCATGCGAAGAGTTGACTCATTGGAAAAGACCCTAATGCTGGGTAGGATTGGGGTCAGGAGGAGAAGGAGATGACAGAGGATGAGATGGTTGAATGGCATCACTGACTCCATGGACATGGGTTTGGGTAAACTCCGGGAGTTGGTGATGGACAGGGAGGCCTGGTGTGCTGCGATTCATAGGGTCACAAAGAGTCGGACACGACTGAGTGACTGAACTGAACTGAATGGCAGAAAGTGAAGAGGAACTAAAGAGCCTCTTGATGAGGAAGGAGGAGAGAGAGAGTGAAAGACCAGACTTAAAACTAAATATTAAAAAAACTAAGATCATAGCATCCAGCCCCATTACTTCATGGCAAATACAAGGGGAAAAGTTGGAAGTAGTGACAGATTTCCTCTTCTTGGGGTCTAAAATCACTGCAGATGGTGATTGCAGCCATGAAATCAGAAGGCAACTGCTTGTTGGCAGGAAAGCTAAGACAAACCTAGACAGTGTTGAAAAGCAGAGACATCACTCTGCCGACCAAGGTCCATATAGTCAAGGCTATGGTCTTCCCAGTGGTCGCATACGGTTGTGAGAAATGGACCGTAAAAACGGTGGAGCACCAAAGAATTGATGCTTTTGGACTTGGTGCTAGAGAAGACTCCTGAGAGTCCCTTAGACAGCGAGGAGATCAAACAAGTCAATCTAAAGAGAAATAAACCCTGAATTCTCGTAAGAGGGACTGATGCTGAAGCTGAAGCTACCATAATTTGGCCACCTGATGAGAACAGATAACTCATTGGAAAAGTCCATGATAGTGGGAAAGATTGAGGGCAGAAGGAGAAGAGGGAGTCAGAGGATGAGATGGTTGGATGGCATCACCAATGCAATGGACATGAACTTGGTCAACCTTCAGGAGATGGTGAGGGACAGGGAGGTCTGGCATGCTGCAGTCCATAGGGTCATGAAGAGTCGGACACAACTGGGGGACTGAACACAACAACAATTGAACTTTATAGGCATATTGATGCTCAAAACTGATTTGTTTTGGGGCCTTTCCTGGTGGTCCAAATCCTGGTCAGGGAAGTAGATCCCACATGCCACAACTAAAGGTCCCACGTGCTGCAACTAAGACCCAGTAGAGCCAAAAAAACAGCTGACTTGTTTTCTTGGCAAGCATTTTTAATTGTTTACAGGCTGATGCACTGAAAGTTTCACCAGCTTGGATGTGGAACTCTAAACCTCTCTTGACCTCCCACCCCTCCTTAGACCCAGGAATTTGCTAAGATCCCCTTCACTTTGCCAGGCCTGAACCATTTAAATGGTCCTTTAAGATAACTAAAGCTGGGTGACCATCCTGTTTATCCGGGAAATTCCTCATCCTCGAGTGGCCAAACAGTTGCAGGAGTCTACAGTTAGGGCATTATTACAATCTGCCCCCATCTTTCAGTCCTCATTCTGTTTAAGTTCCTGGAGGACAGAGGGTTTTCATTAAAAACTTACAGACCCACTAGGACAGGAACTCTCATAACAGATCATAACACCAAGAAGGAAAAGAGGGATTATTTTCCTTTTTTCACCAGGACCATGTTACAGATTTGGCATTTGTGCTTTCTGTTGTGTCAGTGGCAGCAACTTATAGGTGAGTGTGTTTTCTGGAAGAAGATTGTGAAAATTCTGATACTAGATCCTAATGACAGGGCCCTTAGCAGACATGAAATAAGAAGCAGCTTTGCGTGGTAAAATGGAATGTTCAGGGCTGAAGCAGCAGGACTCAGTTGTGAGTCACAGCAGCAATGTCATGTGAAAAATGCAGGGGTGTCAGATGGTAGTAATGGCACCGTGGGGGCTACCTTGCCCAGCAAAGGCAGAGCATTAAATGGGTAGCACTCTAGGTCCAAGAACAGTTTAGGTACCTAGGGAACCTCTATGCTTATTTTAGGAGACTGTGATGTAGTTATGCATTCAGATTTGCACAGCTGAGAGAAAGATCCAGCCTCCAAGTGAGCCATCAATATTACTATTGTTTATGTTGTTCCATGTAGCTGACAAGGCTCTTCAAAAACATAGGTTATTTGTGAATTTCAATAACCTTTAAATGATAAATAGAATAGATAATGGTATGTTAGGAAGTTAAATGCAATCACTATTCGGGTTGAACCAGAGATGCTAGCTACTTTAAAGTTATAAGTTTTATAAAGTGGTATTAATTTTCAGAACATCAAAAGATAGTAATTTCAGTGTTACTGAATGAATCAAAGTGTTCGTATAACTTCCAGATTTTCCTGAATTTTAAAATATTATACTTAATTGCTTAGTAATTGCTAAAATTTTAAATTCTAAGCACAGAAACAAAAATTTTCCTGCATTTCTTAATGAGAAGCCTAATGTATTTTTTAGGGAAACTACAACTAGAAAACATCTGTAGTCTCCTAAATTCTATTTTTAGAATCTGAAAATTATACATCGTATTGTTACTATATGAAGTTTTATAAACAATTACAAAAAGTTCATGTTTCTTAAGTTAATTCGTTTGGCACTTCAATTGCTTATCTGTTTTTCGATTTATGTTATTCTTTCTATAAAAGTTGTTCTCTCCTATAACTAACTTATAGCAGTCATATCAGAATCTAAAATCTATTAAAACCAGACTAATATTCTCTTCCCTGAGAAATTTCTCTTTACCATATGAACCTGAAATAGATTCTTCTTCTTACCTCCAGTTTTAATTGAATTGTTTGATGCATTTTATTTCATAGTATTTTTTATGGAATACTTGGTAGTATCCATGCTTCAACACCTGTCTTGGCTCTATTACCAAATCTGAGCATGTTATACGGGCTTCCTAGGTGGCTCAGTGGTAAACAATCTGCCTGCCAATGCAGGAGACACAGGTTTGATCCCTGGGTTGGGAAGATCCTTTGGAGTAGGAAATGGCAACCCACTCCAATATTCCTGCCTGGGAAATCTCACAGATAGAGGAGCCTGGTGGGCTACAGTCCATGGGGTCACAAAGAATTGAACATGGCTGAGCGACTGAGCAGAGAAGGCAATGGAACCCCACTCCAGTACCCTTGCCTGGAAAATCCCATGGATGGAGGAGCCTGGTAGGCTACAGTCCATGGGATCGCTAAGAGTCGGACACGACTGAGAGACTTTACTTTCACTTTTCCCTTTCATGCACTGGAGAAGGAAAAGGCAACCCACTCCAGTATTCTTGCCTGGAGAATCCCGGGGACAGCAGAGCCTGGTGGGCTGCCGTCTATGGCGTCGCACAGAGTCGGACGCGACTGAAGCGACTTAGCAGCAGCAGCAGAGCGAAAGAGCATGAGCATGTTATATCTCCAAAGATGGGGTCTCTAGTACTGGACATGGTAGACAGCTGATGCTCAGTAACACTATCAAATAGATAATTTTTGCTCTGCTTACAGATAACTTGACTAAATATTGAAAATCTGTAAGTAAAATTTAGACATTTTATTTATTAGAAGAAAGACAACACAGTAGGAAAGTAGGCAAAGAATGGAAATAAGAATTTCATAAAACAGCAAATCTAAATGGCTATAAAATGTATTTGAAAGGGTACCAAACTCACTGAGATTGGAGAAATGAGAAAGAAAATTATGATGTGAGATTACTTCCCACTCATCAGACTGGCAAAACTAAAAAAGATAGTGATAGCATAACCTCTGGCAGTGATGTGGGCAAAATGGTCCTTCCTGAACTTCCAGTGAGAGAGATGAGCTTGAGTGACTTCTTAAAGCTATATGACAACATAATAAGAATAAAAGAGTGTTACTTTTGACCCGTCATTTCCACTTTTGGGAATGTATCCTATAGAAGAAGTAAGATAAAAAATCCTGCTAGATTGATTATTACAGTATCTTTGTAGTGGGAAAAGCTTGAAATAAATTAAAAGCACGCTAGTAGGTGAATGGCTAAATACATTTTAATATATTACTTGAAATTATCCTGCCAATAAAAGACTTAGTTCTGTAAATTTTGGCTCACAAAATAATGTTTAAAATTACATGAAGAATGAGTCTTTAGAGTCATAGATGAGGCTAAAAGGTAAAGATTATTCCTGGCCATCCCAGTTCACTGAGCTCGCACTTCCCCTAACCTCTTCTAGTATTTGTCTGTATCATTTAGAATTTGTTGACATGGTACTTTGTATCTCTAGCTAGCTATTTTAATGTGTATATCTTGCCTCCTTAGTCCCTTGACATTTTATGTTTTCTCTTCACAATGTTATGGGCTTCCCAGGTGGCTCAGTGGTAAAGAATCTGCCTGCCAATGGAGGAGATCCCAGAGATGCAGGTTCCATCCCTGTGTTGGGAAGATCCCCTGGAGGAGGAAATGGCAACTGACTCCAGTATTCTTGCCTAAGGAACTCTATGGACAGAAGAGCCTCGTGGGCTCCAGTCCACAGGGCTGCAAAGAGTCAAGATGTGACTGAGCATGCATGTACTGCACTTCATAATGCTAAGGCTTACTCTCTGTGCTTAGTAGGCAGACAGGAAATCTTTTTTGATTGGCTGGTTGTTTCCCTGAGTAAAACTTAATATAGACCTTAGGTCTTGGTGTTTATCAGTAAAACCATTTCCTTTTCCTGTTCATTGTGCATTGAGGGGTATATCTACTCTATTCAATTATTCAATCATCTTGCTGAAAACTGGGAGAGTCTATTTCTAACTGAACATAATAAAAAATTAAAATCATTGCCATTAATAAATAACATAACTTATGTGTCTGTTTTCCAGTAGCAAGCGGAGTTTGAGTGAGTATTCATGTTGTTCAAGATTAGGTAAATCACCACAGACAAGGAAAATTATGCCATAACTTATATGATCAGATCAAAACAACAGTCATTTTCTCCACCAATGGTTCCTATTAAATGAATTGTATGCTAACCATTTCCAATAATGAGTTGAGTTTAATAAATTATGTACTCTTCATAACTTTTTAATGTACATCCTTCCAAGACTGGCCTGTTCCCAGAAGGGAATTTATCAAACGGCTTCTGCACATCAGAAATAAAAGCAAAATGAATGAAATTGAGGTGATTGAAGCATAACTAGTGGTAATGGGATTGGTCTTGCTTCACTTTCTCTGTCACCCTCCAGACATGAGAAATTTCCTACAAGTGGCTCAATGTTATCTTTTATTCCTGAGTCTTTGTTTTTCCTATAAATATTAGATATTGGCTACGGATAACAATAGGATAGTGTTTGCGATTGATCTGTGAAATTTTCTATTTCACGAAAAACTTTATTTCTGAAATAGAGTATGTAAAATGAGGCCACTGAGAATATACAGACCCCTACATACATACACACTTAAAGATGTATAGGAGAGACCATGGACAATATATCCAACAATTTCTTTTAATCTTTGATGCTAGTAGTATAACAAAGAACATGAAAGGAGAAACAAATCAAAAGTGACACTAGAGATACACCTTAGGTTTTCAGAAACCATGCAGAGAAAGTAGATTCTATTGGCTAAGACTCACTTAATAAATATAACATTCAGTTTTGCATTCTAAACCAATGATTTGAAGTCATCCTTTTTTATTATTCTCTTTATTAAACAATCAATATAACTTAACAGACTTCTTTTAATTCAAAAATAAACTTGATTTTTGGAAGATACCATATAATTTTGTTGTTTTGAGATGCTAAGTTATGTCCAACTCTTTGTGACCCCATGGACAGTACCCTGCCAGGCTCCTCTGTCCATGGCATTTCCCAGGCAAGAACACTGGAGTGGGTTGCCACTTTCTTCTCCAAGGGATCTTTCCAACCCATGAATCCAACTTACATCTTCTGCATTGTCAGGAGGATAGTTGGCTACTGAGTCACCAGGAAAGCCCATCATATAATTAATCTCAATCCATTTTGTATCATCTAGTGTATAGAGAGAATATACTAGATTTTATTGGAGGGGAAAGAAGAATTCTTTATTAACTTTATATGTAAATAGAAAGTTTATTTTCAAAACATGACACTATTAAGATAAAGCATTTTTTCAATGGTACAGGTGGTAAAGGAGGTGATTTTTGTGCTTACCACCCCAAAGAGAAAAGGAAAGATATACCCATTAAAATGCAGAGTTCTAGAGAATAGCAAGGAGAGATAAGAAAGCCTTCCTCAGTGATCAATGCAAAGAAACAGAGGGAAACGATAGAATGGGAAAGACTAGGGATCTCCTCAAGAAAATTAGAGATACCAAGGGAACTTTTCATGCAAATACAGGCACAAGAGAGGACAGAAATGGTATGGACCTAACAGAAGCAGAAGATATTAAGAAGAAGTGGTAAGGACACACAGAAGAACTATACAAAAAAGATCTTCACAACCCAGATAATCATGATGGTGTGATCACTCACCTAGAGCTAGTTATCCTGGATTGTGCAGTCAGGTGGGCCTTAGGAAGCATCACTATGAGCAAAGCTAGTGGAGGTGATGGAATTTCAGTTGAGCTGTTTCAAATCCTGAAAGGTGATGCTAGGAAAGTGCTGTGCTCAATATGCCAGCAAATTTGGAAAACTCAATAGTGGCCACAGGACTATAAAAGGTCAGTTTTCATTGCAATCCCGAAGAAAGGCAATGCCAAAGAATGTTCAAACTATTGCATAATTGCACTCATCTCACACACTAGCAAAATAATGCTCAAAATTCTCCAAGCCAGGCTTCAGCAATACGTGAACCATGAAATTCCAGATGTTCAAGCTGAATTTAGAAAAGGGAGAGGAACCAGAGAGCAAATTGCCAACATCCACTGGATCATCGAAAAAGCAACAGAGTTCCAGAAAAACATCTATTTCTGCTTTATTGACTATGCCAAAGCCATATGCCAAAGCCATTCACAATATACTATGGAAAATTCTGAAAGAGATGGGAATACAAGACCACCTGACCTGCCTGCTGAGAAACCTGTATGCAGGTCAAGAAGTAACAGTTAGAACTGGACATGGAACAACAGACTGGTTCCAAATTGGGAAAGGTGTATGTCAAGTCTGTATATTGTCACCCTACTTATTTAACTTATATGAAGAGTACATCATGCGAAATGCCAGGCTGGATGAAGCACAAGCTGGAATCAAGATTGCCGGGTGAAATATCAATAAGCTCAGATATGCAGGTGACACCACTCTTATGGCAGAAAGTGAAGAAGAACTAAAGAGCCTTTTAATGAAAGTGAAAGAGGAGAGTGAAAAAGTTGGCTTAAACCTCAACATTCAGAAAACTAAGATCATGGCACCTGGCCCCTTTACTTCATGACAAAGAGATGGGGAAACAGTGGAAAGAGTGACAGACTTTATTTTTGGGGGCTCCAAAATCACTGCAGATGGTGACTGCAGTCATGAAATTAAAAGACGCTTGCTCCTTGGAAGAAAAATTATGACAACCGAGACAGCATATTAAAAAGAAGGTACATTACTTTGCCAAAAAAGGTCTGTCTAGTCAAAGCTGTGGTTTTTCCAGTAGTCATGTATGAATGTGAGAGTTGGACTATAAAGAAAGCTGAGAGACGAAGAATTGATGCTTTTGAACTGTGGTGTTGGAGAAGACTCTTGAGAGTCCCTTGGACAGCCAGCAGATCCAATCAGTCCATCCTAAAGGAAATCAGTCCTGAACATTCATTGGAAGGACTGATGTTGAAGCTGAAACTCCAATACTTTGGCTACCTGATGTGAAAACCTGACTTATTTGAGAAGACCCTGATGCTAGGAAAGATCGAAGGCGGGACAAGAAGGGTACAACAGAGGATGAGGTGGTTGGATAGCATCAACGAAGTGATGGACATGAATTTGAGTAAACTCCAGGAGTTGGTGATGAACAGGGAGGCCTGGCGTGCTGCAGTCCATGGGGTCGCAAAGAGTTGGATATGACTGGGTGACTGAACTGAACTGGACTTAACCCTGTGTAATTAAGCCAATACTGACATGTTATTTAAAAACTTGTTACCATATTAGAACTATTAAAGGAAAATTGGAGGTGACACTGCATATGTCAAACCAATTTCTTTTTACTCCTGGGTATATAACTTGACTGCATGTCCCAAGTGATTAGACTGAGTTAAATGACAAAGGTCCAGGTATTGGAATTTTTTCCCCTTCCACTCTTTCCTCATTACTTGGCTGCATGTGATAGAGGTGAAAACACACTGGAAGAAGCCTGGGCATGGAACAGAGACTTCTGCTGACTCAAATCTGACTACAGTGATCAAGGAATGAATTCCCATTGGGTTAAGACACTGAGATCTCGTATGTTTGTTATAGTAGCTAGTTTTTCTGATTGATAAAGTATGTACTAGGTAGGATGCTTTCAGATGAAATTAAGGTCATTTATTATCTCACATGACAAGAAGTCTAGAGTTGGTTAAATTTCAGTGTTGATAAATTTAGTGACTTAGTAAAGTCCTGAAGTACCTAGATTTTTACATCTTTCCACTGCAGCTCCCCCCCCACCACCACCACCCCCGGCATCTTTTTCTGCAGCTTTCTTAGGCTGCCTCACCTCTTGGACACAAAATAGCTCCTGCAGTTTCACACTGCACGGCAATAATGATCAGAGGGGGTAAAACTACATTTCTCTCCTCTTCTGTTTTTTAAGAGCAAAGAACCTTCCTCAGATGCCACCTTGCAGACTTTATCTTATGTTTCATTTCCCCAAATTGGATCATATGCCCGTATAAACCAGTCACTCAAAAGGGGAATGGTAAAAGTTAATCAAGATACAGTCTTTGGAATCTTAAGTCTTCTCTGAAACTTGTGGTTAGTAATACCTAAACAAAACCAGGATTCTTTTGGCAACGAAGAAAATAAGGATGGCTTTCAGGCCACCTACAGTATATATTCAGATCCTTTAAGGTTTATTGAAGTAAAAAACAGTTGCAGATATTCTCAACTTATTCTGGTCAGATACATAATATAACAACATACTAGTTCAAGGGAAGTGCCTGAATAATAAAAAGTAGAACTACTTATCTATGCAATTCATAGATCCAAAGTGAGGCAGTAGGTACACATTTAATCTTATTAGAGGGTGCTATTGATGTGGGTGCAATTACTAGCAACTTTGACATTTGTGTAAAGAAACAATAGCTAAGCATTTAAAAAAATGTAGATAGATGTGGTAAACACGAAAATTATATTTGTTCAAACCTCATCTAGGAAGCCAGAAGGATGAACTAATATTTATTCAGTTTAGGTTACTATTGCATAAACAATATAGTATATGGATTATAAGAATTAAATGATTCTAGAGGCCAGGAAGGCAACTTAGAGATGTTGAGCCCAATTGTGCATCTCACAGACAAGGAAACAATTCTGCAGTTTTGAAGGGACTTGTATCAGGTCATATAAAAAGTTCCTGGCAAAGCAGGAACCACAGTAGAATTTTTACCTATCTTCAATCTAGGGCTATTTTTAATGGAATATAGTACTTTTATCAATGCATAAGAATCAGTTAGGAAAGTGCCATTCTAAAAAAGAATATGGCATGTGTGTGTAAAGCAGCATACCTCACAATTCTTAAAATCATGATAGTTAAAATGTATTGAGCTTTCCTTAGGCACTGTAGTAAACTTTCTACTTGTGTTAGTTCACTTATTTGTCACAAAAACTTTATGATGGAGGCTTTATTAATGCTTCCCGTCTCTCTTAATGTGATTAGACTAGCTTTCACAGAAGGTAAATCTATTCATCATGCAGAATCCATCTCTAAGTTTTTGTAATTGTGGGCCTTTGAGGCAATAACTACAGGAATAACTTAAAATAAGACAAAGGCTAATCATGCAGAGGTCACTTATTTTTACCTTTGTGCAGAATAAGAGACAGAGACAGCCCATCACCCAAAACTGATCTTAGTGATGGATATTTTTGAGAGTCTCACAAAAAAACACCTTTTCCCAATACAAAATTGAATCTTTCAGTCTGACTCTTTTCAATCCTGTACCCACCCATACAAGCCAGTTGGGTAAATCATTTTTAAGTAATTTAGGATTAATCAGCTTGGTATTGCAATCTTTTATATTTGTCTGGGGAAGTTCCCTTTTAACATTTCCTTATGAGTTCCTAGATTTTTTAATCATCAACATCTGCTCAATACTCAGTCTCTAGGATTGAGTTTTACTTGCCATGTTTACTATCAATACTGATTAGCAGGAGAATACCTGGTACATGTCTAGCAAGGCCAAGACTATATGCAATCTGAGGCAACTCAGTATGAAAGGAGTACACCTACTAGGCGGCTCTTTCTGAGAAACAAGCAGCCTGTGGAATTATGCTTGACATATCAAGTATTTGCTTTAATCCCATCTACTTTGATTGTGCACTGTTCAAATTGTTTGCTTAATAATCTTGAATGAGCATTGCTTTTCTCTCCTTTCCTGTCTTTGTGTTTGATAGTAAAGAACATATCAAACTTTGGTCCTGCTGATTGTGTCTCTCTCCTACCTGTGAGAATGGTTAGTTGAATGACTTAGAGGAATTTCATAGTTGTTTAATTTTCCCAGGTGGTCCAGAATATATGACTCAGTGGCAACATAAACAATCACAGATTTCTCCCATGCTGGTGCAATATGGTCTAAGGAATGTTTCAATTTCCATTTATATGGGAAAATCTTTTTTATGGATGACCTTGACCCTGACCCACTCCCCAAAAGTTTTATTTTGCTCTAGAGGTAACAATCATTTTTCTACAAGAGTAACTCATATCCTAGCATCTTTAGGGACCGCTCTTGGAAGATGCCTCATGGTGTTCTAGTATACCCAGCAAGGGGCTGCATGATGGTAGCATTACAGCTTTGGTCACTAAATCTCAGTAAATAAAATCTAATGTTTATTTGTCCATCAAATGTAGGCATATATTTGCAAAAGTGTATATGTGTGAAAAATAGCTACTCAACTGGCCTATTTGATTTAATTATTTTTATATACATGGCTATAGAAAATGACCATTACTAAACTCTAAGAAAGCAAAAAAAAAATTTAGGAAAAGTTAAAATCACTATTGCATATGCTAATATTTTGGCACATATAGATTCTCTAAAAAATCTTAGTGAGAAGGTAATGGTATTTCTAAAGGATACAGAATAGAAAATGTCTTTTCCATATAACTAAAGAGTCATGTAGGTATTTATATTGCTGGCTTCCTGAGTCACTGGTCTCTGGCTGTCAAAATACTAGTGACAATAACAAAGTCCTTGGTGCTATGTTTCGAATGACAATACATGGATTTATTTCAATTCTTAATTGAAAATGAGAGAAATCAGAATGAATATATTGACTTTTTCATTTATTACTCTATATCTTTATCATGTTTATGTTTAGTCAGTTTAGATAACCAAAAATTAATTGGATTTTTGTTGATTTATATATACCAAATCTCCCGACTTGTGGCTATTTAATTTGTGTCTGTATGTGTGTGTGTGCAAAATAATTTCTAGAATCATATGAACGTATAGACCTGGTACTCTGAAAACTATTCTCTTATAAGAATCAGAGTTTGGAAAATTAACATTGAATTGTTGAGTCTTGGTTAATAAGAGGCTTAAAAAAATCATACTGTTGATTCTGTCTCCAAATCATCCAAGACAGGTGATTTATCTTTTAAGACTTTAAGAAAAGAGTGGATTCCATAAGCTTCTTAGGTTTTCCTGTACTAAATAAATCTGGAAATGAGAAGCATTATTTCATTTTTACTTAATTTCTATGAGTTAAAATGTTTGCTTCCTTTCTGATTTCATGGGGGATGAAGAGAGCTGGTCACAAAACACTGTTCAAGAATAGGACTACATTTGTCTTGTTCATCAGTGTATCATCTGTCATAGTAACTGGCATGTAGTAGGTGTTTGTTAAATATTTATCAAAAGCATAAATTAAAAAATAAGTCCACATTTTAATTAATTTTCAGGACCTTTCCTCCTAATAAAATAATCCCAATTCTTATATAAGTATACAGTACCATTTCTGCAATTCAGAAGTTCCAAAATCTTTTACAACAGAAATTTTAAAAATAACATATTTGGTAGCAAATCATAAACTTACTTTTTTGGTGGTAAACTTTGATCTAAATTGACATCATATATAGCCTTTATTGTACTAGTTATGCACAGTGATATAATTTTGTTGTAAAAATATTAATGTAATGTTGCCCCCTACTATCCTGGGGTATTACATAACAACAGGTGTATGTACTGTTTTCCCTCACAGATACCTCTCTGAAATTCTATACATATCAACATCCAGCCTCAAAGGCTTTGATTAAGACATTGTGGAATTGAATTACTACTATCTCATCTTTTCAGTTATTTTAGACATCTGTTCATAAGTTTCCTATATAATGCTCTACTAAGATGTCAATCATTTCTCACAGATCAACATCAACATCTTTTGTTTTCCTTATAATAAAGTTTCATTCAAAACTTTTTTTAAAGTTTCCGCATCTCTGCTCTTCAACCCAGAGGAACCACTTAGAAGATGGGGTAATTCAGCTTCTATGAACCTCCAGTTTTGACCTTTCTTTTGAGAGTGCTAACAAGGATTCCAATTAGTGTCAGTTGTGACAGTAAAGTTTTATGATTTTGACAGGGTATTATTTTTAAAGAAATAGAGTGTCCAGTCTACTCATTTCATATAGAACTGCGATGAGGAAACTGTAAGGTAATGATTCTGTATTTACCTACTATCTAGACAAGCCAAACTAATGATCATAAACTCAAAAACATCTAAGTTCTGTATTTGATTCCTTGATTTATTGTTATTGGTTACTAAATACTTTTAAAATGCAGATATAGCTCTCTAATATATATTTAGTATAATATTACTTGGGAAAATGAACAGCATGCTTATAAAATTAAAATTACTTTAATTTCAAATAGGATAGTAAGACCAGAGGCTATACTGAAAATGTATCACAAAATTGGAGTAGAAAAGCAAGTTATGCAACTGTAACTTCAGTGAAAGTTTCCATGTATTTGAATTGAGCCAGCCTTACATGTAGACAAAATACAGTTTTCTTTTAAATGGCTACTTTTATAATAAATATACATATTTTACACATAAACACACACATTCAGAGAAATAATTTTAAAATACAGATTTCTCCACTTATTAACTGTGTGAATGTGCATGAGTCACAATAAATCTTTAGCTTCTTTATTGGTAAAATGAAAATGATAACAGTACCTACCACTTAGAGTTGCAGTAATATTTAATGTTAAGCAGGCATACAATAGGGCTTTCCTGGCAGCTCAGGTGGTAAAGAATCTGCTTGCATTGCAGGAGACCCCGGTTCAATTCCTGGGTCTGGAAGATCCCCTGGAGAAGGGATAGGCTACCCACTCCAGTATTCTTGGGCTTTCTCGGTGGCTCAGACAGTAAAGAATCTGCACGCAATGCGGGAATCTTGGGTTTGATACCTGGGTTGGGAAGATCCCCTGGAGGAGGACATGGCAACCCACTCCAGTGTTCTTGAATGGAGAACGGACAGAGGAGCCTGGTGGGTTTACCGTCCATGGAGTAACAAAGAGTCAGACATGAATGAGCGACTAACCACAAGCACATAAGCGTGGGCATATAATAAGTATTAAGTGATAGGAAATAAAATAATAATGATAATAAGTTATCTGGATTTCCATTATACTGTAATTATTACAAAGTAAAATTTTCTATGAGGGTAATTTTGGACTATTTAGTTATTTACTCTTCAGTCTATATCTCTGATTCCTTGGATATATATTTTTTAAATTATTATTTTATATTGGAGTATAGTTGATTAACAATGTTGTGTTAGTTTCAGGTGGACAGCAAAGTGATTCATATACATGTACACATATACATGTATCAATTACTTTTCAAATTCTTTTCTTGTTCAGGTTATTACAGAATATTGAGTGGAGTTCCCTGTGCTATACAGTAGGTCCTTGTTGGTTATATATTTTAAGTATTACAGTGTGAAATGGTTTTTGAATAGAATAGTTTGAATTGAAGCACATTGGATATCTGAAGAGAAAAATTAGAAAGATAAGATATTGCAGGTAGGAGAAAGGAGAAACTATGGAGCAGTGAGTGAGCTAAAGAAAAACTTACCCACTAAATGTTAACTATAGCTATGCTATTATTTCCACATAATAATGATATTATTAATGGCAAAATTGCTATTTTTTTGTATTTTTATTATTAACCAATTTTCATAGATGATATTTGCTAATATTTGAATGTCCATAGTCTTAAAGTATAATTGAAACCTTTTTCAAAAATTTCTTTGACCCATAAAATTTGTTTGGTTCATATGTTAATAATATTTGGTTCATATGTATATTCTAGTATATTAGAATAAAAATAATGCAAATATTTGTCTAAATATAGCTATTTTCTCATAAACAGAAATTTTCATTTTACCGAAATCAGAAACAGTACATATCAGCTTCTTTTTAGCCCACATTGTCCCGTGAATTTTGTACATAGCCCCTTTTAGAAACCAACATCTAAAGCACACACATTGTACATGACACAAAATATATTTTAAGATATAAAGAGTAATTCATTTTAGAAAAGCTCTGAAAATTGAAATTAGAGGTTGAAATTAAAACTGAAAATATTGCAAATAGGACGAACTTTTCATTACATTTTATCACTCTTTGGGAACACTGACTTTGGTTGAGGTGGTTCTCCAATTTTAAACACACACACACACGCACATATATACATACACACACATACACACATATCTCTAGCTTCTTTGTTTCTCTTACCATGGAAAAGTATTACACTCTTCCTTTTGGGCAAAGCTGTCAAACATCTGAGAGATATCCTCTCTTGAATAAATAAAGCAGATGGAGTTGTATGCACAACAGACAAACAGTCTTTAGTGTAAACTAGACTTGATTGAGAGCCTTGGCTCCTTTCTTACTAGTCTAGGCACATTACTTAACTGTATTAAGACTTACTGACCTTACCTCTAAAAGGGGGAAGATAATCTTGCATCAGAGAGTTATAAAAATTACACCCGTCAATAATATCATATCCAAAATTGTTAGTACAAACTGAGAAATACATATATTTTCACTCACCTTGAACAGTCAGATGGTTAACAGACATGGGATAAAACTTCATGAGTGTACACTAAGGAACACTCAGAAGTTTCCAGGTTTAGATATGAGATAAAGAAGCTAATGGACAGAGCAATATCAAGGGGATTTTAAGGAATATCCATGTCCTGAGCACTTCAGAGTGACTGGGAATGTCCCTGTTGGGCAATGACGAGAAGCACATAAATACTGGACAACTGGCCAGTGTCCTCAGTGTCTTAGCCCCAGGTCCGCAGTCTGTCTTTTCTGACCAACATTATCAGCCCAAGTGACTTCAGTCTCCACACTGAGGATATTAGGATGAAGATTTACCACACGCATGTACATTCCCTCAAGGTTATGCTCAACTAACTATTCCTAACACCCTATTATTATCCTAATTTTTTTCTACCTTCACCTAGATTCTGAGATGCCCTTCTCTCAATGCAGAAAAAAGTTTACAAAGGAAAGATATTCAAGTTGATTTCTGAAGAAGTAGAAATTAAATTTTGGACATTTGCAGGCAAAGGAAGAGGTATCTTCTCCTTTTATGAGTCCTGGAGTGCTATTCTAAAAATGTTTTGCAAGTATATACACATGGTTGATATTCATCAGGAGAGGAAAAAATAAGGCCTACAGCCCTAATTCTAAATGGCTAAGCAGCCACTTATGGTAACGGTGACCATTCTGACCCAGGGATTCAGTTCCAACTACTAGTAAGAAGCAGTGGGTAACAGTTTTGATTTTTGTCCTTGAGCATGGTTTATGGTTCCAGAAGGAGAGCTTCCCTGGATGTCACATTAACAAAAATGATATTGAGCAGATACATTAACATGTAATTTTGCTTTGAAAAGGGAATATGCTGGATATTGTCATCTGTGTAAAGTTGTCATTATGGTCAACTTTGTTTTCCTCAATATTTAGGGCAATCATTTGGAACATTTTGTATTTTTCATTCCAAATATCAATTTCTTCTTTGTGTTTTTGTTGTCGTTGCTGTTTGTCTCTGGGACATAAATCATCATGCATTCACACTGTTAAGCTGATGAGGAGTACTCTTATCACCCTGAATCTTATCATCCAAAGTTATGTCCTTTGGAATTGTTTTCATAAGCTGAATTTTTGCCTCAGTGATTAGGAAAAGATGTTAATGATTAAAAGATATATGTATCATTTTAAAATTCGCAGATATGACTTTTTCTTTCTGAGTAGAACTGTGTGAGAGTCAATAGTAAATAAAATTTCTCTTCACTAAGAGTCTCATTACAGAAGACTGATAACAGTCCCATATGACAAGAATGGGTCACCACTGAAAGTAACAATGATTATTTGGTGCTTTAGAGTCATATAATACACATTAACAGCAGACTCTGCCAAAGTAAACATCTGTTTAAGTGTGAATCAGAATAAACAACAACTCAAGCAACTTTCAAAATCAGGTTGCTACAACTCCAGGATTATCCTTATGTCAGGGTAAATTGAATTAATAACATACAGAAAAGTGGATTAGAACTCCTCTGAAGTACATTGAATGCTGGTTTGGAAGGCTTAAAAAGGACTCAATTTTTTTACAGTTTACACAATACTCTCAATCTCTTGATATAAATATAGACTACTTATTTTTGTCTCATATTAATTATATACATAATTATTTTATTGGCATGTACACTTTTAGTGAATTCATTTGCTGTAAGAGACCTTTTAAATTCACTCTTATAATAGTACTATTTTTTCTGTATTCAGCTGTATGAATCTTTTAAAATTTCCCAAATTAAAGAAAAAGTATTTTGTAGACCAGATTGAATATGAATTGTGGAAATCCTGATTAAAATACCATTTCATAAACAAACCCTTACTCAAAATGACACAGATTCCTAGTGGGATACCTAAAAACAGACAAAGAAAAAAAGATGAGAATATACTTTAATATTAAATTATGTGAATCACAGTCCATATACTGCTGGGCTCTGGGAGGAATACTCACTAATATGAAGTCTATGGAACAAGATTCAGAAAATCAGAAGTAAAAGGGAGACATATCAACTTTTTTTCACATACAGCAGAAAAAGCCTGCCTACCTGATAGTTCATCTCAGACCAGCAGTCTTGATACATAAAAATGTAATAAACACTAGAAACCAGATTAAAATTCATATACATCAATCCACTAGCTGTAGATTTAAGACGGGGTTTCAACTAGTCCTAAAATAGACAAATAAGTAGGGAAAACGCTAGCCTTGCCCACTGTATTTTGTCAACCATCAGATTGCACTAGATGTCTTATGAAGCCTCTGGGGAAATTACCATGGTTGAAAGAAAGAGGAAATTATCGTGAAGACTCAGAGGAAATACATATAATTCTCTAAAGTGATTTATTATAAGAACTGGAAAAATCTTTTAGAAAAGAGACATGCCCATTATGATACAGGAGAGAGACCAGGCCAATATGACAATATAACGAAGTTTCCAGGACTATTTTTGTTGTTGTTGTTGTTGGTTTTGTTTGTTGTTTAGTCACTCAATCATGTCCGACTCTTTTGTGACCCCATGGACTGTAGCCCGCAAGGCTCTTCCATCCATGTGATTTTCCAGGCAAGAGGCAAGAATACTGGAGTGGGTTGCTATTTCCTTCTCCAAGGGATCTTCCTGACTCAGGGATCAAATCCATGTTTCCTGTAAGTCTCCTGCATCGCAGGTGGATTCTTTAACACTGAGCCATCAGGGAAGCCTATAGTAGTTGATATTAAAGTGATCTTATTGAGATTTAGAAGATAGTATTAGGATATTTAATCTTCAATTATAGAATTAAAGTGTGTCTTGGTTTAAACACAGAGCAAGAACAATGTCAAAATCTAATCAGTAATAGAGAAGATGAACTTGCCAAAAATGTAAAATATAAGAACTAAAGGGACAAGATGATCATAAATGTGGAGGAAAGAGAATGAAGAGATAACCTTAGCTTGGGTAAGTGATACTAAGAGGGGAAACACCTTGAAACCAGTGTCTTCTTGTTCTTTTCTAAAGTTTTTAGTTCATTCTGATCAACCTACATTCTCTGTCTGCATAGGCCTTCTTCATTATTATTCTACTGATTCTACTATAATTGAGACCATATCTATTTCTTCAGGCTAAAGTTAGTTGTCATTTCATAGTCTTTTTTTTAAGTCTACTTATCAGCACCTTCATTATTGAAAGTCTTCCTTCTTTTAAGTTCCATAACATAGCACTTCTGAATATTCTACTGTTCTGGATATTTTTTCTCAGTCCTCTTTGCTGTTTCCTCCTTTGTACAATTATCAAATACTGAAATGTGCACTGCAGTCTGGATAACGTCCTTTCTCTATCTAGAGTCACATGATCTACATCTGCCTAGCGATCTCACTAATTTAGATCGTCAAATTTAGATCTTGGATTCATATTTGTTATCGCTGATATGATTCCACTAGGAAATAAACTCTAAAACTTAACATGACACACCCCCAAAATTCTGTACTCTTTTATACCCATTATTCCCCAAATTGTTCTCATTTTAAGAAAGTTTCCACAAGCCTCCCAATTACTCAATTTAGGAAAGCTAGAATCTTTTCTTTTATTGGCGTCTTCCCCTTGCTTAACCAAAACATTACTACCATCCTGGTCCAAGTCACTATATTCTTATATTTTGCCTTTTCAAACACTTATCTGCTTCTTATTGTTCATCACTGATGACCCATTTGCTAACTAGGAGCCAGAGTAATTTTCTAACAAAGATAAGTCAGATCAAGTCACTCCCTTACCTAAAAACTTGTAACTCTTTTCCACTGCACTAAGAATATCCAATCAGAATGACCCAGGAAGATCAGTAATAAAATAAAGAGCAAAAGGATCCAGCCTAAAAATATTAATTTCAATCAAAGTGAAAATCAAGACAATCAAGTCAGTGACCAGAGGTTAATTTTAAATTGATAAAATGAAACATAAAATGAAAGTCATGAAATTCATAAACCTGAGTTTAATGAAAATGTGCAATGGTAATAGCTATCATTCAAATGTTTAACATATATCAGGCCTTATGGAAAATTCATTATTACATTTCACTTTCAGAAAACATTGATTATCAAATCCTTTTCACTGAGTAAAAAACTGAGCATCCAAGTTATACAGATCACAAGCAGTAGTATCAAGTGAGTTCTGAGTGCTTTTACAGGCTATGACTATTATAGCAAAAAAGATAATGTAACTAAAAATATAGAATAAATTGGGAACAGTTGTGGAAACTTCAATTCTACTTTGACAACTTTGAGAGATTAGATAAAAAGTAGATAAAAACAAGTAAGGGTATACAGTAGTCATGTATGGATTTGAGAGTTGGACTATAAAGAAAGCTGAGAGCTGAATAATTTATGCTTTTGAACTGTGGTGTTGGAGAAGACTCGAGAGTCCCTTGGACTGCAAGGAGATCAAACTGGTCAATCCTAAAGGAAATCAGTCCTGAATATTCACTGGAAGGACTAATGCTGAAGCTGAAACTCCAATGTTTTGGCCACCTGATGCAAAGAGCTGACTCATTGGAAAAGACTCTGATGCTGGGAAAGACTGAAGGGAGGAGGAGAAGGGGACGACAGAGGATGAGATGGTTGGATGGCATCACTGACTTCATGGACATGAGTTTGAGCAAGCTCCGGGAGTTGGTGATGGACAGGGAGGCCTGGCATGCTTCAGTCCATGGGGTTGCAAAGAGTTGGACATGACTGAACAACTGAACTGAACTGAACTGAAGGGTATAGATAAGGTTGAATTATGTAATTGTTATGGGGGGGGTCAAGATAATCTCCCAAATTGGACCTGGTTTTGTTTCCTTTTGGTAGGGAAAAAAGAGATTTAATTGGTTGAAAGTATTATTTTCAAACAAAGTAAGTTGAGGCATATGCACCCATTCCAAGAAATAAGTTGTATGTATATCTTAGTGAAAGGAGTCTCCTTTCTAGAAAGGAGACTTAAGCAGTTTTTGAAAGTCTTTTCCTGATAATTTTTGCTTGCTTGATAATTATGCTTCTAAAACTAATTTATTAATTGTACTTCTTTAGAGAATTATGCCGTTATTGTATATATAAATATGCATATACATGTAAGATTTAATTTCTGTATATACATATATATGATTATATATATATATATACACACACACACAATGTGTATATATAAACATATATCTGTATGTATTATATAAATAAAACATATGTCACATATGTTAGGATTTTTATTTCATTGTTGTTGTTGTTGTTGTTGTTCAGTCGCCCAGTTGGGTCCAATTCTTTGTGACCCCAAGGACTGCAGCATGTCAGGCCTCCTTGTCCCTTACTCTCTCCCAAAGTTTTTAATACTTTGGTAACAGCTGAGGATGAATTACAGTGCAAATATTATCTACTATTGTAATTTACAAGGCAAAATGTAAAGACTGGCTGTCTTTAACAACTCAAATTTCTCAATATCTTATCGTTCAGGGATTTTTTTTTTTTTATGGCTACACCTACTTCACAGGAAAACTGGCAACATGAAGACAATAGATAGTGAGGTATACCCGCTGTTTTATAGACATTGATGTATAACAAGCACAGTCAGGAGATAGATTGAAAGCAAGTGTAAGCAAGCCCAGGAGCCATAGCCTTTTTGGTAATCATGAGAAGGTTATCAGTTTGACAGTTCACGGTGGATAAAGTTGGAGTTTGCATACTCAATAGTGTCTGACTCTTTGTGACTCCATGGATTGCAGCCCACCAGGCTCCTCTGTCCTTGGAATTTTCCAGGCAAGAATACTGGAGTGGGTTGTCATTTCCTACTCCAAGGGATTTTCCCAATCCAGGGATAAAACCCTTGTCTCTGGTGTCTCCTGCATTGGCATGCATATGCTTTACCATTGTGCCACCTTGGAAGCCGTGGATAAAGATAGGCTCATCCCTAAATTACAATAGGCAGGTTTATAAAGGTTTTCTTTGCCTTTGAGTTGGCTAAGCCTTTATTCTTGATCTAAAGCCTAACTTTTTAAGGATTATTTCCTTTCATGACAAACAGCTACTAATCCTTTGGGAAAGGGAGATTTTCTTCCCATATTTGTGTCTATTAATACAATTTTACTAGTCAATGGGAAAACTGACACACACATTTAAATATGTGATAATTGGAGGTGGGGTGTTGGCAGACCTTGATCAGAGCCTGTGAACACCGATCACAGTTCTCATTAGGACTTCCTGTTATTGTTCTCATTGTAATAACATGTGCTGCTGAAGCAGGTGCACTGTCCTTGCTTCAGCCTGTAGCATCCTATTTTGGACCTTTATTTACATAAAGAGATTGGAGAGGTAAATATGTGAATAAAAAACTGAGAGTTATCCAAAATTTATGGATTGGAAATAAACTCTGACTTTCTTTATGTTGGTTTCATCTAACTTGAATTAAGTCAAACTGATAAAGTTGAAACAAATATTAACCATCAATTTAGCATATATTTTCCTCACTCCATAGCCCATCACCTCTGGATCAGAACAGGGACTTTAAATTTGTCTGTTGCAAATTAGACACTTTAAAGCATCACTACGAACAAAGCTAGTGGAGGTGATGGAATTCCAGTTGAGCTATTTCAAATCCTCAAAGATGATGCTGTGAAAGTGCTGCACTCGATATGCCAGCAAATCTGGAAAACTCAGCAGTGGCCACAGGACTAGAAAAGGTCAGTTTTCATTCCAATCCCAAAGAAAGGCAATGCCAAAGAATGCTCCAACTACAGCACAATTGCACTCATCTCACACGCTAGTAAAGTAATGGTCAAGATTCTCCAAGCCAGGCTTCAGCAATACATGAACTGTGAACTTCCAGATGTTCAAGCTGGTTTTAGAAAAGGCAGAGGAACCAGAGATTAAATTTCCAACATCCACTGGATCACTGAAAAAGCAAGAGAGTTCCAGAAAAAAAACTATTTCTCCTTTATTGACTATGCCAAAGCCTTTGACTGTGTGGATCACAATAAACTGTGGAAAACTCTGAAAGAGATGGGAATACCAGACCATCTGACTGTCTCTTGAGAAACCTGTATGCATGTCAGGAAGCAACAGTTAGAACTGGACATGGAACAACAGACTGGTTCCAAATAGGAAAAGGAGTACGTCAAGGCTGTATATTGTCACCCTGCTCATTTACCTTATATGCAGAATACATCATGAGAAACGCTGGGCTAGAAGAAACACAAGCTGGAATCAAGATTCCCGGGAGAAATATCAACAACCTCAGATATGCAGATGACACCACCCTTATGGCAGAAAGTGAGGAAGAACTAAAGAGCTTCTTGATGAAAGTGAAAGAGGAGAGTGAACAACTGAGCAACTAAACTGAACTGAATGATCTAAGTGATTAACTGAATTTCTCTCACTACTCTAAGTAATAGAGGGAAATATCTAGGTATGTGTTTGTCTGAACTTGGGAAAGGTTTGTAATGATTATTGATTTATGGATGAATTAATTAATTAAAAATCTCTTCAACCCTGTCCTGATTCCAAGTAGCAGCTTGAGTAAAAATTATATTAGCTAATATAGATACCCAATATGGTTTTTTCCTGCTTATCAATTGCCAGGGCTGGAATTGCCTAATCGTATTTTCTTACCAAGTAGGTGAAGTTGTTCTACAGACTCTTCATTTCAGAGAAATTGATCTCTACAGAAAACAAGTGAGCACTGCCATTGATCTCAAAAAAGTTAAACCAATATCAAATGGTTGTTTAACTTTGCACCTTGCGTGGAAAGAAAGAACAACCACATGAAGACCACAATTTCTAAGTAGCAATTTTACTGCAAAGAATGTCAGTAGAATGTTTTTCACATTAATGCAAATTAACACTATTAAATAAGAGACTACATAAGGATTTCAGAAATAAACTGGTTCTTCTTTTTATACGTTTTACTTCCATATAATTGCAAAATCTATAAACAATTGTAGAAACTATATATATTTTTGCTCTTTAAAAATTATGGAAATATGGGATGCTAATCTTGTTTCCAATTTAGAAATTCTTAACAATTTTTAAGATGTGACATTTTTCTTTCCTACCTGTTCTTTACATTAGGTACTTGCCAATATTAATATATACATTTATACAGTCATCCATCAATTAATCATCTGTAGTAGAACTTTTCATAAATCTATTCTTAATCAATTTAGATGAATTAAGTTTTCCACACAACATCTGCTACCTAATGCCCTTGGCATGCTAAAAGTGTATTACTCATAGGATATGCTCTATTCTGCCATGGAATATTTACTTCTAGCAATTGGACTGATGACTTCCTGCAATCACAAAAGTTTAAGTAAATATAATGTAAACTGATGCAATATCTAAAGAAAAAGCCATTGTAATGAAATCTAAAATGAATGCTTTGGAAAGACCTGTTATATGTAAATAGCTAAAAATTTTGTTATGATTATAAAAAACTGAAGAAACAGTAAAAAATTGGAAAGGTTTGACTCTCATCAGTTCAGTTCAATTGCTCAGTCGTGTCCGACTCTTTGCGACTCCATTAACCGCAGCCGGCCAGGCCTTCCTGTCCATCACCAACTCCCTGAGTCCATCCAAACCCATGCCCATTGAGTCGGTGATGCCATCCAGCCATCTCATCCTCTGTCGTCCCCTTCTCCTCCTGCCCTCAATCTTTCCCAGCATCAGGGTCTTTTCCAATGAGTCAGCTCTTCGCATCAGGTGGCCAAAGTATTGGAGTTTCAGCTTCAACATCAGTCCTTCCAATGAAAACCCAGGACTGATTTCCTTTAGGATGAACTGGTTGGATCTCCTTGTAGTCCAAGGGACTCTCAAGAGTCTTCTCCAGCGCCACAGTTAAAAAGCATCAATTCTTTGGCGCTCAGCTTTCTTTATAGTCCAACTTTCACATCCATACATGACCACTGGAAAAATCATAGCCTTGATGAGATGGACTTTGTTGGCAAAGTAATGTCTCTGTTTTTTAATATGCTATCTACGTTGGTCATAACTTTCCTTTCAAGGAGTAAGCATCTTTTAATTTAATGGCTGCAGTCACATTCTGCAGTGATTTTGGAAACCAGAAAAATAAAGTCAGCCACTGTTTCCACTGTTTCCCCATCTATTTGCCATGAAGTGATGGGACCGGATGCCATGATCTTAGTTCTCTGAACATTGAGCTTTAAGCCAACTTTTTCACTCTCCTGTTTCACTTTCATCAAGAGGCTCTTTAGTTCTTCTTCACTTTCTGCCATAAGGGTGGTGTCGTCTGCATATCTGAGGTTACTGATATTACTCCCAACAATCTTTAGGTCCCTACCATTTCTGTCCTTTATTGAGCCCATCTTTGCATGAAATGTTCCCTTGGTATCTCTAATGTTCTTGAAAAGATCTGTAGTCTTTCCCATTCTATTGTTTTCCTCTATTTCTTTGCACTTATCATTGAGGAAGGTTTTCTTCTCTCCTTGCTATTCTTTGGAACTCTACATTCAAATGGGTATATCTTTCCTTTTCTCCTTTGCTTTTTCCTTCCCGTCTTTTCACAGCTATTTGTAAGGCCTCCTCAGACAGCCATTTTGCTTTTTTGCATTTCTTTTTCTTGGGGATGGTCTGGATTCCTGTCTCCTTTACAATGTCACGAACTTCCATCCATAGTTCATCAGGCATTCTATCAGATCTAGCTAGTCCTTTAAATCTATTTCTCCCTTCTAATGTATAGTCATAAGGGATTTGATTTAGGTCATACCTGAATGGTCTAGTATTTTTCTCCACTTTCTTCAATTTGAGTCTGAATTTGGCAATAAGGAGTTCATGATCTGATCCACAGTCATCTCTTGGTCTTGTTTTTGCTGACTGTGTAGAGATTCTCCATCTTTGGCTGCAAAGAATATAATCAAACTGGTTTCAGTGTCAACCATCTGGTGATGTCCACTCTTGTGTTGTTGGAAGAGGATGTTTGCTATGACCAGTGCATTCCCTTGGCAGAACTCTATTAGCCTTTGCCCTGCTTCATTCTGTACTCCAAGACCAAATTTGCCTGTTACTCCAGGCGTTTCTTGACTTCCTACTTTTGCATTCCAGTCCCCTATAATGAAAAGGACCTTTTTTTGGGTGTTAGTTCTGGAAGGTTTTGTAGGTCTTCATAGAACTGTTCAACTTCAGCTTCTTCAGTGTTACTGGTCGGGGCATAGACTTGAATTACCATGATATTGAATGGTTTGCCTTGGAAATGAACAGAGATCATTCTGTCATTTTTGAGATTGCATCCAAGTACTGCATTTCGGACTCTTTTGTTGACCATGATGGCTACTCCATTTCTTCTAAGGAATTCCTGCCCATAGTAGTAGATATAATGATCATCTGAGTTAAATTCACCCATTCCCATCCATCTTAGTTCACTGATTCCTAGAATGTCGATGTTCACTCTTGTCATCTCCTGTTTGACCAGTTTCAATTTGCCCTGATTCATGGACCTAACATTTCAGGTTCCTATGCAATATTGCTCTTTACAGCATCGAATCTTGCTTCTATCACCAGTCCCATCTCATATTGCCTTACAAATGTGTTTAGTTCTATTTTTACTTCAAAGACACTGACACTGGAAACTGGAGATGATGCATTAGAGACGGTTTATACAAGAAAGTCTGGTCAATATTCCAATTTATCTCTGGCCAATATGAAGTTGTAAATGGATGCTTATATTTTAAGGCAAAATATGGTACACAGTGTTTTAATCTATTTCCTTTATGTATATTTTTATTACCTTTATGTATATTATCTTTATGCACATCCTATATTTTAAGGTTTGTTAAATACTTTAATGAACTCGTTTTTTACCTTTCTCATTTCATTTCCCTTTGATATTCTTTTTTAAATTATAGTTAATTCACGATGCTTCAAGTATACAGAAAAGTGATTCAGTTATACTACATATGTGTGTGTGTGTGTGTGTGTGTGTGTGTGTGTATATATATGTGTATATATGTTCTTTTTCAGGTTGTTTGATTTCAACCTATAATGAAATGAACTCTTCTGACTGACCTACACACTATGACTACAGCTCATTTCTGTGTATCTGTTTGTAGCCTTTTTCAATAAAGAATGAAAACTGCATGATCAAAGCTATTATGATAATATTATCTATAATTATACCAAACATTGAAACAATACATTTTTAATTCTAGTATTTCTATTCTTTATCATAATATCATCAAATGGAAATACTCTTAATAAGATGTGAACAAATAAAAAGTTTGTCTTTTCTCCTTGCATTCAAATTCTAGGTGTCTATTTCTGTGTTTCTTGCTATGTTAGACCACTGGGCTGATTGGAAACTATTTTTGTATCAATATTATTACAATAGTAAAAGAAGCTAAATTTCTTTTTCTGTAATTACTTATAATAAATTAAGATTTTAGGTTTGAGTCTAAATCAACAGCATTTTTATGGCACTTTGCTTCTTTATGAAATTGCCAAAAAATATCTGTTCACTATCACATGGACTTTTCTACCATTATTTTGGAGCTATCACTTTTCTCTATCTCTTGATTGTAGTCTGATTTGTATTTCTGCATCTGGGCAAAAGCCAATTAAAACTCTGTCTTGCATTGACTTGTCATCTGTCTGTGTATTATTTTATTTATTGGTTCCATGGTTCTAGTTAGAGGTTTTTCATTTTGTGGGTAGAGAATGACTTCCAGTTTGAATCAGAGGTATGAAATGATCCTATAAGACAGAGTCTAGGAAGCTGTATGTCCTGCGTTAATAAACTAAACATGCCCTCTGGCTGTAGCATCTTGAAGTTTTATTACTACTGTGTAATCTTTTCATGCTCACTGTTGTATAGACCATAAGAACATCCCTACATTTTCATTTTTGGTGGCTGGCAAACTTAGTTAGAATTTGAAATTAAATTTTTATCTATCTTTTTAATTTATGTCTATATATTTATAAGTATTATTATTTTATAAATATATGTGTGATGTATGACTCTCTCTCTGTATATATTTATTTCATAATACTAGCATGGAAGGGATATGACTGACCACTTTTCACAAAAAGGAAAATTGTCGGTCTGATAAATAAAAGGTAATAATGTGTATTTTTCCACTAAACATGATCTGAATTTGCTATTTATTTGCTGTTGTTTAGCCACTAAGCTGTGTTTGACTGTTTTGCGACCCCATGTACTGTAGCTCACCAGGCTCCTCAGTCCATGGGATTTCTCAGGCAAGTATACTGGAGTGGGTTGCCATTTCTTTCTCCAAGGGATCTTCCCGACTCAGGGATTGAACCAGGGTCTCCTGCATTGGCAGACTGATCCTTTACCAGTGAGGCACCAGGGAAGCCAATTTATTTTATAGAGACATTGAAATGAGCAACAACTCCTGAATGTACTATGAAATTCTCATTATGATCCTAGAAAAAAGTTCTGTGTATCTGCAAATGATAGTTTATCATAATAAAGCAATGTTTATGTAGTTCTTCAGTCCATGGTGGCAGGTTTCAGCCTGTCTTCCTTTGCTACTGATTTTATTTTTACTTTTTTCTGGAGTGAGAAGTAAATACATAAGTCCTCAGAATGAAAAATACATCTTTTCTATCAAGCTCAAACAATATCATGTAATTGTGAAATCCACAACTATACCACATTAAACCTAGGGGTATACTTCAAAGAGAATGATTTTAAGAAGAACTCTGACAAAATTCTAGGAAAAACCTATCTGAGGAAGATAAAACTATTTTCTATTACTTACAATTTTTTCTACTTCTCTTTAATTTTTTAAAAAGGTCTTATCTTGATTCTTTATATCTGATAAAATTCCACACTATTTTCTTTATATCTGGTACAATTCTTGGTGTACAGATGGTCCTCCTGAAACTTTAAGGTTTGACAAAAGCTCAGAGATTTTTAATGTTTACATTTAGAGGATCTGTTCTTGAAAGAGTAATGCAAGGTTTTTTTTTTTAATAAAAAATATGCTTTATGTATCATTATTATTATTAGGAGAAATTTATAGTCAGCTATTTCTGAAAGGGAAATGGTGAAGGTTTTAAATCATCTTGCAGCTGCTTCTTGCTTCTGGAACCAGGGATGCTTCTGCATCATGTTTCAGAATAATCTATACAAGCTTAATATCGCACTTTATATTAGCCACAGCTTCAGATCCGAATTCCTACCAAAATCCATTCCTTCTCCATATAGCTTAAAACCTGTCAAGCAAAGGCTTTAAATTCCCTCTGGGCCCCTTCCTGGTCTTACTTGCATTACAAAGGTGAGAGTGTTTTGCAAAAGTGATTTTTTAAGGAATGGTTCTTTTTAAAAAAATTAATTTATTTATTTTAATTGGAGGCTAATTACTTTACAATATTGTAGTGATTTTTGCCATACACTGACATGGATCAGCCATAGGTGTACGGGTTTCCCCCATCCTGAACCCCCCTCCTACCTCCTTCCCCATGCCGTCTCTCATGCTGTCCCACTGCACCGGCTTTGAGTGCCCTGTTTCATGCATTGACCTTGGACTGGTGATTTATTTCACATATGGTAATATACATGTTTCAGTGATATTCTCTCAAATCATCCCACCCTCACCTTCTCCCACAGAGTCCAAAAGTCTGTTCTTTATATCTGTGTCTCTTTTGCTGTCTTGCATATAGGGTCATCATTACCATCTTTCTAAATTCCATATATATGCATTAATATACTGTATTGGTGTTTTTCTTTCTGACTTACTTCACTCTGTATAATAGGCTACAGTTTCATTCACCTCGTTAGAATTGATTCAAATGCATTCTTCTTAATAGCTGAGTAATATTCCATTGTGTATATGTACCACAGCTTTCTCATCCATTTGTCTGCTGATGGATATCTAGGTTGCTTCAATGTCCTCGCTATTGTAAACAGTGCTGCAGTGAACATTGGGGTACATGTGTCTCTTTCAATTCTGGTTTCCTCAGTGTGTATACCCAGCAGTGGGATCGCTGGGTCATATGGCAATTCTATTTCCAGTTTTTTAAGGAATCTCCACACTGTTCTCCATAGTGACTATACTAGTTTGCTTTCCCACCAACAGTGTAAGAGGTTCTCTTTTCTCCACACCCTCTCCAGCATTTATTTTGTTTGTAGACTTTTTGATAGCAGCCATTCTGACCAACGTGAGATGGTACCTCATTGTGGTTTTGATCTGCATTTCTCTGATAATGAGTGATGTTGAGAATCTTTCCATGTATTTGTTATCCATCTGTATGTCTTTGGAGAAATGTCTGTTTAGTTTTTTGGTCCATTTTTGATTGGGTCATTTATTTTTCTGGTATTGAGCTGCATGAGCTGCTTCTATATTTTTTGAGATTAATTTTTTGTCAGTTGCTGTTTGCTATTATTTTCTCCCATTCTGAAGACTATCTTTTCACCTTGCTTATAGTTTCCTTCATTGTGCAAAAGCTTTTAAGTTTAATTAGGTACCATTTGTTTATTTTTGCTTTTCTTTCCATTACTCTGGGAGGTGGGTCATAGAGGATCCTGTTGTGATTTATCAGAGAGTGTTTTGCCTATGTTTTCCTCTAGGAGTTTTATAGTTTCTGGTGTCACATTTAGATCTTTAATCCATTTGAGTTTATTTTTGTGTGTAGTGTAGAAAGTGTTCTAGTTTCATTCTTTCACTGGCAGTTGATCAGTTTTCCCAGCACCACTTGTTAAAGAGATTTTCTATTCTCCATTATATATGTTTGCCTCCTTTGTCAAAGATAAGCTGTCCACAGGTGTGTGAATTTATCTCTGGGCTTTCTATGTTGTTGCATTGATCTATGTTTCTGTCTTTGTGCCAGTACCATACTGTCTTGATGACTGTAGCTTTCTGGTATTGTCTGAAGTCAGCCAGGTTGATTCCTTCGGTTCCATTCTTCTTTCTCAAGATTGCTTATTTCTCAACAATCTCAAGATTGTTTTTTATATTTCCATACAAATTGTGAAATTATTTGTTCTAGTTCTGTGAAAAATACCATTGGTAGCTTGATTGGGATTGCACTGAATCTATAGATTGCTTTGGGTAGTATACTTATTTTCACTATATTTATCCAAAACCTATGGGATTCAATAAAAGCAGTGCTAAGGGGAAGGGTGCCCACTCTCACCACTACTATTCAACATAATTTTGGAAGTTTTAGCTGCAGCACTCAGAGAAGAAAAAGAAATAAAGGGAATCCAGGTGGGAAAAGAAGAAGTAAAACTCTCACTGTTTGCAGACGACATGATCATCTACATAGAAAACCCTAAAGATACCACCGGAAAACTACTAGATCTAATCAATGAATATAGTAAAGTTGCAAGATATAAAATTAACACACAGCAATCCCTTGCATTCCTATACACTAAGAATGAGAAAACATAAAGAGAAATTAAGGAAACAATTCCATTCACTATTGTGATGAAAAGAATAAAATATTTAGGAATAAATCTACCTAAAGAAACAAAAGACCTATATATAGAAAAAAACTATAAAACACTGATGAGAGAAATCAAAGACGACACAAATAGATGGAGGAATACACCATGTTCATGGGTCAGAAGAATCACTATAGTGAAAATGAGTATACTACCCAAAGGAATGACTCTACTTGAAGAGCAAAAGTCCTTGGCCTTGTTTGGCTCTATTTCAGTGTATACCTGATGAGAATGACTTTCCTTTCTCAGTGTCTTATGCTGGATTCTATTTTATTTGACTATCATATGTTAGAACGCTAACCTCTGTCATTGAATCCTCTTTATAAACTCTTTCTAGGTGACTCTATGGAGTTTCAAGGGTATAAATAAGATCTCTGTGTTAATAATTCTCAAATACATAGCTCTATTCCTTATCTTTCCAGGAACTTCAGATTTCCATGCTCTGCCTACTACTTGATATATCCACATGGATAACCACTAGGTATATCAAAGTTAACATGATCCACATAGAACTCTTGATTTTTATTCCAAGTCTGCTTTTCTTCTCTTACTCTTGCTCATTTCAGTAAATGGCACTACAATTCACTCATTGGCTCAAGCCAGTTTTCTAGAGCTGTGCTATCCAGTATGGTACCACTTGCATGTGGCTATAGTTCAGTTCAGTTCAGTTGCTCAGTCATGTCCAACTCTTTGCAACCCTATGAACTGCAGCACGCCAGGCCTCCCTGTCCATCACCAACTCCTGGAGTCCACCCAAATCCATGTCCATTGAGTTAGTGATGCCATCCAACCATCTCATCCTCTGTCATCCCCTTCTCCTCCTGCCCTCAATCCTTCCCAGCATCAGGGTCTTTTCAAATGAGTCAGCTCTTCGCATCAGGTGGCAAAGGATTGGAGTTTCAGCTTCAATATCAGTCCTACCAATGAACACCCAGGACTGATCTCCTTTAGGATGGACTGGTTGGATTTCCTTGCAGCCCAAGGGACTCTCAAGAGGCTTCTCCAACACCACAGTTAAAAAGCATCAATTCTTCGGTGGTCAGCTTTCTTTATAGTCCAAATCTCACATCCGTACATGACCACTTGAAAAACCATAGCCTTGGCCAGACTGACTTTTGTTGACAAAGTAATAGCTCTGCTTTTCAATATGCTGTCTAGGTTGGTCATAGCTTTCCTTCCAAGGAGTAAGTGTCTTTTAATTTCATGGTTGCAATCACCATCTGCAGTGATTTTGGAGTCCAGAAAAGTAAAGTCAGCCACTGTGTCCACTGTTTCCCCATCTATTTGCCATGAAGTGGTGGGACCGGATGCCATGATCTTAGTTTTCTGAATGTTGAGGTTTAAGACAACTTTTTCACTCTCCTCTCTCACTTTCATCAAGAGGCTCTTTAGTTCTTCTTCACTTTCTGCCATAAGGGTGGTGTCATCTGCATATCTGAGGTTACTGATATTTCTCCCAACAATCTTGATTCCAGCTTGTCCTTCTTCCAGCCCAGCATTTCTCATAATGTACTCTGCAAATAAGTTAAATAAGCAGGGTGACAATATACAGCCTTGACGTACTCCTTTTCCTATTTGGAACCAGTCTGTTGTTCCATGTCCAGTTCTAACTGTTGCTTCCTGACCTGCACACAGATTTCTCATGAGGCAGGTCAGGTGGTTTGGTATTCCCATCTCTTCAAGAATTTTCCACAGTTTGTCATGATCCACACAGTCAAAGGCTTTGGCATAGTCAATAAAGCAGAAGTAGATATTTTTTTGGAACTCTCTTGCTTTTTCGATGATCCATTGGATGTTGGCAATTTGATCCCTGGTTCCTTTGCCTTTTCTAAAACCAGTAAGTCCCCTAAATCTGAATCTTCAAGTTGCAGACTTTCAAAGATGTGAACGTGCACTCACGTGTCCAATTATGTAAGTTAGTTCACATTGTCTGGTGTACACTGTTGTGTGTATGTCTCCTCTACAAGTCGTTGTGCTTTTGTGTACCTTATTGTGTAGTATTGTATAGAGTACAGTAGTATGGTATCTTTATTTCAAGCCTAGCATGTCCAGAAGCAGCATAAAAGCAGCAGTGATGTTTCTGGTACTACTGTGCTTTTCAAGATATTGTGTTGTAAGATTACAAATGTTTTCTTAATTTCTTATGTTTGCTTTTTATGCTTTATGTGAAAAACATTATAAACCTATTATAGTACAGTACTATATAGCCAGTTGTGTTAGTTGGGTACCTAGGCTAACTTTGGAACTTAGAAACAAACTGGGCTTATGAACACACTCTCAGAATAGAACTTGATCGTATGTAGGGGACCTAACTGTATTTAAATTTAAATTAATTAAAATTCAATAAGACAAATTTTATTACTAAATTTATTATTTGAGTGCTCAATAGGCACATGGGTAGTGGCTAGCATATTAGACAGCACAGATATAGAACATTTCCATCATTACAGAAAATTTTATTGAACAGTGGTTGTCTAAAGTCATGATTTATAAGTCTCTCTCTCACCATACATCTCCAGTCCTATCTGCTTTGTCAAAATATGATTTATTTAATAATTGAAAGCATACATAAAATTCATTTATATATATACTAAGTTAGTCCATTTCATTTTATCTCAGGATTACCACCATGGTCATAGCCATCGTCTCTCTTTCATAGTTCTCTAATTCACCTTTCAGTTTGTCCTCTTAACTGCTTCTTTGCAGAGCAGCCAGTGGAATTTATTTAAAATGTAAATTAGGTCATGGTTTTCTTTTGCTTTAAACCCAAACTCTCCATGACTTCCATTGGTCATAGAACAAAATTTGAACTTATCCTGGTTTACAAACTCTACATGACCTGGCTTCTGCCTATCTCCTGACCTTGTTACACATTTCCCCTCATCTACTATGCTTAATCACTCTAACTCCTTTTATTTTTCTAACAGAACAGAACTATCTTACTTTAAGTATTTTTTCAAGCTACTCTCTAAGATGCTCTGCTTTTGGTCACACCATGGATGACTCTACCTGGACATTGATACTCAGCGTAGAATTACCTCCCTTCACCAAACAAATCAAGAGTAGTATCTGAACTCTCTTTGGATCTCAACCACATAGCATTTGTTAATTATCTGAATAGTGTTCACTGCCAATTCCCTCTTGCTCATCTAGAATTTATTACTCTATTTCTCTAATGAGAATTTAATTTCTTTGAGAATCAAAATACCATTTATTGTCTTCATCACTTTATCTCCAGTTCCAAAAACATACCTAGCACATAGTGGGGAATTGTTAAGAACTGTCTCAATGAATTGACATGAAATGAAAGAATTATAAAAAGAAAGATAATTTTCACTTTCAATATATTCCCATCTTTCTTGCTTTTACCCATGATCCATGAAATTTAAGTAAGATATGGACAAGAGTGGGAGTTTTAACCTAACTTCTTAAGATTAGAGAATGCAATAGTAGATACAATTGAAATGAGAATTATGGAAAAATTCATTTGTTCATGCACTTACTGAAAATTTCACGAGTCTGGGGGCACTATGCTTGCTTTTTCCTTTGAATCAGAAAAAGAATGCCTCTAAGATTCACCATAGCATTGTTGAAAACAATGTTTTTTTTTCAAATCTATACTTTGATATCACACAAAGGAACTACAAATTTAATAAAAAGTCCCCAGTAATGAAACTCAGTATTTTTCCACTTTTCATTGTGAAAAACACAATTTATATTTACTCAACATAAAAATAGGTATATTTAAAATTTATGTGTAAGCCTTTATTGCAATGTATATTTTTAAAATTTTTTATGTTTTACTCTTAGCTATAAAATTTGTATAAAATGTGGGTAAATGCATACTTTTATAATTTCACTGCTTTCAGTTTTGAAATTTCAGCTACTATTTTCTATCCTTTCTGCATCAAAATTTTATAGCACATTATATTCATGTTTTATGGAATTGGATGAAATAAAAAATAAAATCTGAAGAACATAAAAATGTGTTAATCACTGTTCTTGGGCAATAAATTTTAATGTTAGGGGCATGAGCATTAGATCATCTAAAGCAGCATTTCTCCCTGGATGGTCCTCTGTCACTATCAGACTACCAGTATCAGACTCAACTGGGTCTTTGTGAAAATTGAGATTCCTGAAGCTCTTACTTATCAAATTAAGTTTCTGGGGATGGGGCAGAAAAATCTGCATTTAAAAAACTCAGGGTGATTTGTTTTACATAAGCTAAAGTTTTGAAATCAATAATCAATGTTTGTAATGAAGTTTAAAATCATTTAAAGCAGACTTTAATGGTCTTTGTGCAAACAGCCCTACAATATTTAAAGTATGTGTGCATGTGTACTCAGTTGCTGTCCTGTCCAACTCTCTGCTACATCATGGACTATAGCCCACCAGTCTCCCCTGTCCATAGAATTTTCTAGGTAAGAATACTGGAAGGGGTTGCCATTTCCTACTCTAGCGGATCTTCCCACAGAGATCAAACTGTGTCTTTTGTGTCTCCTGCATTGGCAGGTGGAGTATAATTTGATTTAAAACAAATTGTAGCAGCTTTGCCTGAAGGTAAGTAGGCAACATTATGTGATAGTGTCATGTTTAAACCCCAAAGGCTTTCCTATTTACCCCATCTTCGGACTTGGAAATCCTTTTCTGTAAATATTTTAGGTTTAAAAAAATTAAGATTGAGTTAAAATTAAGATGCCTTTTTAAGAAAGGAATAATTTATGGCTATTGACACTTTGTCATGAATTATTTTATTACAGTAATTTCTGTAACATAGCAGGACCTCAATGATTGAATCAGAAATAGTTGAATGTTACCTGTGGAAAGAGTTCAGAGCACAAGGAAACTCAGCTAAACACAGGTTGAGAAAAAAAATCTATCAGTTCAATTCGCAAAGGATTCTTGAAATTGTACTAGATGTTATGGGAAAGCTCATAGATAAACTTTGTCCCCCACATGGGATTTAAAATGCATAAAAGAAGTAAGCTATGTTCCAGTATATTCCATCATATTAGGTGTACACCACCACAAGGAATGTATGGAAGTACAGAGGAGGTAGCAATTCCTCAGCTGCAATAGTTCATAAAGTTCTTTGGAAGACCTAACACTTAATCCTGACCTTTAAAGTAGAAAAAATTAGGATATATGAAAACTTCCGGGGAGAATCTGATACCATTGGATGTGGATGTTAGAGGAGCCAAGTGTGCACTAAGGGGGAATGAAAGCTTAGAATAGGGAACTAAATGAACATTGTAACAGAACACACCTTTTTCCCCTCATATCAAGGTTTTAAAAAATTCAAATACATGGTTCTGTGTATGACATGGGAAATGAAATGAGAAACTGAAATCTGTTGTTTTAATCTAATCAAAATCTCTGCTATAAAGTAACAACTCAGGCAGCCAGTACTGTAAGTGGACATATGTTCTGAGGGACATTTTAAGGTTGACATTATCTCTTCATTGTTGTACAGTCTAAAATGTTATTATTTTTGCTTCTTTACCAAAACAATGCCTTTTCTAGAGCCAGACCTCTGAAGATATGAGAGAAAGTTAGAACCTGCCTCTTATGCCAGAAAGGACATTCAAATTGCCCATTATTATATAGCAAGCATAGAGACATTTCCAAAGAAGTTCCAACTTGTTCACTAATGTCAATGACAAAGTAGAAGACAAAAAATTACAGCTGTTATATATCTATCCTTCATGAAATGGTAGCATGCCAAAGGCATGAGACTAATAACGCCCTCCAAACTATCATCAAGAAGAGTTTTGAAAAATTTTTCTTCAGTATTAGAAAAGTCAATAAAATCTGAGGAGAAAATGAGATTGCAATATAATCTAAGCTTTACAATTTTTGGTTTTTATTTTATTAACTAAAAATTGTCAAAGTTGGTTTTTCAAGTAGTTAGGATTGGAAATATATAAGTTTATGGATAGAATTCAGAAAATATTTAAAAGTTTTATTACTTTTAAGTAATAAAGCACAGAAAATGTGATTGACATAGTCTTTTGACCTTCATTGAAGAATTACAAATTTAGTGATTTTAAATTAAAATATAGTCAGTCAGTTCAGTCACTCAGTCGTGTCCAACTCTTTGTGACCCCATGAACTGCAGCACGCCAGGCCTCCCTGTCCATCACCAACTCCCGGAGTCCACCCAAACTCATGTCCATTGAGTCAGTGATGCCATCCAACCATCTCATTCTCTGCCGTCCCCTTCTCCTCCTGCCCTCAATCTTTCACAGCATCAGGCTCTTTTCAAATGAGTCAGCTCTTCACATCAGGTGGCCAAAGTATTGGAGTTTCAGCTTCAGCATCAGTCCTTCCAATGAATATTCAGGACTGATTTCCTTTAGGATGAACTGGTTGGATCTCTTTGCAGTCCAAGGGACTCTCAAGAATCTTCTCCAACACTACAGTTCAAAAGCATCAATTCTTCGGCGCTCAGCTTTCTTTATAGTCCAACTCTCACAGCCATACATGACCACTGGAAAAAATGTATTACTTATGCAGAATATTTAAAGTTGAAAATTTTATTCAGATAGCCATTATATGAGAAGTCAAATAAACAGACATTGTGAATGAAAAATCATTAACCAAATTAGATATATGAGCGCATTCAGAAGGCTGATTTTGTAGGCAATAAAATCTAAAGGAAGAAATAGAAAATGTATTTCACAACCTGCAAAAAATTCAAGGGATAAAAAAGAGAAAGCAAACAGCATTAACAGTGGAGTAAATATACTAATTTTGAGGCAGAGGGAGAGGGTAACTGCCCCACAATGTGGAACATCTGGTCATTGAATCAAGAATGGACTTTAATTGAAAACAGACAGATGGCATAAACACTATTAGCACAGAGAAAGCTGTTGCACAGACATAGAGATCTGGGATATTGACTTTGGCAGTACTGTCTTTGCTTTGCATTGCCAATGTTATTCAAATTGAATGGACTATCAGAGAAGGTTGACCTCCTTGCCTAACATTCCCTCAGGCCTGTTCTTGCTCTTTTAAATGGGTAGACAATTATATTTTCTGTTGTGTTCAGTCACTCAGTCGTGTCCAACTCTTTGTTAAAATTACATGCTCTCACATAATTTAAAAACTAGGTAGGGTATCTCTTTCTGATATTAGGCACACATACGTACACACATTGGAACAAAAAAAATATTGTCATATTGGCAATTTGCTTTCTTTTGGCGATTTTAATTCAAAATAGGAATATTTCTAACTTTTTTTTAATTACTAGGAGCTACACTCATCATTCAACTATTCGTCATTGTTAGAGATGAAAATAAGGATTCAGGAATAATTATCTGCATCTTTTTTTATAGTGCACATCAAAACAAGATAAGAAAGTCAATCACAGTGAGATAATCAGCTGACAGAAATATTTTCATCTATCTTGGTTTATCAGATATGCTTTAAAAAGTTGTTAGATATTTAATCACTACATTCACCTGGTCATTTTTCAAATCTAATCTATAAATTCATTTTAAATAGGCTTTGTCAAAAAGCATTTAGTGAAAAAAAAATGCCTGCAGATAAATGTTTTTAATAAAACCCATTTTAGAAGTTTCTTATTTTATGCACTGGCTTTTTATCTTCTAGCTTTTTGTATAACAGAGAAAGTATCAATTAAATCAGTGATTCAGATTCCAATGTTGCTTTCTTTGAGAATCTTATGAAAATGAAGGACATTCCTCCCTGAAAAAATGCACATGCACATAATTTTTAAATATAATTTCAAGGTTTATCTCTTGAACCCTTATTCTTGGGGTCCAAGAATATCAAGTAGAGAATCTCTGATTTCAAGTAAATTTATGACTAAATTTATCTTGTTTTGATGTGCACTATAAAAAAAGATGCAGATAATTATTCCTGAATCCTTATTTTCAGGAATCCTTATGTGTGTGTGCACACCAAGTAGCCATCAGTCGTGTCCTACTCAGTGACACGACTGTAGCCCACAAGGCTCTTATGTCCATGGGATTCTCCAGGCAAGAATACTGGAGTGGGTTGCGACGCCCTCCTCCAGGGGATCTTCCTGATCCAGGGATCGAACCCACCTCTCTTATATCTCCTGCATTGGCAGGCAGGTTCTTTACCACTAGTACCACCTGGGAAGCCCCATAAATAATGTTAGCAATCCTTTATTTAACATGAATATATGTGGTAGAAGCTGGATGTGATGACAGAACTCATTTTTCTAATTACCTACTTAAAAATCACTGCTCATGTGTTTAAAAATCCTATCTCCATGGACAGAGGAGCCTGGAAGGCTATAGTCCATGGGGTCACAAGAGTTGGGGACACGACAGCGACTAAAGCAAGCAACCAACCAACCAATAATGATTATTTAGCTCTCTTTTCTGTTTTTGTTGTCTGAAATTTCTACTTGACAGTGCAATTAAAATTTTGCCTCCCTCTAAATTCTATGAATTTTTTCTGATTTTTTTTTGAATAATCTAGAATTAGAATAGGGAAAAATTCTTTCCCTATTTTAGATCATAGATTTTAACATTTTTCTTAGATTCTTAGAACATTAGAGAGGAAGAGGAGACCAGAACTTAGTAAACATTTTAGATTAAATCTTTCAGTTTACAAATGATAAAACTGAGGCCCCAGATAATTAATTAATGACATGTGTTACTTCTTTCAACAGTACTTTACAGTCATGCGCTGTGTGCTGTTAACCTTACTTTAAAGCATATTCTCAGATTTCTCAGATGGTTCTTTATCCATCCTTCCTCCCATTTTTTTTTCAAGACTCTTCATTAGTATGGCACTAGAAATCTGTAACAGGATCAATTTGGGGCTTGAGAAGCAGGTAGTAGAACTGGTGCTAGTTTTGGAATGGTCAGTTTTATTCAACAGTGTTCTTTTCTTTTTGTAAAGCTCTATTTTGAATATTTTTATATGAACACTTGTCAATTGATCAGTTTTGTATATTTAGTTTTCCTTTTAATGGAATTTGTAAAATGTCAGACAGACTTAAAGAAGATTGAGCAAGACAAATTGGAAAAATAAAAGCACTCAGTAATAGTTGGTTACATTTATTGATCACTTTCTGTGTGTTAGGAACAGGATTGAGTGCATTAAATGGACTGTTTATTGCAGTCTTTCCAGAGATCTCATGAGTAGACACTATCTGGTACTATTATTAATGAGCATTCTATAGATAAGGAAACTGAAGTTCACACACATGAAGGCCACATAGTTTGAAGAACAAGAACTAAGGGTTTAATCTCCCATTTCCCCAGGGCTCACAAGTTTCACCAGTACATTGCAATACCTCATTCAATTTATGTGTAATAGCACAGATATGCTGGTTCTACAAAACCCTATTATGAAATTAAAACAAGAATTTTAAATATAGAAGTATATATATATAGCAAAAATTATATCCACCTTCCACATAGTATTAGCCAAAGTTAACTTAGTTTTATTTTTCTAGGCTTTTTTCCTAGATAAAATAAATTCAGTATTTTGGGTGGTATCAGAAAATGGTAACAGTGTTAAAAGCTGAGGTTTGAAGATAATTGCCAGACATCAATTCTGCCATTAAGGAAGATATTTTCTTTCTGTTTATCAGAGTCGATAACATATAACCAGATTAACAGCTGCATTTACACTGCTTATATAAGGCTATAAAATTGATCAGCCAACACAATATTATGAAGTTTCATAATCAACACATCTTCTAATATTTTTTTGCTTTGAGTAAGTTATTATGTTACATGAGCCACAAATATAAAGACTGAACATACTGCAAACTCTGTTTTACTGCTTTGATCAAATAAAATGTACATAATTTAATCTAGCATCTATTTAATGATATGCATAATTGCTGTTGTGCTACACGGTAATTAAGCCTGAATGGACAACAGATGATTATAATTTTACATAGCCAAGCTAAAATTCTATAGCTCTTCTCTTTGTAACTTCTTTCGTACTTTCATGACTGGTAGTGCTGACAATTTTATCTGATACCACATAAAACTTGATCCTCATTACAAGCATACCTCATTTTACTGTACCTAGCTTTATTGAGATTTTCAGATATTATGGGTTATCGTTGCTCTTTTTTTTTTTTAACAAGTTGAAGTTCTGTGGCAACCCTACCTCTAACAAGTTTGTTGGCACTATTTTTCAACATTTGTCTACTTTGTGCCTGCGTGTCACATTTCGGTGATCTTCTCAATATTTCACTTTTATTATTATTATACTTGCTATGGTGATCTGTGATCAGTGATCTTTAATATTACTATCGCTATTATTTTGAGACACAGAGAATTGCACCCGTGTAAGACAGCAAGCTTAATAAACGCTGTGTGTGTCCTGATTGCTCCACCAATCAGTTACTCCCATCTTTCTCTCTCTCCTCAGGCCTCCCTATTCTCTGAGACACAGAAATTAGCCTGATTGACAACCGTACAATGGCCTCTAATTGTTTAAGTGAAAGCAAGAGTCCCACTTGGGACTTAAAATCAAAAGTTAGAAATGATTAAACTCAGTGAGGAAGGCATGTCCAAAGCTGAGATAGGCTGAAAGCTAGGTCTCTTGTGTCAAACCAGGTTGTGAAGGCAAAGGAAAAGTTCTTGAAGGAAGTTTAAAAGTGCTACTTCAGTGGACACACAAATGACAAGAAAGCAAGACAGCAAGCAACCTTGGTGTTGATATGGAGAAAGTTTTAGTGGTCTAGATAGAAGGTCAAAGCAGCCATAACATTCCCTTAAACCAAAGGCTAATTAAGAAAAATGCTCTAATTCTCTGTCTTTGATTTTGTCAAGGTTGAGAGAGATGAAGAAACTTCAGAAAATTTTGAAGCCAGCAGAAGTTGGTTCATGAGACCAAAGGAAAGAAGCCATCTCCATAATACCAAAATGCAAGGTGAAACAGTGAAGTGCTGATGTAAAAGCTGTTGCAAGTTATTTGGAAGATCTAGCTAAGATAATTAATGAAGGTGGCAGTAGATTTACAATGTAGATGAAACATCTTTCTGTTGGAGGAGATATCATATTCTTTGATAGCTAGAAAGGAGCAGAGACAAGCTGACTCTCTTGTGAGGGGCTAATGCAACTGGAGACTTTACGTTAAATATATTCACTTTACTGTGGTGATCTAGAACTGAACCCACTCCGTCTTTGGTATGTCTATGGTCACACATATACATTCTAACCCCACAGCGATGGCCCCTGCCTCCAAGGTCTGAATCTGACTCTTCTACTGTTAGAGTTCTATTACTATGGTGTCTCTTCTCTTTCTGTCCCTGCAACTACACAGCAGGATTGAGACCCGTTTTCCCTTCTACACAATCTTCCCCTACCTAAGAAGTAAATAAAAGGTAATTTTTAAAAGAATGGCTATGTAGTAAGGTAAATCTGGCTTTGAGTTTAATCTCTGATTACTTTCTAGTTGGATGAAATTCAACAGTGTACCTAAGCTTCTGAACCTCAGTTTCTTTAAAATCTAATAAAGCTTAGACCTACTTGGAAGTGGTACTGTGTGAATTACATAGTCACCAGATGTAAAGAATTTGGCCCAGGCATAGCTGTTGCTCAATAATTTGTAACTGATGTTGTTAGCCTTGCATCAGCCTGTTATTGTTGGTGGTGGTTGTGCTCAGTTGAGCCCGACTCTTTGAGACCCCATAGTCTGCAGTCCACCAGGCTCCTCAGTCCATGGGATCTTGCAGGCAAGAACACTGGAGTGGGTTGCCGTTTCCTTCTCCAGGGGAATCTTCCTGACTCAGGGATCAAACCCACGTCTCCTGTATTGGCAGGTAGATTCTTTACCACTGAGCCACCAGGAAGGCCCTTGCATCAGCCTAGTTCCCTCATCTTAGCTATCCCAGATCTGGAAAGCTAGGGGCCTTCCAGATCTTATGCTTGGATAGCTCACTGGACTGACTGGGCTGACCTAGGATTGTGGAAATCCAGGAATTCTGACTGTGGTCTGAGTACTTGGACGTGTCTGAGCAAAGTTATGGGAGAACAAAGATAGCTGTTTATATAAGCGTAAAGAAGTTTGGTGAAAAAAAGGTGGAGGTTCTCAAGAGTGACATCACCAATTAATTGGAAAGGTTGGTTAGAGTAGATTTAGTTACAGGGAGCCAGAAAAACATGAATATGGATAACTGTATATGCATTTCCAGCTCCCAAGAACTTCTGGAAATAATACTGTGGTAGCTGCAGCTGGGTCATGTCCAGAATTATTACTTTTACTATCAAAATGCTCCTATAAAATAAATAAATTAGGCTTAAACTTGAAATAAGGCATTGTTGTTCAGTCACTAAGTCACGTCCGACTCTTTGCAATCCCGTGAACTGCAGAATGCCACGCTTCGCAAAAAAGGCATATAAGTGGTCATAATAGTTCAAGGACAACAAGGAAAAATTGCTACCTACTCGGTTCTTTGAAGGAGAGAAAATGTTCAACCTGTAATACTTTATGCCTAGGCATACCATGCAAACAACCAGGATTGATAATACAATGAAACCCATTCACACCTAAGTATATTTAATAAATCAGCAGACATAATGCATGAACTCAAATCATCTCATTTTTGCTAGTGGTAAAGGATTAAAAGCAGAATGGCTCTGCAGATGCTCTGACTTGTGTGCTTAGGGGAGTATAAATACTATAAAAGAGAGGGGAGCAGGTGCAAAAGCAGAATACTGGCCCTCTGTCGACTGACTTTGAAGGTCTCCAAATTTTTCCCAGGCTGTGCCTCTTATCTTAAAAGAATTAAGAGTTATGTTTTCCTGTATATGGGATAGTTAAGGAAAACATTGCTCATAATTATACTGTAGTGGAGAAATGATACATAAAGAGTTGGAGGTGGTAATGATAGTGACAATATTTATCTGGATTTTACAATGCTCACAGGGAAACTCTGACTCATGATTAGTCAAAATAAATAAGCAGACAATTCAAGAAGCTTTTATAACTTTACTTGCTTTCCCACAAGGCAGTAAGAAACAATAAACCAAAGTGCATTTTAATTATCAAAGCATGATAGACTGTAACTAAATCCTGTATTAAAAAGTTGCTGGTGATAAATCAATATAATTAAAACCATACGTGTGCTAATTCCTAATTGATGATTGAATGCATTTATTATCAGAGTAGCACAGAAGAAGAATTACATGCCGTCACTCTAGCACTGAGGAAATTGAGGGCCCAGATCAAAAGAGAAAGCTCTAATTCAGGGATTTTTGAAGTCCTATGATCAAATTTCTGAGAGCATAATTGGAAATATATTATAGGCACATATGGATTTTCTTATTTATACTAACTGGAAAATAATAACCCATATTTAATGTGGAGCTAAATCATTTCATTGAAAAAATAGCCTTTGTTATGTTGTCAGACTTTTCTGGCTTGGATAGTCTTGAAAAATTAGGTGTTTTTATTTGATGGGATAACACTAGTTAAATATGAATAAGTTATTTTAGGGATAAGTTCAGTTCAGTCACTTAGTCATGTCCAACTTTTTACGACCCCAAGGACTGCAGAACACCAGGCTTCCCTATCCATCACCAACTCTCGGAGCTTACTCAAACTCATGTCCATTGAGTCAGTGATGCCATCCAACCACCCCATCCTCTGTGGTCCCCTTCTCCTCCTGCCTTCAATCTTTCCCAGCATCAGGGTCGTTTCCGATGAGTCATTTCTTCGCATCAGGTGGCCAAAGTATTGGAATTTCAGCTTCAGCAAAAGTCCTTCTAATGAATATTCAGGATTGATTTCCTTTAAGATAGACTAGTTGGATCTCTTGCTGTCCAAGGGACTCTCAAGAGTCTTCTGCAAAACCACAGTTCAAAAGCATCAATTCTTTAGCACTCAGCTTTCTTTATACTCCAAATCTCACATCCATATATGACTACTGGAAAAACCATAGCTTTGACTAGAGGAATATTTGTTGGCAAAGTAATGATATGCTTTTTAATATGCTGCCTAGGTTGGTCATAACGTTTCTTCCGAGGAGCAAGGGTCTTTTAATTTCATGGCTGCAGTCACCAATTGCAGTGATTTTGGAGCCCAAAAAGATAAAGTCTGTCACTGTTTTCATCATTTCCCCATCTATTTGCCATGAAGTGATGGGACCAGATGCCATGATCTTAGTTTTCTGAATGTTGAGTTTTAATCAAACTTTTTCACTCTCCTCTTTCACTTTCATCAAGAGACTCTTTAGTTCTTCTTCACTTTCTGCCATAAGGCTGGTGTCATCTGTATATCTGAGGTTATTGATATTTCTCCCAGTGATCTTGATTCCAGCTTGTGCTTCAACCAGTCCAGGATTTCTCATAATGTACTCTGCATAGAAGTTAAATAAGCAGGGTGACAATATACAGCCTTGACATATTCCTTTCCTGATTTGGAACCAGTCTGTTGTTTCATGTCCTGTTCTAACTGTTGCTTCTTGACCTACACACAGGAGGCAGATCAGGTGGTCTGATATTCCCATCTCTTGAAGAATTTTCCAGTTTGTTGTGATCCACACAGTCTAAGGCTTTGGCATAGTCAATAAAGCAGAAGTAGATTTTTTTTGGATTTCTCTCGCTTTTTCAATGATCCACAGATGTTTTCAATTTTATCTCTGGTTCCTCTGCCTTTTCTAAATTCAGCTTGAAAATCTGGAAGTTCACTGTTCAGGTACTGTTGAAGTATGGCTTGGGGAATTTTCAGCATTATTTTGCTAGCGTGTGAGATGAGTACAATTGTGCGGTAGTCTGAGCATTCTTTGGCACTGCCTTTCTTTGGGATTGGAACAAAAACTACTTTTTCCAGTCCTGTGGCCACTGCTGAGTTTTCCAAATTTGCTGGCATATCGAGTGCAGCACTTTCACAGTATCATCTTTTAGGATTTGCAATAGCTCAACTGGAATTCCATCACCTCCACTAACTTTGTTTGTAGTGATGCTTCCCGAGACCCACTTGACTTCACATTCCAGGATGTCTGGCTCTAGGTGAATGATCACACCATCATGATTATCTAGGTTGTGAAGATATTTTGTATAGTTCTTCTGTGTATTCTTGCCACCTCTTCTTAATATCTTCTGCTCCTGTTAGGTCCGTACCATTTCTGTCCTTTATTGAGCTCATCTTTGCATGAAATGTTCCCTTGGTATCTCAAATGTTCTTGAAGAGATCTCTAGTCTTTTCCATTCAATTATTTTCCTCTATTTGTTTTCACTGATCACTGAGGAAGGTTTTCTTATCTCTCCTTGCTATCCTTTGGAACTCTGTATTCAATTGGGTATATCTTTCCTTTTCTCCTTTGCCTTTCACTTCTCTTCTTTTCACAGCTATTTGTAAGGGCTCCTCAGACAACCATTTTGCCTTTTTGCATTTCTTTTTCTTGGAGATGGTCTTGATCCCTGTCACCTGTACAATGTCACAAACCTCTGTCCACAGTTATTCAGGCACTCTATCAGATCTAATCCCTTGAATCTGTTTCTCACTTCCACTGTATAATCATAAGGGTTTTGATTTAGGTCATACCTGAATTGTCTAGTGGTTTTCCCTACTTTCTTCAATTTAAGTCTGAATTTGGCAATAAGGAGTTCATGATCTGAGCCACAGTCAGCTCCTGGTCTTGTTTTTGCTGACTGCATAGAGCTTCTCCTTCTTTGACTGCAAAGAGTATAATCAATCTGATTTCAGTATTGACCATCTGGTGATGTCCATGTGTAGAGTCTTCTCTTGTGTTGTTGGAAGAGTGTGTTTGCTATGACCAGTGTGTTCTCTTGGCAAAAATCTATTAGCCTTTGCCCTGCTTCATTCTTTACTTTTTTTAGGGTGTTAGGGATAATAGACATCATATATATCTAGCTATCAAATCTAGAATAACAGAAAAACATGGCTCTTTTCAGTGTACTAAATTCTATTTATATGCTAACGATATTTAGTGACAGTTTTTGTATGAAGGGGGCTTCCCTGGTGGTTCAGATGGTAAACAATCAGCCTACAATGCTGGAAACGAGAGTTTGATCCCTGGAGTGGGAAGATGCCCTGGAGAAGGGAATGGCAACCCATGTCAATATTGTTGCCTGGAGAATTCCATGGATAGAGGAGCCTGGCAGTCTATAGTTTATGGGGTCACAAAGAGTCGGACATGACTGAGAGACTTTTTTTTTTTTTTGGTATGAAGAATATGCTGTGTAGAAGATGATTGAAACAGGAAATTTAATTAAAATTATTACTAAAATAATATATACTCCTACACATGCATGAATTCATTACTTCATTTCAAAAACAATTATGGGCTGTATTCCAGGCTTATCTTAGGTAGAAGTGATACGTAAATGTGGAGCAGGTCATAGTCTAGAGTGTAAAATGGATATACAAATATTTGCTGTGAAATATGATAAACACATCATGATATGCATGTGTAAGGTATAATAATGGATAAGAAGATTTGGTAATGAATTATTCAGAAGAGAGTTTGGCTAGGTGAGGGAAGCTTCCATAGATTGACAAGAACATTTCAGGCATACCAAGCATCCAACCCATGCATTCAGTGCATCTTAGTGAAATAAAACAGCAACATGACAGTAAGTCATAGCAATAAAATGAAAGGGTGGAGTAGAAGGAGAAGTACTGAGGGAGATGCATGTAGAAAAGTAAGTAGTGTGTATAGTACAGTGTTTCAGAAAATGAATGCTAATGTGCTTGAAATAATTTAAGCAGACAAGTAACGAAATTATATTTAAGAAATGTATAATTTAAAAATCTGCTATAGAAGTAGATGTTGACAGTCTCCTTTCCTGAGAGATTGGGCAGGCTGGCAATGACTGGTTAATAGTCAGTAGGTAGGAGTTAGGTCCTTTTTGGCCTATAGTTGATAAGTTATCACAAGATAAAGCAGGTGAACTTGTGATTATTTATGTTTCACAAAGTAAGTACTTGAAGAAGCACAATTTTATTAAACTTGTAAACTTCTGGTCCTTTTAGAATATGTGCAAATAAAGGAATAAGTACCTCTATTCAAATTTTGACCCCAATAACTGCACATCTATGGCATCTTCACAACCCAAATTCTCAAAGTTTTGGCTGAAAACACTGTGATTTCACTCTCTATTTACTACTTAATGTTTATCAATCTAACTTAAACCATTTTAACCATTGAAATCATTCTTGGTGAGGGCATTTACTCTGTGTAATTGATTGGTAATTTTTAGTCCATTTCTCATTGGGGCACTCTATGGCAATTGAAACCCCCAAATTCTACCTTGGTGCTGGTGCTGTTATCTAATTCGGTTTCTCTCTTGTTACTCTATATCTCATTCTCCTCACCGAATCATCATCTTCCACCTATTTTTTTAAATCAGTTTACTTATCTATTTTTTAACTTTACAATATTGTATTTGTTTTGCCATACATTGACATGAATCCACCATGGGTGTACATGATTTCCCCTTCCAGAACCCCCCTCCCACCTCCCTCCCCATCCCATCCCTCTAAGTCATCCCGGTGCACCAGCTCCGAGCACCCTGTATAAGGAAGCTATGGTACATATACACAATGGAATATTCAGTTCAGTTCAGTCGCTCAGTTGTGTCTGACTCTTTGTGACCCCATGAATCGCAGCACGCCATGCCTCCATGTCCATCACCAACTCCTGGAGTTTACCCAAACCCATGTCCATCGAGTCGGTGATGCCATCCAACCATCTCATCCTCTGTCATCCCCTTCTCCTCCTGCACCCAATCCTACCCAACATTAGGGTCTTTTCCAATGAGTCAACTCTTCGCATGAGGTGGCCAAAGTATTGGAGTTTCAGCTTCAACATCAGTCCTTCCAATAAACACCCAGGATTGATCTCCTTTAGGGTGGATTGATTGGAGCTCCTTGCAGTCCAAGGGACTCTCAACAGTCTTCTCCAACACCACAGTTCAAAAGCATCAATTCTTCAGCGCTCAGCTTTCCTCACCGTCCAACTCTCACATCCATACATGACCACTAGAAAAACCATAGCCTTGACTAGACGAACTTTTGTTGGCAAAGTAAAGTCTCTGCTTTTAAATATGCTATCTAGGTTGGCCATAACCTTCCTTCCAAGGAGTAAGCGTCTTTTAATTTCATGGCTGCAATCACCATCTGCAGTGATTTTGGAGCCCCCAAAAATAAAATCAGACACTGTTTCCCCATCTATTTCCCATGAAGTGATGGGACCAGATGCCATGATCTTAGTTTTCTGAACGTTGAGCTTTAAGCCAACTTTTTCACTCTCCTCTTTCACTTTCATCAAGAGGCTCTTTAGTTCTTCTTCACTTTCTGCCATAAGGGTGGTGTCATCTGCATATCTGAGGTTATTGATATTTCTCCCAGCAATCTTGATTCTAGCTTGTGCTTCCTCCAGCCCAGCGTTTCTTGTGATGTACTCTGCATATAAGTTAAATAAGCAGGGTGACAATATACAGCCTTGATGTACTCCTTTTGCTTTTTGGAACCAGTCTGCTGTTTCATGTCCAGTTCTAACTGTTGCTTCCTGACCTGCATACAGGTTTCTCAAGAGACAGGTCAGATGGTCTGGTATTCCCATCTCTTTCAGAATTTTCCACAGTTTATTGTGATCCACACAGTCAAAGGCTTTGGCATAGTCAATAAAGCAGAAATAGATGTTTTTCTGGAACTCTCTTGCTTTTTCGATGATCCAGCGGATATTGGCAATTTGATCTCTGGTTCCTCTGCCTTTTCTAAAACCAGCTTGAACATCTGGAAGTTCACGGTTCACGTATTGCTGAAGCCTGGCTTGGAGAATTTTGAGCATTACTTTACTAGCATGTGAGATGAGTGCAATTGTGCGGTAGTTTGAGCATTCTTTGGCATTTCCTTTCTTTGGGATTGGAACGAAAACTGACCTTTTCCAGTCCTGTGGCCACTGCTGAGTTTTCCAAATTTGCTGGCATATCGAGTTCAGCACTTTCACAGCATCATCTTTGAGGATTTGAAATAGCTCAAATGGAATTCCATCACCTCCACTGAATATGACTCAGTCATTAAAAAGAATACATTCAAATCAGTTCCAATGAGGTGGATGAAACTGGAGCCTATTATACAGAGTGAAGTAAGCCAGAAAGAAAAACACACATAGAGTATACTAACACATACATATGGTATTCAGTTAATCTGTAAAGATAACCCTGTATGCAAGACATCAAAAGAGACACAGATAAATAGAACAGTATTATGGACTCTATGGGAGAGGTCGAGGGTGGGATGATATGGAAGAATGGCATTGAAGCATGCAAATTATCATATGTGAAACGAATCGCCAGTCCAGGTTCGATGTATGATACAGTGTGCTCAGAGCTGGTCCACCTATTTCTTAAATGCTGGTCTTCTTTAAGATACTTTCTTTGACTCTCTGCTATGATCCATACTCATAGTCAATACTTTACTAGATGTCAAACTGTCTCTGAAATCTGCCTATAGAACTGATAACAGATTTTAGTGTGTTAACATATATTTATCATAGTGGTTGTAATACTTGATGAAACTCATTTGCTTATTCATACTCTGATGAACTTTTAAGAGTAGAGGCTTAAAATAATTAATCTGTTTATCCCTTTCATTTAATATACAGTGACTACTATAGTCAGTTCAGTTCAGTAGCTCAGTTGTGTCCGACTCTTTGTGACCCCATGAATTGCAGCACGCCATGCCTCCATGTCCATCATCAACTCCTGGAGTTTACCCAAACCCATGTTCATCAAGTCGGTGATGCCATCCAACCATCTCATCCTCTGTTGTCCCCTTCTCTTCCTGCCCCCAATCCTTCCCAGCATTAGGGTATTTTCCAATGAGTCAACTCTTTGCATGAGGTGGCCAAAGTATTGGAGTTTCAGCTTCAACATCAGTGCTTCCAATGAACAACCAGGACTGACCTCCTTTAGGATGGACTGGTTGGATCTTCTTGCAGTCCTAGGGACTCCCAAGAGTGTTCTCCAACACCACAGTTCAAAAGCATCAATTCTTTGGTGCTCAGCTTTCTTCACTGTCCAACTCTCACATCCATACATGACCACTGGAAAAACCATAGCCTTGACTAGACGGACCTTTGTTGGCAAAGTAATGTCTCTGCTTTTAAATATTCTATCAAGGTTGGTCATAACCTTCCTTCCAAGGAGTAAATGTCTCTTAATTTCATGGCTGAAATCACCATCAGCAGTGATTTTGGAGCCCCCCAAAATAAAGTCTGACACTGTTTCCACTGTTTCCCCATCTACTTCCCATGAAGTGATGGGACCTGATGCCATGATCTTAGTTTTCTGAATGTTGAGCTTTAAGCCAACTCTTTAACTCTCCTCTTTCACTTTCATCAAGAGGCTCTTTAGTTCCTCTTCACTTTCTGCCATAAGGGTGGTGTCATCTGCATATCTGAGGTTATTGATATTTCTCCTGGCAATCTTGATTCCAGCTTGTGCTTCTTCCAGCCCAGCGTTTCTCATGATGTACTCTGCATATAAGTTAAATAAGCAGGGTGACAATATACAGCCTTGACGTACTCCTTTTCCTATTTGGAACCAGTCTGTTGTTCCATGTCCAGTTCTAACTGTTGCTTCCTGACCTGCATACAGATTTCTCAAGACACAGGTCAGATGGTCTGGTATTCCCATCTCTTTCAGAATTTTCCACAGTTTATTGTGATCCACACAGTCAAAGGCTTTGGCATGGTCAGTAAAGCAGAAATAGATATTTTTCTGGAACTCTCTTGCTTTTTCGATGATCCAGCAGATGTTGGCAATTTGATTTCTGGTTCCTCTGCCTTTTCTAAAACCAGCTTGAACATCTGGAAGTTCACGGTTCACATATTGCTGAAGCCTGGCTTGGAGAATTTTGAGCATTACTTTACTAGCATGTGAGATGAGTGCAATCGTGCGGTAGTTTGAGCATTCTTTGGCATTGCCTTTCTTTGGGATCAGAATGAAAATTGACCTTTTCCAATCCTGTGGCCACTGCTAAGTTTTCCAAATTTGCTGGCATACCGAGTGCTGCTCTACTCTAGAGACAATATTTATCGCATACTCTGTGAAAGTGAAAGTGAAGTCGCTCAGTCGTGTCCAACTCTTTGCGAACCCATGGACTGTAGCCTACCAGGTTCCACAGTTCATGGGATTTTCCAGGCAAGAATACTGGAGTGGGTTGCCATTTCCTTCTCCAGGAGATCTTCCCAACCCAGGGATTGAACCTGGTCTCCCGCATTGTAAGCAGACACTTTACTGTCTGAGCCACCAGGGAAGTCCTATTACATACCGTGAGTTATGCTAAATGTAATATTTACATTATCTTACTTATCATTAACATTACCCTGAAACACAGATAGTATGATTCCCATTTTACATGTGAGGAAACTGCTATTTTAGGAGTTACATAAAATTTTCAAGATCATATAGTTTGTAAGTAGGAAAACAATGTTAGCAGCAAGTCAATTTGATTCTAAAACCTAATGCTAAATGTTTTACTTATATTATCAATTGTTGAACTAAATGGCAAATTGGTTACATCTTTTATGCCTAAGTTAATTTTCAGGATGAGGGGCACTGGGAGTACTGATTTTGAGGCTAAATCTGAAAAAGTTCAACATCATCTATGAATAATATCCAATGGGTAATAGCAGTATATTTGCATCCATCACATGATTCTATACAGCCTTCATACTTAATGATTGCTGTTTAAATAATAAATACATTTGATTATTTCTTACTAATGGATCTTAAAGCATTTTGCAGTAGAATACTATGGTTTATATTGATAGTATTCCTAGTTAGCAGAGAAAAATAAATACGTATCCTTGCTAACGATTCTTTCCTGCTCCTCTCTTTCCCTTTTCCTCTGCTCTCTTCCCTCCCCTATCTTTTCTCCTCCTCTCTCTCTCTCTCACTCCACAAATTTCTACAAATTCCAGTTAAATTTCTAGACTTAAAGGAAATAAAAACATGCACTATTTCGAAATGGTTGGTGACACCTTGGTTTAATTGCCTTAGACATTTAAAGATGCACTGAGTTTTTCATCAAATTAATATTCCAGATACTGAATTATGTTACTGACAGCATCAAAATTCAATTAAGATTTTGGTTAATGATAATAGTAAAGCAGCACATTTTCAATTCAGAACAACACCACTTAAAATTATCAACTTCTGATCACTATTTGAAAGATGGAAGAGGGTTAAAGATAATGCCTTAACTGTATATTAACTGTAAAATTAGAAATAACAACCATACACAGAAATGTATTTATATATTCCAAAATAAAAATTTAATATGTTTCACAAATTTGTCTATATATAACAGAAAGTTAGAATTTAATAGTTTCTATTTGATTAATCCTATAGCCAAGTTTAGGTTATGTTACTTATGTATTTGAAATAGAATGTATAATGAGGAAGTAAGAAATACTTAGTTATTGATTTTTAAATTCTATATTGCTTTAAAAAAGATTTATTTCAAAATAATTTTAAATTTACAGAAAATTTGCAAGAATAGAATAAAAAATTTCTGCATAGATTTTTCCAATTGTTTAATTTTTAACCACATTTATTTTTTCTCTCTCTCCCTTACCTCTGTATGTATATGTTTATTCATAGTTATGTATATATATATACATAACTATGAATAAACATATATATACATAGATTTTGTATTATATATATACATTATATATACTTGTATTTTATATTATATATATTATATCCATATTTCCTTTTGAATCATTTGATAGAGATAGTATGGTCCTATACTTTGGAGTGTATTTTCTAAAGAGATATTTATTAGTCATTAACATATTTAATACAACAGCTATCCTGATGCTGATTGAATTACAATGATTAAAATTAGAAAATTTAACAGAGTACAATATTATTCCATAATATATAGTGCATATTCAAATTTTGAAATTGTCTCCTTTCCAGTAAAGTAATTTCCTTTGTTGTGATGTTTCTTTTGATTGAACATCTAATCCAGGGTCACACATTTTACTTTCATCTCCTATATTTTAGGAGAGTTCCCTTGCCCCTTTTGTCTTTCAAGACATTGATTTTTCTTTTACCTTATAGGTTAGTTGTTTTGTAGAATATGCCTCTATTTGGCCTTGTCTGATGTTTCCTCTTGATTAGATCATGTTATAGACTTTTGTCAGGAATACTACAAAAATGATGTGTCCTCTGTAAACCATATCAGAAGCCACATGATTTTAGTTATCCAATTACAAATGATGTTAACTTTACTTACTTTGTCAAAATGGTATCTGATAAGTTTCTCCTATGTAAGTATGCATTTTAAACTTTATTATCAGCAAATTATTTGTGAAGACATACTTTGAAATTAATTTCTTAGAAGTGTAGACACCAATGATCATGTTAATGTTAAATAATATAAAAAGTAGAAAGAATGTGAAACTGAGTCTCCTCTAATACTTATAATTCCAATAAAGTCAACTCCCTGAGTTCTTTGTATCTTTTCTGTCCCTCATTCCTTGACATTTCTTTACAAAATATGGGTGGAAGTAGTAATTCTCTCACTGAAAAATATCCGATGGTCTTCAATTAACATCAGGATAGTTGTTGTATTAAATATATAAGTGATTTTTCTGAGGATCCACAAACTAACCTCAACTTGCTTTCAGTTTTACCTTCTAACACGTAATCCTGAAATAGTCCACAGGCCTTTGGCTGCTGTTCTGGGATGTGCTTGTGTGCTTAGTCATCAGTCGTGTGTTCAACTCTTTATGACTCCATGGGTTTTTGACCCCACGGATTTGTGACCCCATAGACTATAGCCTTCAGGTTCTCTTTTTATAAATTCAGAATCTTTTCTTTTTTAAATTATGAAAGTATGTTAACATATTTATGGAAGACTTGGAAAATACAGAACAAAGTTACGTACTACATATTGCAATTATTTTTTTAAGTAGGTAAATTAAGATTTTTAATTGGAATTTCAATAGCAAACTCTCAAAAAATAATACAACAGATAGACAGAAAAGTAGAAAGATAAAGCAGACCTGAAGAGGACTGTGAAGCAATGTAACATAATTAAGATTTATACAATTTTCACAATGGTAAGAAACAAAATCTACTCAAGTTCCCATAGACTATAAACCAGGAGACACTGGAACATATCTAGGGACATAAAGCAAGGTGCAAGCAATTTCATGATTTGAAGGAATTGAAATCATACAGAGTCTATTCTCTTATCACTATGAAATTATGTTAGGAATCAGTATCAAAAGATATTTGAAAATAACCCACATATTTTCAAGTGCAATGTGATATCTACAAAGAGAGATCTTTGACTTAGCCCCTGAAAGCTTCAATAAAGTTAACAGACTTAAAAAAACACAAAGGGTGTTTGCAGAGAAAGCAATTAAATGAGAAATTAATATGAAAATGAGAAATTAATAACAAAGACATTTTCAAAACCTTCTGTATTTGGAAATTAAATGTTCATTTTTAAATAAAGAATGTATCTAAGAAGCCATACAAGGAAAATTAGAAAATGTTTATAACAGAATAAAAATGAAAAGAGAATTTATCAGAACTTGTTGCATGCAGCTGAAGCTAAATACATGTGGAATCTTGAATAAGGTATGAAAGCAAATAAAGGACACTAGCATAAAATTTTGTGAAATTTGAATAAAATCTGTACTTCAATCAATAATACTGTATCATATGTTAACTTGTTGTTGTTGTTGTTGCTGTTTTTTACAACATAGCATTTCTTCACATTCTCAGAATTGGATTAGATGTTTCAAGGCTCACTCAAATTTTTTTTTAAGTCACTAAAATAATAAGCTCTCTAGAGTTATAGAAGTAATATTAGATGCCAGAATAAATAGAACTGTACCAGAGTTTTAAGGGAATATAAATTAGAAATCTAGTATTGTATTCATATTTATTTAAACAAGTGAAACCAAAATATGATAAATTTTTTAGCTAAGCAAAAATTCATGTTTTCTAAAATATATATGTATTATACATACTATACATGCTATACAAAAACTTTTCTGCTACACATGGTTAAAGCTTGAGAATAAAGAACAACAAAAAAGAGATGGAGAGATTGCAAAACATAAACTAAATGAAATGGGAGCACTGAATATGAAATGGAAAAAGTGAAACAAACTATATAAAAGATCATCATATAGTCCAGTTGGTTTTTAAACATGCTTGCTCATTAGACTCATGTCTGGAGCTTTGGAGAAAAAAAACAATACCTGGGCATTTGTATTTTGCAAAAAATTCCAAGATAATTCTAATATGCAAATAGATTTTTAAAAGTGATTACATGTTTTTCTATTAAATGGTAGTTTTAGTGATATAGAAATTCAATTATTTTCTTTTGAGCAGTCATGATACAATGGTATAAAATAGAATAATAGCTACATAACGACAATAGTAAAAGATGTTTATCAGTTTTCACAATCAATAATCAGACAAAAACAAAAGATAACTGTTAAATATAATTGCAAGCCATAATGAAAATGTGATTAACCTAACAATATAAAATAATTATATACAATTTGGGGTTAAGTAGAGTGATATGGTAAGTCGAAGTGTATACATGCACATGGTTTCATCCACCCAGCCAGTCTGTCTTTTGGTTGGTGCATTTAAACCATTTAAGGTAATTATGATATATATGAGCCTTTACCATTTTCTAATTGCTTTGGGTATATTTGATATAGATCTTTTCCTGGTGTTTCCTGCTTAAAGAAGTTCCTTTGGCATTTGTAGTAAAGCTGGTTTGGTGGCTCTGAATTCTCTTAACTTTCACTTGTCTGGAAAGCTTTTGATTTCTCCATTAGAACCTTCAAAACGGTGGGAGAACTTCTTTGGTATTCTTGTTCTCCAGTCTGTGGGTTGCCCACCCAGTGGGTATGGGATTTAAATTTTTCATGTATGTACCCCGCTTACCGTCTCACTGCAGCTTCTCCTTTGTCTTTGGACATGATGCATGTTTCTTGGTGGATTCCAGTATGCTCCAGTTGATGGTTGTCCAACAGCTAGTTGTGACTTTGGTGTTCTCGTAGAAGGAGATGAGCACACATTCTTCTACTCTGAAAGCTTGAACCCATGAGATAAATTCAGATTCTTAATAGCATTTATTGCAGTATCTTTATTTACATGTGTCTTTTGTCTTCTACTATTATATCTACTACTGTGGGCAGGAATCCCTTAGAAGAAATGGAGTAGCCATCATGGTCAACAAAAGCGTCCAAAAGGCAGTACTTGGATGCAATCTCAAAAACGATAGAATGATCTCTGTTCGTTTCCAAAGCAAACCATTCAATATCACAGTAATCCAAGTCTATGCCCCGACCAGTAATGCCAAAGAAGCTGAAGTTGAACGGTTCTATGAAGACCTACAAGACCTTATAGAACGAATGCACAAAAAAGATGTCCTTTTCATTATAGGGGACTGGAATGCAAAAGTAGGAAGTCAAGAAACACCTGGCGTAACAGGCAAGTTTGGCCTTGGAGTACAGAATGAAGCAAGGCAAAGGCTAATAGAGGTTTGCCACGAGAACGCACTGGTCATAGCAAACACCCTATTCCAACAACACAAGAGAAGACTCTACACGTGGACATCACCAGATGGTCAACACCGAAATCAGATTGATTATATTCTTTGCAACCAAAGATGGAGAAGCTCTATACAGTCAGCAAAAACAAGACCAAGGCAGACTGTGGCTCAGATCATGAACTGCTTATTGCCAAATTCAGACTGAAATTGAAGAAAGTAGGGAAAACCACTAGTCCTTTCAGGTATGACCTAGATCAAATCCCTGATGAGTATACAGTGGAAGTGACAAATAGATTTAAGGGACTAGACCTGATAGACAGAGTGCCTGATGAACTATGGACAGAGGTTCGTGACATTGTACAGGAGACAGGGATCAAGACAATCCCCATGGAAAAGAAATGCAAAAAAGCAAAATGGCTGTCTGAGGAGGCCTTACAGAGAGCTGGGAAGAGAAGAGAAGCGAAAAGCAAAGGAGAAAAGGAAAGATATTCCCATCTGAATGCAGAGTTCCAAAGAATGGCAAGGAGAGATAAGAAAGCCTTCCTCAGTGATCAGCGCAAAGAAATAGAGGAAAACAACAGATTGGGAAAGACTAGAGATCTCTTCAAGAAAATTAGAGATACCAAGGGAACATTTCATGCAAAGATAGGCTCGATAAAGGACAGAAATGGTATGGACCTAACAGAAGCAGAAGATATCAAGAAGAGGTGGCAAGAATACACAGAACAACTGTACAAAAAAGATCTTCATGACCCAGATAATCACGATGGTGTGATCACTCACCTAGAGCCAGACATCCTGAAATGTGAAGTCAAGTGGGCCTTAGAAAGCATCACTATGAACAAAGCTAGTGGAGGTGATGGAATTCCAGTTGAGCTATTTGAAATCCTCAAAATTGATGCTGTGAAAGTGCTGCACTTGATATGCCAGCAAATTTGGAAAACTCGGCAGTGGCCACAGGACTGGAAAAGGTCAGTTTTCGTTCCAATCCCAAAGAAAGGAAATGCCAAAGAATGCTCAAACTACTGCACAATTGCACTCATCTCACATTCTAGTAAAGTAATGCTCAAAATTCTCCAAGCCAGGCTTCAGCAATACGTGAACCGTGAACTTCCAGATGTTCAAGCTGGGTTTAGAAAAGGCAGAGGAACCAGAGATCAAATTGCCAACATCTGCTGGATCATCAAAAAAGCAAGAGAGTTCCAGAAAAACATCTATTTCTGCTTTATTGACTATGCCAAAGCCTTTGACTGTGTGGATCACAATAAACTGTGGAAAATTCTGAAAGAGATGGGAATACCAGACCATCTGACCTGTCTCTTGAGAAACCTGTATGCAGGTCAGGAAGCAACAGTTAGAACTGGACATGGAACAACAGACTGGTTCCAAATAGGAAAAGGAGTACGTCAAGGCTGTATATTGTCACCCTGCTTACTTAACTTATATGCAGAGTATATCATGAGAAACGCTGGGCTGGAAGAAATACAAGCTGGAATCAAGATTGCCAGGAGAAATATCCATAACCTCAGATATGCAGATGACACCACCCTTATGGCAGAAAGTGAAGAAGAACTAAAGAGCCTCTTGATGAAGGTGAAAGAGGAGAGTGAAAAAGTTGGCTTAAAGCTCAACGTTCAGAAAACTAAGATCATGGCATCTGGTCCCATCACTTCATGGGAAATAGATGGGGAAACAGTGGAAACAGTGTCAGACTTTATTTTGGGGGGCTCCAAAATCACTGCAGATGGTGATTGCAGCCATGAAATTAAAAGACGCTTACTCCTGGGAAGGAAGGTTATAGCCAACCTAGATAGCATATTTAAAAGCAGAGACTTTACTTTGCCAACAAAATTCCGTCTAGTCAAGGCTATGGTTTTTCCAGTGGTCATGTATGGATGTGAGAGTTGGACTGTGAAGAAAGCTGAGCACCGTAGAATTGATGCTTTTGAACTGTGGTGTTGGAGAAGACTCTTGAGAGTCTCTTGGACTGCAAGGAGATCCAATCAATCCATCGTAAAAGAGATCAATCCTGGGTGTTCATTGGAAGGACTGATGTTGAAGCTGAAACTTCAATACTTTGGCCACCTCATGCGAAGAGTTGACTCATTGGAAAAGACCCTAATGTTGGGTAGGATTGGGGGTGGGAGGAGAAGGGGACAACAGAGGATGAGATGGTTGGATGGCATCACCAACTCGATGGACATGGGTTTGGGTAGAGTCCAGGAGTTGGTGATGGACAGAGAGGCCTGGCATGCTGCAATTCATGGGGTTGCAAATTGTTGGACACGACTGAGTGACTGAACTGAACTGAACTTTGTCTTCTCCTCTTGACTGTGAATTCATCAAAAGAGAGAAGAAACCGTGTCATTCATTTTTGTGTTACTTGTGTATTATGGGTTGAATTCTGTCCTCCCTGACCTCCACTTTTCTTACTGTTCATGGAGTTCTCAGGGCAAGAATACTGAAGTGGTTTGCCATTCTCTTCTCCAGTGAGCTAAAATGGCCTGGAATGGGCAAATTTAATTCAGATGACCATTATATCTACTACTGTGGGCAAGAATCCCTTAGAAGAATCCCTTCACAGTTAAAAATAAGAGTCCAAAATGCAGTACTTGGGGGTACCATCTCAAAAATGACAATGATCTCTGTTCGTTTCCAAGGCAAACTATTCAATGTCACAGTAATCCAAATCTATGCTCCAACCACTGCTGGGAGCCAGCTCACGAGATTCCACCCATGGCAAGGTCATGAGGAAAAGGACTGATCCAAGCACGGCTTCTCAGGCCTCAGGGATTCTCAGAAGTCTGCCTCAGCGCTCACCTTAAAGATGATATCTGTCTTTCCGATGTTGGCTATAATAAACCTCTTCTTATTTTCTGTGACTTAGACAAAAGGCCTTTTCCTGATTCTCTTCTAAAATAGATCAATCTGAAACCTCAATTGACAAGGCCCCTGAACGGTAACACCCTAATAAAATTATCTAGGATATAGAGTATAGTAATCCAAATTCCTCTTGCTAGCATATTAGTTTGTTTAATAAATGTGCCTGTGCCTTTGGAGCTAGTGTGCATGACTGCTCTTTAACAATAAACAACATTGACAGCCACCACACAGAAAGCCCCAACGGGCACAGAGCCCTTCATAGGAAAAAAGGCTTATTAGGAAATATAAAAAATATTGCTTTATGAAACTGTTACTTAGTCTATATTTACTCACTATGTTTTTGCTCTTAACGTATTTAGCCTATATAATGAAAGCATAATACTTAGAGAATTATATAAATAGAAGTTTAGCTTTAATACAAATAATAAGACAATTGTTGATTTAACTGATGATTCTCACTTAGAGCTGACCTTCAGCTTGCTGTTCTATGACTTTATGGAACCACATTCTTTTCTGTTAAGCTCAAGGCGTAGGATAGATTACCGAAAACAGGTTTTACCTTGATACTTTCTATTGATGAATTCTTTCCTGCTGTGCCTGATACAAAAGTGTTCTGACTGATCAACCCTTATCAATGGAGAGTCACAAGATGTTAGCAGGCCCCCAGGCCAGAAGATGACGTAAACAAAATGAACTAAGATATGCAAACGATGTCAGTAAGGGTCAACACTGTTGACCCATTAAACTGATTTGGTATGACTCTATACTTTACATTTGTTTCTGTGTACCACTAAAAATATAAAAGCTGTCTTAAAAACAATAAAGTCAGGAGACACTTGGAAACACCGAGACTCGCTGTGTTTTCTCATTCACATTGCCGACACCGTCCATCCTGAGGGAACCCCTGGACCTGCTGGAGCTGGACTCTGGCAAACCACTACTGCCAAAGACGCTAAAGTTGAATGGTTCTGTGTTGACTTACAAGACCTTCTAGAACTAACACCAGAACAAGATGTCCTTTACATCATAGTGGACTGGGATGCAAAAGTAGGAGGAGAAGAAATACCTGGAGCAACAGGCAGGTTTGGCCTTGGAGAACAAAACGAAGGAGGGCAAAGGCTAACAGAGTTTTATCAAAACACACTGGTCATAGCAAACACCCTCTTCCAACAACACAAGAGAAGACTCTACACATTGACATCACCAGATGGTCAATACCAAGATCAGATTGATTATATTTTTTGCAGCTGAAGGAGAAGCTCTATACAGTCAGCAAAAACAAGACCGGGAGTGGACTGTGGCTCAGATCATGAACTCCTTATTGCAAAACTCAGACTTGAACTTAAGAAAGTATGGAAAACCACTAACCATTCAGCTATGACCTAAATCAAATCCCTTTTGATTTTACAGTGGAAGTGAGAAATATATTCAAGGGATTAGATCTGATAGGCAGAGTGCCTGAAGAACAATGAACAGAAGTTCATGACATTGTATAGGAGGCAGTGATCAAGACCATGCCCAAGAAAAGCAGATGCAAAAAAGCACAATGGTTGTCTGAGGAGGCCTTACAAATAGCTGAGAAAAGAAGAGAAGCTAAAGGCAAAGGAGAAAAGGAAAGATATACCCATCTGAATTCAGAGTTCCAAGATAGCAAGGAGAGATAAGAGAGCCTTCCTTAGTGATCAATGCAAAGAAATAGAGGAAAACAATAAAATGGGAAAGACTAGCGATCTCTTCAAGAGAATTAGAGATACCAAGGGAACATTTCATGAAAAGATGGGCACAATAAAGGACAAAAATAGTATAGACCTAACAGAACCAGAAGATATAAAAAGGGGTGACAAGAATACACAGAAAAACTATACAAAAAAGATCTTCATGACCAAGATAACCACAATGGTGTGATTACTCACCTAGAGCCAGACATCCTGGAATGCAAAGTAAAGTGGGCCTTAGGAAGCATCACTGCAAACAAAGCTAGTGGAGGTGATGGAATTACAGTTGAGCTATTTCAAATCCTAAAAGATGATGCTGTGAAAGTGCTGCACTCAATATGGCAGCAAATGTGAAAAAACTCAGCAGTGGCCACAGGACTAGAAAAGGTCAGTTTTCATTACAATCCCAAAGAGAAGTAATGTCAAAGAATGTTCAATCTGCTGCACAATTGCACTCATCTCACATGCTAGCAAAGTAATGCTTAAAATTCTCCAAGCAAGGCTTTAACAGTAGGTGAACAAAGATCTTCCAGATGTTCAAGCTAGATCTGGAAAAGGCAGAGGAGCCACAGATCAAATTGCCAACATCCGTTCAGTTGAGTTCAGTCACTCAGTCGCGTGCGACTCTTTGCGATCCATGGACTGCAGCACATCAGGCTTCCCTGCCCATCACCAATTCCCGGAGTTTGCTCAAACTTAGGTCCATTGAGTTGGTGATGCCATCTAATCATCTCATCCTCTGCCATCCCCTTCTCCTCTTGCCTTCAATATTTTCCAGCATCAGGGTCTTTTCCAATGAGCCAGCTCTTCGCATCAGGTGACTAAAGTATTGGAGCTTTAGCATCAGTCCTTCCAATGAATATTCAGGACTAATTTCCTTTAGGATGGACTGGTTTGATCTCTCCAGTCCAAAGGGCTCTCAAGAGTCTTGTCAAACACTACAGTGAAAAAGTGTTAATTCTTCTGCGCTCAGCTTTCTTTATGGTCCAACTCTCACATCCATACATGACTACTGGAAAAACCCATAGCTTTGACTAGACGGACCTTTGTTGGCAAAGTAATATTTCTGCTTTTTAATATGCTGTCAGTTTGGTCATAGCTTCTCTTCCAAGGAGCAAGCATCTTTTACTTTCATGGCTGCAATCACCATCAGCAGTGATTTTGGAGCCCTGAAAATAAAGTTTCTCACTGTTTCCATTGTTTCCCCATCTATTTATCATGAAGTGATGGGACTGGATGCCATGATCTTAGTTTTTTGAATGTTGAGTTTTAAGCCTATTTTTTTTCACTCTCCAACATCCGTGGGATCATAGAAAAAGTAAGAAAATTCCAGGAAAAACTCTACTTCTGCTTTATTGAATACACCAAAGCATTTGACTGTGTGGATCACAACAAACTGTGGAAAACACTTAAAGCGATGGGAATACCAGACCACCTTCCTGCCCCCTGAGAAATCTGTATGCAGGTTAAGAAGAAACAGTCAGAATCAGACATGGAACAAGGGACTGGTTCCAAACTGGGAAAGGAGTACATCAAAGCTGTATATTGTCACCCTGCTTATTTAACTTATATGCAGAGTACATCTAGCAAAATGCTGGGTTGGGTGAAGCACAAGCTGGAATAAAGATTGCCGTGAGAAATATCAATAACCTCAGCTATGCATATGACACCACCCTTATGGCAGAAAGTGAAGAGGAACTGAAGAGCTTCTTGATGAAAGCAAAAAAGGAGAGTGAAAATTCTGGCTTAAAACTCAACATTAAAAAAACTAAGATCATGGCATCCGGTCCCATTACTTCATGTCAAGTAGATGGGGAAACGATGCAAACAGTGAGAGACTTTATTTTCTTGGGCTCCAAAATCACTGCAGATGGTGACTGCAGGCATGAAATTAAATGACACTTGCTCCTTGGAAGAAAAGCTATGGCAAACGTAGACAGCATATTTAAAAGCAGAGATATTATTTTGCTGATGAAGGTCCATATAGTCAAAGCTGTGGTTTTACCAGTAGTCATGTATGGATGTGAGAGTTGGACCATAAAGAAAGCTGAGCGCCAAAGAATTGATGCTTTTGAACTGTGGTGTTGGAGAAGACTCTTGAGAGTCCCTTGGACTGCAAGGAGAACAAACCCTCAATCTTAAAGGAAATCAATCATGAATATTCATTGGAAGGACTGATTTTGAAGCTGAATCTCCAATAATTTGGCCACTTGATATCAAGAATTGACTCATTGGAAAAGACCCTGATGCTGGGAAAAATTGAAGGCAGGAGGAGAAGGGGACAATGGAGGATGAGATGGTTCGATGAGATCACTGACTCACTGGACGTGAGTTTGTGCAAGCTGTGGGAGTTGATAATGGACAGGAAAGCCTGGTGTGCTGCAGTCCATGGGGTCATAAACAATTGAACATGAATGAGCGACTGAACTGAACTGAACCACACTGCTCTTCTTTAGAAATAGAAATTACATTTTATGCTAAATTTATAACATTCTATAATATGTAATATATATTAATGTTTAAATAGCTTTAAAGGTCATTTGCTTTACTATATATAATAATTATACCATGACTTAGAAAATTAATTTTCTAGAGAGTTTTGTTCAGGTATCAGAATATCCTACTTACTATTTAATTATTTCATATAGTGTAGAAGAATTATATTACTGAAGATACCTATTGACAAACTAGATAGCTATGAAGGATTGATTTCATTCAATGACAATATAAATAAGTTAAGAGACAAGATGCCAAATAATCCATATTCTCTCCGGTTTATTTATTTATTTTTTCTACTGTTCAATCAGTAATTTTGGCCCATACCATTAAAATCTGCTCCATAGTGAAAGTCGTTCTCTCAAAAAGCTGTAGTTGCAAATACGTGTTTTTGAAGACTGACACATTCATGTTTTAGCATAGAGATGTATAATTACTGGCGAGAGCTGTGAAAATGGAAACAGCAAAACATAGACCAAATCTGTTAGGGGATCATAGGAAGAAATTCAGGTCCCAAGGTTCTGTCACAGGTATCCTATTATGGTGATGCTCAAGCCTGTTGAGTCACAGACCTTAGGGAATCTAGGGACCATAATTTAGATGAAAATGAGGGGAATACACAAAAGACAATATAGCATATACTTCACAACTTTGCTTCGGTTTGACTGTAAATCCACATCAAGTTACAGTGACTCCCGTAAGAACAGCTAAATGAACTTAAGAAAAAGTTTTTTGTGTTTTTTGTTTTTAAAGAAAGGAGGATGAAAGTATTGAAGCAGATAAATTCTTATTTTATAGTGCATTACAAAGAGGTGATGATTTTCACATTGTCTAGGTCAAGATTTTTCTACTTTACACTGATATTTAATTTTCTAGCTTCCCTCAATATGAAACATTTTCTAGTTCACATTATGAGACATTTCATTATTTCTGAGATTACTTTAGTTTTCTAATGCATTAAAATTTATCACGAATTTAGTTGCCTTGTTGTTGTTCTTCACTAAGTCATGTTTGACCTTTAGTGACCCCATGGACTGTAGCCTGCCATGCTCCTTTGTCCATGAGAATTCCCAGGCAAGAACACTGGAATGGATTGCCATTTTCTTTTCCAGGGGATCTTCCCATCCCAGGGATTGAACCCGAGTCTCCTGCTTGGCAGGCAGATTTTTTACCACTGCACTACCTGGGAAGCCCCTATTTGGTGGCTTAAACAAGCAATTATTTATTGTGTCAGAAGTCCAGGCATGATGTGGCTGAATTTTCTATTCAGATTGAAATAAAGTTTCGGTTGTACTCCTTTCTAGAGACTCTGAGTAAGAATCCATTTCCGAGCTCATTCAAGTTGATGGCCCAGTTCAGTTCCTTGCGGTTGTAGAACTGCGGTTGTAGGACAACATTGGCTATTTCCTTTGGTTATAGTCAGGGGTCGCCTTCAGGTCTTAAAATCACCCACATTCATTGCCACAGGCCCTCTAAGTCTTCATGCCCAGAAATGGTGAATCTCTGTAGGATCAAATCTGTCTTACATTTGACTCTTTCTTCAGGAATAGCACAGTCACTTTTTAGGACTCAAAACCTTAAAAGAGTACCTGGTGGTCATGTCCACCAAATCTCTCATTCTTAGAGTCAGCTGTACCCTATTATTATATAATCACAGGAGTGAATTTCCTATCAAACATTCAAGCCCTGGGGAGTATACAGAGCTTGTGCATCCCAAAGGCAGGAATCTTAAGGGCCATATCTTAGTTCTGCCTCCTAAAGAGTGCTAATAGAAAATTAATTTTTGCTATTGATAGTGACACATGGTGAAATTACATTCTCTTCAGTTTTCACATGACATTTTCCTAACTCACACCCTCATTCTCTCTCCTTCAAACTCTTATAGTAGCTTCTCAGTAGAAGTCTCTGCTTTTTGTATTTCTGCCACCTAACTGTGATATTACCTTCAAGCACAATTATGATCACTGAAACTCCATTACTCAAAATCTTTTACTGTTTCCCTAGTGCCTCTTAAATAAGACTAAGTTATTTGTATGAAACATCCATCATAATCTGCATAAAAACCATCTTTCTGGAATTACCTTTTGCCACACTCTCTCATTAATTATAGGCTCCAGCCAAATTAATTCCTTGATCTTTTGAACATTTTCCTGCTTATGCACCCTTGTATATAATTTTATTTCTATCTGGAGTTCCTTTTCTCTCATTTTTCCACAACAAAATTCTATCCATGCTTCCAACCTTTTCGAGAGCAACTTCTCATGAAGCATTTTGTAACTGCTCTCAGAAATCCTATAGCTGTACCAAATTTCGGCACTATTCACCTAAGTAGAAAGTTATAAACAGTATTCATTTTCAAATTTTATGGCCTCTGCTACAACTTTAAGTCTCTGTAGGATAAGTAGTGTGTTTTATCTATATTTGTATTCTCCACAGTACCATGCATACAGTTAAAATGAATAAATAGTTACTGAATAATTACTTACAAGTTGTCACTATATTCCTGACCACCTAATAAGCTTTATTTCCCAACCCAATTGATTATGAGGAATTAATCCTATTGATTAGTTGTTTTTATTAAAAATGATTATGATTAAAGTAAATTACAAAGACTATTTCCTGTTAATCACTTTCTTCGTTACTTAATTTAGCCCTCTAACCTTGCTTGAAAATAATGTCTTTATATTGAAGTCTTAATGAAGTTATTCATACTGAATACCCAATTAGACTGTACCTTATGCAATAAATTTTGTTTTGTGTCCAGTTTAAAAAGGCAGATTCCTGGGCTAATAAAAATTAAACTTTTATGTAAGAATGTCCCTTACTGCTAGATATACTTCATAAATCTAGATTTTTATGATGTGAATAGCAGAATTCTCTATATTACTGTAACTTAGATTAATAAATTCCACAAAGATAAACACATTAAAGACAGTAATGCTAAAAGAGTATAAAGTAATAATGCTGACTGAGTTTCAATTATTTTCCATGTTAATGGAAAATACTCTAAAATATGTAAATAAAGTTAACAGATAGTTAGAAAAGTCATTTGGCTTTGAAGATTGCAATTGCTTTCAGAATTAAATCTCTTTTTATTAACAATGTTTTCTATATTGGAGAAAGTATTATTTTTAGGATGGCAAATATGGCTATAAAAACAAAGATGAAAAGATCTAGATATTATAAAATTCAGAAACTCAATAGTAAACTAGGAAATAAAAAAGATTTGACTCCCTGGATTAAGATTGGTAGCATTTAAAAATAATTTTTAATTAGAATGGATAAATATTGCTCAGAGATCAGAATATATACTCATCTGATATTACTTACTGACATTAATTTCTAACCTTATACCTGGCAGACATTACGGATCAATCATGTTAGTATTTCATTCTAAGTATTACTTAGAAGAATTGGAACAAGAGATGAAGCCTAGTTTTTCTCAGTAAGAGATCCCTTTTAAAATGATACCAACAAACCTTAAAAATCAAGGAGGCTGGCAAAATTCTCTTATAAAGTATCTAGACAAAGCTAAGTCTTAACAAAATTTTACATATATTGGGTTAGCCAGAAAGTTCATTTGGGTTTTTCTGTAGTGTCCTCGAAAATACATATCATGTTTCACCTTTTCTTTCCTTTTATCCGACTAATTCTTTACTGTTCACCTTTCCCAGGTATTGTGATATAAGCTGAGCTGGTAAACATAGTTTATTAAAAAATTGATGGTGCTGAGTATACCTGAATTAATCATGCTGTCCTGTGCTACTAAGATGGCAAGACAGTGAGATGGTTGTTGTTTGTTTGAATTTCATATATAGCAGGAAGAATTTTTGAGATGATTTATCCTGAAAACTCATTTTACCAAATGCTGAAACTGGGGCTACAAGAGCCAGCATTCCGAAATTGACAGTAAAAGGAAGATATGAAAATAAGATACACATTTTTAGGCCCAAGGAATTAATTTGGCTTGGATTTGCTTACAGTTTTGTACCAAAGGATAATCACTGGGTTCACTGCCCCAGGAAGTAGGGAAGAGGAAAACATCTTTGCTCTCTTTAAAGAGACCTATTTAACTACTCAGACCTAAAGTTCTGTTCTCTCTCAACAACTCAATAAAATCTTATTTTTCTCAATTTACTTCATTGCTATCCAAATCAAAGAAGCGTAAAACAAAGCTTTTTCTTGACAGTGTTGGCTTTGGTATTTAACCCTACTTTATTGTTTCTTCAGTCATGGGTTTTTATATAATCCACATTGTATTGTGGCAAAAATCTGATTAGTCCTTGTACCTGGCCTTTCCTTATTCTTTCCATAAACTGATCCCTATTAACCTTCATTCAGTTAAGTCCAGTTGCTCAGACATATCCGACTCTTTGCGATCCCATGGGTTGCAACACACCAGGCTTCCCTGTCCTTCACCATCTCCCAGAGCTTGCTCAAACTCATGTCCATTGAGTCAGTGATGCCATCCAACCATCTCATCCTCTGTCGTCCCCTTCTCCTTCCATCTTCAATCTTTCCCAGCATCAGGGTCTTTCCCAATGAGTCACTTCTTCGAATCAGGTGGCCAAAGGATTGGAATTTCAGGTTCAGCATCAGTCCTCCCAATGAATATTCAGGACTGATCTCCTTTAGGATGGACTGGTTGGATCTCCTTGCAGTCCAAGGGACTCTCAAGAGTCTTCTTCAACACCACAGTTCAAACACATCAATTCTTCTGCACTCAGCTTTCTTTACAGTCCAACTCTCACATCCATACATGAACACTGGAAAAATCATAGCCTTGACTAGATGGACCTTTGTTGCCAAAGTAATGTTTCTGCTTTTTAATATGCTGTCTAGGTTGGTCATAGCTTTTCTTCCAAGGAGTGAGCGTCTTTTAATTTCATGGCTGCAGACACCATCTGCAATAATTTTGGAGCCCAAGAAAATAAAGTCTCTCACTGTTTTCATTGTTTCCCCATCTATTTGCCATGAAGTGATGGGATCAGATGTCACAATATCAGTTTTTTGAATGTTGAATTTTGAGCCAGCTTTTTCACTCTCCTCTTTCACTTTCATCAAGAGGCTCTTTAGCTCCTCACTTTCTGCTATAAGGGTGGTGTCATCTGCATATCTGATGTTATTGATATTTCTCCCGGCAATTTTGATTCCAGCTTGTGATTCTTCCAGACTGGCATTTCACAGGATATACTCTGCATATAAGTTAAATAAGCAGGGTGACAATATACAGCCTTGGCATACTCCTTTCCCAGTTTGGAACCAGTCTGTTGTTCCATGATTGGTTCTAACTCTTGTTTCTTGACCTGCATACAGATTTCTCAGGAGGCAGGTCAGGTGGTCTGGTATTCCCATTTCTTTAAGAATTTTCCACAGTTTGTTGAGATCCACACAGTCAAAGGCTTTAGCATAGTCAATAAAGCAGAAGATGTTTTTTTGGAACTCTATGATCCAACAGATGTTGGCAATTTGATCTCTGTTTCCTCTTCCTTTTGTAAATCCATCTTGAATATCTGGAAGTTCTCAGTTCACATACTGTTGAAGTCTCACTTGGAGAATTTTTAGGATTACTTGCTAGCGTGTGAGATGAGTGCAATTGTGCAGTAGTTTGAACATTCTTTGGCATTGCCTTTTTTTGTGATTGGAATAAAAACTGAACTTTTCCAGTCCTGTGGCCACTGCTGAGTTTTCCAAATTTGCTGGCATATTGAGTGCAGCACTTTAACAGCATCATCTTTCAGGATTTGAAATAGTTCAACTGGAATTCCATCACCTCCACTAGCTTTGTTTGTAGTGATGCTTCCTATGGCCCACTTGACTTTGCATTCCAGGATGTCTGGCTCTAGGTGAATGATCACACCATCGTGGTTTTCTGGGTCATGAAGATCTTTTTTGTATTGTTCTCTGTGTTCTTGTCACCTCTTCTTAATATATTTTGCTTCTGTTAAGTCCATAACATTTCTGTCCTTTATTGTGCCCATCTTTGCATGAAATGTTCTCTTGGTATCTCTAATTTTCTTGAAGAGACCTCTAGTCTTTCCTATTCTATTGTTTTCTTCTATTTCTTTACATTGCTCACTGAGGAAGGCTTTCTTATCTTTCCTTGGTATTCTTCGGCACTCTGCATTCAGATGGGAATATCTTTCCTTTCCTCCTTTGCCTTTAGCTTCTCTTTTCTCAGCTACTTGTAAGGCTTCCTCTGACAATTATTTTTCCATTAACCTTCATTAGTCTAATCTTAAACACAAATGTCATTTAAGTCATTTCCCGTTCTTTATAGAAAAAATTCAAATTTTCTCTATTTAGCTTTTCTAGGCCTCCATAATCTGATTTTATCGTCTTCTCTCCCTACCTCTCAACGTAAAATATTTCCTACTCTGGACTAATCTCATTCTCTTCAGAAATGCTATGGTCATTATAAAATTCTTACTGTCTACGTAGAATGTTTGTATTGGTTCCTCCAATTTCACTCTTTGTTCAGGTAACAGTTTAAAACTCCATGGATACTCCATCCAATGACAATATTCTTCTTTGTCTTAAATCTAGGAAAATGTGTGTTTGTCTGTATATATTTTTTTTAATTATGGAGTAAAGCATGATATTAGAGTATAGGCTCTGGAAATGTGAAGATGTAGATTTGAATCCTGATTTCAGTACTAAAAAAACTGTGTAGACCTGTACTCTGAGGCAGTTTGCTCTCTTGTAAATTGGAGATGACAACACTTATCTCTAGTCTTTGTTTCCAGAATTAAATGAGGTGAGTGTCACATATCTACCACAGTGTGAGCCATAGGAACCTTGCTTAAATGGTAGCTCCCAATTCTCTCCCATTTACATTAATACTCAGTTGAATTTTGTTGTGTATCTTATTTCTCTAACTGGTAGGTTATTACTTCCATGATAGGGACTCTATCTTTTGTGTCTCTGCTCAGGTCTATGATTTCTCCTAGTGAAAAGAATATTAAATTTGCTATCAGATAATTTAATATTGTTTCTTAAGTATCTGTAAACACTTGATCTTGTCAGCCTGTTTCTTCATCTGTAAGATGGAAACAAAAACACCTCTTGGGCTATTAAAAGAAAGAATTAAGAAATGCAACATTTACAAACAGGCTTCAAAATCATATATTTGTATAAAATTTACAAACAAATTTTATATAAACATTGCATACAAACAAAATTGTATATAAATATATTTTATATACAAATATATAAAATTATATATTTGTAGAAAATGAAAGTCTCTATTTCTCTAGTTAATAACATTTTAATAGTTAATAATAATAGAAAATAAATATTTAAAGTATTCCAGAAAGAAGGAATGTAATGTTCAAGATTATATTGTTACTTTTGGGGGTCAAATGAATGACATATAAGGAAAATATCAGGGCCTCAGTGTTTAGCTAGATGAGTCTCACATAACATGGCAGGTCCATGCAAATATTTCATACTTGTAGTAATCTCAAAAAATGCTAAATTAATTTCAGTTTGAAGCCATAAGGCAACGTACACAAATATCAAGTCTTTATACAGAGTACATAGTAGAGCAATTCTCTACACTTCTTCCTTTAACTCCAGTATAATGGCTGATGCCCTTCTTTTCAGATAATCCTCTACTGCTATAAGTCTATGTTAAGAAATTTTTCAGAAATGATAAATGCTTTTTTGATTCATTGAGTTTTCCTGATTCATCTTGAACCCAGTGGTGACTGTCATATAGCATGTACAGAAAATAAATAAAGAATATCATGTATGGTCTGGGCCAATGTTCTGATTTTTATTGTAATGGTGAAGACAGAGCAACCTAAAACTTTCATATTTTTGAACAAGATAATAACACTTAAGATTATATGGGCGTTCTGCTTTTCCCAAATGTTATATGCCTTCTTACTATGTGCTGGAAATTAAGTGATGAACCACAGAGTTCTTAGCCACATGGCACTATTATTCTAGTTGGGGAAATAGAAAATAATTGAATTAATTAATAGAAAATACTATGTCAAATATTCTGGAAAGAAAAAAAAAAGCAAGGGAAATAGTCCAAAAGTTCTGAGAGCGAGAGTTTGGGCACTCTTTCAGACTGGGTTCTTAGGGAAGGCCTCCTAAAGAAGGTGACATTTGAAATTCATTCATAGTGAAGTGAGGGAACCAGCCAGGCAAGACCTGGGAAAGAGCAATGACGGTAAACGGGATCAGAAACTTCTAAGTCCCCAAATGAGATATCGGCATTTTTCAAAGAACATGTTATACTCATTAAATTCTTTCTTCTTGAAAACTGTAACTATTTCATACTGTGAACCTGACTGCATGCTTCACTGAGAGTGTGGTAATAAAATATTTGATTCAGGACATATTTTGAATTCAGCCAAAAGTCAGATGAGCTGTGTCTGGGGAGTGAGGGAAAGAGAGAAGATGAGGATTAATTGTGGGTTTTCAGTCCTAGCAACTAGGTGAATGGCAGCATCATTTACTAGATGTTGGAACTAAGTAAGGAGGTTCTCTTTATGCTTAAAATGCTTCTTTAATCCAAACAGAGATGTGAACTACACAGCAAACCGTAGGAGTCTGAGTCTGGGATTCACTAATGGTTTTGGGAGATGGTTAAATTTCTAATCTTTTAAGAATTAATAAGCTTAACAGAGAATATTTCATTTGATTTTCCAGTAAGATTTTATGGATGATGTCCTATGTCAATTTAGCAACAAGAAGAAACAGAATTAGTGGAGTGAACTATTGAAGACAACTAGCTTTAAAGAATTGTGCCTGAAAAAGCATCTCTGGAAATAAATTCAAAACTTCTAGTAAACACTTTTTTAGAAATAATTTCCTATACTCATGCACATCCAATCCTGCATTTATGTTGTACCCGACTTTGTAAGTAAACTGCAGAATATCCTTTTATTCTTTTGATTGCCTCACATTCTCTATTTTCTTGAATTTTGTACTAGTTACTGTACTAGTTTTGTACAATAACTTGTTTTGTACTAGTTATTGAATTCAATAACTAGTTTTGCACTAGTTATTAGCTCTCAAAAAGAAACAGAATGGCCAGTGTATCAGTAAAGGTTTAACTGAAAACAATAAAACTACTTTATTCTGCTTAAGTAAAAAGAGATTTAACGCAGGGAATTGGATGTTCACACAACTGTCGAAAGGGATGGAGGTATAGGCTCTAGGCTAAGCTTATAAAAATCATTTCCAGAAAAGCACTGTAACAACAACAGAAAACAGATGTATAGTAAGTATTCCTACGGTACAGAGATCATACTACATCTTCTCATGTATTAGCTAATTTAATCCTCCAGGTGCTGACCTAGCATAAGTAAGTGGTTATTTCTGCCCGAGATCAAGAACCTATAGGAATTAGGAACTAGCTGCTCAAATTTCTGGGTCTGGGACCACATTGCTTCAATCCCATCTATGCCATGACTCATAGAAACAAAGTACAGACACTGGGGCATGTGATACTGAAGCCAATAGAACCCAGAAACAGCAGAAGTTGAACCTGATTGTTGCTGTTGTTAAGGAACATAGGTATGTATGTGGGAAAGAGTCCATGTAAATCAGGATCTGCTTTATCTTTCATACTAAAACTTGCAAAAATATTAAGAAACTATAATTATGAAAAATCAAGTAAATTGATACAAACAATGTAAAGGCTGTAAGTATAGTCCCTTCTGCAATTTTAAACTTAAAGGACATGAGCTCCATGTCCTTCAAGCTAAACTTGAAAGTTTAGATCTGGCTCTTGCACTTACCTGGTTTGTAATTTTAAATGTTACTTCTTCTTTTGTTTTAGCCTAAGTATCCTCAATCATTGAAGGAAAATAACACCAGTCACCTCCCCAGATTATGAGAAGCCATAACATGTGCTGGACAAATACTTTTAGAAAATAGGGAACAATGAGTTAGAATGGGGCAGCTTGGATTTCAAATCCCTGCTTCAACACTTGTGAGCTCTGTGACCTTGTGCAGGTCATTATAACGCTCTAAACCTCTGTTTTCCCACTTGTCAAAGGGAAAACTAAAAACAAATTTCACTGGGTTCTTGAAAATTACATGAAACAGTGTAAGAGATGTGCTGGATTTTATGACTTTCATGTATAAGGTACTCACTAAATATTAATTATTAATAGACTCCAATAAAGATACACAGACTTTTGTTTCTTCACTGGAGTTCCAATGTTTATAACCATGAAGGATATGAATAAAATACTTGTTCAAATCCCGTGATCTCATTACCTGCTTCTATTTTGAGCACTGGGTTCCTGAATCATGACTCTGTATAATTTGTGTTTTTCTTTTCTTGGTATGCTTGTATTGGACTTAAATTCAATTTACTTGTTTGAGTAATTATTTGTTAAGAGCCAGTAAAAAAAATTTAAATGTTGGCATTGGCAGAATTATTTATATTAAAGAGACTTAACTATGAAGACATAAAGAAAATGTAGTTCTTTAGGCAGGAAAGAGAAGAGAAATACAAGAATGAAGAAATGTCACTCCATGGACAAATTTCCTTGGTGTTTGGTTTCTAACAGCAGAAGCCATAAGGGAAGATCTTTTTTGAAATTATGTTGCTAATTAGGCCATAATAGTCTCAGAAGCTTGACATCAGCCTTCCTAATTCAGTGCCTATTTGGAATGTTGAACAGAATTTTCATGGTTTACCCACCTCATGGCAGCAAAGATGTGCCCTCGAGAGCATTAGATAATTCTATAGTCTTAACAATACCTAATTCAAAACTTGGGCTAAATAATTTATATATTTCCACCATTGGGAAGAAGGAAAATAAATAGAAGTACTGCTAAATTTGTTAGGCCTCAAATATCTCTTAAGATTTTAACATTTCTTAGACTCTTGGAACTGTTAACCTAACACACACACACATACACACACACACACACACACACACACACACACTCCAACATTAGATTAAGTGAAGTTAATATCCATGGAGTCAAATTTTAACTCATTACTGCAGACAAGGAGTTAGTATTACATGGAGGTTGGCTTTCTGCTGTTTATACTCTTTTAAAAAATAAAAATAAACACAACATAGCAGATGTGTTAGATAATGGTGTATATCAAACTGTAGGGAATATTATCAATATAGTGTTAATGTCATTTAGTTATTTATACTAGTAGAGTCTGTCAACAGTTGAAAGGTTCTTAATCAATCTGTTAATATTGCCTCCATGATTTCATTTTCATACATGTACTTAGAAGCTATGAAAGCCTGGACTAAGAAATCTGAATAATTTCAAAATATTGGGGCAGCTAATTCAATCTCAGAAGTCCTTATATTCTTCATTAATCCTGTAGCCAGAAAGTAGAATGTTTAATGTATCACTTTTTATGGAAAATGAATTTCCCTCTCTATGGAACTGTAACATGGATAATACTGATGAATTGCCTTAAATGACAATAAAGTTATTCTGGATAAGTTATGGTGAGTAAAATTTTCCTCTCTGTTCTTGTCTTCCTCTTTTCACATAAGAGAGAAAAGATAATGGGCTCAAAATAAGTGAACTGACATTCAGTCTCCTGGGGGGAAAAATCAGTAGTTTTATTCCATTCCCTTATTCTAGACTAGAAACGAACCTGCCATATTCCCTAGAAAATGGATGAGAAAGGGCCTCTTGGTTGGGGAATTCTAGCTATTTGTGGGATTTTTTTTAACATTTTTCATGTTAATTTGTGAGAGGGATTTATAGTTTAAGACAAACTTCCTGACTGCACAAGGATAATAGAGAATCCATGTACCGTCTATGGATGTTTCTAATTTAAGGTTAGATCTATAGAGTGAAATCTATTAGCACAAGATGGTCTTTTCCATTTTACAGGAGATAATAAACTAAATTATTGTGAACTCCTTTTGCTTGAAATTTAACGTATGATTTTATGACCTGTTTTTAAGATTGTAATTAATTAGTCCCTAAAGTATCTTCTTTTGCTGAAGATAATGTCATAATTTCAGGGCAAGTGATTTATCAGTTTAAGGTCATGAATTGATTTGTTAAAGCAAATATACCCTCTCTCTTTGCTAACAGTCTTCCAACATCATAACACAAGGACTCAAACTAGAATGAGTGTTAAATTATACACAAGTTGTCTGAAATAGTCTGCACCCCTACTTTCTTCTGTTGTTGCTCTAGAAATTATTTGCCACAGAGCAGCGTAAGTGATCTTCTCCACTTTTTCAATTAAAAACATTCAAATATATTTCATTGAATTTAGAATAAAATTAAATTTCCTTACTAAGTAATAAAGGTGAACACTGTACCTTTATGATCTATCTCAGCTTTTTAGCTTTGAAAGTAGTGTCCCATTTGTCCAGTATCTTTAGCAGAACTGTCTTTCTTATATTTTTGGAACATATAACTAGGTCTCTGTCCCAGGACTTTTGCACGTATTATCCCAGCTACTTTTCTCCACTCCTCACATGCCTCGGTTCTTCTTATCCTTCAGGTCTCAGTTGAAATATTGCTTCCATTTATGTGATCCATCTGTCTTAGCTTCCTTTTTGGTTTACTTTATGACTTTATTCATAATTTACAAGTATTTTACTTAATTGTCTGATGATTTCTTTATTGACTGCTTCTACTCTTCCAGGAAGTAGAAGTGCCAAGAATTCAGGAGGAAAATTGCCACTCTTGTTCACAGGGAATAGTGTCTACATAGTAAACAGCAACAACAAAACAAAACCGGGTTTGCCCTCCTCATTGCTTAGACACTAAGTCAGGTCTGATTTTTTTGTGACCCCACCAGGCTCCTCTGTCCATGGGATTTCCCAGGCAAGAATACTGGAGTGGGTTGCCATTTCCTTCTCCAGGGGATCTTCCTGATCCAGGGATCCAACCTGCATCTCATGCTTTGGCAGACAGATTCTTTACCACTGAACAACCGGAAGCCATGGTCCTCCTCAGCCCTATACTTTTATCCTACTTTCCATCATTACAAATATTTTTTTTCTGCAGGAATCCACTTGGAGATCTTGGTTGTGTGATCATTGCCTGGGTATTATACATGAAATGACAAAATATTTGAGTGGTTTTAAACATGGGGGGTTTTTGCCAAGTTTCACAGGAATCAGATAGTAGAACACATTTAACTGCAGAGGGCAGTGCTGTCTAATGTGCTACACGGCAATCCCCTGACTCAAAACCAACACTGTTTATTTCACATTAGATGTCCTTTGATGGATGCTCTAAAATTCTTTCATTACTATTTTAGCAATGTGTTACGCAATTACACTTGAGAAATGACACATAAGAAATATCAGAGTTTTAGCTTTGGAAGCATCAGAGTGTTTCTTAAATTAACTGAATGACCCTTAAGAAATGATTTTTTGAAAAATTGCAGATACTTGCATTTGGCCCTAGCTTCTAACTTCACTTCCTATACTCTCTCCTTTAAAAATGCTTTTGGAATTTAATCAAATTTAGCAGTAAGTAATGCAACTGCCAAGGATCCTAACTAATTTTTAGAGGCTAAAATAAATTTAGAATTTCTCATGCTCTTGCCTACAAACTTTCTGGCCTCTTGTCTTCCCCATCCCATCCACCTTCTTCATATTGCCAGGTTAATCTCTAAAGCATATCTCTGATCTGTCACTCTTTTCTGAACAACATTTCAAGGTGCCTGATTGCTTAGTTAGCATTACTTAGTTTTCAAGACCCTCCAAATGTTGCTTGATATCACCTGTTCAATCTTATTCTGAATGCTTTCCTAGCTATTTGAAAAGGCCAGATTTACCCAGAGCTACCCTTCCCATGTCTTTGCTTGTACTCTTAGCCGCCAGCCAGACCCGCATCAGTCAGGGATCCTCTAAAAATCTAGCAGAGAACCGAAAGGCTTGGATTTCTGCTGTTTCCTTGGCCTCTGTTTTGTACTCTATGAATATTGGGAAAGTCTGCTTTTACTTTCAGGATTTATGCCATTGAATACATTTCCTGATATGAGGAGAGAGACCTTCTTTTCAGAGTGGTGATCAAAGAAAGGTTTGAGATGCTAAATGTTGAGGGGAGGAAGGGACTAGCTATTAGGAAAGTGGTTTGTCTTTGGTATCCTTTTCAGTACTTGACCTTTATTAAATAATCATTATTTTCTTTTCTAGTCCTCCTCTCCCTTTTAAAAGTATATCGTGTGTCATGAAACTTTATGTTGCATCTCTTCATATGAGATATGGAGAAGATATTTATGCTATTTCCTCAGGGTGTATTTATATTACAGCCCCAATGAAATTGGGAAAAACAAAGCAAATATTTTATTTACCAATAACAGACATATAGTATTAATGACAAATTTAAAACTATTTTTTTCTTTCTCTCATTCTTCTCTTTTCTTCTTCCTTCCTTAAAACAAGCAATATTTTGTCCTTATTGATGAATCACACCAATAAGCACTCACATATATGAAAGGAAGCCCAGAATAGTATAGGAGAAATGTAAACATACTATGATATATGTAATTTAAATATATTATCTATATAGCTATCTATCTTCAACATCATTATTGTATATTACCTATCTATATGTTAGAAAGGCAATGCATTTGCAGGACTACAAATCATTAAATATGTCTAGTGTAATATTCCTTCTATCTGTGAACTCCAGCTACCCACTTTCTTCTCTTCCCCACTACAAATAGGTAGCCATGACTATTGCTTTCTTCTATATCCTCCCAAAGGATTTTATGCAAAAACTTAAAAATATAAATAGATTAAATTTTTTCTCTCCTTTATACATATGGTACTGAACTTGCATTTTATTTAATGGTATATCTTGGATATCTTTTCACAGGGATGAAAAGCTTTTTCATTCTTTATAGCTGAGTACTATTCTATAATATGTGCATAGCACAATTTATTTCACACATTTCTCTTCACGTCTATTTAGGTGTTTTTTCTTTTACTGGGACAGTAGTAAGCAAAGCTTGGTGGAAAACAGTTTGCAAAAATTATTTAATATATCTCTCTGCTGTGCTTAGTCACTCAGTTGTGTCCAGCTCTTTGTGACCTTATGGGCTGTAGCCTGCCAGGCTCCTCTGTCCATGGGAATTCTCCAGGCAAGAATACTAATGTGGGTTGCCATGCCCTCCTCCAGGGAATCTTTCTGATCCAGGGATCGAACCAAGGTCTCTTGCATTGCAGATGGATTCTTTCCTGTCTGAGCGAAGAATACTGGAGTGAGTAGCCTATCCCTTCTTCAGCAGATCTTCCCAATCCAGGAATTGAACTGGGGTCTCCTGCATTGCAGGTGGATTCTTTACCAGCTGAGCTACCAGTGAAGCCCATGTTATATCTATAGGTACTCCCAAATACTACGTTGCTATATTATTTTTCTATCATGGCTATAACAAGTTGCCACAAACTTAGCAACTTAAGATAACACCACAACATCTGCAAATTCTCTTTGACATTTAACATAACATATTTATAGATTCTGGAGATTAGGGCATGAACTTTGCTAGGGAGCCATTACAATTACCACACAAGCTTAGTCCTTAAAATGTGTAGTATTAAACCGTTTTTTTTTTTTACACAAATTATACTTTATCAAATTAGGAAACCCTTGTTCTTTAAAGGACACCATCACATAAAGTGAAAAGACAACACACAGAATGGAAGAAAAATATTTGCAAATCATGTATCTGATATATGATAAGGAAATTGTATCCAAAATATGAAAAGTATGCTTACAAGTCACAATAAGAGAAATTAGTTTTTTAAAAGGCAAAGGATATTTTGCTTGTTAACATTATCTTTATTAGGTTGCTGTTGACATTATTTTTCTATTTAGTGCCTGGTTGTTCCTTTTATTTATTTATTATTTTTTTTTAAAATTAGTTTATTTTCTATCTTTTAACTTTACAATATTGTATTTGTTTTGCCATACATTGACATGAAGCCACCATGGGTGTACATGTTTTCCCACTCCAGATTTTGTCTTTCAATGTTTCTTACAGGTATTTCCATAGTCACATTTACTACTGTTTACTTTTGGTAGATTTTTGAGTTACTTTTAGAATCAACTCTCATTTCAAGGAAATGGAATTATTATGCTGTGTTTTATTCCAGAATATTAAATGTCTCTTTTTATATTGAAAATTTCAATTCCCCTGGAAGTCATTTTACTATAAGGTATATTATAGACCCATTTCTCTTCATCAAGATGGCTCGTTAATTGTCCCTATACATGGGTTCCTAATTTAGAGACTCTCATGGCATCTGTGAGTATTTAGGGAATCTCTAAAATTTCAGCAAACTTTTGCATGTATGCTTACTGTTTTCAAAGGGACAGGAGACTCACAAAATCACTTTCTTATTGTATAAAGAATACAAAGACCAGATTTAGGGACTTGGGCCCCAGACTTTTGCTTACTGTAACATGAATCTCAGAGTCTGAGAAGTCTCACCTCTTAAATGGGAGCAATGTGATTACATGATCCTAAAATTCTTTCCAGCTTCAGAAATATGAGCTAATTGATCTTAGTGTAAATTATTTAGAGTTTTAGAATAGATATTTCTTTAAGCCAAATGAATATAAAGCAAATGGTATAAAAGATCATGTATATTGGAAAAGAATAATGGACTCTATAGCCACAAACCAAGCTTTTATAATATTGCATTTCAATAATTAATAGTGTTTCAGCCAAAATATCTACAACTAGGAAAATACATTCTTATAGCAATTATTGAATTGGCAAAATACACACAAAAATTTCCAACCAAAAACCTACCATAGTTTTAGCTTTTTATTTGTGATTATGAAACATTTTTAACACTAACCATGTAGTATTATAAATTTATCATGGCCAGCACTTTCATTTGTTTAAACTGTATCTTGTTATTTCCAAAGGAAAAGAAGTATACTGACAGTAGCTGGCAGCTTGACAAGAGCAGGTCTCTTTTACAGTTGAACCCATTTCATATTATCCTCATGGTGGCAAAAAAGGATTAAATTCAAGCCATTTGGATAAAAAACAAAAACCGAAAAAACCCCCGGGATATATTCTATAGTCTCTGGATTCTAGCTGTTTAATTTGAAGCTTGTGGAAGGTAACACATAAACATTTATTTTACAAGCTAAGAGCAGTACTATAATTGAAAATTCATACATATTTTATAACAACTATTTTTAAATTTTCTGTAATTTTACATTAGTGTAATGTGTCATTGTCACGCATGAATTGTTTGTGGGTGCTCATGAATTTGTGGAAACCTTGATGGAAAAGGAAAATGGCAATTGAAAAAGTTTATTTTCATCAGGTATCCTATTATGACTAACTACTGAAGAGACAGAATAATAACAATGAACACATAAAGAATGAATTCTGGAGGGTTATGATTCTGGAAAAGCCAGAGTAAGTATACCTATTGGATCTTTGCCACTGACAAAAACATTTAGTCCATAATAATAGCATTACCCAATATGAACAATAGAGAGACAAATTACTGAGAAAATTAACAAAAGCTCAGGGACATGTGAGACAACAAAAGTCAAATATTCATGTCATTAAAGGGAGACATAAGACAAAATGTACAGTAAATATTTGAAGGAATAATTCCTGAAAACCTTCCATGTCCTTTAGTAAAGGACATAAACCTAGATGTTCAATAAGTTTAGCAAATTTCAAACAGAATAAACCCAAAGAAATTCATGCCCAACCACATCATAATTAAACTTTAGCTTTAGCTTAAAATCAATGAAAAACTAATCAAAAGCAGCAAGAGAAAACCAGGGCATTATTTGCAGGAAAACAATGCTTCAATGAGGATTTCCTATCAAAAGCCATAGAGACTGAGAAGAAATGTCACAACATTTAAAGTGCTAAAACACCTGTCAACCAGAATTTTATATCCAGTGAAAATATTAGTTATTAAGGTAATATAAATACATTCTTATTTTCAGATAAAGGGAAACTATGAGAATGTATTTCGAACTCACCTGTTCTAAAAGATCTGTGAAAGGACATTCTTAAGACAAAAAGAAACTGATATCAGAAGGAAACTTAGGCATCAGGAATGAATAACAAAAGAAATTGTGACTAACTCAGTAAACATAATGAACTTCTTATCCTTTGAGTTCTTTAAAATATATTTGGTTATTGAAAATAAAAATTATAATATCTGATTTTCAATAAAAGTACATATGATATACAAGAACTAAAATATAAGAAGAGGATATATAGTATATATTAATATATAAAACATACAGGATATATGTTAAAGTATAATATTAATATTTATATATAATAGGGGGCATATACAGTGGTAAGATTTCTACGTGGTAGAAATTGATACTAGGTAGACTGTAAGATAAAGAATTCAGGGAAAGGGCAATAGAGGTTCATAAAATGGTGACAGAAAACAGAAAAAAGGTATGCTAAAATAATTACCCTAAAGGTAAACATATCAGCAATTACATAAAATGGCACCAATTAAAAGACAGAGATAATCAGATTGGATAAAAGTTACTCAATTATATGAGTCTACAATAAACTAACTTTAAATGTAATTATGTACATAGGTTAAAAGTGCAGAAAAAGATACACCATGCAAACAGTAATCAAAAGAAAATTGGTGTGTTTCTGACTTACTTCATTCTGTAGGACAGTCTCTAGATCCATCCATTTCTCTGCAAATGGCACAATTTCATTTCTTTTTATGGCTGAGTAATACTCCATTGTATATATGTACCACATCATCTTTATCCATTCCTCTGTAAGAGAAAATACATATTATATATTAACACGTATATGTGGAATCTAGACAAATGATATAGATGATCTTATTTGCAAATCAGAAGCAGATACACAGATGTAGATAAAAAAATGTATGGATACCAAGGGAAAAAGGAGAGGATGGAATGAACTGGGAGATTGAGATGGACATTTATACAATATTGATGCTATGTATAAAAGAGATAACTAATGAGAATCTAATGTATAGCAAGAGGAACTCTACTCAATGCTCTGTGGTGACATAAATGGGAAGGAAATCCAAAAATGAGGGGATATATGTAGACATACAGCTGATTCACTTTGCTGTACAGAAGAAACTAACAAAATATTGTAAAGCAACTATACTCCAATAAGAATTAATTGAAAATAAAATACAAAAAGAAAATTGATGTGGCTTGCTGTATTAATAATATAAAAGTAGACTACAGAACAATGAAAATTAAAAGATAATAATAGACATTACATTATAAATGAAGGGCCAATTCACCAAGAATAAAAAAAATCCCACCTTCTAACACTTGATGTTCAAAATACATGAAGTAAAACTGACATAATCAAAAGGAGAAACAGACAAACATGCAATTATGTTTGGAGACTTCAATACCGCTCTGTCAGAAATACATGGGACTAGATATTCAAAATATCAGAAAGGATATAAAAGAACTAAACATCATCACCAATCAATTGAGTCTACTGAACATTTATAGAAATCTCCAACCCTAAACAGCAGAATACATATTCTTTTCAAGTGTACATCGAACATTCCCCAAGATAGACTATATCCTTCATCATAAAATAAATCTTCATAGTATTAAAAGAAATAAAATCAGTTAAAATATATTCTCTGATTTAGAATGGAATTCAAGAAGTCATTTTTTTTTTAAAAAAAGGTAATAGAAAAATATCCCAAACTTGAACTAACTTGCAATTCTTAGTGATTCATGGGTTAAAGAAATAAGAATATATTTTAGGTAGAACAAAAATAAAAATATATCAAAACTTGCAAGTTGTAGCTAAAGTAGTACTTAGAGAAAATTTTATAGCATTAAACACTTGTAATAGAAAGTCTCAGATCAACAATCTGTCTATCTTAAGAAACTAGAAAAAGAAGAACAAAGTAAGATTTAATGTAAACAAAAGTAAAATAGTATTTAAAATTTAGAGCCTCAGATGTTGAAAACAGAAAAAATAGAGCAAACCAATGAAACCAAATGCTGTTTCTTTGAGAAGATTAACAAAGATAAACCTGTAGCAATTCTGACAAAGAAAAATAGCATAGTAAAGATACAAGTTATCTATATTAGAAATAAAAGAACTACAGAAGGATTTACGTGCAAAGTGTTGTTTATCATATATGGTATAACCATAGACAGTAATTTGCAGATCCATTTGGTAAGCTTGAATAAATGAGTTAATTTCTTGGCAATCACAAATTACCAAAACTCACCCAAGATGATATAGATTACTTGAAAATCCATATAACTACTAAATAATTTGAAAATGTATTTTAAAATCTTCCCTACAGATAAAATATCAGGCCCAGCTGGCTTTAGTGTTGAATTCTACGAAATACTTGTAGAAGAAATACTGGTAATTCTATGGATAACAGAAAAGACAGCCTTTCTCATCTAATTTTATGTGTGAAGCACAACTCTGACATCAAAACTAGACAGATGGATAAAAAAAAGTATTCCTCGTGAACATAGATGCAAACATCCTCCACAAAATAGCACCAAACTAATTGTGAAAAGTGAAAGTGAAGTTGCTCAGTCGTGTCCGACTCTTTGTGACCCCATGGACTGTAGCCTACCATGCTACTCCATCCATGGGATTTTCCAGGCAGGAGTACTGGAGTGGGTTGCCATTTCCTTCTCTAGAGGGTCTTCCCAATCCAGGGATCAAACCTGGGTCTCCCGCATTGTAGGCAGACACTTTACCATCTAAGCCACCAGGGAAGTTTGTTGTGGCAATATATAAAAAGGCATAAAACACCAAACCAAATAGGTTTTTATTTCCAAGAAAGTCAAGGTTGGGTAAATATTCAAGTTACAGAGGTTTATAACTTTGTACAGGAGGCAGTGACCAAAATCATTCCAAAGAAAAAGAATACAAGAAGGCAAAGTGGTTGTCTGAGGAGCCTTACAAACAGTTGAGAAAAGAGAAGCGAAAGTCAAGGGAGAAAGGGAAAGTTATATTCAACTGTATGAAGAGTTCCTGACAGTAGCAAGGAGAGATAAGAAAGCCTTCTTAAGTGAACAATGCAAAGAAATAGAGGGAAAGAGTAGAAAGGGAAAGACTAGAGATCTCTTCAAGAACATTGGAGATACAAAGGGAACATTTCATGCAAGGATAAGCATGATAAAGCACAGAATCAGTAAAGACATAAGAGTAGCAGCAGACATTAAGAAGAGGTGGTAAGAATACACAGAAGAACTACATCAAAAAGCCTGAATGGCCAGATACCACAATGGTGTGGTCACTCACCTAGAGCCAGATATCCTGGAGTGTGAAGTCAAGTGGGCCTTTGGAAGCATTACTGCGAATGAAGAGGGTGGAAGTGATGGAATTCCAACTGAACTATTTAAAATCCCAAAAGGTGATGCTGTTAAATTGCTACACTCGATATCCCAGCAAGTCTGGAAAACTCAGTAGTTGCTACAGGACTGGAAAAGGTCCATTTTCATTCTAATCCCAAAGAAGGGCAATGTAAAAAAAAATGTTTAAACTACTGTAAAATTTTGTTCATTTCAGCTGCTAGTAAGGTTATGCTCAAAATCCTTCAAATTGGATTTTAGCAGTCCATGAACTGAGACTTCCAGATGTACAAGCTAGGTTTAGAAAAAGGCAGAGGAACCAGATATCAAATTGCCAACATTCGTTGGATCATTGAGAGAGCAAGGGATGTCTAGGAAATCATCTAATTTAGGGTTTATTTCCTTTAGGATTGACAGGTTTGATCACCTTGCAGTCCAAGGGACTCTCAGGAGCCTTCTCCAGCACCCCAATTTGTTGCTAAAAAAATCAGCGCTAAAGTCTTTGACTGTGTGGATCACAGCAAACTGGAAAATTCTTAAAGAGATTGGAATACCAGACCACCTTACCTGCCTCCTGAGAAACCTGTATGCAGGTCAAGAAGCAACAGTTAGAATTGGACATGGAACAAGGGACTCATTCACAATTTGGAAAGGAGTACATCAAGGCTTTACATTGTTACCCTGCTTATTTATCTTCTATGCAAAGTACATCATGTGAAATGCCAGGCCCATGACTCACAATCTAGAATCAAGATTTCCAGGAGAAATATCAACAACTTAAGATATGCAGTTGATAGGTAAAAGGAGAAGAGGGCAGCAGAGGATGAGATGGTTGCATGGCATCACCAATTCAATGGACATGAACTTGGGTGAACTCCAAGAGATGGTGAGGAACAAAGAGGCCTGGTATGCTGCAGCCCATCAAGTCACAAAGAGTCAGACATGATTTAGTGACTGAACAACAATGACAGAAAGTGAAGATGAACTAAAGAGCCTCTTGATGAAGGTGAAAGAGGAGAGTGAAAAGCTGGCTTAAAGCTCAACATTCAAAAAGCTAAGATCATGGCATCTGGTCTCATCACTTCATGGCAAATAGATTGGAAAACAATGGAAACAGTGGCAGATTTCATTTTTTTGGGCTCCAAAATCACCATGGACAGTGACTGCAGCCACAAATTTAAAAGACACTTGCTCCTTGGAAGGAAAGCTATGACAAACCTAGACAGCATATTAAAAAACAGAGACATCACTTTTGCAATGAAGGTCTGTATCGTCAAAGCTACGGTCTTTCCAGTATTCATGTGCGGATGTGAGAGTTGGATCATAAAGAACGCTAAGCACTGAAGAATTGATGTTTTTGAACTGTGGTGCAGGAGAAGACTCTTGAGAGTCCCTTGGACTGCAAGGAGATCAACCCAGTTAATCCTAAAGGAAATCAGCCCTGAATATTCACTGGAAGGACTGATGCTGAAGGTGAAGCTCCAGCACCTGTTTTGAAGAGCTTACTCACTGGAAAAGACCCTGATGCTGGGAAAGACTGAGGGCAGGAGGAGAAGGGTGTGACAGAGGTTGAGATGGTTGGATGTCATCACCAACTCAGTGTGCATGAATCTGAGCAAACTCCTGGAGATAGTGAAGGACAAGGTAGCCTGGCGCGCTGCTGTCCATGGCATCTCAGAGTCGGACACAACTTTAGCAACTGAACAACAACAATCCCCAGAAGGATATTTTTGTCAAAATAAATAAGCTAACTTCAAGCTTTATGTGGAAAGACAAAGGGGCTAAACCGGATAAAATAATTTTGAAAAAGAAGACTAAAGGTAGAATAATTTTACAGTAAAGATAACAGTATAATGCTATACTAAGCAACACAGATCATGAGAAAGTACAGAGAGGCCAGAAACAGACTGGTATATGTGGTTAATTGATTTTTGGCAAAAATACAACAAATCAATAGAGAAAGTAAAGTCGCTTAAACAAATGGTATCAGGACAAACAGACATCCATATGCAAATAAATTTGGACCTCAATTTCAGTCTCAATCTCACACCATATATTAATACAAACATTACCTCAAAATTGGTTATAGATCAAGTGTAAAACATGACAAGATAAAACCCAGTTAAAAAAATTGGAGAAAAATCTTGTGACCTTGCATTTGGCAAAGAATTCTTCAACTGACACCAAAGCACTATTTAATATATATGTATGTGTTTGTATTTATATATGCAAATAAACCTAAAAATGTTAACAAAACACAATTATGAAAGGCATATTTGGGAGAATGAAATATAAGTCATAGACTAGGTTAAATATTTGCAATCACATATCTAGGAGCATTTATATCAATATCATAGGAAGAATTCTCAAAATTTAACAACAAAAATCTCAAAAAAGAATGGCTAAAAATTTGAACAGACCCCTTATGAGAAAGGTATGTGCCTCGCATATAATAATATAAAATGTAGCAAACACCATGTAGTCATTAAGGAATTGCAAATTAATACCATATAGTGTGTTGTCACATACATATTTGAATGGCTTAAAGAAAAATTATCAACAGTACCAATGGCTAGTGATTGTGCAGAACGATTGGAACTTTCATACATTGCTAAACAAAGTGGTATGGGTGCTCTGAAAAAGTTTTGCAGTTTTTTATGTTAAACCTACTCATAATTTCCCAGACATTTTACTAATGAATACTTACAATATGGAAGTGGAAACATATTCTTTAAACAAAAGTCCTATACATGAATATTTATTGAAGCTCTAGCCATAATCATCAAAAATTAAAAACAAATGTTTTTCAAGCAGGAATGGGTACGCAAACTGTGAGAACTGATACTCAGCAATTAAAAGAATAAACTACTGATATATGTACTAACTTGGGTGAATTTCAAAAGCATAATAAGCGAAGAAAGCCAGTCTCAGATATATTCTTGTATGATTACATTTCTATAACATTTTTTTTGAGAAATTTTCACAATAGATAACACATAAAAGCAACTCAAATGTCTATTGGCAGATGACTGGATAAAGAAAACATGGTATGTATACATATATATATATATATATATATATATACACACACACACACATATATATACACATGTGTATATGTATGTGCTGTGCTATGCTTAGTCGCTCAGTCGTGTCCAACTCTGTGATCCAATGGACTGTAACCCTCCAGGCTCCTCTGTCCAGGGGTATACTCCAGGCAAGAATACTGGAGTGGGTGGCCATGCGCTCTCCTCCAGGAGATCTTCCCCACTCAGGGATCAAACCCAGGTCTTCCACATTGCAGGCAGATTCTTTACCTTCTGAGCCACCAAAGAAGCATATATATATGGAACATAATTTAACCTTACAAAAGGATATCCTGCCATTTGTGACAACATGGATGAATTTGGAGGACATTATGCTAGGTGAAATAAGCCAATCATAGAAAGACAAATACTGCAAGAGTCTACATGTATGAGGAATCCAAAAAAAATCAAACTCATAGAAACATAGAAGTCATTGATTGCCTGGGGTTGGGGGGTGGGAGAAATAGGGAGTAGCTGTTCATGGGCAAAAATTTTCAGTTATGCTAGGTGAATAATTTCTAGAGATCTGTTGTACAATACAGTGCCTATAGTTATCAATAATATCATGCATTTCAGAATATAAGCTGGGAGATTTCACGTTAAGTGTTCTCTTCACAAACGAACAAAAACAAAGAGACACAGGAAGCTTTGGGAGGTGTTGGCTACGTCTACACATATTGTATGTGTTTCCATACATCCAAACTCACCAAGGGGTTTCCCTGGTGGCTCAGTGGTAAAGAATCTACCTACAATACAGGAGACCCGGGTTTGATCCCTGGGTCAGGAAGATCTCCTGGAGAAGGGAATGGTAACCCACTCTAGTATTCTTGCCTGGAGAATACCATGGACAGAGGAGCTTGGCAGGCTACAGTCCATGGGGTCGCAAAGAGTCAGACATGACTGAAGCGACTTGGCAGCAGCAGCAAATTCACCTTACTGTACCCATTAAATACGTGCAATGTCAATTACATGTCAATAAAACTGCATTTAATATGATAGGGTAATATTTTAAACAGAAAAAGCAGAGATAATACTCTAGTGTTCGAGAATAGATTAGTGGCTGCCTGGCTTCAACATGGAAGTAGGTGGTGACTACAGAGGGATAATATGAGAGATTTGGAGGTGGTGTCTTGATTGTGTTGGTGGTTACACAGGGCAATGCATGTGTCCACATTTATAGAATTATGCATCAAAAAGTAAAAAACTGAAATTAATTTTAGGAAAAGAATGTGCTTGCTTTCTCTTAGGGAAAATTTCAGGATCATGAATAATTCCAGAAACATCTCTAAAATTAAAAAGTATTAAACTTAAAGCTGATATATTTGCATAAAATAGAGTATAGAAGTTTTCCCTTGGCTTGCATAAACCTGTCCATGTATGCATCATTGCATTTTAAAGAACCACATATTGCTAAAATTAGATTTGATCTGACTCTTTGAAGTGTGCATTTTTATATGGCTCCCTAGTTTGTGAGGTAGCAGAGGAAGGACAGAAGCCACTTACAAAAATGAATTAAGTTACCGTGTATGTAGTGCAACATATGCAAAAGAACTTCATGGCTCTCATAAGACTTCTAAATCTACATAGAGAAAGCATTGTAAATTCTCAAGGGTTCACATGATGGGCCCTGAAGTGTAACAGATAAGCATCTGTACCACTGAAATAAAGGTCTTTCCTTGGGTTCTGAGTAAAGGAAAATGTTTTTCTTTGGTCTTGTTATAAAAAGGGAATGAATGGAAACATTCATTTCTTTTCATTCACCCAATCTCTACATTATATATTTGCTTCATTATTAGTCAGATGTTGCCTATCCAGAGATGACTAGAAAATTTTACTTTGCTATCATCCAAATATCTTTTCTGAGACGCTTGTAAGTAATCACATTTTATCCCCTCCATATTATGTATGCAGAATCCTTGCTAAGTCTGAAATGAAAACCTTTATGTAGATGTGTTTTGTACAAACATTCTTTGACCTCCGTTGGGATTTTTGTTTGTTTCCATGTTTAGGTAAAAACAGACATTTTTAAAAAGCTCTGGTTATTTTTCAAGGGCTAGGCATTTTGAGCATGATAGTTCACTTGAGGTGTATTCAAACCAGTTCTGCAGAGAGATTTTTCTTGATGACCCTGAATTGCATACTCTGGACACAGGATGAATTTTAATAATTGTTCAGTTCCAACCTAGAGTGATATTACTTTGACTTTTGTATAATTATGCAGTATCAGCTCCATTTTAACCTCCTTTTCATATAATGGACCTCTTCCATAGGTTCCCCTTTGCATTCACTTTCATTTTAAGACACCTTACCCTTGTATTTTGACCCTATTTTTCCTTCTCAGAAAACATTATGAGATTTCTCTCTAAATAGGAGTATTATATTCTAGTTGATAGGTTGTGAGAAACCAACTTCTACTACCTCTTAAAAGTTAAGAAAAAAAAAATTTAAAGTAGTAGCTAAATTGAAAATGAGATAATTTACTTCTTTTGAAACCGGAAGTTACACTCAACGTGAACACTTTTTTTAAAAAATTGGCCTTTAAATCGTAAGCAAGATGAAAATCTTAATATAAAACTTTACAGAGACTTTGGCAGACTTTTCCTTCTGCAGCAAATAGAGAAATACATTTTCTAGCATGCACCTTGAAAAGATCACAAATTTGCTGGAAATTTTTCGGACTCTTTAGAGAACGCTGCCTCTGAGGAAAAGGCCTCTTATTTGAATGTGCTCTGTGAATCCAGGCACCAATTCCATCAATTTGTAGGCTGCTAAAGCTTTTCAGATGGAGGACCTGACAAGAGCTGGTAAGACTTTAGTTTAGTTTTGATTTTTTTACCCTAAAGTTAAATATTTGCTGTTCATTGATCAATGAAAAACTGCAATTTCTTGGTATTACTTTGACAAATCTTAACGCAGACTGTAATTTCCTGTGAAATATAGTTTTCTTGAGGTGGAATTACATATAATAAGCTCAGTATGAAAACGGGAATGGAGGTGCAGCTACAGGGCTTCTTTCTTTATATTTTCCCCTTCCCCATGTTCCTTCCCATTCCTCAAAAAAACTGATTTCTCTGCCCTTTAAAGGACTTTTCTTTTCCAGTGCTCGTTGTACATTATTTTTTATTTTATGTGTATAGATCAAAATCATGCTGTGAGTAGCAAAGAGCAGAGTGCTGTTGTGCTTGAATCATTTAAAATGTTACTGCCAGCATATTGGAGGGGTAAAGAAATGAAGAGATGTAAACCCAGTGGACATACAGGAGTTCAGAAGTACTTATGAAAAGAAGAGTGGTATGTGTGTCTAAAAAATAAGAAAGAGAGAAAGGGAGGAATAAATATCTATTACAAATAAAATATTTAGATATTTGGCAATTGAAATTAATTCAACAAAAACACATAGAGAAAAAAAGATTAGGCAATGTATGTAAAGATGCCATCCAATATGGAGAATTTAATCATCAGAGTTCTCCCCTCAAAACCAGGGCTTGTGCAGTATTTAAGTACATTTAGAATGGGAAACACATTAAATAGCTATTTATCCATTTACCTAATACAATCAGTAACTGCATCTCAATTCAGTAGTGACATTTTTCTAATAACAGAAACATATACTAGAGTAGTCCTTAATGAAGTTCTGTTACTATTAAAAGGGGTGAGAGAACATGAGTTAGTTTTGTTTGATAATTTCTTTTGCTTGCTTGCCCCACATAAGAGCTCCTATAATACATATACTAGGGAACTTCTCAATATGTGTAGTCTTAATATACTTTTTTCCAATATCAAAAGTCAGAGACTCAGATGCTCCATTTCTTGCCCCTTGGGAGAGAGGGTATTGGCATGTCATTTAAGTTCTGCCAATCATAGTCCCAACTCAGGAGTTGGAATGCTGATGGTCAGAATTCACTTGTTACAGTTTCCTCCATGCTGCTCCTGCAGCAGCAGTGTCCAGAACAGACTGTTCTGCTAAAGATGGTAGTCTCACTCTCTCCTTTCCAGCTACTTCACCCTTCAGAATTGTTCTGATGCCTCCCCATTTTCCAAACTGGGCCCAATGGGTTTTATCCAATATATTCTTTAAAATCCATCCAGAAAATTCCTTTTTGTGACCTGATATCCAGAACCAAATTCTACTGCCTGCTATAAAGAGCTCTATCTGATTCAGCAAAATGAATCTTTCCTAGGAAGGATGAGCTTGCCTAGCCATTAAAAATCTATTATATTTGTTAAACTGATATTCTTGAGAAAAAAGATGTCTTTCTAAGTATGAAAAGATGAAACTAAAAAGGGATTGCCCTTTTACTAATGATTTTTGGTTGGCACATATCTTCTGCATGTCACATAAGCAATTTGTGTCTGCTTCAGTTTCTATCAGAAGATGTGTTTATTTCCTTTGGCTTAAAAACAGAGGTGGAAAAGGCTATTTTCTAGCTTTAATAGAGAAAGCTTTTGTGTCTGCAATTCATTTGTTCCTTATAAAAATTTTTTTAAAACAATTTAATTTGAACATATATACTCATATTTTAAATTGGAGAAATTTACATAATATTACATAATGTAATGGCAACCTACTCTGGTATTCTTGCCTGGAGACCTCCACTGGCAGAGCAGCCTGGAGGGCTACAGTCCATGGGGTTGCAAAGAGTCAGACAGGACTGAGTGACTAACACTTATATAACTTAAAAATAAATGAATAATTGTAATCAATTTTAGATTCAAGTGTTTATTTTTATGCAGTTAACATACATAACTGTTTATAAACACGCTGAACAGAGTAAAAATTAAACCACCATTTTCAAGTGACTCACTGCTTTAAATCTCCCTTTAAAGGAACTTAGAGGTTTCAGAGAGATGATACTATTTTCCAAGGATTTTGAAAACTGCAAAGTGTCTAGATTTCAAGTGAGGAGTGGATATGTGTCCTCAGAAGTGGTCTTTCCATTTCAAGATAGGAAATTGAATTTAGTGCTAAAGGGCTAAAGCACTTTCCTCTAGAAGATCAGGAAATGCCACTGTATAAAGGATAGACTATTCCTTTTTAATCCTACTAATCCAAGTTAATTCACTTTATCTATTAGGTCAGCTAAATATAACAATCCATCTTCAGCTGTCTGGAAGAATCATCTAAATCTGGGATATTCAGCTTAGGAAACATGGCCTTCTATGTATGTGTATGCTGCTGCTGCCGTGTATATATATATATATATATATAGTGGTATATGTGTGTGTGTGTCTCTATGTATGTGTGATTTGTAACTTTGCAGTATTTATGCTGTGCATCATCACCTGACCTTATCATTCCAAAAACACATCTTTAACACATATACCCAATCATTTTACAGTTTCATATGCATATTTTATAGAGATGTAACTGCTTTATAAACACACTACTACCACTAGAAAAGAGGAAATTAAAAATAACATAATTTTGCTTATCAGGTTAAGTTATTTGGATTTTTATTGGTTAATTTTCTTATGCATAAATTAATAGTAAGTTATGAATTTATGCAAAGACAATCTGCCAAAAGAATGCAACAGTGTAACATATATTTTAGGCATTGTAAAAGATATTAATCTCAATTCTTGTCAATATAACTGATTTATGATTAAAATTTATAAACCTCTTCTCTATGATATAAATTTCCTTCATATTTTTATTTTCTAAGTTAAAATACTTCTCATGCATTAGTTAGCAAATGTCACATGATAAGTTACCCTCCAAATTTAGCAGCTTAAAGCAACCAACAGTAAACTGTCAGAAGAGGAAATAAAGATGATGCCCATTTATAATAGCATCAAAACAATACAATACTTATGAATAAAGTCAACAAAGGAGGTGAACCTATAAGACATTGATGAAGGAACCTGAAGAAGAAACAAATAAATAGATATTTTGTGTTCAAGTATTAGAAGAATTCATATTATTAAATGTCCATATGACAGGAAGCAATCTCCACATTCAATATAATTTCTACCAAATTCCAATGGCACTTTTCTGAGAAATAAAAACAAAAAACTGTAAGAATTGTATGGAATAACAAGAGACTGAGTTGCCAAAGCAACTTGAGAGAGAAGAAAGCTGGAGACATCACACTCCGACTTTCAAGCTATATTACAAAATGATAGTAATTAAAATCATATGGTATCGACATAAAAAGCACATAAACCAATGGAATCAAATAAAGCATCATAAGCAAAGCCATGAATATATGGTCAATTAATTTGTGACAAAGGAGTCAGGGATATGTAATGGAGACCAGATAGCATCTCCAATAAATGATTTTGAGAGAACTGGACAGTCACGTGCAAAAGAATAAAACAGAACCTCCATCTTATACCGTAATCAAAAATGGATGGTTGTATTCACTCAATAGGGGAAAGCTTTTCACAATATTACATTTATCAAATCACCACATTGTATACTCTCTCTATAACATTGTATCTTACAGTTTCATTTGTCAATTATACCTCAATAAAAATAATTTAAAATAAAATTTAGAAAATAAAACAAATGAAAACCCTCAAACATATATATTTTCTCACAGGCTCTTTGGGTAAGGAATTAAGGCACTGCATAGTTGAGTCCTCTACTTCAGGTTCTCTCACACTCAAAAATTGAAATTATATAATTGAACTGATCTTAATTAAGGAATGATTACTAATAAATGATGTTTACATTCCAAGGCATTATTTGATATAATTCTGATTTTTAGGCAGTCTTCATTGGTACGAGGGGAATGATCACATTAGTATTGTAGTTTAAATCTTATAATAATTATTAAACAATTTAATTCCAAACATGGAGTTAAGATTTATTTTCTATTCTTCTACTCAGATCATAAATAAGGTATAGTGGAGTGATACACAAGTAAAAATATGTCAGAATAAAAATCACTGACTTTATATGTTAGATTTAGCAAAGGGAAGAAGCTTAGGAGTTAAATATTAAGTCATGAACATTTTTCTGCCCTCATATTCTGTGATATTTTGACATCAGTTACCACTATTGATCACTCAATCCTAAATCCTCTTTCAGTTCAGTTCAGTCGCTCAGACGTGTCCGACTCTCTGAAACCCCATGGACTGCAGCATGCTAGGCTTCCCTGTCCATCACCAACTCCCAGAGTTTGCTCAAACTCATGTCCACTGCAACTGTGATGTCATCCAACCACCTCATCCTCTGTCATACCCTTCTTGTCCCGCCTTCAATCTTTCCCAGCATCAGGGTCTATTCCAATGCGTCAGTTCTCTCCATCTGGTAACCAAAGTATTGGAGCTTCAGCTTCAGCATCAGTCCTTCCAATGAATATTTAGGATTGATATCCTTTAGGATTGACTGGTTTTATCTTCTTGCAGTCCAAGGGTCTCTCAAGATTATTCTCTAACACCACAGTTCAAAAGCATCAATTCTTTGGTACTTAGCCTTCTTTATGGTCCAACTCATCCACACATGATTGCTGGAAAAGCCATAGCTTTGACTCTATGGACGTTTATCAGCAAAGTAATGTCTCTGCTTTTTAATATGCTGTCTAGGTTTTGGTCATAGCTTTTCTTCCAAGGAGCAAGCGTCCTTTAATTTCATGGCTGCAGTCACCATCTGCAGTGATTTTGGAGCCCTAAAAATAAAGTCTGTCACTGTTTCCAGTGTTTCCCCACCTATTTGCCAAGAAGTGATGGGACCAGATGCCATGATCTTAGCTTTCTGAATGTTGTTTTAAGGTAGGCTTTTCACTCTCCTCTTTCACTTTCATCAAGAGGCTCTTTAGTTCTTCTTTGCTTTCTGCCATAAGGGTGGTGTCATCTGCATATCTGAGGTTATTTCTAGTTCTTTTTTTTTTTCTGGTTATTGCTATTTCTCCCGGCAATCTTAATTCCAGCTAGTGCTTCATACAGTCCAGTATTTCTCCTGATGTACTCTGCATATAAGTTAAATAAGCAGGGTGACAATATACAGCCTTGACATACGCGTTTCCCAATTTGGAACCAGTCTGTCATCCCATGTTCGGATCTAACTGTTGCTTCTTGACCTGCATACAGATATCTCAAGAGGCAGGTCAGGTGGTCTAGTATTCCTATCTCTTGAAGAAAACCCTCTTTAGTATTCCTTTAATTTTATAGGCTGCACCTTTTTAGCCTACGTTACATCTCTGAATTGTAGAGTGGTAGGGCTTAGTCTTGGGGCCCTTTGTATTTTAAATAGTTTTGAAATTAAATTTATTTTACTTTATTTCAACCTTTTATTTTAGCATGCTCTACATACAAGAAATAAACATAAGACCCTGATGCTGGGAAAGATTGAAGGCGGAGAAGGGAATGACAGAAAATGAGACAGTTGGATGGCATCACTAACTCTACGGACATGAGATTATGCTGCAGTAACAAACAATCCCAAATTTTAATGAATGAAAACAATGAAGTCTATTTTTTCCTCTTTAAATATTACACTATGAATCTGTAGGAGGTTCTATACTCAGAAATTCAGAGATTTCATTTCCAAATGTGCTCCTATAATCACAAAGGCTTGGAAAAGCAAGTATAATAAATAGCTCACTGGAGATTAAAGTTTCAAAAGAGATACATGTCACTTCCACTTTTATTTTTTTAGGCAAAGGATGTCAGATGGCCATGTGTGAATTCAACAGCACTGGAAAGGGGACTACATTTTAGTAAACAGAATACAATTTAGCATACCTCTTTAATTAACTGCTGCATCCCAAGGGATGAGAGATTTTACTGGCACATAGAAGATCCTAAATAAATATAACTAATAATTAGTATTATCATAACTTTATGGGCAAAAAACTGGGGCACATGGAGATTTGGCAACCTGCCAAATACTAGGAAGAGCAGAACGTGAACTAGGCAGTATCACTTTAGAAACTAGACTCTTAACTACTATACTGATAAGTTGTTAACAGAGGAGTCACCGTCAATACTGAACTTACATTTTCTCTTTCAGTGTGAAGTGTGCTCTAAATTTTCATCGAGGAATAGTAGCATAAGCTCAGACAAAAGTTGGACTGCATTTGATGTAGCCCCTCAATTGTCCCCCAAAAAAGACTTTTGAAGTTTGACAACTTGAGGAAGATAAGGAAGACACTTTGTTTAAGATGCTAAGATGGAGGTATAGGTTGTTCTGTTGTCAAAGGTACTGGATATTTATTCTGTCTAAATTAATTATTCATAAGATATATATTTTTCATCAATAAATACAGAAATGTATGTTTGTATTGTGGAACTCTCAGGATAAGGGGAATACATTTTCAATAATTTAAAAACCTAGGAAATATAAGGCTTTTCTACATATCCTACATCTGAAAAAAAGCAGTCATAGGTAAATATGCTAATGCTTTGTATTTTGTTGGGAAAATTCTTGAAAGTGAATATTTGAAGTAACAAATCAAAAAGTCTGGCAGTGAGGACAGAAAACAGAACTCCCATATATTTATAAGCCAAAATACAAGTGAGTCTCAGTGTTGAATAAGAAAGTTCTTGTTTGAGGGCAAAAGTGTTAGTTTCATAGCAGAAATTAGTAGTGTGCACTGGAGAAGCTAATGTTTAAATTTCATGAATATTTTGCCTAGAGGAAAGCAGATTATAGCAAAATATTGAGATCATACTGGTTTCTAATTTAAAAGTACAAATATTATACCTAACAGGGAACAAGTTTTCTAAAATAATTCATTGATTCCGCAAATATCCATTAGGCATATACTATATAGCAGATCCTTGGTGGCTCAGTGGTAAAGAATCTATCTGCCAATGTAAGATACATGGATTCAATCCCTGGGATGGGAAGATTCTCTGGAAAAGAAAATGGTCACCCACTCCACTATTCTTGCCTGGGAAATTCCATGGACAGAGGAGCCTGGCGGGCCACAGTCCATGGGGTTGCAAAACAGTTGTACATGACTTAGCAACTAAACAACAACAACAATTGAGCGGGAAGGTAAGTGAAGGTATAAGGACTTCCCTATAGCTCAAAGGGTAAAGAATTTGCCTGCAATGCAGGAGACACAGGTTCGATCCCTGGGTCAAGAAAATCCCCTGGAGAAGGAAGTGACAATCCACTCCAGAAATCTTGCCTGGAGAACCCCATGAACAGAGGAGCCTGGTGGTCTACAGTCTATGGGGTGACAAAGAGTCAGACACGACGGAGCAACTAACACACACACACAATTGAAGCTATCATCAGTTCAATTCAGTTGAGGTTATTGATATTTCTCCCAGCAATATTGATTCTAGTTTGTGCTCCAACCCTGCATTTCACATGATATACTCTGCGTATAGGTTAAATAAGCTGGGTGACAATATACAGCATTGACACACTCCTCTCCCAATTTGAAACCAGTCCGTGGTTCCATATTTGGTAATAACTGTTGTTTCTTGACCTGCATACAGATTTCTCAGGAGGCAGGTCAGGTGGTCTGGTATTCCCATCTCTAAGAATTTTCCAGTTTGTTGTCATTCACACAGTCGAAGGCTTTGCCGTAGTCAATAAAGCAAAAGTAGATGTTTTTCTGGAACTCTCTTGCTTTTCCTACGATCCAACGGATGTTGACAATTTGATCTCTGGCTCCTCAACCATTTTTAAATCCAGTTTGAACATCTGTAAGTTCATAGTTCACCCCACTGTTGAAGCCTGGCTTGGAGAATTTTGATCATTATTTTGCTAGCATGTGAGATGAGTGCAATTGTGCAGTAGTTTGAACATCCTTTGGCATTGCCTTTCTTTGGGATTGGAATGAAAACTGACCTTTTCCAGTCCTGTGGCAGCTGCTGAGTTTTCCACATTTGCTGGCATATTGAGTGCAGTACTTTCACAGCATCATTTTTTAGGATTTAAAATAGTTCAACTGGAGTTCCATCACTTCCACTAGCTTTGTTCATAGTGATGCTTCCTAAGGCCCAGTTGATTTTGCATTCCAGATGTCTGGCTCTAGGTGAGTGATCACACCATCTTGGTTATCTGGGTCATGAAGATTTTTTTTTAATAGATCTGTGTATTCTTGCCACCTCTTCTGCTTCTGTTAGGTCCATATCATTTCTGTCCTTTATTGTGCATGTTTTTGCATGAAATACTCCCTAGTATCTCAAATTTTCTTTAAGATAGGCTTTCCCATTCCCAAAGATCTCTAGTCTTTTCCATTCTATTGTTTTCCTCTATTTCTTTACAATTATCACTGAAGAAGGCTTTCTTCTCTCTCCTTGCTGTTCTTTGGAACTCTGCATTCAAATGGGTATATCTTTCCTTTTCTCCTTTGCCTTTCCCTTGTCTTCTTTTCTTAGCTTTTGTAAGGCTTCCTCAGACAACCATTGTGCCTTTTTGCATTTCTTTTTCTTGGGGATGGTCTTGATCACTGTCTCCTGAACAATGTCACAAACTTCCATACATAGTTCCTCAGGCACTTGTCTATCAGATCTGATCCCTTGATTTATTTATCACTTCCACTGTATAATCATAAGGGATTTGATTTAGGTCATACGTGAATGGTCTAGTGGTTTTACCTACTTTCTTCAATTTAAGTCTGCATTTTGAAATAAGGAGTTCATGATCTGAGCCAGTCAGCTCCTGGTCTTGTTTTTGCTGACTGTATACAGCTTCTCCATCTTTGGCTACAAAGAATATAATCAATCTGATTTCAGTATTGATCATCTGGTGATGTCCATGTGTAGAGTCTTCTCTTGTGTTGTTGGAAGAGGGTGTTTGCTATCACCAGTGCATACTCCTGGCAACCCTCTGTTAAACTTTGCCCTGCTTCATTTTGTGCTCCAAGGGCAAATTTGTCTGTTACTCCAGGTATTTCTTGACTTCCTGCTTTTGCATTCCAGTCCCCTATGATGAAAAGGACATATTTTTTTGGATGTTAGTTCTAGAAGGTCTTGTAGATCTTCATGAATTGTTCAACTAGCTTCTTTAGCATTACTATTTGGGCCATAGACTTGGATTACTGTGATATTGAATGGTTTGCCTTGGAAACAAACAGAGATTATTCTATCGTTCTTGAGATTGCACCCAAGTACTGCATTTCAGATTCTTGTTGACTATGAGGACTACTCCATTTCTTCTAAGCGATTCTTGCCCACAATAGTAGATATAATGATCATCTGAATTAAATTCGCCCATTCCAGTCCATTTTATTTCAGTGATTCCTAAAATGTCAATGTTCACTCTTGCCATCTCCTGTTTGACCACTTCCAATTTACCTTGATTCATGGACCAAACATTCCTGGTTCCTATGAATATTGTTCTTTACAGCATGGGACTTTACTTCCATCACCAGTCACATCAACAACTGGGTGTTATTTTTGCTTTGGTCCCGTCTCTTCATTCTTTCTGGAGTTATTTCATCACTCTTCTCCAGTAGTATATTGGGTACTTACCTACCGGGGGAGTTCATCTTTCAGTGTCCTATCTTTTTGCCTTTTCATACTGTTCATGGGGTTCTCAAGGCAAGAATACTGAAGTGGTTTGCCATTCCCTTCTCCAGTGGGCCATGTTATGTCAGAACTCTCCACCATGACCCGTCCATTTTGGGTGGCCCTACATGGCATGGCTCATAGTTTCATTGAGTTAGACAAGGCTGTGGTCCATGTGATCAGTTTGATTAGTTTTCTGTGATTATGGTTTTCATTCTGTCTGCCCTCTGATGGATAAGGATAAAAAGCTTATGGAAGCTTCCTGATGGGAGAGACTGTGGGGAAAAACCAGGTCTTGTTCAGGGCCATGCTCAGTGAATCTTTAATCCAATTTCCTGATGATGGGTGGGGCTGTGTTCCCTCCCTTTTGTTTGACCTGAAACCAAACAATGGTTGAGGTAATGAAGATAACGGCAACCTCCTTCAAAAGGTACTATGCATGCAGTGCTGCACTCAGTGCCTCTGAACCTGCAGCAGGCCATCACTGATCCATGCCTCTGCCAGAGATTCCTGGACATTCACAGGCAAGTCTGGATCAGTTTCTTGTGGGGTCATTGCCCCTTTCTCTTTGATCCTGGTGTGCACAAGGTTTTGTTTGTGCCATCCAAGAGTTTGTTTTCCCAGTCCTGTGGATTTTCTGTAATTTAATCCCACTGCCCTCCAAAGTGAAATTCCCTGGGGGTTCTCAGTCCATTTGCCAGATTCCCAGATTGGGAAATCTGTCATGGGTCCTAGAACTTTCTTAACAGTGTGAGAATTTATATGGTACAATTGTTCTGCAGTTTGTGGGTCACCTGCTCGGTGGCTCTATGGTGGGATGAATGGTGACCTCTTCCAAGAGGGCTTATGCCACAAGCTGTGTGAACCAGGTCTGCTGCACCTAGAGCCCCTGCCCTTGCAGCAGATGACTGCTGACCCATATCTCAGCAGGAGACACTCAAAGACTCAAAGGCAGGTCTGGCTCAGTCTCCATGGGGTCTCTGGGTCCTGGTGCACACAAGGTTTTGTGTGAGCCCTCTAAGCATCTCTGGCGGGTATGGGGTTTGATTCTAAACATGATTTCTCCATTCCTACTGTCTTTCTGGGACTTCTCCTTTGCCCTTGGATCTGGGGCATCTTTTTTTTGCTGGGATCCAACATTCTCCTGTTGATGGTTATCTAGCAGTGAGTTGTAATTTAGGAGTTCTTGCAGGAGAAGATGAGTGCACATTCTTCTACTTCGCCATCTTGAAAATCTTTGATCATGAAGGTATCATAACAATCCATAATATCAACTGGGTATATTTTAAGCTCATCTTATTCTCTCTGGTGTTTTAAAATAAATGATTTCGGTTTTCTGAAGGAATTAGCTCTGGACAATATGTATTTCTTTTAGCAGTACATATATAGCAAACCTAAAATAAGACATTATTATGAATCTTTGTCAATATTTTTAAGAATGGTTTGTCTTTGTTAATTTTGTTTCTTAGTTTGTTATACAATTGAAAGATTTAGAGGAGATCCTCTCTATTTCACTTTATCATGTAATCTTATTTTCTATTTGAATATAAATTGACCACTTGCCTGTAGATATCTATCTCTATGTAATTACTGGTGTGTACTTACATTCTTGGACTTCCCAGGTGGCGCTAGTGGTAAAGAACCCACCTGCCAATGCATGAGACTAAAGATGACTTCAATCTCTGGTTTGGAAAGATCCCCTAGAGAAGGGCATGGCAACCCACTCTAGTATTCTTGCCTGGAGAATCTCATGGATAGAGGAGCCTGGCAGGCTACAGTCCATGAGGTCACTAAGAGTCAGACACAACTGAAGTGACTTGGCACATGACTGGCACTTACACTCTCATGTATACAATCTCTTGCAATTGCTATTTAAATTATATTTATAATATATATATGAAATTTTTTTATCAATTGCACTTTTCAGGAGTTGATCAATTACAAAAACAATACTCCACCTTTCCACCTTTTCTTGGGCATTCAATTTCATTAGAATAAGCCCAGACTCTCAGAATTATTTCAATTGCTTTTACTAATTACCTAAGGTAATAAGATACATAAGAAACATTCAATAGTAGATAACAAATAGGAATTTTTTCACCTTTGTTTAATACTTTTTTCATTTGAGCAAAAAATCCCTTTGAATGAGGCAATTCCAAACCAAAGTGATTAGGAGCACTCCATGGATAGGAACTAGGAAAAAGACTTTTATAAACAAGAGTGGGGAGCAAAGAAATGATTTGATTGGCTATCGCTTAAGTGGTTGTATTATTTGGAAAAAAATTAATTGGTTCTTTGTGATTAGTTGTCCTTAAGTTTTGATCCTTAATCTAGAGGCATTTACAGCCTTAGGATTTGCTTATTTTGGATGACAAGGTGTTAGAAACACCTCACTCTATTGGCCTCCTTGTTTAATTTAATAATGCTTTACATACATTATTTTGATTAAACATCACAGCATCCACCCACAAGGCATGCAGTGTTATTACCCTTATTTTAAAAATGAGAAAATTCAGGTTGAGGGAATTTGTGGCTTGCCCAAGGTCACTGAGCCAGGAAATGTAGAAGTAGGTCTATAAACCTAGGCAGCATAATGCCAGACTGAAATTTAAGCTACTCACAATATTGCCTAACTCCCTCTGAGGGTGCAAGGGCACCTGCTAGGAACTGGGCAGTGTCAGGAGCACTTGATCTTACTTACTCTCCACACTAACTTTGCCTAGGGAGGTATTAATCCCCTTTTACAGATGAGAACACACCATAAAAATAGTTATGTGAAATTACACAGGCTCTTAGGGATAGTTAAGTGTTGTGACCAGATTCCAGCCCTGGTTTTTCTGGGACAGATCGTATTAGAATTGGCAAGGCAGTGCAACAAACTTGTAAAATGGTTTTCCTGAATGATTTTTGAAGGGCAAAACAAACACCAGTTTTTAATTTTCTTCCAAATGAATTGTACTTAATTAATCAAACAGTAGAAAAAATGTACAGGAAACTCATTTAATATCTTCTAAACACCTATAAATCAGCTGGTGAATTTGTTAATTTGTTGTAGGAGATACTGAAAATGTGGGGAAATCTTAACCCTGCTGCTCTTTTCCCAAGATGTGAGACTTATTTTGATTTTCAAACTGCATATATACTAAAGCAAACTCATTAGGTAGTTATCATCTTGACAGAAACATTCACAAGTCTTCCTATTTTCAAAAGACATAATTCTAAAATACTGTGGTTTTGACAATTATAAAAAATAAATTGTATACATACCTATAATTTTGTGAAACAATTTACTGCCCAGTACAAAAGTGTCTAAGTTCACAAAATCTTTCTTTATTGGGCTATATGATTTATGCGGAACTATTTTAAACAGGGAAAATTCTAAATAGTGCTAAATAAGGCAAAATCCTCAAACATTAAATAAACATACTTTTTGTTTAGTGCAATGGATTTGAAATGGAAAAAGGATTTGAAAACAAGAAATATAAAATCAGAAGCACCCAGGATATATCTGAAATATGAACTTGTTGAATTCTTTCTAAACAGTAATATCTTTCTGCAATGAGTAACCTCAGTTTGAATAAATGTGAACTAGCAAGGCATTAATGTAAATAAATGGCTGATAGATCATGAATTTTATGAGTATAAATGGTAAGTTAAAAAAAGCAGCAAGTAGAGTAAACTTAGTCATTGTTTATGTGCATACGCTTTAGTTTAGCTGGGAAATCTCGCTTATAATTTGTGAATATTTTGCATCTTTTTCTTTTAAAATGTTAAACTAATTTTAACCATTTCTTTTCCATTCTTTCACTTTTCTTCTCTCCCTTCCTGCCATCTATGTTTACATTATATTATGCCTAGTGCTGGAGAAGGCATTGGCAACCCATTCCAGTACTCTTACCTGGAAAATCCCATGGACGGAGGAGCCTGGTAGGCTGAAGTCCATTGGGTCGCGAAGAGTCGGACACGACTGAGTGACTTCACTTTCACTTTTCACTTTCATGCATTGGAGAAGGAAATGGCAACCCACTCCAGTGTTCTTGCCTGGAGAATCCAAGGGACGGCAGAGCCTGGTGGGCTGCCGTCTATGGGGTCGCACAGAGTTGGACACGACTGATGCAACTTAGCAGCAGCAGCAGCAGGCCTAGTGCATCCCAGGAATTAAGCTAATTACAATGTTCTTTCAAGAGCTGGCTCCACCACGTATGTGCTGTGAAATGCTGGAAACAGTTTTATGTAACTTTTCTCCAGCTCTACTGAAATGTGGTTAACATATCAGTTCAGTTCAGTTCAGTTGCTCAGTCGTGTCCGACTCTTTGCGACTCCATGAACTGCAGCACGCCAGGCCTCCCTGTCCACCACCAACTCCTGGAGTTTACCCAAACTCATGTCCATCGAGTCGGTGATGCCATCCAGCCATCTCATCCTCTGTCGTCCCCTTCTCCTCCTGCCCCCAAGCCTTCCCAGCATCAGGGTGTTTTCAAATAAGTCAGCTCTTCGCATGAGGTAGCCAAAGTATTGGAGTTTCAGCTTCAACATCAGTCCTTCAATGAACACCAGGACTGATCTCCTTTAGGATGGACTGGTTGGATCTCTTTGCAGTCCAGGGGACTCTCAAGAGTCTTCTCCAACACTACAGTTCAAAAGCATCAATTCTTCAGTGCTCAGCTTTCTTCACCGTCCAACTCTCACATCCATACGTGACCACTGGAAAAACCATAGCCTTGACTAGACGGATCTTTACTGGCAAAGTAATGTGTCTGCTTTTTAGTATGCTATCTTGGTTGGTCATATCTCCTTCCAAGGAGTAAGCGTCTTTTAATTTCATGGTTGCAATCACCATCCGCAGTGATTTTGGAGCCCAAAAAATCACTGCACATGGTGATTTCTTTGGGATTGGAATGAAGGTTAACATATACTATTATGCAAATTGAAGGTGTACAGTGTGGAATTTGATACACTTGTGAATGTGATATACTTATAATCATGAAATGATTACAACAGTTATTGTTTTTTGTGTGTAATGTGATTAGAACTATGAAAATTTACTCTTTTTCAACTTTCAATATGTGTTATATAGCAATTATATTCCCTGGTAACTCAGCTGGTAAAGGATCTGCTTGTAACGCAGGAGACCCTGGCTCAATTCCTGGGTTGGGAAGATCCTCTGGAGAAGGGATACCCACTCCAGTATTCTTGGGCTTCTCTGGCGGCTCAGGCAGTAAAGAATCTGCCTGCATTACGGGAGACCTGGGTTTGATTCCTGGGTTGGGAAGATCCTCTGGAGAAGGGCACGGCAACCCACTCCAGTATTCTTCTCTGGGTAATCCCCATGGACAGAGGAGCCTTGTGGGCTACAGTCCATGATGTCACAGAGTCAGACTAAGCACAGCACATACAATACAGTATTGATAGTCATTATGCTGTACATTAGATCACTAGAACTCACTAATATAACTATAAGTTTGTACCCATGGACTACCTACCTTCACCCATTTCCCCAATTCCCTTCCCCTGGAAGCCATCAATAATCATTCTTTCTATGTGTTCGATTTTTTTTTTTTGGATTCCACATATAAGTGAGATCATACACTATTTGCCTTTCTCTGTCTTATTTCCCTTAGCATAATACCCTAAAGTTTCATCTGCATGTTGTTGAAAACAGCATGATTTCCTTCTGTTTATGGTTGAACAATGTTCCTTTGTCAATGTATATGTACCGCATTTTTCTATTTATTCATCTCTATCTATACCTTGGCTATTATAAATAGTGCTACAGTGAATGGGGAGGTGTGGATATATCTTCAATATAGTGATTTTATTTCCTTTGGCTATATATGCAACAGTGGGATTGCTGGATCATATGGTAGTTCTATTGTGAATTTTTTGGTAAACCTCAATACTATTTTTCAGAATTGCTGAACAAATTTACAGGGCATAAGTTTTCTCTTTTCTCCATATCTTCTCCAATGCTTGTTATATCTTGTCTTTTTTGATAATAGTTACTCTAACAGGTATGAAATTATATCACATCATGGTTTGAGCCAGACATCCTGGAGTGTGAAGTCAAGTTGGCCTTAGGAAGCATTAGTGTGAACAAAGCTTGTGGAGGTGATGGAATTCTAGTTGAGCTATTTCAATTCCTAAAAGATGATGCTTTTAAAGTGCTTCACTCCACATGCCAGCAAATTCGGAAAACTCAGCAGCGAGTGACCAAAGGACTGGAAAAGGTCAGTTTTCTTTCCAATCCCAAAGAAGTTCAATGCCAAAGAAGGTTCAAAGTACTGCACAATTGTGCTTACTTCATATGCTAGCAAAGTAATGCTCAAAATCCTTCAAGCTAGGCTTCAACAGTGTGTGAAGTGAGAACTTCCAGATGTACAAGCTGGATTTAGAAAAGGGAGAGGAACAAGAGATCAAATTGTCAACATCCTTGGATCATAGAAAAAGCAAGGGCATTCCTGTAAAACATCTACTTCTGCTTCATTGACTATAATAAAGCCTTTGACTTGAATCACAACAAACTGGAAAATTGTTCAAGAGATGGGAATACCATACCACTTTACCTGTCTCCTGAGAAAACTGTGTGCAGGTCAAGAAGTGACAGTTAGAATGGGACATGAAACAATGGATTGGTTCCTAATTGAGAAAGGAGGATGCAAAGGCTGTATATTGTCACCCTGCTTATCTAACTTCTATGCAGAGTATATCATGCAAAATGCCAGGTTGGATGAATCACAAGCTGAAATCAAGACTGCTAGGAGAAATATCAAAATCAAGATTGCTGGGAGAAATATCAAGAATCTCAGACATATAGATGACACCAATGGAAGAAAGCAAAGAGGAACTAAAGAGCCTCTTGATAAGTGTGAAAGAGGAAAGTGAAAAAGCTGGCTTAAAACTCAACAAGATATATGGAGAGAGTAACATGGAAACTTACATTACCATATGTAAAATAGATGGCCAATGGGAATTTGCTGTATATCCCAGGGAACTCAAATATGGGCTCTGTATCAATCTTGAGGGGTGGGAAGGGGAGGGAGATGACAGGGAGGTTCAAGAGGAAGAGGACAAATGTATACCTATGGCTGATTCATGTTGAGGTTTGACAGAAAACAAAATTCTGTAAAGCAATTATCCTTCAATCAAAAAGATAAATGAATTTAAAAAAAAAAAAAACTAAGGTCATGGTGTCTGATCCCATCATTTCATGGCAAATAGATGGGAAAAAACTGGAAGCAGTGACAGATTTTATTTTCTTAGGTTCCAAAATCACTGCAGACAATGACTGTCACCATGAAATTAAAAGATGCTTGTTCCTTGGAAGAAAAGCTATGACAAACCTAGACAGTGTAGTAAAAAGCAGAGAAATCACTTAACCAACAAAGGTCCATATAGTTGAAGCTATGGTTTTTCCAGTAGTCATGTATGGATGTGAGAGTTGGACTATAAAGAAGGCTAAGAGCTGAAGAACTAATGCTTTGAAACTGTGGTGCTGGAGAAGACCCTTGAGAGTTCCTTGGACAGCAAGGAGATCAAACCAGTCAATCCTAAAGGAAATCAAGCATGAATATTAATTGGAAGGATTGAAGCTGAAGTTAAAGCTCCAATACCCTGATCACCTGATGGGAAGAGCCGACACATTGGAAAAGATCCTGATGCTGGGAAAGATTAAGGGCAGGAGCAGAAGGGGATGACAGAAGATGAGATGGTTTGATGGCATCATTGATTCAATGGACATGAGTTTGGCAAACTCCAGGAGATAGCGAAGGACAGGAAATCCTGGCATTCTGTAGTCCATGTGGTCACAAAGAGTCAGACACAACTGAGTGACTGAACACTGACGACATGGTTTTGATTTGCATTTCCCTGATGATTAGTGATTTTGAGCACCTTTTCATACATCTGTTGGTCATTTGTACATCTTCTTTGAGTAATTATCTATTGGGGTCCTTTGCCAATTTTTTTAATTGATTTTATTTTTTTGCTCTTGAGTTCTATGATACAAACCAGATATCAGATAAATTCATGAGATAAATGGTTTCCAAATATTTTCTCCCATTCTGTATGGTGTCTTTTCATTTTGTTGAATCACTTCTGGTTGCGTGAGGTTGCAGGCTGTGTTTCCTGGCAATGCGATACTGGTTGTGGTGGTTTAGTCTCTAAGTCTTGTCCAACTCTTTGCAACCCCATGGACTATAGTCCATCAGGTTCCTCTGTCCATCGGATTTTCCAGGCAAGAATACTGGAGTGGGTTCTCATTTCCTTCTCCAGGGGATCTTCCCCACCCAGGGATAGAACCTAGTCTCCCTCCATTGCAAGTAGATATTTTTACCACTTGAGCCACCAGCAAGTCTGATTGGATCCTGTGTTTGGATAATCTCTCCTGGTGGATTGGGACCTTAAGCTGTGCTTCCCAACCAGTTGGTGCTGCTGGTTGGACTCTATGTTCATTTATGGCCACAGGCTGTACCCTGATGTTATGCAGGGCCATAGACTGATCTTTGTGATTAAGTAGGCTATTGACTCTGTTTTGGTGTGAGGTGAGGTCACAGCAATCACTCTCTGTTTTGATGGGACCTTTAGCTGTGCCCAGGTGGGTGGCTTCTTGGCTGGGTGCGGCCATAGGCTCTGCAATTGGCCCAGGTCATTGTCTCAGCTTCTAACTGGGCAAGGCTGCAGGCTGTTTGTGTTCACCAATTGAGCTGGACCTTATGCTGGGCTCCTCTGTTAGATGAGGTTGTAGACTGGGCTCTATGGCTGAGCACTACTGCAGGCTGGGCTTCAAGTCTTCTCAAGGTCACTGTTCAGGTTCCATAGTTTTGTGGGTCCAGAGGCTGCACTCAATAGTTGGTTAGAAATGGTAGTTTGGCTCCTTGCCCAGGCACACTCTGTAGATGTGCTTTGTGGCTGAGGGAATCTGTAGCCTCACTTCTTATAGTGGTGGGACTGGGGGCTAGGCTGAGAAGTTGGGAGGGACTGTGTTTGTTTCCTGCTCAGGTGGTGCCATAGAATGGACTTCCTGGTGGTTGATATGGTCCACTGGTTGCGGATCCAAATCAGGCAGAACTGACAACTAAGCTCCCTGGCCAGACTGGACCACTGACTTGGTTCTATAAAAGAGCAGAGTTACTGGCTGGGGTCTCTACTCAGTGGTACTGCTGCAAGCAAAAACACAGTAGGCCAAGATCTGAGCTCTGGTTACTATAAACTCAACTACCCTTCACCTTTATTTGATTCCCCCTGGTTGAGTTCCGCAGGTTCCCCCAGTACAATTCCCACAAAGTCAAACTGGAGTGAGCTTCCCAGGAAGTGTTCCACAAGGCTGGAGAAGCTGGATGTCCAATTGGGCTCTTTTTTCCCTCTGGAGAAACAGTAGGCTTGGAGTGGAGAGAGGCCCTTTCAGGGAGGCACTGAGCTGGCCTGGGGGCAGTGGTAATGTGTCAAAATAAAACCACTTTTATCTTTCTCATGCAGTACTTCTCCATCTTCAGTTCGCCCCTGGTTCTGGGATTTTCACAGTGGCATCTTTTCATCTACAGAAAGTTGCTAGCTGGTCTGCTTGTGAGGGGGACCGAAGCTAGAAATGACCTATGATGCCAAAGTGACATCATGTTCCAGGAATTCATCTTTAATTTAGCATTTGAGTATTATTTAATGTAATTCACCAAGTTAACAAAGGAGAAAAATCACATATTAATCTCAATAAATGCAAAAATCTCTTAATATAATTCTATGGTCAATAATGAAAGCACTTTTAGCAAAAGAGATATAATAGGGAACTTCCTTAAATTAATAAAGAGTATCTACAAAAATCTTATAGCAAATATTATGCTTAATAGTAAAATACTAAAAGCTTGCTTATGAGGTCTGAGAGGAGACAAGGATGTTTGTTATCAATATTTCTTTTTAATCTTGTACAGAGTTTTTATTAAGAACAATAATGCAAGAAAAACAAATAGGACGTATACAGAAGGAAGAAAAATGGTTATTATTTTCAGATATTATTGTATGTATATAAAAATAAAATCAGTTTGTGAGTAATGTATTAGAAGTCACAGATTACTAGTAAAATTAGCAAGTTTGTGGGATATAAGTTCAAATATATTTAAAAAATCATTTTATAGGTAGAGAAAAATTAAATGAAATTTAAAGGAGATACTACTTACAATAGTGTAGTGTTTGAAATATCAAACACTTAGAAATAATTGTAAAAAATACAGATGGGTAAGTTCTCACAATAACAACAAAATGGGCTGAATAAACCCAACCGACTGGAGGGATATATTATGGCTATAGATTGGTAAACTAAATATTGCTGAGCCATTTTTTCACAAATTGATCTATAGTTCAATGTAATAACAAACAAATTTCTAACAAATATTTTTGTGAGTGCAAATTGATCAGGTGATGTTATAATTTATATGAAGATACAAAGTATCTAGAATACCTAAGAGCACTTGAAGAACAAAGTTGAAGAATTTGCATTACCAGATTTCACAAATTATTATAAATTTATAATACTTAAGACAGTGCGGTACTGGGGAAAGAATAAGCAAAGGGATGAAGCAATAAGAAATTCAAAAACAGGTCTGCACATTTAGAAAAAAATTATTTATGATAGAAATAACGAGAGGCAGAAATAAAGGATATCTTTTCAATAAATTGCTTTGAATCAATTGGATATTCTCATTAAAAATAAATGTGCCTAACCCCAACCTCACACCATATGCATGAATATACTTCAGATAGAGTATAAATTAAATGTTCAAAAGGGTCAATGTTATTATTTTATTAGCACTGCATACACATATGGATAATTTTAAATGTTTATAAAAATAAAGAGCAAACTAAATATATTTAGAAGTGTACAAAAGAAAACACATATTTTTCATATAGTGAAGTATTGAAAGTCTATTAAGTCGTCTGCATAAAGGCCTTTGCAGATTGTCGGTTCTTACAATTAGTCATGGACTATTGTTCATGCAGAGAGGAAATTATCATTCTTTTTTTTGTTTTTAACCAAATCTTCATTTAAAATAACATATGCAAACATGAAGAGGCATTGACAGACTCCTTAACACTGATCTATGGTTATGGCATTATGCATAACAAAATCTCTAAATTTCCAGTATTCATCTTCTATTAAATATATAAAAATATGCATCAACTGAATCATTTTTAACATATTATTTCCTTGAAATATTTTGATTTCTTTAGGAAAAAATGGTTGAGTTAAATTTTTACTACACTGAAAATACAGAAAAGCAGTTCAAATTTATAATAACAAAAATATTTATCTCCAATTTTTAGCTTTCTATTGTTTTTAATTTATTTTAGTTATTCTTTCCTAATTATGTTATATTTTTCTTAAGTATGACCTTAATAGTCTCATATATTTCATTTCAGCAAAAAAGTATGATACACTATTCTTACACTGATACTTTTTAATGTATTGGTGGCTATTCCTTCAAAGGAAAATATTTCTTTGTCTACTCTCCTAGCAAACAGGTGGTGTGGCTTTTCCAATGTCAAAGTGACAATCTCCCAATCACAATCATTTCCCAAATAGTATACAGTGGATAAATAACATCTGTAGATTAACTCAAACCATTTTGATAAAATGAAGCAGGTGCTTATATTAGTATTTCTAAAACTAGAGAAATCCTGATTTATTCTTCATTATAAGTAAATTCGCTACCCAAAAAATGTGAATCATGATACTTAGTGAAGCAAACATATTCAGAACTTGCAGAAAATTTCTTGTTACTCTCCTTAAACAAGACTCTTTAGGAATCATTTGTTTCTTGCTTTAGGTATAAAGACATATATCTGTAAAAAATAGTAATTTTTCTTGCTATAGATAAAAGAATAACAGGAATGATGTGATGCCTCAATGTGATTTTGATTTGCATTTCCCTAATTTAAAATTTATGTAATATACAAAACATTTTCCTAATATAATGTTATTTTATATATAGTTTTACACATGAAAATGTGATGATTGAATATATATAGAAAGCAATATTGGAAGTAATTTAGAAGACCATCAATTAAAGACTAAACAATTTTCATTCTTTGATAGAATGAAATATTATACAATTGTTAAAGCATAATTTAAAATAAGGCATACATAAGACCTGGAAAATTATCCTGAAGCACACATACCTAAATGTCAATCAGTCTTAATTTCTCAGAAGTGGGAGGGTCTTTCACCTCTCATTTAACATACCACTATAAATTTTAATAATTTTCTTATTATTTTGTACAATTTTTTACTTTTTAAATGTAAAAGATATTTTAACACTAAGGAATAAACTGATTATTAATGATTAATAAGTTATTTCTTGATAGTATGTATTCTTCCTTGTTAGTAATCATGAATTACATAGGAAAATTATTCTTCATGTGCTAGCAATATTCTTGCTAAATTTTATAATCCACATTAAAATCAATATCTTTTATTGAATATTTGATTTTGATCATGTATGAAAATCTCTAAGATTTATCTGAAGTATTTAAAGTTAAGTGTTTCTTATAAAATAAAATATTACCTGCACCTGGGATGAATGCTATCAATTAAGCAGTACAATCAAGATCAATGGAACAGAATAGAGAGCCCAGAAATAAACCCATCCACTTACTGTAAATTAATCTATGACAAGGGAGGCAAGAATATACAGTACAAAAAGGACTGTGTCTTCAATAAGTGGTGCTGTAAAACTGGAAAGCTACACATAAGAGAATGAAATTAGAACATTCTCTGATACCACTACATCAATAAATTCAAAATGAATTAAAGACCTAAATGTAAAACCAGAAGCCATAAAACTCCTAGAGGAAAACACAGGCAGAACACTCCTTGACATAAATCACACCAATATTTTTTTTAGATCTGTCTCCTAAAACAAAGCAAATGAAAGTAAAATAAACAAATGGAAGCTAATATTCCTAAAAGCTTTCATGCAGCAAAGGAAACCGTCAACAAAACAAAAAGACAAACTACTGAATGGGGTAAAATATTTGCACATGATGTGACCAATAAGGGGTTGATATCCAACACATAAAAACTCAACGTCAGAAAAAAAAAGAACTGATTAAAAAATGGGCAGAAGACCAGAATAGACCATTTTCAAAGAGGAAATACAGATGGCTACCATGAAAAGATGCTCAATATTGCTAATTATCAGGGAAATGCAAATGAAAATCACATTGAGGTATCACCTCACACCTGTCAGAATGACTGTTATCAGAAAGAACACAAATAACAAATTTTGGCAAGGATGTGGAGCAAAGGGTGCCCTTGTACACTGCTGATGGAGATATTACATTCGTGCAGCCCCTGTGGAAAACAGTATGGAAGTTCCTCAATAAACTGAAAATAGAGCTATCATATGACCCACAAGTTCCTCTTCTGGGTATATATACAAAAAAAGCAAAAATACTAATTTGAAAAGATACATGTACCCCAATGTTCATAGCTGCATTTACAATTGCCAAGAAATGGAAGCGATCTAAGTGTCCACCAACAGATGAATGGATAATGATGTGGTATTTATATAAAATGAAATATTATTCAGAACAAAAACGAATGAAATTTTGTCATTTGTAGCAACATGGATGGACTTGGAGGGTATTATACTAAGTGAAATGTCAGACAGAGGAAAGCAGATACTGTATTAATCGGCATGTGGAATTTAAAAATACAAAACACTAGTGAATATAACAAGCAAGTAGATGGACAGATATAGAGAACAAACTAGTGGTTATCAGTAGGGAGAGGGCACAGAAGAGGAGCAATATAGGAGTAGGGGAGTAAGGGTTACAAAGTATTAGGTATAAAATAAACTACAAGGATATATTATACAATATAGGGAATATAACCATTAGTTTTAGGCTTCCCAGGTGGCTCTGGTGATAAAGAATTTACCTATCAATGCAGGAGACTTAAGAGATGCAGGTTAAATCCCTGGGTTGCAAAGATCCCTTAGAGGAGGGCATGACAACCCACTCCAGTGTTCTCACCTGGGGGATCCTATGGATTCTGGTGCAATCAGTGTATTCATTAAACTATTCAGTATCTGGGTTTCTCCTGAGAGTGTCAGGGCAATAGACCGACGTGGCTTCTTCTGTGTAGTGTTTTTCTTTGTCTCAAGCTAATTTTTGTAGGCTTGTAAGAAAGAGTGATATCTATACAATAAAGGAATCTCTAGAGATTTCTTTAGATACGTAAGGAGATTCAGAGTCTGATAAAAAGCATATTGTTTATCATACCCAACTGTTTGCATCCTATCTTACACCACCTCCATACTCTCTGACCTCCAAAAATATTAGTAAAATCAAGTTACATAAATAAACATGAATATTAAACTAAAGAGAAAGTGAGAAATGATTTCAAATTTGGGATAAAGTGATACTGTAGAAATTGGGAATAGTGGATTCCATTTCATATAGGCATTTCAGGGCATTCAGTTGAATATATGTATGTGTTCCTTAGCTCCACTCTGACATACATAATTATCTTTATGAGTCCCTGACAGACTAGATGCCTGATTTCTGCCACATTGTAGACCACCTCTTCTTGAATCATCTTTCAACAGGATCGTGGTAGAACTCCAACCAAGTAAATTTTTAGCCACATCTTTTGCAACCCTGGATTAAGTCCACATACCTTTTCTTTCCTTTGCAAGCCTTACATCTGACTTTTCATTTTTTTGGTTAAGTCTCTGAACTGGAATCTGATTTTCCCACCCTTTCTTCTTCCATTCTCAAATAAAGTTGAATACAAATTATGGTATAATCTTTTCCCATATCTCCAACTTCTGACTGCTAGGTTCCAGCATTTTTTTTAAACTAATATTTACCATAGGAAAATAGATCAGGACAAGGAAGATAGATGCAATGAAAATAACAAATAAGAGGAAATGTAAAAAATTACTAGAAATCAATCCAAACTTTCATAATCTCTCCTTAAATCATGTTGTCTAAAAGCATACACTGAGAAAATGATTTCCTGAAAGCAACTTATTAAGAAAATGTTGCTAAGATAAATCTTTAAAGGGATGGAGGAAGCAAGAAAGAAAAATAAAGGAAGCCAAAAAAGGATGTAATTTTACAGAAAATCCCAGCTTCAGATCCATCCTATGGGGAACCTTTGGATGAAACCTATGCATTAGAGTCTGTCTTGATTTGAGGCAAGGCCGTTAGGCTCCTAATCCCCTGTTCTAGCTGATTATTCACTAAGACTATCCTGGGGGGACAAAGTAAACTCACTCCAAGACACCCCAATTCTCCGTGTAGAAAAGGCAAAGTAATTAAAATATGGGCTTTGAAGAGTGTCACCAGTTAAAAGCAAGGTGCATGGAAGATGCAAGATGGGCTTACAGAAAGGATAAAATGAATCCCTAGAGATCTGACCACATCACAGAGTGCTATAATCTTTATTAAAATGATACAAGATTTCTGACTATACTTCAATGAATTGTTTTATACAATATACTGCTTAGATGTAGGTAACAAATAGTAAGTAGTTAGGAATAATCCTAAGAGTAGAATTCATATATACCAAGGCCTAGACCAAGGTCATTTACCTAATGTACTCCTTTCTTATCAATGCTATTCAATATTAATTATCAGGTGCTTCTGGCTTGTGTCAATTAAGAATTTAATCTTAATCTTTTTGACCATTCAATATTAGTGGTCTTTTGACTGTCATTCCTATCCCGATTTGCTTTCTGAATTTGTTGTACAATATGTCTCTGCTGATTCTGTCTTTATTCAATTAAATTTTTGCTTTATCTTTCACTATTTTATATTAGGTCAGCAGAAGATATAAATTTTTAAAAATTTTATTTATTTATATTTATTTTTATATTTTTTAAAGAAAAAAACATTTAAAAGAAACAAAAGATGATTGTACTATATATGGAAATAGAGCTATTTTCTAACAGTGATTAATGTTGTATATCAAGCATGAGTTATCTCATCCTTTATTGATTGTCTACTGTATTTCTGTAGGAAGTCTAAATCTAGCTTGTCTGTGGGGTCTACAGAGAAGACCCCATCTTTGAATATATTGGACTTCTTGCTTTCGTGATTTTACCAGTTTAGAAAATCTAACTGGATCCTCTTGATGACTGTTTTGTATTTTAAAAGAATTGTACTTTAAGAAAAAAAATAGTTTCTTTCAATATTTTATAAATTTTTCTGAACACAACATTTTTATCTATTAAAATTACTTCTAATCCTCTATTTTTTCAATGTTTATAAAAACTCTTCTGAAAAAGAGTTCCGAGCAAGATTTCATTATGGCAATACCAAATAGAGATCAGAGGTCTTCAACATGGAACTGAGAAAATGAGATAGGGAGGGAAAATTCCAGAGATAGTACAAAATACATAAAGACCTGAGGGTCAGAACTTATATTGCTTCCCAGAGCACTGAAGGATGCAAGTGGTGTAGATAAGATTTTTGTGGTTTCTGAAGGAAGTTATTTACTCCTTGACTAAGCATACCTTTCAGGAGAGCTGGTTCCCATGAAAATAACAGAGAAGGAAAACATAATTTTGCAAAGGGAAACTATTAGTGCTTATACTTGCCCTTTGTCTTAGGACTTATTTTTTCTAACATTCACACATACAATAAAATGCTTAATACTGACTATTTTTAAAGCAAATTAAGATCACAAGTGATGTTAGTGGTACTTTAACATCAACAGGACCATAATTTAAATAAATATGACAAGTATATGTTCATTCATTACTCTCCATTGTCATTTAAAAGATTAATTGTTTGATACTTAAGACTATTGGCAGAAAACAGTGTGTCAAACAACATAAATTCAACTTCTATAAATTAAAGGGAATCTAAGATCTCATAGTGAAGTAATAGTAGCCTTGTGTTTTTAAGATTTCCAACCAATATGCTAAAGGTTAGAAATCATTGTACTACACAAAGATAGGTGGGAGTGATACCTCTAGATTCAAATTAAATATCCTGAAAACAAATATTCTGTGCTTGAGAGGTTAATGAGTGGGAGACAATCAAACAATAAGGCAGGAAGAAAGATATTGCTGTTATGCCCTAGGCCAGGGATTGGGAAACCATGAGCCTTAGGGTAAAACTGGCCTGCCACTTGGTTTTGCAATTAAAGTCTTACTGGGATACTGTCTCAGCAATTCTTATGTATTGTTATGGCCGCTTCATGCTAGAACTCTAATATCTGCAAACCCTACAATGTTTACTATGTGGGCTTCTTATTAGAAAAGACAGACAATCCTTGCTTTAGGTAAAAATGCTTTTCAATACAAAAATGGCACATTAAGACAAACAGTGTAATAAGGCAAAAAATATGACACTGGAAGATGAGCTCCCCCCGCCAGGTCATTAGGTGTCAAAACGTTATTGGGGAAAAGCAGAGAAATAGCTCCAGAAAGAATGAAGAGGCTGGGCCTAAGCAGAAACAACGCTCAATTGTGGATGTGTCTGGTGGTGAAGGTAAAGTCTGATGCTGTAAAGAACAATCTAGCATAGGAACCTGAAATTTTAGGTTCATGAATCACGATAAATTGGATGTGGTCAAACACAAGATGGCAAGAGTGAACACTGACATCTTAGGAATCATCAAATGAAAATGAATGGGAATGGGTGAATTTAATTCAGGTGACTATTATATCCACTACTGTGGGTAAGAATCTCTTAGAAAAAATGGAGTAGCCTTCATAGTTAACAAAAGAGGCCAAATCCAGTACTTGGGTTCAATCTCAAAAATGACAGAACGATCTTGGTTCATTTCTAGGGCAAACCAAGCAACATCACAGTAATCCAAGCCGATGCCCCAACAACTGATGTCAAAAAGCTGAAGTTGGATGGTTCTATGAAGACCTACAAGACCTTTTGGAACTAACACCAAAAAAATAAGTCTTTTTCATCATAGGTGTTGGAATGCAAAAGTAGGGAGTCAAGAGATACCTGGAATAACACGCAAGTTTGGCCTTGGAGTACAAAATGAAGCAGGGCAAAGGATAATAGAGTATGGACAAGAGAACATACTGGTCATAGCAAAAACCCTCTTACAACAACACAAGTGACAACTCTGCACATGGACATCACCAAATGATCAAACTGAAATCAGATTGATCATATTCTTTGGAGCTGAAGATGGAGAAGCTCTATACAGCCAGCAAGAACAAGACCTGGAGTTGACTATGGCTCAGACCATGAACTCTTTATTGCAAAATTTAGGCTTAAATTGAAGAAAGTAGGGAAAACCACTTGATCATTCAAGTATGACCTAAATCAAATCCCTTATGATTATACAATGGAGGTGACAGAATCAAAGGATTAGATCTGATAAACAGAGTGCCAACTATGGACAGAAGTTGTAATACTGTACAGGAAGGAGGCAGTCAACAAAACCATCCCCAAAAAAAGAAATGCAAAAGGGCAAAATGGTTGTCTGAGTAGGCCTTACAAATAACTGAGAAAAGAAGAGAAGCAAAAGGCAAAGAACAAAGGGATAGATATACCCAACTGAAAGCAGAGATCCAGAGAATTGTAAGGAGAGATAAGAATGCCTTCTTAAATGAATAATGCAAAGAAATAGAGGGAAGCAACAGAATGGGAATGACTTAGAGATCTCTTCAAGAAAATTGGAGATACCAAGGAATATTTCATGCAAAGATGGACATAATGAGGAACAGAAATGGCAAAGACCTAACAGAAGCAGAAGAGATTAAGAAGAGGTGGCAAGGGTACACAGAAGAACTATACAACAAAGGTCTTATTGTCCCAGATAAGCACAATGGTGTGGTCACTTACCTAAAGACAGACATCTTAGAGCCTGAAGTCAAGTGGGCCTTAGGAAGAATTACTATGAAGAAAGCTAGAGGAGATGATGGAACTCCAGGTGAGCCATCTGAAATCCTAAAAGATGGTGCTGCTAAAGTGCTGAATTCAATATGCCAGAAAATTTGGAAAACTCAGCAATGGCCATAGGACTGGAAAATGTCAGTTTTCCTTTCAACTCCTAAGAAGGGCAATGCCAAAGACTGTTCTAACTACTATATCGTTCAGTTCAGTCATTCAGTGGTGTCTGACTCTGCAACCCCATGAACCGCAGCACGCCAGGACTCTCTGTCCATGACCAACTCCTGGAGTTTACCCAAACTCATGTCCATTGAGTCAGTGATGCCACCCAACCATCTCATCCTCTGTCATCCCCTTCTCCTCCTGCCCTCAATCTTTCACAACATCAGGGTCTTTTCAAATGAGTCAGCTCTTCGCATAGGTGACCAAAGAATTGAAGTTTCAGCTTCAACATCAGTCCTTCCAGGGAACACCCAGGACTGATCTCCTTTAGGATGGACTGTTGGGATCTCCTTGCAGTCCAAGGGACTCTCAAGAGTCTTCTCCAATACCACAGTTCAAAAGCATCAATTCTTCTGTGCTCAGCTTTTTTTATAGTCCAACTCTCACATCCACACATGACTACTGGAAAAACCACAGCCTTGACTAGATGGACCTTTGTTGGCAAAGTAATGTCTCTGCTTCTTAATATGTAGTCCAGGTTGGTCATAACTCTCTTTCCAAGGAGTTAGTGTCTTTTAATTTCATGGCTGCAATCACAATCTGCAGTGATTTTGGAGCCCAGAAAAATAAAGTCAGCCATTGTTTCCACTATTTCCCCATCTATTTGCCATGAAGTGATGGGACCAGATGCCATGATCTTAGTTTCTGATGTTGAGCTTTAAGCAAACTTTTTCACTCTCCACTTTCACTTTCATCAAGAGGCCCTTTAGTTCTTCTTCACTTTCTGCCATAAGGGTGGTGTCATCTGCATATCTGAGGTTATTGATATTTCTCCTGGCAATCTTGGTTCAAGCTTGTGTTTCTTCCAGCCCAGCTCTTCTCATGATGTACTCTGCATATAAGTTAAATAAGCAGGATTATTACCATATACAGCCTTGACATACTCCTTTTCCTATTTGGAACCAGTCTGTTGTTCCATGTCCAGTTCTAACTGTTGCTTCCTGACCTGCATACAGGTTTCTCAAGAGACAGGTCAGATGGTCTGGTATTCCCATCTCTTTCAGAATTGTCCACAGTCTATTGTGATCCACACAGTCAAAGGCTTTGGCATAGTCAATAAAGCAGAAATAGATGTTTTTCTGGAACTCTCTTGCTTTTTTGATGATCCAGCGGATGTTGGCAATTTGATCTCTGGTTTCTCTGCCTTTTCTAAAACCAGCTTGTACATCTGGAAGTTCACGGTTCACATATTGCTGAAGCCTGGCTTGGAGAATTTTGAGCATTACTTTACTAGCATGTGAGATGAGTGCAGTTGTGCGGTAGTTTGAGCATTCTTTGGCATTGCCTTTCTTTGGGATTGGAACGAAAACTGACTTTTTCCAGTCCTGTGGCCACTGCTGAGTTTTCCAAATTTGCTGACATAGTGAGTGCAGCACTTTCACAGCACCATCTTTGAGGATTTGAAATAGCTCAACTGGAATTCCACCACCTCCACTAGCTTTGTTTCTATCAGATCTAGTCCCTTAAATCTATTTCTCACTTCCACTGTATAATCATAATGGATTTGATTTTGGTCATACCTGAATGGTCTAGTAATTATCTCCACTTTCTTATATAAGCTACCATAAACTGGGCTCATTTCACACTCTACCAAGGTAATGTTCAAAATCTTTCAAGCTAGAGTTCAACAGTATTTGAACCAAGAACCTCTGATATAAAAGCTGGGCTTAGAAAATGCAGAGGAACTAGAGATCAAGTTGCCAACATTGGTTGGATCATAGAAAAAACAAGGGAATTCCAGTGAAACATCTTCTTCTGCTTCATTGACTATGCTAAAGCCCTTGCCTGTGTGGATCACAACAAACTGTGGAAAATTCTCAAAGGGATGGGAATACTAGACCACCTTACCCGCTTCCTGAAACGTATGCAGAGCAAGAAGCAACAGTTAAAACCAGATATAGAACAAGGGACTGGTTCAAAATTGGGAAAGGAGTAGAACAAGGTGGTATAATGTTACCCTACCTATTTAACTTCTATGTAGAGCACATCATGCAAAATGCTTGGCTGGGCTGGATGTATCACAAACTGGAATCAAGATTGCCAGGGGAAATATCAACAACCTCATATATGCAGATGATACCACTCTAATAGCAGAAAGTTAAGAGGAACTAAGGAGCCTCTTGATGAGGGCAAAAGAAGAGAGTGGAAAAGCTGGCTGAAAACTCAGCATTCAAAAACTAAGATCTTGGCATCTTATCCCATCACTTCACGGCAAATAGAAGAGAAAAAAGTGGGAGCAGTGACAGATTTATTTTCTTGGGCTCCAAAATCACTGTGGACAGTGACTGCAGCCATAACATTCAAATACGTTTGCTTCTTGGAAGGAAAGCTATGGCAAGTCTAGACAGTGTGTTGAAAAGCAGGGACATCACTTTGCCAACAAAGGTCCATATATTCAAAGCTATGATCTTTCCAGTAGTCATTTATGGATGTGAGAGTTGGCCCATAAAGAAGGCTGAGTGCTGAAGTATTGATGCTTTTGAATTGTGGTGCTGGGAAAGAGTGTTGGACAGCATGGAGATCAAACCAGTCAATCCTAAAAGAAATCAATCCTGAATATTCATCACAAGGACTGATGCTGAAGGTGAAGCTTCATTATTTTGGCCACCTGATGTGAAGAGCCAACTCTGGAATAGACCCTGATGCTTGGAAAGGTTGAAGGCAAAAGGGGAAGGGGGTGGCAGACGATGAGATGGTTAAATAGCATCACTGACTCTATGGACATGAATTTGAGCAAACTCCGGGAGATACTGGAAGAGGAGGAGCCTGAATTGCTATACTCCAAGGGGTCACAAACAATTGGATATGACTTAGTGACTGAACAATAACAACAAATATACATGTATACATTTCACCCAAAATGTTCACATTTACAATTTAAAAAAAGCAGGAAATCAGTGCATATCATCCTAAATCATTTTCTCCTGCTTTGATATAGGACTGCTCAAAACCTATATAATTTGTTAAAAAGTGAGTGCCTTTCTACTGAAGGAACAAGAGCAGAATTCTATTCAAAAAATTACATTGAAACATTCTGATCACTGCATTTTCATTTTAAGCTAAAAGCACTTTTTTAATCTAAACAACAGCAGATTAGACATGCATGGAATAGATGTGTTTATCTCACACTTTCCTTTCCATTTTGAAAAGACTGAATTTCAAAAAAATGTGAATTCTTTTCTTGTAAGCAATCATTGCATAGGATATATTCAAGAAAATAAAAACGTAAGATCTTTGAAGTAATATGTAGAATGGCCTTAGGGATATTTATTTTCAATTACAGTTATCCTTGACTGAATTGTTTGTTATTCTCATTCATTATGGTAGGCAGAGATTGTGGTGAGAGGGAGCTGTAACAGGACCTACTTAAAAGGTAATGGGAAAAAAAAATCACCTATTATTATAAAGTAGTCTTACTCTTTGAAACAGGTAACCCCTATTACACTAATGGAATAATGATAATGCATTGAATATAGTGGCTTCAAATAGAATGTTTCATCTTTTGTCTTTAAAGTACTCGTAATAGACTATAATTACCTTGCAAGCTCTGAAAATGAATGTACAAGAAAGTTTTCCCATTAAATGCATTAGTGATAAACTTAGCTTTTTTCTTGGTATCCTGAAAATGATCCAGGCTCATTATGCCTCAAATGGTGCTTCCAAAGTCAATAGCATATGAGTGTTAGCTTTCCACAGTAAAAGTTAGGGTGAAAAACGACAGATACAGAAAATTTCCCAATATTCTTCGTTATTACATGCTAGAATTAAGAAATTTACTAGAGTAGATGGTAACAAGCATGACTGAATTATATTTACCTCTATTAGCATATATTATAAACACACACATACATATATATGTGTGTGTGTATATATATATATATATACATATGTGTGTATACATACATATATATATATATACTATTATTCATACAAACATATGGCTACCCTGATGGAACTATACTTGAACCATGGAATTTGACAGAGTTCTTTCCTTCCTTCATCTTCTTGTAAAAACCTCTCAATTCTTAGGGTATGTAGTCCTGGAGTGTTGGTTTCCTTCCTTTTACCTATCCTAGTCATCAGTCTCTTTCATGGGTCTGTTTTGCCCTCCCACCCTTGCTGGAGAATGCTGTGCTTATCCTAGAATGGGTTTTTTCCTCTCTGTACACTCTCTCCTTCTCTGATCTCATTCATTCCCTTATTGTTAACAATAATATCCACTTAGATAGAAACACACTCTATATTTGGGATACTTACTTTTATTTCCATTTATTTCTTAGACTTTTCAAACTGGACCTGGAAAGCTCCCCTGAAACCAGCTTTCATTTACAAATAGTCTCTGCATTAACAGCAATAACACATTCTTTTCATTGGCCTTCTTTTACTCCTTTTATCTTCCCACATTGAATCGGTCCTCAATTTCAATCACTTTTTTTCATGTTGCTATTTTTTTTCCATTTCTATATTACCCTCTTGTCTTCAAATCTATCCTTCCTTAAGCTTTTATTGTTGTCTCTGAATATTTATTCATTCTCAACAAAATTTTATTATGGATGTATAATAGGAAACAGTAAGATTAAAAAATTGCAAACCTATCCACATAAAGTTTTTAATCTAGACGGAAGGACAAGATATGCCAAAAAAAAGTGATCATAAAAGATGATATTTTTCATATTCTAAGTGAAGGAAGACCCACACTACAGAGTGAATGATTAGGGAAGATGTCATTGAGAAGATAGCACAGCAGGGGAAGGAGAGGGTGGGGTGAACTGAGAATGTCAGTTCAGTTCAGCCACTCAGTCATGTCCGACTCTGCGACACCATGAACTGCAGCACGCCAGGCCTCCCTGTCCATCACCAACTCCCGGAGTCCATCCAAACCCATGTCCATTGAGTTGGTGAGGCCATCCAACCGTCTATGGCTGATCTGCCTACAGGTTTCTCAAGAGGAAGGTCAGGTGGTCTGGTATTCCCATCTCTTTCAGAATTTTCCACAGTTTATTGTGATCCACACAGTCAAAGGCTTTGGCATAGTCAATAATGGCAGAAATAGATGATATATATACTACATAGTCATACCATGTATAAATATATATATATATATATATATATATATATATATATATATATATATATATATATATATATATATAGAAAGCTGCTATATAGCACAGGGAGCTCAGCCCAGTGCTCTATGATGTCCTAGAGGGGTAGGATGGTGGTGGTGGTGGTGGGGCAGTGGGAGGGACACTCAAGAGGGAGGGGATATATGTATACTTAGAGTTAATTCATGTTGTTATACAGCAGAAACTAATACAGCATTGTAAAACAATTATCTTCCATTGAAAAAATAATTTTTAAAAGACAGCATTTGAGATGGTGAGTAATTTGAGGCCATGGCAATCTTAAGGGAAAACAACTGAAAAATCCAAGGTGGAAAAACAGAAAATCTCAGTATGGGTGGTGCATAACAGATATATATGGCAGCAATGGAAAAATAGATAGGAATCTTTTTTTGGAGGGCTATATGTGCTGGCCAAACACGTTGATATATCATTTCATGGTAGTCAAGAGCCATTCGACATGATTGACAGTGCTAATTAGGAGTCAGGTAATTTACCTTCAAGGCTTGATTCTATTATATTCTGTATAAATAAGCCGGACTAAAATGTTTCAGTGTTTTATTGCAACTGTTTCCCTTTTTGAAAGTAGAAATAGCCATATTATTCTTGCTTATATCATAGGGCTAAATAAATGTTTGAAAGGGTAGAATTTTAAACATTATAAAAAGACATGGAAAATTTACCCAGTACTAGACTTGTGATGTTCTTGAGAGAGGTTATTTGAGCATAGGGATAATAGCATCTGACAGATGCTCCTTAGAACTGGTATAATCTTTGCCTTGACAAGAGATGAAAAACTGTATTCTCTATGTTTTGTTTTCTGTTAAATGATCTAAATTAGTGAGCATTTCCTTCTGCAATATGTTCTATACATGCCCAGACAATGAATGAATTTGATGATTATGGAATGAGAACTATAAACAATTCTACAGGCAGCCATCTTCTATATGAGCCAATATATTTCAAATGTCATTTAAGGAAACAATATGTTACATGCTACACAATAATAAGAGGCTTTAAAGGTTTTAAAAATACATATATTTGCACGATTCGTTAAACACAAAACTGAGTCAATGAAAATCTTATTTTCCTCCTATTCACTTATGTTCTTTCTCTCTGAGCCAATGGTTAACCGTTTCTAAAAGCCTTTCTGTGTATTATTTAATATCATGTATAACATTGCCAGTGAATATGAATATATAATTCTGCTTTCTTTTTTAATTTATATAGGAAAAAAACAGTAACATTCTATATTGCTTTGCTCCCTGCTTTTTTCACTTAATGAGATATCTTGGAGATACCTCCTTATACATGAATATAGTTCTTATAGTAGTGGTTCCATCAAATTCTCGTTTTTGTAATTTTCCATTATTTAGTCACATACAGAGGATCATTTGGGTTTTTTCTAGTCTTTTACTATTACAAACAGTGCTGCATAGCATACCTTGTCTATTCATTTAATAAATATGTTGGTTTATTTATAAGTTCTTAAGTGTATACTTTCATAGTCAATAGGTAAGTTTTTTTGTAACATTAAATGTTATTAAATTGCCCTTTGTAGACTTGTACCATTTCTCATTCCCTCCAGCTGTGCAGGGAGTGGTGGTTTCTGTACAGCCAGTGCAAAAGTGTGCCAATACGTCATTTTTGCCACTTTGATAGAAGAGAAATAACTCTGCACAGTTTTAATTTGAATTTTTTAAAAATTTAGGGTCAACATCCTTATATTCAATAAACACATTCCATATAATGCTTTTTACTGTAATTATTTTTTTTATTTCTAGGAATTTTATATATAGAAATATTATTCCTATTTTTCTATAACAGACATTACCACATTTTCTTCTTTGTTATTTGTCTTTTGACTTCACTCTTCATTTTCGGCCATGCAAGAATTTTTTTTAATTAATTAAAATTATTCATCTTTTCTTTTATAGAATGTAGACTTTTTAGTACCACATTTTCTTATAATTTTTCATGGTTTCATTTTTCACATTTGCTCCTTATACTGCTTTTAGTTTATTGTGTTATAAATGTAGTTTATAGATGGAATTTTATTTTTCTCCAAATAACTCCTCTTCAGTTCCTAAATACCATTTACTGAAAAGAAGAATGAAAAAAAAGAAGTCTTAACTGCGTTTATTAGAACACTCTGTTTATCATACAGAATTACCATTTTGTGTCCACTGTTGGTGTTTCCAAATTCCTTTGGTTTTTTATACACTAGTTGCACAATGCTCCAAAGGAGCCTAAATTATTTGAATAATGACTACTTAGGCACATTATATTTTATAGACAGTTGTAAACAGTCATTCTATTTCTAATTAAAATATCTATTTTCATTGTGAGAAATTTGTCCTTACCCTTTACAGTAGTTATAAAATCCTGCCCTCCTTGTCATTCTGATCTCTATTGTCCCCAGTCTCCCAATTACACCCTCTCTATTTTGACTGAATTTCAGTAGCTTGCTCTGATTCAGATACCTTTTATGGTCAGGCAACTGGCAAGGAGAATGACAAGCTTTGATATAATACTAGATATATTTTGCTGAGACTGTCACCTGGTTATGGGGTATTTAATGGGTGAATGACATAGAAGCAGAATACTACTTAGGAGGAGGGCATAATTTTGCAGGCTGCCATCTATCCATCAGTTAAAGAAGTCAATGAAAATATCTTAAGGAAAGTCCACTGGAATTTCTTTGCAATAATTTGAAAATAAAAGAAATGTTTTGTTTCTCTAAAAACAAATATTATAATAAAATTGGCTCACTTTTTCTTATTTTATGTTTTATCTAACTCTGAAATTGTTTTCATATCACATTCTTACTGTCATTGATCCACTAGCAAATATTAAGTCATTTGCAATAGTATTGTATTTTAACTTCAAATGGACAATTCCAGGATTTTCTAATATAAAAAAGTGGATAATCTGTCTATTTCTCTTTTCCTTTCTTTCATCAAGTAACACATATTGATGAAATTACAGTGTTCAAGGTGATATCATAGATATATTAGGGCAATAGAACCTATTGAAGTGTGTCTTGGACCTCAAGGAACTTTATATTTTTTCTATTTACAGAAGAAACATGCCTATGAAAAGTTAGCTAAAAGTAAAAGGCTGCTCAGAATAAATGGACACATGGATAAAGAGAAAACAGCTGCAGTCTGGATTCAAATGAGTGTGATGACTTCCTCTGGGGAAAGGGATAACAATTAGTCAGAGCTTTTGGAAGAGATAGGCTTTGAGACTGACTTTTAAGAGCAGGTAATATCTAATAAATAAGGGAAAATGAGAAAGTGAAAAGACTAATATGTTTGGGTTAGTAAGCAGAAAAATACCACAGTTAATCTTTTTGAGTCAATATAAAGAGTCCCCTCCATTTAGGTTACAATAATTCATTGTTTTTGACAATTAACCTCATAGCCTGATGAGACATTTAAGCATTTTGGCCAAATGTGAAACCCTATTTTTCTTCCTTTTAGGGAATTGTGCATCATGGTAAGCATGTTCTAGAACTTCTACTTAAAAATAATCTGAGGTTTGTCTTTATTATGCTAAATTCTAGCATCATTCTCCTGTGATAAATTTGGATCCATCCATCTTAGCTTCCCAGGTGGCACTGCTGTTGCGGCTGCTAAGTCGCTTCAGTCGTGTCTGACTCTGTGCAACCCCATAGACGGCAGCCCACCAGGCTCCTCTGTCCCTGGGATTCTTCAGGCAAGAATACTGGAGTGGGTTGCCATTTCCTTCTCCACAGGTGGCACTAGTGGTCAAGAACCTACCTGCTAATGCAGGAGATGCGGTTTGATCCCTGTATCTGGAAGATCCCCTGGAGAAGGAAATGGCAACCCACTCTAGTACTCTTGTCTGGGAAATCCCATGGATAGAGGAGCTTGGCAGGCTACAGTCCATAGGGTTGCACAGAATCAGACATGAGGGAAGCGACTTAGCACATATTAGGTCCTAAATGACTTCTGGTCTAAATGCTGGAGATAACATAGGTTTATTTTTGAAATTACATACAATAATGTTATTTTCAAAAGGTAGTCTTATCAAGAATCTGCCATTATTAATGTATATTTTTCACAGGATGTATTTTTGAGAAGTGCTCTAGAGGCCCCTAGCAGCAACTACTAGACAAGGTGACGCAACTACTGAAGCTCGCATGCCTAGAGCCCCTGCTCTGCAGTGAGAGGAGTCACCACAATGAGAAACCTGCACCCCACAATGTCAGACATGACTGAGTGACTGAGTATGCAGGCATGTATGAAATGACATTGTATATCCTATTAATTAGAATTATGTTTCTTCCGGTGACTAGAAATTTAAAAATACACTTTTCTCCTTTGAATTTTAAAAGTATTCATTTGTTGATTTGCAACATCTTGTGTTTGTTTTCATTTGTTTCTAAAATCCATATTTTCTCCTTGGATTAAATTTGGAAAAAGATTGAAAATTTGTCCCATGCTTTAACCATATTCTTCATTTGTAGCTTTACTATGGCAAGAAAATGAAATAATAATAAATCTTATGTAAGCAGGACATGAGAGAATGGATTTGAAATTGCTCATTTTAGTTAATTATTCTATCAATAGTTAAGTCAAACTAGCTATTTTGAGAAATAATCTTTTTAGATGTTTTAATGACTTTGAACACAGAATAATATGTATGTAATAATTCTTCCTTAGACCAGTTCTTAGAACATTTTGATAATTCATTAAATCATTATATATACATTTTTATTCATTGTCTCAAAAAAAATCATCATTATTTCTTCTTCATTGGACAGTAGTTATCTGTATTGGTCTTTGGCAAAGAATGAGCAATTTTCAGCTTACTATAAAAGACAAAACTGATGATATTTCCAGGAAATATGACAGAGGGAAAACATTCCCAATTCTGGCTAATTTCAAAGAGAAGAGCAGTTACATGCATCCCGTAAAATGTTCTTATCCTGTCAAGTTTAAGGAGGAAGAAAGATAAAATTTAAGCTTGACTCTACATAAACAGTGTGACTTATTTTGTGAGATAGCAAGGGCATTTCAGAATAGATGATTTTTAGAAAATGTGATTTTCATTTTGTTATATTGTTCTCTCCTAATAAATTACATATTTTCTTATAAAATGTAAAGTTGGTGAATACAACAGGGGTTATCAGCTAATAAAACCCAAGTCTTCAAATTAAACTGGAGAGGAGATTGAGAGAGGAAATCATATCTAAAGGAACGTAACATTCAGCACCTGGTCCTTTCCCAATATTTATCTTGTTCTTATGATGAAGCCTTTGAGTGGGCTAATTAGAAGTGAAGTTACTCAGACTGAGAAAATAAACTAAAGGAGGCAGAAGAATCCAGGCAGCAAAACCATTTTCTGTTGCACATTTCTAAACAGATGAATAGAGATTTGCACAGAGGAATTTTCTAAAGGTGTTGCTTTTCAGGGTGCTAAGGAGCCTATAAAAGAAATCCAATTGGTAGTGGGAATGTGTGAAAGAGAATAAAGATATTTAAATGGAAATTTGTGGAGGGCTTGATTTTCTAAGTGACTGTTTTGGGATTGAGAAAAGTTTTAAGAAAAGCTTTAAATTTTCCCCATTATACTTTATTTTTTTTTAAATTGGAGTATGATTGCTTTACTATGTCGTGTTAGTTTCTGCTGTATAACAAATCAGCTGTATGTACACATATATTTCCTCCCTCTTGGACCTCCCTCCCCCTGTATCCCTACCCTCTAAGTCATCACAAAAGCTCCTTGTGCTATACAGCAGGTTCCCATTATATTTTCATTAAAAATTCGCCCATAGCTTCAGTAAAGAAAGTTCTAACTAACTGTACTTCTCGAGTATTGCCCTCAAGGAGAGTGAAGGAAGATGGTTTAAATAAATAGAATAGTGTGGTTCTTCCCTATCTTTCTATTCCTAAGTGAGATCAGGAAGCTAGATTTAAATGAATGGATTGCTTCCTGTAGTCTAGGGATGAGGTAATAATCCACCTACAGACTATATAATAAATACAGTCTCTAACACAGGCAAATTTTAGTGAAGAGAATGTAAAATTGAGGGCCACTTTCTCATTGTGGAAAGAAGCTTCCTGCAGGGAGAGAGGCTCTGAATAAAAATAAAGGAAGCTTATATAATCTCACAATAAAGAAAGTAGCCATTAAATTCTAGGGAGTGTGTGGTGTGTGTGTGCTGCTAAGACATACTATGTATGTTAGTCATTCAGTCATGTCCGACTCCTTGACCCCGTGGACTGTAGCCCACCAGGCTCCTCTGTCCTTGAAATTCTCCAGGCAAGAATACTGGAGTGGGTTGCCATGCCCTCCTCCAGGGAATCTTCCTGACCCAGGGGTCAAACTCGGGTCTCCTGCATTGCAGGTGAATTCTTTACCATCTGAGCCACCAGGGAACCCCTAAGGCATTCTATAATGGCCTTTATAATTGGAACCATGGAGTCTAAAAAGATAGAGTTAGGGGACATTAAATTGTATTATCTTACAGAAAAACTTTCCTTTTGAAAATTACAGCATAAAATAATATAGATTAATTGAGTGCCATATTAGATACTTTGATATCTGATGAACGGATGTACATATAATTCTCCCTGGAGTAACACTTCATTTTCTTGAGGGCTGGGCTTGACACTTGAGACATTCTATGGGGGCAAGTCACTCAGTCGTGTCCGATTCTTTGCGACCCCATGGATTTCTCCAGGCCAGAATACTGGAGTGGGTAGCCTTTCCCTTCTCCAGGGGATTTTCCCAACCCAGGGATTGAACCCAGGTCTCCCGCATTGCAAGGTGGATTCTTTACCAGCTGAGCCACAAGGGAAGCCCAGTTTTGAATGTTTAAACATAAACTGCAATTAATTGTTGATCTCTACCTTGGAGTAGGAGATGAGAGTAGAAGATAGATTATGTTTTCTCAGAGCGTTGCCTGCAATGTGGGATACCCGGGTTCAATCCCTGGGTTGGGAAGATCCCCTGGAGGAGGAAATGACAACCCACTCCAGTATTCTTGCCTGGAGAATCCAATGGACAGAGAAGCCTGGTACAGGCTACAGTCCATAGGGTGGCAAAGAGTCGGACATGACTGAGCCCTTCACTTTTTCAGAGCAGATAAACTAGAAGATAAATTTTCAGAGGCTTATCACTTGATTATAGTTTTAGTTTACAATAAAGTTTAGACAAAAAATAACTTTATCTAACTTAAGCGTCATGTTAGGAGCTTCAAGCTCCTGTTATAGGACTTAGGCATTCCTGATAAATATACAAATGCTATTATATACGTGAATTAAAGAGACAAAACCTTTGTAGAATTCCATAGCCTCATCAAATTAGGAAATGGATGGCTAGACATGAAGCAAGCCATAGACATTTGAGCTAAATTTACACAGGAGATTTGTGCCTCCATTTGGTGAATATTTCTAATCCATTTTAACTATTTAGAACCTGAACTGCGTACCCACTGTCAGCTGTCATTGTCACACAGCAGTAATGCTAGTCTTAGCAATGGTTTGAACTGGAACTGGTTGGGTGGCAGCAGTTTTACAACGTAATCTTAAAGACCATCTTAAGCTGTCTTAAGCTTGAGCCTGGTTTCCCAGGTCTCCTGTAGACTGTATGAGCTGCTAATATTTTTTTAGTACATTTCTTTTCTGCTGATATCAACTTGAATTTGTTTTTGTGGCTTAGAACTAAAATGCCTGACTGAAACACACCAAATATTAAAACTGAGCAGTGAACACTGTTTTCATTTATTATATAAATCTATAGGTTTATGATCAGTTTTCTTCCCTTATAGGACAAATAATTCAGGCACAAAAACTGCAACTTGAAATGACATATTGTTTTCAAAGGACTAACATTTTCAAAGAACATATGAGTAATCACTAGGATACACAAAAGTCTAAAGCAATGTTCTGAAGGCACGTTTTGCCAAATACTAGTTTTTCAAGAGAAGGCCTGAAAAAGGAAGTTTCTCTAGTTTAAAAATTTTGAAAAATAGATCAAATTGTAGTCTTCTTAGTACATTGCCATACTTTAGGTTCTAAGAAGTCCTAAGTAAAAGAAATTATTTTTAACTTGGACTAAAACTTTCCAAACATGTTGGATGCTACAATAATTTTCATGTAAAACTTAGAATTCCTGAAACCAGGATCCAGTGGAACATTCTTAGAAGACAGAAATGTTTATTTAGTTATTGGGTATCCACTGAGGATGACAGGCTGAGCTATTCTTGATTAATGTGAAAATTGTCAAGTAATTTTTATTTTTTTTCCCTTTTAAGAGTTTCAAAGGAATTGAAAATATAGGCCTCAATCTCTTTATTTGTGAAATGAAAAGAAAAAATACAGTAGCAACTACTCATAGGATTGTTTTATAGTAAAAGAGCAATATGGATAAAGCCTTTATATTAAAAGAGACAATATGGATAAACCTATTGAGTATTATAATATATCATTATGCTAATTTATATGTGTACAAATACGATAACATGAATTCATTGTATGAAAGACAGTAATGACTTTGTTTATGATAAATTGATAGACTTACTCTAGTCTCTCATTTCTTTCATATACAAATCCCTTGTGACTATATAATATGCATTTTTAAAGATTTCAGTGGAATATTTTTTCAGTTTAAGATAGAATATAACTAAGTAATTATGAAGATCAAATGTGCCAAAAATATGAATGGAATTTGTTGAGAGGTGTCATTATTATAACATATAATAATCACACTTAAAATTTGTTTTCTTCTCAGTACCCATATATTTATACAGCATTGGTAACATTTTCAGACCCTGTATTACCATAGTAAAGCCACAGTCTTTTATTCTGACAAGAAATGAAGTTAATGAAAGTATACAACAACCTGAGTAGCAGGTGTGAAAAAGCCTTTCTTTAAATGAAGGATTAATTAGAAAATATTATTTTTAGCTGCTCTCACACAATTATGTTGTTAATTAGTATTTAAACTTTCACAGATATTAGACAGGACTTTATGAAGCATAAGAAACCTTTCCATTTTTAATCAGCTTCTTTGATATATTATTCCACAGAAACTTCTTATATTCTGATTTTTAGCTGTGCTACTTTTTATTGAAAAGTTGAGAAACAGAATCCCTTAGTTACATGTCAACTGTGTACTTGAAGACTTTTCAAATAATATACAAAACATGCATAAAACTATTAAGCAAAGAATGGATTTTGTGCAAGGCATGTTCCCAGGTGGTATTTTGCAAATATAGCTTGTCTTGTAATGTTATATCAAGTGAACCTAAGAACAGAGAGCAAAATTGTTATCAAGAGCAAATGATTGGGATCCAATTTTTCTGTTAACTGAACTGAACCCATATGCACATTTTAATATTCCTCAGGTTTGATAGGCATATTCTGTTAGCAATTTTCTACTCACCACATATTGTAATTTGGTATTTAATTATTTGCATGAAATAAATCAGCAGCTGAAACTTACTATATAAAAAACACAAAAATGAGCCCTTTTTTTACACACCAGTGCTTTGAAAAACTGGCTTGCCAAGTTCAAATGGCAAAATTAATAAAATGAGTAGCTAAAGCATCTTATTTGCAAATGCACTTCTGGGTGTATTTTTGAAGTATAATTGAAACATAGATATATTTATTGACTTTTCAATAAGAAAATGTTTACTTTCTTTTATTTAGTAATTGTGGAAACAAATTGCCTGGTCAGATTTGAAACAAAGAAATCAAATTTGAGTCAATTTAAACAAAGAAATCAAATTTGAGTCAAGTAATAAATTATATGATTACAATTATTCACAGTGTTTTGTTTAATCATTAAAGTGACTAGAAAATATGTAGGCATTTAATCAAAATGTTAAAATATGCAGGAAACTCTTAGTATGGAGTAGTGAAGGCTCAGGGGGTGATTAGAATGTTGTCTATGAAAATCTTATCTGCACTGAAGAAAAATCAAGGCAGAGGATGAGCTTCTTGAGAGACTTGTTTATAGAGAAGAAAGATCTTTTTCATTACATACTTTTCAGGGTATGAATCTTGAAAAGTTGATTGGGAGAAAGAACTTTTTTGCTGTAGATCTAGAAGCATCTTTCTCTGGGTCAGTTTTAAAGTAGGAAAACACCTGTTTTCAATGGTTACAACATAGTCTAAATAAAAACTAAGAGGGTACATATGATATTTTATGCTCCTGTCATGGATATGACGTAAGCATATAAAATTTGACCTAGGTGAGAAATGCAGTAGTCTCTCATTTCTTTGTTCAAAAGATTTTCCACAGCAAGAATTAACCAGGAAGTATAGTTCAAATACTCCTTGGTGGTAAATTTACGATTTTTACTATTTTCAGGAAACACATTTAACACACAAGCCACTTTCTCAGGTTATGGAAGGAGGACCAACCCATGAGAAAGTAAAGGAAGTATGGTATATTACCCTCTCTTTTACACTTACCTACCTGAGGGCATTTCTTCAGGCTAAATTGAGTCTGCTGATGTCTGGTATACAGAGCTGGTCTGACCTCGCCTCTGTAGTCGGGTAATTCTATTTATTCCAACCGAGGGTAATTTCTCTCTTACTCTGTGTCTTTCTATCTCCTGTTTCCACCCTTCTCATTCTTTCTTTGTCCCTTAGGCTCCATATAACTCAGCTGTTTTCACTAGGTAAGGTGACAGTGGGGGACTGGTGCTGGGTCGTTAGATATTAAATGTTTGCCCACAGTGCTAACCTGTTACAGTATCAGGGAATCGACTCGTTTCCTTCTTCCTAAGAGACCAAGTTCCTTACATTATCCACTGGGTCATCCCCCTTCATACTACCAAGTTTTGGGCTTGATTTTCTGTGTTTTCGGTTAACCTTGCCGGTCTACAATCACAAACTCATTTTCTTTTCCTTATTCTCATTTATGTCTGCAAAGTCTTCACCATAAAACAAAACTGCATCTGCTTTTATTAAAGGGAGAATTTTATTATCTTTAAAATGAAACACCAAGTATTTACTAGTTTTCGTTCAATTTCAATAAATGAGTGGCAAGGCATTTTGTGAAGAATTAAAATTTATTTCAGAAAATAGGGTCTTATAGACAAGGCCATTACTGCTTATATGATCTTATTTTTAGTGAATTGTTTTTAAGAGAGTGCTGAGTAATGAACAAAAGGAACAAAAAAATCTACTTGAAGGATTAAAGCCATAGTGTTAGTTGCTCAGTTGTGTCTGACTCTTTGTGACCCCAGGGACTGTAGCCTGCCAGGCTCCTCTGTCCATGGGATTCTCCATCTATGGGATTCTTCAGGCAAGAATACTAGAATGGGTTACATTTCCTTCTCCAGGGGATCTTCCCAACTCAGAGACTGAACCCAGGTCTCCCACATTGCAGGCAGTTTCTTTGCTATCTGAGCCACAAGGGTAGCCCATAGATTTCATTTAAAAAAAAAATGGCATTGTATTTTAAAGTTTGTAGACTACCTAGTGATCTGCATTTGCAGTAATAATGCAAAGCATTATTCAATTCTTTTATAATGTCTGGAAACTTTGTATTGTAAAGTTTATAAGATATGGTTTCCCTGGTGGCTCAAACAGTAAAGAATTTGCCTGCAAAGTAGGAGACCCAGGTTCAATCCCTTGGTTCAGAAGATCTCCTGGAGAAGGAAATGGCAGCCCACTCCAGTATGCTTGCCTGGAGAATTCCATGAACAGAGGAGCCTGGCAGGCTACTACTGTCCATGAGATAGCAAAGAGTTGGACACAACTGAGTGACTAACTTTCACTTTTACAAATGTTTAGTTTTTTTCTACAGATTAGATTATAGATTAGGTGGATTTTAATGAATGAATTATGGTTCAATATCAATCCAAAACTGAACCAGACATAATTTCTTTTTTTCAGTTCTCTCCAAATTCATCTTTATTTTTTATCTTCTTTGCTTATTTTTTAAATTATGAAAACATGATAACACATTTATAGAAGACTTGGAAAATACAGAACAAAGTTACATATAGTTCCACTATATGTTACAATTGTTTAAGTGGATATACTAAGCTTTTAGTTGTAGTTTCAATATCAAACTCTCAGAAATTAATAGAATGAATGTACAGGAAAACATCAGAGTTTTGGGGTGATTGTACAATGATAGTAGAAGAAGCAATTTGGGGATAGTAAAATTCATGGACCTAGCAGCTGGGAAGAAGGATAGGTCTAGCAAAAAAGATGTGAGAACATAAGGATAGTGCCGGGAATCTACATAAGCACCTGTCTTCCAAACTTAAAACTTCTAATGAAGGGAACATTAAAACAAGTAGAAACTCAACCTCGTCTTGAAAAGAAAGTGAAAGGTAAAGTCACTCAGTCATGTCCAACTCTTTGCAACCCCATGGACTGTACAGTCCATGGAATTCTCCAGGCCAGAATACTAGAGTAGGTAGCCTTTCCCTTCTCCAGGGGATCTTCCTAACCCAGGGATCGAACTCAGGTCTCCCACATTGCAGGCAGATTCTTAAGCAGCTGAGCTACCAGGGAAGCCCATCATCTTAAAAATACAATAAAAATATTTGCAAAAGACAAAAGTGATAAAGTACTGTTATCCAAAAATGTATAAAGGATTCTTAAGACTCAGGAGTAAGAAAATGAAAAACTTGAAGTGGACCAATGATCTTAAAGACAACTCATCAAAGAAGATACATAAATGGAAAATAAGCATATGAAAACATGGTTCACATATATTGTCACCAGAGAAATGCAAATTAAAACAATAATAAAATAACATTAAACATTTATTAGAATGGTCACAATGTGGAACACTAACAACACCAAATCCTGGGACAAATGTGGAGCAACAGAGGAACACTCATTCATTGCTGTGGAAAATGCAGCCAGTGTGGAACACAGTTTGGTTGTTTCTTACAAAACTAAATATACTTTTACCATATGACCTGGCAATCATGCTCCGTGGTATTGATCCAAAATTGTTGGAAACTTATGTCCACACAAAAACCTGCACATGAATGTTTATAGCGGCTTTGTTTATGATTTCCAAAACCTGGAAGGAATCAAGATGTCTCTCAGTAGGTGAAATAAAAAAAAAATAATTGTACATTCAGGCAATAGAATATTACTCAGTTGTGAAAAGAAATGAGTTATCAGACCATGAAAAGACATGGAGGAAACTTAGATGGATATTAGCAAGAGAAAGATTCTAAATATAAGACATTCTGGATAAGGCAAAACTACAGAGGCATTAAAAAGATCAGTGTTTTCCAGGGTTTGACAAATGGCAGTTACTAGGGAAGAATGAATAGACAGAGCACTGAGGATTTTTAGGTCAGAGAAATAACTTAGTATGAAACCATAAGAATGAATATGTCATTACACATTTGTCTAAACTCAAAGGATGTACAACCCCAAAAGTAAACAGTAAAGTAAACGATGGACTTTGGGTGATTATGATGTGTCAATGTAGGCTCATAAGTTGTAATAAATGTATCTCTCTGATGGTATATGTTGATAATGGGAGAAGCTGTGCATGTGTGGAGGCATGGGGAAACATGGTTATCTCTTCACTTTTATTTGAATTTTGTCGTAAGCCTAATGTTCTAAAAATTGTCATAAAATAGAAAATTAAATAGTAATAATAATAACCTGAAAAAATACCTAGTGGTAGTCTGGGATTTGTGTGGAAAGGGAGGAACAGATGGAACGAAGATTATTAGAGCAGTGAAATTATTCTGTAGACAAAGGCCTGGGGAATAAGTATTGTTAGGTGGTGATCATATCTGTGGTGAATGAAATTAGAATTCACTTAAAAAATTAGAGAGTGTCTAGATGGAACTGAGAACCTCCCTGTATTCAGGGTGCATGAATATGTTGTGAAAACATTAGCAAATTTTCATGATTTTCTATAGCAACACCTGTGAGGAAGCAGGAGGGGATAAAACATACACCTGCTTGTCACAGGCTTGAAGTTGGCACGACAGATATGTTGGAAATGGCCATGGGGACAAATGATTCTAGGATGCATATATGATATTGTTGAAAGGAATTACTGTGTCTTTCCAAGCTAGGAAGAAAGCTAAATGACATGGAAATAACAAATGGCAAAATAGGAGTGTTTGAAATAATGGAGGTCTTGATGAACTCTGAGTAGGCTGTGGGGAAAAAAATAAGCAAAGAAAATTGAGCTATTTTGCAGCTAGTACTTAAAGCATGTTGGGGCATGAAGGTTTGCAAAGAAACAAACATTACTACTGCCTTTACAGAGAGAACAAACTAGTTTGGGAGGCAAACTATATAGATGTATAAATATTAAATATTTTCTTGTTATTCAGTCACTCAGTCATGTCTGACTCTTTGCGACTGCAGCATGCCAGGCTTCCCTGTCCTTCACTATCTCCCAGAGTTTGCCCAAACTCATGTCAATTGAGTCAGTGATGCCATCCAACCATCTCATCCTCTGTCGTCCCTTTCTCCTCATGCCCTCAATCTTTCCCAGGATCAGGGTCTTTTCCAGTGAATTGGCTCTTTCATCCAGGTGGCCAATATATTGGAGCTTCAGCTTCAGCATTAGTCCTTCCAATAAATATGCAGGGTTGATTTCCTTTAGAATTGACTGGTTTGATGTTGTTGCCCAAGGGACTCTGAAGAGTCTACTCTAGCACCACAATTTGAAAGCATTAAGTCTTTGAAGCTGAGCCTTCTTTAAGATTCAATTCTCACATCCATACACAACTACTGGAAAAATCATAGCTTTGACTAGATGGACCTTTGTCAGCAAAGTGATGTCTCTGCTTTTTAATATGCTGTCTAGGTTTTTCATAGCTTTTCTTCCAAGGAATAAGCATCTTTAAATTTCATGACTCACTCACTGTCCACAGTGATCATGGAGCCCAAGAAAATAAAGTCTGTCACTGCTTCCATTTTTTCCCCATCTATTTGCCATGAAGGGATGGGACCAGAAGCCATGATCTTAGTTTTTGGACTGCTGAGTTTTAAGCCAGCTTTTTTACTCTCCACTTTCACTTTCATCAAGAGGCTTTTTAGCTCCTCTTTACTTCCTGCCATTAGGGAGGTAACATCTGCATATGCGAGGTTACTGATATCTCTCCCAGAAATCTTGAATCCAGCTTTTGATTCATCCAGCCCAGCATTTTGCATGATGTACTCTGCATATGAGTTAAATAAGCAGGGTGACAATATACAGTCTTGTCATACTACTTTCCCAAATTTGAACCAGTCAGTTGTTCAATATCTGGTTCTAACTGTTGCTTCTTGATCTGCATACAGGTTTATAAGGAGACAGGTAAGGTGGTCTGATATTCCCATTTCTTTAACAATTTTCCACAGTATGTTGTGATCCACTCAGTCAAAGGGTTTAGTGTAGTCAATGAAGCAAAAGTAGATGTTTCCTGGAATTCCCTGGCTTTCTCTACGATCCAACAAATGTTGACAATTTGATCTGTTGTTCCTCTGCCTTTTATAAACTCAGCTTGTACACCTGGAAGTTCTGGGTTCACATGCTGCTGAATCCTAGCTTGAAGGATTTTGAGAATAACCTTACCAGCATTATGAACTGAGCACAATTGTATGGTCATTTGAACATTCTTTTGCATTGCCCTTTTTTGGGTTTGGAATGAAAACTGACTTATTGCAGTTCTGTGGCCACTGTTATTTTCCAAATTTGCTGACATATTGAGTGCAGCACTTTAATAACATCATCTTTTAGGATTTGAAATAGCTCAGCTGGATTTCCATCACCTTCACTAGCTTTTATCTTATTAATGTTTCCTAAGGCCCACTGACTTCACACTCCAGGATGTCTGGCTCTAGGTGAGTAACCACACCATCATGGTGATCTGTCATTAAGATCTTTTTTGAATAGTTCTTCTGTATTCTTGCCACCTCTTTTTAATCTCTTCTGCTTCTGTTAGGTCCTTACTATTTCTGTCCTTTATCTTGCCCATCCTCACATGAAATGTTTCCTTGATCTCTCCAATTTTCTTGAAGAAATCTCTAGTCTTTCCCATTCTACTGTTTTCCTTTATTTCTTTGCATTGTTCATTTAAGAAGGCCTTCTTATCTGTCCTTGCTATTCTCTGAAACTCTTGAGTTCAGTTGGGTATATCTTTCCCTTTCTCCCTTGCCTTTGGATTTTCTTTCCTCAGCTATTTTAAGGCCTCTTCAGACAACCACTTTGCCTTCCTGCATTTCTTTTCCTTTGGGATAGTTTTGGTCACTGCCTCCTGTACAATGTTATGAGCCTCTAATGATAGTTCTTCAGGCACATTGTATATAACAGTAATATTATATATGTAATAGTATATATATATATATATAGAGAGAGAGAGAGAGATCTACTTAATATATAGTTACCCTGTGAAATAGACAGGCAAGTGAGAGTGCCAAAAATCAAATTAAAGTTTTTGTGGTATCAAAGATATGCTCTCAATAAGTAAGATTTTTTGCTTCACTACACGGATCTTCAGAGCTGTATCAAGGATTTTTTTCCCATTGATTATGGGGAACTGTACCATTTCATTTGTTCTGTGACTTAAAGTTCCTCTGCATCCTACTTCTCAGCCACATCAAAGTACTCTGTTACCCAAAGGCATCACATTTATACTTCCATGCTTTTGTATACAATCTCCAATAGAAAAAAATTTGAAGTTGTTTATCACAAGTCATGTCTGAGGACTCTTTTGTTACCCCATGAACTTGTAGCCTATCAGGTTCCTCTGTCCATGGGATTTCCCAGGCAAGTATCCTGGAGTGGGTTGCCACGCCCTCCTCCAGGGGATTGAACCTGTGTCTCCTACATCTCCCACACTGGCAGGCAGGTTCTTTACCACTAGTGCCACCTGGGAAATCCATATATATATATATATATATATATATATATATGTATATATGTATATATGCTTATAAAATTTAGCTAACTTAGGTTTGGCCAGCTGAGACTTTAAATTTATTTAGGGGTATTTCCTAGCTCCTATAAGGATGCTCATATTCAAGACTGTAGTTTGATGTGAGGATGACTTTGCTCAGCGGGCAGCCTGCTCAAATTTACTTTGTTAATGAATACAAGTGATTCAGAGCATATACAATAAAGGAAAATTTTCAGTGTCCTAAGTTTTCTATCCACATGATGCCGAGACACCAGATATTAACAGACATTTGGAGAGCTAAATTTTTTTTACTTTTCATCTTAGTGCTCTGGTGTCATGTAGACACAGCATCAGAAGATGCCTTTAAGGATTAATTTTATAGAATTCTCCATAATGGAGAACACCAAAGAGATCACATACTTTGAGCATTTAGAAATATAAATGTATTCCTGTTTAATAGTTTGGTCTTTGAACCTAACAAAGAATAGCTAGAGCTGGAATTCTGTAATTACTAAGACTAATAAGCTGATATTGTGGTATGGCTCTATGCCTATAGAGCGGCTATTATGTTCTATGGAATTCAATAAGGCATTTGTTTCTGTACATGAACAAAGTTAATCCTGAATGCAAATGTTAATACAACAAGGTTTTGGCTTTATAGCCTGTCAACATCATTCAGGACTGTTAGCCATGGTGCTTAATATTATCATAAAATACCTGTCTAAATATATTAATGTTTTTAGGATCCTAAAGGCTTATTCTAATTTCAGGAAACAAGGGATTTTAAATATTTATCAGTTTCTGGGTAAACTGTGATTATAACTTCTTTGTAACTCTTTAAATAATTGCTATAATTCTATAGAAACTTCATAATGCAATATAGCTTTTTTTTTTCCCAACCAGACATTATAAACACAACTTCATTTTATGCCCCAAAATAGGAAATCATGTGCATTTTTGAAACTCACTTTCCTGTGACTATAACTTGCAGACTGAAAATACTATTACTCAATTAATTCCAAGTTACTAAGTACAGCAGCAAGATGCAAATAACAAAATATAAAACAAGAACTACTCAGTTTTTAAAGTGACAGAGAAAAGCATATGTAAAACAAATGTGCATATGTTTCAATCATTCAACATTCCTTTATTCATTGAACAAGTATTTTAATATTAAGGGCATACTGTGTCATTACCATTATAAGTCCTGAAAATTATACAGATCTGAATAAAAGCCAGGCTCTAAATGTAAAGAGGTCACAAATGACTAGGTGAGACAGATGCCTGCCTCCAAATGTAAGAGAAATTTTCTTAAAGGAATTCTACCTAGTAGTTAATTGAATTGTAGCACATGAACTGGCACTCTCATTCGTGCTATAACACATAACTGATGGATATCCATGTACACCGAAAGGGTAATTTGGAGATGCTTTTCTGCTTTCACTACAAACAGTGGTACATCTTACCAAGAGAATTGGCTATTTTTCCTAATCATGCTTATGTCAACTGAACCTACTATTAATTTATTTTTTTAAAATGACACATATAATAGTATATTTAGTAGAGTGATACAGCTCAAATAATAATAATAATGAAACGTGTCCATCTATCTACAACTAACTTAATAAAAAAAGTAATACCAGTATTTTGCAACAATGTCTCTGTGAATTGTGCTTTTTATAATAACATTGAAACATGTGTATTGTCATATGTGAAGCGGAACACCATTCCATGTTTTATGCATGGGACGGATGCTCAGGGATGGAGCGTTGGGATGGCGCAGAGGGATGGGAGGGGGAGGGAGGTGGGAGGAGGGTTCGGGAGGGGGAGCACATGTGAACCCATGGCTGATTCGTGTCAATGTATGGCAAAAACTACTACAATGTTGTAAAGTGATTAGCCCCCAACTAAAATAAAAAACAAAAAATAAAAATAAAAAAAGAAAAAAATACTAAAAAAATAATTTCATAATTTAAATAATATTACATATGGACATAAATTACATAAATGTGTAGGGAAGAAAATTGTGTCATTGTATGAGAACTGTGAAAATGTTTTGGAAATAATTAATAAAAACAAAAATAATGTTATCAAGTGATAATTGATAAAAATAGGTCACTAAAATTATTATTGATTTAGAGTATAAGTGAAAAGCTTTCAAAGGTTGAGAAAAAAATTCTAAAAATCATGAAATACATCTTTATTTAGAACTTTTATCTTTGATTTCTCATTACACTTGAATGAGATCAATATTTGAGTTGTATGAAAAATGATATTAAACCTTTAATCAGCAGATTCATACTCAAATAAAGGACTTTGGCCCAATATGTTGTAGAATAAAATAAGGTGCTTCTGATGTAAATGTACGACATTTCAATTACCTGTCTTCAAAGCCATTTTTTTTTCCTTTGAGTGGAAAACTACCCAATTCAAGGATAATGTATAAAAGAATTTCAAACTTAATTACAATTACAATTTGAAGAGGGTATCTACAAGAATACCTTATTCAAGTGTTTAAAAACCACGCCCCAGGTCTTATCAGATGATCCTAGCTAAATTAACCCTTCTTTCATCTTTTTATTCCCCAATCCATAATTTATTTTTCTTTATGGCGCCACTGACAGAGAAGCCTGGTGGGCTACAAAGAGTTGGATTCAACTGAAGGATTAGCACATGGTAGCATTACTACCTGTCACTACATTTTATTTGCACTTATTTTCTGCCTTTGTCACAAGAACAGGAGCTTCATGAGAGCAGGGGTTTTGTCTTGTTTGCCACATTAGCTTCAGAAAATCAGGGAGGCAAAAGCAGGTCAGTCAATATGTGCTGAAGGTTCACTGAGAGACTAAGCAGTAAGCTGATTCTGTGTTGTGCTAGTGCAATTAGTTTGGAGCTGCAAGGCGTTTAGAGTTCTGAGGTTTAGTGCTAAGGCTTCAAGGACAATTAAAGATTCTCTAGGAAAAGGCACAGGAAAGAACAACCTCATGAACAATCTTTTTCTCAGAGCAAAGAGCACAGGCCAAAGGTTGTATCTGTGAATCTACATGGCAAATGTCCAGATTTCACAGTGGTACACTGACGGATTCTTATGAGAAAGTGCACCTCAATAGAACAGGCTGGGGAAGAAATGTTTGGGCCAAATTACAAAGAACTGGAATAAAGATTTTACATTTCACCTTGCAGGTGATGGAGTTACTGCTGTATTTCAAGCATGTTCATTTTGAAACTAATTCAATTTAAGTGGGAATATAGGTAGAAATGTAGAGAAACAAATAAGTGATGAATATACCGAAATCAGTGATATCAAATCAGGCCAACACATAAACAAATAAACTATTAAGAATTTGATTAATTTATGTATGACTTTGGAGATTTTGGTTGCTGGTGCTAAGCACTGTGATGCTAAGGGCTTTTCGGGTGGCTCAGTGGTAAAGAATATGCCTGCCAATGCAGAAGACCAAGAAGATGCAGATTTGATCCCAGAGTCTGGAAGATCCCCTGGAGAAGGAAATGGAAACCCACCCTAGTATCCTTGCCTCCATCCTTGCTATGGAGAGGAGCCTAGTGGGCTACAGTCCCTGAGGTCACACAGAGTTGGACACGACTGAGCACACATGCCTTCCTTCACATCTAGCATTGTAAAAGACTACCTGGGACACTTGAACTGAGTAGCATCAGTCATTAGGGAAAAGGGAAGGAAAAATTAATGTATTTTTCTTCTAATACTCAGGAGATTAGGAACTTTTGTTTAATAGTTATTAAATATGTTTTTGTGTGTTATTTTGTGTCCATGGTGTGCTGGCTACAGAAGAAACAACGTGCTGTAAGTCTCAGGTGAAGTGAAGTGAAGTGAAGTGAAGGTCGCTCAGTTGTGTCTGACTCTTTGCGACCCCATGGACTATACAGTCCATGGAATTCTCCAGGGCAGAATACTGGAGTGGGTAGCCTTTCCCTTCTCCAGGGGATTTTCCCAACCCAGGGATCGAACCCAGGTCTTCCGCATTGTGGGCAGATTCTTTATCGGCTGAGCCACAAGGGAAACCCAAGAATACTGGAGTGGGTAGCCTATCCCTTCGCCAGCGGATCTTCCCGACCCAGGAATCGAACCAGGGTCTCCTACATTGCAGGCAGATTCTTTAGCAACTGAGCTGAAGTCTCAGGAAATGTGGCTAATATCAGAAATTTAGCAAATATTTCACTTAGAATGAGAATTTGCATTTGGAGGAGAGTTCTATCTTTGAAAATCTTACAATCTGAAGGAGGGGAGAGAAAAATAGAGAATCATGAGGGAAGTGAGAACTTCCTGGCATATTATGCTGCTACTAGCCTCGCGTGCCAGCTTTGCTGATTCACATGGAGCTATGGTGGGACTACTCATAGAGATGGAATAATTTAAAGCAGACAATATTTGGGTCATTTTAAAATAATTCTGGCCAAATAAGGTTGGTCATACCTAAATGAATAAAACAAATTCCTACCTTTATGGCAGACAACTGGGCATATTTTGTCTTTGTTAGCATTTTTGATATGAATCCAATAAATTTGTACTTTATTTGATATTCTGAACTTCTCTACAGTTTTCTTCTATGAGTCTACAATAATGAAAGAAAAAGTAAGTACCAAAAATTAAAAAGTTTTTTTTTTCTTGGAAAATTCAGTCATTAAGCAATTTATTTTATTTTAGAATATTAAGTAAGTGATCTTAGTGAAGCCAACACAACTGATGGGCATAGGAAAAAAAAAATGAAGGCTTAAAAAAAATCTTAAGTAAGTTACTATTCTTACATCTTATGTTTTATTTCCCAGTTAGCTGAGAAGAAGTCTTTAGGAATGAAGAAAAATTGCTGAATGAGAACTCTTAATTTAGAGACAATTTAAATATGAACATACCAATTTTAATGAAAATGTTTGAAATAAATATAGTTAAATATCTTAAAATAGGGACCTGAAATATAAGATTTGAGGATATACATTAAATGTTACTTAAAATATATCCACAGCAAATAAGATACATTCAAAAGATTTCACTTATATTGAAGAAATATACAGAAAATTTGACTGCAATATGACTACTAAAATTGGAGATTTTTAAATGTACCCATCATTGTTGGTGGCTCAAAATGAGAAAATATTTGGTATGGTGGGGATTTCAAACTATGAGAGAACATTATTTTTGGAAATATATTCCTTTTGGAAAAGCCTCATTTTGTATAACTGAAAGTGAAAGTGAAGTTACTCAGTTGTGTCCGACTCTTTGCGACCCCATGGACTGTAGCCTACCAGGTTTCTCTGTCCATGGGATTTTCCAGGCAACAATACTGGAGTGGGTTGCCATTTCCTTCTCCAGGAGATCTTCCCAACCCTGAGATTGAACCCGGGTCTCCCGCACTGTAGGCAGATGCTTTACCATCTGAGCCACTATTTAATCACATAATCTCGGTTACCAACTATCTGGATATGATCTTCATGTCTGTATCCTCAGCTTAGATCTTTCTTCCTTGCTCCAGAAGCAAATATCCAGTTGCCTTCTGGGTAACTTCACCTGTGCCAAAATAACTTAGTATGTTCAAAATTGAGCTTATCTTTTCCCTCCCTTATGAGTTTCACATCTAGTGGCATCACCATTCATTTTAAATCCACAGGAAAAAAAAATCTGAATGAAATCTTGGTTTTGTCCTCTTTCTCATTGGTCATATCCAATCAACTATACAGTCTTACCAATGAGCATAGCAGTGTGTATCTTCTTCCAAAATCAGTGTTTTGTGTTCTTTGTATAAACACCCAAGGGTAGAACTGCTGGCTCATATGACAGTTCTGTTTTTAGTTTTTTGAGTTATTGCTATACTGTTTTCCATAGCAGCTGCACCAATTACATTCCCACCAATAGTGTACAAGACTTCCCTTTTCTTCACATACTCATCAGCACTGGTTATTTGGTTGTCTTTTTGATAATAGCACAATAAACAACAGAAATGGTATGGACCTAACAGAAACAGAAGATATTAAGAAGAAGAGATGGCAAGAATACATAGATGGGAAAAACAGACCACCTTACCTGCCTCCTGAGAAACCTGTATGCAGGTCAAAAAGCAATAGTTAGAACCGACATGGAACAACCAACTAGTTCAAAATTGGGAAAGGAGTACATCAGTAAGGTGATTCTGATCATTTAACTTCTATGCAGAATATATCATGTAAAATGCCGGTGTGGATGAAGCACAAGCTGGAATCAAGATCGCTGGGAGAAATATCAATAACCTCAGATATGCAGATGACACTACCCTAATAGCAGAAATCAAAGAGGAAATAAAGAGCCTCTTGATTAATGTGAAAGAGGAGAGTAAAAAGCTGGCTTAAAACTCAGTATTCAAAAAACTAAGATCATGGCATCTGGTTCCATCACTTCATGGCAAATAGATGGGGAAACAATGGAAACAATGGCAGATTTTACCTTCTTGGCCTCCAAAATCACTGCAGACCACGAGTGAGACACGAAATTCAAAGACACTTGTTCCTTAGAAGGAAAGCTATGAAAAATCTAGACAGCATATTTAAAAATAGAGACATTGGTTGCTGACAAAGGTCCATCTAGTCAAAACTATGTATTTTTCAGTAGTCATGTATGGATGTGAAAGTTGTACCATAAAGAAGGCTAAGCCCCAAAGAATTGATGTTTTCAAACTGTGGTGCTGGAGAAGACTTTTGAAAGTCCCTTGAACAGCAAGTTGCTCATGGAATGTTGTCCATGGAATTCTCCAGACTAGAATACTGGAGTGGGTAGCCTTTCCTTTCTCCAGGGGATCTTCCCAACACAGGGATAAACCCAGGTCTCATGTGTTGCAGGCAGATTCTTTACCAGCTCAGCCATGGGTTCACAAAGAGTCGAACATTACTGAGCTAATGAACTGAACTGAACTGGACAGCAAGGAGTTTAACCAGTCAATCCTAAAGGAAATCAACCCTGGATATTCATTGGAAGGAGTGAGGCTGAAGCTGAAGCTCCAATACCTTGGCCACCTGATGTGAAGAACTGTCATTAGAAAAGACCCTGGTGCTGGGAAAAACTTGAGGGCAAGAGGAGAAGGGGTGACAGAAGATGAGATGGTTGGATGGCATCATTGACTCCAAATGGACATGAGTTTGAGCAAACTCTGGGAGATAGTGAAGGACAGGGAAGCCTGGCCTCCTGCAGTCCATGAGATTGCAAAGAGTCAAACAAGAGTGAGGGACTGAACAGCAACAACAATTTATCTCCACTTCACTTAGTTCTTCTACTGTTATTTTGTCTTTTTCTTTTTTTTTTTTTTGGAATGTATTACTCTGTTGCCTCATTTTACCTAATTTGCTATTTTTATTCCTATGTATTCGGTAGTTTGGTTACATTTCCCAATTTTGAAGTAGTTCCTCCTTGCAGGAGATGTTTTATGTGTCCCAGAAGCACATTCAACACTCAGTCACCAGATATTTGCTCTGGGAGTGACCTCTGTTTGCTGCATGGGTCTTTATGTGTGGTGGGTTAACTACTGTGGGCACTCTGCCAGGTGTGCCTGGTCTCTGATCCAGTTGGTTGCCATACCCGATCTTGTCTGGAGGTTGATAACTACTATTGGGCAGCACAGGGTCATAAGGCTGCTGGCTGCAGATCCCCAGGAGTCCCAGTGCTAATGCTGGCCCACTGATGGGTAGATTCAGGTTCCTAGATCTAGTGTTGGCCTGTTAGTGGGTGGGCCTAGTTCTTGACACAGCTGGCTGTGGGGTCTGAGGTGTCCCAAAGCTGATGCTGACTCACTGGTGAATGTGGGGGCTTGATCCTGGGTGATTGGTTGAGTAGCCCAACATGTCTGGTGCAGGTATTACCTGCCATGAGTGGAAATGGAGCCAGGGCACATGCCTACTTGGTGGGCAGAGTTTGGTCCCAGGGTCTTTGGGGAGAACTAAAGCTGGTGTCAGGTCAAAAGTGGTTAGGGTTGGATCCTGGGGCCATTTGCTTGGAGGCCCAAGGTGTTCCAGTGATTGTGTTGGCCTACTGGTGGGGAGGACTGGGGCTTAAGGGTTCCTGATGCTTATTTCTTAAGGTGGTCTGGGTCCTAATAGAGCAGTCTGTGGAGCTCCAGATGTCCTGGGGCTGGGGTCTACCTGCTGCTGGGTGGAGCCATGTCCTGGTACCTCTGTCTGTAAGGCCCAGGGGACCCAGAGCTGGTTTCTGCCTGCTGGTGCTCAGGGCTGAGGGTCAGGGCATCCTGTGGCTAGTGCTGTCTCACTGTTGGGTGGAGTGTCTTGGAGTTGGTTTGTTGAACGCTTGTGAATAGGGCTAGGTCCTAGGCCCACTGCTGGAGAGGGATGAATCTTAGGGTGGCTATGGGCTCAGGAGGTCTGAAGGGAGCAAGTCTAGCAGTGGTTGGGACTGTGTCTCTGCCCAGTTAGTTCCTTGGCCTGATATGTTTCAGTAATGATACTGACAGGCTGGTAGGTGGGGATGGGTCCTGGTGCCAATAAGATAGAGGCAGGTTTTCACAATGACATTCATATTGTTTACCTTGTTACTGTGAAATTATTATACATTTTTATTGTTCTTAGTCATTTAAAAAATAAATTATATTTCAGTTTCATAAAGAAATGCAGTTTTAGTATATATTAATCTAGGTAACAGGCACTATAGCATCTTATACATATTAACAGTTTATTTTGATTTTGTAAGTTTGTTTATTGTGATTTTTAAAATGCTTGTGACTTATAAACTATATATCTATCCAAACTCATGCTGGGCAATATTTTTAAGGTTTCAAAATGAAATACACTTTCTATGGAGCATCTGTTTTAAGAAAATGGATGCAGCAGAGTTATTATCCTTTGGATTTTTAAAACATATTGGCTCATCCTTATGATTATTCATCATGACTCTAAAGGAGAAGAATAAAACTTAAGTCACTTTCTTTTTCTGTAGTATAGGAGCAGAAAAAGTAAGCAGGCAACAGCTAGGAAGTGAGGTAGTGGTAACAAGATCACTATGTAGAGCACTAATTCTTTCACCTTGTCGGAATGAGAACAAGATGCTTTATGCAACCAGCTATTGAATTCCTTAGGGGAGAAGAGAGATAACTAGAATTTTCCATGTGTCAGAATAAGTGGCAAAAAAAAAAAAAGGAATCCAGCACAGGAGCCACGTTTATGGCTAGAGTATTAAATTTGCTTTTGTAATGATTTGATTAAAAGATTGTCCTTGGATCTGGGTCATAGGTATCATTTCAATACACACATCTGTGCTTTCAAATCAAACATCATTGCCATACTGCATGATTTACTCTAGTTTAAGATAAACTCCAATATATTCTAAATCATTTAATAATTTGGATATAGATATAAAAAGAACAAGATTATTAAGAGACCCAAGCAACTGAGTTCCAGAATGCAATATTGCTTCAGGCTACTGTAGTGAAAATATTGTATCGGCACAATTTGACATCACAATGCAGGTTTTATTTTAAGATATGAGTAATGATCTGACAATAAAGACTCAGGAGCAAAGGGTGTAGTCTATAGGTACATGTGTGGATTATAACCTTGGAAAAATTGGAAAAAATTATTTTGGATATAGTGAGACTAGAAGTAAAAGAAGTGGCTAATCAGCTATTTAAAAGTGTTCAAAAAATCCAAACTGTCAGTAGGATAAAGGGAAGACAGAGTGAAGCAAGAGAGCAAGAGCAAAAAAAAAAAAAAAAAAAGGAAAAATTCTCACAGTATATGTAACTGATGGACTAAATTCTGCATATGAAAGACTGAAATTGTAAAACTGATTAACTAGAAAACTGGTGATTAATTTCAATGGAAAGTATTTCTAGTATTATAAAAAGATTAACCTGAAGGACCCCTTAATAATGTCTTAAATGTTTTATAAAATATTATCTACTTTGCCTTGGGAAAAAGAAATCTATAACTGAAGAATTAGAAGCAGAGCTAATGTAAAGTTAATTTTAATTAAAAAATAAGCAGTAATGGAACTCTGAAACTAAACTAAAATTAAGTCAGTGAAGAAAGACTTTCTATTTTTTAAATGTGGATGCAAATTTAGGATTTCCTCAATTCATTGCAATAACATTGACCAAATCTTGTTTTAGTTCCAAATACTGATGTAGCTTTCTGCCTACTAACCTCAGTTGTAAAGACTGCCCAGGAAATAACAGGAAGTAAGGATGTTAAATATTAGAATTTTGTAGGAGTACATAGTACTCAGTTAAGGATAATCAAGACACTTAAAATGTTTTAGGAAGTGAGTACACTACATCATCTAACATTGGGAGTAAATATTTTACAAAGAATTGGCTTGAGGCGGTATATTATTCCTCTGAAAAGTATTAGAGTAGTTAAGAACTATATGGAAGTCACATGCTCTTTGAAACGTTTGGATATTCAAGGTTAGCTCTGAGATAGAACTTTATCTGAAATTATATTTTTGATGAAGATTCAATCTCAAAGTTAAGTTGCTTGTAAACTTTTAATTCTCCCTCCCCACCTTCACTGCTCATCTAGATACAACCACTGCTCTCTTTGCTCCCTCCCTTGCCTTTCACATGGAAAAATCACACGTGTGGTATGTGTGTGTGTGTGTGTATATATATATGTTTTTCTTTTCTTGGGAAAAATAAATCTATAACTGAAGAATTAGAAGCAGAGCTAATGGAAAGTTAATTTTAATTAAAAAACAGCAATGTAACTCTGAAACTAAACTATATAATTTGTTTATGTGGAGCAAAGAGGGTACAAATGTTTCTGATTTTGCCACATCAGTCAAGTAGTTTCATGCCAGAGCTTCTATTTTAGCAATAAACGTTATGTATCATTTAAAACTTTCTGGCAACTCAATTTCACAAATCTTGTATCAGAGAGGTTAAATACAAAAAGATGGATTAAAAAAGAAAGTACACATTAAATTAAATGGAAGCACTCAGTTACTGAGATAAATTTGAAGCAGACACTAATGACAAAATTTGTGAAGGATATTCAATTTAATACTGATCACTTTTTTATGTGAAGAAATAAATTTTATGTAGAATGTTCATGACACTTGAATTATCGAGTAAATATTTTCCTCTGGTAATTATGATTCTACTTAGAAGTATAAATGAAATAATTTTCAGGAGCATAATTTCTCTGTTTGCCCTGATTTGGATGAGTGAGTGTAGCATTGTTTATGCAAAACAAATGAAGGAAAGAACAAAGAAAGCTAAATAAATATGAATTTAATTTTCATTTCAAAAATTTTTAATTATTCACATCTGTAGATGTCTAAGAAACACAGTAAAGAAATTAATCTTTGCATAAACAAGTTAAAAGGTTATGAAAACATTAGCATGGAGTATGATTGTTATTGAATCTATTATTCATATATTTTTCTTTTCTTCAAGTGAATAATTCAATGACTTAAAATCTTGCAAATGTGTCACTGATTCAATCAATGACTAGAGATAACTTTCATTAGAAATGAATCCAAATATGGTAAAGCTTCCAAAACCTGGTTAAATATATAATCCCCAGAAATACTTTTTAAAAATATGGATGGCTGGCTTTCTTCTTGGAGATTTTGATTCAATAAGAGGTGGAAATCAAATTTTTTAAAGTCATATCTTTTTTTTTTTTAATAATGGCAAAATTACTTTACAATGTTGTGGTGGTTTCTGATGTGCAACAACACAAATCAGTCATAATTATATATATGTACTCCCTCCTTCTAGAGCCTCCCTCCCATCCACCCATCCCACTCCTCTAGGTCATCAGAGAGTGCCAGGTTGGGCTCCTAGTGTTATTAATATATGGCAAATCCTCACTAGCTATCTGTTTTGCAGATGATAGTGCATATATGTCAATGCTACTTTTTCAATTCATCCCACCCTCTCTTTCCCACTCTGTGTCCACAAGTCCATTAAGCATTCTATTTAGAACAATCTTTTCTACAAATCTTTCTATATCACATTTCTCTGCCTATCAGTACTATTCTATATAAATATTTAATTTTGCTCTACTATTGTATTCTCAAAGTCATGCAGATTCTTTAGGTTTTCAAATTTTGTGATAGTACTTTGATGATATTGTATAATCCCTTCTGGGCTTTTCAGGTGACACAGTGGTAAAGAATCCACCTGCCAACGCAGGAGACTCAAGAGATGCAGGTTCAATTCCTGGATCAGGAAGATTCCTTGGACTAGGAAATGGCAACCCACTCCAGTATTCATGCCTGGAGAATTCCATGGACAGAGGAGTCTGGCAAGCTACTGTCCATGGGGTCGCAAAGAGTTGAATACAACTGAGTGACTGAGCACACACAATCCTTTCTATAGTAACTGTTCAGAAAAAGCATATTCATAGACAGTAGATTAGTGGTTGCCATTGACTGAGGGGAGAGGGAAAATGGGAGGGACTGGTGATGGTTGCATAACCTTACAAATATACTAAAAGTCATTGGAGTATCATATAAAAAGGTGGATTTTATGCTATGTTAATTACATATCAATTTTAAAATGTGATGAAGCAGAACATTTCTTATTATAAAATAAAATTTGATATTAGCATGTTCGGGATTACCTAGATTACTGCCAAATAACCCCGCTTTGTTTGAATCCATTAGTATTTACATGTACTATTCTATGGGCTTCCCAGGTGGCGCTGGTGGTAAAGAACCTACCTGTCAATGCAGCAGACATAAGAGACTAGAGTTTGATCTCTGGGTTGGGAAGACCCCCTGGAGGAGGGCATGGCAACCCACTTCCGTATTATTGCCTGGAGAATCCCATGGACAGGAGAGCCTGGTAGGCTATAGTCCAAAGGGTCTCAAAGAGTCAGACATGACTGAAGCAACTTAGCATGCACACAATCAGAAGCAAATGAAAAATAAAAAAAAAAGAGGAAAATTTTATGTATAAAGAATATATGTGGACAAGTCAAAGCCAAATAGGTTTCAGCTTTTCAAATTTGGTTTTCCACAAAAGTGTACATGAAATTAAAGTTTGGTGATGTACAAGCTATTTGAATCAAGTTTGGGGACTTTCCTTTATGTTGTCTTTAATGTCCCACCTAGGGATTTTGTGCTTTTAAAACCCTTCTCTTCTATTTTTCTATAACATTTATACTTGTAATTTTTTAAATGAAGCTTAATCATATCTTTGGAAACACCTAGAATTTTGTATAATTTTTATAATATGACTTTAAAGACCATATTGAACACACCACTCAACCCTATAAATATGCTAATTTTTCTGAGTTCTTTTTGGGTGAAGGATTTTAACTGGAAAAGTGATTTTTGGTGTTAGTAATATTTCCATTTTTTAAAAAAATATATACTTTCCATATGCTGTGGAAAGGCAAGAGTTGAATTATCAACAAATATGGACATTAAGTGAATATTTTATTTTGTTATGAAACAGTTATCCAAGAAACATATTCAGGACCTTATATAAAAGGAGAATTCATATATGTCATTATGTCTGATGTATGATATATAATAACATTATGTTAAATGCAAGTCATATTAAAAAGTAAAATTCCCAGGGATGGGAATTCCCAGGGATGAATCCTTACAATATTGCAGTGGGAGCATTTTTTCTCAACTTGTTGGTTAATAAATAAAGCCAGCTTACTGGGGGTTTACACTGTGTAAATGCAATGCATGTGAATGCATGCATTGTATGAATTCTATTTATAGTTCCATTTAACAGTAGAGGAAACTGAGACATAGATAACTTATATAACTTGACCATGGTAAAAACAACAAAAAACAAAAACACTGCCAAAAGTCATAAATGGCAGGACCTAAAAAATGGTAGGGATTCCTGGTAGCTCAGGGGTAAAGAATCCACCTACTAACGCAGGAGACTCAGGTTTGATCTCTGGGTCAGAAAGATCCCCTAGAGAAGAAAATGGCTATCCACTCCTGTATTCTAGGCAGGAGAATCACATGGACAGAGGAGCCTGACAGGCTACAGTCCATGGGCTCGCAAAAGAGTCGAACACAACTTAGCAATGAAACAACAACAAAAAAATGTAAAATGTAAAAAAAAAAAACAACTTTCATCAAGGTTTATTCCCCACAGGGATGCCAACAGCAGGAAAAGCTAAGACAATAGTATACACAGTTGCTCCTCAGTATTCACAAGACATTAGTTCCAGGACTCTTGATGATACCAAAACCCACAAATCCCTCATATACAATGGCGAAGGTCAGTAGTCAGGCCTGCTTTATGTGCAAATACATTATTTCTTGTGGGTCTGAATTTTGCTGAGGTTTATAGTGAAGAAAACAAATCAAGAAAGGAATCCTCTTGGATTCTACTTTACTGAGAATTTTTCTCACAAATGATTACTGAATGTTACTAAATTGTTTTCTGTAACTAAAAATGAGATGTTAGTATGATGAACAATTAAAAGTTTGAGCCAGATTATATGCATGGGATATTATATGTATTCTCCATTTGTTGGCATTGCTCTATATGTGTCCTTAGATCAAGTATATGTTGTACATTTTGCCATACGCTTAACTATTTTATCTCCTTGTTCTATCAATTATTAGGGTTTGAGGTTTAAAATCTGCCTTGACAGTTGATTTCTCAATTTATTCCTTTTAATTTTAGCTTTACATATTTTAAACTATTATTTGTTGATATAAAATCAGAACTGATACATGACACTAGAGATTTAACATTTTATCAATATGTACTAACCCTCTTGGGCTTCCCTGGTGGCTCAGGAGTAAAGAATCCCGGTGCAATGCAGGAGATTCTGGAAACACAATTTCAATTCTTGGGCTGGGAAGATCCCTTGGGGAAGAGAATGATTATCCATTCAAGTATTCTTGCCTGAGAAATCCCATGGACAGAGAAGCAGGGCAGGGGTCCATGGGGTTGCTAAGAGTTGGATGCGATTGAACAACTAAAACAACAGAAAACAAAAAAATGGTACATGGAAGCACATAAATATTTTTGACTGAATTAATGAATATGTAAAGGAACTCAAGTCATCTGCCTCTAGAGTTTCCTTTGGTAGACATCATACATTATTCGCAGATGCCTTATCTTCCTATTTTTATTCTTTTTTCTTAATATTTATTACTCTCATTCTTATTCTCAAGAGTCTGTAAGTTCCCTATATTTTGAACTGTTTTGGTTAAGTTTTAATGATAACTTATATGATTTCATTTATATGAAATGTCCAGAATAAACAAACTCAGAGACGCAAAGTAGATTAGTAGCTGCCAGGGGCTCGAACGGGGTAAGATCACCTCTGTGTTAATTTGATATAAACAACAAAGTCATATTTAGTTTTCAGTTTTTTCATTTGAGTATATCTCTTAAAGAACTCTTGACATGTCTTAAAAATTTGAATGAAATATGTGAATGCATATTTAAGCTACTTAAGCCACAAAGAGGGGCATACATGATAAATATGTGACAATTTTAATGGTAACAAGATACAACAAAATACAGATAAGTGGTATGTTGGCAGGAATCATGTGTATTGATTATGTTGCTAAAATTGGTAAAATAATGTTGAGATATGTATTCTTCTCAACAACAGCATGGCTGCAAGTGCTAATCTAATTGCTTTGTATGACAGTGTCTCTTATACATCTGTATTGCTCCTATGGCACTTGATAACAGAGGGATCTAGTTTAGAATTACTGTAAATCTAATTTTTGTCCTTTGTTTTCAGTTTCATAGAATAGCCTATAACTTTACAACATTATTGATAATATCCTTAAACTTTTTGCATTTCAAAAGAAAGACAGATTACTTCATTGGATAGTTGAAGATGTCTACAATGATCAGCTAACAGAAGGCTAATATGTTTATTTGGAAAAAACTTCTTGGGTAATGAGAATTTCCACTCACAAATGAGATTTTCAACATGCTACTAAGTTGTACCTGACAATTTCATTTATTCTTTTTTGGATGGATATTGTTTCTAACTTCTACCTAATTATGGTCACTTTATTTTAAAGAGGAACTAGAACTTTTTGTTTCAAAAGTAGAGAACTTAATTTTAAATATTTTACTTAATTGCAAGCTATCCAGTTTTATTCAGTTTTTCATTGATTGGTTATACAGTTCTGCTCCAAAACATTACTTCTTTCTTTATTATTTTATTTCGTTTTGTTTCCTAGCAATGGAATGATAAATTAATGTTTACTACAACACATTATCTCTGTTAACTTATCAGAGTTAGCCATGAATCCATTTTCCTTTTCATCACGGTAAGAAAAGTACTGCTTGATAAGAAAATATATCCCCATTTGAGCAGTTTGAGATGTTATGCTTTCTTGTTGGTATTCTTTGTAGGCATTTCTTCTAAGGAAAGAAAATTTGTCTTCTGTTGGAAAATTGTTATTCTGCTCATTACTTTGCATTCATTATAATGTCTTCATCTTAGCAGTGCACGGTTCCTGTGTACAATGTCTTTTTGTGCTTGTGCTGGTTTTATTATTGAGACGTTGCCTTTCACATGACAGGGGTTGCTGTCCTGATAGAAAAGAAATCTTCTGAAAATTGAGGGATGGATTCATAGAAATAACAATCTGTGTTTAGATATATAAGATCATTGATCCATATATTGAGTCAAAATTTTTCTTATGCTCTTTGAACATATACTAGTATAAAATGATTTGGGGAATGTGTTAGAGAATGAAAAACTGACTTCCAGTAGCTTGTAGTCTATGCTCTCGTCATATTGTCCATATGCAGAACTTCTGACTCTGTGAAAATGTGGCCATGCAATTGTAGAGCTAGAATAAATTCTTTTCAAAACTTATCTTAAGCATTTCTGTCACTCCAGACGTGAACATATTCAGATCATCTCCCAAATAAAAATCATCTTTCAAGGAAGACCACACAACTTGTTTCTACCTATAGCATATCTACCTTTAGAAGGCTTCTTTTGTACCAGACACTGAGATAAGATCTTTATGTGCTGAATATTATTTCTCTCGATAAATCTACCAGACTCACATTAAAAATAGGAAATAAAGGCTTTGTTGTGTAAGGAATCTTAGGTATGTCTGGTCTCAGAAGCAGAAATATGTATCACTGAATTCAACATATGTTCACATTTTACATAAACTCAGTGCTTATCCATCAAACAGAATAAGTTCCAGAATTTATAAGCATATTTGTTTTTCACTTGTCTCAGCTTCTGCTTTTTTCTCATTTATGTAGTTTGGTATACTTTTAAATCTCAGAGGGAAAAATATCAGTGAGTCAACTGAAAAAATTTTATCCATAATATTTACCTGGAAAATATATCACTTCAATTTTCCCCCTTTCCTCATGAACATATCTTTTAATTGATGCAATTCCTCTTATGCCACTTTTCAAATGCACTACATTATGTGGGTCAGAGGTTTTTTGATGTTCCTATTGTTCTATTTTTAAGTATTTTTAGGCATTATATTTTCTCAATAGAGTTCATATTGCTTTCTTTTTATTTAGCTTTCTCTTTTTAAGGGACTGCTCTCCATGTGACTGTAATTAAATACTTTATTTATAGTTGATTTTATTGTGACTTTATATTAGGTTCTTAACTAATAAAAGTAATGCTCAAAATTCTCCAAGCCAGGCTTCAGCAATATGTGAACCATGAACTTCCAGATGTTCAAGCTGATTTTAGAAAAAGCGGAGGAACCAGAGATCAAATTGCCAACATCCACTGGATCATAGAAAAAGTAAGAGAGTTCCAGAAAAACATCTATTTCTGCTTTATTGACTATGCCAAAGCCTTTGACTGTGTGGATCACAATAAACTGTGGGAAATTCTGAAAGAGATGGGAATACCAGACCACCTGACCTGTCTCTTGAGAAACCAGTATGCAGGTCAGGAAGCAACAGTTAGAACTGGACATGGAACAATAGACTGGTTCCAAATAGGAAAAGGAGTACGTCAAGGCTGTATATTGTCACCCTGCTTATTTAACTTATATGCAGAGTACATCATGAGAAATGCTGGGCTGGAAGAAACACAAGCTAGAATCAAGATTGCCGGGAGAAATATCAATAACCTCAGATATGCAGATGACACCACCCTTATGGCAGAAAGTGAAGAAGAACTAAAGAGCCTCTTGATGAAAGTGAAAGAGGGGAGTGAAAAAGTTGGCTCAAAGCTCAACGTTCAGAAAACAAAGATCATGGCATCTGGTCCCATCACTTCATGGCAAATAGGTGGGGAAACAGTGCAAACAGTGTCAGACTTTATTTTTTTGGGCTCCAAAATCACTGCTGATGGTGATTGCAGCCATGAAATTAAAAGACGCTTGCTCCTTGGAAGGAAGGTTATGGCCAACCTCGATAGCATATTGAAAAGCAGAGACATTACTTTGCCAACAAAAATCCATCTAGTCAAGGCTATGGTTTTTCCAGTGGTCATGTATGGATGTGAGAGTTGGTCGGTGAAGAAAGCTGAGTGCCGAAGAATTGATGCTTTTGAACTGTGGTGTTGGAGAAGGCTCTTGAGAGTCCCTTGGACTGCAAGGAGATCCCACCAGTCCATCCTAAAGGAGATCAGTCCTGGGTGTTCATTGGAAGGACTGATGTTGAAGCTGAAACTCCAATACTTTGGCCACCTCATGCGAAGAGTTGATTCATCGGAAAAGACCCTAATGCTGGGAAGGATTGGGGGCAGGAGGAGAAGGGGACGACAGAGGATGAGATGGTTGGATGGCATCACCGACTCGATGCATATGGGTTTGGGTAAACTCCTGGAGTTGGTTATGGACAGGGAGGCCTGGTGTGCTGCAATTCATGGGGTTGCAAAGAGTCGGACACGACTGAGCGACTGAACTGAAGTGAACTGTACATTTCTAGGTTTCAAGGAAAAATAATTTTTCATTTAGCAGTTAGTCAAACTTCACAGAAAACTTGAATGTCCTTAATAATTTTTACCAGGTCTAAATGATACTTTTAACCATTCTATGGCTGAAAGCATTTCTTCTTCTCCATATATATGTACAGAAATGATAGAGTGCCATTTTGATTCATTGAGGAGTGTAGGACAGAAAAAATATGCAATCTTTAGAGTTGTGGTAGTTTGGGGAGGCTGGAATAACATGTTGAAAGAAGATTTAGAACATCATTTCATCATTTAGAAAGATTAATCTAAATTATATGAAACTCCTATTCTAGTGTTCAGGTATCACACGTTTGATTGCATTTAAGGAATGTACCATACATAAATAAATGTACATATTCTGTACCCATACATAAATAAATGTTTTTCTTTTCAGAAGAAAGTTTTAACTAACTGTAAAAATTAAGAAAACAGAGGGGAGAGTGGAGAGAGAGGTGGAATTATTAGACAATTTAGAAGAATAGGACTAAAATGTATATGAATTATTGTTACTGAAAGTGAAAGTCACTCAGTTATGTCCAGCTCTTTGCGACCCCAAGAACTATACAGTTCATGGAATTCTCCAGGCCAGAATACTGGAGGGGGTGGCCTTTCCCTTCTCCAGGGGATCTTCCCAACCCAGGGATCAAATCCAGGTCTCCTTCCATTGCAGGTGGATTCTTTACCAGCTGAGCCACAAGGGAAGTCCAAGAATACTGGAGTGGGTAGCTTATCCCTTCTCCAGTGGATCTTTCCAACCCAGGAATCAAACCAGGGTCTGCTGCATTCCAGGCGGATTCTTTACCAATTGAACTATTAAGGAAGCCCAATTATTGTTGCTAAGTATATTATTTGCAGCAGAATCCAGAATATATCCTTGTAACATAAGTGTATTAAAATGTGATAGAAATGTGCAAAGTAACCTGAGTAAAAACTGAATATGGATTTCTAGTATTTAAGAATTTAGGGACAAAAGTTAATAGAAATATATTCTTCCTGTAAGTCTAAGTAAAGGACCAGGAGAAACCAAAATATCAACTTAGTTTGGATCTATTTCTTTCACCTGAATATGTGACACTGGTGTTTTGAAAGTTAATGTAGAATCATGTAATATGCAATGAACACACAGATGTCAACAAGAGTAAGTGAGGGTCATCACCAAGCTTTTCTGGGAATTGTCACAAAGTTCTGCAATAAAATGGGCTTCCCAGGTGGCACAGTGGTAAAAAATCCACCTGCCTATGCAGGAACTGCAAGAGACGCAGTTTCGGTCCTTGGATTGAGAAGATCACCTGGAGTAGGTAATGGCAACTCACTCCAGTATTCTTGCATGGAAAATTACATGGACAGAGGAGCCTGGCAGGCTACCGTCCATGGGGGTCTCAAAGAGTTGTACACGACTAAGCACACACAGGCAATAAAATAGACATTTCACAGTTTGTTTCATATATACCTTAATCATTGTAGATCTAAGACAGATAATAAATATGGTCTTTTGCAATGAGATTTGTTTCCTAGATGTAATAAGATTCTGACACTTTCAATATTTCATATGGAATCTATCTATGCATTGCTCTCACAGGATTCTCTCTCAAGAGGGATATATTCTTTGTAAGTTGTGGAGGAAGGAAAAGTAAATTACATAAATTAAAAGTTGTCTTCATTCGATTCTACAGGATATCCTAACTCAGAAGATCCCTACCTCATTTCCAATGCTGTGCTTCACCTCTAACCAAAATATGTGTCAGCTAGGAAAAGGCATGAAATTCTATGATAGGATTATGATGTCCTAATTCAAGGAGGCTGTATAAAGACTAATATTTCAAACTGACAGTTTTACCCTCCTTTAAGTAAATACTGCCTTCAGGTACACCTTATTACACCATAGTAAAATTTTGGTTGAGTGAAATGTATGTCTCTCTTTTCTAAAGTAGAAACAGAGCTGTTATGAATATGGACATGGGAAGGTTAATGGCCTGACACCTGACTTTAAGAGGACGTAAAGAATTTTAGGACATAGAATTAATTTTGTTAAAATTGTCTGTCTCTTTCATTCACCTCTGGGACACATGCAATTCTAATACTTGAAGTCCGTTGATATCAACAATTTTTAAGGTAATACTCCAGTCTCTTTTTCGGGGTAAAAAAATAGTTTAATCCCCATTGTTCTCTGCTTTAAGGCCTGTTTCATGAGGATAGCCTCTGGGGGTGGAAAGTGGAGGATGATATAGAATTATATGCCCAGTGGCTTTTGGGGAACTTCTTTTTCTTCTGTCTTCCCCCTTTTCCTTTTTTCCTTTTGGTCCCTGAATGCACAATGGTATTTTATGATCTCTGAAGCTATCAAGCACTGTGTACTCTACAAGTCTCTGATACTAAATTCTGATGAGAGTGTAACTTGTGATGTGTTTTATATATTTATGAAATGGATGGATAGATGAAGTTTTAATCCATACTCAGTATCATGAAGTCCAAAAGTTCAAGTTAAGACTTCCTGAAATTTACAACCCAAATTACATATGCATTCTCATTCATTCACTTCATCAATATTTATTAAGCATCCACTACATTTCAGGCACTATGATCAGTTTTAAGAAAAATAAGAGTTCATCCAAGTTCAGTCTTGGATGAACTACAGGTCTGGGGCTTTGGGATAATGATAAGCAAGATTTTTAAATACTATCTTGAAAGAGTTATAAGTGAGATGTGCACTAAGTATCCTTGTAGCACCGGGGGAAAAGTGACTAATTCTCTCCTGGGGAAGCTGGGAAGCCCTTAGTGAGAAGGTGACATTTAAACAGGGAAGGTACTTAAAATACAGTTGTTAGAAAAGATTAATTTCAGCTAGAGGCAGAAGATACACTTCTGTTATATATGGAACAATGTTTCCTAAAGTGTTCTTTGCCCTCTATGTATAAAATTTCTAAGAATTCTTAAAAATATCAGAACTGCAATAGAAGCTAAACTTATTAGTTACTGAAAGGGCTGACCTGCATTTGCTGCATTTACTGAAACGACCTGCATTTGCTTCCAGTGAAATATCCAGAGGTTTTAGAAGACATATTTTATTTGATATATTTCCTGTCTGATTTGAAAGTATAATATGGCTTATCATACTTATCTCATTTTAAGATTCAAAATAATGTACTATATTGTTTGTATTCTTTTAATTTTGCCATTGCCCCCTGGAAAAAACAGATTTTAAAATTAACATTTGATTTAGTTTGTTTAGGCGTCCGTAACAGAATACCATAAACTAGGTAGCTTCTAAACAACAAAAGTTTATTTCTCATAGTTCTAAGAGGCTGGGGGATCCACGGGCAAAATACTAGCAGATTTGGTGTCTGGTCAGGATTTGCTTTCTGATTGACAGACAGCTGTCTTTTTGCTAACCTCATGTGGCAGAAAAGGGCAGGGAGCTCTCTGAAGCCTCCTTGATAAGGATCCTGATCCCATTCATGAGGGCTCACTCTCAAGACCTCATCAGTTCTGGAAGGCTCCACCTCCAAACACCATCCAGTTGGGGACTAGGCTTCAATATATAAAATGTGGGGAGACACAAACTTGCAGCCTGTAGTAACACCTATCTAGGGCTCCTTTATCCTGGCACTATTAACATTTTAAGCCAGTAATTTTTGTTGTATTGAGGTTACTTTGTGTGTTGAGAATGTCTGGCAGCATCTCTGGCCTTTACTTACCAAATGCCAGTAGAACCCCCTAGCTGTGACAACCAAAATTGTCATGACATTATTAAGTGTTCCTGGGGGGCAAAGTCACCTCAGTTGAGAATTACTGATTTAATTCCAATGTTTTTAAGCACTGTTTTTCACTTTTAAAAATCAGATACTATCCTAGAATCATTCTTATGCTGTAGCACAATATTATTATTACTAGCGTTATTATTTTGTGTCTGGACTGTAATTTCTAAGGAGAGAGAAGTGCTTTTTTCTTTTATCATATACAATATTTTCTAGGTAATTTGGCCTGGCTTGGATATATCACCTAGTGATACAGATCACCTTTTTTTCCTCCCTCAGAGAAAAATATACCTTACATAATTTTAAATAGAAGCATAGGAAAGCACAGACCGAAGGTATACTGCTACCTCTGCCTATCCAGTGTCGTGTCTTGTGTATATGTTTTCACAGTACAAGAGAATACAGTCAGAAATTCCTTTGTGAGAATATAGGTTCTAACATGTTCCTCTGGCTGGCCAGAGGTGGGGAGTGGGGAAGTAGAACACTAAGAAAATGGTTGGGAGGAAGTGATCCTGAACTAGCTGTGCGTGCCTGCTACTCTCAGGTAATAGAGGTAGAAAATCACAAGAAAATGGAAAAGCTAGTTATTGTTCCGAGGATTCTATGAGATGCTTCCCAATTTAAAACTAAGGGCAGGCAGGCCAGGATACAATACTAAGAACAGAAATAAAACCACATATTTACCACTTCAGTGCTACTTCCTGATATGAGGGAAAAAAAATCTCTTTGCTTACCCTCTGCACTCCTGAGGTTTCTTTATTAAATTGTCAAAAGTTTCATTGAACATCATGGGGTTTCTCATTTTCTGAGCAAATGAGAAAATGTTGAATAAAAGGTAAATGAACAATGATGCTTTAAAGAAAACCAAGTCCAGCGATCATGTTATAAAATGCAAGATACTCAAACACAGAAAGAATCATTCTAAAGTCTGGCTCATTTCTTCTAGTTTAGTATTTTTTACATGTGAGAATACTTGGGAAACATTTTAAACTAGTTCTCTTCTTAAAGAGGAATGTTTGGAAGTTTAAAAACTTAGCTAATTAAAATGTACCATATTACAATTGCCAAAGAATGCTAGCTTGAAATTTTACTATAGAATTTCCTCTTCTAGCACCTATGAAACATAGCTCTGCTGGGTTGCTGGGTCATAGAAGCTGCACAAACAATTTTTGTTTTTCTAAGAGCTTCTAGTTTAAGACACTGAAAAGTTAATATATATATATATATATATATATATATATATATATCTTGTATAAATGATAAGAGAATGAGTGGAGAGCTAATTTTTTATAAAAATCCCAACACTGAAATAAACTTTGGTATAAGAATGCTCTGAAGACTAGCAGAAAACATTATCTACAGCTAAAGATATAAAGAATGAATCACAATGAGATGGATAGAAGGAGCAGAGATGTGAAACAGTTAAGACCCGCACCCTGGGTGGGTGACACACAAACAGGAAGACAACTACAATTGACAAAGCCCTGGAAAAGACTCTTGAGAGTCCTTTGGACAGCAAAGATATCAAACCAGTTAATCCTAAAAGTAATCAACCCTGAATATTCATTGTAAGGATTGATGCTGAAGCTGAAGCTCCAATATTTTGGTCACATGATGCATAGAGCTAATTCACTGGAAAAGATTCTGATGCTGGGAAAGATTGAGGGCAAGAGGAGAAGGGGACAACAGAGGATGAGATGGTTGGATGGCATCACTGACTCAGTGGACATGAGTTTGAGTATACTCCAGGAGATGGTGAAGGACAGGGAAGCAGGGCGTGCTGTAGTTCATGGGGTCACAGAAGAGTCTGACACAACTTGACAACTTAATAACAACAATATAAATGCTCCCCACGTAGCGAGAGATCTGAGCCTCCCACTGGGCTCCCCAGACTTGGAGTCCTGCACCAGGAAAATGAGCCTCCAAAAGGTCTGATTTTGAAGGGCAGCAGGACTGGTGTATAGGAGGGTCAGAGGGCTGTAGGAAACAGAGACTCTACTTCACTTAAAAGGTGTGCATGATCTCACATGCTCTGAGTCGCAGTGCAGAGACAGTGATTTCAAAGGAGCCTGGGTCAGCCCACTTGCTGGAGAGCTTCATGGAGAAGGAGGAGGCAATTGGGACTCACTCTGGGGACACAGATGCTGGCAGGAACTATTTGGAAAGTTCATTGTATGATGAGAACACTGGTTCTGGCAAGTGCCATTGTGGAATCATCCTTTCAGCCTCTTTGTACTAGGGACTTACCCTCCTACCAGAAGCTAGCATCAGTTATGAGATCCCTGGGGCTAAGAATCCAGCTGCACTGGGATCCCATCCTACCCCCTAGTAGCAGATCTGGTACCCTAGTGTCCCCTAGTTAGCCACACTGGACCTGGCCTCATGTACCAGTGAATAGGCAGCCACTGCACCAGCTGGGCTGGGGGCCAGTCCTGCATATCAGTAAGCCTACAGAAGTTGCCCCACCACAGTAAAAGGACCCATTCACCCTCATAGAATGTACACTTAGACATAAAGACTGGCGACCAAAGGGCAGTGTGCTTGGGCCCCATAGCATGTCTCCTACTGAGGCCACTTCTCCAAGAATGGGAATTTTAATCTGCCTACCTAAAAGATAAAACTAGCCAAGAGAATTAGACAAAATGAGGAGTCAAAGGAATATGTTGCAATAGAAGAAAGAAGACACAACCCCAGAAGAATTAAGTAAAGTGGAGATGAGTAATCTGTCTGATAAAGAGTTCAAGATAACAGTTATACAAATTAACAAAGAATTAGAAAATACAAAGGACCAAACAGAGCTGAAGAATACAACATATAAAATGTACACTAGGAAGAATCAGCAATAGATGATATAATACAGAGGAATGGATCAGTAAACTGGAAGACAGTAGTGGAAACCAATCAAGTTGAACAGAAAAAAAAAGAATTAAAAAAAATGAGGCTAACAACAGATTTTGAGACAATATTGTGCATACTAACATTAGAGGATACCATAAGCAGAAGAAAGGGAGGAGTTCAGTTCAGTCACTCAGTCGTGTCTGCCTCTTTGTGACCCCATGGACTGGGCAAGACAGGCCTCCCTGTCCATCATCAACTCCTAGAGTTTACTCATGTCCACTGAGTCAGTGATGTCATCCAATCACCTCATCCTATGTCCTCACCTTTGCCTCCCGCCTTCAATCTTTCCCAGCATCAGGGTCTTTTCAAATGAGTCAGTTCTTTGCATCAGGTGGCCAAAGTATTGGAGTTTCAGCTCCAGCATCAGTCCTTCCAATGAATATTCAGGACCGATTTCCTTTAGGATGGGCTGGTTGGATCTCCTTGTAGCCCAAGGGATTCTCAAGAGGCTTTTCCAACACCACAGTTCAAAAGCATCATTTTCTTTGGTGCTCAGTTTTATTTATAGTCCAACTCTCACATCCATACATGACCACTGGAAAAACCATAGCCGTGACTAGACGGACCTTTGTTGGCAAAGTAATATCTCTGCTTTTTAATATGCTGCCTAGGTTGGTCATAACTTTTATTCTAAGGAGCAAGCATCTTAATATCATGACTGCAGTCAACATATGCACTGATTTTGGAGTCCAAAAAAAATAAAATCTGTCACTGTTTCCACTGTTTCCCCATGTATTTGTCATGAAGTGATGGGACCAGATGCCATGATTGTAGTTTTCTGAATGTTGAGATTTAAGCCAACTTTTTCACTCTCCTCTTTCCCTTTTATCAAGGGGCTCTTTAGTTCTTCACTTTCTGCCATAAGGGTGGTGTCAACTGTATATATGAGTTTATTGATATTTCTCTCAGCAATCTTGATTTCAGCTGTTGCTTCATCAAGACCAGGGGTTCTCATGATGTACTCTGCATATAATTTATATAAACAGGGTGACAATATACAGCCTTGATGTACTCCTTTTCCTATTTGGAACCAGTCTGTTGTTCCATGTCTAGTTCTAACTGTTGCTTCTTGACCTGCAAACAGATTTCTCAAGAGGCAGGTCAGGTGGCCTAGTATTCCCAACTCTTTCAGAATTTTCCACAGTTAACGGTGATCCACACAGTCAAAGGCTTTGGCATAGTCAATAAAGCAGAAGCAGATGCTTTTCTGGAACTCTATTGCTTTTTCAATAATGCAATTAATGTTGGCAATTTTATCTCTGGTTCCTCTGCCTCTTCTAAAATCAGCTTGAACATCTGAAACTTCATGGTTCATGTGCTGTTTTGAAGCCTGGCTAGGAGAATTTTGAGCATTACTTTACGAGTGTGTGAGACCCAGTGCAGTTGTGTGGTAGTTTGAGCATACTTTGGCATTGCCTTTCTTTGGGATTGGAGTGAAAACTGACCTTTTCCAGTGCTGTGGCCACTACTGCATTTTCCTAATTTGCTGGCATATTGAGTGCAGAACTTTCACAGCATCATCTTCTAGGATTAGAAATAGCTCAATTGGAATTCCATCACCTCCACTAGCTTTATTCGCAGTGATGCTTCCTAAGGCCCACTTGACTTCACATTTCATGTCTGGCTCTAGGTGAGTGATCGCACCATCGTGATGATCTGGGTCGTGAAGATCTTTTTTGTATTGTTCTTCTGTGTATTCTTGCCACCTCTTCTTAATATCTTCTGATTCTGGTAGGTCCATACCATTTCTTTCCTTTATTGAGTCCATCTTTGCATGAAATGTTCCCTTAGTATCTATAATTTTCTTGAAGAGATCTCTAGTCTTTCCCATTCTATTGTTTTCCTCTATTTCTTTGCACTGATCACTGAGGAAGGCTTTCTTATCTCTCCTTGCTATTCTTTGGAACTTTGCATTCAAATTGGTATGTTTCCTTTTCTCCTTTGCTTTTCACTTCTCTTCTTTTCACAGTTATTTGTAAGGCCTCCTCAGACAGCCATTTTGCTTTTTTTCATTTGTTTTTCTTGGGGATGGTCTTAATCCCTGTCTCCTGTACAATGTCATGAACCTCCATCCATAGTTCATCAGGCACTCTGTCTATCACATCTAACCCCTTAAATCGAATTCTTTCTTCCACTGTGTAATCGTAAGGGATTAGATTTAGGTCATACCTAAATGGTCTAGTGGTTTTCCCTACTTTCTTCAATTTAAGTCTCAATTTGGCAATAAGGAGTTCATGATCTGAGCCACAGTCCACTCCCAGTCTTATTTTTGCTGACTGTATAGAGCTTCTCCACCGTTGGCCACAAAGAATATAATCAATCTGATTTTGGTATTGACCATCTGGTAATGTCCATGTGTAGAGTCTTCTCTTGTGTTGTTGGAAGAGGGTGTTTGCTATGACCAGTGCGTTCTCTTGGCAAAACTCTATTAGCCTTTGCTCTGCTTCATTCTGTACTCCAAGGACAAATTTGCTTGTTACTCCAGGTGTTTCTTGACTTCCTACTTTTGCATTCCAGGTCCCTATAATGAAAAGGACATCTTTTTTGGGTTTTAGTTCTAGAAGGTCTTGTAGGTCTTCATAGAACTGTTCAACCTCAGCTCCTTCAGCATTACTGGTAGGGGCATGGACTTCGACTACCATGATATTGAATGGTTTGCCTTGGAAAAGAACAGAGATCATTCTGTCATTTTTGAGATTTCATCCAAGTACTGCATTTCGGACTCTTTTGTTGACTATGAGGGCTACTCCATTTCTTCTAAGGGATTGTTTCCCACAGTAGTAGATATAATGGTTATCTGAGTTAAATTCACCCATTCAATCCATTTTAGTTTGTTGATTCTTAAAATGTCAACGTTCACTCCTGCCATCTCCTGTTTGACCACTTCCAATTTGCTCCAAATAGGAAAAGGAGTACATCAAGGCTGTATATTGTCACCCTGCTTATTTAACTTATATGCAGAGTACATCATGAGAAACGCTGGGCTGGAAGAAACACAAGCTGGAATCAAGATTGCTGGGAGAAATATCAATAACCTCAGATATGCAGATGACACTACCCTTACGGCAGAAAGTGAAGAAGAACTAAATAGCCTCATGATGAAAGTGAAAGAGGAGAGTGAAAAAGTTGGCTTAAAGCTCAATGTTCAGAAAACTAAGATCATGGCATCTGGTCCCATCACTTCATGGGAAATAGATGGGGAAACAGTGGAAAGAGTGTCAGACTTTATTTTTTGGGGCTCCAAGATCACTGCTGATGGTGATTGCAGCCATGAAATTAAAAGATGCTTACTCCTTGGAAGGAAGGTTATGGCCAACCTAGATAGCATATTGAAAAGCAGAGACATTACTTCGCCAACAAAAGTCCGTCTAGTCAAGGCTATGGTTTTTCCAGTGGTCATGTATGGATGTGAGAATTGGACGGTGAAGAAAGCTGAGTGCCGAAGAATTGATGTTTTTGAACTGTGGTGTTGGAGAAGACTCTCGAGAGTCCCTTGGACTGCAAGGAAATCCAATCAATCCATCCTAAATGATATCAATCCTGGGTGTTCATTGGAAGGACTGATGTTGAAGCTGAAACTCAAATACTTTGGCCACCTCATGTGAAGAGTTGACTCATTGGAAAAAACCCTAATGCTGGGTAGGATTGGGGGAGGGAGGAGAAGTGGACGACAGAGGATGAGATGGTTGGATGGCATCACCGACTCGATGGACATGGGTTTGGGTGGACTCCGGGAGTTGGTGGTGGATAGAGAGGCCTGGCGTGCTGCAATTCATGGGGTCGCAAAGAGTCGGACATGACTGAGTGACTGAACTGAATATGCTTTGATTAGTGGACCTAACATTCAGGTTCCTATGCTATAGTGCTCTTACAGCATCGGACTTTGCTTCTATCACCAGTCACATCCACAAGTGGGTGTTGTTTTTGCTTTGGCTCCGTCTCTTCTTTCTTTCTGGAGTTATTTCTCCACTAATCTCCAGTAGCATATTGGGTACCTACTGACCTGGGGAGACCATCTTTCAGTGTCCTATCTTTTTGCCTTTTCATACTGTTCATGGGGTTCTCAAAGCAAGAATACTGAAGTGGTTTGCCATTCCCTTCCCTAAGGGACCACATTTTGTCAGAACTCTTCACCATGACCCGTCCGTCTTGGGTGGCCCTACATGGCATGGCTAATAGTTTCATTGAGCTAGACAAGGCTGTGGTCCATGTGATCAGATACATTAGTTTTCTGTGATTGTGATTTTCAGTCTGTCTGCCCTCTGATGGATAAGAATAAGAGACTATGGAAGCTTCCTGATGGGAGGGACTGACTGAAAGGGAAACTGGGTCTTGTTCTGATGGGTGGGCCATGCTCAGTAAATCTTTAATGGAATTTTCTGTTGATGGGTGGAACTGTGTCCTTCCCGCTATTTACCTGGTGCCAAACTATGGTAGAAGTAATTAAGATAATGGAGACCTCCTTCAAAAGATCCCATGCATGTACTGCTACACTCACCGCCCTCAACTCTGCAGCAGGCCAACGCATGCCTCTGCTGGAGACTCATGGACACTCCTGGGCAAGTTTCGGTCAGTCTCTTGTGGGGTGAAGATTTTATCAATTTTGTCTTCTGGCTAAACTCTTTTCCCCATTTTTAAACACATTATTGATGCACTCAGAAAAGCAAAATATAACTTAATAACACTTTTTCAAGTGTTCTCAAATTTTCTTTACAAATTGACAAAACTAGTTTTCTCTATTTGTTTCAAAGTTTAACATAATTCAAATCATTTCTAAATAATGAGTTAATGTTGAAATAAACTCTAATTTTCACAGTCATCTTGCCAAATGTTTAGATAATTTTAGCTAAATGGGAATAGGATTTTAATTAGGCCCTGAGATGTGGTTCTTCCTAGTGTATGAAATTCAAAATGATTTGCGTCCGAGTCTTTGCGACCCCATGGATAATATACAGTCCATGGAATTCTCCAGGCCAGAATACTGGAGCGGGTGGCCATTCCCTTTTCCAACGGATCTTTCCAAGTCTCCTGCCTTGCAGGCTGATTCTTTACCAGCTGAGCGAGGAGGGAAGCCTGATTCTGCCCTACTCAAGGTATTCACACAGGAATGTGTGGTGAAAAGCCTTTGAACCAGTGAAGTTGCTCAGTCGTGTCCAACTCTTTGCGATTCCATGTACTGTAGTCTACCAGGCTCCTCCACCCATGGAATTTTCCAGGCAAGAGTACTGGAGTGGGTTGCCAGTGCCTTCTCCAGGGGATCTTCCTGACCCTGGGATTGAACCCAGTTCTCCTGCATTGCAGGCAGATGTTTTACCATCTGAGCTACCAGGGAAGCCCCAAGTGAAAAGCCTTTACTTGTTCTCAAACTTACAGTTGTGATAAATATGTATATGGGCATGAATATGTAAATCTTCAGAGTGAATGTGCACTTCTCTTTCAGTTATTCTTACAATTGCTTGAAGGCTTACCCATAATCATGACAAGACAGCAGACCAAGCCATTGTTCTACCTGTGTGCCTGCTAAGTAGCTTCAGTCATGTCCAACTGTGTGCAACCCTAAAGACTAGAGCCTGCCAGGCTCCTCTGTCCATGGGCTTCTCCAGACAAGAATACTGGGTTGGGCTGCCATGCCCTGTTCTAAGGGGATCTTCCTGACCCAGGGATCAAACCCATGTCTCTCATGTCTTCTGCATTGACAGGTGGGTTCTATACCACTAACGCCACCTGGGAAGCCCCCTTTGCTCTACATCTAGTCGCAAATAGCCAAAGGAGAAAAAAGCCTAGAGGAAAACCCAGAGTTAACTTTTCTGATGACCTGAAAGGATTATCACCCTAAAGAAAGCTATTTGGAATGTATTTGTGTATTTACCAAGATAATTTATTTAGATTTTTAAAAGGAACTAAGTACATATTTTTATTTTCCATTTAAATGGTAAGAAACATGCTTTATTCTGTCATTGAAAATTTGTGAGATTTTTTCCACTTTTTTAACATTTAGAACTTTTTCAATTTTTGCAATCAGATAAGGTGATCCAACTTCCAGGGCTATCACTTAACAATCTGTGTAACCTTGGGCATACTACTCTAAACCTCAGTTTCCTCATCCTTAAAACAGAATGATAATATCATCAATTTCACAAATTGTTACAAGTTTAAATGGCACATAATAAGTGTTCAGTCAATGTTAACTATCAAAATTATGCTATTTTATTATTATTGCAATAATAAAATCAATTGAAATACCACTAATCTCAATTGTTCAACAAATCCTTTAGCTTCATTCTAAATTCTTACAGTAATTCTGAGTGGGAGGTTGTTGTGTTTTATAGAGATAAGCTTAAATAAATAACTTCTTTTTTTAGTTGTTAAACTTGCTACTACTTAGAAAAAATATTTATTAATACAATCATTCAAATTGAGACATGAACCACACACAAATCAACGAAATCATTATGAAGGCTGGGAAATCACTAAGTTGTTAGAATGTATTATGTAAACAACACAAAAATTGAGCAAATAAACACTGGAAATATCCTCAGGGATTTTATTTTATCTAGGAAACTAATTGTTTTTCTGCTTCCTATTTTTATTGCAACCCTCTAAAAACTGTCATAAATGTAACTGGGAGATAAATCAATATCACAAAATAGAGCAATTCAAAATGCACAGAAATAGTTACAAAAGTTTTTCTACAGTTCCCTAGATTTATTTCTTTAAGCCTTTTCGAACTCTTGAAACTCTCTCAATCTTATATGTTATGCCATGATATTTAGCATCTGTTTTTCTAATGCAACTATTTCAACTATATCATATCATCTGAATCCAAATATTTTCTCTTTTGTTTTAATGTAACAAAGGGAAAATCTTTTAGGAGAAAAGTAGAAATTGTAGATTATGATAAAATACACACACAAAGAAAGAGTGGCAGTCATGTATTAACCAGCATCATCTTCGTGAACATGACATACATTAGAAAAATAGTTCTCAAAGTAGCATCACACACATAAAATTCACCCAAGGTGCTTTTAGGCATTAATCCCAGCATATGCATCAGATCTCCAAAATCAAATCTCTGGAACTAAAACTTGAGAATCTGCAAGTGCCCCAGAAGATAACAAGGGCCCAGGTGATTTTTAAACTGAGAACTATGAACAACTTAACACTGTATAATAATGTCCAATACACCTATATAGCACTAAGTATTGCCACACAAGCAGGCTCCCATGCAAATACCAATCAATACATATGTACCAACCTTGTGGAAACATGCCTTTAAGCCTTGCCTTGTAATATGGTCTTGTTATAAAATATTTTATACCTGTTATTTCTTAACAGTTTCTAAAACATATTTACTTACACTATCTCCTTGGATGCCCCAAACAATTCTTTGACATGAAACTAAGCAAATTATCATTGTCACTTGCAAAAGGAGAAATTAACACTTATCTTACTTTATCCTAGAGACAAGAGATGAAGTGGTGTGGGGCAGAGGTTGATGTGAAATTTGGAGGGGTGAGGACAAAACCCACATCTTTTAGCCCTTGGTTTAATGTTTGTGTTCTCACTATACTGATCATTAGAAGGCAAGAATTTCCTTAGTATTCATTAGAACAAAACTATTTGTCTAGAAAGAATATGATAAACACACATACGGCAAAAATGTAACACGCTGATAGCAAGTCAACGGGTGATTTGCAATAATAATGGTTACAGTGTTTTAAATTTATAACCATTTTATAATGTTATAAAATCCATAAACATCTACCAGTGGTTTCAAAACAAAGCTTTTATCTTCACCACTCTCTTCATGCTGGGGAAAAAAAGGGTTAAAATAGCCACCACTTTATTTGCAGTACTACCTACAATTAAAATTATTTTATGTGTAAAGATTAGTTTGTTATATTAGGTATATAATTTTATAATTCTAATCTCTTTCTCACAGCATTATAATTTTTAATACTGTACTTTATAAAGAACAGAGTAAAATCCTAGCCACATATAGCTGAACGAACTCATCCATTCAACAAAATTTTATTGAGTGCCCAAAATGCATAAGGACCTGTGTGAGCTGCCAGGAATGCATAGATGAAGTCAGTCCCTTGATTAGCATTTACTTTCTCTTGTTTAGGATTCCATTGACTTCTAACTTAACAGGTATTTTTTAGAGTAGAGCTATCTGAAGTGAAGTTAAGTACTTTTCACATTGACATGTATTCTGTTTTAAAGCTTCTAAGTCTGCAGTTGACTCCTGCATCACTTACAATGGGAATATAAAATTGCCTGGGAATGACTACTTCTCCTTCACATTTATAAATTAAATTCATTTATTTCAATGTAAAAGTAAGATTGACCTGGAACTTGCCACATTTACATGTTTAAAACTATCTTGTTATACTGACTTGCATTAATTACTTTGTCTAGGCAAGTTACCTTCTCCAAGTAAATGCTTTCCAGTGCCTTATTAGCTATGTTTCAATGTCACACAAAACTAAATTATTAAAAGAAAGTTGTATTATAAATAAATCCTTGTCTTAGTGTGTTCCTCTGCTTCTATCTACTCCATAGATATCTTAACTATATCTAATACACAAATGCTTCCTCAGCCATATTGACTGAAAGATCTTCAGTTTCACTGAGGATGTATAGTATACACAACTGTTTTGTTATTGATTATATTAATGAGTGCCTGAAAAACTATGAATGGCCATCCCCAAGAAAAATAAATGCAAAAAGGCAAAATGGTTGTCTGAGGAGTACTTACAAATAGTTGGGAAAAGAAGAGAAAAGACAAGGGAGAAAAGGAAAAATATATCTGAATGCAGAGTTCCAAAGAACAGCAAGGAGAGAAGAAAGCCTTCTTCAGTGATTAATGCAAACAAATAGAGAAAAACAATAGAATGGGAAAGACTAGAGGTCTCTTCAAGAAAATTAGAGATACTAAAGGAACATTTCATGCAATGGTGGGCAGTATAAAGGAAAGAAATGGTATGGACTTAATAGAAGCAGAAGATATTAAGAAGATGTGGCAAGAATACACAGAAGAACGATACAAAAAGATCTTCATGACCCAGATAACCGCAATGGTGTGACCACTCACCTAGAGCCAGACATCCTGGAATGCGAAGTCAAATGAGCCTTATAAAGCATCACTATGAACAAACCTAGTGGAGGTGATGGAATTCCAGCTTAGATATTTGAAATCCAAAAGATGATGCTGTGAAAGTGCTGCACTCTATATGTCAGCAAATTTGAAAACTCAGCAGTGGCCACAGGACTGGAAAAGGTGAGTTTTCATTCCAATTCCAAAGAAGGGCAATGCTAGAGAAGGTTCAAACTACTGCACAATAGCACTCATCTCACACGCTAGCAAAGTAATGCTCAAAATTCTCCATGCTAGACTTCAACAGTACATGAACTGAGAACTTCTAGATGTTCAAGCTGGATTTAGAAAAGGCAGAAGAACCAGAGATCAAATTCCCAACATCCATGGAATCATCGAAAAGGCAAGGAAATTTCAGAGAAAATTCTACTTCTGCTTTACTGACTACGCCAAAGCCTTTGACTGTGTGGATCACAACAAACTGTGGAAAATTCTTAAAGAGATGGGAATACAAGACCACATTACCTGCCTCCTGAGGAATCTGTATACAGGTCAAGAAACAACAGTTAGAACTGGACATGGAACAATGGACTGCCTCTAAACTGGGAAAGGAGTACGTCAAGGCTGTATATTGTCACCTTGCTTAATTAACTTATATGCAGAAAACACCATGCGAAAGGCCAGACTGAATGAAGCACAAGCTGGAATCAAAATTGCAGGGAGAAATATCAATAACCTCAGATATGCAGATGACACCACTCTAATGGCAGAAAACAAAGAAGAACTAAAGAGCCTCTTGATGAAAGTGAAAGAGGAGAGTGAAAAAGCTGGCTTAAAATTCAACATCCAAAAAACTAAGATCATGGCATCTGGTCCCATCACTTCATGGCAAATAAATGGGGAAAACAATGGAAAGACAGGAAAAGTTTAACATAAAGAATTACTAACCATAACATGAAATAACAGAGGATAGAAAGGAATGCACAGGTGATGTAGAGTACAGATACTAACCTCATGGCTAAGACAGATCCTGCCTATGGAAGCAATTTTCACTGAATCTACAAAACTGCCCTGATTCTAAAAGAGAAATTCCTTTGTTTTCCAGTGACCCTCCAGTATACTCTATTGATGAAGCATAGCTTCATGACAGCTGACAAAGGAGATATGTTTACAAGACCAAGGTCTAGGATCACAGAGTCCAATATTGATAGGGATTTGGAGCTGAGAAACTAAATTCATAACTGGTCCATTAGTATCTGTTGTATAATTTTGCAAACTTCTGAGTTAATTTTAGTGTTTTGTGAAGCTGTTTTCTAAAGTAAATTAATGGGCAGCATCTATTAAGAAAGATGAGAGAAATAAAGAATGTAGTAGAATGTAAATGTCCATTTATAAAGTTATGAGAGACTAGTAGAAAATATTGAGTGACATCTGGCAAGAGCTCAGAAACATATCAAAAGCAGTGGTACATATCAGTGAAATATTACTATGAACATATTTTAAATAAAAAGTTGACTAGACCAGGAAAATCATGGATGACTAGCACCCCTCCCCCGACACATTCATGCATACATATGTATTTTGACTTTAATGTTAATGAAATTTTAAAACTGAATTTCATGTGTGAGTGCATATCTATGGCAAGATATTGAATCAAACTATCATTACACATGGTAAATTAACCTTAGAGAGCCACTGAAACTTGTGGAAGAGTAAATGACAGCAGCAAATTGTCATTTAGTATCATCAATGATGTTTGGTCTTTTCCAGATGAATTTACACCCTTTCAAGTGTAAAAGTCAAATACTTTCATAGTTGATTAATTTTTCCCTCTTTCTCATTCATTTTTTATATTTATTTATTTTTAAATTTTTTATTGGAGTTTAATAGATATACAATGTTGTATCACTTTCAGATGTACAGAAAAGTGAATCTGTTATACAAATACCTATATCCACTCTTTTTAAGATTCTTTTCCCATATAGGCCATTACAGAGTACTGAGTAGAGTTCCTATGTGGTACAGTATATGCTTGTTAGTTATTAATTTTAAATATAGTAGCGTGCATGTGTCAACTCCAGTCTTCCAATTTATCCCTCTCCCCTTTAGCCTCAGGAACTATAAGCTTATTTTCTACATATTTTATAGATAAGTTCATTTGAAGCCCTTTTTTAGATTTCACATATAAACAATATCATATTTGTCTTTCTCTTTCTAACTTACTTCACTCAGTATGAGAACCTGTAGGTCCCATTCATATTGCTGCAAATGTCGTTCTCTTTTATGGCTGAGTAATATTCTCTTGCATACATGTACCACATTCTTTATAGTTTTACTTTATGGCAGTAGAACCTGTGTTAATAGGTCCTTGAATACATGATTTAAAGTAACTTTGAAAGATAGCATTCTCCAAAGTTACTTATCACTTGACAAAACAAGTCCAAGAAAAAATAGTTATGCAAATTTCTATATAGGGCTCTTAATCGTCATAAATAATGTATTGTAAATAAAGTGCTACACTCATAATTCCATTTATGCTTTAAATTTAACTGTGCTTACAGAAGTCCTAAAAAAGACTGCATTTCCTAACCCCGTGAAGTCCACTCTGCTGTATTTAACACTTTGGACAAAACAAATTTTTTTAAAGATAAAGCACAAATTAGCACCTTATCAAGCTTTCAATATGTTCTACTACAATTCTAAGAAATAGCTTGTGATTGCAGATTCTTTTTATCAACCCTATCTCAAAGTTAACTCCAACTTTAAAACCTCTTTTTTAAGTTAAAATACAGTCATTTCTAAAAACACGAGTTCTATTCTACTCTGTTCATACTCTGTATGGCCCTGCTGCTGCTGCTAAGTCGCTTCAGTCATGTCCGACTCTCTGCGACTCCATAGACGGCAGCACACCAGGCTCCCCCATCCCTGGGATTCTCCAGGCAAGAACACTGGAATGGGTTGCCATTTCCTTCTCCAATGCATGAAAGTGAAAAGTGAAAGTGAAGCCGCTCAGTCGTGTCCGACTCTTAGCGACCCCATGGACTGCAGCCCTCCAGGCTCCTCCATCCATGGGATTTTCCAGGCAAGAGTACTGGAGTGGGTTGCCATGATACTTAATTCCTCTAAACACTTGACTGTTCTTATCTAGATGATAGAGGTAATAACTCCTTCATAGTGTCATTATCAGTGTTAACTGAGGCAATATATTCAATACATCTAAGAATCTTAGTCAACTGCTTCACATACATTTAGTGCTTATTATATAACTACTATGATAATGAGGCTGAAAATATACAGTTGAATGGGAATTTAGAATTTAGAAAAAAAATTATTGCACTTACTAAAAGCAAACATCATATCATACTGGCACCAAGGATTAAGAGGATTCATGTTGATAAATATTTCTCAGTCAAACTTATTGTTGGAAGGAATGATACCAGTCACACTGATACTATTTGCTCATTTTAAATTCAGTTGATCTGTCAGGACTTAGAAGTGAGAATATTGACGTGATACATAGTAATTTTCTATCCCCACATCCAGTTTTAAAATATTTCTCATGAAAGGAAAAATAAGATGAAGCAAAATGTTCGTAAGAGGAACTAGGCTGGCCATAAAAAACCTAATCTGTAGCATACTCACTTCTGAAAGAGAGAACTTGAAAACTTCAAAAAGTAATATCCTAAAGCTGAGTAAGATCCTCAATTAAAATCTTTCAGAGGAAGAACTATATGCATGAGCTCTGTTATACTTAGTGAGTTGAAATCAAAGATAATGAAAAGATATATGTGGGAGTATAATCACTTTAAGTCAATCTGGTAATCCAAAACATTTATAATCAGATGAATTATAGGGTGAAGATTCCCTTTATGATGTTGTTCACCATAGGAACTCATCAAGTAGGTCTTTTCTTATGCTATTTAAACTCTGATGAATATTTAAATCTATCTTTCATCTTTATACTGATGCATAACTGACTTATAATATTGTAGTTTTAGGTGTATAACAGAGTTATTCAACATTTTTATGTATTACAAATGATCGCCATGATAAGGCTGGCTACCATCTGTCACCATCCAAAGTTATTATAATATTATTGACTACATCCCTATATGGTCCTTTATAGCCATATGAGTTCTTTAAATATTTTGTGACTTTGAAGTTTGTACCTCTTTATCTTCCTCACCTACTTCATTCATCCCACCGCACCATTGTCCTCCGGAAGCCACAAGTTTTTTCTCTGTATCTGTGAGTCTGTTTATGTTCTGTTCAGTTTGTTCATTTGTATTTTTAGATTCCACATATAAGTGAAATCATATAGTATTTGTGTTTCTGTGACTTGTTTCACTTAGGAAAATACCCTCTATGTCCATCCATGTTGTAGCAATGGCAAGATACCATCAATTTTATCTGTGTAATATTCTTTTGCACATATATACCACATCTGCTTGATCCTAGTAATGGACACTTAGATTGCATCTGTAGCTTGGTTATTGTAAATAATGCTGCAGTGAACATAGGAGTGCATATATCTTTTCAAATTAATGGTTTTATTTTCTTCAGAAAAATACTCAGAAGTGGAATTGCTGAATTGAATGGTAGTTCTAATTTTATTTTTTTCAGAAACCTTCTTATTGTTTTCCATACTGGCTGTATCAATTTATATTCCCCCCTCAACAGTGTGCAAGAGTTCCCTTTTCGCAACATCCTTGCCATCATGTTATTTATCTTTCTGATAATAGCCAGTGTGACAGGTGAGACATGATATCTCATTGTGATCTTCTTCCCTCTTGATCAGTGATGTCTAGCATCTTTTTGTTTGTCTGTTAACCCATTTGTATTTCTTTTTAAAAATGTCTGTTCAAGTTATCTTCCCATCTTTTATGGCCCTGATTGTTGCTGGTTTTTTTTTTTTTTTTTTTGGGTCTGAGTTGTGAGGTCTTTTTTATATTTTCAATATTAATCCTTTATAAAATATATCATTTGCAAATATTTTTTTTCCATTCGGTAGGCAACTTTTTTATTTTGCTAAAAGTTTCCTTCACTGTGCAAAATCTTTTTAGTTTGATGTAGTCACATTTGTTTGTTTTTGCTATTTTTCTTCTTGCCTAAGGAGACATATCAAAAAAAAATTGCTAAGATTGATGTCAAAAAGCATACCGTTTTCCTCTAGGAGTTTTATGATTTCTGTTCTTACATATAATTCTCTAATCCATTCAGAGTATATTATATATAATATGAGAAAACAGCCCAATTTGATACTTTATATGTAGCTGTTTGCTTTTCCCAACAGCATTTTTGAAGAAGACAATTTTTACCCATTGTACATTCTAAACTATTATGTGTAGATTAGTTGATAAATATGAGTTTATTTCTGGGGTCTCAAATCTGTTCCATTGATTTGTTTGTCTGTTTTGTACCAGTACCATAGTGTTTTGATTAATGTAGCTTTGTAGTACAGTTTTAAAGCAAGTATGATACTTCCAGCTTTGTCCTGTCTCAAAAGTGTTTTGGCCATTCAGAGTTTTTCTGTGTTGCCATACAAACTGTAGAATTATTTGTTGTAACTCTGTGACACATGCCACTGAAATTTTGATAGGGATTGCACTGAATTTGTAGATTGTCATGGGTAGTATGGTCATTTTAACAATATTAATTCTTCTAATCTAGGATCATAGTGTATATTTCCATTTGTTTGTGTTATATTCAATTTCTTTTACCAGGGCTTATAATTTTCTAAGTACAGCTCTTTTACCTTTTGGGTTAGATTTATTCCTAGGCATTTTATTCTTTCTGATGCAAATGTAAATGCATTTTCCTTAATTTCTCTTTATGATAGTTCATTTGTACTGTATAGAAACATAAAAGATTTCTGTACATTAATTTTCTTGAAACTTTATTAAATTCATTTATTAGTTCTAACAGTCCTTTAGAGGCATCTTAAGGATTTTCTATATATAGTATCATGGTGGCTCAGCTGGTAAACAATCTGCCTGAATGGCAAGAGCAGGCATTCTTGGCTTAGTGAAAGGTTTTTACCATTGAGTATGATGTTGGCTGTAGGTAGGTCAAATATAGTATGTTGAGGTACATTCCCTTTATACCCACTTTGTTGAGAGTTTTTATTATAAATGCCTGTTAATTTTGTCTTCTTTCTTAAGCACAAGTTTTTCTAAGAATGGGACAACAGAAAAGAGGTCTTAGATTGTGGTTAGTTAGTCCTGATTAGAAGGCCCTTGAGCTCTACACAGAGGTAAGTTTTTGCTAATGCTTATGGAAGCAGACACTAACAATGACATATTGAACTAAATTCACCTTTGCACAAATCAGTTGTTTCCCCACCATTTCACCACATCTATGCATTTCCCCCTACCTCATCTTCACATAACAGTACATTTTAGGCAGCAACTGTTAAGCCCAACAAAGTATATATAGACTGCACACGTGCTCAGACACTTCAGTCGTGTCCAACTTTTTGCATCCCCACAGTCTGTAGACCACCAGGCTCTTATGTCCACAAAATTTACAAAAGTAATTGCTGTTTTGGACTGTGAGTTTTAAATCATTATAACTAGGCTGAAACATATCTTTATTAATCAAAATAGGAACCATTACAATCAACACATTTTAGACAATGGGAAATAAGTTTGTTTATTCTAATAGTATAAAAATCTGTGCTTTGGGATTTGACCAACTCTTGGAAAGCATTCTCTGCCTCCTGCAGGTTGTGGAAGCATATCTCCTGCAAAAAATTTTTGAGATGCTTCAAGAAGTGGTAGTCAGTTGGTGAAAAGGTGAATATGACGGATGAAGCAAAACTTCGTCGTCCAATGCTTTCAGTGTTTGAAGCATTGGTTGTGCCATGTGAGGTCAGGGGTTGTCGTGCAGAAGAATTGGGCCCTTTCTGTTTACCAATGCGGGCTGCAGTATTGCAGTTTTTGGTGCATCTCATCGATTTGCTGAGCATACTTTGCAGATGTAATGGTTTCACTGGGATTCAGAAAGCTGAAGTGGATCAAATGGGCAGCAGATCATCAAACAGTGACCATGATCATTTTTGGGTGCAAGTTCAGCTTTGAGAAGTGCTTTAGAGCTTCTTGTCAGTTCAATCACACTGAATTTGTCATCTCCAGTTGTCATACACAACCCACTTTTCGTTGCACATCACAGTCCAATCAAGTAATGGCTCACTGTTGCTGCGTAGGATAGAAGAAGATAATATTTCAAAACATGACTCTCTTGATTTTAAGTCAGCTCATGAGGCACTCACTTATGAGCTTTTCATCTTTCCAATTTGCTTCAAATGCTGAATAATCCTAAAATGGTCTACGTTTAGTTCTTCGGCAACTTCTCATGTAGTTGTAAAAGGATTAGCTGCGGTTATTGTCAACTTTTGATGGCTGGCCACTGTACTCCTCATCTTCAAGGCTCAGTTTCCTTTGCAAAACTTCTTGAACCAACATAGAGTCTTTGAGAGCTATATGTTCATTAGCAGTTTCTGGGCCAAAGTTATTATTGATGTTGGGAGCTGTCTTTGCTTCTTTACAACCCATTTTGAACTTGAGTAAGAAAATCACTTGAATTTGCTTTTTGTCTAGCATCATTTTCATAGTCTAAAGTAAATATAACAAGTACTAAGTAATAAGTCATTAGGAAAAAAAAACATAAAGTCATGTCCATGACAGTGAAGTATAATATAATCACATTTATTTAAGAATGTATTCCAATATCAAATGGCAAATTTCAACAATGCAGAATTGCAGTGACTTTTGCATCAACCTCATAATTCAATCAAAAAGGCCTACTTTTAATATCTTATACAATAAAAGAAAATTCTATGATTTATTAGACATGCCCTTTATGATACAGATATTAGCAGTAGAAACTCTCATATGTATTATGATGCATAAGTTGGTCTAATAAAAACATAATTTGCTATATATATAACAAGTAGAAATATTTTTTATATCAGCTAAACATTTTATTTATTTTTTATTGGAGTATAGTTAAACAATAATGTTGCGTTATTCAGGTGTACAGCAAAGTGAGTCAGTTGTACATATACATATTTATTGTTGCTGTTCAGTTGCTAAGTTGTGTCCAACTCTTTGTGACCGCATGAACTGCAGCACTCCAGGCTTCCCTGTTCTTCATTATCTCCCACAGTTTACTCAAACTCACATCCATTGAGTCAGTGATGCCATCCAACCATGTCATCCACTGTCACTCCCTTCACCTCCTGCCCTCAATCTTTCCCAGCATTGCGATCTTTTCCAGTGAGTCAGCTCTTTGCATCAGGTTGCCAAAGTATTGGAGCTTCAGCTTCAGCATCAGTCCTTTCAGTAAATATTCAGGGCTGATTTTCTTTGACTTGTTCGATATCCTTGCAGTCCAAGGGACTCTCATGAGTCTTCTCCAGCATCACAGTTCAAAAGCATCAATTCTTTGGTGCTCAGCCTTCTTTATGGTCCAATTCTCATATCCATACATGACTCCTAAAAAACCATAGCTTCAACAATATGGACCTTTGTTGGCAAAGTGATGTCTCTGCTTTTTAATACACTGTCTAGATTTTTCATAGCTTTTCTTCAAGGAGTAGGCATCTTAATTTCACAGTTGCAGTCACTGTCTGTAGTGATTTAGGAGCCCAAGAAAATAAAACCTGTCACTGTTTCCACTTTCCCCCCTTTTATTTGCCATGAAGTAATGGACCAGATGTCATATATCCAAACTTATTTTAGGTTCCTTTTCAATATATTTCATTATAAAGTATTGAGTAGAGTTCCCTGTGCTATACCATAGGTTCTTATTAGTTATCTGCTTCATGTAATATGTAGAAAACAATCTTATGGCTACCATGGGGGAAAAAGGGAGGGAGGATAAAGTGAGAGATTGGGATTCACATATACATACTACTATATATAAAATAGAACCTATCATATTCAAATTAACTAGTGCTATGGACTGAATGTTTACGGCCCCTGAAAAATTCATATTCTGAAATCTTAACCTCCAGTATATTTTGAGGTGGGACTTTTGGTAGGTGATTAGGATTAGATGATGCAATTAATTTACTCTGCATGGTACTTGATGTATCATAAAAGCACAATATAGTTTAGCTATTATTCTAGAAGGTAAGGGTAACATGAGACAGCTTGCTCATTTAATTCTGTATACTGGAAATGATCTAGTGAACTACTGTCTATTTTTATATTTGTCAAAGTATTCTCTTTCAGGGCCTCCCAGGTGGCATAGTGGTAAAGAACCTGCCTGCCAATGAAGGATGAGCAAGAGAAGCAGGTTTAATCCCTGGGTTGGGAAGATCCTCTGGAGCAGGAAATGGCAACCCACCCCAGTATTCCTGCCTGGAAAACCTCATGGACAGAGGAGCCTGGCGGGCTACAGTCCATGGGGTCGCAAAGAGTTGGACAAGAGTTAGTGACTTAGCATGTATGCATGCAAGGGCCCAATAAAATTTGTTCAGATTTTGTTAAGTATACTGATAATTTTTCCCACTTGCAACCACAGTAAGGTCATGACTAAACATAGAGGGCAGAGGTATGGACTGGACAGGTCCCAATATTAATATATATTTATATAATGATGATTATGAATAACTGGCATGAAAGAAATGAATTAAACAATGCCCCATGGAATTATATGTTTATTTAATGATTTTGTCAAAATTAAAATACACAGCATTTCAACATTTGAAAGAAATGTCTTCTGAGCATTTGCTCAATATTTTTCTCATATAAACAACTATATAAAATGATTATATTAACTATTGCTATAGCTAAAATGTATACGGCACTTTTTTTTACGTGCCAACTGATTTACAGGATTTTTTTATTTAGACGTAACAACAGACTTATAAGGATGGTCTAATTATCTGGTTATATGGTTATAACCATTTACAAGATAAGGAAACTAAGGCTCTAAAAACTTAAATAGCTCAAAGAAGGAAATCCAGATGGAAGACTATTTTGCCTAACTCTGAAGCTACATATTTCTAGTTTTTACCTATTTCACCCAATTTCTTCTATATTTATCTTGAGGACGGTTTTAGATTTCCCCACAAAACCTGTTTAACCTATAAAAGAGAACCTTTGACTGCCTTAACTTCCTTCATTTTATTTTTTCAAAGTATTAACTTTTGAAGGGCCCGGACTGTACCTTAAGCTCTAAGGGCTTTAGGCAGTGGCCCTTGCTGGAGAAGCCTAAGGAATAATACCTGACTCATTCTTTAATTTGCATACAAGAAGGACTAGGGCTGTCACTGAAACACTTTCCAAGAGTTCAGGATTGGCTAACAAAGTCAGGTTGCCTCTTCAAACCTGGCACTAGAGTGGGATTTGCCAACATAATTAAGATCTTTGGAAACAGTCTTTTTCAGAGTACCTCTGCCACTCAGAGAATTATTTGTCTTTAATTGTTTGTGTATGTGTGTGTTTTTGTGTGTTTTCCTTGCCTATATTTGTTAATGATTAACATAGTATACCACTGAATGACAAATACTTATAAAAGTAAAACATATTTTCTTTTCCTTCTATAATTCCAAGGCATTATGCAGATAAAATGTCATTATTTAATTCTTTATTTCTGAGCAAAGACAAAGAAACAATTTATTTTATATTTAAGAAGAAAAGGGAGAAAAAAAGAAAAACTCCCCACTGCCCAAATTTCCATTTACCTCACAAATTTGAGTTACTATAGTTGACTTAACATACACCAACTATATCTTGGAAGGAAATGGCATGAAGGTTTATTAAATTTGCAGTTTTCTCTGTGTTCAGATATAGCTGCCCTAAAATTTTTCCCCCTGCAGCATGATACACATGTACTTTCCGTTAATACAAGAAGAGGCAAACGCAGTAAAAATTTTTGGTGCTTTGAATGGAATTTATTAATAGTATATATAACTTTGGTTATAGCATGATATGAATACATTTTCTATGTCACTCTGCAAAGAGAAATTGTTTTCAGTTCAGTTAAGTTCAGTCATTCAGTCATGTCCATGGACTGCAGCACGCCAGGCCTCCCTGTCCATCACCAACTGCTAGAGCTTTACTCAAACTCATGTCCATCAAGTCAGTGATGCCATCCAACCATCTCATCCTCTGCCATCCCTTTCTCTTCCTGCCTTCAATCTTTCCCAGCATCAGAGTCTTTTCAAATGAGTAAGTTCTTTGCATCAGGTGCCAAAGTATTGGAGTTTCAGTTTCAACATCAGTCCTTCCAATGAATATTCAGGACTGATTTCCTTTAGGATGAACTGGTTGGATCTCCTTGCAGTTCAAGGAACTCTCTAGAGTCTTCTCCAACACCACAGTTCAAAAGCATCAATTCTTCGGCGCTCAGCTTTCTTTATAGTCCAACTCTTACATCCATACATGACTAATGGAAAAACTATAGCTTTGACTAGATGGACCTTTGTTGGCAAGTAATGCCTCAGTTTTTTAATATGCTGTCTAGGTTGGTCATAGATTTTCTTTCAAGGAGCAAGCGTCTTTTAATTTCACAGCTGCAGCCACAATTTGCAGTGATTTTGAGCTCAAAAAAATAAAGTCTCACTATTTTCATTGTTTCTACATCTATTTGCCATGAAGTGATGGGACCAGATGCCATGATCTTAGTTTCCTGAATGCTGAGTTTTAAGCCAGCTTTTTCACTCTCCTCTCTCCTTTCATCAGAGGCTCTTTAGCTCTTCTTCACTTTCTGCCATAAGGGTGGTGTCATCTGCTTATCTGAGGTTACTGATACTTCTCCCGGCAATCTTGATTCCAGCTTGTGCTTCATCAAGTCCAGCATTTCGCATGATGTACTCTGCATCATAAATAAGCTGGGTGTCATTATACAGCCTTGACATACTCCTTTTCCTATTTGGAACCAGTCTGTTGTTCCATGTCCAGTTCTTACTGTTGTTTCTTGACCTGCATACAGATTTCTCAGGAGGCAGGTAAGGTGGTGTGGTATTCCCATCTCTAAGAATTTTCCAGTTTGTTGTGAGCCACACAGTCAAAGGCTTTGGCATAGTAAATAAAGCAGAAGTAAACATTTTTCTGGAACTCTCTTGCTTTTTCGATTGATCCAACGGATGTTGGTAACTTGATCTTGGTTTCTCTGCCTTTTCTAAATCCAGCTTGAACATCTGGAAGTTCACGGTTCATGTACTGTTGAAACCTGGCTTGGAGAATTTTGATCATTACTTTGCTAGTATGTGAGATGAGTGCAATTGTGAGGTAGTTTGAATATTCTTTGGCATTGACTTTCTTTGGGATTGGAATGAAAAGTGACCTTTTCCAGTCCTGTGGCCACTGCTGAGTTTTCCAAATTTGCTGGCATATTGAGTGCAGCACTTTCGCAGCATCATCTTGAAATATCTAAGTTGGAATTCCATCACCTCCACTATCTTTGTTCATAGTGATGCTTTCTAAGGCCCACTTGACTTCACATTCCAGGATGTCTGGCTCTAGCTGAGTGATCCTGGTTATCTGGGTCATGAAGATTTTTTGCATAGTTCTTCTGTGTATTCTTGCCACCTCTTCTTAATATCTTCTGCTTCTGTTAGGTCCATACCATTTCTGTCATTTATTGAGACCATCTTTGCATGAAATGTTCCCTTGGTGTCTCTAATTTTCTTGAAGAGATCTCTAGTCTTTCCCATTCTATTGTTTTCTTCTATTTGTTTGTATTGATCTCTGAGGAAGGATTTCTTATCTCTCCTTGCTATTCTTTGGAACTCTATTTTCAAATGAGTATATATTTCTTTTTCTCCTTTGCCTTTAGCTTCTCTTCTTTTCACAGCAAAGAGGTTCTGTTTTACCCTTTATCAAGTAGATGAAGATCAAGTGAAGTGAAAATCAGTCAGTTGTGTCCAACACTTTGTGACCCTATGGAATATACAATTCATGGCATTCTCCAGGCCAGAATACTAGAGTGGGTAGCTGTTTCCTTCTCCATGGGATCTTCCCAACCCAGGGATCGAACCCAGGTCTCCTGCATTACTGGCACATTCTGTACTGGCTGAGCCATAAGGGAAGCCCAAGAATGCTCGAGTGGATAGCCTACCCTTGCTCCAGCAGATCTTGACCCAAGAATCGAACTGGGGTCTCCTTCATTGCAGGTGCCAAAATACATCATTATTATGATGTTTAAATGGATTATTTGAATTTATATGAAATGAAAAAACCATTAAATTAAACCATACATTTGTATATAATAAATATATTTGCATGCAGAAATATATTTTACTATTTTCTTATGGCAACACTCTTCCTTATCTACAAAGAAAAATGCAAATTCCTCTTTGTCTCTCTTTTAATCTATTTAGTGAATAACAATCTTTCATATGTCTTTGTCATGGAAGTGTTTTTATATTAAAGAAAATAAGCTAAAATACAAAATTATGTACAGTTTTATATCAAGAAAAATAAAATTACTGGTTAACATATAAATTAGAATTCAAGACTCTATAAATCACCTATTTCTCTTTGTCAATTAAATATCATATCCTGAAGTCATTTGGGAATTTTTTGTCAATGTAATTTAAAGTGGGGTTTATCTATCTGAATGTTCTGAATGCCTCTTCTAATATTTAAAATATATTCATTTCATTAAATTTAATAGTAAGCATATAGTATTTTACTAATATAATTATGTATATTGGTTTTATGGGTTGAATTTTTGCATTCCCACACCCACCAAAAGTCATATGGAAGTCCTAACTCTGTGCTTCCCAAAATGCCATCTTATTTGGAAATTGAGTTGTTGTAGATATAATTAGTTAAGATGAAGTCATTCTATAGCAGGGAGGGCCCCAAGTCTGGTATGACTGGTGAGCTTATAGGAATGCCATCTGAAGACAGAGACAAAGGAAGAACACTGTGCTACAAGGAAGATAAAGATTGAAATTAAGTGTCTGCAAGACAGGGAACAGGAGACTGCTGGCAATCACTTGAATCTAGGAAAATAAAAGAAAGAATTCCTCTGTAGGATTTAGAGGGAGGTTATATAAGCCAGTATCTTGATCTTGGACTCCTCAGTTCAATTCAGTCACTCAGTCATGTCCGACTCTTTGCGACCCCATGGACTGCAGCATGTCAGGCTTCCCCGTCCATCACCAACTCCTGGAGCTTGTTCAAACTCATGTCCATTGAGTTGGTTGATGCCATCCAACCATCTCATGCTCTGCCATCCCCTTCTCCTCTTGTCTTCAATCTTTCTCAGCAACAGGGTCTTTTCCAGTGAGTCAGTTCTTTGCATCAAGTGGTCAAAGTATTGAGGTTTTAGCTTCAGCATCAGTCTTTCCAGTGAATATTCAGGACTGATTTGCTTTAGGATTGACTGGTTTGATCTCCTTGAAGACCAAGGGACTCTCAAGAGTCTTCTCCAACACCACAGTTCAAAAGTATCCATTCTTTGGCATTCAGCTTTCTTTTGGACTCCTAGAGATAATAAATTTCTGTTGTGGTAAATTACTCAGGTCTTGTTGTTGCTGTTGTTGTTATGACTAGGCTCAAATATCAATTCTTGAATCTAGATAAAAGCAATTATTTTCTTAATATAATATTTAAAAAATAATATTATATAATTTGTAGTGAATAATTAATTACTCAATAATTATCACTTGCCTATAATTTAACTGAGTAAAAACAAGTAAGGTGTAATGGACAGAGTGCTCATGCAAAATCAAGAAACTGAGTCTATGTAATGTGCTCTATCTATTACTTGTAGAAGACCTTTTCTTCTCCCTGGGCTACTGTTTCTCCATTCAATAAATAAAGACAATACCTCTCTGTGTAGTTATAAAGTCAATTTGAATATTAAACAAGGTCATATTTGCCAAATTGGTTGAAAGTTAAAAGCATGTGCCAGCCTATGGAAACACCGTCATATAGGCTTCTCCTCTGCATAAGCATGTTCGTGTTTAGATTTAATTATTCTTGCTTTGTGGCTAAATTCATTAAACATGAGTCAAAACAGATTCAGTACCATTTATGATCATTTGTACTCCATTAATTATGGATCCTGCTGATTATGTATATTTCTTTAACTTTCTACTGCTAAGACATGTCTCTCTTAAAAATGTAAAGAAAAAGCCTCAAATCTTGCTATACATAGCTCAGAATTGTCTCCTTAACTCCAAACCTCAAAATGTGTATATCTCACGAATTTCTCAGAAAAACATGTCAAAACTGAAATGTATAAACTTTTCTTTCAAATATTCTCTATCTCTCTTAGGTTAGAAAAAGCCTAACTATCCTCCTACCAGATTCTTAGAATCATGACTTTCAATTCTGCACTCTCTTTTTGATTGTTACTCAAATCTATTTGCTTCCCCAGTGGCTAGCACTGTGAATCCCCTCAGTATTGCCCCAGTCCTTCTGCTTATCTTATCCCTCCTGTCAGAATTTTAATTTTGAGCTCATCATATTTTGTCAATTTTCTCCTACAACATCCAATAACATTTCTAATCCATCCTCCACTTTACCACCAGAGCTCTTTAAACTGCCAGTTTGGCTTTATTAACATTTCTCGTTCTTTCAACTTTATTTCAGGTTTCTGCTGCTGCTGCTAAGTCGCTTCAGTCGTGTCCGACTCTCTGCGACCCCATAGACGGGAGCCCACCTGGCTCCGCCGTCCCTGGGATTCTCCAGGCAAGAACACTGGAGTGGGTTGCCAGTTCCTTCTCCAATGCATGAAAGTGAAAAGTGAAAGTGAAGTCGCTCAGTCGTGTCCGACTCTTCGCGACCCCATGGACTGTAGCCTACCAGGCTCCTCCGTCCATGGGATTTTCCAGGCAGGAGTACTGGAGTGGGGTGCCATTACCTTCTCCGGGTTTCAGGTTTAGTCATGGGCAATTGCATGTAGTATCCTCCTGCCTGCCCTGTGGCACTAATATAGCCTCTACATTTGTGTTTTCTGCAAGTCACTTGTTGCCTGCAGTGAAAAAAAAAATTAGTGGCTCTTTGGGGATGCCTGCTAGGCTCTTATGTGTACAATCAAAAAATTAAGATGATATTAATGCAAGCTATGGGATCCTCAGTCAATGGGGGAGCAAGTACATAAACAGCTGATGATAAAAGATAAATTCACATTTAAACACACACACACACACACACACATGCACGTGTACGTGCAATGATTCCTCAGGTCAACCAGTAGGAGTAGAACATTGAGTTTGCAAACAACAGGTCATCTTGCATAAAGTTTCGTGATACTGCAGCAATATTCCTCACGGTGATATTTTCAATTTTTTAAAAAATATATACACAGCATTCAGTGGATGCTCTTTTGGGGGATGACCCAAACTCTCCACTTTTCTCTGCCTTCTAATGCCTGAACTATGATTATAAATAAGCGTAATTTTAAAACATTATATATTTTTATATTATATATATTGTTTCTCTATTTTTAAATAATCATACTTTCCATAAATCATTTTTTCCTATTCTCACTGAATGCTCTATTATCTCAAAAATCTGTATTCCTCAATTTGCTTCAGTAAATTTTTTTTATAAACAAAAGTTTAGAAAATCTATCACAAATCTTTCATAAGGCAATCAGAACAGCATCTACAATAAAATAAATAATAAAAATACAGGGAGCAATCAAAAATGAATATCTCCCAAATTATCTTGCCACAAAAATGTTCCCTTTTTAAGGGAACGTTCAAATATTTCCTTTCTAAGGGAATATTTCTCTTTCCTTTTCTCTATTGAATTATTTGCCTATTGAAAAATTCAACTTAGAGATGCAGAGTACAGTCTGGAAGGCAGATAACATTAGGAAGATGAATGACTATAATCTTTTTTCTCTCTACTTTAAATCATTTGAAAGCAAAAAGTAGTGCATCAGTTTAGAGATATAAGCCAAAAATGACCTCTGAAATTTACTTTCTTGCATAGGAGAATTGCCTATGAAGTCAACTTACTAGTTCAGTTTAAAATCATAAGATTAAACATGGAAAAGTGAATTTTAGCATTTGCTTTTGGCATTTAACTTATTTCCTTAATTCAAAGCCAACAACCCATTCAGCACGTTAAACTAATTGGTTTTCCCCCAATGCACCTATATAATTCTTCTATATTGTTTCTCATTAACTTTTAAAATAGAAATCTGATTTGTAGGTTAAATGAATTCAATTCTGATTTTAACATTATAATGTTTGTTTTATGGTACATACTGTATAAAAATAGCATATTTTTCTATATGTCTGGAAGTGTTTCTGTCTCTAACCAAAGTTGCTTATAAGAATGGCAGTGAAGTGTATATAGTCCTTCAGAATGATATGTTTTATTGTTTCATGTGAATAATTGAAAGACAACTTGTGAAAAAAGAAAGAAAAATGGAACCAGGAAAATCATAAAGGAAAACAACTACAAGTCTAAAGCTACCCTATCTAAAGTCTCCTCACTTTTATATTTCCTGTTAAGTTGGTATAATAATTTTCTTTATTGTTTATGTCCTTTTGAATTGGAGTTTCCATTACATGCAGCTAAATCTGTCCTACACACAAAGAGAAGTCGGTGGTTTTAACACATCTTATTAGATATTCTGATACATTTGTCTATTCACGACTCTTTATTATCTTAGTCTATATAAAATGTTTTCTATAATTTCTATATTTGTATAACTAAGAATTCAACTTCGGCTTGTGCAGCAATACTGGTTGGGCACAGACTTTGGATAACTGTGATACTGAATGGCTTGCCTTGGAAACGAACAGAGATCATTCTGTCGCTTTTGAGATTGCACCCAAGTACTGAATTTCGAACTCTTTTGTTGACTATGGGGGAAAGTGCTGCATTCAATGTGCCAGCAAATTTGGAAAACACAGCAGTGACCACAGGACTGGAAAAGGTCAGTTTTCATTCCAATGCCAAAGAATGTTCAAACTACCACAACGATTGCACTCATCTCACACACTAGCAAAGTAATGCTCAAAATTCTCCAAGCCAGGTTTCAACAGTGCATGAACTGTGAACTTCCAGATGTTCAAGCTGGATATAAAAAAGGCAGAGGAACCAGAGATCAAATTGCCGACATCCATTGGATAATCAAAAAAGCAAGAGAGTTCCAGAAAAGTATCTAATTCTGCCCTATTGACTACACCAAAGCCTCTGGCTGTGTGGATCACAACAAACTGAAAAATTCTTCAAGAAATGGGAATACCAGACCACCTTTCCTGCCTCCTGAGAAATCGGTTTGCAGGTCAACAAACAACAGTAAGAACTGGACATGGAACAACAGACTGGTTCCAAATTGTTAAAGGAGTACGTCAAGACTGCATATTGTCACTCTGCTTATTTAACTTAATTGAAAAGTACATCATGTGAAATGCTGGACTGGATGAAGCACAAGCTGGAATCAGGATTGCCAGGAGAAATATAAATAACCTCAGATATGCAGATGACACCACCCTTATGACAGAAAGTGAAGAGGAATTAAAGAGCCTCTTGATGAAAGTGAAAGAGGAGAGTGAAAAAGTTGGCTTAAAGCTCAACGTTCAGAAAACTAAGATCATGGCATTCAGTTGCATCACTTCATGGCAAATAGATGGAGAAACAGCGAAAATAGTGAGAGACTTTATTATTTTGGGTTCCAAATCACTGAAGACGGTGACTGCAGTCAGGAAATTAAAAGATGCTTGCTCCTTGGAAGACAAGCTCGGACCAACCCAGACAGCATATTAAAAAGCAGAGACATTACTTTGCTGACAAAAGTCCATCTAGTCAAAGCTATGGTTTTTCCATTAGTCATGTATGGATGTGAGGGTTGGACCATAAAGAAAGCTGAGTGCTGAAGAATTGATGCTTTTGAACTGTGGTGTTGGAGAAGACTCTAGAGAGTTCCTTGAACTGCAAGGAGATCCAACCAATCAATCCTAAAGGAAGTCAGTCCTGAATACTCATTGGAAGGACTGATGTTGAAGCTCCAATACTTTGGCCACCTGAAATGAAGATCTGACTCATTTGAAAAGACCCTGATGCTGGGAAAGATTGAAGGCAGGAGGAGAAGGGGATGGCAGAGGATGAGATGATTGGATGGCATCATCGACTTGGTGGAGATGAGTTTGAGTAAGCTCTGGGAGTTGGTGATGGACAGGGAAGCCTGGGATGCTGTAGTCGTTGGGTTGCAAATAGTCGGACGCGACTAAGCACCTGAACTGAACTGAACGGAGAATTTGTCAGCCTCAGCAAAACTGATGTTTATATGAAATACAAATATCAATAATTGTCTATATTTACACACACACACACACACACAGACACACACACACACACACACACATTAGTCCGTGGACCTGACAACAGTGAAAAATGTCTAGATACAGTATCAAATGTCCCCTGGGTGGCGGGATACTAAAGTCACCCTAGTTGTAAGCCAGTGAGCTAAGAATATATTGATTCTGCTATTGATAAGATTATAAATCTAATGCAATACCACTTATTGAGTTTTTACTATACGCCTCCTCTTAATCCAGAGGCTACTGCTATATAAGTAAAAAAAGACATGGTTCCTGGCCTTTAGGATCTATCTATACCGACGTATAGTTTTCATTTTATCTGCAAAATAATTCACTCTGGGCTTCTGCCAAGCATTTAGAAACCTGAAACAAATGCTGGTCTCACCCTAACAGTAAGAGAAAACTGGATAGTGTACATAATTATATTTTTCTTGAATCCAGCAAAATCTAAGATCATAGAGAAAGCTAGCCTGAAGCACTAGGAAAGATGTGGCACGAGCACTAGTTCACCTGTGGCAGTGTAGGCAGACAAAGCTTACACACAGGTAAGAAGAACCTCATTACAATTTTAACATACTGCTAGTCTGAGTGAAGGTTGGCATGTAAACACAGAACACTGGGAGCAGCTTACACTTGCATGCTCAACTTTACAACCTCCCTGGATGTGCATGAGCAATACTGGGGGCAGGATAAACAGCAGAGAAATTCTCCCTTAGTAGTTCAGCTTGAAGAAGTGAAGCTGCCATAGCTACAAGGAAAGCACAAAGAACCACCCAGTCCATTCTTCCCAAAAGAGCTAAAGGTGGAAGCCACTAACGGATGAATCAAGACAACTAAAATTCTCCTCTCACTGTGGAAAGAAAGAATAAACTGAGAAAGTCTCACCCCTAAGAACCAAAGATGTAGAACCTACTTAAAAATGAGGCTGAGCCAGGAAAAGAGATAATGCTTCTTGTCTCTTATGCTTAGGGCAGTGAAGGAAAGCAACAACAATGTATCTACTGGGGAATGGTAAAGAAAATGCAGAGACATTCTCTGATATGCAGGAACATAGAGAAGGCCTAAAACTGAGGATAGAACTAGAACATTGAGGAGAACCCACTGATAAACCAACTAAAAGCCTTAGTACAGATAATACCTGGAGGAGGAAATGGCAACCTACCCCAGTATCTTTGCCTGGAAAACCCCATGGGCAGAGGAGCCTAGTGGACTACAGTCCACGGGGTCACAAAGAGTCGGAGATGACTGAAACGACTGAGCACACACAATAATACCATAAAGATTTGAAGCTGGTGATGTGACAAAACTATCTATAATGAAAATAATACCCAAATTGGGCATAGTTCCTGCAACATTGGTTGATCTCCCCCACTAAAGGCCTAGCAGAAAAAGAAGAGGCATGTCTGTTTTTAGTCACAATACTCTTTCCCTGGGACTCTGTTGTTCTACACATTATGTATGACATGAAATTAAAAATTATGAGATACGCAAAGGAGTAAGATCATAAAAAATAAATAAGAAACAAAGTATTCAACAGAAGACTAAGGCATTACTTAGATGTTGAAAGTATAAATTAAGGAAAAAGCCCTCAAATTATTATGTTAATAGAAAAGGTGGATGACATATATGAACACTTAGGGAATTTCAGCAAAGTGGAAAAACACAAGAATGAATCAAATACTAGAGTTAAATAGAGTTAAGTGAGAGAGATGAAGTATGATGCTGATGGACTCAACACAGCTAAGAAAAGAACTAATGGAATTTTAATTAGGTCAATAATGATTACACAATTTGAAACAAAAAGGGAAGAGAAAAAAAAACACACTATAACAGAACATCATGAGAAGTAGAATAATATAAAATGTGAACATATGTTTAATTGGAATCACAGAACAGTATAGACATGAGAGGACAAAAGAAAGATTTGAAAAGATTATGGCTAAGGATTTCCATAAATATTGAACCAATATTAAATCTAAATTTCATGCTCAGAGAATTTCAAACAGTGAAAATCAAAACCAAACAAACAGAAGAAAACAAAAGAAACCCATACATAGACACAGCATACTTAAACTGATTAAAGCAGTAGTGAGATTTAATTGAAAATATTTAGTACAATACAGATATGAAGAGAAAAAAACATGAAGACCAACAGTTGAAAAATAGATACAGCAGATATAGAAGAACAGAGAAAATACAACATAGTACTTGGCAAAAACTATGAAAGACAGAAGACAACTGTTTGAGGATTTTATTGTTGTTACTGTTGTTTTCTTTGATATTTTTTTCCCCCAGAGTCAGCTCCAGCACCACATCTGGCTGAAGTGTGGTTGGAGTTCCAACTGGACACTCTTGAATGCTACCTTATAGCAGAGGTCCCCAATCCCTGGGGCACAGACCAGTAGCAGTACTGGTCCCTGGCCTGTTAGGAACCAGGCCTTATAGCAGGAGTTGAGGGACCAGCAAGAAAGTTAAGATTCATCTGTACTTACAGCCACTCCCCATCACCCCAGTTACTGCCTAAGCTTGGCCTCTTGTCAGATCAGCAGTGGCATTTTATTCTTATAGGAGTGCAAACCCCACTGTGAACTGTGTACATGAGGGATTGAGGTTGCGTGCTCTTTATGAGAATCATCCTGAAACCATTCCCCTACCCCTGGTCAGTGGAAAAACTGTCTTTCACAAAACCAGTCCCTGGTACCAAAAAGGATGGGGACTGTTGTCTTACAAGACATCGGGGACTTTGAAAATGTAATTAAGGTTATTTATCACAATTTTAGGGAGATTATTTCAGATTATCCAAGCAGCTAATTCTATTGCATGAATTCTTAAAAGCTGAGCCTTCTCCTTGCTGAGGGCAGAAGAGGAAGTTAGAGATAGTCAAAGTATGAGAAAGACCCAAGGTACTTTTGCTGGTTTGAAAATGGAGGGGGCCACATGAAAAATGGAACAAACAGAATTCTCCCAAACATCCTGGAAGTACTTGAAAACAGATTCTTTCAGAGAGTCTATAAGCAATGCAGGCATGCTGATTTGACCTTGATTTCAGCCTTGAGAGACCCTAAACAGAAAAATCAGTTGAGAGACTCTGTGGTTGAAATTGTGACCTATGAAATTCTGTTAGAAAATAAGTTTGTTGTTGTTGGTCAGTAAATAAATCGTGTCCAACTCTTTTGTGACCCTATGGACTGTAGCCTCCAGCCTCCTCTGTCCAAGGGATTTCCCAGGCAAGAGTACTATAGTGGTTTATCATTTCCTTCTCCAGGTAATCTTCCCAACCTAGGGACTGAATCCGCATCCCCTGCATTTACAGGTGGGTTCTTTACCCACTGAGCCACCAGGGAATCCACTAGGTAAAAAAAATAGGTGTTGTCCAAAGCCCCTAAATTCATGATACTTTGCAATAGAAGCAATGAAATATCAACATACCACATAGTTGCCCCAAAGAAATCAAAACATTTTACACAAAAACTTGCAAGCAAATGTTTATTCCAGCTTTATTTATAACTACTCCAAACTGAAAATGAACTAAATATCCTTTAGCTAATAAATGGATAATAAGAAATATTTCACTTGTATACCAAAGACACTTAAAATTTCGTATCAATCTTCAACACTAAAAATCAGTCTACAATGGCATAAATTATAGTAAAATTATAATTAAAATATAAGATTATCAATTATTATCTCATCTTATGCTCTCCTTTTATGTAGTCTTTCATCATAGAAACTAATACATTTTGAGGGGCTTTATTTCCACTTTCTAAATTCACATACATTGCTATCTAGGATCATATACAGTTAGATGATTGTAAATTGATTATTAGATGATTTATTAGATTTATTAGATGATTTATTATTAGATTATTTATTTTAGAATCTTTTCAGGGTTTGGGTTGATATTTCTATGATTATCAGTGCTATTCCTTTCCTCTTTTGTTTTTTTTTTAGAGTTTACATGTATTATGGTCTCTGGACCATTTTTGAGAGAGTTTTTTTTTTAATGTTTTTCCCCAAAATAATATGATTTCACAAAGATAACATTTGAAAAAATAATTAGACAAATCCAACATCCTTTCATTTCAAAAACTCTCATAAAATTAGGAATAGAAGGGAATTTCCTTCTATATAGATTTTCCTTCTATATATAGAAAACCACAAAGAATAAATATATACACATACATATACACATATTCACACAAACTCTGGTACTAATTCAGTAAAGGTGCAAGTTGTAAGATCAAAACAAAAATTCCATTTGTATTATATATAATCTGAAAAGGAATTAATAACTTGCAAAGAAAATTACGAAAATAATTTCATTTACAATAGCGTCCAAAAGAATAAAATACTTTGGAATAAATTTACTCTTCTAAGTGAAAGAGTTATATACTGAAATTTATAAACTACTGGCAAAGGAAATTAAAGTCCTAAATAAATGAAAACATATCCTGTGTTATAGATTGTAAAAGACAATGTTGTTAAGATGTCAATACTACCCAAAGTGATGTACAGATTCAATGTAATTCCTATCATAATACCAATAGTTTTTTTTTTTTCACAAAATGAAAAATCCAAACCTCAACTTCATATGTAATTGTAAAGGACTTGAGTGATAAAAAAATCTTGAAAAAGAATAATGAAGTTTAAGACATTAAATTTTCAAAAGTTACTACAAAACTTACTAATCAAAGAAATGTGGTCTTAGCATAAGGATAAACATAGAATAATCAAATAGAATTGAGAGTCCAGAAATAAACACATACCTCTGTGCTGTGCTGTGCTTAGTTGCTAAGTTGTGTCTGACCTTTTGCCACCCATGGACTGTGATCCGTCAGGCATCTCTGTCCATGTGGATTCTGCAGGCAAGAATACTGGAGTGGGTTGCCATGTTCTTCTCCAGGGCATCTTCCCAACCCAGGGATCAAACCCAGGTCTCCTGCATTAAAGGTGGATTCTTTACCATCTGAGCCACCAGAGAAGCCCATACCTCTATGGTCAATTAATTTTCAAAAACTAATACTTCTCAATAGAGCAAAGAATAATCTTTTTTTTTTATCAAATGATACTTAGATTAATAGATTCCCACTTGCAAAAAAAAAGCTGGATTCATGTCTCACACTATATATAGATATTCACACAAAATGGATCAATAACATAAATATAAGTGCTAAAATCTTAAGATTTTTAGAAGAAAGTATATGGGTAAAACTTCACATCTCTGGATTTGGCAATATTATTCAGTTATAAAATGAAATAAAGTACTAATACGTGAAACTACATGGAATAACCCACAAAACATTATGGTAAGTGAAAGAAGCTAAACAAAAAAGGCCATATACAAAATACCTGAAATAGATGAAATTTATAGCAACAGAATGCAGATTGGTGGTTTCCAGGGCCCAGCAGGGAGGGAAAGGGAGAAACTGCTTAATAGCTAAGGGGCTTAGTCTGGAGTGATTGAAATATTTGGAACTAGATACAAATATTGGTTACACAGCATTGTGAACATATTAACTACTACTAAATTATTCACTTTAAAATGGCTTACTTTATGTTACGTGAATTTCATCTCAATAAATTATTTAAAAAATAACAGCTGCTAACTGCAGATGCTCATCTTCCCAAGATGCTTGTCATTGGGCAAAACTGACTTGCATACACAGACAGTTATAAATTATGCTGTACTCATGAAGGTTAAGAAACGGAAACAGTGACTGAGTCCTCCTTGTTTATATACCCTGTGCACAGTCCACAAGAGTGGTTTCATTTTTTCCTTCTTTGAGTGAGGGGTGGTAAGAGAAGGGGCTGGTAATATGCTTAAGCAAAGTCTAGCTAGGGAGAAGGTCATGTCTCAGGTATTGGTGTCTACAGAAAGGGTAATTATATAACCAAGATTTGATTATAATTTCATAATGTTTTTCTTTTACGTACTTCTTATAACTCCAGTTTCCTTTTTCAAATTGCTTGACTTTTCCCTTAAATAAACAATCATATCTCTTTGGACTCATTTTTTAGTGGCTTAACCTGCCACTTTTCTTCTTTGCAGTGTTTGATGCTAAATCAGCTTGTCCTCATTGATAAGATAATAATCAAGAATACTGACTGTTCCTAGTTTACTTCTTTAATGATTTAAATATTATAAATGTCACAGCATACTGGGAGAACCTTAAATATCATGCCATGCTAATGATTGGCTTTCTGTTTATTCCCAAAACCAACATATTATGACACAAAACAGATCTGATAAACTGATTGAACAAAACATGATCTGCTTTCTCTACCCCATCTAGAAGTGCCAGTTACAATTCCTACCATACTACCATTTCTTACTGGTTCTTCCCTACTAACTTTAATACTCTCTATCAGATTCCCTGTGATTGCTCATCTTAAATGTCTGTGTATAGTCACAATATGCAATAGGATAACACCACTTATCTTTTCCATGGTTATCTCTTTCAAATAATCTATGCTGGTTTAGGCCTTATTTCCTTATCACAGTGCCTATTCCATTAGGTTTTGACTGTGATTTAGTTATTATTGAAATCTAAAATTAACATTCATGGCTTCTGTTGACATACATACTGACTATCAATCATTAATTCTTCTGCAGGGAAACAGGGATAGGAAAGACATTTAGGCAAAGGAAAAGCAGAGAAATTAAACCTTGAGAATATTCCCTGATATTTGAATTGATAGGGAAATTATTTCTGTTCCATGTCCGTGATTTCAAATGTCTTCTTTGAGCCATTTGTAGATTTTAGATGTATTTTGTGAGAATTTATTGACACTCAGATGCCATTCCCCACCCTCACTCTGCTTTCCTCTTGACCTATTGCTTTTGGCATTTCATTTTATTTTGGAGATTATTATAAATGATCTTATTGCCACTTCATGTTGAGTTTATTGACAGGGGTGGTCAGATTTCTTTGATTGTGTGGTTATGCACATGTTTAACCTCTATGTACTTGCCAAGTTATTCTACAGAATGTGCATTGTTTGATATACTAAGAAAATGACAAGCTGATGCTTGTAAAGACTGACTATTCCTCTGTATTTGTTCTTTATATTAAAGCATATTGACACTTTTAAAATATCATGTTATTTTCTTTTTCTCTTGACATAATTTCAAGGGATAAAGTGTTCAAGAAAATCAATCTTGTTAATATTCCACATATTCTGAGACTGTTGTATAATATTTTTTGTGTTAAACAGCTTTGCTATGCCTAATTCAGTGACAATGAGGGTCTAGTGCATTGCTGATTGCCTTTTACTTTTACTTTGATCAAAACGTTCAAAATTATTATTATTTTTCTTTTTTCAAAATTATTATTAAAATTTTAAAATATTTTTTTGATAATGTTGACCTTGCTTCCTTTATTTTAAAAATACACTACTTAGGTGAATAGAGAACTTTTCAGTAGAATTTTAACTTATAGAACATGTGGAACTCAACACTATTATAAAGCCATATATATCTTATATACAATTATACAACTGAAACATAGGTTATTATTATACTTTCAGAGTTAATAATCTTACAAAAAAAACATACCACTAATATATTTATGACCAAAAATACTCTAACTTTACAGTCTTGGGGAGTAGTCAATGTCATTGTTATTTTCAAGTAACAAATGAAGTAATTCAGTTCAAGGATGTTTAAAAAAAGTTAAGGATCAAGGTACAAATTAGGGGCAGACTCCTATCTGGAGTCTTGAACCAATTTCATGAATTTAGCTATCATTCATTGAATTTAGGGATTCTGATCTTATATTGATCTCTATCCTTATATAGTTTTGTGTCAACTGACAGTGATTCAGTATGATTGTTGTGACAAAGCAGTTATATGGAGTGGATAGTTAAGGAGAATTGTGGATAGATAACACTGCTATATCCCTTAGAAGTTGTACAAAACCTACTGAATCACTCTGCCTTCCTGGAATCACTTATAGTCCTCGAATTAGGTTTGCATTTTATTTTCATCTTGATTATTATCCATAGGATGGAGAGTCTTTCATTATTTTTCCTATCACAATGGTGAATTTGCACATATTTTACAATCAACATACTAATGGTGTTAGAAAGTACTTTTGACTTGAAAACTTAAAAAATTGCTTGCTTGAACATGCTTACCCACTCATGAATAAAAGAACGATATTATACTCTTATTTCTTCAAGATCTGACAAAACTCTTTAGAAACATGGCTTCACACTGCTAGTTATGAAAATTTTGGTTACAGTTTGACCGATGGCCAATGGTTAGAGAGTAGGACCAATACATAACTAGAGACAAAGGAAAGGGAGTGCTCCTGGGATAAAGTCCAAACTTTGGCCATTATCAGCATGACCATATAGATCTTAATATTTACCAGAAAGTATAGGCATACATGACATGTTAGAAAACCAAATGGAACTACTCAATATTTCTGTAATTAAATGAAAATTTTTACCAAAATTCTTTTGTTAGCCAGGGATGTTTTCAAGTTCAGTTAATAAAAAACCAGAATTTTCAACAATATATCATATTTCAGATATTTAAGAAATATTCTGTATATTACTTTTCTAAAATAACATGAGGTTCAGGTAAGTACTGCTTTTCAATAAAGTATTTCACATAAATATTTTATTATCAACTTACTATTCAAATTATTTTCCCCAAACACATACAAAAGATATACAATAGTGTTCTATCTTCTCAAATACACAAGTGGAAAGCCTTAAAAAAATCTGTGTTTTACATTTATTATTTCCTTGGACATAAAGTTTCAAAGATATTAAAAATTTTAGAAATAAAAGAGTTGTGCTATGATGTAAAGTTTTTAGAGATATTCTTAGCCTGACCTATAGTATAAATAACAGGTGTTTTTTTTTTTTTACAGATAGTAACACATGGGGTTAATAGCTTGCTACATGAATGTTTGTGAAAATTTTAATTCAAATACATTTGCAAAACATGTACTATTTGTCATGTACTCCAGGGTATTCTATTTAAAACAAATTGTGATCAGTCTTTTCATAAAAGACTTTTTCTATGTTCGATTAAATAACATCTTAATCTAGTCTAAAAATTTGAACTTATGGACTACCAAATTCATTATATTTTTTTCCAATAAGAACCATTCTATTCTTATTTTTTCTTATGTATTTGCTCTATTTAATTTATGTTCAGTTTTATGATTGTATGTATGAGTGTTTATATGTTTATGCACCTCTCTTTATAACAATTTATCAAAAAGTTTTTGATGAATGTAATAAAGGAAACCATTTACTATGCTCTTACCATGGGCACATTAATGTCAGTAAAACCTGTGAGGTAGATAATGTTTTCCCCATTTTGCAATGGAAGCAGAAATTTAAGGAGATGAGCACTTTGCCTATAGTCATGTATACTATGAGGTGTAAAATCTGTCTGAATGAGTGATTTAGCTCGTAATGTCAACAGTATACAGCTGTTTTATGCTTGTCGAGCCTATTGAAGACAACTAATGTTGCTAGACCAGCCCTTGTTATTTGTCTGCCTACTTACCTTCTTTCCCTTCCTCCTTTCCTTGCTTTCATTTCTCTCCTTTCTTTCTTTCTCTGACTTGATTCACTTTATTTATCTATTGGAGTATAGTCATCTTTCAATATTATGTTAATTTCTGGTGTACAACATAGTTATTTGATATTTTATGTTAATCTGTAAACTAGAAGCTAGTGTAATACACAGTTACCACAATATTCTCTATTGATAATATTCTTTGTGCTATATATTACATCTATGTAAACATTTTACTTGTTAATTTATTTTATAATTGGTTCTTATTATGTTTTCACGATATCCTCAGCAATAACCATTAGGAAACTTTGGACAAAAGATTTATTATTCACAGATCTTGGAGCAAGACTGGAACCACACGGTGAAATTTTTGGAGACAGAGAGAAAGAAAGCAAGCTACTGAGGGCCTGAGATTCTGCTTTCACTGGGGACCATGGTGGGGCCCTAGAGTTTCATAGACTATTTATTGATGAATTTAAAACTTAAGAGCAGAATTTAAATATAGGAAGAGAAAAAATAAGTAGCCAAAATGGTCAGTTAAAGAAATGAAACAAGATCTCTAAAATAAAGAAGGCTGGTTGGGGGTTGGGGACTAGGCAACTTGACTCTTTATCTAGTCCTATGGCTGGCAGTGTGTTTGTAACTTACAAAACAAAAAAAGGAAAACCAACTGTCAGGGCTTACACCACAACAATTCTTAAGTATTTCTGAGTACTTACAAAAATAGGACTTATTTTTAGGACAGTTTTGGATTTACAGAAAATTTTTGAGAAAATAGCATGATGACTTCCAATATACCTTATTCTCAGTTTCCCTTGTTAACATCTTATCTTAGTACGGTACAATTTTCACACTTAATGAACCAATATTGTACATTATTATTAACTAAATTACATGCTTCAAATTTCCATAGCTTTTTCCTATTTTCTTTTCTATTCCAGGATCCCATACAATATACCACATTACATTTACTTATGTCTCCTTAGGCTCTTCACTCTGATTGTTTTGCGGACCCTTCTTATTTTTGATGAATAAAGTATTTCGTAGGATGCCTTTTTATCAGGATTTTTCTGATGTGTTTTTCATGATTAGAATAAGGAAATGGCTTTTGTGAGGAAGACCACAGACCAGAGTATAATTTTCATTACATCATATCAAGATTATGTAATATCAACCTATCACTGATACTAACATTGATCTTCCAGCTGAGGTAGTATTTGTTAGGTTTCTTAACTGTAAAGATAGTCTTGTTCCCCAACACTCCTGTCTCCACTTGATACTCTACTCTTTAAAAGAAAGTCACTCCTACTTAAGTACACCATTCTTCAGGAATAGTGAGCTATTCTTTCCCTCTTTGAGGGTAGAGTATTTAGATAAATTATTTGAAATTCTTCTGCAAGGGAGATGCATCTCTTTTCCCGATTTATTAATTCAATCACTTATGTCAGTATGAACACAATGACATTCATTTTATACTTTGGGTTGTAATTTATGTGTTTTCTATAATTTATGTATTTTGTTGTTCAAAGTGTTGCATTATTTGCCTTTAGGAGCTATTTCAGTTTGGTCCTATGTCCCCTTGGCTTAACCTCATCAATGTAAATTTTTTAAGTATTTCCATAATTTCTGTTACTATAAGAAGCTCCAGTCTCATGTATATTTCCTGCCCTGGTCCTATAACCTGCCTTTTCTCTAAGAAGTTCTGGCTCCTTTTATTGGGAAATGGTATTAAATCTGGATGCTTTTTATACTGGGGAGTCCTACTTTTAGGCCTGTTCAGTTCATAGAGCAAGGTAATATATCTGTTCATACAAACTCATGTATTTACATATTTCTATAAACTATACAGATAAACATATATGCTTATAATAAGCTAAACATGTTGCTGTTTAGTCACTAAGTCATATCTTACTCTTTGTGATCCCATGAACAGCATGCCAGGCTTCCCTGTCCTTCACTATCTCCCAGAGTTTGCTCAAACTCACATCCATTGAGTCAGTGATGCCATCCAACGATTTCATCCTCTGTCACCCCCTTCTCCTCTTGCCCTCAGTCCTTCCCAGCATCAGGGTCTTTTCCAATAAATTGGTTCTTTGCATCAGGTGGCCAAAGTTTTGGAAATTCAGCTTTAGCACCAATCCTTCCAATGAATATTCAGGGTTGGTTTTCTCTAGGATTTACTGGTTTTATTTCCTTGCTATCCAAGGGATTCTCAAGAGTCTTTTCCAGCACCACAGTTTGAAAACATCAGTTTTTTTGGTGCTCAGCCTTCTTTGCTCCAACTCTTATATCAAACATTTGTTTATAGGCTATCTCCAACTCTAGTTTATTACTATATGGATTACTCCAGAGTTATCCCCTTATTTGTATCCTCCATTCCAATGGTGAGAAATATTTCCACTATCCACCATCCATATATTAAATTGTTCATTTCCAGTGTACAAGTAAAATAGTTTTAGAATTGTCTACCCATTCCCCCATGTGGAAGAGTTTATCCTCTGGAGTACAGTACAGTGCTTATGCAATTTCTTTTGTCATTCCTCTTGCAGAGTCTGCTCATTTGCAAAGTTATCATTCTTGCCCTTCAGTGAGATTGTCTTAATCATTGGTAGTATAGTTCAATATTTTTAACATTTTGCATTCCATTCTGGGATCCTCTACCTCCTAAGGTTTTTGTTTGCTTGCTTTGCATACATTATGGTTCACTATTTGTGCTACAAATTCTACAGATTTGGAAAAATGCATAGGTGTACATAGTCAATATTGCAGCATAATACAGAATATATTCACTGCCTTAAAAAACACCTTGTGCTTTACTTAATCTACCTTTCTCCTTTTGAAATCCTGGAAACCACTAATCTGTTCATTATTTTATATTTTCAGTTTTTTCAAAATGTATATCAATGGAATCATACACTGTAGTATTTTCATGGTGGCTTTTATACTTGTTACACATTAATAATTTATGCATGTCTTACATGTCTTGATAGTTCATTCCTTTTTATTGCTGAATAGTAGTCCACATTATTAGATATGAAACTGTTTATCCATTTACCTACTAAATGTATCTTGGTAACTTTCAATATTTTGTGATTATGAATAAATCTGCTATGGATATTTTCCTGTTTTTTTTTTCTTTTGTTTGTGGTCAAAAATATTCAAATTATTTGGGTGAAGACTTAGGAGCATGGGGCTTCCCAGGTGGCTCTGTAGTAAAGAATCCACCTGCAGTACAGAAGACATGGGTTTGATCCCTGGGTTGGGAAGATCCCCTAGAGAAGGAAATGGAAACCCAGTCCAGTATTCTTGCCTGGGAAATCCCATGGACAGAGGAGCCTGGCGTGCCACAGTCTGTAGGGTCACAAAAGAGTCAGACACAACTTAGTGGTTAAACAACAACTAGGAAAATGACCACTACATTTTGTGTTAAGACTATATTTAGCTTTGCTAGAAGCTGTCTTCCAAAGTGGCTGCAGCATTTTGCATTCTCATCACAATAAATTGAGTGTTTGTGGAGTTTTGCAGTTTCAGAAGAAATTATTTGAAGTTTTTTTGGATGTTAGCTTTATATTTGTTTTATTTGCAGTCTTAAAAATATGTATATAACAAAAGAATGTAGTACACTTACATCTTTATGATTTCTGCTCTGTTTTCTGCCATCTTATTTATATGGCATATTCTTTTAGTGGTTAGTGTTGAAATTTTAAAATGCATACCTAATAAAGTCTAGTACTAATAATTATATCTTTATCTACTTCGCTGTTTTCCTGCATTTGTTTTCTACCAACTATCATTTCATTTTGAAATTCTATAAATTACAAATTACTTTTATTATTTCATCAGATGTGTGTTTACCTTTAGATATATGTTACTATTTTCCTTACTCTGTGGTTTTTACATTTCATAATTTCTTTCTGTGATCAATTTTCTCCATTTCAAGAGCTATGACATTTTGTAGTTTCTTTGGTGAGGCTTATTAATTTCAAATTTTCTTAGATTTGGCATGTCTGAAAATGTATTTTGGCTTTATCCTTGAAATCAACTTTTCTGGCTATATAATTCTTAGTTGGCAGTTAATTTTTTCTCAGCACACTGAAGATACTATTCTAATACATTCCGACTGTTTTCATTTCAATACATTTTTATTTATGTGAAGCCACAGGCTAAATAAAATTTATAAATTAATGACCTGCTTAAAATTTTTCCATGCATTTGATTTTATGTACTTATCCTATAATGTATCTAGGTGGAGGAAGTTTAAAATTTTTCCTTCTTGTGAGTTATTGGATAACTCACAAGTTATTAATCTTCTCCTCAATCTGAAGATTGGTGTTTTATATACTTCCTGAAAATTATCAATTCCTGTTTTCAATATGGCATATACTTTTATTCACTATTTTCTTTTGGAACTTCATTTATCATATGCTTGACCCTCTCAATGTATTTTTCCTAACCTTTGTTTCATGCATTCTTTCTCACCATATTTATGTTATGATTTTCAAAACCTTGCTCATATTCACATTCAAATTTGAATTCTCTCTTTAAGTCTGGTCTGTTCTATAAATGCTCTTTAAAATATTTAATATAAATAATTCTGATTTTTTAGGTGTGATATTTGAGTCTTTTCCAAATAACATTAAAAATATATCTCTTAACAGAAAGGGGACATATACATTTTTTAAAATTATGGTTTTATTTTCCTTTCTGATATATTTGTGTGTATTTTTAGCTGCCCATTTTTGCCCCATCTTCTGTTTTTCAGAATGTCTCTTCTGACTTTACTCACATTGCCTGGACAACCATGCTGATTTATATTAGATTTATTATTTCTTTAGGACATGGCTGATATGGGAATTGCAAAAATTTCTTGGTCTCTGTCAAAGTTGAGACTTAGAAGTATGAAGCCTTCAAGGACTGTATTTCAGTAGAAATGTTCTTTTTTATTTCATATTTGCCATTGTATAAATTCATAAAAATGGATGTAAATACTACACATATGCATATAATCAATTGTCTTAAGGCTTACCACCACTATATGGGTATATTACTCACTGGTGCTACAATGAAAACACCTTGATATATCACTTTGGCATTTGGCAGAGAGAAAGTAATTTCCTACTGAGTTATCTAAGTCTCCTTTTATTATTTTGAAGTCCTTCATTTCTCAAGCTATCAAAATTTCTTCAGAAAAAGCAGCTGCTGCTTTAAAAATTGCACCTTTTCAGTATTACTGTGATTTCCTTATTTAATTATATTATTTCCCTTAAATGTGAACCACGCAATAAGAATTTCCAGCATACACTTCTATTGCTACTTATATTTATAATACCATGGCAGTTGGAATTAAATTTTGAGTTTTCCAACCTTCCTGTTAGATTCTGAGTTTCATAAGAACCAAAGTCTGTGGTTATTGCTTTCACTCCTTCAGCCCTAGAAATTAGGAAAATGCTTGGCACACGTCTCATGCTCTCCCTATTTCTTGAATGAATGAACTGATGAGTGGAAAAAGTGAGGTATGAGTAAAAAACAGTGCCAATATCAGAACTAAAGATAAACTAGTGTTTGCTTTGTTCTAAATAGCCAATACAAACCTACTAACATTATTAAGAATTTAGCAAATAGATAAATACAATAAATAGGTAAGCAGCAATGGCATTTTATACATCAGCAAACACTAACTTAAAATGATAATCTGCACCAAAAGAAAATTTTTCATGTATGTTTTGACTGATCCCAGGAGTCTTTACTTTTTAAAATTAAAACAAAAAATTGCACATTTAACAAAATGGTGATTCTGCATCTTTTAAAAAACTATTACCACTATTCTGCTTCCTTATTTACTCTGGGATAAAATGCAGTGAAATATAAATATTTTACACTTAAAAAGAGTCAAAAAAAGTCTTCTAGTCACTGTAAAGAATGCGATTTCAAACAGAAAAACTATTATTTATTGTTATTCAGTCACTAAGTTGTGAATAACTCTTCGTGACCAAATGGACTGCAGCATGCCATGCTCCCCTGACCTTCACTGTCTCCCAAAGTTTGCTTAAATTCACGTCAACCGAGTTGGTAGTACTGTCTAATCACCTTATCCTCTGCTGCCACCTCTCCTTTTGCCTTCTATCTTTCCCAGCATGGTATTTTTTCCAAGAGTCAGTTCTTCACATCAGGTGGCCAAAGTATTGGAGCTTTAGCTTTAACATCAGTCCTTCCAATGAATATATAGGAGTGATTTCCTTCAGGATTGACTAGTTGGATCTCCTTGCTGGCCAAGGGACTCTCAAGAGGCTTCTCCAGCACCACAGTTCAAAAGCATCAGTTCTACAGTGCTCAGACTTCCTTATGGTCCAACTCTCACATACATGCATGACTACTGGAAAAACCATAGCTTTGACTAGATGGATCTTTGTTGGCAAAGTAATGTCTCTGCTTTTTAACATGCTGTCTAGGTTTGTTACAGCTTTTCTTCCAAGGAGCAAGCACATTTTAATACTGTGGCTACAGTCACCATCTGCAGTGATTTTGGAGCCCAAGAAAATAAAATCTATCACTGCTTCCACGTTTCCCCCTTGTATTTGCCACGAAGTGATGGGACCGGATGCCTTGATTTTAGTTTTTTGAATGTTGAGCTTTAAGCCACCTTTTTCACTTTCCTCTTTCACACTCATCAAGAGACTCTTTAGTTGCTCTTCACATTCTGCCATTGTTGTTCAGTAGCTAAGTCATGTCCAACTCTTTGCAACCCCAGGCTTCCCTGTCCATATTAGAGTGGTATCACCTGCACATCTGAGGTGTTGATAATTCTCCCGGCAATCTCATTTCCTGCTTGTAATGCATCCAACTGGCATTTCGCATGATGTACTCTGCATATAAGGTAACTAAACAGGGTGAAAATATTTAGCTTTGTGAGACTCCTTTCCCAATGTGGAACCAGTCTGTTGTTCCATGATCGGTTCTAACTGGTGCTTCTTGACCACATACAGGTTTCTCAAGAGGCTGGTAAAGTGGTCTGGTATTCCCATCACTTTAAGAATTTTCCACTGTTTCTGTGGTCCACAAAGGTAGTCAAAGACGCACAAGTAGATGCTTTTCTGGAATTATTTTGCTTTTTCTATGATCCAATGGATATTGGCAATTTGATCTCTGGCTTTCCTCTGCCTTTTGTAAACCAGCTCTTACATCTGGAATTTCTTAGCTCATATACTGCTGTAACCTAGCTTGAAGAATTTTGAGCATAAACTTACTAGCCTGTGAAATGCACACAACTAAATGGTAATTTGAACATTTTTTGGCATTGCTCTTCTTTGGGATTGGAATGAAAATCGATATTTTCCAGTCCTGTAAGCCACTGCTGACTTTTCCAAATTTTCTGACACATTGAGTGTGACACTTTATTAGCATCATCTTTTAGGTTTTTAAATAGCTAAGCTGGATTTCCCCAGTGGCTCAGATGGCAAAGCTGTCTGCCTATAATGCGGGAGACCCGGGTTCAATCCCTGGGTTGGGAAGATCCTCTGGAGAAGGAAATGGAAACCCACTCCAGTACTCTTGCCTAGAAAATCCCATGGACAGAAGAACCTGGTAAGCTGCAGTCCATGGGGTCGCAAATAGTCGGACACAACTGAATGCCTCGCTTTACTTTTAAGCTAGAATTCAGTCACTTCCACTAGCTTTGTTCATAGCAATGCTTCCTAAGGCCCACTTGACTGCACACTCCAGGATGTCTGGCTCTAGGTGTATGACCACACCATTGTGGTTATGCAGGTCATTAAGACCTTTTTGTATAGTTCTTCTGTGTATTCTTGCTACCTCCTCCTAATCTCTTCTGCTTCTGTTAGGTCCTTACCATTTCTATCCTTTATGGTGCCCATCCTCATATGAAATTTTCCCTTTATATCTCCAATTTTCTTGAAGAAATCTCTAGTCTTTCCCATTTCTTTGCATTGTTTCTCTATTTCTTTGCATTATTCATTTTCTACTTCTTTGCATTGTTCCTTTAAGAAGGCCTTCTTATCTCTCCTTGCTATTCTCTGGAACACTGCATTCAGTTGGGTTATTTTTTCCCTTCTCCCTTGCCTTTCACTTCTTTTCTTTCCTCAGCTATTTGCATAGCCTCCTAAGACAACCACAGCCTTCTTGCATTTTTTTTCCTTTGGGATGGTTTTGGTCACTGCTGTAAAATGTTACAATGTTACATACTTCCATCCATAGGTACTGTCTTCAGGTACTGTCTAACAGATCTAATTCCTTGAATCTATTCATCATTTCCACTATATGCTCATAAAAGATTTGATTTAGGTCATACCTGAATAGCCTAGTGGTTTTCCCTACTTTCTTTAATGTAAGCCTGTTTTTGGTAATAAGCATCTCATGATCTGAGCCACAGTAGGATAAAAAATCTGTCAAATGATACAGGGAAAATCTATTTACTGTTAAAATATACATTTCCAATAAGAGAATGCATCAAGATAATGAAATGTATTACTTACATAAGGTTTATCTATTAATTCATTTTTAGAATCAAATTATCCTTCATGAATAATTTAAACATATTCCTGGCATAGTGATATAATGTACTATATTGTTAAACTTTTATATAGTAAGTCCAAAGTTGTACTTTTAAATTTCAATAAATTTGCTATAGATATTTTGAAATGATGAAATTGCTTTGAAGATATCAAATAAATTTTTTTCTATTCTATTCTTCTTTCTACTTATTTCAAAGGTGGCTGCGACGGTCCGTGCAGAAGTGTGGCCGAGAGGAGCTAACCCGGCCTGGAAGACAAGAGGAGTTACCCCAGGTCCAAGGAGCGGCGGCTCCGTGGGCACAGGAGGGCAGAGAGGAGTTACTCCACATTCAAGGTCAGGAGGGGCCATCGTGAGTAGATACCCCTTGTCCAAGGTAAGAAGCAACGGCTGCATTTTGCTGGAGCAGCTGTGAAGAGATACCCCACGTCCAAGGTAAGAGAAAACAAGGTAAGACAATAGGTGTTGCGAGAGGGCATCAGAGGGCAGACACACTGAAACTATAATTACAGAAAACTAGCTAATCTGATCACACGGATCACAGCCTTGTCTCTCTCAATGAAAATAAGCCAGCCATGCCGTGTGGGGCCACTCAAGACGGATAGGTCATGGTGGAGCGGTCTGACAGAATGTGGTCCACTGGAGAAGGGCATGGCAAACCACTTCACTATTCTTGCCTTGAGAAGCCCATGAACAGTATGAAAAGGCAAAAAAAAAAGGACACTGAAAGATGAACTCCCCAGGTCGGTAGGTACCCAATATGGTACTGGAGATCAGTGGAGAAATAACTCCAGAAAGAATGATGGGACGGAGCCAAAGCAAAAACAATACCCAGCTGTGGTTGTGACTGGTGATAGAAGCAAAGTCCGATGCTGTAAAGAGCAATATTGCATAGGAACCGGGAATGTTAGGTCCATGAATCAGGGCAAATTGGAAGTGGTCAAATAGGAGATGGCAAGAGTGAACGTCGACATTCTAGGAATCAGCGAACTGAGATGGACTGGAATGGGTGAATTTAACTCAGATGACCATTATATATACTACTGTGGGCAGGAATCTCTTAGAAGAAATGGAGTAGCCCTCATAGTCAACAAAAGAGTCAGAAATGCAGTACTTGGATGCAATCTCAAAACGACAGAATGATCTCTGTTCATTTCCAAGGCAAACTATTCAATATCACGGTAATCCAGGTCTATGCCCCGACCAGTAACGCTGAAGAAGCTGAACTTGAACAGTTCTATGAAGACCTACAAGACCTTTTAGAACTAACACCCCAAAAAGATGTCCTTTCCATTACAGGGGACTGGAATGCAAAAGTAGGAAGTCAGGAAACACCTGGTGTAACAGACAAATTTGGCCTTGGAGTACAGAATGAAGCAAGGCAAAGGCTAATAGAGGTTTGCCAAGAGAATGCACTGGTCATAGCAAACACCCTCTTCCAACAACACAAGAGAAGACTCTACACATGGACATCACCAAATGGTCAACACTGAAATCAGATTAATTATATTCTTTGCAGCCAAAGATGGAGAATCTCTATATAGTCAGCAAAAACAAGACCGGGAGCAGACTGTGGCTCAGATCATGAACTCCTAATTGCCAAATTCAGATTGAAATTGAAGAAAGTAGGGAAAACCATGAGACCATTCAGGTATGACCTAAATCAAATCCCTTATGATTATACAGTGGAAGTGACAAATACATTTAAGGGACTAGATCTGATAGACAGAGTGCCTGATGAACTATGGACGGAGGTTCGTGACATTGTACAGGAGGCAAGGATCAAGACCATTCCCATGGAAAAGAAATTCAAAAAGGCAAAATGGCTGTCTGAGGAGGCCCTACAAATGGCTAGGAAAAGAAGACAAGTGAAAAGCAAAGGAGAAAAGGAAAGATATTCCCATCTGAATGCAGAGTTCCAAAGAATAGCAAGGAGAGATAAGAAAACCTTCCTCAGGGATCAATGCAAAGAAATAGAGTAAACAACAGATTGGGAAAGACTAGAGATCTCTTCAAGAAAATTAGAGATACCAAGGGAACATTTCATGCAAAGATGAGCTCGATAAAGGACAGAAATGGTATGCACCTAACAGAAGCAGAAGATATTAAGAAGAGGTGGCAAGAATACACAGAACAACTGTACAAAAAAGATCTTCACGACCCAGATAATCACAAAGGCGTGATCACTTACCTAGAGCCAGACATCCTGGAATGTGAAGTCAAGTGGGCCTTAGAAAGCATCACTATGAACAAAGATAGTGGAGGTGATGGAATTCCAGTTGAGCTATTTCAAATCCTCAAAGATGATGCTGTGAAAGGGCTGCACTCGATATGCCAGCAAATCTGGAAAACTCAGCAGTGGTCACAGGACTGGAAAAGGTTAGTTTTCATTCCAGTCCCAAAGAAAGGCAATGCTAAGGAATGCTCAAACTAACACACAATTGCACTCATCTCACATGCTAGTAAAGTAATGCTCAAAATTCTCTAAGCCAGCCTTCAGCAATACGTGAACTGTGAACTTCCAGATGTTCAAGCTGGTTTTAGAAAAGGCATAGGAACCAGAGATCAAATTGCCAATATCCGCTGGATCATCGAAAAAGCAAGAGAGTTCCAGAAAAACATCTATTTCTGCTTTATTGCCTATGCCAAAGCCTTTGACTGTGTGGATCACACTGAACTGTGGAAAATTCTGAAAGAGATGGGAATACCAGACCATCTGACCTGTGTCTTGAGAAACCTGTATGTAGGTCAGGAAGCAACAGTTAGAACTGAACATGGAACAACAGACTGGTTCCAAATAGGAAAAGGAGTATTCCAAGGCTGTATATTGTCACCCTGCTTATTTAACTTATATGCAGAGTACATCATGAGAAATGCTGGGCTGGAAGAAGCACAAGCTGGAATCAAGATTGCCAGGAGACATATCAATAACCTCAGATATGCAGATGACACCATCCTTATGGGAAAGTGAAGAGGAACTAAAGAGCCTCTTGATGAAAGTGAAGGAAGAGAGTGAAAAAGTTGGCTTAAAGCTCAACATTCACAAAACTAAGATCATGGCATCTGGTCTCATCACCTCATGGGAAATAGATGGGAAAACAGTGGAAACAGTGAATGACTTTATTTTTTTGGGCTCCAAAATCACTGCTGATGGTGATTGCAGCCATGAAATTAAAAGACGCTTGCTCCTTGGAAGGAAGGTTATGGCCAACCTAGATAGCATATTGAAAAGCAGAGACATTACTTTGCAAACAAAGGTCTGTCTAGTCAAGGCTATGGTTTTTCCAGTGGTCATGTATGGATATGAGAGTTGGACGGTGAAGAAAGCTGAGTGCCGAAGAATTGATGCTTTTGAACTGTGGTATTGGAGAAGACTCTTGGGAGTCCCTTGGACTGCAAGGAGATCCAACCAGTCCATCCTAAAGGAGATCAGTCCTGGGTGTTCACTGGAAGGACTGATGTTGAAGCTGAAACTCCAATACTTTGGCCACCTCATGGGAAGAGTTGACTCATTGGAAAAGACCCTGATGCTGGGAAGGATGGGGGGCAGGAGGAGAAGGGGACGACAGAGGATGAGATGGTTGGATGGCATCACTGACTTGATGGACATGGGTTTGGGTAAGCTCCGGGAGTTTGTGATGGACAGGGAGGCCTGGTGTGCTGCGATTCATGGGGTCGCAAAGAGTCGGACACGACTGAGCAACTGAACCGAACTGGTTTTTAGTCACATACAATGGAAATAACTAATACAGTGAGTTTAATCAATGGAATTTTGTTATTGAAAAAAAGAATGTAAGGTACTGTGATTTGTACATTTACAATATTTCAAAAAGAACAAAATAGTTTCTTTGAAAGATGTTACATTAAAAACAAGTAGTTCAGAGTTGCTTTAATTACTGTATTTATCTTAAATAAATAGAAAAGTTCTTATCTAAAGATTTTAATTTTGAATTATATTTATATATACATATATATAAATCAGGTGATGTTTCTTTACAAAACATAGCTTCTTTCTAAATGTGATCTGATGAATATATGAAACAGTAATTTCATTTTTTACATCCATTTTACTGATTGTATATATAAGAGGGAGATAATACGAAGAAAATGTTTCCTAACTCTTGAAATATTTCTCATTAATTTAAAAAGAAAATCAAATTAATCAATAGCCTTTAAATGTAGGTATACTGCCTAACTTCCAGTACAAGAAGAGTAAATAAGATTATGTTTTCTTTGTAACCGAATTATTAGCATTGTAGAAGAAAATTACTGCTTCTACACTTTTGTGAGGAAGATTCACATTCTATTTTTCCTTTGGTTGTCAGATTTCAAGATAATAACATTAGTGTTAACACTGACAGAATATATTGAGGGCAACTTTGGAAGTATAAATTCTTTAACATGATTTCTACATGAGTAAACATATTATAAAATTTTTGTATATTATTTAATATCAGTAAGATAATGGTGTTTTCACATCAAACCATTTCATGCAATATATGGTATATTAATCTTAATAATGAAAAATAAAAATAGGCTGAGATTGAGCTCTGAGCCTGAAACTAGATATCTACCATTCATCATGAATTAGTTGTATGCAGTCAAATTGTTCAGTTTTGAAGACATAGGTTCTGCCCAAGTGGAAGTTAGCAGTGGTTACTGTACAGAAAAGGTTTTAAAATGAACAGGGGCTAATCAAAGCGTGAGCCATGTACTAGTAAGTGTTCCTATGAGCAGAGCATCTGTAGAGCATCAAGTCTTCTCCCATTCATTGTCCACCAGCAACACCACAATCTTCGATTAAACTCGTGGAGGCTTTCTTTTTAAATGAACAAAAGAAGACTTTTGAATATATAATCTACAGTTTTTGCACACATATTCAATCACATACACACAAGCCTACATGTTGTAGTAACTGTTATAACTAATTCCATGGTTTGATCCAAAGTTTAATCCATTCATTCTTTTTTCTATTAAAAAAAATACTGAGCCCTTGTTGATGCCAAGCTCCACGCCAGGTGCTGAGTTAGTGGATATCAAATGCTAATGAGCACATCCACAGTAAGTTTGCATCTATGAAGCTTATAGTTTCACAAGGGATTCAAATAATAAACTAATAATTATCTAAACAGTGGATTGTTATTTTTTGCTGATAGCAACAAGTTTCAACTCTTATAATTAAACAATTAATTAGCAATGTAACATTGTGACAAATGCTATAAAGGAGGACAGTGAGATAAAAATAGAAAAATTGAATGGACAGATCCTTTTTTCCTTATTAGAAGGTCTGGTCTCTAATATGTAATTTCAAAAATGAAATTTGTTCATTATTTTTATGCTTTTCTTAGGCATTAAGAATTTTTAATACTTTTCTAAAGAGTGTATAGTTAACATAGAATACAAAACAAATCAACAATAATGTGAACATGCTATATATTAAAGAAATTAGATCTGATATACCTCAGGTTTAAGGACAATTGTAGATGTGTATGCTATAATTTGACTTTGCATGAAAAGAAATTGTTAAAGAAATACAGCATAGAGATCTTTAGCAAATCTTTCAAAGAATCAGATGAAAACATGGTAAGTGTCGGGAAAAAAATCTGGTTCTACATTTAATTTAACCTAAACTCTTGGACAATATTTGTTTAAACCTAATTTTGACTTTTTTTTTACATTCATCATGTGATCAGGAAAACTAAATCCTAGATGTATGATAATCACTGAATGACTTTAGACAAAATAATTTTTAATCTGTTCATCAAAAGAAAACTCTTGTCCCTCCAGGTAGTAAATGAGATTGGGGACAGAGCTTTGAACTCAAATTGAATTTTCTTAATTTGTTTTTTACTCAGACTTCCATTTTCTTGAAGAACTATCAGATCTTCTATACTTTTAATATACTGAAGACGGATATAAATCCTATCATGCTGAGTCAGAAGCAAATTAATTTGACTTCCAGGTCCACTGAATAGTCGAGGTTCAAAAGCAGAAGAATAATGAGTTTGAAAACTTAAGATATTGGTAAAAAAAAAAAAATATATATATATATATATATATGCATTGTTTTGAAGCAAAAGTACACTCAAGTGGAAGTACAGCTCAGGCAGGCCAAGAGTTCTCCAACTTCCCATGCCTCTGACACTTGAATGTCGAAGAAAAATTATACATGGAGACATTATGAACCTAAAGGATTTCTAGAAAATAAGCCCTTAACTTTATTTTGGATTAAAAAACAAAATGAATCAGGATATTCATGCATTAGTTAAATTTCCATTTTGATAAATTATCTATTTTGATTCATGCATGTGGCTAATTACTAATTAATAACCTATTATTAATGTTAGCTCCTATGCTTGTATTTTTGCAATTTGCAGAGTTACTGAGCAGTTCATAAGACCACACACACCTTTGTCACCACCTGCAAGTTCATGGTTCCCAAGACCATCCTCAGTCATAACTACTTACTAAAAGAACTCACTGAAAGTTATTATATTCATGGTTATAGTTTATTTACAGTGGAAGGATACAGATTAAAATCAGCCAAGGCAAGAGATACATGGAATAGAGTCCAGAAAAGTTCTGCTTCCAGTTGTCCTTGTCTTATGGAGTCATTCATCAGTCTTTATGATTCTATATGGTTTCAGGAATTTATTCACTTTTTCTAGGTTATGCAATTTGTTGGTGTAAGACTGTTCATAGTGATCTCTTATTATCCTTTATATTTTTGTGGTATCAGTTGAACTATCTTCTGCTTTCATTTTTGATTTTATTTATTTCAGTCTTTTCTGTTTTTTCTCAACAAGCTAAAGGTGTCTCTATTTTATCCTAAAAACTGCTTAATTTTGTTGATCTTTTCTATTGTTTTTATATTTTATACTTTTATCACTCTGTTCTCATCTTTGTTTCTCCTTCTGCTAACTTTGGATTTAGTTTGCTCTTCATTTTGAGTTCTTTGAGGTGGAAAGTTAGGCTATTCATTCAATACAGTTCCTTTTTCTTAATGTAGGCATTTCTTAGTATACTTCCTTCTTGGAATCACTTTTGCTACAACTCATAAGTTTTGGTATGTTTTATTTTCATTTTTGCTTCAAAATGTTTTTTATTTTCCTTTGGATTTTTTTTTCTTGACCACTGATTGCCCAGGGGTGTGTTTTCAATTACCAGATGTTTGTGAATTTTCCAGTATTTTTTCTGTTACTGATTTCTAGTTTCATACCACTGTGATAAGAAAATATACTTTATATATCAATCTTGTTAATTTGTTTTGTGACCTAATATGAGATACATTCCTAAAGAATGTTCCATGTAGCTTTGAGAAGAATGTATATTAATTATCCACACATCCATTTCTTTGTGTGATCATTCTGAAACATATTTGACTTTTCAGATCTTTGAATATTAGAAAATTGACTAATATTCATTCCTCAGTAGTAATATACATATCTGGAGTATTTACTATATAATTTCGCATGTGTCAATGTTGGGGAGGAAACCAGAAGATGTAAAAACTTGCATAATTGGTAAAGTATTTTTTAATGGGATAAAAATATTATACATTATATCATGGATGATAGGTACACAGCTGACCCAGGGGTCGAACCCAGGTCTCCTGCATGGGTGGGCAGACTCTTTACTATCTGAGCCACCAGGAAATCTCCTGGAGTTTGCTCAAAATCATGTCCATTGAGTCAATAATGCTATCTAACCATCTCATCCTCTGCCACTCTCTTCTCCTTTTACCTTCAATCTTTCCCAGCATCAGGGGCTTTTCCAATGAGTTGGCTCTGTATCAGGTGCCCAGAGTACTAGAGTTTTGGTTTCAGCAACAGTTCTTCCAATGAATATTCAGGGTTGATTTCATTTAGAATTGACTGGTTTGATCTCCTTGTGGTCCAAGAGACTCTCAAAAGTCTTCTCCAGCACCATATTTCAAAAGCATCAATTCTTAGGTGCTCAGCCTTCTTTAGGGTCCAACTCTCACATCTGTACATGACTACTGGAAAAACTATACTTTGATCACACAGATCATTTTTGGCAATGTGATATCTCTGCCTTTTAATATGCTGTCTAAATTTCTCACAGCTTTATTTCCAAGAAGCAAGCATCTTTTAATTTCATGGCTACAAACACCATCTGCAATGAATTTGGAGCCCAAGAAAATAAAATGTCATTGCTTTCCCTTTTCCCCTTCTATAGATCATGAAGTGATAAGACTGGATGCCATGACCTTAGTTTTTTGAATACTGAGTTTTAAGCCAGTATCCTGAGTTTTTCACTCACCTCTTTCACTCTCTTCAAGATGTTCTTTAGTTCCTCTTCACTTTCTGTTGTTGATATTTCTCCTGGCAATCTTGATTCCAGCTTGTGATTCATCAGCCCGGCATTTGGCATTATATACTCTTCCCTGGTAGCTCAGCTGGTAAACAGTCCACCTGCAATGCAAGGGGACCTAAACTTGATAGCTGGGTTGGGAAAATCCCCTGGAGAAGAGCAAGGCAACTCCAGTATTCTTGTCTGGAGAATCCCCATGGACAGAGAAGCCTGGCAGGGTACTATCCATGGGGGTACAAAGAGTCGGACATGATGGAGTGACTAAGCACAGCACAGCACTCTCCATTTAAGTAAGGACCTTACCGTTTCAGTCCTTTACTGTGCCCCTACTTGCATGAAATGTTCCTTTGATATCTCCAATTTTCTTTAATAAATCTCTAGTTTTTCCCATTCTATTATTTTTTCCCTATCCTACCAGTTTTCTTCTATTTCTTTGCAGTGTTCATTTAAGAAGGCCTTCTTATCTCTCTTTGTGTTTCTCTGCAACTCTGTATTCAGTTTGGTATATTTTCCTCTTTCTTCCTTCCATTTTGTTTCTCTTCTTTAACCAGCTATCTGTAAAGCCTCCTCAGATGGCTATTTTCCTTCTTGCATTTCTTTTTCTTTGGGATGGTTTTAGCCACTTCCTCCTATAAAATATTATGAAGCTCTGTCCATAGTTCTTGAGGCACTCTATGACTGTAAAGCTAGTAAGCAGTTCCATGAGACCACACATACTTTTGACACCAATTGTAATTTGGAGGTATCCAATACCATCCTCTGTTGTAACAACTCACTAAAAGAACTCATAGAACCTACTTAAATGTATTATACTAATGCTTAAAGTTTGTTACTGTAAGTAATCATGTATGGATGTGAGAGTTGGACCATAAAGAAAGCTGAGCACCAAAGAACTGATGCTTTTGAATTGTGGTGTTGGAGAAGACTCTTGAGAGTCCTTTGGACAACATGGAGATCAAACCAGTCAATCCTAAAGGAAGTCAGTCCTGAATATTCATTGGAAGGACCGATGCTAAAGCTGAAACTCCAATACTTTGGCCAGCTGATGCGAAGAACTGACTCATTTGAAAAGACCCTGATGCTGGGAACGATTGAAGGCAGGAGAAGGGGACGACAGAGGATGAGATGGTTGGATGGCATCACCAACTTGATGGACATGAGTTTGAGCAAGTTCCGGGAGTTGGTGATGGATTGGGAAGCCTGGCATGCTGCAGTCCATGGGACTGCAAAAAGTCAGACACAACTGAGTGACTGAACTTAACAGTTTATCACAGTGAAAGATTACAGATTAAAACCAGCCAATCCAAGGGATGCATGGAACATAATCTAGAAAAAAATCTGCTTTCCATTGTCCTTGTCCTGTGGATTCATGAACAGTGCCAAATTTCCTGACAATGAAGTGTGAAAAAATATGTATGGAATTTTTGCAATGATACAAGTTGACCCAAGTCTTGTGTCCAGAATTTATTAGGGCTCAATCATGTTGATATTTTGGGCTACTTAAGTGGCTCACCTTTAAACTCTAGGCCCTCTAAAGACAGATCAGATACCATGTCATTAAAACCTTCCACCAGAGTTGGGGTCAACTCTGGGAAAAGATACTTATCATGTACGACATATGGAGCCTAAAGCTGAGGTTTGACAAAGCCAAACCTCTCCTTCATAAAGGTTAAATTCTTTATTACACACATACGCACAAACTTTATTTGGAAAAGGAAACAAAATAATTCTGGTTCCTTTCACATAGATGCAAATATCTATTATTTTTGAGATGTAGTACAGATTCCCATTTTTTCTATTGATATTTTATATTGAAAAAAATAAGATAATTGGGTAAACCTTTTTTCTGCATTTATGTAGAAAAAGAAGGAAAGAGATTTATGCTAATGTCAGTCTTGTACTCTGGAAAAAATATTAAACATTCTTAAAATATCCTAAATAAAAGCCTGTAGTGATGCACAATTCAATTTCTGAGATTTGTGTTTCAGCTTTAAAGTTATAGTGCATGGAATGAAACAGACTGTAAAAGGCATGTACCATATACAGCAAATAAGAAAAATGTTATGAAGTTCATACTTACAGTGAGTAACTATAGTTCTGTTGGTTACAAATGTGACAGGAAAGAGAATATACTGCTTGCGGATTTTAGTTTTTCAACTTCATAGCTCTCCATCTTGCAAACCGAGAAATACATTTTGCCATTTTTGATTTAACCTTAGTTGATTGAACTAAGGAATAGCTCCTTTCCCCCAAAGTGAAAGTAATGATTTATTTAATGTATTTTTCTGTTGGCTGACTGAGTGTTTTGAGGAATGAATGGTAATTTGTATAATGTAATCTTTAAAAAATATAGTTCCTGACACTAAAAAGAAACAGAAGAAATAATATTTGCAAGTGTTTCATAAATGCATACAACAGCAAAGCAATAATTTGCAATATTTTCTTTTTGATTAATAAACAGGACATATATATTTCCCCAAATATATTCAAACTCAGCTACAGCTTTTTCAGCAGCTGGTATGACTTAAAACTGCTAATTTACTGAGGAATTACTGTGTTTCAATAGTGAGGGAAACAAGATTTTTTTTTCTATGACATTTATGCATAACTCAGTCAGAAACATTTGTCCAACTTCTTTGTCTAACTAATATTACTGGCATGGGTTGCCATTTCCTTCTCCAGTTTGGGACCCATCAAACTAGTGTCAAATCTAAATGGATAAACCAAGGATGCCCATTGTTTACAAGACATTAGCATAACTCCCTTTCTATTTTATTTCTAATTTATTACCCACAATCTGCATTAAATATAAAGTATGCAGATTACTTTTTCTATTAAATTTATTCACAACACACAGAAACATTGGGATAAATGCTTTGCTAATAATATTTTAAAAGTTTGGGATAAAACAGTAGATAGCTATATTGACATGTTTAAGCTATTTTATTTTTAAGCATGTACATCGTATTTGTGGACAAAAAAAAATACAGATAAGGAAAAAATCAGCATCTAGGAATAAACAGTACTGCCAATTTAGTCTTTTAAATGTTTACATTCCTCTGTGAGTATAATGGAATATAATTTTGTTTGGCCAAACATTTTGTCCCTATTATAATATGACAACTTTCTATATTATTATATGCATTTCTCTACTGAATTTTTTTTGTTCATTTAAAAAATTATATTTATTTTTAATTGAAAGATAACTGCTTTACAATTGTGTTGGTTTCTGCCATACATCAGCATGAATCAGCCATAGGTGTACATATGTCCCCTCCTTCTTAAACCTCCCTCCCACCTCCGACCCCTCCACTCCACACCCCACACCCCACCTATATTTAATTTAATGTCCCAGTATATTAGCATCATTTAACTGCTGCTGCTGCTGCTGCTGCTAAGTCGCTTCAGTTGTGTCCGACTCTGTGCGACCCCATAGACGGCAGCCCACCAGGCTCCGCCCTCCCCGGGATTCTCCAGGCAAGAATACTGGAGTGGGTTGCCATTTCCTTCTCCAGTGCATGAAAGGGAGAAGTGAAAGTGAAGTCGCTCAGTCGTGTCCGACTCTTAGCGACTCCATGGGCTGTAGCCTACCAGGCCTCCCTGTCCCTCACCATATCCCCAAGTATGAAGCGGATGCATTTATATATAATGATAATTTTCATCCACTTTCCATTTAGTTTTATATTTTAATGCATTTTCATGTCTTTTAGCTTCCTCAAATAATATTCAAGTTTCCTGAGTGTGAAAAATGGCTATTCTTGTTCATTTTGATATCCTCAGCAAAGAAATAATCTTTCTGGAAGTGTTATGGAAGAATTAATGCATGTATTTAAATGAAATTTGTGTGTAGTTTCCTCATATTCTTCCTGATATTATTACAACTTTTCTCCACACTTTACCCACTTGGACTGAGAATTGTCAAGGACCAGTTACTTTTACCTTTCCATTTTCTCCCTTTTTTGAACTAGAATGTCAATATTCATTACTGGCGCTCCTCTCAGTTTTTAAAATTTATTAACTCATAATTTTCACAAAAACCATATAAGGAAGGTTTTACAATGGTTCTGTTTTTAGATGAGTAAACTGAACATATATAATAGTCAAAGATCACACATCTAATAAGAGGTAGATCTTATGAGACTTCCCTGGTGGCTCAGACGGTAAAGCTTCTGCCTACAATGTGGGAAACCCAGGTTCAAACCCTGGGTTGGGAAGATCTCCTGGAGAAGGAAATGGTAACCTACTCCAGTATTCTTGCCTGGAAAATCCCATGGATGGAGGAGCCTGGTAGGCTACAGTCCATGGGGTTGCAAAGAGTTGGACACGACTGAGCGACTTCACTTTCTTTCTTTCTTTCTTATACCTGAAATCTAATAAGCAGGTTACACAATTTAGGTACTTAATCCTTATACTACACTGGCCTTACATTTACCTTTCTTACTAAAATAATTGAAACTTTGATCTTTTTCTTGATCTTATACTCATTCAGAAAGCATTTTGTTTAATTATGCTCATTATCTTATTTATTATTATTATATAATTTTAGTAATATATTAAAGAAAAGCAGCCTTAATGAGGTATAGTTTTTGTGCTATAAGAATCACACAATTTATAGGTAAGAGCTGTCTTTATGTTTTAACAGACTTATATAGGTGGACTTTCACCCATATTCACTTTTATAGAACTTCTCTTACACAAACAATGATTCTCATGCTTATTTCCACTCCATCCTGCCCCCACACCCGGTCCTAGGCAGCTACTGATATGCCTTCTCTCTGTACAGTTTGGCTTATTTAATAAATTTTACATATATATATATTAATTCAATTTGTAGTATTTTTGGTCTATCTTCTTTTACTTAGCAAGATGTTTCTGAGATTCATCCATATTTTTACATTTAATAATACTTGTAGAGATAGACTTCATTGAGGTAGAATAAGAGAGCTCTGCTATGCCACTCTTCAACAAATCTGCTAAAATTTTTATACATATGACTGTGGTGGTGGTTACATAGATCTATGAATATATTAAAAACCATTGACATTTTAAATGGAGAAATTATATGATATGTGAATTATATCTCAATGATTAGCTGTTAAAAAGTGAACAAAAGTCACACTTTGTTTCTGTTTATTATGGACGTGTATTAGGTTGTGAAGGTATCCCATAGTTTTGTTTATACATTCACCAGCTGATGGATATTTGCTTATTTCTACTTCCAGATTATTATAAATAATGTTTCCATGAATATTAACTCAACTCTTTGAGTGAATATAAATTTTCATATTTTGGGGGTAAATACCTCAAGGTCAGATCTCTGGGACATATAATAGTTATATGTTTAACATTTTAGGAAACTGTCAAAGTGTTTTCTATAGTATCAATATTCACCAGCAATATATGAGGCTTTCACCTATTTCATATTTTTGCCAAACTGACTTGTAAAGTAAGTTTCACTTTTAATTTTAGCCATTCTAGTGAGTGTGTATAAGTATGTCATTGTTTTAATTTGCATTTCTTTAACATTAGTAATATCAAGCAACTTTTCTCATGCATATTAAGCATTTGTATATCATCTTTGGTTATTCAAACATTTTTCCTATTGCAAAAATTAGGTTAATTTTTTCTCATTGTTGCATTTTAAGAGCTTATTCTATATTCTAGATATAAGATCTTTATCAGATGTATGTTTTGTGTTTTTTCCAAATCTGTGACTTATCTTCACTTTGTTAATGGTGTTAGTTGGGAAGATTTCCTTGAGAAGGAAATGGCAACCCACTCCAGTATTCTTGCCTGGAAAATCCCATGGATGGAGGAGCCTGGTAGGCTACAGTCCATGCGGCTGCAAAGAGTCGGACACGACTGAGTGACTTCACTTCACTTCACTTCATAGAGAAAGTTTTCAATTGTGATGATTCAGAGGGACTTTGGAAGTTTGGAGGTAAGTATGTGGGCTAAAAATAATGTTATATGAAAATCTAAAATTTTAATAATATCCTGAGTATATTAATAAGCAGATTTTTTGTACTATACCTATAAGAAACTGGTGAGAAAAATCCTTGAATTCAGTAATTGTTAGTATTTATTGATCATGGCCATTGAAATTTCTCTGTATTGCTTAACAAGTCTTCAGCTTCTAAGTGGATGTACAAAGCACAAGCAGAGTTTGAAAAATTATGAAAATTAAGAATATTTCATCAGCTTTGATTATCTGAAAACATCTCTACCATGCTGAATGACTGAAAAGGAAAGAATATCAGATAAATCTCTGAAATATCATCTCCCTAGTTATTAAGCATTCATCTTAACCTATTATATTTTTGAATGAATATTTCAAATTTGATATGATAAATAAGCAGATGAATGGATGGTGATCATTTAAAGTAACAGACAAAATCTCAAGTACTTATTATTTTTATTGAACCACTCAAAGGAGATAGGCATGAAAATATCAGGTATGTAATTGAGTTTTGTTTTTCATACTTTCTAAAAGTACTACTTAATAGATTTCTTTTTAAATGCCAACTCTATTCATGGTTTTGTGTTTGATTAGTTTTGAAGTTTTTCATTTGCAACTGCTTTTTAAGAGTAACAAAGAGCTATCAGAGAACTGAACAGTGAGGCAAAGATCTTTCAAGAAGGATGAAAAGGGGACTAATTGATGCAATTATGCTTATCAAGTTGGATTTCATCTGCAAAACAATATTATGGAAATAACATTACATTATCTAAGTAGACAACCAGCAACAATTTTGAAGTCATATACATAAAACTTTTTCGTAATACTGATTTTTCACAAGACAATGGTGTGAAATATAAAGGTCACTAATCCTACATTAATGTTTAATTATTTGAATAAGAATACACCAGTGATTTTGGGCAAACTCTGGGAGTTGGTGAGGGACAGGCAAGTCTGGTGTTTTGCAGTCCATGGGGTCACAAAGGGTCAGACACGAATTGGCAACGACAACAACCTGCCAGTGATACTGAGAATCTGTATAATTATAACAACATTAATTCTTTAAATGTTATTTCTTGGAACTAGGTGATGAAGTTGAAACTTATCATCCATTCCTAATGTCCTAAACACATATCACTTAATATGAACTGGATTTATGTATTAAACTACCTTTCTTACTTATTTATTCTACAGATAGCTAAGCCCCACTCAGAAAATCACAAAGTAGTTCTGACATTTATTTGCCTGTATGATGAAGCTCTTATACAAGGTCGTCTTTTCTTTCTAATGAAAAGTTTATGATGGAATTCATTAAAAGTTTATAACATCTATTATATGTTATTCTTCAGTATTATCTATTTGATAATTAGAAGAATTACCTAGTGGATTTATGCTGTGATACTCGTATCTATTATAGGTTACTAGACTACTGTGAAATGTATATCTCTATAACTTATCAGTGCCATTTACCTAAGTATTGAGACTGTATTTGGTGCATCTTCAAATTAATAGCATTTATTAACTTATTGTATCGATAATGACTTTTCATACTCTAGATTTTAAAATTATTTATTTCAAAATTAATTATACAACACTGGCATTTTATGTACAGATTGTTAGTGGTTTATACGTAGAGGTGATCAATTTAGACCAAATATACTTCATTTCATTTTTTAAAATTCTTTTTGTTTTATTTTTTGGCCATGCCTTGTGACATTTGGAGTCTTAGTTCTGCAACAAGGGATCAACCTCCACTCCCTGCACTGGGAGCTGGAGTCTTCACCACTGAACTGCCAGGGAAGTCCTCTTCATTTCCCTTTAACCTCCAGCCTTTGATAGAAATGATGAAAATTCAGCTACTGGTCAGCACCTATTTGATTAGCTATTGCTCTTTGATTGCTGGTGATCATCTTTTAAAAATAACTTTTTAATCATCTTTTAGAAAAACTTTTTCAATGAAACAATTTTAATACAAAACTGAAAGAATGTGAATAGAGTCCAGAGAAGACTGAATTGTTCTTTAATAAGTTTAGCAGAAGTAGAATATGGTATGTTATTTTTTCTTACTAAACCACACCTTGATGCTATCACCAAGTGTAATCTTGATAGTTCTGTTATGGTTTCTTCAGATAAAAATGATCTCTGAAAAATGTTGACTTGGTACTCTTATGTACTCTTTCTTCCTTATTAAGTTTTGGAAGAATAGTTTTGACTCAGCTGGGTCACTGGTATTTAAATATATATTCTTTATACAAAAATAAAAACTAATCTTTATTATCTGGACTGATTTCAGAAGCAATATTAAATCTCTAGGCTGTAATGATTTTAATACATTGAATGCTGACTGTGCCCTTTAAAAAAATGCAGTTTCCATCCTTCTCTTTGTTCATGCTTCAAAAAATAGATTTCAAATTCCAGAAATAATTAAATAAACATATAAAAACAGGTGTTTTGTGTCTTTTCTTGTCCTTGTGAGTTATAAAGGCTAATGCATTTGATTTCTCCTCTAGAGTACAGTAGTATGGGAATAATTAAATAGAATGTCTGTCATCTGTTTCCTTCTCTGAATATAAAATTAGAAATGGAGTCTTGGCAAATAGTCCAAATAGCAGAATTAACCTTTATAATAAAGGTAATTTCCTCAGTGTGTTTTATTGATATTGTACATAAAACATAATGAGGTACAGTACTAAAATTTTAATCATTCTCTCACACTGAGTGATGAAATATACAGAGGTCAGTCATTTTAAGATTTTAAAAATTTTTATAATCTGTGGTAAAGGGCTTTTAACTAATTTAGATAACTTTACACTTAGTTTGGGTTATTTACAATTTCTTGACTTTATTGAATATATAGCTTTAATTTCTTCAGGCTTAATGTATCACATTCCTATATATTCTTTAGAAGTGAGAGAGATGTTGAAGGTGAGAGTAGCTGTTAAGAAACCTGAATGATCATTCCCCCTGGCTTTGGAGCATTATTCTATTGCTCATTGATTTTTGTGGCTTCAACATCACTATAAATCTTTGCACCAGTGGATGCCAATAAGTGTTCACAAAAATGAAGGTCTGTAATTAAGCATATTTAAGAAATTAAAGAACAAAAGAGGATACTCTGAGCTTTAATATGTTACTGTTGTCGGTCTTGAGAGGATTTTCTTTGCAATGAATTTCAAATATATTTGCTACAGACATTTAGTTTTTAATTTTTTTGAGACAGGTCTTCCACTGAAATCATTTGCAGAAACCCAGTTTTATAGAACTGTGATTACATGATACTATCTCAAAATCTGCCATCACAGTGTGAACTAAAAGCAAAAGTGGCTAAGAGTTGCAGTCTCAAATTTCCCTCCTTAATAAAGTAACATAATTTTTGTGTCCAGAAAGAAAGCCTTGAGGTTTTTTTTTAAAGGATATAGATCTGTAAGCTACTGAGACCAATTATTATTATTCTATTATTTTTACAGAGTGTGCCAACACACTGTTGGAATTAAACATGGCTCTTTGTGGTCTGGACTTCCCTGGTGGCTCAGACTGTAAAGCATCTGCCTACAATGCGGGAGACCTGGGTTTGATCCCTGGGTCAGGAAGATCTCCTGGAGAAGGAAATGGCAACCCACTCCAGTACTCTTGCCTGGAAAATCCTATGGGCAGAGGAGCCTGGTAGGCCATAGTCCATGGGGTCACAAAGAGTCGGACACGACTGAGTGACTTCACTTTCTTTCACTTTGTGGATCTATTGTCACTGAACTGTATTTTTGAAGGAAACTCCATCCAAGGTTCAGGATATTAGGTAGTAAGAAATCTTTTTGTGCTGCCTTGATCCTGCTATCTTCAGACCCTTTAACAACCTCTTAAGGATTGATCACTTTCAGAAGTCTGAGCTTGTAAAAATCTTTAAACCTATCTGCAACAGATGGCAGGCTTCCCCTGCAACACAGTGGTAAAGAATTCACCTGCGGTGTAGGAGCCACAGGAGACGTGGGTCAGGAAGATCCTCTGGAGAAGGAAATGGCAACCCACTCCAGTATTCTTGCCTGGGAAACCCAAAGGACAGAGGAGCCTGGCAGGCTACAGTCCATAGGGTCACAAAGAGTCAAACACGACTGAAGCAACTTAGCATGCAGGCAACAGATGGGAATAAAAGACTGCCATTTCAAGGGGACAGACATGCTTCATTTTATTTCAACTGAACTTTTCTGACTGTCAGTTTACCTTGGTGATCTTTTAAAGAAACATATTGCTGACAATTCTTTAGGTCACTTAAACTATGTCTTTAAGAAGAGCAAGGTTAAATGTATGTTTGCAAATAACTTGTCGTTTTCTTAGATAACTGATTTCGTTGCACTGATATGTCGACTAGAAACAATATCAAGCTATCCTCTAATCTGTATATGTGGAACTCTTACACTCTGTCCTTAGTCATTTGTATCAATTTTGATTATCCCACTAGTAGCATACCAGTACAGCCCTGACAAAGCATGGGCAAAAAATATTTCAAAATCAACTCTAGGAAAAGATTGTTTTGCTAAACTAATTTATGGAAAATAGTAGGTCAACTTAAACCCTAGAGATGTATTTCAAAGTATTATTTTCTAAAAAAGGAAAATTTATATTTGTACATTCTGTTCAATAATAAGTAAAATTATTAATTATACTTTTGTTGGAGCTGTGAGGCTTGTAACTTGTGATAGACTTATTAAATTTTGCAAATATTCATCAGATGGTATGGTGAGTCTAAAGCCCAATTTTGAAATTGCTCATTTAAAAGGATTATAAAACAAACAACCAAAAACTCAGAAGAAAATCTTTCCTAACTATGACCAGAAAACCTGCTGATAAATAGACTGGGTAGACATCCAATTGCCTTAATAAGCACACATATATAAGAGACTTCCACTATTTAAAAAATATAAATATTGCCTTAGAGTAGAAGTTGCTCAGAGTTAGGTAAAGTATTTCTTCAACATTAAGGGGTATAATCCATACATTAATTTAAAGAGATATATTCTCCCCCGAATGTAATGCTTATTATAAACCATACTTTTGTACCTGACTAAACATCTCCTCTATCTAGGAAAACATTCCTGTTCTACATTTTCACTAACCACAGAAGGAACCTAAATAATACTCTGGAGAAGCTTAAACCCTGGTGATCCCTCACTGGCATAACAGAGTGAAGGCTAATAGAATTCTTAACTTTCCTCTAGTTACATAATGAAAAATAGCAAAAATGATGTTGGAATCCCGGTCTGTCTGACTCCTATGATAATTAAATAATACACACTATAAAATAACTTATCAGAGATTTTCTGAGAGGAAAAGTAAAAGTAATATCTGTTTGACAAGGCATAGTTAAGAAGTAGAGGAGGATGCGTATTCCCAAGCACACTTCTATGCATACAAAATAGTATGTCAAATCTAAGCCAATTCTAGCACAGTGGCAATGTGTATTGGAGAGAGGAAAACGTGTCATATTGCCTCAGATGTCATTCGCCCTCCCTAGACCATTGCCTCTTTAAAATCTGGTTTCATCTTTGAATCATAAATTCAAAAGTTGCAGCAGATAAAGTCTGAAAGAAGCAAAAGTGATAGTACACGCTACAAATTGCAAAGAATTTTGATTCTAAGTTTCTCTGTCATTTGGTTTATGTTCCAGATGTCCCAGTTGTGGTTTAAAAAGAGCATCATGTGGCAATTTCAGGTGTCCCTAGAAAAAGCTATTTCCCAATAACCTCATGAATGACATTTGTTATCTGGTGAATTTGCCATGGTCTGAGTGCTGTCTATTGGCATTATAGGCTCAGAATCTTGATTTCTCAGTACACAGAAACCAAATCTATTTTTCAGAGGCAAACTCTTATTACCCAAGTTTATAAAATCACTTTGTAAAATTAATGAGATTTATATCTTTCATAGACTTGGGGACAGTTATACCTCCATTCAGCTCATTTTCTTTCCATGAAGAAATAAGAATAAATAAAAAATAATCAAATGATACATTAACTTACAATGAGAAATGACTATCAAATAAAACCACACTTCAGGTCTATACTAGATGATAACAGATGTAGGAAAGCTATTGAGAGCTAAGAAATAATCAGGAGATTTAGAGCATGATATTAGAAAAATGGAAGTTAAACAATTATATGATAAAATCTTAATAAATGCTAAAACAGCCTATTCTTACTCACAGTCCATTTACTCTATGAATGGTCTTACCAATGGGACCAAATATCTACCATGTTTACAAGCTCCTGTTTCTTCACACACAAAAAATTATTTCAACAATTGGGCCATAATATTTGAACTCTGTTAGATGAGCCGCCTCTCCATAGAAAGATGAGAGAATGGGTTCTGTCAACACTGACTTCTGTGACTATTTGGTTTTCCGTGATTCATCAAGACCTTCTCCACAGCTAGCATGTGATTAAAGCTTTCTTTGACTTGCATTTCTCAGATGATTAGTGATGTTGAGCATTTACATATACCTGTAGGCCATTTGTACATCTTTGGGAAAAATGTCTATCAGTTGAGCATTTTTCATTGGATTTTTTTCTTTTGCTATTGAATTACATGAATTCCTTTTATAGTTTGGATATTAACTCCTTATTGAATATTTGTTTTGAAAATGTTTTCTCCCATTTCATAGACTGCCTTTTCATATTGTTATTTCCTTTGCTGTACAAAGGCAAGATTGATGTAGTTTCACTTATTTATTTTTTATTACTTCACAACTGTTGAGATGGCCATTACCAAAAAGTCAGAATTAAGCGAGTGTTGGCAAAGATGTAGAAAAAGGGAACATGATATTCTGTTGGTGGGAATGTAAACTGGCACAGCCAATAGGGAAAACAGTAAAGTTCCAGTAAAAATTAAAAATAGAACTACCATGTAATCCAACAATCCCACTTGTGGGCATATATCCAAAGGAAATAAAATCACTATTTCCAAGAGATATGTGCATCCACATGTTCACTGAAGCTTTATTAATGGAAGCCAAGATAAGGAAACAACTTAAGTGTCCATCAACAGATGAATGAATAAATAAAATATACTAGAATATTATTCAGCCTTATAAAGAAAGGAGTTGCTGACATTCACAACAACATGGATTAATTTGGAGGACAATACACTAAGTGAAATAAGCCAGACGCAGGAAGATAACTGTTACATAAGTCACTTATGTATTTAATCTAAAATGTTGAACTCAAAGTAAAAGAGAGTAGAATGGTGTTTAAGTGGGGAAATGGGAGATGTTGGTCAAAAAAACAGACTTTCAGTTAAAATAAGTAAGTTCTGGAAACCTAATGTTCATCATGGTGATTATGATTAATAATAATATATACATTAAATCTGCTAAATGAGTATTTTTTAGAGCTCTTATACCCATAAAAGGGTAACTATATGAGGTGATGGGTATGTTTAGCTTGATTGAAGTAATCATTTCACAATACATGTTTACAAAAAGTCACATTGTACATCTTAAATATGGTCTCCAGTGGTTATTCTATTTCAACATTATTTACCAACTTGATGGCCCAGATCATTAGTCAGTCAAATAAAATATCTCCTTAACAGATGATAGATGATCCGTTAGAAAAAGTTACTAAGAGCTGAAATAGACAGGTGGTACAAAGATGTGCGGCAAACTATTTCTTGTTTAGAATTTTGACAGATAAAAATCTAGCTAAACAATGATAATGGAGCTCATGGAGTTAAATCAGAGACAAGAAAAAAGGTATAGATAGGGGTAGAAACTCAGGATATTAAATTTCCAACCTCACTTTTAAACAAAAACTTCTGGAATTAAAAACATGTTTTAGATTTATATTTTTTAAATTCTCTTTGATATCAGAAGTAATAACAAAAATATATAATTAAAAGGTTCAATCTTCTTTTAATTTTTTAAAAAATATTGAAATCATAGGTTCCATTAGTCTTATCATACAGTCAGCTTAATTTCCTAATATAGGAGCAAATAGAAAATTGTGCATAGATACCACACCATCTAGTTGTATTTTGCTAGTTCACTACTTGATTAATGACCATTATTAACCAATGAAATTGTGAATTTGAAAATTATAAAAGGTGGAAGATTTTGCCTTTGAGCATGAAACATCTTCACAAAATTCCCCATAATTTCACAATTAGTCATTGAATATATTGGTCCATTTTTCATAAGGTGGGGAATTTCTATTTTTAAACATTGAAACTTAATTTATATTAATATATATATAAAATAATTATAGTATAAGCTCCCTATATGTCCACTATATACAGAGGCTTAAAACATTCTATTTCAGGAGAAAACAGATATTTAGAAAAGCCTTCAACATGTTTTTTCTCTTCTACTAAGGGTTACTAGAGAACGTTTCACATGAAGATTGATGAATACCCAGGCATTTAACTTTGCATGAAACAATGCACAATTAGCATGATTCCACAAGCTAAGATAATTGTTATCCTCCTGCCTGATTAAAACTTCACATTTTACAGATTGGTTTATTTCTTAATCTATTCAATTGCTCAAACAACTTTTCCAGACATAATTTTCTTTCTCTTTCCTGTGTGTTGTCTTACTCTAAAATATGGAAAAGCCAATAATGCTATTAACCTCTTCAAAACACAAATTAATAGTTAGAAAATGTAATTTTAATTAGAAAATGTTAATTCAAATTTAACATAAATGGATCAAATAAATTTAGAAGCATCTTGCTTCTTGGTCATATTGGAATCAATTGAATATACACCAGTCCTGCTGGCACATTCATTTTTGGTTCTTTAAATCATGATGTCCCATAACTTGGTGGTGTAGTCCATGTTTGAACAAGTTCATTGTTTTTTTTTTTTAATTAAAACAATGTTTACAGTCGTAGTTATAACTTTAGTAAATAATGACACAGAAAAATAACTTGGTACTGCAAGAAAGACTAAACAATTTGATTTGATGGTCAGTTTCTTACTATTTGGCATTAAGTTGGTTCTGCCATTTTAATTTCATAGTGTGCAAATGTTTCAATAAAATTGCTTATCCTTTTCACAAAGCTATTAATTGACTTTTTGTTGAAAATGGTAACTGCTTTTCCTTAATTAAACAAATATGCTATTTTAAAATCCTATCCAGAGAAGACACTGTCTGACTAAAGTTAATGAAATAATAATTTCTTTATTTAGCAAGTTATTCCTTTGAAGATACTTACATTTTTGCCTTTTCATGGCTTATCATGTCAAGCAAAAATTATCCAAAGAGTAAACAGCCATTTTTGTTTTTTATTTACCCAAGACATTTTATCTTTCTGATGAATTTCAATTGCTTCTACATCTGCAATGTATTGTTAACATAATAGTATATAGAAAGGCTTTGAAATGTCTTTATTACTATATATGGATGCAAATTATTATTACAATACTCTTGATAAATCAAGGTTGAATATTTCTTAAGAAATGTTTCCTTTATGTTATTCTACAATTTGTTAATTGTATCACTTCTTATCTCAGCTTACTCTTCCTGTCTTCTACTTGACCTTTCATTCTCTATTGCCACTATTTCCACTATCTACCTAGTTATATATAGCACATCATGGTGCTGGGTCTAAAATCATAAAACATTTGAATAGATTTTCAAAAGTTATGTAAGATATAGATATTTTCTACATTTGAGAGAAAGAGAGAGGATGTACATTTTGTTTCAATATTCTCATTTATTCTCCCCACAATGTTTTGTTAACCTCATCTTTAAAATTAAACACATTAAGCTTTTCTAAACATGGTTAGAAACTCAAATCACAAGTGGTTTTTTTTATAATTCTTCATCCACTATATGTAAAGATATTCCTAACCAAAATTCAAAATGAGTGTTTAAACAATGACCAAACAAACAGAAATCAATGGTTCTTTTGCTTTAGGATGCAAACTTCAAAGGATAGTGCAGGATTATAACAGGAAATATTCTATAACCAGGGAGGTGATCTAGGGGATTAATGTTTACTTCATTTGAAGCTCTTTGCTATGAGGAATACGAAGCTTGTTTTCCACATGGCTGACCAAAGACAAGATTTTGATCAAGTTCTTTTCAACATTTTAGCTGAATGTTTTTCAGCAACAATTCAGTAAAAAAACATGATTTGGCTCTGGTTAAACTAAACCATAACTCTCTCTGCTATAAACTTGTTTTAATATATTCTGCTTTTCACATTCAGGAATATTATAATTTTTATAATTTGTGATAAGGTAATATGTGTTTTATATCTATATACCTGTGTATCTATTGATCTACCTAACGTGATTTTACAGTAATTGCTGTATTCATCTGTAGAGGAAAAACAAATTTGGTATATTGATAACCACAACATTTTTAAAATGTGTGATTACTATTTCAGCATAGTTTTGAAAAAATTAGAAAATACAACTTAATGACACTTCTCAAAAAATGTTTGCACCTCTCCTCTGAGATAAGTGACTTGTTTTTCTAATGTATTTTATGTAATCTACTTTGAAAACAAGGGGAAAAACACAGCAATATTATTCTACTTCTTTTAATAACATTAATGGCACAAAACCAAACTTACAAAAGCAAAATTATTTTTCTTCATTCAAACTGTGACAGTCTTATATAACAGAAAAACATAAAGAGCTATATCTGCATGGGGCTAATAGGTTAACTTATAATCAAAATGATAAAATCTTCTCTTGCGTGAAGTGTAATGAAATAAATTAAAACTCTCCCTGACCAGTGAAAATATGAATTCATATACATAAAAGAAATTAAGTTCACTATTATAGAATTCAGAATAACACCATTCACTTCATAAAGTTGAAATATACAGTTTGTATGTAGAGGATATGAATCTGTGGCAGGCTGATTAAAAGTTCATGACATTTTTAATGTCATATCAGAATAATTCAGGAAACATGAAGTCAATTTACTATTTATGTTTATATATTTGAATCTTCCTTCTTTCTAAAAAGAAGCAAAAAACATCAACATAATATACAGTAAAAGCTAAATGCTGATCAATCAACAATTTCTCTACAATCTCTGTAGATTCTTTGCTTGATTTTGCAGACAAAGTTACATTAAAAGAAAAATAATCTATGTTTGCAGCAATTTTCTCTGTAGTACTAATGAAATTATACAAAATGGTTCAGAGAAGTAAAAGTTAGGAACAAGAAAATTTATTCTTGGAACTTATTATAAATATCAAATTGTTTTTTTTTAATTTTATTATTACTTTTATTTTTATTATTATTTTTATAAATCCTTTGTCATTAGATGGGCTTCCTTGTTGGCTCAGATGGTTAAGAATCTGCCTGCAATGTAGGACACCCAGGTTTGATCCCTGGGTCAGGAAGATCCCCTGGAGAAGAGAATGGCTACCCACTCCAATACTCTTGCCTGGAGAATTCCATGGACAGAGGAATCTGGTGGGTTACAGTCCATGGGGTCTCAAAGAGTCCAAAATGACTGAGTGACTAACACTTCCACTTTTTACTTTTTGTCATTAGATTAAGGTATAGCAATGCATTTTCTAGGTAGAAAGCAAAGTTGAGCTGTTCATGAGTATGTGACAGCACATGTGTGTATCTGTGTCTGTTTAATTTTAATGTCTGTGTAGCATGCAAACACCCTGATTGATGGGGCTTTCTTTTGATAATCATTACTGTATCTGTATTGCTTAGAAAAGTACCTGATGTATAGATGATTCTCAATTCATATTTCTGAATGAATGAATGGGTTTGAATAGAGTGCTCCACTGTATTTTGATCTCATGTGAAATAAGCAATATGACAATGCAATGTAATTCAATTTTTGTTGTTAGCTCTTCCTTTTTTTTTCTCTCATCGATATTATGAGACTTTCTCTTTATCAAGGAATTTATACATTTCACTGGAATGTATCTAAGGTTGTGCCTTTTTATCATTAATCCTGTAGGTCACTTAATGGAACCTTTCTAAGTTTCTTACACACAGGAATTTTTTCAAATAATGGTTGGCTTTTCAAACGATTTGTTTTCTCTCTATTCTCTACATTTAGGCTTTATGTTGGATGGATATTAAACCTCTGGAATTATTGTCTCCATATTGTAATATTTTGTTCTTGTAATATTCATTAAAAATACTGCAATAATGTTATCATGGAATCAGAGTTTTAAAATATGCAGAATCCATGAGATTGATATTTAAATGTATTACATGGTCAAGGAAATGTAAATATTATCTCAAGCAATGAAAAAATACAGCTACAATTTTAGTGATGTTTTTAGACTTCTATTAGTACAGAAGTATTACTTAAAGTAACAAAGTATTTGGGTATTATTTAAACCTCAAGACTTGAGCTTGATAACTAACATTTTAAGTTTTAGATTCCTGGTTAGAATGAATTAAGGATTCAGTGTGTCTTGTCAGAGTCCCAGGTTAGCTTGTTTCATTGCTACAAATTCTCAAAGAGCTGAAAAGGAAACTCCCAAAATTTGCTCAGGATGTAAGAGAAATTGACATGGGAAGATATAATTGAATTCTGGAATATTCAGTTCTATTTATAAAACTATTTATAACTTCTAGTTATAAATGAGTCCTTGAATATAATGTGCAGCATAGTGATTACAGTTAATAACATTGTACTGTATATCTGAAAGTTGCTAAGGGACTAGATCTTAAAATTTCTCATCACAACAAAAAACATTGTAATTATGCATGGTGATGGACGCTAACAAGAATTATTGTGGTGATTCTTTCTCTATATATGGATCATACCATCATGTTCTACATCTGAACTAATATAATGTTACATGTCATCTATATCTCAATAAAAGTGTAAATGATGAGATGAGAAAATAAGACTTAACACTGACATTTTTGTGTTACATTTTAATAAAATAATTGCTTTAGACTTGCATTTTACATGTCTGTAATGTTTATAAGATTTGAGATATTAATGTATAAAACAAATTAAAGCAAATGACAGAGGATGAAATGGTTGGATGGCATCATCAACTCAATGGTCATGAGTTTGAGCAAGCTCTGGGAGATGGTGAAGGACAGGGAAGCTTGGTTTGCTGCAGTCCATGGGATCACAAATAGTTGATCATGACTGAGGGACTGAATAACAACAACAACAACAACAAGTGAGAGATGCTTTCGGAAAGAACACTATAAGAGAACAGTCTCCTCAGAACATTTCTTACACATACAAGCCCACACAAATGCACTTACTTGTCATTATTATATCTCCTTACCCTGGCAGAAAATATAGAATAAAGATGCAGTGTAGCTAGGAGAGACCCTGAGACACACATAGAGATACATAAACACAGAGAGGGAGAGGGGGAGAAAGGAAAAAGAAGAGAGGGAGAGAGAGGTAGGGCGTGGAGGTATCATTCCCAGAATTACAAGGCATTCATCTTCCTGAATTTTGAAAGAAAAAAAGCTTCCAGTTACATTAATTGATAAAGACTATGCTTAAAGTGAAAGTTAAACAATCCAGTAAAAGAGATGCGAAGTACTGTGCCAATGGAATGAGTCAAATAAGGGTAGATCAGATGTTGTTGTGAGTGTGATAAATTACTTACAGTACTGGAAGAAAAGTCCAAATTAGATCAGAATTCAGATTTTTCATTTGAGCATATTGATTAGAGGGAAACCTCTCATTTCCTTATCAAGCTGAGTCATAGTTCTCTCCTTGAATATTTAGAAGTGGTAACGCATAACATATTTAGTTACTGTAAAAACTGAATGAAATATCCTATAAAGAGCTATCAGAAAGTATCAATAAGGAAAAAATAAAAATCTAACAGAGATCGAGATGGAAGAGTAGGAGGATGTAAAACTCATCTTCCACTACAAACACATACAAAGGTACACTTACATGTGCAATATTCACAGAAAACCAACTGGAAACTGGCAGATCTTTCATATAACCAAAGCTGCAGAAAGATCCCCATATAATCAGTTAGAATGGAGAAACAAAACAAAACAAAGAACACTAGGATGGGACCATACTGGCACCCCTGGAAGGGAGCTGTGAGGAAGAAAGAGGACAACTCTACACAGGTAGACTCATCCTAGGAACCCTCATCCTAGGAAATTTCCCCTTGCCTTCTGGGAAGTCTGCTGAGATAGACTGGCTAGAGAGGCCTGGAATCTGTTTGATTGATGGCAATCATGGTAGAGAGATACTTCACATTGAGAGCTGCCACCTTGTTGCAATTCCTACCCTGAAATGTCCCCTGGGCAGGGCTACTAGTATGCCCAATGACTAGGTGCTAAATCTCAGAGAAGACCTATGAGAAGACTCAGTTTAGCTGGGTGGAACCAGCCTGGACAACCTGGGGTGTGGTCTGGCTCAAGCAGCAAAGCTCATAGTAAGCCTTGCACAGAGGGGGAATGTCCATTAGCATCAGACTTTGTTGGGAAGCATACCTGGTGACATCATAGAATGGCACATCTCCTGTGGAAAGCCCCAGGGAAGGTTTTTTCTCAGTTGGAGCACTCTGATTCTGCCTACCCTACACTGCAGTTAGGTGCCAGAGCTAGGGGTGTACAAATCCTGGAAAATCTCTGCCACAGAGGGAGCCCATGACCCAGGCAATAGCACAACTACTTTGATTCTTGCAGCCGCAGCTCTCCAATCCCTTGGACCAACCTAGCACTAAGAGTTTGGGGTGAACACAGCAGAGATAGGAATAGAACTTTGGGCTTCTGAGTAGAACCTTGGATACATGCACAGGAGACACACAGGTTTGCTATGACCACACAGGCCTCACTTGCTACAGGAGTCAACTCCTTTGAGACAGGGCATACATTTAAAGGCAATGGAGCTTTATTGAACCACATTCGCAGGGCTTCTACTCCAAAAGCTTGGGAGCAAACCCCACCCCCAAAAGAGCCACAGACCAAAGAGGAAGCCCCACCCAACATCTAGCGTGGGCTCTGGACACAACAAAACCAGTCACACCAACGATCAAAATAACAGCCAGCTCGCTCTGAGGAAAGACATGCCTGGAATCCATATCAAGAATAGCCCTTGGACCAAAAATATTGAACTCATACAATCTACACAGTAATGTTCCCACATAAAAACACCCCTTCATGACCACAGTCAACAAATGTTTCTCATAAATTCAGAGACAAAGTTAAGGAAAATTTTCAAAAAGCAAAGGAAATACTCCTGATTAAGAGAACAAGAGAAATACTGTGAAAGAACAACTAATGACAGACTTCACCAATGTACTTAACCCTGAGTTTGAAAATGAGGTAATAAAAGTCTTAAAGGTACTAAGATTATCAACAAAAATACAGATCACTGTAACAGGGAACTTGAATCTATAAAGAGGAACCAATCCAAATTAGACAACTAAAATGCTAAGATAAAAATGAATCTAGAAGTAATAAATAGAGACCAAATAATACAGAAGAATAAATAAGTGACCTGGGATATAGAATAATGTAAATCACTCAATCAGAACAGCAGATAAAGACAAATTAAAAAATGAAAGCAAATTATAAGACCCATGAGATAATATAAAGCATGTCAACCAATGCATAGGGGCTCCAGAAGAATAAAAGAGAGATAAAATGATTAAAAATGTATTTGGAGAAATCATGGCTGCAAAGTTCCCAAACCTAAGGAAGGAAGGTAGAGGTACAGGAGGCACAGATGGTCCCAAACAAGGTGAACCCCAAAAGATTCACCCCGAGACATATAATGAAAATGGCAAAAATTAACGATAGAGGAGTCTAAAGGCAGCAATAGAAAAATAAAGAGTCAGTTAAAGGGACCCCCATAAAGTTATCAGCAGATTTCTCTGCAGCAACTTTGAAGGTCAGAATGGAATTATATGGTGTATTCAAAGTCCTGGGAAGGAAAAGCCTGCCATATACAACACTCTACCCAGAATGTTTATCATTTAGAATAGAAAGAGGGATAAAAAAATTTCTTAGACAAGCAAAAACTTAAAGAATAGAGCAATATTAAACCTAACCTACAGGAGATCAGCGGAGAAATAACTCCAGAAAGAATGATGGGATGGAGCCAAAGCAAAAAAGATACCCAGCTATGGATGTGACTGGTGATAGAAGCAAAGTCCAATGCTATAAAGAGCAATATTGCATAGGAACCTGGAATGTTAGGTCCATGAATCAAGGCAAATTGGAAGTGGTCAAGCAGGAGATGGCAAGAGTGAACGTCGACATTCTAAGATGAAGCGAATTAAGATGGACTGGAATGGGTGAATTTAACTCAGATGACCATTGTATCTACTACTGTGGGCAGGAATTCCTTAGAAGAAATGGAGTAGCCATCATGGTCAACAAAAGAGTCCGAAATGCAGTACTTGGATGCAACCTCGAAAATGACAGAATGATCTCTGTTCGTTTCCAAGGTAAACCATTCAATATCACGGTAATCCAAGTCTGTGCCCCAACCAGTAACGCTGAAGAAGCTGAACTTGAACGGTTCTATGAAGACCTACAAGACCTTTTAGAACTAACACCCAAAAAAAGATGTCCTTTTCATTATAGGGGACTGGAATGCAAAAGTAGGAAGTCAGGAAACACCTGGCATAACAGACAAATTTGGCCTTGGAGTGCAGAATGAAGCAGGGCGAAGGCTAATAGAGTTTTGCCAAGAGAAGGCACTGGTCATAGCAAACACCCTCTTCCGACAACACAAGAGAAGAGTCTACACATGGACATCACCAGATGGTCAACACCGAAATCAGATTGATTATATTCTTTGCAGCCAAAGATGGAGAAGCTCTATACAGTCAGCAAAAGACCGGGAGTGGACTATGGCTCAGATCATGAACTCCATATTGCCAAATTCAGACTTCAATTGAAGAAAGTAGGGAAAACCACTAGACCATTCAGGTATGACCTAAATCAAATCCCTTATGATTATACAGTGGAAGTGACAAATACATTTAAGGGACTACATCTGATAGACAGAGTGCCTGATGAACTATGGACAGAGGTTTGTGACATTGTACAGGAGACAGGGATCAAGACCATCCCTATTGAAAAGAAATGCAAAAAAGCAAAATGGCTGTCTGAGGAGGCCTTACAAATAGCTGGGAAAAGAAGAGAGGCGAAAAGCAAAGGAGAAAAGGAAAGATATTCCCATTTGAATGCAGAGTTCCAAAGAATAGCAAGGAGAGATAAGAAAGCCTTCCTTAGCAATCAATGCAAAGAAATAGAGGAAAATAACAGAATGGGAAAGACTAGAGATCTCTTCAGGAAAATTAGAAATACCAAGGGAACATTTTATGCAAAGATGGGCTTGACAAATGACAGAAATGGCATGGACCTAACAGAAGCAGAAGATATTAAGAAGAGGTGGCAAGAATACACAGAAGAACTGTACAAAAAAGATCTTCATGACCCAGATAATCACGATGGTGTGATCACTCACCTAGATCCAGACATCCTGGAATGTGAAGTCAAGTGGGCCTTAGAAAGCATCACTACGAACAAAGCTAGTGGAGGTGATGGAATTCCAGTTGAGCTATTTCAAATCCTCAAAGATGATGCTGTGAAAGTGCTGCACTCGATATGCCAGCAAATTTGGAAAACTCAGCAGTGGCCACAGGACTGGAAAAGGTCAGTTTTCGTTCCAATCCCAAAGAAAGGAAATGCCAAAGAATGCTCAAACTACCGTACAATTGCACTCATCTCACACTCTAGTAAAGTAATGCTCAAAATTCTCCAAGCCAGGCTTCAACAATACGTGAACCATGAACTTCCAGATGTTCAAGCTGGTTTTAGAAAAGGCAGAGGAACCAGAGATCAAGTTGCCAACATCTGCTGGATCATCGAAAAAGCAAGAGAGTTCCAGAAAAACATCTATTTCTGCTTTATTGACTATGCCAAAGCCTTTGACTGTGTGGATCACAATAAACTGTGGAAAATTCTGAAAGAGATGGGAATACCAGACCATCTGACCTGTCTCTTGAGAAACCTGTATGCAGGTCAGGAAGCAACAGTTAGAACTGGACATGGAACAACAGACTGGTTCCAAATAGGAAAAGGGGTACATCAAGGCTGTATATTGTCACCCTGCTTATTTAACTTATATGCAGAGTACATCATGATAAACTCTGGGCTGGAAGAAGCACAAGCTGGAATCAAGATTGCCAGGAGACATATCAATAACCTCAGATATGCAGATGACACCACCCTTATGGCAGAAAGTGAAGAAGAACTAAAGGGCCTCTTGCTGAAAGTGAAAGAGGAGAGTGAAAAAGTTGGCTTAAAGCTCCAAATTCAGAAAACTAAGATCATGGCATCTGGTCCCCCCACTTCATGGGAAATAGATGGGGAAACAGTGGAAATAGTGTCAGACTTTATTTTTGGGGGGTCCAAAATCACTGCAGATAGTGATTGCAGCCTTGAAATTAAAAGACGCTTACTCCTTGGAAGGAAGGTTATGACCAACCTAGATAGCATATTTAAAAGCAGTGACATTACTTTGACAACAAAGGTGCATCTAGTCAAGGCTGTGGTTTTTCCAGTGGTCATGTATGGATGTGATAGTTGGACAGTGAAGAAAGCTGAGCACTGAAGAATTGATGCTTTTGAACTGTGTTGTTAGAGGAGACTCTTGAGAGTCCCTTGGACTGCAAGAAGGTCCAACCAGTCCATCCTAAAGGAGATCAGTGCTGGGTGTTCATTGGAAGGACTGATGTTGAAGCTGAAGCTCCAATACTTTGGCCACCTCATGCGAAGAGTTGACTCATTGGAAAAGACCCTGATGCTAGGAAGGATTGGGGGCAGGAGGAGAAGGGGATGACAGAGGATGAGATGGCTGGAAGGCATCACCGACTTGATGGACACGGGTTTGTGTAGACTCCAGGAGTTGGGATGGACAGGGAGGCCTGGTGTGCTGCAATTCATGGGGTCACAGAGAGTCGGACACAACTGAGTGACTGAACCGAACTGAATTGAAAATAAATATTGAAAGGTCTTTTCTAAATAGAAAGGAAGAAAGAATCTATAGGTAAGAAAATCACAATAGAAAAGATAAAGATATAAAAGTATTGAAGATCATTTAAATAAGCCAGTGGTATTGGTGGTGGTGGTGGTGGTGGTTTATTCATTAAGTCATGTCCGACTCTTACGAACCCGTGGACTGTAGCCTGCCAGGCTCCTTTGCCCATGAGATTCTCCAGGCAAGAATACTGGAGTGGGTTGCCAGTTCCTTGTCCAAATAAGCTAGTACCTAGTTTAGAAAACAAACATTGTAAAAGTGATAATAGCTACAATTAATAGCAAGAGAATAAAAGGGAAAATTTAAAATAGGACATCAAACCCACAAAACATAGGGGAGTTAAATAAAAAATGCAAATCTTTTAGAATGTATTTGAACTTGTATGACCATTAGTTAACAGCAAGGAGATACATTTATGGTCTAAAACTGGGGTAAACACAAATCAAAAGCATACAATAGACTCACAAAAACTAAAAAAAAAAAGAAAATCAGGGATAATACAAAAGAAAACCATTAAACCACACAAGCAAAATTAAAAAGAAAAAATGTTCAAATAAGAACTACAAAATTCAAAGGGAAAACAAGGTTTAAAAAGTGGCAATATGCAGGTAATTATTTATGATCACCTCAAATGTCAACGACATAATGCTCTAACAAAAAGGTAAAGAATGGCAGATTGGATAAAAGAAAATAAGGAATCTAAAAGAACTACCTATAGGAGACCCATTTTAGAACAAAATGCATAGATTGAAAGTTAAAGAATGGAGAAAGATATTTCATGCAAATAGAAATGACAAGAGTACAGGGGTAGCAATATATTTGGGCTTCCAGGAAGTGTAGTGGTAAAAGAACCCACATGAAAATACAGGAGGTAAAAGAGGCTTGGATTCAACCCCTGGGTTAGGAAGATTCCCTGAAGGAGGAAATGGCAACCTACTCCAGTACTCATGCCTGGAAAATTCCATGGACAGGGGAGCCTGACAGGCTACAGTCCATGGGATCCCAAAGAGTCAGACACAACTTAGTGACTAAACAACAATTATCATGGTAGACAAAACAGACTTTAAAATCAAGCCCACAAAGACAAAGAAGAGCATATATAATGATAAAGATATCAATACAAGAAGAGGATATTACATTTGTTAACATATATGCACCCAATATATGACCACCTAAATACATAACTCTGCCAACAAAGGTCCATATAGTCAAAGCTATGGTTTTTCCAGTATTCATATATGGATGTGAGAGTTGGACCATAAAGAAATTTGAGTACCAAAGAATTGATGGTTTATAATTGTGATGCTGGAGAAGACTCTTAAGAGTCTCTTGGACTACAAGGAGACAAACAAGTCAATCCTAAAGGTAATCACTCATGAATAGTTGATGGAAGAACTACTGCTGAAGCTGAAGCTCCAACATTTTGGCCACTTGATGAGAAGAGCCAACTCACTGGAAAAGACCCTGATGCTGGGAAGGGTTGAGGGCAAGAGGATAAGAGGGTGATAGAGGATGAGATGGTTGGATGGCATCACCAACTCAATGGGCATGAGTTTGAGCACACTTGGGGTGATAATGAAGGACAGGGAAGCCCAGCATGTTGCAGTCCATGGGGTCACAAAAAGTTGGGACATGACTTACCAACTGAGCAACAAAACATTAAACAAATACTGCTCAAACTACCGCACAATTGCACTCATCTCACATGCTAGTAAAGTAATGCTCAAAATTCTCCAAGCCAGGCTTCAGCAATACGTGAACCGTGAACTTCCAGATGTTCAAGCTTGTTTTAGAAAAGGCAGAGGAACCAGAGATCAAATTGCCAATATCTGCTGGATCATTGAAAAAGCAAGAGAGTTCCAGAAAAACATCTATTTCTGCTTTATTGACTATGCCAAAGCCTTTGACTGTGTGGATCACAATAAACTGTGGAAAATTCTGAAAGAGATGGGAATAGCAGACCATCTGACCTGTCTCTTGAGAAACCTGTATGTAGGTCAGGAAGCAACAGTTAGAACTGGACATGGAACAACAGACTGGTTCCAAATAGGAAAAGGAGTATGTCAAGGCTGTATATTGTCACCCTGCTTATTTAACTTATATGCAGAGTACATCATGAGAAACGCTGGGCTAGAAGAAACACAAGCTGGAATCAAGATTGCTGGGAGAAATATCAATAACCTCAGATGTGCGGATGACACCACCCTTATGGCAGAAAGTGAAGAAGAACTAAAGAGCCTCTTGATGAAGGTGAAAGAGGAGAATCAAAAAGTTGTCTTAAAGCTCAACGTTCAGAAAACTAAGATCATGGCATCTGGTCCCATCACTTCATGGGAAATAGATGGGGAAACAGTGGAAACAGTGTCAGACTTTATTTTTTGGGGCTCCAGAATCACTGCTGATGGTGATTGCAGCCATGAAATTAAAAGACGCTTACTCCTTGGAAGGAAGGTTATGGCCAACCTAGATAGCATATTTAAAAGCAGAGACATTACTTTGCCAACAAAAGTCCGTCTAGTCAAGGCTATGGTTTCTCCAGTGGTCATGTATGGATGTGAGAGTTGGATGGTGAAGAAAGCTGAGCGCCGAAGAATTGATGCTTTTGAACTGTGGTGTTGGAGAAGACTCTTGATAGTCCCTTGGACTGCAAGGAGATCCAATCAATCCATCCTAAAAGAGATCAATCCTGGGTGTTCACTGGAAGGTCTGATGTTGAAGCTGAAACTCCAATACTTTGGCCACCTCATGCGAAGGGTTGACTCATTGGAAAAGACCCTAATGCTGGGTAGGACTGGGGGTGGGAGGAGAAGGGGACGACGGAGGATGAGATGGTTGGATGGAATCACCAACTCGATGGACATGGGTTTGGGTAGACTCCGGGAGTTGGTGATGGACAGAGAGGCCTGGCGCGCTGCAATTCATGAGGTCGCAAAGAGTCGGACACGACTGAGCGACTGAACTGAACTGAACTGAACAGATAAAAAGGGAGAACTTGACAGAACTATAATAATAGGAGGAGACTTTAACACATCACTGACATCAATGGACAGATATTCCATACAGAAAATCAACAAGGCAACAGAGATTGTAAAAGACACAATAGACTCGTTGGACATAATTGCTATCTACAGGACACTACATCCAAAAAATCCCCCTAGATTACACATTCTTTTCAAATGTGCATGTAATCTTCTCTAGGATAGACCTCAAATTAGATCACAAAATAAACCTAAACAAATTAAAAAGACAGAAATTATTTCAAGAATCTTTTCTGATCACAACAGCATGAAACCACACAAACAAAAGTGAAAATCAATGAACACTCTGAGACTAAACAATATGCTACTAAAAAAACAATGGATCAAAGATCAAATCAATAAGGAAATCAGAAAATACCTTAAGACAAATAATGAACACACAACCTCAGAAAATCTATGGTATGCAGCAAAAGCAATTCTGAGAGAGAAGTTCAAAATGTTACAGGCCATCCCCAAGAAACAAGAAGAATCTCAAATAAACAGCCTAACCTATCAACTAAAGGGCTTTGAGAAAGAAGAACAAACAACACCCAAAGTCAGTAGAAGGAAGAAGATAAGCAGATAGGAAATAAACAAAATAGAAATTTTAAAAGCAACAGGTAAGTTCTTTAAAACCAAGAGTGTTTTTAATCCTTTTTTTTTTTTTTGCAGTATACACAAAATTGTTTAATCTCTAGCCAGGCTTGTCAAGAAGAAAAGTAAGATAACTCAAATAAGCAAAAACAGTGCAAAAGGAAACATAACAATTGATACTTCAGAAATACCAAAAAAGTCATTAGATAATACAATGAACAATTAATGCAAACAAACTGAAAACCTAGAAGAAATTTGTAAGTTTCTAGAAACATACAGACTGCTAAAATTGTCAATAATAAACAGACAATTTGAGCAGAATGATCACTAGAAATGAAAGAATCTGTAATAATAATAATTTAAAAAGCCCTGCAAACAAAGGTCCATGACCAGATGGGGAATTCTGGGGAATTCTACAAATCATACAAAGAAGAACTTCTACCTACTTTTCTTAAACTCTTCCATTTCTATTTAATATAGTATTGGAAGTCCTATCTAGCTACTGCAGACAGGTAAAAGAAATAAAAGGTTTCCAAAGGAAAAGAAGAGGTAAATTTGCTGTCACTTTTGTTGCATATGTCATGTTGCTCTATATATAGAATTTCAAAATCTCCTCACCAGAACTACTGAATAAATTCAGCAAGGTGGCAGAATACAAGATTAATATAAAGAAATCTGTTACATTTCTTTACAATAAAATATAAAAAATAGAAAGTTAAAAATATCCTTTTTAAAACTGCATCAAAAAATACCTAGGAATAAAGTTAACCAAGGAAGATAGAACCTACATATTGAAAATAACAAAATATCAATAGGGGAAACTGAAGATAATTAAAGAAATGAAAAGATACCCGATGCTCTTGGATTGGAAGAATCAGTGTAACTAAAAAGACCATATTACCCAAACTAGAACAAATAAACCCCAAATTTACAGAGAACCCCCAAAGACCCAAAATTGTCAAAGTAATCTTGAGAAAAAAGAATAAATCTGAAAGCATACCCGTCACAGAATTTTGGCAATATTACAAAACTATAGTAATCAAAAACAGACATGCAAATATCTGTATTGGCACAAAAAGAGACATAAAGATCAATGGAACAGATAGCCTAGATCTATGGTCAATTAATCTTCAACAAAGGAGAAAAAATAAATAAAACAGGAAAAAGACTGTTTCTTCAGCAAGTAATGTTGGGAAAGCTGGACAGTTATATGTGTATCAATAAAATTAGACCTGTCCCTCACACCACATGCAAAAATAAATTCAAGTGGTTTAAAGACCTAAATGTAAGGCATAATACCATAGAAATCCTGGAAGAGCAAAACACTCTCAGATATAAATTGTAGCAATATTTTCTTAGATCCGTTTCTCAGGGCAAAATCAATAAAATAAAAAATAAACAAATGAGACCTAATCAAGCTTAAAACCTTTTGCACAGCAAAAGAAATCATCAACAAAATTAAAAGACAATCTATGGAATGGGAGAAAATATTTGCAAATCATGTGGCCAATAAGGGCTTAATATCAAAAATATATAAGAGTTCACAGAACTCAAAAAAAAAAAGGGCAGAAGATCTAAACAGATATTTCTCCAAAGAAGAAGACATACAGATGGTGAACAGGCACATGAAAAGATGCTCAACATCATTAGTTATTACAAAAATGTAAAAACCACAACGACATATTACATCACACTAGTCAAAAGATATATAACTGAATCACTTTGTTGTACACATGAAACTAACAACACAATATCGTAGAACAATTATACCCTAACTAAAAAAAGGAAGGAAAAAAGCATAGCATATTTATCACATAATATAAAAAGATTCATAATCATATTTTCTAGAGTATCAGTGTGATTTATTAATTTAAAATTACTATTTTTAGCTATTACATCCTTAAAGAGTAAATAAATTGGAAGATTTCAAATGATTACTCATAGAGTCCCATCTTTTCTTTGCTAATTTGTCAGTTGAAAATGAAAATCACGCAACTGAAATTTTTAGTCATTATTCAAATCAAGTTAGTTATCAATCCTCACATACTTTTAGAAAAATCTCAAATGGATGGATCAGAATGAATAAAAAAATTAATAAGGCAATGAAATAAATAAATAAATAAATCTCCTTTTGATATATCATGTTCTTGGATTTGAAGAGTCAATATTGTGAAAATGACTATGCTACCCAAGGAAATCTACATATTCAATGCAATCTCTATCAAATTACCAATGGCATTTTTCACAGAATTAGAACAACAACAAAAAAATGACAATTTGTATGTAAACACAAAAGACCCTGAATAGCCAAACAGTATTAAGGAAAAAATACAGAGCTGGAGGAATTAGGCTCGCTGACTTCAGACTATTATAGTACAAAGTTACAGTAATCATGACTATATAATTGCACAAAAACAGAAATATAGATCAATGAAACATATTAGAAAGCCCAAGTTGTAAGCCCACATGTTTATATTTACCTAACCTGTGACAAAATAAAGGGAAGAACATACAATGTAGAGAAGACAGTCTCTTCAATAAGTGGTGCTGGGAAAACTTGACAGCTACTTGTAAAAGAAGGAATTAGAACACTCACTAACACCAGATACAAAAATAAGCTCAAAATGAATTAAAGATCTAAACGTAAGGCTGGACACTATAAAAGTCATAGAGGAAAACACAGGCAGAACACTCTTTGACATAAATCTCAGCAAGATCTTTTTTGATCCAACCCTTAGAGTACTAACAATAACAAAAATAAACAGATGTCATCTAATTAAACTTACAGACTTTTTGCACAGCAAAGGAAGCCATACACAAAACAAAGAAGACCTCAGAATGGAAGAAAGTATCTGCAAATGAATTAACTAACAAGGGATTAATCTCCAAAATATACCAATAGCTCAGGTAGCTGATTTAAAAAAATAAAAAAATGGGATGGAGGTCTAAATAGACATTTCTTTGAAGAAGACATATAGATGGCCAAAAAGCACATGAAAAAATGTTCAACATCACTAATTATTAGAAAAATGTAAATCAAAACTACAGTGAGGTATCACCTCATACTGGTCAGAATGGCCATCAACAAAAAAATCTTCAAACAATAAAATGCTGAAAAGGGTGTGGAGTAAAGGCAACCTCCTACACTCTTGGTGGGAATGTAAATTAGTACAGCCACTACAGAGAACTGTATAGAGGTTCCTTAAAAAACTTAAAGTAGAGCTACTATGTAACCCAGCAATCCTACTCCTAAGCATATATCCAAAGAAAACCGTAATTTGAAAGGATACATTCACCCCAATGTTCACTGCAGCACTATTTACGATAGCCAGGAGATGGAAGCAACCAAAATATCCATTGACAGAGGAATGGGTAAAGAAGATGTAGTACATATATACAACGTCTCTTAAAGTGGGGATAAGGTGAAGATGAAGTTAAGAATGAGCTCTGTGGCTTCCCAGGTAGCTCAGAGGTAAAGAATCTGCCTGCCAGTGCAGGAGGCACAGGAGATGCCTGTGTTTGATCCCTGGGTCAGGAAGATCCCCTGGAGAAGGAAATGGCAACCCACTCCAGTATTCTTGACTGCAGAATCCCATGGGCAGAGGAGTCTGGCAGGCTACAGTTTATGAGGTCGCAAAGAGTCAGACAAGACTGAAATGACTAGTGGTATTACTCAGCTATAAAAATTGTAAAGCATACTCAGTTGTGTTCAACTGAGGCAAGAATACTGGAGTGGGTGGTGCCTAATATTTTCATACTTTCAGCTATAAAAAGGAACGAAATAGTGCCATTTGCAGAGACATGGATGGACCTAGAGACTGTCATACAGAGAGAAGTCAGAAAGAGAAAAATATTGCTTAAATGTGGAATCTAGAAAAACTGTGCAGATGAACTTATTGGAAATGCAGAAATAGAGTCACAGATATAGAGAACAAAGTTATGGTTATCAAGGATGGCAGGCTGAATTGGGAAACTGGGATAGACATATGTATACCACTATGTATAAAATAGATAACTAATAAGAACCTATTATTATTTAGCACAAGAAACTATACTCAGCGATCTGTGGTGATCTAAACGGGAAGGAAGTCTAAAAAAAGTTGTTGTTCATTTGTTAAGTCATGTCTGACTCTTTGTGATCCCATGGACTGCAGCACACGAGGCTTCCCTGTCCTTCGCTGTTTCCCAGAGTTTGCTCAAACTCATGTCCACTGAGTCAGTGATGCCATCCAACCATCTCATCCTCTGTTGCCCTCTTTTCCTCCTGCCCCCAGTCTTTCCCAGAATCAAGGTAACTAAAGATTTAAAGAATGTAAAATGTCACTGAGTGACTGAAGTGAGTGAAAGTCGCTCAGTCATGTCCAGCTGTTTGCAATCCTATGGACTATACAGTCCATGGAATACTCCAGGGCAGAGTACTAGAGTGGGTGGCCTTTTCCTTCTCCAGGGGATCTTCCCAACCCAGGGATTGAACCCAGGTCTCCTGCATTAAAAGCAGAATCTTTATCAGCTGAGCCACAAGGGAAGCCCAAAATGTCACTGATTTTGTCTTTATGATCTCTATGATATCTGTTTTACATTAAAGAAAACAAGCTATTTAAGTGAATTTATGCAAGTAATAAAAACTTTGTCCCCTAACTTTTTCCCTCCACAAATTTTAAATTCCACTTGTGTGAGCTCTTCTTTTTTTTTTTATTTTAATGGAAAAATAGGGAGGAAAAAAGCATATTTTATTATGTGACAAAACTCTTGAAAAATTTCTTCAGTTAGTATCATTTGTTCCTTGTGTTCTCAATACAAATAAAGGGATGAGAGAGATTTAAAGTATCAGAATATTTCCAAAACTTTGCATAAGATAGGGCTGAAAAATCTATTAATCTAAATTCTACATATTTACTGAAATAAAATATAAATGGTTGCAGTAATAAGCTATAAAGATATTAAATGATGACTCAAAAGGTTTCTTTTAAAGTATATTTTATCATAATACAAAGTTTCCCTTAATTTTTGATAAATCAATTCTCAGAATTTGTATTACTTTAAAAAGAAACAACTCTCTAAAATGTTATTGTATAAAACATTATTTAAATTTAGTTACAGACACATACTCCTAAAACCTGTAATGATAGTTATCCTTTTAAACAGTATGTTCTGTAGAATGCTCTCAGAAAAATACTAAAAGGTGATTCTGAGTCACTGAAATCTAAATAACTCTATTTTTTATAACTCAATCTCTAAATATTTTCTATCCTGAGAAATGTTTACCACTTTATTAATGGCCAATATCTGAGAATGATGTACAAAATTATTTGGGGAATTGCCCTTTTGTAGCTGCCTAATGAGCTGTTAAGACCATTTTTCTGCAATTGATGTTATATTCAGTACTTGAAGAAGTCATTAAAACATTAGTTTCTAGTTATATATTACTATGATACTGCTTTCACTTTATCTGCACTTTTACTGGATATATTAAATGTCTAATGTAGTTCTAGTTCAGTTACTGAAAAATGATCAAGTTTCTTATAATATCTTTTATGGTTTTCAAAATTCTCAAATGATCATTCTTGCTTGTCCTTTGATATAACTGAAACAGTTAAGTGGAATAACTGTAACAAGAAGAAATGTTTATAATGAATTTCTTTCAAAAGCCTCGTTTTTCTTTTACTGACGTCAAATAATAAAACTAAAATGTAAAATTAAAGGTTCATATTTTTAGATTTTAAGAACATGGAGCCATCATATTGAAAAGACCATCAATAATCCCCATAATTACATAATGTAAATACCCAGGAAATATAAAGCATGTAACTTCAAGACAGGAGACCATAAAAGTTGATAACTGTATAGTTAAGGTCACTACACTGAGAAAAGTAGCCCTCAAAATAGAGTACACTTATCTTAAAAATATCAGAAGTAATCATTTGGTGAATAATCCTCAAAATGCCACTGTTCTATGATGTGTGGAAATGGCTGTAAATTCTAAACAGCTTATAGGTAATTAGCCTTTAGCACCAATTTCTTAAAAATTATATATGATCATTAAAACCATTTCTCATCATCCTATCTACAGACAATACTCTAATTTTCTTTAAATAATTTAAACTTTTATAGCTTTATGTAGGCAACTAATTTTCCTTTCATTATGGAAAGGTTCTTGGTTCAGTGATTTCAAAGCATATAATTACAGTGAAAACAACATAATTAAACCAAAATAACCTATAGTAAGCAAAGTCCACAATGCATTATTTGTTGGGGCCAATCAGGGTTGGATTTTCAAGTTAGAGAATCCACCAGGGAGGTGATTCACTTTCTACTAAAAAATGTTCACAGGATTCACACATGCGTGAATCAAGAATTGTCTCTAACAGTATGATGGATAAAGAAATGCATAAAATATATGAATGTAAGGTGATTCACAAAAATTGCATTAGGATATTTTTAGTATTAGTTTTCATGTTGTCCATTTTTAAATAACTGATTGCCTAGGAAGTCAAGTTCTGGAAAATTTTTGTCTTCAGTTAAAGACTGATATGAAAATAAACCACATATTGCCTGGAAAAATAAAATGGTAGTTGTATTGACTTAGACTGGCTTTCATCTATGTCTTTTAAAAGCAGTTCTCAAGAATGTTATTAAAGTGAATACTAGGTGCTAGAAGAACCCACTTCCACTTTCATGTCATTTGCTAAACCCATTTTCTAAAGGTGATAAACTATTAGAAAGTCCTGATGAGATGAGATACCCAAATTATTAGGCTTTATCTGTAATCAAATTCTCAAAGGGTAAATTGGGGAATATCTGTTTTTTTAAAAAAATGGCAGCAGTTGATTGTGGTCAATTTAATACCACATTAAAAAAAAAAAAAACTATTCCAGTTTTTTATTCCCCTGCCAGATATACACAGTTTAAGGAGTTTCATTTGCTTTCTCCTCCAGAATTATCTTAATGCTGGACTTCATAAAAATAATATGGGATATTTATTTTTATAAAAGATTTTAACAAATATGTATGAAAGCAAGTATATTATTCCTACATCTTCAGTCAGTTACTTCAGTCACTCTGTCATGTCCTACTCTGCGACCACATAGACTGCAGCATGCCAGGCTTCCCTGTCCATCACCAACTCCCAGAGGATGCTGAAACTCATGTCCATTGAGTCGGTGATGCCATCCAACCATCTCATCCTCTGTCATCCCCTTCTCCTCCTGCCTTCAATCTTTCCCAGCATTGGGGTCTTTTCTAATGAGTCAGTTCTTAGCATCAGGTGGCCAAAGTATTGGAGCTTCAGCATCAGTCCTTCCAATGAACACCCAGGACTGATTTCCTTTAGGATGGACTGGTTGGACCTCCTTGCAGTCCAAGGGACTCTCAAGAGTCTTCTCCAACATCACAGTTCAAAAGCATCAACTCTTCGGTGCTCAGCTTTCTTTATGGTCCAAATCTCACATCCATTCCTGACTATTGGAAAAACCGAAGCTTTGATTCTATGGACCTTTGTAGGAAAAGTAATGACTTTGTTTTTTAATATGCTGTTTAGGTTTGTCATAGCTTTTCTTCCAAGGAGTAAGCCTCTTTTAATTTCATGTCTGCAGTCACCATCTGCAGTGATTTTGGAGCCCAAGAAAAGTAAGTTTCTGTTTGCACTGTTTTCCTATCTATTCGCCATGAAGTCATGGCACTGGATGCCATGATCTTCATTTTTTGAATGTTGAGTTTTAAGCCAGCTTATCTACCCTCCTCCTTCACTTTCATCAAGAGGCTCTTTAGTTCCTCTTCACTTTCTGCCATAAGGGTGGTGTCATCTGCATGTCTGGGGCTTCCCTGGTGGCTCAAACAGTAAAGAATCCACCTGCAACGCGGATACCTGTGTTCAATCTCTGGGTCGGGAACATACCCTGGAGGAGGGCATAGCAACCCACTCCAGTATTCTTGCCTAGAGAATTCCATGGACAGAGGATCCTGGCAGCCTACAGTCTCGCGTTTCCCTGGTAGCTCAGCTGGTGAAGAACCCGCCAGCAATGCATGAGACCCTGGTTCAATTTTTGGTCGGGAAGATCCACTGGAGAAGGGATAGGCTACCCATTCCAGTATTCTTAGGCTTCCCTGGTGGCTCAGCTGATAAAGAATCCACCTGCAATGAGGCAGACCTGGGTTCGATTCCTGGGTTGGGAGGATCCCCTGGAGAAAGGAAAGGCTACTCACTCCAGTATTCTGGCCTAGAGAATACCATGGACAGTCCATGGGGTCACAAAGAGTCAGACACGACTGAGTGACTTTCACTTTCACTTTCATCTGCATATCTGAGGTTTTTTATATTTCTCCCAGCAATCTGGATTCCAGCTTGTGCTTCATCCAGCCCAGTATTTCGCATGGTGTACTCTGCATGTAAGTTAAATAAGCAAGGTGACAAGATACAACCTTGACAAACTCCTTTCCCAATTTGGAACCAGTCTGTTGTTCTATGTTCAATTCTGACTGCTACTTCTTGTCCTCCATACAGGTTTCTCAGGAGGCAGGTAATGGTATTCTGGTATTTCCATATCTTTAAGAATTTTCCACAGTTTGTTGTGATCCACACTGTCAAAGGTTTTAGTGTAATCAGTGAAGCAAAATTAGATGCTTACATCTTGCAGGGCACTTACTTTCCTGTGCCTTATGCCAAGCTTGGCTTTTCCCCCCATTAATCTGAAAGCAATATGCTATGCTGATGTATCATTTAATTTAAAATATGCTGCTGCTGCTGTTTAGTCACTTTAGTCATGTCTGACTGTATGACCCTATGGACTGCAGCCTGCCAGTCTTGTCTATCCATTTTTCTAGGATTTTCTAGGCAAGAGTACTGGAGTGGGTTGCCATGCTCTTCTCTAGGGGATCTTCCTGACGCAGGGATTGAATCCGGGTCTCCTGCATTGCAGGCAGATTCTTTACCGCTGAGCCACCAGTGAAGCTCAATCTAAAACATATATCAATACAGTTCAACATTTCCCCACAGTCTTAGTTTCTGCTCTCTCCTACTTATATTCTCACATCTTCTATGACTTTGCTTGTTGCCTATTACTTTAATTTCTCTCTCTATTCCTATTCTTCTTTCATTCCTTTTCTTCAAGCTTCAGTTTGTACCACATTTTTTTTACCTCTATCCCTCATTGCCATTCACTCACAAATATTTACTGCACACTTTCTATGTGTCAGGGGCCTGCTGAATGTGGGACACAAAGATGAGTAATACTCTATAATTTCCACCAACAAAAAGTTTACAATTGAGATCATATTAATGGCTTTATTTCTTTGAGTATTTCTGTTCTTATTTGTTAAAAATTATACAGAATAATATTTCCTAATACCTTCAATTCAAAGTACAGAGGATAAACAGGAAAGGATGCTTTTACTTTAGAAAATGAACTCTGGAGGTCTTTTAGTACTGCCTCTGTACACCCCAAGACTTCAAACAGTGAAAACTGTTGGCGTTCTGTAATATATTCAAATCACATAGAACCAGTGTTCCATGACCTGCTTGCTGAAATATGCTAATGAAAATTTTCCCTATTACATTCTAAACATTTTTTCTTAATATTTTCCATTTTGTAGAAATTTTTTCAATTTCATTATATATTTTACTATTAATTTTAATAGTTTTCCAAATATAATGTAAATATTTTCTCAATGAATGGTTGTTATTATATCCTTTTGTTTCGATTGTATTTTGGTAGCCTGTCATGTTTTCCCCTTTTTCTACAGTTTTCTCTTTAGCACCTTCCTTGTTCACTTTTACTATTTTATTATTAATATTTATTGTCTTATTCACTATAGGTGGATAAAACAGATAATCAAAAATATTAAGAACTGTAGTGTAAAATTCAATTAAGTCATGAACAAAACATGTAGAATAAAGTATTTGATTTTCATGCCAAGATATTTTGTCATTCATTCTAAGACTGCCAAGATATCTCAAACATAATTACACTTTCAGATCTGTGTGCTGAACTGATTGAGGCTTCACTGGAAGCTTGACTTTTACGGTATATCTCACTCATTTTCTCAGTCTTTATCAAAAATTTCTCTACAGAAAATTTATAAGCATATGTTATAACCTCAGGACCCAAAAGGAGAGGGTAATTAGGGGATTACAAATGTCTTCAGAGAAAGAAAAAGGGAAATGTCAACGTGCAAATCATTTTAGTTATAGTTCTACATATTATCTCTGGTCTTCATCATGAAAGTCATTGCAAAATTGAGCAAAGGTTCCTTTTTACATGGTTCAGTCAAGTAAAGAGATCTAAACTCTATTGCTAATCAGAATGGCTGGAAATAACCAGTGTTAAAGAAATGATCTGTTGGAGGCAAATGAACTCTTTGAGACTTAAATGGTGCCATCTGGTACATTAGTTCTTCCTCAACCTCAAATATTGGATTGGCCAAAGAGTTCAGAAAAGTGTTTTCATAACACCTTATGTAAAACTACGAACAAACTTTTTGGCCAACTCAGAACTACTCTAAAAGGTGTATTTCTTTCAAATATTTTATTTCCAGAGAATATTTATTGCTTCCTCCAATATCAGATTACAGACAAGGCAATAAATGATACTATTAAGAGCTGGGATGAGTAAGGCCAAAAAAGTCTATTTCCATCTAGCTCATCACTGTGTATATACTGTGCTCAGTTGTATCTGATTCTTTGTGACCCCCTGAACTATAGCCCACCATGCAACTCTTTCCATGGGATCCTCCAGGCAAGAATACTGGAGTGGGTTGCCATTTCCTTCTCCAGGGGATCTTCCCAACCCAGAGATGAAGCCTGCGTCTCTTGCATCTCCTGCACTGGTAGGTGGATTCTTTATCACTGTGCCACCTGGGAAGCTATAATCCTATTTTTCAGCTCATAAACTTATCAAAAGCATAGGACTATAGCACATGCAGAGGAAATGGCCACAATTCTTCCCTGCTCCCTTCAGCAACAAATTTATATTTTGCCAGTGGACTTCTGCTCTATTCACTCAGGTCTCTCGCTCCCTAGAAATTATTTACCCTCAAAAAATTTATGAATTGGCAGTTATTTCCATGCTGATTTCCAGGCCAGAGGGGTATAGTGAGTTGATGTCCCAATAATTTATCTTTTCAAAACACACAGCAATAATAAATAAAATGTAAAAAGATAAAATTAAAACTCTAGCTCGGCTTAAAAAACAGAAAATAAAACTTTTGTAGGCCATGGACAACACAAAAATAAAAATCGGCACTTGAAGCTAGAGCTGAAACTGAAACTGCAGTTATATTCTTTCTCTGACAGTGGATAGTGGTGACTGCATTCACCTGTCCCAAGCTATACCAGTTTTGTTGAGATCACATGTTCCCAAAAAACTGCAGACCTAAAAGACTAGGGCATAGACACATTCTCCTATACAGGAAATAATGTAAATTGTCAAAAGGTTCTGTAATCCCCATCTCCTGCATCACAGACAGATTCTTTATCACTGAGCCACCTGGGAAGCCCCACTATATGCCATAGTAAGACCTATTCTGTACATGTGTGTATGAGTATGCGTGTTCAGTAGCTGAGTATTGTCTGACTCTTTTCGATCCAACCCAGTGATTGAACCCATGTCTCTTGCAACTCCTGCATTGGCAGGCAGATTCTATATTACTGCACCATCTGGGAAGCCCCATTTTGCATAGGTACCTAAAGATTAAAGCAGAAACAAGCAAAAGATGCAGGTTCGATCCCTGGGTCCTGAAGGTCCCCTGGAAAAGGAAATGGCAACCCATTCCAGTATTCTTGCCTGGAAAATCCAATGGACAGAGGTGCTTGGCAGGCTACAGTCCATGAGGTCAGAGAGTTGGACCTGGCTGAGTGACTGAGTGCACGCACGCGCGCGCACACACACACACACACACACACACACACACACATGCACACACAAGCAAAAAATACTAGAAAAAGGGAAGAAGCTGCGGAGGGAGAGAAAAAAAATCAACAATAATAGTCACACTATCCTTTCCAATAAAATGAGCATGAAAACCTACATTCCAAAATACAGAAATAAATATAGTCCAGAGAAAAATAACACCAGGGCTTCCCTGATGGCTCAGATGGTAAAGAATCTGCCAGCAATGCAGGAGACCCAGGTTTGATCCCTGGGTTGGGAAGAACTCCTGGAGAAGGGGACAGAAATCTACTCCAGTATTCTTGCTGGAGAATTTCATGGACAGAGGTGCCTGGTGGGCTACAAACCATGGGGTTGCAACAGAGTCAGACACAACTTAGGGACTAACACACACAGAGAAACATAATCACCAAAATCAACAATCAAAATGTGGATTTTCTTCAGAGCCAGTAATTTTATAAAATTTTTCTGACAAAGGTGTTCAAAATGATGAATGAGACAAAATTTCTAATACAAAATAAAAATGGCATTTTGAAACCAAATAAACAAATATAAATTAAAACATGATTTTTTAAAAAAGAAAGAATTGGAATTTTCTAAAAATATAAGACAGATAAGGTAACTTTTTCTCTGGACTCAAAGAAGAATTCAGTTAATTGGAAGCTAACAGTTAGGAACTCACTCAGGGTCTTCTGCTGAAAGACAAAAAGATTTTTTTTTATTACTTACATCTTTATCATTTTTCTTTTAGCAACTGTAATTTCTGCTTCAAAACATTTTGGACATGAAGAGCTGAATTACATAGAATGTGTAAATACTTTATAAATCCTCCTGAGATAATCACCAGAAAGATCTTTGTAACTACATTTTATGTATACATTATTGTTATTTTAAAGTGTTATAATATTTTTTACCCTTAAAAACATTTTATTGAAGTACACTTATTTACAATTTTGTGTTAGTTGGGTACAGAAAAGTGATTCATATATATATATATACACACATTTATATATATATTCCTCAAATTATTTTCGTATATAAGTTATTATAACATGTTGAGTATAGTTAGTTCCCTGTGCTATACAGTAGTTCCTTGTTGTAAAAAAATTTTTTTTTCAATAAGAGATGTACTTCCCAGGTGGCTCAGTGGTAAAGAATCTGCCTGCCAATGCAAGAGACACAGGTTCGATCCCTGATATTGCAAGATTCCACATGCTGCAGAGCAACTACTAAGCCAGTGTTCTAGAGACAGAAAACTACAACTACTGAATCCCCATGTTCTAGAGCCCATGCTCCACAACAAGAGAGACACCATGATGAGAAGACCATGCGCTGCAACTAGAGAGTAACCCCTACTTTCCACAACTAGAGAAAAGCCTGTGTAGCTAGGAAGACCCAGCACAGCCAAAAATAATAAATAAAATGTTTTAAAAAGAGAGATGAAGAGACACGGAGGATAGATTTAAAAGCTCTACCATGTAATCTAAAAAAAAAAATAAGGAAGTGGCTTGGAGAAATACAGCACGAAATATAAATAAATACCTTAGAATGAATATAAATACCTTAGAATGAAAGTGTACATTGGAATTTTGGTCAGGATACATTGTAAATGTAGAAACACTGGTGTGTAACTAATGACTATCATTTAAAATGAACAGTCTAAATTGCTTTCAGAGAGAAAAAATGTCACTACAATTATTAGAACAGTAACATTCTTTGTCATCAGCAACAATGGATGTTGAAGACAGTTGAAAATAACTGCCGATATATACTTCTATAGCCAGCCAACCATTCATCCAGGGGAAGAGGAGCAATGTAAACATATTAAAACAGGCAAATACAAAGATCTTAACACACATAGACCCAAGCTAAATAAAAAATAGCAATACAACAGTGACACGATTATAATGTATAACTCCTAGCCCCAGCCTGTGACTCCCTAACTGGTTGCTGTCAAGGTGACAGAATCCATGCAGATATCAAACAGTGTCTGTCCCAGCAGGCCATGGGCAAGGTCACCAACCTCTGTCCTAAATTACTGTACATTTGTGCTCTTGGACTTGAACCCTTCTGTACCATAACTGTTTTTAAATAAAATAATTGCATAGGTAATTCACTGCCTTTCTGATGAGCCTGCCATGTCTGGGAATCTTGAGAGAGTGGTGCCACCCATCCCACACTCTGCTGCCTGACACACTGTTGGAGGTGCTTACTGCCCTCATGGAAGTGTTAGTCACTCAGTAAGGTGCAGCCAAACATGTGAGCATGGCACTAATGTGGGTAAGTGGCTGCTGGGCTTGCTTCACCATCTCCAGGGCCACATCTGACCTGTTGGTTGTGAAACTGTAAGACCTGTTTTAATAAATAAATTTTTAATTGTGTGTGTACAAAGGCATAAAGGTACTGAAATGTAAATTATAGTTAGGACATTTTTAATGGCAATAAAATGTAACAGTGAATTGCTCTTTATATAATGGAATTCTATAAAATATACAAAATGAATGAAGTATAAATATGGATATAATTTTAATATACAGAATGGTCTATACAATTTTGACAGTCTGGTAGACTGTATTATTGTTTGCAATTATTGCCTTCCCTGAAAGAGAATTATGTTGCTGCATGCACTGACTTTGGGTTTGCCACAAAATGTGCTTTAGTCTATGACATGTAAGCACATATGGCTCATGCCACAAGCTGATGCCCTAAGGATTCTTTTTGTGTTCCACCAAATTTCTTGCTCTTCCTGATGCCTCTGGAATGGTATATCCCTGACTGGTACTATTCATTCAGCTTGGGTTCTGGATTGAACAGAATGGTGAAGCAGAATTGCAGCTGTTCTACTGATGGCTATATCAGATATGAGAGAGAAATAAACTTCTGTTGTTTCTTAATCCACTATGTTTTTTTTTCTACTTTATATATATATTTTTCTTTCTACTTTCTACTTTTATCTTTAGGTAGTAATCTTAGTTATTTCCTAACGTGATAAATTTATACATATAAGAATATAATATTATAATATAAAAATGCAGCTGAGGAAGTTTCTTTAAAAATTTGCATTTCTACAAATCATTAATACTTGTATTTGTTCTATTTGGTGTTCTTTATATGGTGATTGTATTTTGCATGGAAAATAAAGCCTTGCTAAAGACATTTTAATTCTTAAGTCATAATTTTCAGTCTGTCATTTTCATTATGTAGAAATTTTGCTTTTCCATAGTCAGTGAAAGTATATTATTGTCATTATCATTTTGCATTTATATTGCAGATTTAACATATTTATATTTAGCAAACTATAAACCTCAAAAGGAACCATATTAAAATTAACATATTTAGCAGGTATTAAGATTTAATTAGTTTTGATTTTTAAGCATTTATTTTACTGATAGTACTTATGTAAAACAAGGTAATCTGTTAACTTTATCTGAAAATCATCTGAAATCAACTGAAAGTGAAATATAAACAATAATTATATTGACTTCATTTGTATTTCAATCATCTCTTTCCCTTTCTTATTTCCTGAATGTGTCAATCATTTCTAAAGAGAGAGACTAAATGAAAATGCATTAACTCACTGTGTTATATCCAGGATAATATAAATTTTCCAATATTTCCAATAAATCAAGAGATATGGTTGGCAAATTACAGTCCATAGACACACAGATTTAGGGTTAGAGTTAAGAGTCCCTAAGTTCTTCTCAAGAGACATATGAGGTAAAAACTATTTTTATAGCAATAGTAAGATGTTTGCCTTTTTTCTTTTGTTGGCATTTGTATAGATATTGAAAAAGCAATGACAGGTATTGTTCTTTTAGCACGGATCACTGCAGTGTGAGCAAACAATACTGGTAGTCTTCATGTTCATTTTCACACTCAAAATGTAAAAATCAATGCCTTTGGAAAAGAGTTAAAAAACAATACCACTTTGGAAAGAGTTTGGCAGTTTCTCATACATGTCTTTAAAAGACCTAGAAATTCCGCTGCTAGGATTTTACTCAATAGGAATGAAAACAAACTTTCCTAGAAAGACTTGCTTAAGAACGGTTATACCACTTTTGTTCATGACAGCTAAAAACTAAAAACATTACCTTTGTCCGTCATCAAAATTATACTTTGGTATATTCATGTATTCATTAATACTTGTTTAGTCGCTAAATCATATTTGACTCTTTTGCGACCTCATGGACTGTAGCCCGTCAGATGCCTCTGTCCATGGGATTTCCCAAGCAAGAATACTGGAATGGTTTGCCATTTCCTTCTTCAGGGGATCTTCCCAAACCAGGTATCGAACCCACATCTCCTGTATTGAAGTTGGATTCTTTATGAACCATCAGAGATGCCACTCATTAATACTAGTCAACAGTAAAATAAAATGCATCATTGATAAACTCAAGAAAACAGATACTTTCAAAAGTATTATGCTGAGTATATAATGTATGACTATATGACATGTAAAAACAGGCAAACTAATATACAGTGCATGCTTGTAGGTGAGAGGACAACCAATTTCAATCCTTTTACAGATTTCATTTGTGATTATTTACACAAGGAAACATTTACAATGAATGTAATGGTGAAAACTATGAAAATAAAATACAGCCAAAATGTCGTAAACAGATACAAGCAGAGCTCAGAGTTAAGGCCAGAATAGTAGACTCTGCAGTTAGAAGTAGAAGTCATTTTGCATCCCTCAATTGATAAAGATATTGTATTTCCTAAAAATGGTGAATAATTGAACCACTGTTGTACTTTCAAAACAACATGTAAAACTCCCTTCTACCTACAAAAAGGCATAAGCCAATAATAACTAATTTTATTCATTTGGCATATGTAAAAATAGAGTTAATATGAGGGCTGATAACATAAAATGGGATTTAAAAATTTCACATAGCCAATTATACCATCTTATAGAATCAACTCTTTTGGTCCTTTCCTTATTACCTACTTATATTCCCCTCTAATCTTAAACCCCCTTGGTGGAACACAGCTTTGTCATGGCAAGCGGCTTGTGTAACTCAGTGAAGTCATGAGCCAAGCTGTGCAGGGCCACCAAAAATGAACATGTCATGGTGAAGAGTTCTGACAAAACATGGTTCACTGGAGAAGGAAATGGCAACCCACTCCAGTATTCATGCCTGGAGAGCCCCATGGACAGCATGAAAAGGCAAAGATATGGTGCCAGAAGATGAGCTCCTCAGGTTGGAAAGTGTCTGATATACCACTGAGGAAAAGCAGAGGGTGATTACTAATTGCTCCAATAGGAATTAAGCACCTGGGCCAAAGTGGAAATGACAAGTGCTTAGTTGTGGACGTGTCTGGTGGTGAAAATAAAGTCCAATGCTGTGTAAAGAACAATATTTCAGAGGAACCTGGAATGTCGAGTACATGTATCAAGCTCAACTGAACGTGGTCAAGAAGGAGATGACAAGAGTGAACATCTATATCTCAGGAACCAGTGAACTAAAATGGCAGGAATGGGTAAATTTAATTTAGATGACCACCATATATACTACTGGGGGCAAGAATCCCTTAGAAGAAACGGAGTAGTGCTCATAGTCAATGAAAAGTCCAAAATTCAGTACTTGGTTGCAATCTCAAAATGACAGAATGATCTTTGTTTGTTTCCAAGGCAAATCATTCAGCATCACAGTAATCCAAGTCAATGCCCCAACCACTGATGTTGAAGAAGCTAAAGTTAAATGGCTCTATGAAGACTTACAACACCTTCTAGAACTAACACCAAAAAAAGATGTCCTTTTCATTATAGGAGACTGGAATGAAAAGTAGGAAGTGAAGAGATACCTGAAATAACAGGTAAATCTGTCTTTGGGGTAGAAAATGAAGCAGGACAAGGGCTAACTGAGCTTTGACAAGAGAACACATTGGTCATAGCAAACATCCTTTTCCAACAACATAAGAGATGACTCTACACATGAACATCACCAGATGGTCAATACCGAAATCAGATTGATTATATTATTTGTAGCTGAAGATGGAGAAACTCTATATAGTCATCAAAAACAAGACCTGGAGCTGACAGTCATGAGCTCCTTATTGCAAAATTCAGGCTTAAATTGAAGAAAATAGGAAAACCACTTGATCATTCAGGTATGAACTAAATGAAATCCCTAATGATTATACAGTGGAGGTGAAGAATAAATTCAAAGGACTAGATCTGATAGACAGAGTGCCTGAAGAAGTATGGATGGAGCTTTGTAGCGTTGTATAGGGAGGCAATGAACAAAACTATTTCAAAGAAAAGTAAATGCAAGAAGGCCAAGTGGTTGTCTGAGGAGGCTTTGCAAATAGCTGAGAAAAGAAGAGAGTTAAAAGCAAGGGAGAAAAGGAAAGATACCCCCAATTGAATGAAGAGCTTCAATGAATAGCAAGGAGAAATAAGAAGGACTAGGACTTTTTAAATGAACAATGCAAAAGAAATAGAGGAAAACAGTAGAATGGGAAAGATTAGAGATCTCTTCAGTAAAACTGGAGACATCAACAGAGTATTTCATGCAAGAACAGACAAGAAAAAGGACAGAAATTGAAAGGTCCTAATAGAAGCTCAAGAGATTAAGAAGAAGTGGCTAGAATATGCAGAAAGACCAGACCAAAAAATGGTCTTAATGATCCAGATAACTAAGATGGTATGGTGACTCATCTAGAGCTGGATATCCTGGAATGTGAAGTCAAGTGGGCCTTAGGAAGCATCACTATGAACAAAGCTAGTGGAAGTGATGGAATTCCAGCTGAGCTATTTAAAATCCTACAAGATGATGCTGTGAAAGTTCTGCACTCAATATGCCTACAAATCTGGAAAACACATCAGTGGTCTCAAGACTGGAAAACCTCAGTTTTCATTCCAATCCCCAAGAAGGGCCATGCCAAAGAATGTTCAAACTACTGTACTATTATGATCATTTCACATGCTCACAAGGTTATGCTGAAACTCCTTCTAGCAAGGTTTCAGCAGTACATGAACCAACAACTTCCAGATGTACAAGCTGGGTTTCAAAGAGGTAGAAGAACCAGAGTTCAAATTGCCACCATTCGTTGGATCATGGAAAAAACAAGGGATTCGAGGAAACCATCTACATCTGCTTCATTGACCATGCTAAAGCCTTTAACTGTATGGATCACAACAAAATGGAATATTCTTAAAAAGATGGGAATACTAGACCACTTTACCTGTCTCCTGAGAAACTTCTATTCATGTCAAGAAGCAACAGTTAGAACCAGACAGGGAACAACTGACTGGTGAAAATTAGGAAAGGAGTTTAACAAGGTTTTATATTGTCACCCTGCTTATTTAACTTATATGTAGTGTACATCATGTGAAATGCCAGGCTGGATGAAACACAAGTTGGAATCAAGATTGCTGCTGGAGAAATATCAACAACTTCACATATATACTACCATATATACATATATGTATGTGTATATATGTGTATATACACATATACACTACTACACAACAACTTCACATCTACCACTCTAATGGTAGAAGGTGTAGAGGAACTAAAGAGCCTCTCAATGAGGGCAAAAGAGGAGAGTGAAAAGGCTGGCTTGAATATCTAAACTAAAAAAAAAAAAAAAACTATATTCATGACCTCCAGTCCCATCATTTAATGACAATTAGATTGGGAAAAATGTGGAAGAAGGGGCAGATTTTATTTTACTGGGCTCCAAATTCACTGTGGACAGTGACTATGGTCATGAAATTAAAAGACACTTGCTCTTGGAAGGAAAGCTATGACAACTCTAGATAGAAAAATCAGAGCCATAACTTTGTCAACAAATGTCTGTATACTCAAAGCTATCATTTTTACAGTAGTCATGTACGGATGTGAAAGCTTGACCATAAAGACATCTGAGCACCAAAGAACTGGTGCTTTCAAACTGTGGTGCTGGAGAAAATTTGAGAGTCCCTTGGACTGCAAGGAGATCAAATCAGTCAATCCTAAAGGAAATCAACCCTAACTATTCATTGGAAGGACTCATATTGAAGCTGAAGCTCTAGTACTTTGACCACCTGATGCAAAGAACTGACTCACTAGAAAAGATCCTGGTGCTGGGAAAGACTGAAGGCAAAAGGAGAAGGGGGTGGCAAAGGATGAGATGGTTAGATAGCATCACAGACTAAATGGACATAAATCTGAGCAAACACCAGGAGTTAGTGGAGGACAGAGGAGCCTACAGTCCATGAGGTCACAAAAAGTTGGATATACTTAGACACTGAACAACAGCAACAACTTATACAGAGTATAAATAACTCCAGAAAGAATGAAGAGATGGAGCCAAAGCAAAAATAACATCCAGTTGTGGATGTGACCGATAATGGAAGCAAGGTCCGATGCTATAAATAACAATATTGCATAGGAACCTGGAATGTCAGGTCCATGAATCAAGGCAAATTGGAAGTGGTCAAACAAGAGATGGCAAGAGTGAATGTTGACATCCTAGGAATCATCAAACTAAAATGGACTGGAGTGGGTGAATTTAACTCAGATGACCATTATATCTATTACTGTGGGCAAGAATCCATTAGAAGAAATGGAGTAGCCATCATAGTCAACAGAAGAGTCTGAAATGCAGTACTTGGATGCAATCTCAAAAATGACAGAACAATCTCTGTTCATTTCCAAGGCAAACCATTCAATATCACAGTAATCCAAGTCTATGCCCAGAGCAGTAATGCTAAAAAAGATGAAAGTGAATGGTTCTATGAAGACTTACAGGACCTTCTAGAATTAACACCCAGAAAAGATATCCTTTTCATTATAGGGGACTAGAATGCAAAAGTAGGAAGTCAAGAGATACCTGGAGTAACAGGCAAATTTGGCCTTGGAGTACAGAATGAAGCAGGGCAAAGGCTAATAGAGTTTTGCCAAGAAAACACACTGGTCATAGCAAACATCTTCTTCCAACACCACAAGGGAAGACACTAACCACGGACATCACTAAATGGTCAATAACAAAATCAGACTGATTTCATTCTTTGCAGGCAAAGATGGAGAAGCTCCATACAGTCAGCAAAAACAAGATCTGACTGTGGCTCAGATCATGAACTCCTTATGGCAAAATGCAGACTAAAACTGATGAAGGTAGGGAAAACCACTAAACCATTCAGGTATGACCTAAATCAATCTTTTACGATTATATAGGGGAAGTGACAAATAGATTCAAGGGATCAGAATTGATACAGTGCCTGAAGAACTATGGACAGAGGTTTGTGACATTGTACAGGAAGCAGTGATCAAGACCACTCCCAAGAAAAGAAATGCAAAAAGGCAAAATGGTTGTCTGAGGAGGCCTTACAAATGGCTGTGAAAAGAAGAGAAGCAAAAAGCAAAGGAGAAAAGGAAAGATTTACCCATGTGAATGCAGAGTTCCAAAGAATAACCAGGAGAGATAAGAAATGTCAATGTATGGCAAAAACCACTACAATATTGTAAAGTAATTAGCCCCCAACTAAAATAAATAAATTAATAAAAATAAATAAATAAATAAAATATAATAAAAAAGAAAGCTTTCCTCAGCGATCAATGCAAAGAAATAGAGGAAAACAATAGAATGGGAAAGACTAGAGATCTCGTCAAGAAAATTAGAGATACCAAAGGAACATTTGATGTAAAGATGGGCATAAAAAAGGAAAGAAACGCTATGGGTCTGAGAGAAGCAGAAAATATTAAGAAGAGGTGGCAAGAATACACAGAAGAACTCTACAAAACAGATTTTCATGACGCAGATAACCACAATGGTGTGGTCACTCACCTAGAGCCAGATATCCTGGAATGCGAAGTCAAGTGGGCTTTAGGAAGCGTCATTATGAACAAAACTAGTGGAGCTGATGGAATTCCAATTGAGTTGTTTCAAATCCTATAAGATGATGCTGTGAAAGTGCTGCACTCAATATGCCAGCAAATTTGGAAAACTCAGCAGTGGCCACAGAACTGGAAAAGGTCAGTTTTCATTCCAATCCCAAAGAAAGGGAATGCCAAAGAATGCCCAAACTATCGCACAATTGCACTCATCTCACACGCTAGCAAAATAATGCTCAAAATTCTGCAAGCCAGGCTTCAACAGTACATGAACCGTGAACTTCCAGATGTTCAAGCTGGTTTTAGAAAAGGCAGAGGAACCAGAGATCAAATTGCCAACATCCGTTGGAGCGTTGAAAAAGCAAGAGATTTCCAGGAAAGCATCTACTTCTGCTTTATTGACTATGCCAAAGCCTTTGGCTGTGTGGATCACAAGAAACTGTGGAAAATTCTTAGAGATGGGAATACCAGATCACCTGACCTGCCTCTTGAGAAATCTGCATGCATGTCAAGGAGCAACAGTTAGAACTGGACATGGAACAACAGACTTGTTTCAAATCGGGAAAGGAGTACCATAAGGCTGTATATTGTCACCCTGCTTATTTAACTTATATGCAGAGTACATCATGAGAAATGATGGGCTGGAAGAAGCACAAGCTGGAATCAAGAATGCCACGAGAAATATCAATAACCTCAGATATGAAGATGACACCACTGTTATGGCAGAAAGTGAAGAAGAACTAAAGAGCCTCTTGAGGAAAGTGAAAGAGAAGAGTGAAATAGTTGGTTTAAAACTCAACATTCAGAAAACTAAGATCATGGCATCTGGTTCCATCACTTTATAGCAAATAGATGGGGAAACAGGAAACAGTGAGCGACTTTATTTTCTTGAGCTCCAAAATCACTGCATATGTTAAGTGCAGCCATGGGATTAAAAGATGCTTGCTCCTTGGAAGAAAAGTTATGACCAACCTAGACAGCATATTAAAAAGCAGAGATATTACTTTGCCAACAAAGGTCCATCTAGTCAAAGCTATGGTTTAGTCATGTATGGATGTGATAGCTGGACTATAAAGAAAGCTGTGCACTAAAGTATTGATGCTTTTGAACTGTGGTGTTGGAGAAGACTCTTGAGAGTCCCTTGGACAGCAAGGAGATCCCTCCAGTCCATCCTTGGAAAAGACCCTGATGCTGGAAAAGATTGAAGGCAGGAGGAGAAGGGGCAGCAGAGGATGAGATGGTTGGATGGCGTCAGTGACTCAATAGATGTGAATTTGAGTAAAGTTCAGGAGTTGGTGATGGACAGGGAGGTCTGGCATGCAGTAGTCCATGGGGTCTCAAAGAGTTGGGCATGACTGAGCGACTTAACTGAATAGGGTATCATTATTGTTTATATGTTAATCCCAATATCCTAATTCATCCTAACCCCCCTCTTGCTATCCATACATTTGTTCCCTATGTCTGTGTGTCTACTTTTGCTTTGCAAATAAGATAATCTATATCATCTTTCTAGAGTCCATATTTATGTGCTAATATCCATTATTTGTTTTTCAGTAACACTTTAATTTTAGCATCATTCCACTAACCATTTTATTAAGCAATGTACTTTATGAGAATGGTAAAAACACACCTCCACAATAAATAAACTGTGGCAATAGAAAATGTTTTGTCTACCTGGTATTTTTGATAGATATTCATGTATTAGAAGCAATACGGCTCAGTACTTTGGAAATTCTGTAATTTGATTTTCTATCTGCTTTCATGTGATAAAATTCTAAATACAGTTTATTTTACAACTATGTTGTATGCCTAGCTAAACTTGAGGTAGATTGTCACCACCAATATACTCTTTTGGGGTAAGGTGATTTTGCCCTGAATTCAAATGGTAATTTTTTCTGTACTTCCTTTTACTTTATTTTTTAATGAAAGTCATGCATCATTGCTTTAAGTGAAGTAAAGCACTGGATAAAATAGAACATTGCTATTAACCTCTAACATTAGTGTGTAGGGAGGCAGAGACAAGTTAAATAACTCAGGGATAAAATACTCACGGTGAAATTACCTAAGCCTGTTTGACCCTGGCACATTAACATAGGGTAATAAACTCAAGTCTATTTTCAAATAGGAATAAAATTATTATCAATAATCAATTGTATCCATTTTATAGCTTATGAAGTGACTGGTTCTTTAAAATAGAGTCATCATTTGATGTTTGACTTTTGTAAAATGATGCAGCTTTACTGCTATATAAAGCAGATGCAGATGTCTGCCCAACACTGCATGAGATTTAGATTATGCAAGATTAAGCTAAGCATTTAGTTCTTTTAAAAAGCCTGCTTTGTGATTCAGCCTATGCCATTCCAAACATAATTTCTGGTTGTAGTACATATTTTTACAAAGCTTAGGAAGATCTGCAATAAAATTTTTATTTCTTAGATTACGTAAAAAGGTGATATGCCATAATCTAATTTTATGCTATTTTAATTTATTTATTTTGATGCATAGTCAGATGTGTTATCCATTATGCCATTGGACCCTGCTCTTTATTTTGGCAGCACTGTATAGCATATGGGATTGTAGTTCCCCCTAATCTATTGAACCCAGGCAATAACAGTGCTAAGTCTGAGTCTTGACCACTGGACAGCAAGGGAATTCTGCCAGAATTTAATTTTACTTGTTTAATATATCTATGTTCTACATAATAAAAAAAAAATTATTTTGTGGCAAAATTAATTTTGCTGTTAAGTTAGAAATTTGTTATATCTTTCTCCCTTTAATTTTGTCAGACAGTTTATACCTCCTTTGCTCATATAATCTTGTTTCTGTGTAAAGAATTTAAAGTATATTTGAAGTATATATGAATTGAAATAAAGTGAAACTAACACACTATCAAGAAGTTGCCAAATAAGTGCTAGATTTCTCTTTGAAATTAACAAGAAATTTCATCAATACATTTTCATTTGCGTTTACAAACCCACTTATGATTATTTTAAAGTATTATTATTATCATTTATTATTTAATGGAATATGAAATTAAAAAGAAATGCAAAAAGGCAAAATTGTTGTCTGAGGAGGCCTTACAAATAGATGTGAATAGAAGAGAAGTAAAAGGCAAAAGAGAAAGGAAAGATATACCCATTTGAATGCAGAGTTCCAAAGAATAGCGAGGAGAGATAAGAAAGCTTTCCTCAGGGATCATTGCAAAGAAATAGATGAAAACAATAGAATGGGAAAGTCTAGCGATCCCTTCCAGAAAATGAGAGATACCAAGGGAATATTTCATGTAAAGATAGGCACAATAAAGGATAGAAATGGTATGGACCTAACAGAAGCAGAAGATACTAAGAAGAGGTGGCAAGAATATACAGAAGAACTGTACAAAAAAGATCTTCACAACCCAGATAATCACGATGGTGTTATCACCAACCTAGAGCCAGAAATCCTGGAATGCAAAGTCAAGTGGGCTTTAGGAAGTGTCACTATGAACAGAGCCAGTGGAGGTGATAGACCTCCAGAGGAACTATTTCAAATCCTATAAGATGATGCTGTGAAAGTGCTGCACTCAATATGCCAGCAAATTTGGAAACCTCAGCAGTGGCCATAGCACTGGAAAGGTCAGCTTTCATACCAGTCCCTAAGAAAGGCAGTGCCAAAGAATGCTCAAACTACCACACAGTTATACTCATCTTACACGCTAGTAAAGTAATGCCCCAAATTCTCCAAGTCAGGCTTCAACAGTATGTGAACCATGAAATCCCAGATGTTCAAGCTGGTTTTAGAAAAGACAGAGGAACCAGAGATCAAATTGTCAACATTCACTGGATCATCGAAAAAGCTAGAGTTCCAGAAAAGCATCTATTTCTGCTTTACTGACTATGCTAAAGCCTTTGACTGTGTGGACCACAACAAACTGCAAAATTCTTAAAGAGATGGGAATACCAGACCACCTGATCTGTCTCTTGAGAAATCTGTATGCAGGTCAGGAAGCAACAGTTAGAACTGGACATGGAACAACAGAATTGTTCCAAATAGGGAAAGCAGTACATTGTGGCTGTATGTATATTGTCACCCTGCTTATTTAACTTACATGCAAAGTACATCATGAGAAATGCTGGGCTGGAGGAATCACAAGCTGGAATCAAGATTGCCACGAGAAATATCAATAACTTCAGATATGTAAATGACACCACTGTTATGGCAGAAAGTGAAGAGGAACTAAAGAGCCTCTTGATGAAAGTGAAAGCGGAGAGTGAAAAAGTTGGCTTGATGCTCAACATTGAGAAAACAAAGATCATGGCATCTAGTCCCATCATTTCTTGGCAAATAGATGGGGAGACAGTGGAAACGTGGCAGACTTTTATTTTGGGGGGCTCCAAAATCACTGCAGATGGTGACTGCAGCCATGAAATTAAAAGATTTTTGCTCCTTGTAAGAAAAGTTATGATCAACCTAGACAGCATATTAAAAAGCAGAGATATTACTTTCCCAACAAAGGTCTGTCTAGTCAAAGCTATGGTTTTTCCAGTTGTCATGTATGGATGTGAGAGTTGGACTATAAAGAAAGCTGAGCGCCGAAGGACTGATGGTTTTGAATTGTGGTGTTGGAGAAGACTCTTGAGGGTCCCTTGGACAGCAAAGAAATCCAACCAGTCCATCCGAAAGGAAATCAGTCCTGAATATTCATTGGAAGGACTGATTCTAAAGCTGAAACTCCAATACTTTGGCCATCTAGTGGGAAGAACTGATTCCTTGGAAAAGACCCTGATGCTGGGAAAGACTGAGGGCAGGAGGAGAAGGGGACGACAGAGGATGAGATGGTTGGATGGCATCACTGAGTCAATGGATATGAGTTTGAGTAACTCCAAGAGTTGGCGATGGACAGGGAGGCCTAGCGTGCTTCAGGACATGGGGTCCCAAAGATTTAGACATGACTGAGCAACTGAACTGACTGAACTGAAATTTAAAAAAAAAGACAAAATGTTCTATGACTAGTTACCTGTCTGTGTGGCCATTCCAACATTCTAACTTTCCAACAACTTGTTATGTTTTGCCCATTCACAGGGCCTGTCACACAGGTTTAAAGAACAATTGATGTAGGTATGTCAGTATATATATATGTAAATGTTTATTTGATAAAAATAATAACATTAGTAGCATATTAATACAACTTCTAATAATATAGAAAACTTAAGTATTTCCTTTTAGGAAAACAATGAGAGTTAACATAAAGTGAGGAATGTTCCCCTGGTCAAAAACTAGTTTACAAGCTAATTCCAGAAATGATAAAGATCAAGCATACTAGAAGTAAAAGGAACCATAGTAAAGCAATCTGTCATAGGAACACTGCTGACCTCCATTCCCATTAGCTTGGCTCACGTATGAGGATAACTGACTATTATGAAGACTTAAATTTAAGGGCAAGGTGGACGGACAAATAGGTTTTATCTGTTTTATATTAGTATGGCCCAAAGGTGAAAGTATGTTTTAAAACTGTGCTTGTCATTTTGAAGTATGGATGCCACAGGGAAGAAGGTACACACACACAACAGAAAAAAAAAAAAAAAAAAAGCAAATTTCATTAGGCCAGGAATTCCACTGATAGATTTTAAAAAAAGGGCAAAAGTCACATTGTAAAATTGTGGAAGAGTAACAAAAAGAAAACTTTTTCCAGTTTCATGCTAAAAAGGCTACAGTACATTTCACGTGGAACTTGGCAGTGATTTGAAAAATATTCCCAAATGGCAATGTTGTTAGGTGATTTCAATAGTGTTATTTAAACTCTGTTATTAGAAATGCTACCACAAATGACAATTATTAAGCAAACACACTTTATCTCTATTTATGTCTCTATTCCTGTTACTATTTTTTTTTAAATATTTTCATAATCTTGTTGAGCAGAGACCAATATAGACAGTCTCACCACAAATTAGTAGATTAGATGAGATAATGTGTGCTACACCTTTCTAAAACAAGTGACATTAAAATTAATTAAAAGCTTGGTATAGAATGACCTATCAAAAACTAAAATAAATTTTAATGAGTTGATGATAGAACGGTTACTGGTAGTGTTTGCTCAGTTATTTTAAAGAAGAAGAATGAGACTAAATGTAATACCTGATTACAAACATTCTCAGAGCATTATTTATTAGATACATGGCCTTAAAAACACCTTTTCATAAATTTAGTTTATCTTTTGAAATAAAAAAATAAGCGATACAAACTTTATCATTATATAATTTATGGTCATTCAGTTCAGTTCAGTTCAGTCGCTCAGTCGTGCCCAACTCTCTGCAACCCTGTGAAACGCAGCAGGCCAGGCCTCCCTGTCCATCACCAACTCGCGGAGTCCACCCATGTCCATTGAGTCGGTGATGCCATCTAACCATCTCACCCCCTGTCGTCCCCTTCTCCTCCTGCCCCCAATCTTTCCCAGCATCAGGGTCTTTTCCAATGAGTCAGCTCTTTGCATCAGGTGGCCAAAGTATTGGAGTTTCAGCTTCAACATCAGTCCTTTTTAGTCCTTTTTAGTTCTTCACATTCTGCCATAAGGGTGGTGTCACCTGCATATCTGAGGTTATTGATATTTCTCCCGGTAATCTTGATTCCAGCTTGTGCTTCTTCCAGCCCAGTGTTTCTCATGATGTTCTCTGCATATAAGTTAAATAAGCAGGGTGACAATATACAGCCTTGACATACTCCTTTTCCTATTTGGAATCAGTCTGATAACACCACCATTATGGCAGAAAGTGAAGAAGAACGAAAGAGCCTCTTGATGAAAATGAAAGAAGAGAGTGAAAAAGTTTGCTTAAAGCTCAACATTCAGAAAACTAAGATCATGGCATCCAGTCCCAATACTTCATGGCAGATAGATGGGGAAACAGTGGAAACAGTGTCTGACTTTATTTTTCTGGGCTCCAAAATCACTGCAGATGGTGACTGCAGCCATGAAATTAAAAGATACTTACTCCTTGGAAGGAAAGTTATGACCAATCTAGATAGCATATTAAAAAGCAGAGACATTACTTTGCCAACAAAGGTCCGTCTAGTCAAGGCTATGGTTTTTCCAGTGGTCATGTATGGATATGAGAGTTGGACTATAAAGAAAGCTGAGCACCGAAGAATTGATGCTTTTGAACTGTGGTGTTGGAGAAGACTCTTGAGAGTCCCTTGGACTGCAAGATCCAACCAGTCCATCCTAAAGGAGATTAGTCCTGGGTGTTCATTGGAAGGACTGATGTTGAATTGAAACTCCAATACTTTGGCCACCTGATGTGAAGAGCTGACTCTTTGGAAAAGACCCTGATGCTGGGAAAGATTGAGGGCAGGAGGAGAAGGGGACGATAGAGGATGAGATGGCTGGATGGCATCACCGACTCGATGGACATGGGTTTGGGTGGACTCAGGGAGTTGGTAATGGACAGGGAGGCCTGGCATGCTGCAGTTCATGGGGGCGCAATGAATCAGACATGACTGAGCGACAGAACTGAACTGAACTGTTGTTCCATGTCCAGTTCTAACTGTTGCTTCCTGTCCTGCATACAGGTTTCTCAAGAGACAGGTCAGTTGGTCTAGTATTCCCATCTCTTTCAGAATTTTCCACAGTTTTTATTCTTAGAAACCTCCAAATTCTTGTGACTCTATTGCAATATACACTTTATTGGGATGGTGTGGAACTAAACCACGATCTCCCTGAGGTATGCTTGTAATTCCATTGTCAATAGAATGCTAATAATATTCCGTTTGAATTAAAATATTTTTCTATAAAGTTTGCTAGCAGGTAATATGTTTTGTTTTGCTAAATTATGTTAGAATTTCATATTCAGAAGTGCAATCTACTTCCAGTAGGGCTGAACATACAGATACCATTTGGTTAGCATGTTTATCCTATGAATTTTCAGAAACAGGAAAGAAACACATGTATTTATAAGCACTTAACATCTAATTTTCTGGTCAAGTACAGTCAGATTTGCAAAATGGATGGTCACAATTGAAGGCAAATGTCATCTGTCTTGATTTGGCAGACTATGTGATATTTAGGGAAAGATTTAACAGCAGACCAAATTTATTTGAGCATGCTAATTTTGTGTTATATTGCACTTTTAAAAAAGTTATATTTTAAATTTATTCAATGTCTTTATTTCAGATTATTTTTATATAATATTAAAATTACATGAGAGAAAATAATAAAAAAATGACTTTTTTCATTTGCAAAATAATAAGAGTATGAATGCCTTTATATTGATGGAGGCAAAAATTTATTTTAAATTTTTGATGTGCAAAAAAAATCTGTACTGCAGACAGATTACTAAATATCACCAAACACTGATTTATCAGGGATTAACTGATTTTAAAACACTTATATTAAATAATCTCACCCAGCCATCATTCTTACTGGGCACTTACATTGTTTCTGCTTTTTTTACTATGATGTGATGAGTAACATTTGCATAAATCTTTATTCATGTGCATGAATTTTCTTTTTAAATATTCCCGAAAGTGGAAATATAAAATCAAACTGGTTTTAATTTTTTAAGACTTCTGATTTATCTTACCTATTGATCTTCCTAAAAAGTTGTCATTTACATTATAAGCAGTAACATAAGGTGATCATCTTTCTGTACTGAAGCCTACTACTTTTTGGTATTGAGAATTGGAAATAGACATACAATTGTGTGTGTGTGTGTGTGTGTGTGTGTGTGTGTGTTAGTCACTCAGTTGTGGCCGACTCTTTGTGACCCCATGGACTCCTCTGTCCAAAGGATTCTCAAAGCAAGAATATTGGAGTGGATTAACATTTCTTTCTCCAGGGGATCTTCCCAACACAGGTATCAAACCCAGGTCTCCTGTATTGCAGGAAGATTCTTAACTGTATGAGCCATCGTAATTTTCAGCTGTTCGTTTATTAGTTAGGGTTAACTCATACACATTTTATTCACTTTCATCTTTAAATGAAATTATCTCCTCAAATTTTTGTTAAAGCATTTGGATTTTTGTCATATTTCACATAGTTTTTTAAGTTTACCTTTGGAAATTATCTTATTGTTGGGGTTTTAAATATACAGAAATATTTTAGTTTTATTTGATCAAATCTAAAAATAATTTTCTTTGCAATTGTCTTTATTATTTCTGTTTATTTATTGAGAAAATCCTTCTTCTGACTATTTCCCTCCATAAAAAGTAAAAGAAAAAACTCAGGCTTGGCCATACTCTGAACACAGAGAACTTGAAATTTCCTTCCCAAATGCCAAGCAGGTTGTTTGCAGAGTCTACTCAGCAAACCTGGAGTGATAGTTCAAGTTTAAGGCTTGAAAGTCAAACAGAACTGTTGTGTAGGTCCCAATCCAAGTGCAGGAAAAAAACGAAAAAAAAGAGTAAATCAAGAAAAGAGCAAATTTTCCTTTCCTCTGCTTTTTGTTCTATTCAGGCCCTCAATCAACTGGATGATTCTCATCTACAATCTCCCAAACAGATGGCAATGCCCTAAACAGAAGGCAATCTCCTCTGTTCAGTTTACTGATTTAAATGCTAATTTCATCTGAAGACATCATCACAGAAATACTCAGTAATACCGACCCAGGGCACTGGAACCCATCAGGCTCCTCTGTCCAGGGGATTTCCCAGGCAAGAATACTGGAGTGGGTTGCCATTTCCTTCTCCAGGGGATCTTCCCAACCCAGAGATCAAAACCTCAAAACCTTGTCTCTTGCATCTCCTGCATTGATATGCAAATTATTTACCACTGAGCTACCTGGGAAACCTTACTCAGTGATAATGTTTAGCCAAATATCTGAGAACCCCTTAATCCAATCAAGTTGATACATAAATTAACCATCAAACCAGTGGATAGTGTGCAATAATTAATGCATTAAATATTTGAACTCATATAGGCTACTAGAAATATAAACAGAAAGGTACTGAAAATTTTGATGCCACTAACTACAAAACCATCAGGGCCATAATGGAGAGAGATAAGCACATGAGATTTATCATACTGTAATTACCATTGTCTTCATTAATAAAACTCCTTTAAAAACCAAATACAAGTCCAAAACATCCTTTTAAAATTGCATTATGTTCTCATAATTTCAATATGTCATTGTTTGTATTTTATAAATATCCTCTTTATATGTTATATATTAAATGTTTTCTTAGATATGTTAAGGGAATAAAACACCATAACATTATGTAACCATCCAGATTACTTAAGTTAAAAATTCTATGATGTAAGGAAATATGAACTTTGGTTTGGCTTTCTCACTTTAGCTGACTGATTGTTAACACTGGGTTTTTTTTATTTATAAGAGAAAATGTAGCATAATTTAATTGTATTATACAGTTCTCTTAATTACATTACTGATATTTGTAAGAATTCTATACTTTTTAATTTCTGAGGATTAGATAATATTTAGATAAATTATATTCTTTAACATACATTTAGGGAAATTGGAGAAGGCAATGGCACCCCACTCCAGTACTCTTGCCTGGAAAATCCCATGGATGGAGGAGCCCAGTAGGCTGCAGTCCATGGGGTTGCGCAGAGTCAGACATGACTGAATGACTTCACTTCCACTTCTCACTTTGATGCATTGGAGAAGGAAATGGCAACCCACTCCAGTGTTCTTGCCTGGAGAATCTCAGGGATGGCAGAGCCTGGTGGGCTGCTGTCTATGGGGTCGCACAGAGTCGGACACGATTGAAGTGACTTAGCAGTTAGCAGGGAAATAATGTATATGCTATATTATAAAGTATATATTCATAAAATACTACATCTGTTTTAGAGAACATTTATGCACAAAATTTAATCTCCCTAACCTTTCCCATTGACTGCCCATGAGTATAACCCATTATTTTAAGTTAAGCTTCCTTTTATATTCTTACATGACTTCTATATGCTATCCTATGTGGAACATTTATTAAACCCAGAACGCTTAATATTCTATATTGGCCATTATGGACATGTATATTCATAGATTGCATATCAGAGCTATTTATTTTCCCATGTCAAAAATGCTAGTAGAATGTCTCAGTTATTGTATCAATAATTCATCATTATAAATCAAATAAAACATCACTTACTAGAAAGGACTTTTCAACTTTTGAATTAGCCTTAGTTTATCAATAACATGTAGTCTGCATTTTTAATCATTCAAAAAATACCACAGGCCAGTCAGGGAGTTTTCTATCTATAAGAATCCAAAATTGCACCTATTTGAAGTATTATTATTATTTTTTTTACTTTTTTCTCTTTTTCTTTCTCAGTTTTTTTTTTAAACAAAGGATTTACTAGTGCTCCATAAAGAATTTTCAAATGTTTCTGAACTTCAAGAACATGGTATTTTATAGAGACTCTCTTAAGAATGAGATATAATGTCTGAAGCAATTGCTGGAAGCATCAAACTCATTAATTGTAACAAGGCTGTCTGCCTGCACACGATAGCTGGTTACTGTCCAGACAGCTACTAGGAATGATGATCCAAGCTTCTAACAGTGTTGTAAGTAATTTAAAACATACTACTCCACTGTACAGATGTTTAATAGTGATGTCAACTTTGCATCTGAGAAAGTAAATGATGTGTAGAGAGGTTTGTTTGGAAAAATGGCTACACGTTTTCATTATCTGCCAGGGGAAAAAGGCTTTAGTAAAATAATTCTTTGATTTTATTACAGTGGTATGAACAGACCTATGTGTTAAGGTGTCTCTATTTTATCCAACTAATTTAGAGAGTAAGACATTGAGCTGGTCTCAGATTATAATATTCAATCAACCAAAGTTTACTATATTGTATGACACTGAAGGGTAGAAGAATATCCCACCTCAAAATATGTGACTTTGGCATAAGAATTATTTTGAGCAAAAGGCACTAAAAACAGTAGATGCAAGAAGAGTGAGCATTTAAATCTCCTTTTATTCCTGAAACAAGAGATTAAAAACTCCCATGTGAGAGATGTGTTCCATGTACTAGGAGAAAAGAAATATTTTTCGACTGGGAATCAAAGCTGAGAGAAAATAAGAATTCTGCAGAGAGAATAAACAGACTTTGTTAAAACAATTCTTTTTTTTTTTGATGGGTTCATTTACTTTAATAACACTATATTTACCATGTTATCACCATGGAATGTAAATTCAGATTAGACAAGAGAATTTCACAAGTACAGCAAAGCATTCTGTGATATACCAAAAGTTTGTATAATGTCTGATCAAACCAGTTTGCTCATCAATCACTTCCATTACAGGCATTTTATTTAGCTGATGATTCTTTTGGAGAAAATAAACCTACTGCACACATTTAAAAAGTGTTTTTTGTTTACCTTTGCATTAGCACTTAAAACATACATTTGTTTCAAAATAACATTTAAAATTATTCTAATATAACAGCAGCAAAATATAATTCTGCAATTACAAAAGAGCTAAAAGGGATCTACAATTTAAGTTATTCTCATGCCCACAACTATGATTCTAAAAAATATACTACTTCAAAGTGGCTCTGTCACCAGCTTTTTAGGTTTGGTTTAAAAACACACAGACTTGCAGTGAGGTTTAAAATGTTGTATTCCATGCAGTGTTCTGAAAGTTTCCTCAAGAGCCAACCAGACCTCAAAACAGCACTCAGTCTACAAGAGAGAAAATTAAATTAACTGGGGTAGATACTATTCCTGCTGCTGCTAAGTCGCTTCAGTCGTGTCTGACTCTGTGCGACCCCATAGATGGTAGCCCACCAGTCTCCCCCGTCCCTGGGATTCTCCAGGCAAGAATACTGGAGTGGGTTGCCATTTCCTTCTCCAGTGCATGAAAGGGAAAAGTGAAAGTGAAGTTGCTCAGTCGTGTCTGACTCTCAGTGACCCCATGGACTACAGCCTACTAGGCTCCTCCATCCATGGGATTTTCCAGGCAAGAGTACTGGAGTGGGGTGCCATTGCCTTCTCAGATAGTATTCCTACATTACGTCAAAAATATATGATATTCTGCAGCAACTGGGAGCATTTTCAGGATTGGCTTGTTGTCTTCTTTAGAACTAATTTCAACAGAAGAGTTTAAGAAGGTGGACAGGTACCGTTATCAACTTTATTTAAAGTGACATGTTTCTTTTGTGCTGATCTGACTCCCCTGAATGACTTAGCTAGTTAACTAGTCACTAGTAACTTGGTCACCAGGCAAATCATGCCTGCAAAAAAGGAAGCGAATATTCAAATTACCATGTTCTTGTCTGACCCAAACAATTAATTTTCAGCGTCAACATATAATCTCAATATGAGATGTCTAACTAAAGCAAGCACTACCACCACCAAGTCCAAGATGGCATCTTCTCTTCTAATGTTTAGGCTTTGTCCAGAATTCTTGATACAGGAATAGGCCATACCAAGAGTCATTGCTCCCACAATGAAGCCTTGGCCTGCCACACGCACGTGGATCAGGTGAATAGACATTTTAGTATTTCCCCTGTTCTTCAATCTATATAATCCATATGCAACAATTGCTGCAAAACCTGCCATTCCAATGGGGACAAATGGTGCCTCTCTAGCTTTTTGGATAAATGTAGATCCCTGATCTTCATAATATGAAGCAAGAGAACATCTGTGTCGCTTGACATAGTAACTGAAGAATCTTCAGACAACTATAAGACATTTCAGGTTCCTACTGGCTTCAAACTTTGTTAAAATAATTCTTACCTTCCTTTGATCTCCCCATATATATTTCAGTCACTTTTCAACAATTGTCTCCCTTTGTTCAAACTAGTATAAATGTATTTACATTTTGCCATTTTTCTGGGTCTTTTTTCATGTTCTTATGAGGGCTCCTCTGTCACAGCTTACATAAATATGTATGCTTTTCACTTGTTAATCTATTTTTTGTTGTTCCGTCACTCAGTCGTGTTCGACTCTTTGTGACCCCATGGACTGAAGTACACCAGGCCTCCCTGTCCATAGTCAACTCCCAGAGCTTGCTCAAACTCATGTCCATTGAGTCGGTAACGCCATTCAACCATCTCGCCCATTGTCATCCCCTTATCCTACTGTCTTTAAACTTTACCAGTATCAGGGGGTTTTATGTCAATTTAATTCTCAGGCACATCTGGAAAAAGGTTAAAGGGGTTTAACTTCCAAGAGGTTAAAGGCAAAATTTTGTTTCACCTACATCATTAATGAAGACTATATTTAGTATATTTTGTACAAAAACTATTTAGGTTTGGAAAAAACAGCATATCCAATCAGTTTTACTACTTTGTAAAGATGAAAATGAGATGTCTATATGTGCTCAAGGAAGACTGAGGAGACAAATGATGCGTACATCTTTCAGAGAATTGCACAAACTGAACTGTATGGAAGAACTAAGAGGAGAGGCATGTTCAAAGAGCAAAATGATTGACATATTATTTATCTTAACCAGTGGAATAAATCCAGTGGATTTCTAAAAGCACAGAAACATGCTTTCATAGAAATGTGTTCTGAAGTTCAAGAAAGTTTTGACCATTTATCCTAGGTCTGCTGTGTCGATTTTTAATAACATATTCCTATTTGGCACATCATTATTTTTTGTTTTTTAATGTTTTCAGAGAAACCATAACAGATCTTAATGTTTATTTAAATAATGTATCAATCTTAAACTATTATTTAGTTTTAGTTAGCTTTATCTTCCCTCTTGCCGTAGTCCATCCGGTCCATTTACAATTAATTGAAAATCTGGTTTCATACGCTTCCAGTGGGCTACCTGGCAAGGGAGGTTCCTTGTTTATACCTTAAATTCCTAGTTTCATTTACAAAGTTTAGAAAAGTACCTGTGAAGATAGAATGATGCAGCCACCAACTCTAAGACATGCTTCATCATTAAGTTCCTAGAACCATCTCCTGACTCCAGTCAAGTTGGATTCCAAAAAGTAAATTGAATGTCTGCAGTATATACATTACTAGATATTCAGAAAGAAGCGCTAAGTCATGGATCACAGAAGGCAGTAAGGGCAGACAATGGGAGATACTAGTGCTTTATGGCAAGTGAACAACACATGACATTGCCTCAGATTCTGAACTTAAATTAGTAATGGTAGTATTATGTATGTTTGCCACTGTATGTCTCAGTTTTAAAAACCAAACTGTTCCTCATACTGTTATACAATTTTTATAGTATAATACAGTCTAGTACATAAATGTTATACAAAAGAGGTTATTTCAACTATGCATTTATTTCATTAGTATTATCCAGTTTTTTTCTTGCTAACATATTTCACATTCCTTTATCACTACCGATATTTTGTTTTCTGATTCTTGTTGATAATTGTTGAAATAATACTCAATAGGAAAAATATGCTAAGAAAAGCTAAAATTTGAATTAAAATAGTATAAATATTCAATAGTATATATTAATTTTTTGAATTTAAAAAAAGTATCTTTATTTTTGGCTGACCTATGTCTTGGTTGCTGCATGAGCATTCTCAGTTTAGTGATCAGAGGCTACTCTCTACTTGTGGTATGTGGGCTTCTCATTGATGTGGCTTCTCTTGTAGAGCACAGGCTTTAGGCCCACAGGTTTTAGTAGTTGTAGCTCAAGGGTTCTAGAGCATTGGCTCAGTTGTGTGGCACTGGCTTAGCCACCCTGCAGACACTTGGAATCTAACAGCAGGGATCCAACCTATGTCCTCTCAACTGGCAGGCTAATTCTTAACCACTGGACTACCACCGATGTCCTAACTTGTAAAAAAATTATCAGTGAATTCCTTGTGACAAGCTAAATGTTGAACAATGGTGCATGAAAAAGCTACTTTATAAAATAAAGAAGGTTCTAAAGAAGGTAAAGTGTACTCCTACAAAAGAGAGGCAACTCTGACAGAGTTTAGTAGTCCGTTATGATTAAAATAACCAGAATGTTCGGAAGCCAGAGACACAGTTTTAATGAAAGTGAGTATTGGGAAGTAAAATATAAATTTTCACATCTGAATTTTCATACCAAACTCTGCTTCAAGGGAACATGAACCAAGATAAGAATCAAGAATATCTTAATTTTATAGCTAAGGAGGTGATAGTATTATTTATTCTTTGATAGCTGTATTCTGTTCATATTTTATTTCTAATCTGTTAGTCTCCAAGCTTCCCTTTAAGATGGACTGGGGCTTTTTATAAGAGACTTACCTAAAATAAACCTTGTTAATGGATTTGCTATAGGGCTTTCTAAACTCATGCTTTTATTAAAGATAATTAAGAACTATTACCCATAAATGCAAATACTTAACATATTATGGATAGTGAAAAATTACTGAAAGTATGTCTTTAGTTTTCACGGTGACAGTGGGGTTTTTTTGTTTGTTTGTTTTTTTACCAGAAAAATGGGTTCATTTGGGAAAGTATTTCAATTTGGGACAAGCAGGCTATAGAAAAAGCCATAGGCGTGTCCATCAAAGAGGAACTTTATTTTATAGAGAAAAGAAGGAAGTTGGAAAAGGTTGTTTTGAATAAGTCCCTTGGAGGGAAGCAAGAATTCTAGGTGACGATGGTTTTCACTGGTTTATTTACTGGGGTAGTTGACACAACAGTGTGTTGACAGTAGAAATTTTCATACACTTAATGCTTTCTTTGGCTGCAACTTGCATGTGAGTTTGTATTTATTATATGCATGAAAGCTACAAAACCCACTATGGTTGCCTTTTATACAGGACATTAGCTTCCTCAAAACATTGAACATCAATAGAATTTGACCATCCAGCTATTCTCTAAGAAATAACACATGTTTCTTTATGAATTAAAGATCTAAATAATTGAATTAAAGATGATTCCTATTTTGTCCAATCCCTATTTGTCAATTAGGAATGTCACTCTGCTTTAATGCAAATATCCAATAGAGTTGTATATTTTCTTTTAAAAAATTACATATTACTCATCTAGAAAGTTGGATCTAATTTGGTCCAATATTTAGTTAACTAATTCCGGTAAATAAAATTACATTAATTTCATATTCTATTATTAGCTCTAAAGTAAAATGTCTTGGAAACAGACATTTTTATAGACTAGATAAACCTGTTATCTCCATTTCAGTTACTGTTACTCACTGAAATGTTCAAATCAGAAATGTGATAATCATCTTTTATTCTCTCTTCTTCTTCACCTTGACACATGGACTATAGCATCCACTGCTAAATACTAATTATTTTACCTTCAGAATGTATCTTGAATCGATATACTTTTTCTTTAACTCCACTGGTAATACTCTAGTTTGAGCCATTGGCCATTGTAGTTGCTCATCTAAACTATGAAAGCAGCTCCCTAAATAGATTCTTCTCTTGCTTTTTCTAGTACCACTTTTTCCTACATATCAGCTAAAAGAGCTATTTTTATTAAATCTATATTGATAGTTTCCAGCTTATAAATTTTAGTTTCTTGCTTATAAATTTTCAATGGCTACTCATATTATTCAGAATAACTCTGAACTCTTAGTGTAGTAGATTGAGGTGTGCCCCCCAAAAGATATGCCCAAGCCCTAACTCCCTCTATCTCTAAATATGATCTTTTGAAAATAGGTATTTTCAGATGTAATTAAGCTAAAATTTTCAAATAAGACCCTTCTCGATTTAGAGTGGATTTTAATGCAATGACTGCCACCATAAGAAAAGATTTGGGGCACAAAGAGTCATAGGAGAAGGTGAGCTGATGATGCAAGCTGACTGGAAGACAATCACAAGTCAAGGAATGCAAAGGAACTCCAGCAATCACCAGTAGGTAGGAGGGATGAATGCTTCCTTAGCATCCTTAGAGGGAGTGTAGTTCTGCAGACACATTGATTTTAGACTTCTATCTGTTAGAATTGTCAAAGAATAAATTTATATATTTTTTAGCCACAAAACTTGTGGTAATTTGTAACAGCAATGCTAGGAAACCAATACACACTAAGTGACTTACAAACCTCGGTAAGGTGTGGTTTTACTATATCAATCCAAACCTCATTTCATGGCAGTCTCCTCTGCATTTGTTACACATGACTGTTTATATTCTTAAAATATACCATAATCTTTGCACTGGCTGTTCTCCCTGCCAAGAATGCTCTTTCCCCAGATCCTCCCAGGCAGCATTTCTCATACTTCAGGTTTCAGTTTAAATGTCATCTCCCAAGTGAGAACACCCTTATCAACAGCAAAATTTGCTGATTATTTCATCGACTATAATAGCACCTACTTTATGTCCTTATAGTATAATAGCTTGAATTTTGCAATTTGTGTTATTTACATTCTATACATTTCTTAGTCTACAATTCTTGAGAGTAGATAATATATATTGAGATTTCCAAACAGTATTCTATATCCAGTTCCTAACATAAGGCCTAATGTTAAAGTACTCAATAATTATGTGCTGAATGAGTGGATGAATGAATTAAGTTTCTCAATCATTGAGAAAAGGATTTAATATGTTTTCCTGACAAATGTGCACTGCTTAGTTTTGGAAATATTAACTACAAGAAAAATTCACTTGAAACATTTACTAATAAATAACACGGATCTGGGAAAACTTGGGTCCAGTATACGTATTTCTCAGTACTCCTACTTCTTCTGTCAGAATATTTCCAGTACCTCACAGAACTGTGCTGCAATGTCACATTTCAATAATAGATGCTGCAATTTTGCCTGTTATGTGTTTAAGTCTAAAACCAACTTTATTAAAAATCTTTAACTTAAGAAAAAAATGAGAACCTGGTTTATCAATACCTTAAATATCTAAGATAAATATTGTTATCTGTCTTAGAAAATAATTGTAAACTTCTTAGAAGAATAATTTCTCATTAATCAAAAGAAAAAAAAAATTCCTTGGGTTTCCCAGGTGTCAGAGTGGCGAACAGCCTGCCTACCAATGCAGGAGACAAAACAGAAGCAGGTTCGATTCCTGGGTCAGGAAATCCCCTGGAGTAGGAAACGGCAACCACTCCAGTATTCTTGCTTGGACAATCAAATGGACAGAGAAGCGTGGTGGGCTACAGTCCATAGGGTCACAGATTCGGACATGATCGATCATGCACACACACACACAAAACCTACTTGTATTAAATTAACTTGAGTTGCTCATGTAAAGTTACTTGCCAAAGTCAAAGCAAAGAACCCCTTCAGTTCAGTTCAGTTCAGTCATTCAGTCATGTCCAACTCTTCACGATCCCATGGACCACAGATCGCCAGGCCTCCCTGTCCATCACCAACTCCCAGAGTTTACTCAAACTCATGTCCATTGAGTCAGTAATGCCATTCAACCATCTCATCCTCTGTTGTCCCCTTCTCCTCCTACATTCAATCTTTCCCAGCAACAGAGTCTTTTCAAATGAGTCAGTTATTCTCATCAGGTGGCCAAAGTATTGGATTTTCAGCTTCAGCATCAGTCCTCCTAATGAATATCCAGGACTGTCCTTTAGGATGCACTGGTGGGATCTCCTTGCAGTTCAAGGGACTCTCAAGAGTCTTCTCCAACATCACAGGTCAAAAGCATCAATTCTTTGGCACTTAGCCTTCTTTATAGTCCAACTCTCACATCCATACATGACTAGGGGAAAAACCATAGCCTTGACTAGACGGACCTTTGTTGGCAAAGTAATGTCTCTGCTTTTTAATGTGCTGTCTAGTTTGGTCATAACTTTCCTTCCAAGGAGTAAGCGTCTTTTAATTTCATGGCTGCAATCACCATCTGCAGTGATTTTGGAGCCCAGAAAAATAAAGTCTGTCACTGTTTCCACTGTTTTCCCATCTATTGGCCATGAATTGATGGGCCAGATGCCATGATCTTAGTTTTCTGAATGTTGAGGTTTAAGCCAACTTTTTCACTCTCCTCTTTCACTTTCATCAAGAGGCTCTTTAGTTCCTCTTCACTTTCTGCCATAAGGGTGGTGTCATCTGCATATCTGAGGTAATTGATATTTCTCCCGGCAATCTTGATTCCAGCTTGTGCTTCCTCCAGCCCAGCATTTCTCATGATGTACTCTGCATATAAGTTAAATAAGCAGGATGACAATATACAGCCTTGACATGCTCCTTTACCTATTTGGAACCAGTCTGTTGTTCCATGTCCAGCTCTAACTGATGCTTTCTGACCTGCATACAGGTTTCTCAAGAGGCAGGTCAGGTGGTCTGGTATTCTCATCTCTTGAAAAATTTCCACAGTTTGTTGTGATCCACACAGTCAAAGGCTTTGGTATAGTCAATAAGGCAGAAATAGATGTTTTTCTGGAACTCTCTTGCTTTTTTGATGATTCAGTGGATGCTGGCAATTTGATCTCTGGTTCCTCTGCCTTTCCTAAAACCAGCTTGAACATCTGGAAATTGATGGTTCACGTATTGCTGAAGTCTGGCTTGGAGAATTTTGTACATTACTTTAATAGCATGTGAGATGAATGCAATTGTGCGGTAGTTTGAGCATTCTTTGGCATTGCCTTTATTTGGGATTGGAATGAATACTGACATTTTCTAGTCCTGTGGCCACTGCTGAGGTTTCCAAATTTGCTGGCATATTGAGTGCAGCACTTTCAAGCATCCTCTTTCAGGATTCTAAGTAGCTCAACTGGATTCCATCACCTCCACTAGCTTTGTTCGTAGTGATGCTTCCTAAGGCCCACTTGACTTCACATTCCAGGATGTCTGGCCCTAGGTGAGTGATGACACCATCGTGATTATCTGGGTCATGAAGATCTTTTTTGTGCAGTTCTTCTGTGTATTTTTGCCACCTCTTCTTAATATCTTCTGCTTCTGTTAGATCCATGCCATTTCTGTCCTATTGAGCCCATCTTTGCATGAAATGTTCCCTTGGTATCTCTAATTTTCTTGAAGAGATCTTTAGTCTTTCCCATTCTATTGTTTTCCTCTATTTCTTTGCACTGATCACTGAGGAAGGCTTTCTTATCTCTCCTTGCTATTCTTTGGAACTCTGCATTCACATGGGTATATCTTTCCTTTTCTCTTTTGCTTTTCACTTGTCTCTTTTCACAGCTATTTGTAAGTCCTCCCCAGACAGCCATTTTGCCTTTTTGCATTTCTTTTTCTTGGAGCTGGTCTTGCTCTCTGTCGCCTGTACAATGTCACAAACCTTCGTCCATAGTTCATCAGGTACTCTGCCTATAATATCTAGTCCCTTAACTCTATTTGTTACTTCCACCATATAATCATAAGGGATTTGATTTAAGTCATACCTGAATGGTTTAGTGGTTTTCCCCACTTTCTTCAATTTAAGTATGAATTTGGCAATATGGAGTTCATGTTCTGAGCCACAGTCAGCTCTGGGGTTTTTTTTTTTTTTCGCTGACTGTCTAGAGCTTTTCCATGTTTGGCTGCAAAGAATACAATCAATCTGATTTCAGTGTTGGCCATCTGGTGATGTCCATGTATAGAGTCTTCTCTTGTGTTCTTAGAAGAGGGTGTTTGCTATGACCAGTGCATTCTCTTGGCAAAACTCTATGAGCCTTTGCCCTGCTTCATTCTGTACTCTGAGGTCAAATTTTCCTCCAGATGTTTCTTGAGTTCCTACTTTAGCATTCCAGTCCCCTATAATGAAAAGGACATCTTTTTTTGGGTTTTAGTTCTAAAAGGTCTTTTAGGTCTTCATAGAACCGTTCAACTTCAGTCTTAAGCATCATTGGTCAAGGCATAGACTTGGATTATCATGATATTGAACGCCGTAGACTACGTTAATATGTTAGTTACTGTGAAAATAAGAGATTAAATAAATATGTAGTGAAACAATCACAAGAGAAAAACAAATTTCATGCTAAGAGGAAGAGTGTTAAGTTTAAAAACCTTTATTTCTTGACATCCTTTAGGTGTATAAAACCTCTTATATTATAAAGTTAAACCTATTTAAAAAAGTTTTTGAGCTGAATGAATAAAAACAATGAGTGCTTAAAGACGTGGGTAAAATAAAGCAGGCAAAACTTTAATAATGTAGCTCCATCTCTCTAACTGAATCCCATTGCCTGTACAATTTTCTTCTTTTTCTGTATTGCAGGATTCTTTGTACCATTATCAAGGATTTTCAAACTCAAATAGCAACGTGCTTCATTATTCTCTGACCTGAGAACTACTGGTATTTACATGCCTTGATGTCTGATAAAATGTATGTTGGCATAAAAATTACTTGCTGTGTTAGCCAGTCTCCAAGATTACCCAATAATCTCCACTTTCTGATATTCATGTCTTTGTGTTGTCCCTATTTACACTGAGTCAGCACTGGTGTATATGACTAATAGAATATGACAGAAGAAATGATATGTAACTTCAGACATTTTGGCTTCTCTGAGTCTTTCCTTTTTATCTCTTTGCCTATTAGCTCTGGAGAGCTTCAGAATGAAATCACCTGCCATGTTTTAGGGAGAGGTCTATGAGGTAAGGAACTGAAGCCTCCTGCCAATAGCCAAGGAGGAAGTATGAAATTGGAAATATATCCTCTAGCACCAGTTGGGCCTTCATATGACTGCAGCCCTGTCCAATATCTGGACTTCAACGTCATGACAGACTGTAAGCTAAAGCCATTCACTTTAAATTCTTAACATAGAAATTATGAGATAGTGACATTTGATGTTAAAAACAATAAATTTGGGGGTAATTTCACATACAATAATAGATAACAAATACATATACCACATACACAGACATTTATATCATATTTGTAAACAGAATAATAGTGGTTTGCGACAAGAAATAATGAAAAAGTTCACAAACTAATTATATAAATATTGTTAAGTGTTTAGAAAAAGTATGACCTTACCACAATTAAATTGATCTAATCAACTGTCAGTTGTGAGTGTGTTAGTCGCTTAGTTCTGTCCAACCCTTTGCAACCCCATGGAATGTAGCCCACCAGGATCCTCTGTCCATGTAATTCTCCAGGCAAGAATACTGGAGTGGGTAGCCATTCACTTCTCCAGGGGATGTTCCAGACCCAGAGATCGACCTGGGTCTCCTGCATTGCAGACAGATTCTTTAACATCTGAGCTACCAGGGAAGCCCCAAATAATGAATCAAATAAAGAGTTTTGTTATGTAAAAGACTTTAAATGTGATCAGATATGACACCTACCCAGAAAGTTTCATTAGGGCTTAGGATTATCAGTTCAGTTCAGTCGCTGAGTCGTGTCCAACTCTTTGCAACCTCATGGACTGCAGCATGCCAGGCCACCATGTCCAACACAAACTCCTGGAGTTTACTCAAACTCATGTTCATTGAGTCGGTGATGCCATCCAACCATCTCATCCTATGTCGTCCCCTTCTCCTCCTGCTCTCAATCTTTCCAAGCATCAGGGTCTTTTCCAGTCAGCTCTTCACATCAGGTGGACAAATTATTGTAGTTTCAGCTTCAACATCAGTCCTTCCAATGAATATTCAGGACTGATCTCCTTTAGGATGGACTGGTTGGATCTCCTTGCAGTACAAGGGACTCTCAAGAGTCTTCTCCAACACCTCAGTTCAAAAGCATCAATTCTTCAACACTCAGCTTTCTTTATAGTCCAATTCTCACATCCATACATGACTACTGGAAAAACCTTAACTTTGACTAGATGGATCTTTGTTGGCAAAGTAGTGTCTCTGCTTTTTAATAAGTTGTCTAGGTTGGTCATAACTTTTCTTCCAAGGAGCAAGTGTCTTTTAATTTCATGGCTGCAGTCACCATCTGCAGTGATTTTGGAGCACAAAAAAATAGTCACTTCCTCTACTGTTTCCCCATCTGTTTGTCATGAAGTGATGGGGCCAGATGAAATGATCTTAGTTTTCTGAATGTTGAGGTTTAAGTCAACATTTTCACTCTCCTCTTTCACTTTCATCAAGAAGCTCTTTAGTTCTTCTACACTTTCTGCCATAAGGGTGGTGTCATCTGCATATCTGAGGTAATTGATATTTCTCCCCGAAATCTTGATTCCAGATTGTGTTTCATCCACCCCAGCATTTCTCATGATGTACTCTGCATAGAAGTTAAATAAGCAGGGTAACAATACACAGTCTTGATGTACTCCTTTCCAGATTTAAAAGCAGTCTGTTGTTACATGTCCAGTTCTAACTGTTGCTTCTTAACCTGTATACAGATTTCTCAGTAGGCAGGTCAGGTGGTCTGATATTCCCATCTCTTTCATAATTTTCCACAGTTTGTTGTGATCCATACAATTAAAGGCTTTGGCATAGTCAATAAAGCAGAAGTAGGTGTTCTTCTGGAACTCTCTTGCTTTTTCGATGATCCAACTGCTGTTGACAATTTGATCTCTGGTTTCTCTGTCTTTTCTAAATCCAGCTGGAACATCTGGAATTTCATGATTCACATATGGTTGAAGCCTGGCTTGGAGAATTTTGAGCATTACTTTGCTAGTGTGTGAGATGAGTGCAATTGTGTCATAGTTTGAGCAATTTTTGGCATTGCCTTTCTTTCGGATTGGAATAAAAACTGACCTTTTCCAATCCTGTGGCCACTGCTGAGCTTTCCAAATTTGCTGGCATATTGAGTCAGCACTTTCACAGAATCATCTTTTTGGATTTTAAACAGCTAAGCTGGAATTCCATCACCTTCACTAGCTTTGTTTGTAGTGATGCTTCCTAAGGCCCACTTGACTTCATATTCCAGGATGTCTGGCTCTAGGTGAGTGATCACATCATCATGATTATCTTTGTAGTGAAGATCTTTTTTGGAGGAGTTATAAATACTTCTAATTATACACCATAGTTTATAACATACCATTTTTGAATCAATATATGCAAGTTTTAAAACAATATCCCCATTAAAGGAAAGAGATACAACATCCCTTAAGACATTTATATTAATTTATATTTCAGTTATTCAAAATATAACATGTGAGACCTAATTTCTGTTTATAATTTTCTGTTGACAATTTGCAAGTTTTTTAAAATATATGTGTATAAATCTAAAGCTAACAAAAATATGCAGTGAATGTGAAAGTCGCTTAGTCATGTCCAACTCTTTGTGACAACATGGATTATACATTCCATGGAACTCTCCAGGAAAGAATACTGAAGTATATAGCTGCTCCCTTTTCTAGGTGATCTTCTCAACCCAGGGATCAAACCCAGGTCTCCCACACTGCACGTGGATTGTTTACCAGCTGTGCCATCAGAGAAGCTCAAGAATACTGGGGTGGGTAGCCTATCCCTTCTCCAGCATATCTTCCCAATCCAGGAATCGAACCAAGTTCTCCTCAATTGCAGCAGGTTCTTTACCAGTTGAGCTACCAGGGAAACCCAGAGATGTGACAGAGGATATAAAAAATCAAATGAAGTGGGAAGCACCCAGGGCTAGAAACTCCTAGTTCCTAAGGTGAAGTAGCCAGCCCACAGAGTAGTTAACTCCTTCCCCAAAATGGGTGTAAGTGTGGGAGGGCCCACTGGATGAACACACCTACCTCTGTCCACTCTGGAGGGATAGAGACTGGCAAAAATACCCTACCTCTTCATTTGCCCTTTTCCCTTGTTACTGTAAGTGTATGCCTTTTGTTAAAAATGCAATAGCAAGCTACAGGTAAAGGGGCTCTGTGATGTAGTTCAGGAAGATCATATCTCCCCAGGGCACATAGGAGGGCAAAGAACAGAAATTGTATCTAGAGGGGAAAACTAGAAATAAGCATCACATCTGCAACTACCAGTGAAAACTTGTGATATTCAGTAAGATTTCTATGACAGTATATGACTCTATACTTTTGAGAATGTTAACAATGAACAACAATGTTTCAAGTAAGAGAGGCCTTGTACAGTAGCTCATTTATTTTTTTCAGTTAACAGTAAATCCAACTAAATAAACTCTGCATTCCATATAAATTATAATCTTTCCCAAGTTCCCCCCCCCCTTTGTTTTAGCTTTCTAATATACAAACTCACTATGTGCAATTAAACACAATTCTTTACTGAATTTATTATTCCTTCCTTTGTTTCTAGTTTCGTTGGATACCTAGTCATTAGGCAAAAAGACAGGCGATTAATGATCTAATTTTAACATTCTCATTCTAATTACTCAGTACTCTGGTCACATCATCTATTAATTCTGTTTCCCTGCTACTTGTGCAATTAATAAAATTATACTGAATAAATATGCCAGATTTTATGAGTTGTGATGTTGTATATTCACATGTTATTATCAAAGTATTTGAAACATTTATAAAATTTTAAACAATACAGATATTAAAAAACTCAACTCTGGTTGTCAACATTTCAATATTTTAATTTGTTTTAAATTTTTTCTAAGTAAAAAAATAATATTTCAAATAGAAGTTTATTTTACTTGACATTATCACACTATTAATGACCTTAGTTTCCTTTCTCCCATTAACATAGCTGTTACTTCTAAAAAGACCTGTTGTTTTGTTTGTTTGCTTGTATGTTTTGGATGTGCATAAACTAAAAGAGCACCTGCCATGTAGTGAGCTCTAATAAATATTTTTATGAATTAACAGATTACATTTCATGGCATTTCTCCTCTCTTAAGAGTTGAAATGTACTAATTCTAGCTATGATTTTGTAGCAAAGACATGATCTTTAATTAGCTACAGTGAAATTCAGGGGCAGACAAAGATTTAAACATAAATAACCACAGGGATATATACTGTTTACTAACTTTCTATTAAAACACATATACATACTACTATACATAAAGTAGAGAACTAATAAGGACCTATTGTATAACACAGCGAACTCTACTCAACCCTACGCAATGAGTTATTACCCATCTGAAATGACCTAAGGACAGAGGAGTCAGAAGCTACAATCTATAGGATCACACAGTCAGACACAACTGACTATACATGCACAATGACCTATATGGGAATAGAATCTAAAAAAGAGTAGATATACGTATTAATATATGCATAACTGATTCACTTTGTATATAACAGAAACTAATACAACATTGTAAATCAACCATACACCAATAAAAAATAAATTTTTTAAGTGACTAGAAAAATTAAAAAGAAATTTAAAAAGTTAAAACAATTCCTTAAATCTACTTTTCTGTACAATATATGTCAAATAAGTTAATGGCTATCTAATAACATTTCACTGAACTGCTATTTCACTGTTAACCATATATGAATTCTTACATAGCTTTTCTTATGGAAATTAGAAATAAGTTAAAGAAATATCTGAAGGAGATGGCTACTCCTGTTATCAATTGTTTAGGGAAGACTTTTCTAGGCACAAAACTGAAAATAAAATTTCAGCTTTTGGCTGTTGAGAGGGAAGTATAACTACTCTTGAGATTATGATTTTTTAGGAACAGACTTTTGAGAATTTATTTTAAAATGTGGATGTTCAGGTAGTAAAGATGAAGATGGAAATGTATACATTTCTACAACAAGGCAAGCCAGAGATGGGAAAACATAGGGACCTGATCCTGAGAGAATTGTCTATCTCTGCTGCTCTCTCTACCTTGTGGAGGCTAAAATAAAATTAAAGTTCTGTTTAAATATGCATCCTTACCTCAGCTATAACAGGAGCAGCAGCTCTGCATAAAAATGTTATTTCTTTTTTCTTAGAAGCCAATATGATTATAATAGTCAAAGAGTAAGAATTTACCCAGGATATAAGAAATACAGGGGTAATACTGCTTTTAGTTTCTTTCTCTTTACATTGCTGATCTGGGAAGATGGCATCAAGCAAGGCACATTAACAGATTTAATTAATCAGTTAGTTCAAATTTTTCTAATATCTCACAGAAGTCAAACCTAAAAGGGAAAGATCTGAGAAATATCTCCAGGTGAGAATCCACACTGCAGAAATCAATAAATATAGTTATTTAAAAACTCCCTCTTGATAACCTGCTTTTACTTCTCCACCTATCTAAATATGTATTGTACTCAAGTTTTTTGTCTTTGTGTTTTTTTTTTTTATACTGGTGACTATCTTGGAACCCTCTCTTGTCTTTCCCAGATGGAGTATTTCCCACTGGATTTATGCTTAGACTTTTAGATAATAATCTGACTCTGCATCCTTATTTCTCTGACACAGTAGCCCCATCTGTAAAATTAACATATTCTGTTACTTGTAATTTCTGTCCAAGTGAACCCTGTTCAACATGTTTCAATTCAGTTCAGTCGCTCAGTCATGCCTGACTCTTTGTGACCCCAAGGACTGCAGCACGCCAGGCTTCCCTGTCCATCACCACCAATAAATGTTGTTGTTCAGTAGCTCAGTTATGTCTGACCCTTTGCAAGTGCAGCACGTCAGCCTTCCCTGTCCTTCACCATCACCCAGAATTTGCTCAAACTCATGTCCATTGAGTCGGTGATGCCATCCAACCATCTTATCCTCTGTTGTCCCCTTCTCCTCCTGCCTTCAGTATTTCCCAGAATCAGGGTCTTTTCTAATGTGTCAGCTCTTCACATCAGGTGGCCAAATTATTGGGGCTTCAGCTTGAGTATCAGTCCTTCCAATGAACATTCAGGACTAATTTTCCTTTAGGATTAAATGGTTGGATCTTCTTGCAGTCCAAAGGAATCTCAAGAATCTTGAGATTTCAAGAGCATCATTTTTTAAGCATTCAACATTCAAGAGCATCAATTCTTTGGCACTCAGCTTTCTTTATAGTCCAACTCTCACATCCATACATGGCTATTGGAAAAACCATAGCCTTAACTAGATGGGCCTTTTTTGGCAAAGTGATGTCTCTGTTTTTCTAATATGCAGTTTAGGTTGGTCATAGCTTTTCTTCCAAGGAGCAAGAACCTTTTTATTTAATGGCTGCAGTCACCATCTGCAGTGATTTTGGAGCCCAAAAATGTTGAACATGTTTAGTTCATCTAAATAAACAGGAAAGTGACCTCTCAAGGGTGCTTAGATTAAAAGCAGAGGACATCAGGTTCAGAACTCCTTTGACCAAAAATTTATCAATAGTAAACCCTTAACTTACTCTAGCAAACACTTAACAAATGTTTCCAGTGAACTTATTTCAATCAGCTTTTTACTAAAATGGGATTATTGTATCTCAAAAGAAAAGTAAAGTACAACTATCAGTTCAGTTCAGTTCAGTTCAGTCGCTCAGTCGTGTCCGACTCTTTGCAATCCCATGAATTACAGCACGCCAGGCCTCTCTGTCCACCACCAACTCCCGGAGTCCACCCAAACCCATGTCCATAGAGTCGGTGATGCCATCCAACCATCTTATCCTCTGTCATCCCCTTCTCCTCCTGCCCCCAATCCCTCCCAGCATCAGGGTCTTTTCCAATGAGTCAACTCCTCGCATGAGGTGGCCAAAGTATTGCAGTTTCAGCTTCAACATCAGTCCTTTCAATTAATACCCAGGATTGATCTCCTTTAGGATGGATTGATTGGATCTCCTTGCAGTCCAAGGGACTCTCAAGAGTCTTCTCCAACACCACAGTTCAAGAGCATCAATTCTACAGCGCTCAGGTTTCTTCACCGTCCAACTCTCACATCCATACATGACCACTGGAAAAACCATAGCCTTGACTAGACCGACTTTTGTTGGCAAAGTAATGTCTCTGCTTTTCAGTATACTATCTAGGTTGGCCATAACCTTCCTATAGTTGAAGTTTAATTTCCAGTTCACTGGACATGAGCAAAGCCAAGAAAGTTGTGCTATTTGAATACAGACAGTTATACCTCCCCATGTTCATCACAGATTTAAGTACCAGAACATCTGACAGAGGTAGGAAAGGAAACGAATAACCCTGAGAATTCATCTATTGGTTTAAAATTAGTATTTAACAGAAATATAACTCTTTCCTATTACATTTATTTTTATGACAGAAATTAATAATTAAGTGTTATTAATTAATAATAAAATGTAAGTGTAGTACAGTATGTATTAAAGTATTATTTGTTGAAAGAATAAATGAGGTTAGACTTTCCACATTAGAAGGGTTCAGCAAGCAAGTAAATTTTGAGAATGCTTCAAATAATATAGCTAGTGATAATTATACTCTGAATCTATCAAACTTCCTTCCTTGGAACATAGATGTATGATATATTATATTGTTCTTTTGGGGTTTTGAAATAACAGAAAATAAGTCAAGCATTTTAAAAAGTACTTACAAAAATATGTTTATAGACTAAAGAAATACTTTGGAAATACATTAATCCATATTGTTGATGGGCATATAGTAAATTGCATAATGGGATATAAACCAACTTTTCTTTAAGCATAGAAATAGAAGTGTTTTTTTTTTTATTAAAATCTGTATGCCTACTGATTTCATACTCCTTTGATACTGGAAGCTTAAGAATGATTTGACAATAACCCTGAGTTTCACAGTGAAAGAAATCACTAATAGATTTCTTGAGAGTACCAGAGAAAGCTAAATGAGTGCCAATTTTAAAACAGAAATTTCTTTATTTGCCATTTATGAGGTTTTTGTTTTTTGAAGTCTTTTACTTCATAGGATTTTTATATAGATATGGAAAAAGACCAAGATAATTTTGAGCATCTTATGTTTACTTTTTTATTATTTATAATGGAACCTTACTGTTTACTCATTAATTAATCAACCACGTATTTGTTAATCACTGAGTGTATTCCAGAACTGGGGTATATTCTGAGTGCTAAGAAGTGAAATTATAGCAACAAACGTCTTATTACTGATATGCAACTCTTCATACAGTAAGATCATTATTAATAACTAACTACACTAACATGTTCTTACTGTACTTGTGATCAATGTTACAAAGGATAAGAAAAAGGAGCTCTGAGAATGTAGACTATGGATGGTCATGGCTGGATTTTTTGACAAAGAACTGAGAGAAGTAGATATTTTATTCCCTAAAGAGGGTGGGCAGTATTTCTAGGTAGTGAAGATAAGATGTTTAAAGGCTTTGAAACCAGGAGCTAGAAAGGACAGCATGAAAGTCTCCGAGTTAATAGAAGGTAAGCAAGAAATGTCTCCAGAGAAGAGACATCTTCATCTGGTTCCTAGATGAATATTTCTGTACAAAAGTAGCTACTGATCTGTGGGAAAGAAAACATGGAGCATTAGGTAGCCCCAGAGCCAGGATAATGGGGCAAAAGCCCATTGAAAATGAAAGATACCATCTTCCTTCTGTTTCTCTTTTGATAGAATATTCACGTGCAAGTACGTTTGCTCTTTGAGTATTTCAGGAAAGAAAACAGTAGAATATAGAAATGTAGAATAAGTCAACTCTTGCCAAGGAATATTTATAATGCCAATGAGATCTCAGTAGATGAGAGAAACTTAAGAAAGTAGAATGAATGAAATAAAGAATAGAAAGAGGTCTGAAGAAAAATACATAAGGTATTAAAAACAGGGAGAGAACATTAAATGTGTAGAAATAGGTGAAATATTGAGGTAAAATAAAATTCTTATTTAAAAGTTTAGATGTTAGTGAGTATTCATTTATTCGTGTCATCAAATTATTTTTCTTATTCAATTTATTATTGTTGGGAAAGGTACAGCAGGAGGCTGTTAAATTTACTTTGGGGATTTCGAGTACTTTTAAAACTATTAAATGTAAATATACGTATCTATGGGCTTCCCTCTTGGCTCAGCTGGTAAAGAATCCACCTGCAATGCAGGGGACCTGGGTTTGATCCCTGGGTTGGGAAGATCCCTTGGAGAAGAGAAAAGCTACCCACTCCAGGATTCTGGCCTGAAGAATCCTGAGGACTGTATAGTCCATGGGGTCGCAAAGAGTCGGACACAACTGAGAGACTTTCACATACATATCTATATATTTTAAGACAGTGGATGTGAATGCAGCATGCATAGAGATGTGCTACGTAGGCCTCCGCTTCAAGGAAGTATTTGCTGCAGCAGCCAGTCCCTTCAGGGTAGGCCAGGAGGGAGCTCACCTGCCTGAGGTCATCCTTTCCATAGGACAGGCTTGCATTTGAAGATGATGGATTGGGGGCTAGGTAGGGTGTTACGGACAGGTCATTTCTACCTGACAAAGGATAGCTCTGATAGGCTCTGGAGCTCTCTAGTAGACTTACCAAGGGTTTTATTACACTGTCCCCTCTACCTAATTCTGCTTTTTGCTTTCATTCCACTGATGCTGATCCCTAACAGACATTTGTTCTGTTTACTTTACCTCAGCTTCCATAATTGGAAAATCTGAATTATAGCAGTTGGTACCTAAAGTGATCTGAGCAAGGGGCTGATAAGATGATGATTTTTCAGTGGATCACTCACTACCAGGCTGGCAAGAGCACTTCATGATTAAGTGTATTCATTTAGTTGTACCACCATATTCTACACTTTGCACACATGATCTAATTTAGTCTTTGTAGCATTCTTGTGTGTGCGTGCTCAGTCGCTCAGTTGCGTCTGACTCTTTGCAACCCTATGGACTGTAGTCCACCAGGCTCCTCTGTCCATGGAATTTCCCAGGGAAGAATACCAGAGTGAGTTTCCATTTCCTACTCCTGAGGATCTCCCCTATGCAGGGATCAAATCCACATTTCTTGCATCTCCTGCACTTGGAGGCAGATTCTTTAACACTGTGCCACCTTATCCCATGGTTAATACTGATATTCTCCTTCTGTTGATATGGAAGCTGAGGCCTGAAGATGTTAAGATACTTGTCCAAGGTCACATATTTAGTAAGTAGAGACAGTATTCAAACTACAGCAGTTTGTCTATTCTGTTCAGAGTCAGTGTCTTGAATGACTACATTATATAAATGTAGATATAAATAATGGTTTTCAATATCCAGAGAAAATATTGACTCACTTTCAGATACAAACATCTTTTATGAATAAACAAAACAATCTATTAAGAAAATAAATTTATTTCAACTATCTTTTTTCCCCTTACATCCATTGCTCATGGATTATTAAAACACTCTTGAATTTGACATCTTTATTTTTTGGTACATGGTTAACTTTTCTTCATTGCATGTGTAAATCATAACTTTGACTTTCCAAATGACACTGTGTGATATTTTGTTTTCAATTATGTTTTCAATTAGGAACACAGTCTACCTCCTGAGGTTTCCAGTTAAGATGAAAGGATATGTCACAGTTAGGAATAGTGAACTCATCAAGAGTCATGGTGTGAAGTTGCTTCTATGAATTCCTGCCAGATGCAATTATTTGTAATGATGAATGATCTCAATTTCAGTACAAGTAATTTAAAACTCATCCTCAGCTGTGAATTAATTTTATATCATATAACAAAAATTTAATTGTATCTGCTTTTTTTTAAATGGAACACAAGGAATGGCATTTGTCTATTTATCTATCAATGGATACCTAAGTGCTAAAGTATTTTATTTGACAAAAACGAAAATGTCTACTAGATGAGAGAGCAACAAAGCTGAAATACTTGAGTATCCCATTTCATATAATATATGAAATGTCAGGCTCTATAAGAAACAATTGTATTTTTAGTAAGTAGGACATGTTTGATGGAAGATGATTAATGAAGGGTACATAAAACAAGATCAATTCAGCTTTTGTTTTTGCCCAATTTTTCTGTTCTTCTATCTCACTACAGTATTGAAAATCCTCAGCTAAGCTGCTTACTGAGATATTTTTATTGTCCAATTACTTGCATTAAATCATTAGACAAGACACTAATAGCTTCTTTTTTTCTTTTTAAAACAGAGTAGCCAGTAAAGTCTTTAAAAAATTACATGAAAAGGAAAAGTATTAATCTGTAAAGTAGAAAGATGGAGGTATCAAAAAATAGGAGTAAAAAGAGAACAAGTGTTTTACTTACAAGGAATTTCACATGGCTAGGTCAGAGGGTACTAATAATATTAGTTGTAAAAGGTTTTTTCTTTATTTCTTCCTTCACAACTAAGTATGCATAGAGGAAAGTATCCCATAATCTGTTATTTTCCTGGCATTTAACAATGTCTTTTGTGAATGTAAGGATTCCTTCATTTCCTACTGCTAACAAAACATAGATCATAAAAATACAAAAACAGATTATTTGACTAAGTGAATTTAAATGCATGAATGAGAAATTGCTGAATAGGTAATTCATTAGAGCTGATGTAGTGTTTAAAATTAAGTGTTCAAAAAAAGAAGAGACGGGATAGCTATCCACAGCATTCTAACCAGTTTTCTTTCTGAAGAAAATGTTCAAGTCTATTGTACTCTTGAAAGGATTGAAGAGTTCTGAGGAGGCAGCTGATAGTATTAGCTTTATGGACATTGTTTTTTTTTTCCACTCATCATCTTCTCCAAGGAGAAGCAAATGGTTTCCCACCTTATTACTAAAGGTACTCTTTAGTATCATTAAAAATGTGCTAAAAAGAAGTTAAGTAAAATGAGGAAAGGATGGAGGGAAATTTGACACAGAAAATTAGAGTTCTTTGAACAATCATGTACACTATGGGATGGTGGTGAGAAAAGTTAAAATATATATATATTTTTTTTTTTTCATAGCAATAAGATAATCCAAAATATATGATTGACAATCAATATTGACATTAACTGTTAATATGCAAAGAAGTCTCTGCATTTCAGAGATAAAAAAAAGACAATATTGAATTTTATTCTAATCAGATTAAATAAGTGGAAAAGCAAATCTGTTAAATTTAAAAATTCATTTTAGAACTATCATTTTTTTCCCTAACATAAGTCCTTAATTCTATAATTTTATATGCAAGTCCTATTTTTAGCTACATAGCTGATGAGTTTTAAATTTTATTCAAAATAGTTTCTAAATTACACGTGTATTCTTCACTTTAGAAGCATGTTGTATGATAATCACAATCATTTGGAGAAGTTTTAGCTATTTTTTTTCTATGCAATATTGTTCTTTACAGCATTGGACTTTACTTTCATCACTGTCACATCCACAACTGGGTGTTGTTTTCACAGTGGCTCTGTCTCTTCAAACTTTCTGGAGTTATTTCTCCACTCTTCTCTAGTATCATATTGGGCACCTACTGACCTGGGGAGTCTATCTTTCAGTGTCATATCTTTTTGCCGTATCATACTATTCATGGGGTTCTCAAAGCAAGGATGCATCTCAGTTGTGGATTTGACTGGTGATTGGCAATGGTACAGGCAAATAAATTTGCTTTCCGTGTTCATCTTTTTCTTTAAAACTGTCCTCATATTATCTCTCTTACATTCTGCTATATTTTATAAATAGTCCATGAATATTGATAAAGTGAAAAGCTCTCCTTTTCTTTGCACCAGATTATTTAAACCTGAATTTATTGATATCTGTGTAGAGGATTCACTGGACAAGCAAAAGAAAACCAGAATCGACTTCTAGTTAGCTCTGATCTTCTCAGATTTGTAATAATATATTTACTTATTTAATTTTTTAAGTATATAAGTTTCAGGGGTACTATGGTAGTATAATTCAATATTGCATCCACTAAAAACTGTTACTAATGGTAAAGAAGCTGCCTGCCAATGCCGTAGATGTAAGAGACGTGGGTTCAATCCCTGGGTCAGGAAGATCCCCTGGAGGAGGACATGGAAACCGACTCCAGTATTCTTGCCTGGAGAATCTCATGGACAGAGGAGCCTGGTGGGCTAACATACATAGCGTCGCAAAGAGTCAGACATGACAAGTGATTTAGCACACACATAGTGTTAACCATCACAAGTCTAGTTACCAAACCTCACCATACAATTGTCCCTCTTCACCAATTTCACTCACCACCAAAGCCCTTTCTTTTCTGGTAACCAGTAATCTGATCTCTGTATGAGTTTGTTGTTTTAATTTTGTTTGCTTCTTTTTTTTTAGATTCCACATATTAGTGAAATCACATGGTATTTGTATTTCTACATCTGACTTATTTCACTTAGCAGAATATCTTCATTGTCCATCCATGTTGCTGAAAATGACAGGATTTCATTCTTTTTGTGTGTGTGTGGTTGAGTAATACTCCAGTGTGTGTATCTTTGTGTGTGTGTGTGTGTGTGTGTGTGTACACAAAACATATTTTTTTATCCATTCATTCATCAATGAACAGTTAGGTTGTTTCCATATCTTGGCTACTGTAAAAACTTCTGCAATGAACATAGAGGTGCATGTATCTTTTGGAATTATGTATTCTTTTGTGTTTTTCAGATAAGCTCCAAAAGTGGAATAGCTGCATCATATGATAATTCTATTCTTAATTTGAAGAATCTCTATACTGTTTTCCATAGTGACTGCACTAATTTATAGTTTCACCAACAGTGTATGATGGTTTTCTTTGCTTCATATCCTTTTCAACACTTGTTATTTCTTCTCTTTTTGATAATAGTCAATTCGAACTGGTGTGAGGTGAGATCTCATTATAGTTTTGATTTCTATTACCCTAATAATGAGTGACATTGAACATCTTTTCATGTGTCTATTGATCATCTGTTTGTTTTCTTTTGAGAAATATCTGTTCAGATCTTTACCTAAGTTTTAATTGGGTTGTTTGTGTTTTTGTTGTTGATTTGTGTGAGTTCTTATATTTTTGACACTCATCCCTTATTGAATATATGATGTGCAAATAATTTCTCCCATTCAGTAGGCTGCCTTTTCATTTTGATAATGGTGTCTTTTACTGTGTGGCAACTGATTATAATAGCTTGATGTAATCCCATTTGTTTATTTTTGCTTTTATTTTCTTTGCTTTGGAATCAGATTCACAAAAAGATGTGAATGATGTTATTACCTACATATTCTTCTAGGAACTTTATGGTTTAAGGTATTATATTCAAGTTTATAATTCATTTTCAGTTCATTTCTGTCTATGGTGTAAGACAGGTGGTCTAGTTTCATAATTTTGTATGTGGTTGTATAGCTTTACCTACACCATTTATTGATGAGACTATTCCTTTTCCATTGTATGTTCTTTACTCCTTTGTTATAAATTAATTTTTCATATATGTGTAGGTTTTTGTCCAAGCTGTTCTGTTGATATGTGTCTCTGGTTTTGAGCCAGTGCTATACTGTTTTCATTACTAGAGCTTTGCAGTGTAGTTTTAAATTAGGGGCCATAATACCTCCAGCTTTATTTTTCTTTCTCAAGATTGATTTGGCTATATGGGGTCTTTTGAATTTCAATACTATTTAAGAATTATTTATTCTAGTTCTGTGAAATATGTCACTTGTATATTGATAGGAATTACACTGCATCTATAGATAGCTTTAGCTAGTAGTAACATTTTAACAATACTGTTTAGTTGTATGTTGTTTAGTTTTAAATGTTTGTGCATTTTTCTAGTTATTTTCCTTACTTGATTTTTAATTTCCTAGTGTTGAGGTAGTGAGGATACTTTATATGATTTCAAACAATTTTTGGAGTCTGGTTTCGTAGCCTAGAATGTGATATAACCTGGAGAATGTTTCATGTGCATTTGAAAAGAATGTATTCTGATTTTGGAGGATGCAATGTTCTATCAATATATGTTGCGTTCAGCTGATATACTATGTCACTTTTTTCCAATCCATGAATACAGAATATTTTATTCTTATATTTGTGCATTCTTCAATTTCTTTGATGTGATTCTCAGACTTTTCAGCATACATGCCTTTCAATTCCTTGGTTAAATTTATTCCCAGATATTTTATTTTTTGGATGTAATTATAAATGAAATTATTTTTTTAATTTCCTTTTCTGATAGTTCATTATCAATATATAGAAATACCATGTCTTTATATCTATTGATTTTGTATCCTATAACTTTACTGAATCCATTTATTAGTTCTAACAGTTTTTTGGTGTTTTTAGAGTTTTCTATATATAGTATCACGTCATCTGCAAATAGTGACAGTTATACTTCTTCCTTTCTAATATGGATGCCTTTTATTTCATTTTCCTGTCTAAATGGTGTAGCTATGAATTCTAATACTAGTTTAATAAAAGTGGCAAGAGTGGGCATCCTTGTCTTGTTCCTGATCTTAGAGGAAAAGCTTTCAGCTGTTGGTTTGTCATATATGGCCTTTATTAATGTTAAGGTATGTTCCTTCCCTCCATACCCAGTTTTTGATAGGTCTTAACAAAAAAGATGTTAAATTTTATCAAATGCCTTTGCTTTCTCTATTGGAATTATTAAAAATAATTATTTTTATAATAGTTGTAGCTTTCATGTTGGTAACAATAACTTATGTTTACTGAGCATTTACCACAAGACTGTATTGTGCTGTTCTTAGTTACATTCACAACAGTCCTATGAGATTGGTAAAATATTATATACTATGTTTAAAAAGAGGCACAAGAGAACAAGATACCTTGCTCAAATTCACATAGCTACTATGCTCCATGTCTATTTGCTTGAATGAAAAATACTCTAACTAGAGCTTTATTTACATGCACATTATCTCCATTCCAATACAGAGCACTTAAGTTGAGGGTTTAAGAAAAATCATAATATGGAATCCTTGCATAATGGTTTTAGTCCTGGCTTTGGCTCACAAGAATCCAACTGATAAAAATGCATGCTTATATATAAAATTTGTAACATAGCTCTACTGAAAGAAACACAGGTTCCTAAGTCAGACAAATATTATTAATGTTTTTTAAAGTGTCCAACCTCTTTTAATACACATAGGTAGGTCCAATACACTTGCATAAATGACTGAAATTTGGTTCATATAAAAGATAAAGCGGGGACTCCAGAAATATTCAGAATATCTTCCCTTAACATGTTAGCCCAGGGAATAGATTTTAGTATTTCTATGCTTATGAATACTTCTGTGTCTAGGCAATTCATGTAAGGCAATCACACCTCATTGATAAGGGTCTTGGTCATTGGTACAGCCAGAGTTGGTAAGAGCAAGAAAGACTTAGGGTTTATCTCATTTAAGAGAAAGGAAGCTGACAGGTTAAACAGCTTATGTAAGTCTCCAAGTAACTTGTTCCCCTACCATTAGATACCGAGAATATATGACATCAACTGTTATCTTGCTTAGTGTTTGTAAACAGCGTGTTTGTAGCAGCAGAATTGGCTTATGACCAGCTCCCATCCCTCTCCCATCCACCGGAAGTCATCATTCTTGAACATTCTATGTTTGGAAAGGCTCCATATCATCAATGATAAGAAATGACTGTCACTTTTAGCAGAAATGCAGGGGAGTAAATAGAGTTTATATTCTCACCATCAAAAGAACTTATTCCCAAATCAGGGTTAAGTCACATTGATTAACAGGCATCAACTTCAATTTGATTTTGCCATTGATTGTCCTGCACTTGGCTGTGCTTTAGTACAGGATTTCAGTTTCCAGGATTTGTGCTCCACTTTTTATAAGCTGAAAACTTACTGTAACTAGTGAAGTAAAAATAACGAGGATTTCCTCATTTCAATCCCTGAATGAACCTGCATCCACTACTATGCTTTCTTAAATATTCAACTACATCATTTCATTTCAATTAGGTCAGTTAGTACTGTTGACATAGCCTTATTCTATCCCTCAATCTGAAAGCATTGCTATTATCCACTATGCTATTGGATAATACATCATGACATTTTCTTATTGTATTTTTGTTTTATTCAAGTATAAGAATGATTTTAAGAAAAGAAGCATATATTAAATATTCCCATCAGACTATTACTTATTGAATAAAAAGAAAATATGTGCAAACTGGACATTTCAAAGATTATAATTCTGAAACATCTCATAAATCAGAGTTGTTTAGTATATTATTTTCTAGTCAAAGTACCTAGTGAATACTGTGATGCTTCAGTTTTTAAAAAAGGTTAAATTCTCTCAGGTTGTTAAACATGTATTTGGTCTCTAATGTCTGCAAGGTGACCAATTAACTTATTTTATAGTTTTTTTTTCCAAATCACTGTGTAATAAGAGTTTTCATATTTAGCAAATAAAACTATAGGCTAACTCAGTTAAATATGAATTTCAGGTAGTCAACAAAAAAAATTTTTAGGGCATAAGTCTGTCCTAAATATTGCTTGTGACATACTTACACTAAAATTATTTGTTGCTAATCTGAATTTCAAATTTTACTATGAGGCCCAGATTTTATCTCTGACAATTCTATTCTCTAGACAATTAATGAAAAAATTGCCAAATATGTGGTGATTGTCACTTTTCACTCTACCTTATAATCATTTTGTATTATAATAATGTAAGTTAATTCTTATGGGTGATTTAACTTAAATTCAGATCTCTTTTGTGGCTTTTGGAAATCAATCTTACTTGACTAGTTTGGCTATATTTTTGTGCACATTACTCAATAGTTACAACTGATTTAATCTGATTATCTAAGTGCATTGATTGCATTACTTATCCTTGAAAGAGTTAGAAACCAGAAAGTGGTATTACTGTCCCCTAGATTGCAAACTATCTCATTATTTGATTTATGTTGTTGCTGTTCAAAGTAGTTTTATAAATAGGTATTTGACATTTTTGGATTTCAAATTTGTTTTTGAGTAATTAGGAAATCCACCTAACTAAATCTTTAACAAGGAGGAAAGTTCTGCTAGCAGTATTCTTTTGGCTTTCACAGAGTGGCATCGTTTTGAATTATTTCAGAGAATGCTATTATATAAAGGCCTTGAAATTTGCTGTTGCTAGGCTACTGTATAGAAGTGTGAATGACACTTGCCTGTGAAAGTAAGGGAGAATTAGACCAATCAAGAAGTTTTTAAGAAAGAAGGATAAAAGCTTTAATTTGTGCTAGCATTAATATATATATGTATATATTTTAGTTTAGAAAACAGATATGCCTATGAAAGCTAGAGTTTTACAATTTAGTTGAATGGAGGTGATTTAAGAAATTTGAAAATTAATATTGATTTGAGGTCAGATTAAATGTAATATGCAACAGCAAGACAATTTTCTGCTTTTTAAAAATCTTTTTCTTTACAATAATATATAACAAACCTACACAGACTCTTATTAGAACTGAATTGCAATACAGTTTAAGTACAGCAAACTGAAAGGAAGATTTAGGAGAAAGCAAAATGAATCTTTGATGGAAAAAAAAAATTAACAAAGACAGTGAGGATGAGCCAAAGGATAATCTCTTAGACTTATTTTCTGCTACGCACTTTTTGTAACCTCAGTTTCTAGTAATGTTTTATTGCTATCTTTATGAGTCTGCATTGAATGCTATTTCCCCAAACATTTATCTGCCATTCTGATAAATCTGGCAATTCTCTTTAACAATCCATGGCTCAAGTTTTTCAAGTTTTTCCTTGGCAGTAATGTCATCTTAAAACAATTCTAAATTCTGAGAAACTGATGATCTGGAATGCATCCTTGCTCACCTTGTTAGCTTATCTAAAACACAAAAACAGTGCAAAATTCAGATTTTATACATTGTCACAGAATTATATTATCTTTGTAAATTATCCCAAAGGACCCAACCAGTCACTGGAATTTCTTTTTGATATTTCCTCAAATATAAATGGCCACTAAAATCAAAGTCACATACACAATATGCATAATCCATTAACATGTTTTTAGAAGTACTCTGTTATTATTTTGTTCCAAGAATCAAAGAATCCTTACTGCTGTTAATAGCCCATTATTTAGTGTTATGGACCAAATGTTTGCATCACTTCCAAAACCTTATGTTGAAGACCTAACTCCCAATGTGACTGTATTTGAAGATAAGGTCTGTCAGGAGATGATAAAAGTTAAATGAGTTTGCAAAGTGGGCTCTGATCTATAACGACTAGTAGCATTATAAAGAGGAGATATATGAGAGTACTCGCTTTCTACCATGGGAGAACACAATGAGAACACTGCCATCTGCAAGTCATGAAGAGAGCTCTTAACAAAAACTGACCATGCTGCCACTCTTATCTTGGACTTTCCAGCCTCCAGAATTATGAGAGTAAATTTCTTTATATACAGTATTTTATTGGGTAGCCTGAGCTAAGATAATTATTATGACATTTTTTCTAATAATTATTTAAATAAATATTTTCCTAGATATTATCTAAAATATGCTCAGGGTAGTTATTATGGTACAATTCTCATGGTACATTAAAAAAACCTTTGTCATCATCCTTTAACCATCTTACTCTTCCCATTCCTTCCCCCAAATATATACGTATTGAGTTATGCAACTGAAATATAAATAAAGTGTAATTTCTCGAGCATTAAGTGCTTTATCCCAAGAAACTGCAGCTATAGAAGAGTTATTAGATTTATTATATTCACATGTTATTTATAATAGGAATAGTGTGACTGTTTTAACAGAAGCAATCATTTAGATTTTTACATAATTCTTACCAAGGTCTGCTGGAGATAAAAAAAATAATAATAGATTGAAATACTCAGAATGCAGGGATCCCCTAAGGTCTGTGCATAGAAGAACCTGATTGGCCAACCTGAGGTAAAAAAAAAAAAATCAGAATCGGTGGCAAGAAATGTGGTCAAATAAGAAATAACCTAGAGTATGGGATCTTGCAAATAGTGTAAAGCTTTCATTTCCTAAAGCTTCTAGATCAACATCTCAGGCAGTGTAAGCAGCCAATTTAATTTTTACTGAATAAACTAAATGGATGTTACTGTTGTTGTTTAGTTGCTAAGTCATGTCCAACTCTTTTTCGAGTCCATAGACTGTAGCCTGCCAGCCTCCTCTGTTCGTGGGATTTCCCAGGTAAGAATACTGGAGTAGGTTGCCATTTCCTTCTCCAGGGGATCTTCCCGACCCAGGGATTGAACTTGCATTGGCTGGTGAATTCTTTTACCACTGAGCCACCTAGGAAGCTCCCACTCACATAGCTGATAGAGTACAAAACATCTGTACATAAACTAGATTCTTACATTCTTTTTGTCTTTTCTTTCTTTACATTTACTTCTGAGCCACAGGGAAGCCCCAACTAAATGGATGGATATGCCAAATTTTGGCTTGAGTCAGTACTGCAGTAATAGGAAAGAAGGCTCCCAATAAGATTCCTGTTACCATGGCAATTCGAAGTACCTACTACTGTTGTTTCAACAACAACCTAGATATTTGCCATTGATTTTATTCCTATTAAAGAAGAAGAAAGCATTAAAACTAGAGTGTGGGAGGGCAAGGCATTGTTGTCACGTCTCCACAGATCCAATCAAAGATGATCTGTCATATGCTTTAATTAAGGTTTGTGAGTTATTTTAGTTGTAAAGAGATCAATCCCATTGCTGACTCCACGTTGTTATATTTAGTTTACTTCTTCTTTCAGCAAAAAGGAAAATAGACCTGTGACTGGGGACCTATGCAGCAGGTCACTGAATTCCTTGTTTGAATGTATTATCATTGATAATTGCTCTGCTTACACTAGCTCATGTGTCCCTAAATAAGTGCAGGTATCTACAAGCAGTCCAATAGGGTGACCTCAAATCATATATTCAATTGCAGACTGGCATCAGGGCAAAAATATATTAAAAACAATACTGCCTCAGCAATAGGACATAGAAAGTGGTGAGAAGTAGTGTGTTCATTGCTTAAATCCATCACCATTGAGCTCTATGATATTAAGTAATTTCTTTACTTTTCTGTGCCTTAGTGTTGACACATGTAAAAAGGACAGTCTCAATACCTACCTCACAGAACCATATGAGGTTATATAAATTAATATTTATAAAGTTCATAGAATTGAATCTGAAACATAAGAAGCAGTTTTGAATTATTTCTTAGAAGTTTGAAACGGTGTTCTCACATAAATTAACTATATTTGCTTAATTTTAACTTCATTTAAATTCTATAAAAGTATTATAAGTGTATGATTTCATTTTTTTCTTACAAATAGTCCTTTTATATGTTCAAAGAAAACACTAAGTAAAATATGCCTCATCTCTTCATGTAATTGCATACTATTAGTTGTTGTATCTCACAGAATGAAATTAAATTAGATATCATACAAAACTTTCTCAGAAAAATAAAAATATACAAAAAATTAAAGAAATATATATATATATATATATGTCAGAGTACTACTGTACTGAACTAATAATGTTACTAATGTAAAAATATTTCTGGTCTTATGAGGCTCTCTGGCAGGGATAGCTAATATAGAAATCCAGTACAGTGTGTATTAAGCATAAGAGACAGAAATTATTTAGTTTTCCCCCCATAATAGAAATACAAAAAATTTAATAATATAGGAAACCTGAAAGTGCTTGCCTAATATTTCAATCATAGTATCTTTGTGATCTATTATCAGTACAAAAAAACAGTAAATACTCTAAATTAATGCTGTTTAACTCATTAAGTTCTAAACTGATAAATTATGAAATCATTTTTAAAGTTTTTAAATGTTTATTACTTTAAAATATGTAATACATCTCATGTATACAGAATTTAGATGTAAATATTTTGTATAATATTTTCCTTGTAATATTTTAAAATAAAAACAAAAATGTTACAGAACAAGTTAAAGCACTTGCTTTATCTCACTCTATTCTTCTCTTCTTGATCCATTTATCCTGAAGCTGTTTATTCTCTCTGTGCATGAATATATATTTCATTACCTGTTTATGTACCCTAAAATATATAGTACCGTTGTGTGTTTGTAAAATTTCCATAAGTGCTATCATCCTGTAAATAGTCTTTTACAACTCTCTACTTTCACAAGCATGATATTTTCAAGATAAGCCATTTTGATACTTACAGCTGTAGTTCATTCTTGTTAACTATTTTATAGAGTACCACTATATGAACATCCCATAATTTATTACTATACTGAAACTGAAAGACATTTAATTCTTTTCCAAGTTTTTGTCCTTACAAATAATACAGCAACAAAAGATCTCCATCTGCCTCCAGTACATCTGTATGAGAGAGTTGCTCTAACTAGAATTAAAATTGTCACGATAAACAAAATGTACATACAGCAGCTCCCCCTTATTCATGGTGTGGAAAATACATAACAAGACCTCCAGTGGATGCTTGAAACTTCAGACAGTACTGAACTCTATCTATATATACTATATTTTTCCTATATTGTTAGAAAGGGCAGTAATGCATACAGGGTGGATACCCGTGGACAAAGGGATGATTCACACCCCAGGTGGGATGGTGCAAGAGGGCATGAGATTTCATTCTGCCACTCAGAAAGGCAAGCAGTTTAAAACTTACAAAATGTTTATATCTAGAGTTTTCCATTTAACATTTTCAGACTGCAGGTGATCTCAGGTAACTGAAACTGCAGAAAGCTAAACCATGTATAATGTGGGAGGATACGGCTCAGTTTCTGTGAACTGTGTGTGTATTTTTCATCTAGTTTCAATTGAGTTCTTTGTCTTTACGCTCTGAACTGTGAGTGTTTTGTTTAATTTTAATACATTAATTTAAATAAATGATATAGAAATCTGTTATAAAACATTCTATTATTATAAATTTATAATTTTAACACTTAGAAATAAATATATTTTCTTACATATGCATTTAATCCTTATGAAACTCTTCCTTATAAAGGATCAGAAATACATTGTATTGTATGTTTTCATAAGTTGTTAAATTTTTGCTGCTTATGTTTTCATTTTCATCCATCTGGACATTATATTTATAATGAGGTAGGGAATCTATTTTCTTTTACCCAGATGGCATCCATTTTTATCAGTACCATTTATTAAAGGGTCCATCCCAAGAAAAAAAGAGGTATAACCTTTTGCTGGCCATGTTCATTTCTGACCTATTAGTGTAGGTGGTCTGCATGGCATTGATAGTTTATTTTCATTGAAATGTGCTTATTTAACTAGTATGGAGTGTTAAAACTGCTCCATTTTTTACTTGAAATAACATGTATTCTCTAAATCCTGAGTGCACAATTTCATATATGCTCATTAGATTAAACATCCAAGGTGGTCTTTATTTAGTTTGCTTCTTCTATATAGTAGATGAGAATTTAGAAGTATTTTTAATGTCTCATTTTTTATTTGCTTTGTCCTTAATTTTTATACTCCAAATCATGTCACTGGTTCCAAATAGGAAAAGAAGTTCGTCAAGGCTGTATATTGTCACCCTGCTCATTTAACTTATATGCAGAGTACATCATGAGAAGCTCTCGGATGGTTGAATCACAAGCTGGAATCAAGACTGCCAGGAGAAATATCAATAACCTCACATATGCAGATGACACCACCCTTATGGCAGAAAGTGAAGAACTAAAGAGCCTCTTGATGAAAGTGAAAGAGGAGAGTGAAAAAGTGGGCTTAAAGCTCAACATTCAGAAAACTAAGATCATGGCATCCAGTCCCATCACTTCATGGCACATAGACGGGGAAACAGTGCCAGACTCTATTTTTGGGGGCTCCAAGAAAACGGCAGATGGTGACTGCAGCCATGAAATTAAAAGATGCTTGCTCCTTGGAAGGAAAGTTATGACCAACCTAGATAGCATATTAAAAAGCAGAGACATTACTTTGCCAACTAAGATCCGTCTATTCAAAGCTATGCTTTTTCCAGGAGTCATGTACAGATGTGAGAGTTGGATTATAAAGAAAGCTGAGCGCCAAAGAATTGATGCTTTTGAACTGTGGTGTTGGAGAAGACTCTTGAGGGTTCCTTGGACTGCAAGGAGATCCAACCAGTCCATCCTAAAGGAGATCAGTCCTGAGGGTTTATTGGAAGGACTGATGCTGCAGCTGAAACTACAATACTTTGGGGTAGGTGTGATTGGGCTGAGACAAAGGGGTTACAAGTAAAGATGACTGACCCTTTACAGTACTTGGCTAAAAACAGAGGAAAAGAGGCTGAATTGAGACTTATCTGTATAACCCTTAGTACAATGTCTAGTGAATAGAAAGATTATCAATACCTATAACATATTTAGTTTAACTGAATGAGCAGGAAAAGAGTTTGATAATTTCTCTTTCAAGATCACTCCAGATTTTAAGCTTCATCTAGGTATTTTAGAGTCTGTGATACTCAAAGCAGTTGCTTCTAACATGTTTCACAAATCACACATTTTATGTGGATAAATTTACTTTAATATTTACATTAAGAAGAGGCATAAAAGAGAAAATGAGGGTGGGAGCACATAGATTTTTTATATATGCATGTAGTAATCAGGAAACGTCTCTTTGTTGTCTGTTTGGAAGGCTCAGTAAATAACAATAATTCTTAAGGATTTGCTTTTTTATTTTTTTGGCTTATAAGTTTTGGTTTTACAAACGGCTAGCATGGCAGAATCCTCTCCTCCCATAAATGTTGAAACTTGATATTTTTTTCCAATTCAGACTCAAAGAACCAGTTTCCATTTAAACTACTTGTCACAGTTTACATATGATTATGAACACAAATGTAGTAGCCTGCCAAAAAGATTTTCTTATGTCGAAAGAAAAATTAAGGAAAGGCTTTGTAAATCTTTTTGTTATTTTACTGACATTACTCTTTTTATTAACAAGCTAGAAAACTAAAGAAAATAAAAAGCAAGAAGTTCAAAGGCCCAAAAAGACTAGAACTCAAAGATATTTTCAGAAATATTATTCTAATATTATGTTATTTAAATGTTAATTTAGACATTTAAAATATATTTATATTTTTTAAAATATATTTATATTTTTTTTAAAAAATTTTTAATTTTTTTTAAAAATTCAGAACTTGTACAGGTCTAATCTGCTAATGCTGGTTATCTGACTTAAAACTTAAGATATGTGGATAATTACTACCATTATTAATTAAATTTCCCTTCATGGATTTCTGCATTGTTGTGGTGAAGGGGCTTGCATATCTCAATGAAGCTATGAGTCATGCTATGCAGGACCACCCAAGACAGACAGGACATAGCAGAAAGTTCTGACAATACGTGATCCACTGGAGGAGGGAATGGCAAACCATCCCAGTATATTTGCTGTGAGAACCTCATGAACTATATGAAAGGCCGAAAGATATAACACCAAAAGATGAGTCCCCCAGGTTTGAGGGTGTCCAATATGCTACTGGGGAAAAGCAGAGGAGAATTATCAATAGCCCAGAAGGAGTGAAGCGGCTGGGCCAAAGGAGATGTGACACTCAGTTGTGGATGTGTCTGGTGATTACTTTTTAAATTTGAAGTCTATGACAGTTATTTCTGAAATCAGATCAAAAACTAAAGAAAATATTTTAAAGGTTTAAACAAAGAGTTATGACAGTAGAATAAATCTCAAAAGGTTTGATAAAAATTTATTTTACTCCATATAGTAGAGCAACAAATCTGACCAGATATTAATATGAATGTTTCTAAAATATATATCTGGTTAACTTGAATTATGAAAATGTTATACACAGAAAGAGGAACTGGCAGAATATTTTAATATCATAATATCTAAAAAAGAAATAAGATGTGGCTATAAATGGGCTTCCCTTGTGGCTCAGACAGAAAAGAATCTGCCTGCAATGCAGCAGACATGGGTTCAATCCCTGGGTTGGGAAGATCTCCTGGAGAAGGGAATGGCAGCCCACTTCAGTATTCTTTCCTAGAGAATTTCATGGACAGAGGAACCTGGCGGACTATAGTTCATGGGGTCTCAAAAGAGTTGGACATGACTGAGCAACTAATACAACAATACACATATATATACAACTGCATCAGTAATCAAAGAAAAAACCTTAGATTGAATGCATGAACTACTTAATAAACAAACCTCTTTTTTGAGGTCTTCTTTGATAGTGATGTGTTATAGATAACAAGTCTCTAATTAATTTGATTATCTCTATCTAGGTATAATTCATTCCACTATCTGAAATGATAATGCAAAAGCCAGTACTACACATATTCAAGAATTAGAGATATATTGAAAGAATATAGACATAGATTTCTAAAAATAAAATCTTTTAATAATTAACAATGATGAAGATGAAGATAATGATGATTATTAAAAATAAACTATACTGAACTGCCTCCTTGTAATAGGCCCTTTGCTAAGCTGTTCATAAGCATTTCTTCAATTGTTCTTTATATCTAATTGCTCTTTATAATACTATTAAGCTAACTGTGGACAGGCATCTTTCTTTCAGTTCAGTTCAGTCACTCAGTCGTGTCTGACTCTTGGTGACCCCAGGGACTGCAGCACGTCAGGCTTCCCTGTCCATCACCAACTCCTGGAGCTTGATCAAACTCATGTCCATCAAGTTGGTGATACCATTTAACCATCTCATTCTCTGTCATCTCCTTCTCTTCCTGCTTTCAATCTTCCCCAGCATCAGGGTCTTTTCCAATGAGTTAGTTCTTCGCATCAGATGGCCAAAGTTATGGAGCTTCAGCTTCAACATCAGTCCTTCCAATGAATATTCAGGAATGATTTCTTTTTTTCTTTTTTTTTTTTTTTTTTGATTGACTGGTTGGATCATCTTGCAGTCCAAGGGACTCTCAAGAGTCTTCTACAACACTACAGTTCAAAAGCATCTATTCTTCAGCACTCAGCTTTCTTTAGAGTGCAACTTACATCCATACATGACTACTGAAAAAATCATAGCTTTGACAAGACGGACCTTTGTTGGCAAAGACATGTCTCTGCTTTTTAATATACTGTCTAGGTTGGACATAGCTTTACTTCCAAGGAGCAAGCTGCGGTCACCATCTGCAGTGATTTTGGAGCCCAGAAAAATAAAGTCTGTCACTGTTTCCATTATTTCCCCATCTATTTGCCATGAAATGATGAGATAGGATGCCATGATCTTAGTTTTCTGAATGTTGAGTTTAAAGCCAACATTTTCACTCTCTTGTTTCAATTTCATCAAGAGGCTCTTTAGATCTTCTTTGCTTTCTGCCATAAGGGTGGTGCAATCTGCAAATCTGAGGTTATTGGTATTTCTCTTGGCAATCTTGATTCCAGCTTGTGCTTCATCCAGCCTGGCATTCCACATATATATGTATACATACATATATATGTACTCTGCATATAAGTTAAATAAGCAGGGTGACAATATACAGCCTTACAGTACTCCTTTCCCGATTTGAAACCAATCTGTTGTTCCATGTCCAGTTCTAACTCTAGCTTCTTGACCTGCATACAGATTTCTCAGAAGGCAGGTAAGGTGGTGTGGTATTCCCATCTCTTTCAGAATTCTCCAGAGTTTCTTGTAATCCACACAAAGACTTTGGCATAGTCAATAAGGAAAAAGTAGATGTTTTTCTGGAACTCTTGCTTTTTCAATGATCCAACAGATGCTGGCAATTTGATATCTGGTTCCTCTGCCTTTTCTAAAACCAGCTTGAACACCTGCAAGTTCATGGTTTACCTACTGTTGAAGCCTGGCTTGGAAAATGTTGAGCAGCTTTGCTAGCGTGTGAGATGAGTGCAATTGTGCGGTAGTTTGAACATTTTTTGTCATTGCCTTTCTTTGGGACTGGAATGAAAGCTGACCTTTTCCAGCCGTGTGGCCACTGCTGACTTTTCCAAATTTGCTGGCATATTGAGTGCAGTACTTTCACAGCATCATCTTTCAGGATTTGAAATAGCTCAACTGGAATTCCATCACCTCCACCAACTTTGTTTGTAGTGACGCTTCCTAAAGCCTACACTGACTTCATATTCCAGGATGTGTGACTGTAGGTGAGTGATCACAGCATTGTGGTCATCTGGGTCATGAAAATCTTTTTTGTACAGTTCTTGTGTGCATTCTTTCCACCACTTCTTAATACCTTCTGCTTTTGTTAGGGCCATACAGTTTCTGTCCTTTATTGTGCCCATCTTTACATGAAACTTTCCCTTGGTATCTCTAGTTTTCTTGAAGAGATCTCTAGTCTTCCCCATTCTATTTTTTTCCCTCTATTTCTTTGCATTGATTGCTGAGGAAGGCTTTCTTAGCTCTCTTTGCTATTTTTTGGAACTCTGCATTCAAATGGGTGTATCTTTCTTTTTCTCCTTTGCCTTTCACTTCTTTTCTTCTCTCTGCTATTTGTAAGGCCATCTCAGACAACTATTTTGCCTTTTTGCATTTCTTTTTCTTGGGATTGGTCTCGATCACTGTCTCCTGTATAATGTCATGAATCTCTGTCCATAGTTCTTCAGGCACGCTGTCTATCAGATCTAATCACTTGAATCTCTTTGTCACTTCCACTGTATAATCGTAAGGGATTTGATTTAGGTCATACCTGAACGGTCTAGTGGTTTTCCCTACTTTCTTCAATTTACGTCTGAATTTTGAAACAAAGAATTCATGATCTGTTCCATGGTCAGCTCCTGGTCATGTTTTTGCTGACTATATAGAGTTTCTCTATCTTTGGCTGCAAAGAATATATATCAATCTGATTTCGGCATTGACCGTCTGGTGATATCCATGTGTAGAGTCTTCTGTTTTCATCTTTCTCTACTCTACTTTCAAAGGATTATTTTTAAAATAAATTATTTATTTTTAACTAGAGGGTAATTGCTTACAGTGTTGCATTGGTTTTTGTCATACATCAATAATGTTTGCTGGAAACATTGCTCCCCAAAATAAGAACTGCATTGGCCCCTCTGATTTATAGCTAAGCTATGAACAAGTGACAAAATTGAACAATGTGTTGAAAACAATGTTGTGTGTCTTTCCTATACAACAACCAGCATGAGCCTTTGCCCCTACTTCTTTGTTTCTTCCCCTCTCTGTTACATAGAGCACATTTATGATAGCTTAATTTGGAGGACTCATCTTAGCACATTAAATGATCTTGTGAATGGAAGCCCACTTTAATACAAGAACAAGAGAAAGGCCAGGACAGTACTTTATGTGACACACCTGCCATAGCTGTCCTGAACAATGGACTTGCTGACATTTATTTTAGAGAAAGATTACATTCTATCTTTCTTAAGCCACTGTGTTTTGACTTTTTATCACTAACTTGGTTCATTTATATGTTATTAAATGTTTAATACATATATGAATACATATTATTGTATATATCATAACTGCATTCTATTTTAGAATATATATATATATAAACACATATATTAATTTTATACATGGTGCTAGTGGTAAAGAATCTGCCTGACAGTGCAGGAGAGGTAAGAGATGCGGGTTTGATCCCTGGGCTGGGAGAACCTAGAAGATGAAATGGCGTCCCACCCCAGTATTCTTGCCAGGAGAATCTATGGACAGAGGAGCCTGGTGGGCTATAGTCCATGGGGGTCACAGAGAGTTGGACACAACCTAGAGTCTGAGCACTGAGGACTGAATATTATTAATTAGGGATAAAAGTTCAAAATAGCTAACTCTTCAAGGTTGCATGCTCTTGCTCAGTCAAAATTACTAAATGAAAGAATTATTAGATGCAGAAGCCTGAGATTTATTGCTATGCATACAAAGCATCATTATCTTGGAAGTTTCTGTCCTTAAGTCTTACCCCTCTTTCCCCCCTCAGGGTTAAGACCTATTCAGTAAACAAAAGGATCAGTAAGCAAATGAGATCCAAAATTACCATCTTTATTAACAACTATGCAATTTCCTGATAACTTCCCAAACTCAGACAATTAATAAAAATATGTTAGAGAGCCTGACTTAAGCAGAGGCCTGCTAGTCACTCCCCAAAACTCACCCTGAATGAGTTCAACTGGAACACAACAAGAAATATGGAATAGGGAGAGCAAAGATAATTAGGCTTTTCAATACAGTGATTACTCAGATCCCTTATTAAAATGATGCCTTGTAGCAAAAGCTTACTATGCATTGGGATATCTCTTGGCCTGATTTTTGTGCTGATAAAGTTGATGGCTCTGCTTTGCTACTTCCTGCCTATATGAAGGTCCACCACTTAACTGGGGGAGTAACCTTCTGGGATCAAGCCCTGGATGATAACCACCATCTTTTCTGTCCTCTAAAAGGAAATTCAATGAAGTACATTCTATAAGATTCTTCAGAGCCTCCTCAGCAAGTTTCCCTCCTCAGCTCCCCACAGCTGCCATCAGCTTATTAATATAAACTTTATTAACATTTATTCTTCCATTGCTACTTTCCTTCCTATCTCTTCTGTGTCTTGGGATCTCCTCTCAAGTAAATTCCCTGCACTCAACTAATTGTAAGGCTTTGCTTAAGGGGAGAACTAAGCCAAAACAGGTCGATAGTTTTCACTTTTTAGATTAATGATATTCCCCTCTTCCCTTGGAAGAGAATAAATAAGAAAAGGAGAAAGAGGAAAGCTGTTTATCCTCCTAAGTGAGTCTTCCTACATTTTCAGAAGTGAAGTGAAGTGAAAGTTGCTAAGTTGTGTCCAACTCTTTGTGATCCTATGGACTATAGAGTCCATGGAATTCTCTAGGCCAGAATACTGGAGTGGGTATCCTTTCCTTTCTCCAGGGGATCTTCCCAATCCAGGGATCGAACCTAGGTCTCCTGCATTGTAGGCAGATTCTTTACCAGCTGAGCCACAAGGGAAGCCCCTACATATTCAGAGTGGATGCATAATAGAGATGCTTCCTTAACTGCAGTAATGTAAGCTGGAGTGGATAAGAGATAACCACTAAAATAAAGTCAGCCATAATGTCTATTTCAACTATAAATGGACATTACTGTTCTAGACATTCAGTGTCTTTCGTAAATACACAAAAATCCAATGGGGACTTTTAAGATTCACTCTCATAGACATTTCCAAATACAAAATATAATATTGTTAACTATAGCCATCATGATGTATGTTGCATCCCAGAACTTATTTATTTTCTAACTGGACATTTGCACCTTTCGACCACTATCACCTTATCTCCCCACTCCCACCCCTGAAAACCACCAATCCACTCTCAGTTTCTGAGTTTGGTTTGTTTAGATTTCACATATGAGATCATACAGGACTTGTCTTTCTATGTGACTTACTTCATTTAGCATGATATTCTTAAGATCTATGTTGTTGCAAATGGCAGTTTCCTTTTTTTGTTTTTAAATGGCTGAATAGAATCTCATGTTTTCAATGATTAAAATTTATAGTAAATAGATATGGTAAATTTAATTTCCTTATGGCAAAAGTACATATCAGTGAGAATCATTACTCATAATATCAATAAATCAGTGGAAAGCAATACTAAGATCTCAACTATTCCCTCAAGTATACCTATGTCTATGCATGCTTGCTCTGTTGCTTGATCGTGTCTGACTCTTTGAGACCCTTTGGACTGTAGCCTGCCAGGCTTCTCTGTCCATGGGATTCTCCAGGCAAGAATACTGAAGTGAGTTTCTATTTCCTCCTCCAGGGGATCTTCCGGACCCAGGGTTTGAACCTGTGTCTCCTGCATCACAAGTGAACTCTTTACCTGCTGAGACATTGGGGAAGCACCCCATGTCTATATAATTATAAATATTTCACACTGCTGTTCACCTTTCCAGTTTATTTTCCATTTCAGTATAATTATTTCTATGTATTATTGCCAGATTGGATCTTAGACCAAAAAACTTTAACAAGAAACCAATAATTCAATAGGACATGTGCTATAATTGCTAGGGAATGCTTCATTATGTCTGTTTCATGGATTAAAACTAACATAATGAGTTATAATTTGAAAAAAACACATATCAGTTATAGAACTGATGTGTAAATACATATCTTTTGACATCTTACCTAGTTTTCTTTCACTTAGATGGTATTGCTAATAAATTTACTGTTATGTGAGCCTCCAATCAAGTCATGTTTCCACAGGAAAAAGTCCAGAGTAATAGCTCCATTCATTGCTCATTTACTCCCCCCTGACAGTGGGCTTGGAATAAGGAACTGATGCTGTTTGGCTCAGGCTTCTGAAATGGTTCAGTGTTAAGAATCTGCCTGCCAGTTCAAGAGACACAGATATGATTCCTGGGTTAGGAAGATCCCCTGGAGGAGGAAATGACAACCTATTCCAGCATTCTTGCCTAGGAAATCTCATCAAAAGAGGAACATGGTGGGCTTTAGCCCACAGGGTCACAAAGAGTTGGACATGACTGAATACATGCACATACACATGCTGTCTTGCTCAGCTCTTTCAACACTTATTTTAAGGATTATTGGCCCACGAAAAGAACACAGCCTGATGAGCTCTCTACTATATGATAAGAGGAACAGGGTCTATTTTCCACCTATGGGAAAATCTTGTAGCTGTTCAACTGATCTGGTGACTAGGATGTACCTCTGTATAACTAAAAGCCTCGTCAGTCATGCATTTAAAGCTATACTATCCTTAAATCTAACATTTCATTCTCCACTTATTCACTATTTTAATTCTTATCTGTTTTTTAACTCCACAGAGGAAGTTTTATTGCCTGCCTCACCATTAAAAACATAATAATTACTTCAAAGTTAAAAGATATCTCAAAAGTTTCACTTTTAATGTGTGTGGTAGTTACAAATGAGTAAATTGAAATGTGCTATTTCTAAATACTGAAAATATCTAAATAACCCTAGGAAAAATAATTAGAGGGAAAGAGTAGAAAAGATTCAATGAATAACCAAATAAATGAAGGGAAATTTTGCTTGGGGATATATTGATAATGATTAATTTGTATTAAATAATGAATAGGATGTTAACAACATTGAGTTATAATAAAATGTAGACTTTGTCTGAAACCAATGAAAATTATTGTTCATTTTGTGCAAAAAACCTACTGAACTTAGTAACAGTATCCTTTTGCCTTCCTGCTGAAAATTTCTATTTTACTTCCAAAAATGATAGTCATCATGTACATATTTCATCACCATTAAAAAACATTTAATTCCAACTGTGAAACTTGTCTGTAGCAACGTGACTATGTTCAAGGGTACAACACACCACTTATATTTGAATTGAATTCACAGCACGAGGCCTATCCTTTTGAGATGAAAAACAGAAATATAGTGTGATACAACTTATTTTAGAAAGACACTATTCTTTACATTATATGAGGAATCATGGGGCTTATGAAACATCTGACTTTATAGAGCATTACTGTCCTCTACTCTTACTCCCCTCCAGAAGAAATAGAAGAATAAGAATCTGTAATATTTGATTTAACTGATCTACTTACACTTTGAAGGATATAAATTTAAATTACTGAAAACATATTTAGTTTGTTTAGACAATTTGAAAAAAAATAGTTTATTTAGAACAAAATTCGTACTCAATGATTAAAAACATAAAAATAAAATAGAAACAAATTATTTTGGTGATTAATTTAGAGGCAGCACATATGCGCTGGACATCATGAATTAGTCTGCACCCAGATAAAACATGTCCCTCACTAGAGGGGCAGATAGTAGCAAGAAGTTCCCAAACATGAAAAGATCACTTTGTATGTGTATATTCTTACCATCTATATTTTTGTTTAGCTCTATATTTGCATGTTTTCATCCCTTATTTGTTATGGGAAAATTTCCCATGGGTTCCTTCTGTTTCTGTATGTTTGGAACCAGAAGCACTGAATGTCTTTGTTTCAGACTATTTTTTTCAGCAGTGTAAGTGAATAACTTTGGAAGATAGAAACTTGGAAAGATAGAGCAAATGTTAGGAATATTTATTTTCCATTATAAAAAGATGTGGGTTCCTAAACTCAGGAAAGCATCCTACTTTGTATATAAGCACCCTTCTGGGTCCAAATTCATCATCCCAGTGGGCCAAGGAGTGAAAGGAACAGAATCAAATACATTGAAGTTCAGGTTGCTGGGTGTGCTGTGAATAACTCAATCCTTTGTCCCCAGACTTGGAGTTTCCTATCTTCTGGCAGCACCTATAAAACTGGAAGGTTAACTCCTTAGCTTGAAAGTAGGGTAAAATCTTAGAACATTCTCAGCTCTTGACAGTTTTGGTGACAAGAATGAGAAGGTGAGAGAGATATGGCCTTCAAGAGGTATAATAATCTCATGGAATGAGTCATGTGATTTGAGGTAAGTCCATGGCAATTAATGGACTGGCAATTAATGCCAGGATATTTTCACCAAATTTTATGGTCAGTTGGAAAATAAAAAGTCCCCCACTGTATTAAACAATAAAGAGGAAGAATTGGTAGAGGGTTGCAGGCTAAGGACCAGAAGTAGGCTGAAAGACAGCTGCTCAAATGGTTTTCTAGTAGTTGATATCTATCTACTAGATGGGAAAATTTCCTTGCCAGCTTGGGCTGGCAGAAGTTTCTACCATCTCTCAGACAGCAGTCATGAAGATGTGAACTGAGCATAAAAGGAAGTAAATTCATGAATTCTACGGTCTGTAACAAGATGAATCATTAGATCATTGGCAATTTTCCTTGATGGTAAGAAAGTGCAGCATATATTGTTAAAAAGAGTGGTGACATCTCAGCCATCTTACAAACCATTTTTGTCATCTATTATATTAATGTCAGATCTATTCTGAACTTGTTGCAGTGGGTCTTGGCTGGTATGACAGAGGTTTAGCTGTCTTAAAGAAATTTTTCAAAAATAGACAGAATTCCCATGGCAAATCACCGATGAGACACTTATTTGTTTTAAAGTTACTACTGTCTAAGTTAGGTTTGCAGTGCCAATAAAGGTGAACCACTAGAGCAGGGATCAGCAAATGTTTTCTGTAAGGGCTACCTAATAAATATTTTAGGCTTTTAGGCCAGACAGCTCCTGTTAAAATTTTATTCAACTGTGTCTTTACAGCCCCCAAAGCAGCCTCAGACAATACACAAATCAACAGTCATGGCTGTGTTTCAATAAAACTTAATCTACAAAATCAGCCAGCCACCTATAGGTCATAATTTGTTGACTTCTATACTTAGAGACTGAGAATGATATAGAATATCACATAAATTCTTGTGGCAGTCACAACATGAAACTCATACTTTCATGAATCTATTAGAATTTGTTACGAACATGTTGCTAGAGGAGGGAGGGCTTTTTTCTTATACATGTTTCATTGAGACAGTAGCCTCTCCAGAGTAGAAACCATATGTGGTTACTCAATTTTAACATCCCACCTTGCAAGTCTCCAAGTTCTTGCTTGCTTTTATAATATTAACCATTTACACACTAGAGTCTTGGTTACCAAGTCTGTCAAATATACCCAGGGTGGCTGTAATACAGATCTCAGTTTATCACTTTGGTTCACAACTTCCTTTGTGTATATAAAAGGCTTTTCTCTTATTTCATTCATTAATCCTTGATATTTTATATTAGAGTGAAGGCAGATTCTTTACTGCTTGAGCCACCAGGGAAGCCCTTATATCAGAATACATAATCTAATTGACCACATAATCTAAAATTATATCTTTAATAATCCATTCCTCTCGTATAAGACCAGCTTAGTGATACAGTTTGTGATTCACAGTCAATTCTATGTTAATTTACATATTTTCTTTTACTTCAAAACTAGTTTCTTTTTTCACAGAAACAAAAGCTTATTCTTCACACTGCATTGAAGCATGATGCACTTTTAACAGCACTTAAAGTTACGGTAGAAATATGAGTCAAGGATAGCAAACTGAAATCTAGTTTTCCAGTAAAATAAGATCTCTCTCCACGAACAAAAACATTATCAATGTATAAGGTACTATTTGTCTGGTTACCAAGATACATATTACTATATAAGTTATTCAGGACTGATCACTGCTGTTGAAATTAGACAACCTGAAACAAGAAGAGTTCATCTCTCTTTAAAAGCATTGTGAAAAATAAGATGTAGTGATTGCAGATACTTATGTGAATTCTTTCCTTCTCCCTTCTATTTAAAGAAGATACTTGAATTATATATCATATTCTCAAAATAACTGGTGCAAAATTATTGGGCATCAGAAATTTATCAAATTTGATATTCTGAGTATATGAATATGCTATTCATTGACTTACACGTGTATACCAACCTTTACTTGATATGATATGCTAGGGGTATGTGTGTGTGTGTGTGTGTGTGTGTGTGTGTGTGTGTGTGTGTGTGTGTGTGTGTGTGTGTATTAGTTGCTCAGTCGTGTCCAACTCTTTGTGACCCTATGAATGTAGTCCGTCAGGCTCCTCTGTCCATGGAAACCTCCAGGCAAGAATACTGGAGTGGGTAGCCTTTTCTTCTCTGGGGCATCTTCCCGACCCAGGGACTAAAGCCAGGTCTCCTGCATTATAGCCGGATCCTTTATCATCTGATCCACCTGGGAAGCCCTCTGAGCCCCCAGGGAAGCCCATAATCTGCTAGATATCAAGCCCAATTAATGAAGAGCTGTTACTGTAAATACAAGAAGTATTACCACTTAATCCTAAGATTACGTGATAAAACAATTACCAGACCATCTTTACTTTTCATACTGCTGGAAAAAAAAAAAGAGGAACTGAAGAGCTCTTGATGAATGTGAAAGAGGAAAATGAAAAAGCTAGCTTAAAACTCAACATTCAAAAAACTAAGATCATGGCATCTGGTCCCATTACTACATGGCAAACAGATAGGGAAAAAAAATGAAAACAGTGACAGACTTTATTTTCTTGGGCTTCAAAATCACTGTGGACAGTGATTGCAGCCATGGAATTAAAAGATGCTTGCTCCTTGGAAGAAAAGCTATGATAAACCTAGACAGTGTATTAAAAAGTAGAAAAATCACTTTGACAACAAAGGTGTGTATAGTCAAACCTATGGTCGTTTCAGTGGTCATATACGGAGGTGAGAGTTGGACCATAAAGAAGGTTGAGCACCAAATGATTGATACTTTCCAACTGTGGTGAAAGACCCTTGTGAGTCCCTTGGACAGCAAGGGGATCAAACTGGTCATTCCTAAAGAGTTTGACATAACTGAGTGACTGAACAGCAGAGCATCTTTATGTTGATTATCATCTGGTGTCGCATGAATTGAGTCTCTACTAAGGCCCAGTAACAATCCAAAATATGTTTGTCAAAAGCAGAATTCATATTTTCCAAAGAGGAAATGCCCTTTCTCTAAAACTGTGGGGTCCCCATAGTAAGTTTCCTTTTAGAGCACCAAAATCTCAATTTCCAAAATATCTAAATGATGGACTATCTTACTTGTAACCTGACAAAGTTGGAAATATTTTTCCTTTGCCCTGGCTCTATTCAAAGTCAGAAGATTGTGTATTAGCCAGTATATGAATCAGAGGTACACAATCAGCCATCAGAAGTCCACCAAAGATTTTATATCTTAATGGTAGAAGGTACAGTAGTCATGTACAGATGTGAGAGTTGGACCATAAAGAAGCTGAGCGCCAAACAATTGATGCTTTCAAACTGTGGTGAAAGACTCTTGTGAGTCCCTTGCACAGCAGGTTCTATTAACAGAACCTGTTCTATCACTTTAAATGATATCCTGACATACCCCAACTATTAGAATGCAAATCACAGAAAACTAGCTAATCTGATCACACGGACCACAGCCTTGTCTATCTCAATGAAACTAAGCCATGCCGTGTGGGGCCACCCAAAACGGATGGGTCATGGTGGAGAGGTCTGACAGACTGTGGTCCACTGGAGAAGGGCATGGCAAACCACTTCACTATTCTTGCCTTGAGAACCCCATGAACAGTATGAAAAGGCAAAAAGATAGGACACTGAAAGATGAACTCCCCAGGTCGATAGGTGCCCAATATGCTACTGGAGATCAGCGGAGAAATAACTCCAGAAAGAATGATGGGATGGAGCCAAAGCAAAAATAATACCCAGCTGTGGATGTGACTGGTGATAGAAGCAAAGTCCGATGCTGTAAAGAGCAATATTGCATAGGAACCTGGAATGTTAGGTTCATGAATCAAGGCAAATTGGAAGTGGTCAAACAGGAGATGGCAAGAGTGAACATCGACATTCTAGGAATCAGCGAACTGAGATGGACTGGAATGGGTGAATTTAACTCAGATGACCATTATATCTACTACTGTGGGCAGGAATCCCTCAGAAGAAATGGAGTAGCCATCATGGTCAACAAAAGAGTCCGAAATGCAGTACTTGGATGCAATCTCAAAAACGACAGAATGATCTCTGTTCGTTTCCAAGGCAAACCATTCAATATCATAGTAATCCAAGTCTATGCCCTGACCAGTAACGCTGAAGAAGCTGAACTTGAACGGTTCTATGAAGACCTACAAGACCTTTTAGAACTAACACTCAAAAAGATGTCTTTTTCATTATAGGGGACTGGAATGCAAAAGTAGGAAATCAGGAAACACCTGGCATAACAGGCAAATTTGGCCTTGGAGTACAGAATGAAGCAGGGCAAAGGCTAATAGAGTTCTGCCAAGAGAACACACTGGTCATAGCAAACACCCTCTTCCAACAACACAAGAGAAGACTCTACACATGGACATAACCAGAGGGTCAACACCGAAATCAGACTGATATATTCTTTGCAGCCAAAGATGGAGAAGCTCTATACAGTCCGCAAAAATAAGACTGGGAGCAGACTGTGGCTCAGATCATGAACTCAATACTGCCAAATTCAGACTGAAATTGAAGAAAGTAGGGAAAACTACGAGACCATTCAGGTATGACCTAAATCAAATCCCTTATGATTATACAGTGGAAGTGACAAATACATTTAAGGGACTAGATCTGATAGACAGAGTGCCTGATGAACTATGGACAGAGGTTCGTGACATTGTACAGGAGACAGGGATCAAGATCACTCCCATGGAAAATAAATGCAAAAAAGCAAAGTGGCTGTCTGAGGAGGCCTTACAAATAGCTGGGAAAAGAAGAGAAGCGAAAAGCAAAGGAGAAAAGGAAAGATATTCCCATCTGAATGCAGAGTTCCAAAGAATGTCAAGGAGAGATAAGAAAGACTTCCTCAGTGATGAATGCAAAGAAATAGAGGAAAACAACATAATGGGAAAGACTAGAGATCTCTTCAAGAAAATTAGAGATACCAAGGGAACATTTCATGCAAAGTTGGGCTCAATAAAGGACAGAAATGGTATGGACCTAACAGAATCAGAAGATGTTAAGAAGAGGTGGCAAAAATACACAGAAGAACTTTACAAAAAAGATCTTCATGACCCAGACAATCACAAGGTGTGATCACTCAGCTAGAGCCAGACATCCTGCAATGTGAAGTCAAATGGGCCTAAGAAAGCATCACTACGAACAAAGATAGTGGAGGTAATGGAATTCCAGTTGAGCTATTTCAAATCCTCAAAGATGATGCTGTGAAAGTGCTACACTCGATATGCCAACAAATCTGGAAAACTCAGAAGGTGGCCACAGGAATGGAAAAGGTCAGTTTTCATTCCAATCCCAAAGAAAGGCAACGCCAAAGAATGCTCAAACTACCGCACAATTACACTCATTTCACACGCGAGTAAAATAATGCTCAAAATTCTCCAAGCCAGGCTTAAGCAATACGTGAACCGTGAACTTCCAGATGTTCAAACTGGTTTTAGAAAAGGCAGAGGAACCAGAGATCAAATTGCCAATATCCCATGGATCACTGAAAAAGCAAGAGAGTTCCAGAAAAACATCTATTTCTGCTTTATTGACTATGCCAAAGCCTTTGACTGTGTGGATCACAATAAACTGTGTAAAATTCTGAAAGAGATGGGAATACCAGACCATCTGACTTGTGTCTTGAGAAACCTGTATGCAGGTCAGGAAGCAACAGTTAGAACTGGACATGGAACAACAGACTCGTTTCAAATAAGAAAAGGAGTACATCAAGGCTGTATATTGTCACCATGCTTATTTAACTTATATGCAGAGTACATCATGAGAAATGCTGGGCTGGAAGAAACACAAGCTGGAATCAAGATTTCCGGGAGAAATATCAATAATCTCAGATATGCAGATGACAGCACCTTTATGGCAGAAAGCGAAGAAGAACTAAAGAGCCTCTTGATGAAAGTGAAAGAGGAGAGTGAAAAAGTTGGCTTAAAGCTCAGCGTTCAGAAAACTAAGATCATGGCATCTGGTCCCATCACTTCATGGGAAATAGATGGGGAAACAGTGGTAACAGTTTCAGACTTTATTTTTTGGGGGCCCCAAATCACTGCAGATGGTGATTGCAGCCATGAAATTAAAGAGCGCTTACTCCTTGGAAGGAAGGTTATTACCAACCTAGATAGCATATTTAAAAGCAGAGACATTACTTTGCCAACAAAGGTCCATCTAGTCAAGGCTATGGTTTTTCCAGTGGTCATGTATGGATATGAGAGCTGGACGGTGAAGAAAGCTGAGTGCCAAAGAAATGATGCTTTTGAACTGTGGTGTTGGAGAAGACTCTTGAGAGTCCCTTGGACTGCAAGGAGATCCAACCAGTCCATCCTAAAGGAGATGAGTCCTGGGTGTTCATTGGAAGGACTGATGTTGAAGCTTAAACTCCAGTACTTTGGCCACCTCATGCAAAGAGTTGACTCACTGGAAAAGTCCCTAATGCTGGGTAGGACTGGGGGCAGGAGGAGAAGGGGATGACAGAGGATGAGATGGTTGGATGGCATCACCAACTCAATGGACATGGGTTTGGGTAATCTGTGGGAGTTGGTGATGGACAGGGAGGCCTGGCATGCTGCGATTCATGGGGTCACAAATAGTCGGACATGACTAAGACACTGAACTGAACTGAATCATTATGGAGGATTCTCTGAAATTTATCTTATATAATCTGTCATGCATGTATCTCACCAAGGTATACAGTTAACAAATATTTTTTGCTCCTTAGTCCAATATAGATGATATCTATTTATGTAGAAAATTAGCATTTGATCATAAATAAAGTGAGCGCATCAACTTTCTTCACAGATTTCATTGTGGCACAGTGTCAGATAATTTATATGTCTCAGGAGGCATGACAGTCAATACAAATAAAAGTTCTTGTCAGATAAAAACCATGGTATTTTCTCCTTATCATGATGGAGAATAAGACATTTTCCAAACTTATATTTGTACAGCAGATACCAGAATATTCACTTTGTTTTAGTAAAGAGCCTACGTCTAGAACAATCACTATAGATGAACTAATATTAATATCCATTTGTATTTTTGTTCTGGCAAAACTTGAATAATTAAATGAAAATGTGAGAGGAATAAAGATTTCTGTGTTTTTCCTGTGTTTGTTCTAATGCAATCTATGATTTTACCCTTGAGGAAGAAAATGTTCCTGGGACTTCCCCATGGGTCATTCCCATGATAATAGCTCTCAAGCAAAATTTCTGTCAGATATTTGTAATACTTATTTCAACTACACACTCGGGAACCAGAGCCATACCTACTGTGTGTGTTCATATATGATTTTGGGTCAATGCTCTAGTGACGGTATGCTCCTTTACCTATGAGGATGTGAGATACTGGTATGCTTGTGTTTTCACCGTTTTCCCCATGTTTGTGGGGAAACATTGACCTACATTCAACTGGGAGTCAGAAGGGAACTCCATTCACGTTCAGAAATCTAACTAGTGATGTGTTGAATCTGGCCCACAGGCTTGGAAGAGCTGATGGACTTCAATGATCCCGACCTCCTAGTACACATACCCTTATGTAAACTCTTCATCGAGAGTGGACTGAACTTGGTGACTTGTTTTTAATTAGTAGAATAAGGCAAAAATAGTGGTGTGTGACTCGACTAAGTCATAAAGGCAGCGTGATATTACTCTTGCATCTGTCAAAGCACTTGCTCTGGGAAGAGGCCTACATAGGGAGAAATTAAATTCTCTTGCTAACAGCCAGGTGACTGAGATTTGAAGTTTATTCTTCCAGTTTGTCAAGTTTTCAGATAACTGAAGTCTTAGCTGTCATGTTGACTGCAACCTCATGAGAGACTCTGAACCAGAACCACCAAACTAAGATGCTCCTGCATTCCTAACATTCAGAACTGCTTGAGATAATAAGTGTTTGCTGTACTAAGCTGCTACATTTTGAGGCATTTTCATATGCAACAATAGGCAACCAAAATATGACCTTTGTCCACAATGAACAGCAGCATGTTCACTATCACTGCATAGGTATAAAAGGGTCTCTTTGTTACTCAGCATCCTAGGCCAGAACAGGGATTGTCAGAGGTACTGTATTACAACAAGATTAAGAAGCATGTTTTTCAAAGCAGCTTTGTTCTCCAAGAAGCCTCAGGCATAACTACTCGTGATCAGGGCCAACCAACCTGGGGCCTCAAGTCATGTTGGCATCACCCAACTAAAAGGTTGATAGTATGTAATTTGAGAATCAATGACCAAGGAAAAAGTATTCTTTAAGCATATAAGCGTATATTCAAATTCTAAAATATTGTTATAGAATAGCCAAATTTTCCCTAAGGCACTGATCCTTCATTTTAAAAATTTATAATTGTCTCAAAAAACACAATGGTATTTTAGGAAAATTATCATATGGACCTACATTAAAAACACCATATTGTTTAAAGGAGTTTGAATAACTACTTGAATTCACCCACAGATTCTACACAGCTTAAAACTGTAGCCTATACATTAATTTGGAAGAAAATACTTATTCCATTGCTATACCAAAGGTTTTCTGTGGACAATGATTATTGTTAGTATAGTTTCTCAAAGTCGAGGACTATTTCCATTTTACTTTGGAGTGGGAAGAAAAAGAAATATTCAAATTGACTATGCAATATAACAAATGCATAGAATTTACAATGTGAACCATTTTACAATGAGGCCACACAAAAACAAAACTCATATATACACACTGAAAGATAATTACAACCATAAAATATTTTAAGTTATTAAAAATTCATATTGGCATTCAATTTAATAATATTCTTTTATAAACTTCTTGGACAATTTATATTTTAATTCAATCATTATATACAGAAATGTGAATTTCAAAATGTATTTGATTGAGTGTTAAAAAACTTAATATGCTATTTTTCAACTGGTGAAGTCATTTTCTAATTTACTTAAAATGATAATGGCTTTGTTGAGGAAATATACATACATATACTAATACTAATTAAAGTGAGCTGCATCTGCATGCTAATGTTTTATTTTCTGTTTGTCCTCTAGAAAGCATGAGTTTTATTTTGTTTCTCTTATTTCAAGTCAGTAAATTATACCTGCCCTATTAGTATTATAAAATTTAATTACATAAACATTATATATCAAAGATTATAACTATAAAACACACGTGCTTTAGAAATACTAGTTAAAGCAATTAAATTTACTTGATATTTTGGAATTTTCAAGTTGTGGCTCAGTAGTAAAGCATAGTATCCTCTCAGTATCACAGAGGATGTTGAGAAGAAGTCCAGGTGCAACAAGGGACCCACAGCAAAGGCGATACAAGCAGCACATATTCTAGTTAAGCTCTAGATTTCTCTTGGCCAGGCTAATTCAGACACAGGTCAACCTGCATTCTCCATCACCGTCCAGAATTAAAAGACACTAGAGCTGAGACAAGGACATCCTAGATATCCATTTACAGGTAACAGTGACTCCAGTCAACAGTTTGTGTTTAGATTTAATTTTACATTCATAAAGTAATACAATTGACAGCAAGGTAGGGCATCACTGATCCTTTAGGTGTAGGCTACTTAGAAAAGAAGCAGCTGAAATTTAGGAGACAGGAGAATAAAAAATTTTATTTCTAAAAGAAGCTTTGACCTAGTGACAAACAGAACATTCCTCAGCCCTTAGTCTGAAGCACTGTGCTTCAGTCCTGAGTGGATATAAAAAACAGTTGAGAAGCAATGAAGGAGACTGGAAATCATGACTCAGTTGAAGAGTCCCAAGTCACAGAGAACCATTTCATCAAAGCTCTGCTGAGAGTAAGGTTCCTAGGCTGTTGATTAGAATTTCTCAATCTACTGATATTGCCTCAGTCTGGCATGCTGCAGTCCAGGGGGTGGCAAAGAGTCAGACATGACTGAATGACTGAACTGATTTCATAATAACTGAAAAATTCAGTGCTATACAAAATTTTGTCAGTACTTAAATTGATTAGAATAGCAAAATATGGAAAGAATTTCAATTTATTTAAACCTAAGCATAACCTATATGGTTATTTGTAATATTTTCTGAGTAATTAATATTAATACTTTAGAAACTTTGTACTATTTTACCACAGGACTCTGTTTTAAAGAATAGTACAAAGTTTCTAAAGTACTAAGAATATTTATACTAAAGTATCAAAGTATTATACTCAACATTTTGCAGATAAGGAAATATAGACACAAATATTATGAATAGCTGGTTTTGCACATCTACTATTGCATTTGGAATTTGGGATTTTAATGGAGGTGAAACTGAAGGTTGCTCAGTCATGTCCGACTCTTTGTGACCCCATGGACTATGGAGTCCATGGAATTCTCCAGGCTAGAATACAGGAGTGGGTAGATGTTCAAGCTGGATTTAGAAAAGGCAGAGAAACCAGAGATCAAAATGCCAACAACTGTTGGCTCATCAAAAAAGCAAGAGAGTTCCAGGAAAACATCTACTTCTGTTTTATTGACTATGCCAAAGCCTTTAACTCTGTGGATCACAACAATTTGTGGAAAATTATTAAAGAGAAGGGAATAACAGACCACCTTACCTGCCTCCTGAGAAATATGTATGCAGGTCAAGAAGCAAGAGTTAGAACCGGAGTTGGAACAGACTGGTTCCAAATCGGGAAAGGAGTACGTCAAGTCTGTATACTGTCACCCTGCTTATCTAACTTATATGCAGAGTACATCATGTGAAATGCCAGGCTGGATGAAGGACAGCTGGAATCAAGATTGCTGGGAGAAATATCAAAAACCTCAGATATGCAGATGACACCACCCTTATGGCAGAAAGCGAAGAAGAACTAAAGAAAAATCATTTTTTCTGCTGAATATGTTATGGGTAGCCATTCCCTTCTCCAAGAGGTCTTCCAAACCCAGGGACTGAACCCAGGTCTCCTGCATTGAAGGAGAATTCTTCATCAGCTGAGCCACCTGGGAAGCCTAAGACTACTGCAGTGTGTAGCCTATCCCTTCTCCAGTGGATCTTCCCAACCCAGGAATCAAACCAGGGTCTCCTGCATTGCAGGAAGATTCTTTACCAGCTGAGCTATCAGGGAAACCCTTTAATGTAGGTAGCTGGACTCTAGAGTCCATTCATAAATAATCATAATATAATTTATGGATAAGTATATTAAGGATTGCATACCAATGCTTAGGTTCAATACTTAAAAACAGAATATAAATAAAATTAAATATCAATCCATTTATAACTAGATATGCAAATATTGCAAATGAAGTAAAAAAATGCAGTATAATTAATATTAGTATTTTATCATAATACTCACTACTGTAACAATTTAACCATCATTAATATTTAGAAATTAATAAATATAATTTAAATAGTATACATAGAGTATCTATATTATAAAAAAGAAAACTGATAACAGTAAAAGTTGACTTATTGATGCAAAATTTCAACTTCTATTCAATTATCCAATTTCCTCTTATGATTTCTTTCAATCATTTCAAAAGACTCCTTCACAATCTTATATGTTCTTTTGTAGAATCATCCATCAGTTATTCAAAACGACACCCTGATCTGCTACCAGTACTTGCTATGATAAACACAAAGAGCTCCGTGTTCGCTCCATATTTCTTTAGATCGTTCATGAAAAATGGCCTATGACACTTATGCCTTCAGCCTTTCTCTTGATAGAAGCTGAAATCTGTTCCTGCTGTCCATTTGGAGAAGAAAAACATTATGTGTTCTCTCTTCCTCTTCTAAGTTTTTTAGATTTATCACTCTCCCTTTTCTTCCTCAAACCAGTACCTCATCCCCTAGAGACATAAGCAGTCACCATCTTTTAGAAGACCACAAAGAAGTATCCTTCATATCACAGATACTGAGGTGTGAAAACAATCTGGGATATAAAATGTCTTGCCTGGTAAACATGACATATTTTCTAAATTAGCAACTTTACTAATCAACATGAAGCTAATGTATCTCATCAACTGCTAATGAATATTGGAATCACTGCTCCGTCAGTTCAGTCGCTCAGTCATATCTGACTCTGTGACCCCATAGACTGCAGCATGCCAGGCTTCCCTGTCCATTGGAATCACTTCTATGTAGTTGCTATTTGACTTTGGGTGGTGCATTCTTCTGTCATGACACTAGGAGGGAACCAGTTCTTTGAGTATGTCACATTAAGGCAAGGAGAACAGGAGGACAAAATGTTGAGAACCATCAGATAATCTATAAATATATCTATAACCTCATATCTATAACCAAATATATGTATAAACAAATATATGTATAACCTATATACTATAACTTCTATTGTTGTTGTTGGAATCACTAAGTCGTATCTGACTCTTGCAACCCCATGGACTGTAGCCCATCAAGCTCCTTGATCCATGGGATTTCCCAGGCAAGAATACTGGAGTGAGTTGCTATTTCCTTCTCCAGGGGATCTTCCCAACCCAGTAACTGAACTCGCATTTCCTGCACTGCAGGTGGATTCTTTAGCGCTGAACCACTGGGGAAGCCCATAAACTCTATACTATTATACAAAATAACTTATCTAATGAATTAATGTACATACAAGGTGTATTTTAGATTTTACCTAATAGTTTTAGAGTTGTAAAAATAAATATATTTTTAAAGATACTGTAGGCAGTAATCTGGAGTAGAGATTTAAATTTAGACAACCAGTTTATTGGTATTTCTATTTCATCACAACACTTTTAAAATTTACCTTACTATCATCCTTATTTATAGATTCATTGAGAATCTGGAATTGATCAACTAAGCAATTATTTCCATTTCAAAGACTCAGTAGTGATGTAACTAAGTTATCGTATGCCATTTGCCATATTTTAAAGACAATCCATTTACCAAGAGGTCCAAGAAGTCGTACAGGTGATGCTCTTGGACACTCTTTTCATATGGGGCTGATTTTTCTTGCTCCCACAGTTAGAAAAACCCCAAAGTGTAACTTCCCTAACATAATATAAAAATAACTGCTATGGACCTTAGCACATGGTTGGTGGCATATTTTAAGTAACACTATAGGATTCATATATTAATAGTCAATTCCAACATGGTAAGATCTACATATTTTATAATTGCTACTTTCCACATTTTTATATATTTATTTCAACTTGGTAATAATAGCAAAAAATCAAGCTTAAAATGCATGTATTCTCTTTGCTACCTTTATGTATTATTAATGCATTTCTCTGTCTATCTTGTTGTTGCTACTGTTATTGTTCAGTTGCCAAGTCATGTGTAACTCTTTGTGACTCCATGGACTGCAGCACTCCAGGCCTCCCTGTCCCTAACCATCACCCAGAGTTTGCCCAAGTTCATGTCCATTGAATCGGTGATACCGTCCAACCATCTTATCCTATCCACTTACTTTTTATTTACTGAAGATTCCAATTCTAGGATGTCAGAGATGAAAAAGAGACTAGATACAGTATAAGGTTTACTTCTCAAGGAAAGTCTCAGAAGCTGTAGTGATAAGACCAAGATCACAGGTAGTCATGGTTTTGGGAGTGAATATGTGAGTTCTTTAGAGGTAAATGGACTGATGGATGTACAAATTAGGTCCCCCCCTGCCATCCTGGTGCAGGAAAATTGATAATCTTGCTTATATTAGTGAAGAGAACTTGCTGATATCTACGCTGGAGGAAAGAGTAGAGAGGCAGTGGTTTGAAACCACAAGACATGAGATGTTGACATAGTAGTGCCATATATAAGCGAGTGATTAATATTAGTGTGATCAATAAAAATAAGTATTTTTTAAAATGTTTTCCATAGTATACATTTGGGAACTTAAGGTGTCATGCTCCCCATACCTCTTACACAGTTTTTAACCTGGATGAAAGGCAATGAAATTGAGTGGATCAAGGACTCATTTCTTAGGCAGTTTAAGTATTAAGCATATCTTGGAAACATTTAGGGCAAAGAGCAGCAACAAAAATCTCTTGAATAATAAGAAGTAAATATAAAAATTAACAGTCATGGGGGTGCTATTTTGGATAATATCCATCTTCTTATACCACTTGTCATGTATAATTCCTCTTAAGTAACAATAACATTGGACATAAGCTTATATGGTTAAGAAAATATTGATATTATGTAAGTCAAAAATAAATAAAGCTATGCTGAAAGATGTGAAAATAGTACAAAGGACATACAGTCATTTTACTTCTAATAAAAAGTGATATTTGAACTGAGTAAAGGACAGTTAAGAGGTCAGGAGAGCCCCCACTATGCTACAAGCTCCATGAGTAAAAGATGCCCTGACCTTATCAATAAGTATATTCTTAGTCCATAAGGGCTATGGCATAGTAGGTTTCAAAGAATATTGACCTAATGAGTGAGAAATGCTGTCTTTCCCTAGGCATGTTTATAGCTACTATTTTGTAAGTTTAAATACTATTCATTCATTAAACTTCATTATGTTACTGAGTCACTGATTGATATTGTAAGCTTTCAGAAAAGGGACCTACGGGAAACATCAAAAGCATTTTGATTCAATGATTTCTGCTTTTTGTTAGCAAGTATAGTCATCTGGGACATCAACATTTTTGGCCATGATGCTCCTGAACAGACACATGTATTGAATATAATCCTGAGATGCAGCACAGACTAGATACTGAATTGGGATTTTATTGCAGGGGAGCTGTCGACATGGCAGTATTTCAAGGAGTGACAAAGTAAACATGGTAGTTCTCATTAATCTGCTATATCTGTTGCCAGACCATGTGGCTGGAGAATGGACACCTACTGATAGAATATTTCTTAGCTCCAAAACAACTGAAGGTTTTTACTAGTTTAATTGAATGGCTCAGGAAAGTTTGAGATATGTGGAGTGAAGGCAGTGTTCACATTATTACCTTGAAGCATGGCTGCATGGCTTAAAGAGGGGTTTTCCTGGTGGGCTATGCAGTAAAGTATCCACCTGCAATGCAGGAGACAGGGGTTCAATCCTTGGGTCGGGAAGATCCCCTGGAAAAGGGAATGGCAACCTACTCCAGTATTCTTGCTTGGGAAATCCCATGTACAGAGGAACTTCCATGGGTTGCAAGAGTTGGACATGACTTGGTGACCAAACCAACCAACAACCAGAGTTTAAATAAGATGATTCATCAATTATCAATCCTTTGCTAACACTAAAAATTATATCTTATTGAAACATTGTTATTAGGATTTAAGGGGATATGCACAAAATTGCTATAAAACAAAAAATAGTCTGCAATTATTTTCTGCCATTCTGAGGGTTGTCTTTTAATCTTGTTTATTGTTTCTTTTGCTATGCAAAATGGCTCAGACAGTAAAGAACTGCCGGCAATGCAGGAGATCCAGGTTTGATCCCTGGGTCAGGAAAATCCCCTGGAGTGGGAAATGACAACCCACTCCAGTATTCTTTCCTGGAGCATTCCATGGACAGAGGAGGAGTGTTGTAGGCTACAGTCCATGGGGTCACAAAGAGTAGGACACAATTGAGTGACTAACACTTGCTGTGCAAAAGCTTTTAAGTTTAATTGTCACATTTGTTTACTTTTGTTTTTATTTCCAGTACTCTATTAGGTGGATCAAAGAGGATCTTGCTGTGACATATGTATACCTGTGGCCGATTCATGTTAATGTATGGGAGAAACCAGTGCAATATTGTAAAGCTATTATCCTCTAATTAAAAAAAAAATAGTCTGGACACTATAAAGGAGTACGTGTGTCCCATTTTTGCGAACTGATTTTTTTTAGCATCATGTCATTGTTAACTCATTTATATTCACTGTAATAGCACTAGTCATAATGAATTCATTCAGAATTAAAGTGGCTGTCACACATACTTTCATAAAAAATCTATAGCAATTCAATGTTAATTTAATATACTATTCAAATAAAGTGTAGATGGCTTAAGTCATTTAATAATGCCATTGTATGAAGCTGTAAAGATTATAACAGTATAGATTTTCTCCAGAGAGATGTGATAATCTTAGAAGTGGCATCTCTCAACTTCCATCGGCAGCCTAATGGCTATGATCACAGGCAACTAATAACTCTCTCAATGGTGCATGGTATCCTCCACTGGGCTATGGCTCAGTTATTCAGTAGGAAACTTACACCAGATAAAGGATACAATCTCAGAGTGAAATATTATTTATGTGGTCTTCTGAGTAGTTTACTTCGGTTTATGTAAATTATTTTACAGGTATAATCTGTATAAATTCACTTCTTATTAACAATACAATAGTCCAAATAATCAGCATCTTTAACATTTTGTTCAAGTAAAAGAAACAGACAAATGTAGAACCTCCAACTGAAGCTAATACTTTTCATCTGTTTACTTATCTCTTAATTTTGAGCGGATAGTGGTGTTTAGAAAGATGGGCTATTTATTTAAAAGATAAGATAATATTAGTAAAAATAAAAATGTGTAAAGTTAGTAAATTTAGGAAATATTACAGAGATTTATATGGAGAAACAGATTATAAAGAAAGAGAAATATAACAATCTAGTTTATGTACAGAATGTTTTGTACTCTATCAACTATGTGAGTAGGGACTTTCCAGGTGGCTCATTGGTATAAGAATCTGCCTGCCAACACAGAAGACACATTTGATCCCTGGGTTGGGAAGATCTCCTGGAATAGGAAATGGCACCCACTCCAGGATTCTTGAGTGGAGAATCCCACAGGCAGAGGAGCATGGCAGGCTACAGCCCATGGGGTTACAAAGAGTCAGACATGAGTGAGCATGTACACACTCAGTTATGTGAGTGATGTACCTAGAAAGATGCTAAAGTTTGGAGAGAATTAATGTTTTAGTAGAGGCTAAATAACTGATGAGCTATTACCAGTTGCTCAGATGCTAAAGTCCTCACCTTATGATGATGTTATTATGGTGATAAAAATGACATGAAAATGAAGAAAACAGTGTTTAGAAGCAATGTTTCCTCCCTAGTCTATCTAGTATCAACACCCCTGGTGGGAATTAGCAAAACTTTGTACAACAATCTATGAAATGCAAGACTTGGCACTCAAGGGATTTTGGAGGCACAGTGTATCCCTATTGCATCTCCCAGTGTTTGATTCACATGCACTGCCAATAAATCAATAATTTGCATATCCATATGGCTTCACATATTTTCCAAGTAACAATGTAAAATGAGAATTTGCATTTAAATATTCCAAACTGGTGAAAAAGTGTGCTTATGAGAATGTGCTATAAAGTGTGATTAATGAAAATTGGTGTACAATAGGTCTAAACAATTCACACAGTGCACAATGGAACTCAGCTTATAATAATGCTAAATTCTATAAATAAAATGAATGCTACTAGTAATCCAACAAGCTCCTTCCTCCAACTTTTCCTAAAGTTAAAAAGTGGGATATCTGATAGCAAGAGAACAAAACATATGTCAAAATGCATAGAACATAATCGAAGGATATAAAATTCATATAAATCTCGTCTCTAGACAAGATAGGTTTCCCTGGTGGATCAGATGGTAAGGAATCTACCTGCAATGCAGGAGACACAGGTTCAATCCCTGGGGAGATCCCCTGGAGAAGGGAATGGCTATCCGCTCCAGTATTTTTCCCTGGAAAACCCATGGACAGAGAAGACAGTCCATGGGGTCGCAAAGAGTCAGACACGACTGAGCGACTAAAACTTTCACTTTTTCTTCAGGTTGATTTTCAACTGTGATTGATTAAAATTTCTTTCCTTAACTTCCATGTCCAGAACATGAGGCAAACATATATTCTATAATCCTCTAAGTACAACTAAAATCTATAGACATGACATATAAAGCAAGCATAAGACTTTAAGAAGTAGAGAGCAGAAGGCAGACTCAAGAAACGAGGTAACAGTAAGTTCTCTGATTTCTGGTTTTTTGCCTCATACATTCAGAGATGGAGTAGAAGTGGACAGCAGAAACACAACAGTGTTAACAAAATAATGCCAATAAAAACTTGCTCACTCCAAAAACAATTTAGAATTTTTCAATTGTGAGTGGTTAAATAAACTGGAAAAAAAATTGCGTCATGAATTGTAACTCAATAAAAAGGAATAAGCTACTGATTCATCCAAAAAGCTGGATGGATATCCAGAGATTTATGCTGAGTGAAAAATCCAATCCCAAAAGGTCTCATATTGTTTGATTCCATTTGTGTGACATTCTTGACATCGCAAATTTATAGAAATGGTTACCACAGTTTATGGAGGGGCTGGGGACCAGAGTAAAACTTGTCAATGTGTAAGTAAATTTATGTGTATGTGTGTGTGGTTATAAAACTGCAACATGAGGGATCCTTGTGGTAATGAAAATATTCTATTTTACTGTATCAAGGTCAATATCCTGGCTTTGATATTATACTATAGTCTGGCAAGATGATTCCATTGGATGAAACTGGGTAAAGGGTACATGGAACATCTATTACTCCTTTTAACAACTTAATTTAAAACTTTAATCACCTCAAAATAAAAAGCTTAATTGAATTATTATTTTTTTTGTTTGTTTCTCAGATGGATTGGTCTTGTCTACTAGTGATTCATCTGTCATATTTAGCATTTGGGAGCTGCTTCTTCTCTAAAGGCTCAGGGAAACCATAAAATCTATGATAAAAATTTATATCAAGTTATTCTGAATCTGTCTTAATGTATTTTATAATTTAAATTATAAAATAATAATTATAATAAAATAAAAATAAAAATTATAATTTACAGTCTTAATGCTCAGATTTCAAACTTTCTATTTCTAGTCACCAAAATCCTGAGAAAAATATAAATTAACTATTAACATTCTTTAAAAGTTAAAAAAAGTTAACACTAAAATCAATTAACTCATTGTGTTTTGGAGTGGATCTGGAACTGTACAGCTGCAATTTCATTAGACCTCAAATGATTGAATACATTTTTGATATGTGTGAAAATTGTGTGTGTGTGTGTGTGTGTGTGTGTGTGTGTGTAAAGGAGTGAGGGGGACTGTGGAGGAGGAGGGAGAGAGAGAATGAATTAGTTGAGAAAAAAATATGGATTTATATGGTATCAAACCCTCTTTAAAAGAATTAAAAAAATGTTGTTAAAAATGTGTTTGTGATTTAGGGCATGCTGACTACCAGCAGAGAAGCTAAACATTCCATCTTGTTTTGGTTGGACTAGGACTTTCTATGGGGCCTAAGGCATTAGCACCTTTATATCAGCAGTAACGTATCTTTTTACTGGAATTGAATTGTGACATTAGTGCTGTCAGAGATCCATATTACAGAAATATACTAACTTTTCAAACACTACATCCTATAAAAACTACTCATAAAAAGCAAGTTTTCTCTGGCAACCCAGTGCATATTGACTGATAATTCTGCATTGATTGTGACTGATGAAATCTTATCATAGTTGGATACTTTCTTCTTCTAAACTCTAAGCAATACTGATACTCCTCAGAAAGATAACCATGTTTACCTAGTAGTTTTGATTATCTGTTGACTCAGGAACCTGTACTTCTCTAAGGGACAAGTAACTCCATTTAAGAGTAGGGGAAATGTTTTGAGTTCTATTTCTACTAGTGGTAATGAATTTAACTTGATTCTTTCTGTACTGGCTTACCTTGGTAATTTGTATAATGAATGTGTTTACCATAATTGTGCAACAAGAATAAACCTGGCTAAACCATAGAGGGTTACAATAGTGCTAAATTCATTATGTAATTAAACCACATTAATGAGTAGATAATAAGTGACAAGTTGTCTTCTTTTCCATGGCTTTATTGATGCTGCCTACATTGATACATAGCTAAAACCTTCTTCAGGAAACAGCAAAGCAAAATATGTTTGAAGACGTGATCAGCAAAAAACTGCACAAAGATGATCTACTGAGAAGTATGACATCCAGGTTTCTCTCTACTTTCCAAAAATGAACTCTGGCAGTATTATAATAGCTCTGAAGGAAACAGCACTTCATCTAATTGTCTTCCCAGAAAGTTCACCTTCTTCTAATTGGCACAAAAGTTCATTCTGTGCTATGCTTGTGCCCCAGTGATGAGCGATAAAATTTACTCCACAAATATTCACTAGGTCCCAGCATCATATCATTAGCCTGTCATACACTGGGAGTATAAATGATAGAGGATCTCAGTATGTCATCAAGTAATTCATAATTTAATATAAATGCTAATACATACAGAGACATAACTATTTCATAAATGTACAGAGGTAGAAAAAGAGAAAATCTGATAGACTTCTGGTGACTGCAGTCATGAAATTAAAAGGCACTTGCTCCTTAGAAGAAATGCTAAGATCAACCTAGACAGCATATTAAAAAGCAGAGACATTACTTTGGCAACAAAGGTCTGTCTAATCAAAGCTATGGTTTCTTTTAGTCATGTATGAATGTGAGAATTGGATTATAAAGAAAGCCAAGTGCTGAAGAATTGATGCTTTTGAACTGTGGTGTTGGAGAAGACTCTTGAGAGTCCCTTGGACGGCTAGGAGATCCAACCAGTCAATCATAAAGGAAATCAGTCCTGAAAATTCATGAGAAGGACTGATGCTGAAGCTGTTAACTCCAATACTTTGGCCACCTGATGCAAAGAACTGACTGATTTGAAAAGACTCTGATGCTGGGAAAGTTTGAAGGCAGGAGGAGAAGCTGATGACAGAGGATGAGATGGTTGGATGGCATCACCAACTCAATGGACATGAGTTTGAGCGGGAGTTGGTGATAGATCAGGATATCTGGCGTCCTGCAGTCCATGGGGTCGCAAGAGTGTTTGTGTGCAACTCAGTGGTAACGAATCCATCTGCCAAGCAGGAGGCACAAGTTTGATCCCTGGGTCAGGAAGAGCCCCTGGAATAAGAAATGGCAACCTATTCCAGTATTCTTGCCTGGAAAATTCCACGGACAGAAGAGCCTGGCAGAGTACAGTCCATGGGGTCACAAAGAGACACAACGAGCACGCAGACACACACACTATAAAATAGCTTTTTTACAGTTTCTTGTAAAACCTATTTTTAATAGTTTTCCTACTTTCAGGCTATCATGGGACGGATCACTGGCACCTGAAAAATAGAAGACATGTGTAGGTAGCCTATATAACACATACAATGGAAATTTCATTCATAAGAAAGCTGACAAACTTATTTTTCAACATGTTCACTTTCAAAATAGCTTTCTAGGCCCTTGTTCACAATTTAAATGAAAATTCTGCTCAGATTCATCTCTGAAAGAGACACTTACTGAGCCATTAGTGTATACTGCACTTGTAATAGACAGCTAAAGGCCAATAGCACTGTTTTCAGCATTTTAGCCTCCACACAAATCATTTTAAAATACAAGCTCACTGATAAGAGCCTTGCCACACATTTAAAATGCATAAAACCATTCTGAAGTGGCCGATTAAGCCAGATTCAATTAGAAAATTACCATAACACATCTTTAAAGGTTTGAAAAATTCAACAAAACAGTGAACCAGAAAGTGTTTGCTCTTTTAAGAAACTGATTCAAGTCAACTTTCCTTGCAGTGAAAGAGTACGAGAATTAGGGACAGGAGAGAAAATACAAAGTCTCACTGAGGAAAAAAAAACTATATATTTCAAAGACCTAGAGCTAAATTATCTCTGCAAAATATGAATGCACAATTATTTAATGCAAAGACTACTGTTTTCAAACAAGCTGAGTGAGGAAAATCAGACAGAGAAAGACAAATATCATATGATATTGCTTATATGTGGAACGTATTGATAACAAATATGGCACAAATTGACTTGTAAAAAAGAGTCATGGATGCAGAAAATAAACTCATGGCTACTAGGGAGGAAAGGGAGAGGAGCAATAATTTGGGAGATTGGGATTGACATATACACACTACGATATGTAAAACAGATAATTAATGAAGACATAGTGTACAGCTGAGGTGGGGGGGCTGTACTCAGTACTCTGTAGTGGGTCTATATGGGAAAAAAATCTTTAAAACAGTGTATATATATATATACATACATATATATATTTACACACACACATAATACTTTAAATCAACTATACCCCAATAGCAATTTTTCAACCCAAGGTTTTTTTGGTGGGTATCTTGATGTCTAAATAACATTTGAGCATCTGACTATCCAAGTGGAAAATCAAAAAGTGGCAATATTAGCTGACTGCCTTTCTATTAACTTGTGTCTTCCAGCAATCAATACATTGGTCCACCATGACCCACAGTAAGCAACCATAAAATTTGAAGAAATAAATGGTTAACACCTCCATGACACTGTACTATCACAGTCATGTCACAGGCAATGATATCATCATTTCAAATGCATCCACTAAGATATTAATGCACTTGTCTATTGTATGCTGACTAGTACTCATGCTGTTTCAAAAGACATTTGTCATATTACCAACTCTCATATAAGACACTTATTTCCTAAATAACTTCAAGCCTTTTGTCCTACATCATTAATTTTCCTGGCAAGGTTAGTAATAAACTCTAAAAGACAGACTGAGGAAGACGTCATCTTACAAATATAAAATTTTAACAGATGAAAGCACACAAAATGAAGTTTTTTCTCTCTCAAAATTTTGATCACTTATTATTTGAGTCAAAAGTTTAATTGTTATCTCAAAGCCAAATGTCCTATATATACAACTTACTAGGCTTCAAATGTAGCAATACATGGTTTAGCCTCAAAGTGATGGAAAGGACCATTTTCTCTAAGGCTGTGAAAGATGCTACCTAGAACTTTATAGTGTTTGGCTTGCAAAGTCTTAATTGGTCATGCAATTTATAATTCTATTTAAAAGTTATTTTAAAGCTGAAGATGATTTATGCACAAACATGTAAATGCTGTTGAACAACATACAAACATTCATAGTTAGATGATGGGAAAAACAACTAATTTTCATTTAAAACTTATACTTTACCAAGTGCTTCACTTGTATCATATTTAATCTGTAAAAGTTAAAGATAGGAAACTGAGAATCTCAGAGATAATACAGACATACGAATGGACTGAAAGCAGGATTTGACTCTAAAATCATATTTGTACTATGCCTTATTCTCATTCACAAATTCTTCATTCAGTATTAATAAAATTAAAAGTTAGTCAAGTGGCTAAAACAACATGCAGATTTTAAGACACATGGAATGATTCTTCCTCCTTTATTAGAACAAATTGTTTGTATGGCACAATAGTGGGATATATTGCTGTAAAGCTAGTTTGAGACCAGATAGCAAAGGACTTTGGATGTTTGGGTAACATGCAACATTAAAGGTCAGGGACTCTGACTTTTAAATATATTTTGCCATTATAGATATGTATGAAAATGACTTACTTTAATTTAAATACACACTGCTATATATTGAACCCTGGCTAAAAACTCCTAAATCAGAATCTCTAGTACCAATGCCTTAGTTTAAAAATTATGTGGAAAAAACAAAGCAGTGAATTTTTGAACAGGTAGGATTATACTGTAAGTCATTAAAATAATATGACCAAGGGATTTACAAAATAAAGGAGTAAAGGGCTTGAGCAACTATAACGTGCTAATCAGTCCTTTCCCACATCTGGAACACTTCCCTTTTCCTTTAGTTCTCTTATAATGCTTAGATCAGTCTCACTAATTCATTGTCTATATTAAACATCTAGTCTACATGATATATCATGGGTAGAAATGTAAATAATATGTAAGCCGATCTTCTAGAAGTTTGTAAAAAAGTAGAGGAAAATGCAATTTTTAAATCTACAGGGTGATTAATGCTAAGATGGAAACTTCAACAGAGTGTAGTGACAAGTCTAAGGAGAGAGTGCTAAATTCTATCATCGTGGCCATCCAAAGCATCATAGAAAGGTGTATACTGGAGTTACACACTGAAGTTTGAGAGGTGCTTTGTAAGAAAACAGGGATATGGGTATACTCTTATACAACAGGATATTCAGAAGTTATGAATAGTCAGTTGAACTCTTTGAATCCCATTACAATGGAAGCTTATACTTTAATCAGAGTTTGCTCAAACTCATGTCCACTGAGTCTGTGATGCTAACCAACGATCTTCTCCTCTGTTGTATCCTTCTCCTGCCTTTAAAGTTTCACAGCATTAGGGTCTTTTCCAATGAGTTGGGGGTTTTTGCCAGTAAAGTAATCAATTTCTGCTTTTTAATACACTGTCTAGGTTATTCATAACACTTTTCTTATATTTTCTGCATATCTGAGGTTACTGATATTTCTCCTGGCGGTCTTGATTACAGCTTATGCTTCATCCAGCTGGGCATTTCACACGATTTACTCTGTCTGCATAGAAGTTAAATAAGCAGGGTGACAATATACAGCCTTGGTGTACTTTTTTCCCAATTTTGAACCATTCTGTTGTTCCATGTCTGGCTCTAACTGTTGCTTCTCGACTTGTGCACAGGTTTTGTAAGAGGCAAGTAAGGTGGTCTGGTATTCCCATCTCTTTCAGAATTTTCCACAGTTTGCTGTGATCTCTGGGTCAGGAAGATCCCCTGGCAACCCACTTCAGTATTCTTGCCTGGAGAATCCCATGGACAGAGGAGCCTGGAGGGCTAGAGTCCATAGTGTCACAAAGAGTTGGGCACAACTGAAACGACTCAGCATAAGCACAAGCCCACACAGTCAAAGGCTTTAGTGTAGTCAATGAAGCAGAAGTAGATGTTTTTCTGGAATTCTCTTGATTTTTCTATGATCCAATGGATGTTGGCAATTTGATCTCTGGAAGTTCCTGGTTCACAAACTGTTGAAACCTAGCTTGAAGGATTTTGAGCATTACCTTAGAAGTTAGGATAACATCTCAAAGATTGAGGTGGTGATATGTAGCAAGATATATAATTAGAGAAATAAGTACACATAAGAATCCCTGAATGATACACTGGATCAGGCTTCAACAGTCCGCGAACTGTGAACTTCCAGATGAACAAGCTGGATTTAGAAAAGGCAGAGGAACCAGAGATCAAATTGCCAACATCCACTGGATCATCATAAAAGCAAGAGAGTTCCAGAAAAACATCTAATTTGCTTTATTGACTATGCCAAAGCCTTTGACTGTGTGGATCACAACAAACTGTTGGAAGATTCTTCAAGAGATGGGAATACCAGACCACCTGACCTGCCTCCTGAGAAATCTGTACGGAGGTCAAGAAGCAACAGTTAGAACTGGACGTGGAACAACAGACTGGTTCCAAATCGGGAAAGGAGTACCTCAAGGCTGTATATTGTCACCCTATGTAATTAACTTATATGCAGAGTACATCAGGTGAAATGGTGGACTGGAGGAAGCATAAGCTGGAATCAAGATTTCTGGGAGAAATATCAATAATATCAGATATGCAGATGGCACCACCCTTATGGAAGAAAGTAAAGAGGAACTAAAAAGCCTCTTGATGAAAGTGAAAGAGGAGAGTAAAAATGTTGGCTTAAAACTCAACATGCAGAAAACTAAGATCATAGCATCTGGTCACATCACTTCATGGCACATAGATGGGGAAACAATGGAAACAGTAAGAGACTTTACTTTTTGGGGCTCCAAAATCACTGCAGATGGTGAGTGCAGCCATGAAATTAAAAGGCGCTTGTTCCTTGGAAGAAAAGCTAAGAACAACCTAGACAGCATATTAAGAAGCAGAGACATTACTTTGGCAACAAACGTCCATCTAGTCAAAGCTATGGCTTTTCCAGTAGTCATGTATGAACGTAAGAGTTGGACTATAAAGAAAGCTGAGTGCCGAAGCATTGATGCTTTTGAACTGTGGTGTTGGAGAAGACTCTGAGAGTCCCTTGGACTGCAAGGAGATCCAACCAGTCAATCCTAAAGGAAATCAGTCCTGAATATTCATTGGAAGGACTGAGGCTGAAGCTGAAACTCCAATACTTTGGCCACCTGATGTGAAGAATTGAGTCATTGGAAAAGACCTTGATGCTGGGAAAGATTGAAGGCAGGTGGAGAAAGGGACAACACAGGTTGAGATGGTTGGATGGCATGACCGACTCGATGGAGATGAGTTTGAGTAAGTTGGTGATGGACAGGGAAGCCTGATATGATGCAGTCCACAGGAACACAACTGAGTAAACAGTTGGACACAACTGAGATTGAACTGAACTGTAAGCAAAGGGAAACAAAGAGATGATTCAAGATGAGATTTTCTGTCTGGGGACGATCAGTTAGAACATTTGAAATACACCAAATGATGGTTGTCAAGCCTACACTGCCAGTAGCAGTGATGATACTGGGAACCATTATTTCCAAAATCTTCATTCTCCGAGGTATCATTCAGTTGACAGTCATATCTGCCTCAGATTATAAGAGGCGAATATGTAACTTATGTTTTGTTTATCTTTCATCAATCTTATGTCAATTTAATTTTCAGGAAATAAAACTTGCCTAATTTATTATTGGGCAGTTATGTCTATTTTCTCATCATATGTTACCTTTCAGATCAGTATAACATAAAGAACTGTCAATATTATTTTTGACCAGTTCAACCTTTTCAGGTTTGAACTCACCCTTCAGAAATGTGTGTTGTGGTATCTTATCTTGAAGAAGACATGCAAAACAAATGTAGTGTCCTCAAAGTCAGAATGTCTTTTTTTAACTTCACCCTGAGTCAGCATGCACAATGCAGCAGTAGTGAAGAAAAATGTGTCGTTGAGGTGGCAGCTTAGATACCTTTGTGACTGGCATGAAAATCATAACCCTTCCAACCCAGTAGAACATAGACACAGGGTGAAAGCCAATGAAATATGTCTTCACTGGGCTGTTCTAATATTTAACAAATATATGTCATCATGGTAATCGTTCATTGAAATTCCTTAAACAATTGGTTTAGACATATTTTGTTGTTATAACTAAAAAGCCACACATAATCATGATTCTCACCTACAAAATAAACATTAAATATATGCTGAACACATTCTAGTAAGTTAGTTAAGTAAGTAACCTTGAAAGTTCCTTTTAAAGAAAAAAAATTCAAAGAAATGATATCCCAGAACAGAGATCACATCCCATTTGGTGTTATATTTTGATCCTTTTTGGTGTTATACTTTGTCTCCTGTGGAGGTTAATAATAATTACTAACTTGCTTATCTGTTGAAGAGAGTCTTTTCTTTCCCATTGATTTTTGAGCAATCAGTTTTTTTTAAAGTAATTTTGCATAATTGCATTAACTGCTATTGTTTTGAAATTTAATCAACTTATAATTGCTAAAAATCTCAATTCTCCTTTTGGCTAATAAAAGAAATTTTGCTATGCTATACGGTTAATTAACAAACCAACAAATGTAGGAAAGAGAAATGCACAAAAACCTTACTTCTTGAAAACTGTTGTTGCATACAAAGTGTATAATTATCACTTGTAGTTAATTATCATTTTGTATATATTTATCTTTTCAGAATATAGAAGCTATTATTTCTCATTAGGATATGTTTTCTGCCTATGGCAGTGAATTAAGGGAAGATTTAAGGAAAACACACAAAAACAAAATACTTTTCAGCATGATTCTTTTATGGCAGTAGTTCAAAATGATTTACCAAGTACTTTTGAAGTAGGCTCTCACATTGCCAGTGGTAGAGCACAGATATTAGATATATTTGAACCAGGGAAACTTTGGCTTATGGACAGTACACAACTGAGGACATATCAAAAGCTGAATACCTCTAAAACCTTAATGGAGCCTCCTGAAATAGAACATTTTTTTCAGAGGCTAGATAGACCACACTGTTCTCTGAATGTGAAACATTTAAGAAAGGTTCTGAAAAACTGCATTAACTTTCTGTTACTAATTTGCAAGGAAAATGATTTTCTTTTGCCATCCTGCACCTTTTGTTTTATACCTTCCCATGTAACAGCCACCAGACTAAGATTTTCTCTTATTTTATATAAACAAGTGACAAAACAGAGCATCAAGCTATTTTTAAAAATCAATTTCTTCTGGAAGAAATTTATTTTCATTTCATACTTCAGATAACATGATCAAAAGCTTGAAGTCACCTGACTTTCTTACTATGTATTAAGCCCTTAAGAAAAGGTAAGAGTAGATTTCTATGTGCCACCTTTTGCTTTCAGATAGATTGAATTTTTTTTTAACTGTTGTGTTCAGTTTGTTACCTGAAGATTTCCTTAGTTATTCTGAAAGCTATATTTTATCTCAGATTTGTACAGATGGTAATTTAATTAAATAAGCCTATTAAATTACTGTATCAATTTATTTTTTTTCTTTTTATTGAACAGATACTAGTAATGTTACTTGATAGGAAAGGTACTTCCATAATACTTTCAATGAATTAAATTTATAATTTTGCTATTGATTGACTTTGCTAGATGTATTTATCTTTTTTGCCCATATTGACTCAAGTGCAAAAAGAATACCTGTGAAAATAATCCCCTCAATGGTTTTCAATCTCACATCACACAAAGAAATACTCAGCCACCTGTGAAAAGACTCCACTTTCTGCACTACACAAAGTCCTATCTTAAATGTAGATAACTAATAAACTTGTTGAAAAAAAAAGAGTTATTTAAACAAAACAGGTATCTCAGACCATCTCATTTCATCATTACTGTGTATTCAGTTGTCTGAGTATTAACCATGTAGTATCTCTTCAGCCTCACTCAATAAAAAAGGTTCAAGTCACTGGACTTACAATTCTGACTAGTTATTTTCTATTAAATTTAGTATTTTGAGGCTGGATATAATGGAAATGGGAGGTTACTCTAGTTTCAGAAAGATAGTGAATATATAAGAAAATATATTTTTTTAAGTAACATAAGACTACAGAAAGATTAAATTAGACATTTTAACTTTTATCCATTACTTCCTGTATACTCCAGCATTCTCAGGATGACATGATATAAAATAAACAATCAGAATCCCCCTTCAATTCCTTTCATTCAACCTCAAATACAGCTTCATCCAATTAAATAATAATGAAAACCTCCACAAAACTCAAAACTGCATCTTATGCTCAATACACATTTCTCCTCAATAGAAAGACAAAAAAGCAAGTCAAACTAAATTACAGTCCTGACCCATGAATATATGCATGCTAATTTAATTAATTAGAAAGCAATATTGTTAAGGTATGATACAGTCTTATTTTGATAATGTGCTAAAGTAAATAAAATAGAGCACTTTAAATAGTGTATGTTTTGATCAATGTTTGATTTTCTGAAGCAATTACATTGAAAAACTTAATAAGTTTTAAGTTACATTAGGTATAGGTGTATTACACCTTGAAAAAATCTTCAAGTCTATCTTTTCTTTGTGAAAATAGCTGTTCTAGTGTTTAAAGTTCAGAACAGGAGTATCAGGCTTTTCCAAGCACCTCCTTATATTGGCTGATTTGTTTGCTGCTGAAGCAATACACATTATGACACTTGAGGCTACGTTAAGTCCAGAAATATCAAACAACTAAAAAACTAAGTCATTTTTTCATTTTTATACATATCTGTATTTAAAAGTAAATCAGATCTATATATTTCTGCTGCTATAATTTAGCTATCACAAATATTATTTGACAAGGGTTATAGGATCCACATAAGCTTTCTGAGTACTCTTATATGCCTCTCATATTTGAAACAGAGAATTGTTATACCTATAGGTAGATAACCCATAGGTCAGTTATTTTTATAGCAGATAAATTTATAACCCATAAATCTGAGTTCACCTGAAACTAGTAAGCAAATCATTCAATCTCACGGTAATCCAAGTCTATGCCCTGACCGATAACGTTGAAGAAGCTGAACTTGAACAGTTCTATGAAGACCTACAAGACCTTTTAGAGCTAGCACCCAAAAAAGATGTTCTTTTCATTATAGGGGACTGGAATGCAAAAGTAGAAAGTCAAGAAACACCTGGAATAACAGTCAAATTTGACCTTGGAGTACAGAATGAAGCAGGGCAAAGACTAATAGAGTTCTGCCAAGAGAACGCACTGGTCATAGCAAATACTCTCTCTCAACAACACAAGAGGATACTCTACACATGGACATCACCAGATGGCCAACACCGAAATCAGATTGATTATATTCTTTGCAGCCAAAGATGGAGAAGCTCTATACAGTCAGAAAAAACAAGACTGGGAGCTGATTGTGGTTCAGATCATGAATTCCTTATTGAGAAATTCAGCCTTAAATTGAAGAAAGTGGGGAAACCACGAGACCATTCAGCTATGACCTAAATTAAATCCCTTATGATTATACAGTGGAAGTGAGAAATAGATTTAAGGGACTAGATCTGATAGACAGAGTGCCTGATGAACTATGAAATGGAGGTTCGTGACATTGTACAAGAGACAGGGATCAAGATCATCCCCAAGAAAAAGAATGCAAAAGAGCATAATGGCTCTCTTAGGAGGCCTTACAAATAGCTGTGAAAAGAAGAGGAGCAAAAAGCAAAGGAGAAAAGGAAAGATATTCCCATTTGAATGCAGAGTTCCAAAGAATAGCAAGGAGAGATAAGAAAACCTTCCTCAGTGATCAGTGCAAAGAAATAGAGGAAAATAATAGAATGGGAAAGGCTGGAGATTTTCAAGAAAATTAGAGATAACAAAGGAACATTTCATGCAAAGATGGGCTCGATAAAGGACAGAAATGGTATGGACCTAACAGAAACAGAAAATATTAAGAAGTGGTGGCAAGAATACACAGAAGAACTGTACAAAAAAGATCTTCATGATCTAGATAGGTCACTCACCTAGAGCCAGAAATCCTGGAATGTGCAGTCAAGTGGGCTTTAGGAAGCATCCCTACGAACAAAGCTAGTGGCAGTCATGGAATTCCAGTTGAGCTATTTCAAATCCTAAAAGATGATGCTGTGAAAGTGCTGCACTCAATATGCCAGCAAATTTGGAAAACCAGCAGTGGCCACGGGACTGGGAAAGGTCAGTTTTCGTTCCAATCCCAAAGAAAGCCAATGCCAAAGCATGCTCAAACTACCTCACAATTTCATTCATCTCACACACTAGCAAGTAATGCTCAAAATTCTCCAAGCTAGGCTTCAGCAATATGTGAACAGTGAACTTCCAGATGTTCAAGCTGGTTTTAGAAAAGGCAGAGGAACCAGAGATCAAATTGCCAACATCCTTTGGATCATTGAAAAAGCAAGAGAGTTCCAGAAAAAAAAACATCTATTTCTGCTTTAGTGAATATGCCAAAGCCTTTGAATGTGTGGATCACAACAAACTGTGGAAAATTCTGAAAGAGATGGGAATACCACATCACCTGAACTGCCTCTTGAGAAATATGTATGCAGGTCAGGAAGCAACAGTTAGAACTGGACATGGAACAACAGACTGGTTCCAAATAGGAAAAGGAGTATGTCAAGGCTGTATATTGTCACCGTGCTTATTTAACTTATATGCAGAATACATCATGAGAAACGCTGGGCTGGATGAAGCACAAGCTGGAATCAAGATTGCTCTGAGAAATATCAATAACCTCAGATATGCAGATGATACCACCCTTATGGCAGAAAGTGAAGAATTTAAAGAGCCTCTTGATAGAAGTGAAAGAGGAGAGTGAAAAAGTTGGCTTAAAGCTCAATGTTCAGGAAACCAAGATCATGGCATCCAGTCCCATCAATTCATGTCAAATAGATGGGGAAACAGTGGAAACAGTGGCAGACTTTATTTTGGGGGGCTCCAAAATCATTGCAGATGGTGAGTGCAGCCATAAAATTAAAAGGCGCTTACTCCTTGGAAGGAAAGTTATGATCAACCTAGACAGCATATTAAACAGCAGACATATTACTTTGCCAACAAAGGTCTGTCAGGTCATGTATGGATGTGACCGTTGGACTATAAAGAAAGCTGAGCACCGAAGAATTGATGCTTTTGAACGGTGGTGTTTGAGGAGACTCTTTAGAGTCCCTTGGACTGCAAGGAGACCAACCAGTCCATCCTAAAGGAGATCAGTCCTGGGTGTTCATTGGAAGGACTGATGTTGAAGCTGAAACTCCAATACTTTGGCCACCTGATGTGAAAATCTGACTCAGTTGCAAAGACCCTGATGCTAGGAAAGATTGAGGGCAGGCGGAGAAGGGGACGAAAGAGGATGAGATGGTTGGATGGAATCACCCACTCAATGTACATGAGTTTTGGTAGACTCCATGAGTTGCTGATGGACAGGGAGGCCTGGCATGCTGCAGTACATGGGGTCGCAGAGTCAGGCGAACTGAGCAAGTAAACTGAACTGAAACTAGTAAAATACGCTTCCAGTGAGATGAGTTTCTGCAGTGAATGCAAAAGTCACCGCTGCTCATATTCACCTCTTAGTTCAGAAAGCTACATTTAGAATCAAGCATACATATCTAAACATAAGGATATTTTAAAAAGCTTTAGACTGAGATACTACTTCCAAATCCAGGTTTGTTCATATCATTTCCATTCATTCATAAGTGGAACTATGTCTTTTCATTTGGGAATGATATCTTCTAGTGAAGTCATCAAGATAGGACACAGATCATTTCTGACTTCAATGACCCTCACAGGAAGATCAACTAGCAACTATCCATAGTTGACAACAGAGACCAAAAAGGACTGCATTAGAGGGGTAAGAGGAGTGGCTATACTCTGACTATATCACCTCTCCCTCAGGCTAACACAACACCACAGCAAAAGGGTCCCCTATGAACTCTCTAGTTCCACCAGTGTGGAAAAGCCCATCAAGGACATCCTGCTCCTCCAGCATTGTGGGTCACTTCTTGGGAGGTCCACTCAGGTTTGCCCCTATAGGGATTAAGATAGGAATCTTTAAAGGTTCTAATTGGAGATCAGATTGTGATGCAGAAGGGGGATGGGGCTTATAGCTACCAACATTCAGACCTTGGCAGACAAAGTAGCACCCAAACAGAAATCTTAAAGAGTGGCTTTGCCTACCCATAGAGCAAAGATGGTAGCTGTTTCTGACCAGGGTACCCAGTATGCAGTTCAGCCTGATTTCAGACCCTAAACATTGAATCTGCTCTACTTCCTTGCCCAGGTAGCAAACTGATTCACATGCTTACTGGTGATTGCAAGCCTCAGCCCTGTCCAACCAGAAAACCTAACCAAAGCACCTAGAAAGCTGTGTAACCCATATTACACTTACAGTGGCATATGAGGAGAGAGCCCAGTCAGTGGCTTTGTCCATCTGCAGGGCAAAGTCAATGGTCCTAATCAGCAAAGGAACAATTGTACAATTCTGCCTGCATGGGGTTCCCAAACTATGAGCCACACCAGCCTTGACACCTGTTCTATCACCTGGCTCAAGCACTGAAGCTAGTTCATAGCCTTGTCTACACTGTATCGAGTTTTGCCTAAGTAGAAAGCCTGACAGAGAATCTAGGCAACCGTGGAGCCCATGATACAAAGCAGTTAGGCATGGAAAAGATAAAACACATCATAACTGGAAAGAAAGAAGTAAAGTTTCCTCTATTTGCAGAAGACATGATTTTATATACAGAAAAATCCAAAGACTCAACCAAAAGTTGTTAGATATAATCAATGAATTCAGTTGGTGGGTACAAAATCAGTAGTAAATTATCTGAAAAATACAGAGGAAACAATCTCATTTACAATAGCATTAAAAAACAATCAAATACATAAGAATAAATTTAACAAAGGAAGTGAAAGATTTCTACACTGAAAAGTATAAGACTTTGATAAAGAAAAATCATGTATTCATGGATTGGAAAAATTAAAGCTATTAAAACGGCCATACTAGTCAAACCAATCTACAAAATGAATGCAATCCCTATCAGTATTCCAGTGGCATGTTTTACAGAACTAGAAAATACAATTCTAAAATGTGTATAGAATTACAATGGATCATTAATAGCCAAGCAACCCTGAGAAAGAACAAAGCTGTAAGCAGTTTCTAATTGCAAACAATAGGACAAAGATCGGAGAAGGCAATGGCATCCCACTCCAGGACTTTTGCCTGGGAAACCCCATGGAAGGAGTAGCCTGGCAGGCTGCATCCCACAGGGTCGCACAGAGTTGGAGACGACTGATGCGACTTAGCAGCAGCAGCAGCAGGACAAAGATATGAAATTAAAAGACATTTTCTCCTTGGAAGAAAAGCTATGACCAATCTAGACAGTATATTAAAAAAACAGAGACATTACTTTGCCAACAAAAGTCCGTCTAGTCAAAACTAAGGTTTTTCCAGTAGTCATGTATGGATGTGACAGTTGGACTATAAAGAAAGCTGAGTGCCAAAGAAATGATGCTTTTGAACTGTGGTTTTGTAGAAGACTCTTGAGAGTCCCTTGGACTGCAAGGAGATCCAACCAGTCAATCCTAAAGGAAATCAGTCCTGAATATTCATTGGAAGGACTGATGCTGAAGTGAAGCTCTAATACTTTAACCACCTTATGCAAAGAACTGAGTCATTGGAAAAGACTCTGATGCTGGGAAAGATTGAAGGCAGGAAGAGAAGAGGACAACAGAGGATGAGATGGTCAGATGGCACCACTGACTCAATGGACATGAGTCTGAGTAAGCTCCGGGAGTTGGTGATGGACAGGGAAGCCTGGTGTTCTGCAGTCCACGGGGTTGCAAAAGAGTTGGACATGACTGAGTGGCTGAACTGAACTGAGGACAAAGCTATGGTAGTCAAAACAGTAGGGCAATGGTATAAAAACACACATAACAAAGGAACAGAATCAAGATCCCAGAAATAAACCCCTCCATGCACTTCCAAGTAATATTTGACAAAGAAGCCAAGAATATTCAATAGAGAAAAGATAGTCTCTTCAATAAATGATGCTGGGAAAAGAGGATATTCACATGCAAGAGAATGAAGTGAAACAAAACCATTATCTTTCACCTATCACAAAAATTAACTCACAATAAGTTAAAGACTTAGGTGTAATACCTTAAATGATAAAACTCCTAGAAGAAAATGTAGGGGAAAAGTTTATCATGAATCGCCACAATGATTATTTGGATATAATTCTTAAAGCTCAAGAAACAAAAGCAAAAATAAACAAGCAGGACTACATTAAACTAAAAATTTCCTGCAGAGCAAAATGAATAATAAAAAAAAAATGAAAAGTTAACCTGAAATGGGAGAAAATACTGGCAAATCACACATAAAATACAGGGTTATTTATCCACAATATATAACCAACTAAAATAACTCAATAGAAAAAATAATAACTTTTTAAAACGTGCAAATGTTCTGAATAGATAATACACATAGAAAATATTCAAAAGACCTACAGCCACCAATTAAAAGCTGCTCAAGAACACTCATTATCAGGGAAATGCAAATCAAATCTACAATGAGATGTCACTACATACCTCTTAGTATGGCTGTCATCAAAAAGACAAAAGATGATAAATATGGACAAGGAGAAAAGGGTTTCCTTGTGCACTGTTGGTAGGCATTGGGAATGCAAACTAGTATAGTCACTATGAACAACAGTATGGAAGTTCCTCAAAGAAAATTAGAACTACCCCATGATCTTGTAATTCCATTCTGCATATATACCTAAAGGAAACTGAAATCATTATCTCCAAAAGATAACTGCATCTTGAACATTCATTGAGCATTATTTACAACAGCCAAGTCTTGGAAACAACCCATGTCCATCAACAAACGAATGGATAAAGAAAACGTGTTGTGTATATGTGTATACACAATAGAATACTTAATCCATTTTAAAAATTGGATTGCTATTTTTTTCTATTAAGTATGAGTTTCTTGTATATTTTTGATATTAGAACTTTACCAGCCACAAAAAGAAGGAAATCCTGTCATCTGTAACAACATTAATGGATCTTGAATAAAATAGGTCAGACAGAGAAAGGTAGGTAGACTCTAATAAAATCAAACTTATGGAAACTAGATTGTTGGTTGCCAGAGGAAGGGGGTAGAGGGCCACAGAGTAAAAGCCTCCAGTTATAAGCTAAATATATGCTGGGGATGTAATGTACATAATGACAATAGTTAACGTATTGTACATATGGAAGTACTTACAAGGGTAAATCTTCAAAGTTCTCATCACAAGGAAAAAGTTATATTAATAACTATGTGTGTAAGGTTATGAATATTAACTAAAACTACTCTGGTAATCATTTTACAATAAATACATATATCAAATCAATATATTGTGTACCTTGTACAATGATACAACAAACATATCTCAATAAAACTAAAAAAGCTAATAATAGGGTGAACATTAATTTTATAAGTTTAAACAAAACTAATTTTTCATTATAGAATTATTTCAAATAAATTGAAAAGATTTTCAGATATATTCATGTTGTAAATATTTATAAATGATATTTCTTAGTAAATTATGCCTTCTTGGTATAACATTAATATTACATATATTTAAGCCTTTTTTGTGATAAAAGAGACTAATAAAACTGACCAAGAGGCCTCGGTGTCCCCTTAAGCTTGACTGTATTTTACACCGACTTCTAAGCTCTAGTCTTTAACCTTTCTTAGAACATTTACTCAAACCCCCCCCCAAAAAAAAAACTTGTCAATTCTCTCTCTGCCCCATTCAGATGTATATAAATCTTTTCAGGTTCTTATAATTTTACCACCCAGGACTGTCATTCTCAAGTACTTGGGGGATGAGACATCTCTTTGAGAAGGAATGTTAAGGTAGATACCACCCCATCTCCCTCTTTCTGTTGAAAGGAACATGTTGGTGCCTACATCCAGTGGGTACCTAGCTATAAGTTGTAAAATCATCTCTTCTCACAGGTATATAGAAAAGTTTACTTTTTCTTTGATTAAAGTCAGTCAGCAAGCTCAGATGGCCCTTGTACTGTGATCTTTAAAATTCTCCTGTATGTATGAGCAGACTGAGTTGAGACTGAGTCTTGGCCTCTCTTCCCTACTGCATGAGCTTTGATTAAATTCTCCTTGCCTGTTTAACGGGTGCAATTTCGCTATTATAATACCTTTTTAGAATACTACATTGCTTAATCTTCTCCCCTGACTCCATTATTGCTACATCTAGCTATGATAAAAGACAAACTCTTCTGTTTTTCATCATTCTGAAAAAAAAAGTCCTCTCCAGCAGAAAATTCAAAGCAATTGGAAGGGTGATGGGAAAATGATCAGTTTACCAGCTGCTCTTCAAATCAGGTGATCACTCTTTGGAGACATGCTTATATTTTAAATGTTGTGAATACCAAAATCATCCAGTTTACTGATATTCAAATTCAGTATAAAAGTAACCTCACAACAAGTACATTTTGGTAGTTTCCCATGACACTACTACTGCTACTACTATCATTAATAGCACCAGTAATAAAATTAAATATATCATCTATTATTAATGACCATTCTGTGACATGAACTGAATGTGTTTATATATCCAAAACACAAAATTTTACATAATATTTCAAAATCTAATAAAAATGTCACTGATAATACAAGACAAATTTTAAAGGATTTAAAGATATTTTTGTCTATATAATTATCCTACTTTAAATTTTAGCTCTTTATTTCATTAGTATGTCTAAAGGTTGCTACTGCTGCTGCTAAGTCGCTTCAGTCGTGTCCGACTCTGTGCGACCCCATAGATGGCAGCCCACCAGGCTCCGCCATCCCTGGGATTCTCCAGGCAAGAATACTGGAGTGGGTTGCCATTTCCTTCTCCAGTGCATGAAAGGGAAAAGTGAAAGTGAAGTCGCTCAGTCATGTCCGACTCTTAGCGACCCCATGGACTGTAGCCTACCAGGCTCCTCTGTCCATGGGATTTTCCAGGCAAGAGTACTGGAGTAGGGTGCCATTGCCTTCTCCGATGTCTAAAGGAGGGTTATATTAATCTTTTTCATTCTTTCCAAATGAGTCTGTTCCCTTTAGTCAGTATAGGAAAAATAAAATGAGCAACCATTGAAACACTTTATTACAAAACATATTTAAATAATTATTAATGGTTACATTTTTATTCCTTTTACTTTTTCAACAAAAATGATCTGAACAGACAGATTGTCAAAAAAGATACACAGGAGGCAAATAAGCATATGAAAAGTCATACATCATCAGGGAAATAAATAAAACAGCAATGAGATACTATACATCTATTAAAATGGCCAAAAATCTAGAACACTCTCAGGTCCAAATGCTGGCTATAATGTGGAGTCATAGGACCTTTCATTTACTTCTTATGGAAACAAAAAATGGCAAAGTCCCTTCAGAAGATTATTTTGGAAGTTTCTTATAAAACTAAATATAATCTTACTTTATGATCCAGCATTCACACTCTGGTGTTTACCAAGAGGAACCGAAAACTTATGTCCACACAAAAACTGCACACAGATATTTATAATAGTTTCATTCATAATTGTCAAAACTCAGAAGCAAGATGTCCTTCAGGAGATGAATAGATAAATAAACATCCAGATAGTGGAATATTCAGTGCTACATGAAATAAGCTATCAAGTCATGAGTCATGAAAACACATGGATGAAACAAATGCATATTAATAAACGAAAGAAGCCAAGGTGAAAATGTGACATAATATACAATTCCAATCATATGACATTCTGGAAAGTCAAAATTATAGAGACAGTAAAAAGATCAATGGTTGCTTGTGGTTAGGTGGGAAAAGTAAACAGTGCACAGGAAATTTTTAGGGCAGTAAAACTACAGCTATACTATAATGGTAAATACATACGTATCATTATATATTTGTCCAAATCCATAGAATACATAATACCAGTAAGGTAAACACTTTGGAATTTGGTTGATTTTTTTAAAGTAAATGATTAAACTATGTTTTATACGTATGTCCTCATCATTTTAGAAAACATACAAAATAAAGTATCCAATAAAAATTACGTTAATGCATTTTGAATAAATTTTACTTTCTAGTAACATCGATATTAAGCTACAGATAAGAGTACAATAGAACAAAAATGGTAGACATATAATAGTATCATTAAGGAATTATAAACCATGATGTACAAAGGGTTACATTCCTTATAATTTTGTAGTGGGCTGAATGGTGGTCTCAAAAAAGATATTTTCATGTTCTAATATACAATGCTTGTGAATACTACCTTATACGATGAAAGAGTATATCTTATCTGGTGAAACATGACAATAAGTTAAGGATTTTGAGATAAACAATTTCAGCTAATTATTCAGGTGGGCAATAAATACAATGACTAACAAAAAAGGAATCACCAGAGATTAGACAGATGAAAGAGTAGGAGGCAACATGACCACAAAGGCAGAGATTTGGAGTGATGTATGCATAAGTCCTGGAATGTTGACAGTCAGCCGAAGCTAAAAGAACCTCTAAAGAAAGTATGAACATTGGGGTACACGCGTCTCTTTCAATTCTGGTTTCCTTGGTGTGTATGCCCAGCAGTGGTATTGCTGGGTCATATGGCAGTTCTATTCCTAGTTTTTTAAGGAATCTCCACACGATTCTCCATAGTGGCTGTACTAGTTTGCATTCCCACCAACAGTGTAAGAGGGTTCCCTTTTCTCCACACCCTCTCCAGCATTTATTGCTTGTAGACTTTTGGATAGCAGCCATTCTGACTGGTGTGTAATGGTACCTCATTGTGGTTTTGATTTGCATTTCTCTAATAATGAGTGATGTTGAGCATCTTTTCATGTGTTTGTTAGCCATCTGTATGTCTTCTTTGGAGAAATGTCTGTTTAGTTCTTTGGCCCATTTTTTGATTGGGTCATTTATTTTTCTGGAATTCAGCTGCAGGAGTTGCTTGTATATTTTTGAGATTAACTGTTTGTCTATTGCTTCGTTTGCTATTATTTTCTCCCATTCCGAAGGCTGTCTTTTCACCTTGCTCATAGTTTCCTTTGTTGTGCAAAAGCTTTTAATTTTAATTAGGTCCCATTTGTTTATTTTTGCTTTTATTTCCAATATTCTGGGAGGTGGGTCATGGAGGATCCTGCTGTGATTTATGTCGGAGAGTGTTTTGCCTATGTTTTCCTCTAGGAGTTTTATAGTTTCTGGTCTTACGTTTAGATCTTTAATCCATTTTGAGTTTATTTTTGTGTATGGTGTTAGGAAGTGTTCTAGTTTCATTCTTTTACAAGTGGTTGACCAGTTTTCCCAGCACTACTTGTTAAAGAGATTGTCTTTTCTCCATTGTATACTCTTGCCTCTATTGAGATGGATGAAACTGGAGCCCATTATACAGAGTGAAGTAAGCCAGAAAGAAAAACACCAATACAGTATACTAATGCATATATATGGAATTTGAAAGATGGTAACGGTAACCCTATATGCAAGACAGAATAAGAGACACAGATGCATAGAATAGTCTTGTGGACTCTGAGGAAGAAGGTGAGGGTGGGACGTTCTTGGACAATAGCATTGAAACATGTATATTGTCATATGTGAAGTGGAACACCATTCCATGTTCTATGCACGGGACAAATGTTCAGGGCTGGAGCATTGGGATGACCCAGAGGGATGGGATGGGGAGGGAGGTGGGAGGAGGGTTCGGGAGGGGGAGCACATGTGAACTCATGGCTGATTCATGTCAATGTATGGCAAAAACTACTACAATATTGTAAAGTAATTAGCCCGCAACTAAAATAAATAAATTTATTAAAAAAAAAAAAGAAAGAAAAGAAAAGTCTCATATCAGCCTACAACAATGCTACAGACCAGAAGGCAAAAGAAATAGCCCTGTCCCATCCCTCCCTCCAGTCCCCTGTCATCTTAGCTCTGACTCCATCCGACCCTCCCACCACCAGAAAAATTCTCTCTTATCTACACTCACTCTTTCATCCCTCATCCAAGACACTCCAACAGTTCCTCCATAACCACTTCCCCACATCCACTGCTGACCAACAATATTTAGATAACCTTACCCGCTCCTGTCAAACATGTCAACGTATTAATCCCAATTCCAACCTTAAACCCACCTCCTTTCCAACCCATCAAATGTAAAAAAAAAAAAAAAAAGAAAAGAAAAGAAAGTATGGCTCTGCTCACATCTTGTTTTTGGACTTCTGGCCTCCAGAATTCTAAGAGAAAAAAATTAATTGTTGTTTTACACTACTGCATTTGTGATCTTTTGTTATAACGGTCTCAGTAAATGATACAATGCCCTACCAGATAAACTTCTTTTTCATATAGAGTCACATGAGGAATATGGCTTCTACTTGCCCAAACAGGAAATCTTTTTGTATTTCAAATTGGGAAGGGAAGGATAATAATCAGTGAGTATACCTATTTCCTAGAGTTTTGTAACAAAGTACCACAAATCACATGGTTTAAAACAATAGAAAATTATTTCTTCACAAGTTTGGAGACCAGACCAAAATCAAGAGGTGGGCATGATCATACTCTCTGTGATGGTTCTATGGGAGGAATTATTTCCTGCCTATTCCTATTTTCTGGCTCATCCTGGTGGGCCTCGATGTTTCTTGGCTCATATATGCATCATTCCAATCTCTGCTTCATTCTTTCCTCTGTTTGTCTCTGTGTTCAAATTTATATTCCTTATAAGGACACTGGCATTATTGGATTAGGTTCCACACTATTAATGTTATCTTCATTTAATTACATGTGTTGTTGTTGTTGGTCAATCTCTAAGTCATGTCTGATTCCCTGTAACCTCATGGACTGCAGCACACCAGGCTTCCCTGTCCTTTATTATCTCCTGGAGTTTGCTCAAACTCAAGCCCATGAGTCCTCATCAAGAGGCTCTTTAGTTCCTCTTTGCTTTCTGCCCTTAGTTTGGTATCATCTGAATATATGATGTTGATGTTTCTCCCAGAAATCTTGATTCCAGATTGTGTTTCAACCAGATGGATATTTCAAATGATGTATTCTGCAGAGAAGTAAAACAAGCACAGTGACAATATACAGACTTGACATACTCCTTTTCCTATTTGGAACCAGTCTGTTGTTCCATGTCCAGTTCTGTTTCTTCTTGGCCTGCATACAGGTTTTGCAGGAGGCAGGTTAGGTGGTCTGGTATTCCCATCTATTTAAGAATTTTCCACAGCGTGTTGTGATCTACACAGTCAAAGGCATTAGTGTGGTCAATGAAGCAGATGTTTTTTTCAGGAATTCCCTTGTGTTTCCTATGACCTGGTGGATGTTGGCAATTTAATCTCTGGTTCCTCTGCCTTTTCTAAATCCAGCTTCTACATCTGGAAGTTCTTGGCTCACATAGTGTTGTATGTGAAGGATTGAAGGATTTTGAGCATTAAAGGATTGAAGCCTAGATTGAAGGATTTTGAGCATCATTTTGTTAGCATGTGAAAGGATTGCAACTGTGTGGTAGTTTGAACATTCTTTGGCATTGCTGTTCTTTGGGGTTGGAATGAAAACTGACTTTTTCCGATAGTCCTGTGGCCACTGCTGAGTTTTTCAAATTTGCTGGCACTTTAACTGCTTCATCTTTTAGGATTTGAAATAGCTCAGCTGGAATTCCATCACCTCCACTAGCTTTATTCATAGTGATATTTCCTAAGGCCCACTTGACTTCACACTCCAGGATGTCTGGCTCTAGGTGAGTGATCACACCATCGTGATTATCTGGGTCATGAAGATCTTTTTTATACAGTTCTTCTGTGTATTCTTTCCACCTCTTCTTAATATCTTCTGTTTCTGTTAGGTCCATACTGTTTCTGTCCTTTATTGTGCCTATCTTTGTATGAACCATTCCGTTGGTATCTCTAACTTTCTTGGAGCGATCTCTAGTCTTTCCCATTCTATTGTTTTCCTTTATTTCTTCACATCGTTCACTTAAAAAGCCTTTCTTTTCTCTCCTTGATAGAAAACTCATAAAGTAGCCAAAAAATACAGGCTAAAAGAAACACTCTCTTTAGTATCAACTACTAGATTATTATTGTTGAGTCGCTCAGTCATGTCCAACTCTTTGCAACCCCATGGACTGCAGCACACCAGGCTTCTTTGTCCCTCACCATCTCCCGAAGTTTGCTCAAATTGATGTCCATCAAGTTGGTGATGCAATCCAACCAGATAGGGTAAAGATTATCCACCTTCTTGGTGGTGCTGGTTGCGTTAGTCATGTCGGAGTCTTTGTGACCCCATAGACTGTAGCTCACCAGGCTCCTCTGTCCATGGAACTTTCCAGGCAAGAATACTGGAGTGGGTAGCCATTTCCTACTCCAGGGGTTCTTTCCGACCCAGGGATCAAACCTGAATTGTTTGTGTCTCCTACATTGGCAGGAGGATATTTTTATTTTAATCACTGCACCACCTGGGAATCCCAACTTCCATGGTAGCTGTTGCTATTTTGTGCCACATCATCTGCTGTAGGCAATCACAATTTGTGGTACACAGTAATGGATTGTCCATTACTGCATCACTCTGAGTGATGTGACTTAGTGTACAACTTAAGTGTATAAGTGTTAATAGTCCTTTGACTTTGTCTATAATAAAATATTATGCTATCAATATAGTACTAGTTTAATATTTGTAATATTACGACCATGTTTCATAAGATAATGAAAATGAGAATCATAAATATACCTATGCAAGTGTTATACAGATATTGCCATAAATGAAGGCTAAGTAAATCTGCTACGTTTATGGAAGCTCATATGCAACTGGGTTAGGGAAGTATAACCAAGACAGAGCATATTGCACAATATACAGGAAGGAATTTGAGACTGGCATGATAGAGAAACAAATACCAAAAGTACACACAGGCACCAAAACTCACAGCTCTAGGACAACAAAGGCATGAACCTCTAAATCAAGCAAAGGGCTTTGTGTTCCATATAGACAATTATGCTCAATCACAAATAATGACAGCTGAATTATTTTGGATATACTACACAAACACATTATTCTATTTTTTTCCTTAACTATTCTATGAATCTGACTTAAGTAACATTGTCTGATTTGGAAATTAAAACTGGGGAAGAAGTGAGCATTTTGATATGAGATGGACTGGCCCGTTCTAACATGTAGCTGATTCCATCAGACATAATTATTTCTGTTGTGCATCAGGTGGTGTGTCAAATCAAAGCAACAACAAAACCTGACCCAGTTCTAACATATATGGTTGGAAAAATGCACTTTGATATCACCTACTCATACAAACATTTAATAAAACCACAGAAAACATAAAAGATTACTGATATTGTGTCCAAATACAAAGTAGACTTTGCCAATCAATGTGCATATTCAATAGATAGTGCAAATAAAAAGTCTAAAATTTCATTCAACTGTAGACTTCTTAACAAAGAAAATGCAAAGTCATACCTACTAAATGTTCTCCAAACTTTATAGCCTGTATGCTAAAATGGAGTGTGATTTGTGTACGTGTGATATCTAGGATATCATAACAAACATCTTTGGTTGTCTCAAAAGTTGCAGAATCACTTATTGATATATTTTGTACATTACAAAAATGTCAAAAGATAAATTTCTAGATCTGTACATACAAGACTGCTATCATTGTGGCTGGTCATAAAGATGTTAAAATGTGGGTCTGGCATGAAATCATATTTTCAAAGCATGAGGAAAGAAGAATGACCTTCTCTAATTTGAAAATGCACGGAGAATCAGAAAGGAGGAAAAATAAACTCAGTAAAAAGATTAAATATATATATATGCTGTTTCTTCAAAGAATCTGATAATCTTTGAAGTGGCTATAGTCTAGGAAAGAATGAAATGATTGCACAAGGGTGTCTGATGTTAGTGTAGGTCACAATATAACGTATACACTGAAAATGACTCATTTGGGGTAATAAGACTCTTTTAGATCTCATATATACAAATATCACTAGAAACGGGCAGGTGAGTTAAATAGAACTTTCTCAATTTCTTTATTAAGACTGTAACTTACTTAAAATCCAGTATCATTTTCAAGAGTTCAAATTATCTCCCTTCTCAAAACAAATTTCTTTGAAAAACAGAGGTTTAGCTAATAAAAACTTTCAATATGCTTTGTAGTATGTGAAAATAATGCACATTTTAAAACATGAATAGCCTATGATGAATAGACACAAAGAACACGATTAACAAACAGCTGGTCTACCAAAACAAGCCTGTAGATATAATGTGTATAGACATTTTCAGTGACATGGAAAGTGATTCCTGCAAGCCTAACTTGCTGGTGCTAGTAAGTAAAATCCTACAAATTGCACTCTCAAATGATTTTGTTGAGAGACTATAGCTGGAAATCATCACACTGGACTGACATCAGAAATCAGTGTACTGTGAGGTGGATAAGAGCTGAGCTACAAATCAAAATGAATTTTATGTTTGACTGAATTCAGTTTTACCACTACATAAGAGAAGAGTGTCCTAAATACTTTAGGTGGCTTAGAGAAGTATTATTAGAAAAGGAAACAAAGAGTAAAAATAGCCTACTGTATTACAGTATAGAAAGAAATATGTCATTAAATATAGGTAATATCGGTTTAATTAGCCAAATGATATCAAATAATCTTTTTTTCCTTGTGATAGCATGTAGTTTTTGGAGCAGCATTGAATTCACAGCAAAATTCAGGGGAAGTACAGAGAGTTCCCATATACCCTTTGCCCCAAAAGAAGCACAGCCTCCCACACTGACAACATCCCTCACCAGAATGGTACTTTTTTTTTTTTAATCAAGGAAGAACCTATACTAACACATCCTAATCAACCAAAGTCCATAGTTTGCATTCAGTTTCATTCTTCATGTAGTACATTCCTTGGATTTGGACAAATGTATAATGACATTTATCTATCATTATAATATCATATAGAGTATTTTCACTGCCCTAAAAATCCTCTGCCTATTCATCTTCCCTCACCAAACACTAGCAACTACTTATTTTTTACTGTCTCCATAGTTTTCCCTTTTCCAGAATGTCATATAGTCAGAATCATACAGTATATAACCTTTCAGATTGACTTATTTTACTTAGTAATATGCATTTAACTTTCATCCATGCCTTTTCATAACTTAATAACTAATTTTGTCTTATAGCTGAATAATATTCCATTGTCTGGATATACCATAGTTTATCCATTCACCTACTGAAGGACACATCTTGGTTGCTTCCAAGTTTTAGCAATTATGAATAATGCAGCTATGAACATTCTTACACAGGTTTTTGTGTGACCATAAGTTTTCAGTTCCTTTGGTCAAATACCAGGGAGTGCAATTGCTGGATTGTATGGTAAGAGTATGTTAGTTTTTCAGGAAACTGCTAAACTGTCTTCCATGGTGGCTGTACCATTTGCATTCCCAACAGCAAAGTAATAGAATTTCAGTTGTTCTGCCTTCCACAGCATCTGGTGGTGTCAGTGTTCCAGATTTTGGGAATTCTACTAATGTGCAATGGTATCTCACTGTTGTTTTAGTTTGCATTTCTTTGATAATATATGATGTGAGGCATCTCTACACACACCTATTGGTCATCTATATATCTTTTGCAGGGGGAGATGTCAAAGTCTTGGGCCCATTTTTTAATCTGATTTTTCATTTTTTTATGGTTGAGTTTCACAAGTTCTTTGTACATTTGGATCCAAGGTAGGCCTCAAAAACAAACAGAAAAAGTTCTTTGCATATTTTGGAAAGTAAGAATTTTAGAGGTGTGTATTTTGTAAATATTTTGTCCCACCACTGGTCTTATTAGTGTCTCTTCTGTATTTTTTTTTTTAATCTTACACTTATGTAACTTGAAAATATACAGTAACATAGCCTATCTAAGACAGAGTTTCAGTTCAGTTCAGTTCAGTCGTTCAGTCGTGTCCAACTCTTTGCAACCCCATGGACCGTAGCATGTCAGTCTTCCCTGTCCATCATGAACTCCTGGAGTCTACCCAAACTCATGTCCATTGAGTCAGTGCCATTCAACCATCTCATCCTCTCTCATCTCCCTCTCCTCCTGCCCTCAATCTTTCCCAGCAAGAGTTTAGGAAGAGTTTAAAAACATTCAGGCATGGGAGGACTTGACAATCATCTTTAGTGACAAACTACCTCCTGTATCATGTGACCTAGAATTTTACCATCCCTTGGCATACAATGGGGCTTCCTTGGTGGCTCGGATGATAAAGTATCCACCTACAATGCATGAGACCTGGGTTTAATCTCTGAGTCGGGAAGATCCCCTGGAGAAGGAAATGGCTACTCACTCCAGTGTTCTTGCCTGGGGAATTCCATGACCAGAGGAGCCTGATGGGCTACAGTCCATGGGGTTGCAAAGAGTTGGACACAACTGAGTGTAACACAGGCATAAATGAATAAAAATATTCATTTTTTATTCATACATTTTCACACACGCATTTCTCTGTGTATACACACAGGTGTAACGGCAATTTTTATATGAGATCAAAGCTGGAAACAATTTAAATGTCCAGAATTTTGGTGTTTATATAATACTATTCTGTTAAGAAAATGAGTGAACTGTATATGCAACAAAATGAATCTCACTTATATAATGCAAAGTGAAATAAGCCAGATACAAAAGAATGTAGATTAATAAAAGAGGTAAAATAAATTGTTATATTAGGTGACAGAAGTAAACGTTTAAACATATTTCTCTAGTTTTCTCACAGATATTATTAGTATAATTAGTCCTACTGTTAATTACTACTAATTGTCTCTGTTCATTGGCCCTATTTTTAAATAACAGCATTTATTTAACAGGAAACTAAATATATAGGTTAATATATAATATTAAACTCCACATTTTTATATTAAAGCATGAATATATGCATAATTATTTAATATATTATGTTGTCCTCCCCTCTTTTTTTTGGTCTGGTATGTCTATGTCTGAACTGGATCACTGAAAGTTGATTATCATAGCTTACAAAAAATACCTAAGAGAACAAACCAGGATCTACGGATTTCAGTCAGAGCTCCCTGGAGAATTTTGCCTAAGTGCTAAACTTTTTAGACTATAAAGCAGATGTTTTATAACTGAAATTTTTCTTACTATGTGAGGAGAATAATCTCACATATCTGCTGTATGATTATAGCCCAGAACATATCCTAAACAGGAAGGAAGGACCTGATGAGCTTCTCGTTCTCCTTCCAACTTCTTTGTGTCACTTGATTGCCTATATCCTTGAAATTATCAGAAAATCCTAAAAATGCTTAAGATTTCTAAATCTGTACGGGTTTTACAATGCAATCTTAAATGTCAACTCATTTATTACATATTAATTATACATGAAGTATATAAGTAGATATATATATTATTTATATATGCATGCAAATGCATTCATATATATTTATATATATATTTAAAAGTTCTATCATTTATGATTATTTTCTTACATAGTATACTACTCTATACTCACCAAATAATGAGTGATACAAGGATTATTTAGATCAACAGTAAATCGAAGATGTGTAAAAATCACATATAGCTAGTCTTATAAGTAGGAATCAAAAGTTTGTGATGAATAGGATTATGAAATTACAGACAGACTGAAGCATATTTAACAACTGATAATTTTTCAGGTACACATTGTAGTATGAAGAAAATATCAATGTGTGATAATGACTGGCAAGACAATATGATTATGCTGATAAAAGATCTCTCAAATTTATATTCTTTCTCTCTTTATCTGAACAAAGATGCAACTGGAAACATACACTCAGTTTTGAGGTTAGAAGCATAATGAAAGTAAAATTTATAAATACCATTTCTCCTGGTATAGGGTAAATTCCACACAATGGCTTCTGCATCGGACCTTGTGGAGATTAAATTCTGATATCCGCCATTGTAAACTTTGCTTTATGTTTTAACTAGTGAGCCTCAGTGACCATTAAATTAAGACTGAAAAAAATAATATTGACTCTTTGCGACCCCATGTACTGTAGCCCGCCAGGCTTCTTCACCCATGGGATTTTCTAGGCATGAATAGTGGAGTGAGTTGCCATTTCCTTCTCCAGGGGATCTTCCCAACCCGGGTATCAATCCTGGTCTCCTGCACTGCAGGCAAACTCTTTACCATCTGACTCACCAGGGCAGCCACATAAATTTGATATGATCTTTAAAATACACACTGAAAGAACTTGGAAGAGAGACTGAAACACAACAATAAGCTTTTATTTTTATTTTTGTTAATTAAACTTGAATAAAACAAAAAACCTGGGGCTTCCCTGGTGGCTCAGATGAGAAAGAATCTGCCTTCAATGCAGGAAACCTGGGTTTGACCCCTGGGTTGGGAAGATCCCCTGCAGAAGGGAATGGAAACCCACTTCAGTATTCTTGTCTGGAGAATTCCACGGATAGAGGAGCCTGGGGGTCTACAGACCATGGTGTCACAAAGAGTCGGACATGACTGAGTGACTGAACTGAACTGAGTACTAATGTCTTAGAAGTAGCTATGGCATAATTTGAAGAAATCCTTTTAGGGTAGTGCCATAACAAGTGGTTGACTGAAAAATAATGTTTCATGTTAAAGTAGAAAACTAAAACATCATATGTGGGATAAATATTAAGAAAGTTAAAACACAAAAATATTATTTTAAAGCAATGAAGAAGTGGTTAATGAAAAAGGCAACAAATATCTGGAATTTTTAGGTTACAAGACAATTTATATTTAGAACATAGCACATTATTAGGCTCATTAAGGGATTAAAAGATTAAAAGAAGCACACAAAGAACAATTTCCCCAGAACTTGAAAGATGCTGAGTGTCTAACTCTTAAAGAACAAAAGCTTTATTAAAGAAAATAGTAAATTAGAATATGAATATGTTTTATGTTTTCACAAAGTTATGATTATATTTTAATCTCTGTTAGTAATTACATTTTTAAATGCATTATTTAATTATATATAAAAATCAAATTCAGTATTCCAAGCAATTTGTGCCACTTACTAAAATCACTATAAAAATAGGAAAAAAGTAATGAAAAATAAAGCATAAAATTTTATTATAATTTTATTCTTAAATTTCTACCATTCTATGACTGCTTTCCTTACTGTGAAATTATAAACATGTAATTTGTGTTAAAGATGTATTTATGTTACTACTTTTTATCTCAAATAAAAAACATTGATAGTGATACAAATTTTATACTTCTCATATTTACTTTTTTAATACATATCAATAATTACTAAAATTAAAACTGGAGAAATATCCTAACCCTGTTCTTCTCCTTGTCCACGGAATTCTCCAGGCATGAATACTAGAGTGGGTAGCCATTTCCTTCTCCAGGGTATCTTCCCAACCCAGTGATCGAACCCAGGTCTCCTACATTGCACTCAGGTTCTTTACTGTCTGAGCCACTAGGGAAGACCTCTTTAGTATAAATGACTACTAGTTATGAAACAATATGGAAATGAAGGATGCCAAACCTCTTTACTTCATAGACTTTATAAAAAAAAAAAACTAGAACAATAAATAGCATACTTAAAGAAATATTAATGCATATATAAAGCCACTTATGAAATAAGAAAGTGAGTATAATTCTTTCATAGTAATTAATTGCAAAGGGAATATTGCGTAAGTAAACAAGCAGAATTAACTGGATAAAGCTGGGAAATTTTCCCAGAAAAGGACTTTGGTTAGATCTTAACCAAAGTTTTGTTTTGTTTTTTTTTTAAATCTGTTTTATATATGTACACATCAGGAGAGTTTAGAAGGTATGTACCTACATCTATAATAGAAGAATCTACTCTATCTCTCCAGTATCTCTTAACAATATCATAGAGCATTTGTCACAGAATTATTTTTTTATCTTACACTGATGCTTTTTGTTTGTTTCCCGCTTACTTAGCTGTAAAAATTGAGGTTATGGGGTCTTCATAAGTAGGTGCATATTAGCTGAACTACAGCAATTCAGGACGTAGATTGGAGAGACCATTTTGACTACCACAAACAAAATAGGTTTAGTTTGGAACCATTTCAAAATAAGAAACCAGATGAAGCTAAATATTTCAATGATGTATATGTAGAGAATTTGACATACTCATTAAGATAATGTTGCCCGTTTTGAGTTCACTGGATAATTATTAAAACAAAAAATTGCTTTTCCCATGAAGCACAAATTGTTTGCCAAATGGAAAGAATCTACTGAAAATGGAACTGATATTCTAAAATGACCTTCTATGATAATCAAATATTTTTACCTGCTTACATAGCTTGCATTTGGAATGGGGAATGACAATAAATTTCTTTAACTTTTTTCACTCAATACAAAGAGAAGAAGCTTGGTACAAAATAGAAATAGTAAGTATAAAAACAAAAACAGTAATCTTAGACAAATCTACAGTCTGTCTTAATATATTATTTTATAGGAGCCTTGATATTTGCAGTATGCCGCATTTGCTGAGCAGTAATTTAAGTCTCGAAAGGAACAAAAGTACTTTGCAAATTTAAATGCATCTCTTCAGGGACTGCTCTAACCACCACAAAAATAGCTATTGCATTTCACCCCTAGGTAGTTACAAATGAAAGTGCAAGATAATTTTAAAAAGTAGCTAAAAGATGGTAGCTACAGAGAAACACTACACTTGATAGTTGCTGCAGGTTGAAGTTAAGTAGGCAAAACAATCTGACAATTAGGTAATTTACCAAGGCTCTACAATGGAACTTCCTGCACTTCTTCATTAGTTGTAAAATATGCTACATTTTGTGTGCTCAGTGGATTAGACTTTTTGACTTCAGATAAAGATTTCTGCTTTACTTAGCCCCTTGCTGCTTCTAAGTCGCTTCAGTCGTGTCCGACTCTGTGCGACCCCATAGACGGCAGCTCACCAGGCTCCGCCGTCCCTAGGATTCTCCAGGCAAGAATACTGGAGTGGGTTGCCATTTCCTTCTCCAGTGCATGAAAGGGAAAAGTGAAAGTGAAGTCGCTCAGTTGTGTCTGACTCTTAGCGACCCCATGGACTGTAGCCTACCAGGCTCCTCCGTCCACGGGATTTTCCAGGCAAGAGTACTGGAGTGGGGTGCCATTGCCTTCTCCGACTTAGCCCCTTAGACACAGATAAAAGAGAATAGCAAATAAAAAGCTAATAGCTCACTATATTGTAGAGATGAAAATAATGCATTTTTCACAAACAGGTAAGTTATGATCTATGTTATGTTATGGAAGCCAGTTACATGATAACTGTTATTTACTTATTCATCTATCCATTCATTGTTTTGACAAATAGTATTAGTTGCCACTTATACATCCAAGTAAGGTAGGGCTAAAGAGGAATGCATGGTCAAAGCTGATGTGGTCGCACTCTGGTTTTAACTATCTCAGTTTATAAAGAAACTATAGGATGCATCCTAGACTGTAGGAAATTTGATACAAGCATCTGAGGTTCTAGACAGAGGTGGATGTGATGATGTGAGGCTACCAGATTTTATTTCAACCTGTGTTGTGTTCCTAACACTGTTCCCCAGGAAAAGTTTGTTTCACCAGAAAGATACATATCTACCCACTGTGAGGTACTACAACTACGAGGAAACACACTTCTAACTTCATGAATGGTATTTTGTTTCATTAGATATTTAACATAAATGCATTGATACGAAAGACCTGGGATTAGTACCTGCTGTGGAGTAACACATCCTTAGGAGAACTCAGAGCAATGTAAGTGAGGGCAGAAACAACAGACCAGCAACTCAGAGACAATACTAGAAAGCCTAGATTTCTCTTCTGATAAATTCACTTCTAAGGAAAGTAAGTATAGGTAATTAAAAATTGGGTAGTAACACTGTGCTCTTCTTTGAGTTTATAGCTGAAAGAGACACATGGAGATTAAAAAAAAAAAAAAACCCTATGAACATTTGGCTCTGTTGCTCTCTCATGAAAAATCATGCCTACAAATTTAGGTCATAAGTAGATTATTTTTTAAGACCCCAAAGATGAGGATTTCTTGAGGATTCTTCATTCTTTCTAAACTGTTACTGTCTTCATATCTTATTGGTCTATGAGTCTTTCAGACCTAGACTCTCTAGGTCTTTCAGTTTTTATATATTGATAACATTTGGAATCTTACATATATGCTACTTACCTGAAAATTATAGAAGAGAACATTCATACCTGCCCTGGCCCACAGGATGCTGATAGAAATCTAAGTATTATTTAGCCAAAAGGTTCCTTTAGGTTTTTCCACAACATCTTACAGAAAAACTTTGGGGAACGTTTTGGTCAGCTCAATACATTCACCTCTACGTTGTCATTCAGTACTGAGTCTTCCTGTTCATCAGAATTCATGGGGTCTCCAAGAGAAAGTTGGAGATTATTCTTAAATTCAATATATATGAATTGTTCTCGTCCCACAGTACCAGCAGGAAAGAGAAAAGAGTTAATAAGCATCTTTGCTGATTTAAGATATAATCTGGTCTCCTCTCTCATTCTGTGAGTGTTTTTCCATCTACTCTGTAAGTAACAATAGAATGGCTGTTTGATTAACAAATTGCATGCATTTATTTCTTGATTATTCATCCTCACGCGCTTCTCTTTCTCTTCCTTCCTCTCTTCACTCTTCTTTTCTGATCCTTGATACACGTTATATTTCTGAGCAAGTTGGGCATACATGTATAAAATTTGCACAGATTGTTTTCTCTCATAAAGGAAGTAACAGCAGCCAGAGAGGTTATAAGGAAAACAAATGAGTAATGAATGAGTTATTACAAAGGGAATTTCTCCCTTGTCTTATAAATCTTAGTCCCCCACCCCAAGAAAAATGTTCCTGTTGAAATTATTGCCTTTTATAAAATAAAGATAAAATCTATTAAAAGCAACAATAACAACAAAATGAAAAGAAAACTTTCTTGAAATGGTTGCCAAGTGAATCTCAGGTGAGAAATATACATTGTATAACATAATTTGTTACTGAGACAAACAAAAGACATAATGGTTACAAGTAAAATGGAAGAAAAAATACTGTTTAGTTTTGAATGTAATTTAACTTCCTAAAACAAATTCAGATTGAAACACTAGACTCTTATTCTGTACTGATGTTCTTCAGCTTCCAATATCTTTAAAAGTAAAATTTTAAACCTATAATGGTTTGCTTATTGTTGCTGCTTCCACTGTTGTTATGCTGCTTATTGCCTTTATTTGAGTAGGGTAACAGGCCTTCTTAGACTCTCAGATTCTTAAGAGCTTTACTTAAAACTCTGTTTTACTCAAACTATACTTGGAGGATGCTATTTATCCCTTCAGTGCCTAACTACTCTTATAGAGAAGATGAAAACATAAGTTGATTATAAAATCCCATGGTGAAGTAAAAGATTCTATAGAAGTACATTTCAAGAGAAACCTCATAAAATGTTTGAAATAGGGGCTACATATTTTAGTCTCTACATGGTATCTATATAACATTTCCTCATGACTATCCTATATTTTTGGGCAAATTTATTTTATACTTGAAAAAATGTAATATAAATTTCTTCATTAATTTATAAATTGGAACCAAAACTTGAAGTATTACAATATGTCACACTTTTCCTGTTAAAAGAAGTTCATTTCCTTTTTAAAGGAGAAATAAATGCTTTAAAAGTTCAATAAGAATTTAAATTCAATATGATGGTCTTAAAAATTATATTTAGAGAGTTGTTTCCTCCTGAAAAATTCCACTGAAATTACAGTAAATATATTTAAAAAAAATAGAAAGGAAGAATAAATCCAGAAGAACACAGAGAAAATTATAAAAACCACTCTGTCTTATTCTGTTCAGGCTGCTATAACAAAAATACCATAGACTGGGTGGCTTATAAATAGTAAATATTTATTCCTCATAGATCTGGAAGCTGGATGGCACAAGATCATGGCACTGGCAGACTTTGTGTCTAGTGAGGGTCCACTGCTTAGGAGGGCTGACTTTTCACCATAATCTCACATACTGAAAGGACACTAATCTTTCATAAGGACACTAATCACATTTGTGAGGGCTCAGCCCTCACGACCTAATAACTTCCAAAGAGCTCATTTCCTAATAATACCACTTCGGGGTTGAATTTCAACACATGAATTCTTAGGAGCCACAAACATTCAGACCATAGTAGCTGAACACATTTCCCTGCAAAAAAATCTCTAGATAATTTAAAGTAGATGGAATTGAGGAAATACATAAACCAAAACGAAGAAAATTCACCCACAGAAAAATCTCCAATAGGTATAAAACACATTCTGCTCAATGAACTCAACTATATTTAAAATTAGCAGGCACAAAGGACTGTAACTAGTGGAGTGTGATATTTTTTCATTAAAACTAAAGTGGGATTCCTTCAGAAAAGTGAAGATACACTAAGGAGTAGAGGAGGGCTCTAAGAATACAGATCAGTGCTTCATAATAAATCTCATCTTAACTTGGCTATGGAGAAGGTGACAGCTTATTGCATCCGTTCCATTTTCACACCTAAGTAAAACCTTTTCAAAAATATGTGTAGAGGGGTTCTATGCAAGTCTTATGGACTTACTAGGTGGCTCAGTGATAAAGAATCTGCCTGCCAATGCAGGAGGTGCAAGAGACGAGAATTCGATCCCTGGGTCAGGAAGATCCTCTGGAGGAAGAACTGGCAATTCACTCCAGTATTCTTGTCTGGAAAATCCCAAGGACAGAGAAGCCTGGTGGGCTGCAGTTCATGGGGTCAGAAAGAGTTGGATGTGACTGAGCATGCAGACACACATGCAAGTCTTACATTCGAAGGGGAAGACTGTTGGGGAAATATACTAGAAGATGGTCAGTCACTTTCACTTATTATCCTAACCTTAATTCATAAAGAGAGATGGAAATTTAAAAATGAACAGTAGAGAAAAATAAAACAATAAGGTAAAAGGTATAAGATGGAGAAACAGAACAGAGGACAGCAGAAAAAGAAGAAATAATTTTGGAAATATAATATTTAACATTGTTATAAATATTCTTAGAGTAGACTGTACATCCTTAAAGCAAGAACAGGTTTTTATTCAAAGGCAGAAAATAATCAGAGAAAGAAAGTATTTCTGAAAATTAAAAGTATGATAATAAAACATTTGGCTTCCACTCTGGAGTCAAAAGTCAAAGTCAAAGTCGCTCAGTCGTGTCTGATTCTTTGTGATCCCATGGACTGTATGGTTCATGGAATTCTCTAGGCCAGAATACTGGAGTGGGTAGCCTTTCCCTTCTCCAAGGGATCTTTCCAACCCAGGGATTGAACCCAGGTCTCCTGCATTGCAGGCAGATTCTTTGCCAGCTGAGCTACAAGGGAAGCCTAGGCTAAAAGGAGTGTCACTCGCGTCCTTATAATGTAAAAGACCGAGATTAACTTTAAAATTCATGACTTCTTTTCAAACCCATTGGAAAGCTGAGGAAGAACTGGCCTCGAACCTAAGGAAAGACGGATATCTTCTGGGAAAGAGATGAGATCACATACATGCCCAAGGAATATAAACCAGACATCTGAAAGATTTTAGCCAGAATAGCTGATAGGTTTACTTAAGTCAACTCCAGTGTGTTGGGCAGTGTGAAGTCCTTTGAGCATCACAAAATTGGGGTAATCCCTATTCTTTTGTAGGTTCTTTCTGAACAAAACCTATTAGATAGTCACAGAAAATATCAGGAAGACCACTAAGTAAGTATCCAATTTGATATAGACCTGGGAGAGAGAAACCACATCTATGTAGGCAGGATAGAAGATTCCACTCAGAACTTTCACCCCTGCATTTCCTATATTTCCTCTATATAATTTGTGAAGAGAAGAGCAACAGATACTGTCACCTTTAGATTTAAAACTCATTGTAACTGAGGAACAGAAAGGGAATAGGTAAAGAATGTTCCTGGGTAAGTGGCTCTCAGCCACATAAAACCATGGGAGAGGCAAGAAAAAATGGAGTGCAACACCCCTGAGACATGGACCTGGAGCTTGTCTGAAAAGGAGGTTTAGTTAAAACAACCAAGAATGCTCAATCTTCACAGTCCCTCCGACCACCAAGTTACCAAGTGCTGAATGAGAAGTAAAGTGAGAACTGTTGGAGAGGAATAAGAGAAGAATACAAAAAGACTCTCAGATACAGATGAAAGGGGAAACTTAAAACTCAGAGTCAAGCAGGCAGTGCTCTGAAAAACCTAACCCTAAATACAAGTTATTACTACAGAAATTTAAAGAGTATGGTGCCCTGATAATAAACATAGCTGCAATAAATTTCAAGTCCAGGTGATCTCTCAAACCAGTAAGACAATGATTGCAAGACCGAATAAAAACCATGAAACAAAAATATGCTGTCCATAAGAATCCCATTTCAAATATAATAGAAAAGGAAAAGAGAAATACGTACCAAGTAAACAGTAATCAAATAAATGCTTTTTTATAAAGCAACATCTTTAAAGATGATTACTATACAAATATCAGACAAAGTAGCTTTCAGTTCAAAGAAAATTATACACACAAAGAAAATAACAGGTACAGGAAGACATCATATAATGATGAAGTGGTCAATTCTCCAAAACATATAGTAATCTTAAATTTCAATGTGTCTAAATATGAAGTTTCAAAAAAAGGGTAAAAGTGAAAAAAGAAACAGAAAAGGTAAAACTATAGTTAAAGAGTTCAATACTCTTTTCTATTGATAATTAATTGATAAGACAATTGCAGAGAAACTTCACTCAACAAAAGCAGAACAAGCTTTCTTTTCAAGTACATATATAGGAAACATTCTTCAGTACTGGACCTTATTCTGCATCATAAAACAGCCCAACAAATTGATAAGAATGAAAATCAAATGAAGTATGTTGCTGGGACAGAAAAAAGTTAAAAACCAGTAAAATCAATAAATATGGAAAATCCACACAATTTTGAAATTAATTCAATTCTAAATAACTTATGGTCAAAATACTCAAGAGAAAAAATATTTTGAACTGAATTAAAAGAAAAATGTAACACACCAAAAAATTTAAGATGCATTAATATCATTATATAGAATAAAACTTATAGCATTAAATGTTGTATCAGACAAGAAGAAACACCTCCAAATGAGTTATCTTAGTTTCAACCTTAAGAAACTTGAGAAGTGAGCTAAACCAAACTGAGACATAAGGAAGGTGAGATAGAGAAGATGACAGCGATGATGAATACAGTAAAAAGAGTAGAAAAGCAATTTCAAAACTAGGTTTTAAATGTTTTAATAGAATTCATAAATGTTTTCAGTTTCTGACAAAAAACTCAAAAAACAAAATAAAACAAACAAAACACCAGAGAAGATACAAATTACTGAAACAATGAAAGAGAAGAAAAGATATTAACATGTGTTTAAAGTAGTATACTAGGAATAATTTTATGCTCATAAAACTCTTTACATGAATTGTCATAATTCTTTGAACAATACAAATCATGAAATCTCACTCAAGAAGAAATAGATAACCTGGGTGTCTTTTTAAGATATATTTCTTTTTAAGAAACTGAAATTTATTCAAAATGCTTTGAATAAGGAAAACCCCAATCCCAAATAATTTCATTGATTATTTCTACTAAACATTCACTTTTTTATACTCTCTTCTGGAAAATAGGGTAGGGGTAACTATTTCTCAATTATTTTTATGAGCTTTGCACTGCCCTAATACCACTACTATACAAAGATATTACAAGGAAAATATTATACAGATTAATAATCCTCATGAACATAAACTCAAATGTCTTCCACAAAAGACATCCATATGTCAATCAACGTGATTCATATTAACAGACTTAACAAGCTCAAGATCCTATGAATACATGCAGATAAAGCATTTGAAACAACGACAACAGTATATCAGTTTATGATAAACTCTCAGTAAATTTGGAATAAAAGGGGATTCCTTCACCTGACAAGGGTATCTAAAATAAACCCTGCTACCATCATACTTAAGAGTGAAGACCTGTATGCTCATCTCTAAAATCAGCATCAAGGAAGAGCAATCACTCTCCTAATAGTCAACATTGTGCTGGATATGCTAGCCAATATACTGATAAAGTGAAACAAATTCAAAGAACACAGAATACAAAAGTAGAGATAACCATCTTCTATTCACAGATAAAAATGATTTTCTATGAGGAAAATCTGAAAAACTCGGGAATTTTTCTAGAATTAATCAATTTTATCAAGTCTTAGTATATAAAATCAACATAAAAATACCAATTTTATTCCTACCTACTAGCAATGAACAATTGGAATTTAAAAAAAATAAATTTTGTTTACTACAGCACTAAATAAAATTGAAATATTAGGTAAATACCTAACAAAAATATGTTCAGGATCTGTCTGTTGAAAATTATAAAGCACAAAATGATTAAGCAACAAGTAACTGAAGAGAAATACCATTTTCTAAGATTGGAAGCCTCAATATTGTTAGAAAAAATTATTCCCAACTTGATCTGAAGATTTTGTGCAATTCTAATTAAAGTTTCAGCAAGATTTTTGTAAATATCTGAAGGCTGACTGTAAAAATTTTACGGTAAGACAATGAAACTTGAATTGACACAAAATGACTTTAAAACTGAAGAATAAATTTGGAAGATTTACATATTTAAATTTAAGTGTTTACTATAAGCTACACTATTATCAAGTTACTTTGGTATTGGAAAGAAGATATATCCATATATTGATGGAATAGAATTGGAACTAAAACGTAGATTTCCCGAAATTTAGTCAACAGAATATTTCTAAACAAAGTTATAAAGCAATCTAGAAGATGCCTATCCTTCTCCCCTTTTTCCTCTTCCATTTTTCTTCCACCCCATCAACCCTTTCTCTCCAACAAATCATAGTATATTTACCTGAATCCTGGTTCAGCGGCTCAAGCGGCTTAAGCGACTAGTCTACAAACATCTGCAGGGTTCATCCTGGGCTCACCAGTCCCCAGATATTATTGATGCCAGAGTTGATCATAGTCAGGTGCTCCAGCGAGAGGCCCCAGGCAACAATCAATAGGTTTTCGGGGAGTCCCAGAGACAGGAGTATCTTGGGACATTAGAGCCCGTACACCCAATCTCCACCCACTTTTTCATGCCTTGGTGGTAGCTGAACGCCTTCTTGCTGGGCTCCATGTAGGCCAGTTTGAGGCGAATGATACCAGCTTGGCGAAGAGCTCCTTCACGACACATTGAGATGGCCTGGGGTGAGGTGGTGGTCAGCCACACCTTCCTCTGTCTAGAGGAGCTCACTAGGTGTGAGGCGTCCAGGCTGTGGTTCAGGAACACACTGTCTGTGGTGAGGTACTCGGCACTGCACCGCCGGCTTCCTCAGGGCGGGTCGGCAGAGCGTGTGGACTGAAGGACGTGGTGCGCATGTGCGCACAGCGTGGTTTTTTTTTTTTTTTTTTTTTTTTTTTTTTTTTTAACCTGCCTCTTTCCGGCTTTCGCAGTCCACGTTGTTCCCCAGTGAGCGGCTCACGGCAGACCCGAGACCAGGCCCGCTTGACCCGTTGGATGTAGTTCACTGGTAACACCAGGGCCTTGACTGGATATCCTAGGCAGAAGGTGTCATGCTGGTCCTGTGCTGGATGCTGCTAGGGGTGGAAGAGGAAATTAACGACAACAACAAAAGTTCCAGAAGGAGCGCTTGAAGATAAGGCATATCTGCAACCCTCTGAACCTCAACGCCGGAAAAATCAGCTGGAGCTGAGTACAGGCCTTGAGCAGGACCAGCAGGAGTCCGCTTTTGTGGAGGATACTGGGGGCGGAGGAGTTGTAGGGCTTAATGGGCGGTCTCGCTCAGAACCACTGGAAGTCATCTCTGGGGCCAGTTCCACGTCTTCCTTGGAGACGCTGGTGCTGAAGACGCTGCCTTTCCTCACCCAGCGGACCTTCAGGGGCACTTTAGTCAGCAGCTTCCTGCTCCTGAATGCACTTCGCTCCTCCTTGTCAGCCCTCCCCAGGCCAGGTGGGGCTGTGGTTCTCCACTGCTCTGAGGGCCCGGGATTTATTGGCTCACCTGGGTCCACTCAGAGCCGCTTGCTGGAAAAAGCCTGGGGGATGTCGTTCTGTCGCTAGGCAGTCACAGGAGCTGCCTCAGGCCAAGCCTTGGGGAGAGAGAGGCAAGACACAACACTGAGGGATCCTGGCTGCTCTCCGCTGGCTTCGTCCTTGTCCTCTGCGGTAAACTCCCACCATCTGACTGGACTATTATAAGAAATATTATGTATTGTGCTGTTGCCAATGAAGATGGCGGACATTTTTAGGCCCCCAGGGACAGAATGTCACAGACAGCTGTGTTCATAATATTGGTCATCCGCCTGACAAAATGGCTGCTGTTCTTGTTTTGGAACTTAAGCATCTGCTCGTCCACCTGCTTCATGGACATGTAGTTTTTGAAAACGATGGCCACAGTCAGATAGCAACCACTACAGAGGTCACAGGTGACATCACATGCTTGGTGTCTGCCATCGGCTGGGTGAGATCCAACATTGTCAGAGCTCGGTACTGCTGGCTGCCCTGGATGCTTAGCAGAGCAAAGCAGGCATGAAGAAATGCAGGTAGGGAAAGGGGACCATGTTCATGCTGGCTTGAGCAGGTCAGCATTAAGTTGTTCAAGGAAGGACAGGCAGGTAATGACCGCACTTATAGTGGCCAATGCCAGATGGTTCAGGTCACTGTTAGGTGGGCCAGATCAGCTTTATGGTTCTGAGTCAGATATAATGGAGAGAATCATTATCAATGCAGTAGGTCTCATTTGTGTTTTCTACTGGCTGATGAACTAAATAGGTGGTGGTGTAGGGCTCCATTCTCCTATCCAACACCTTAAGCAGGGGTGCTGTGCTAAAAATGTTCATATTCCTATCTGGGTAGTCCTGGATCTTGCTGGTGAGGAGAGTATCATCCCAGATCCAGCCCCTCCATGGCAAGGGAGTGAGTTATCTGGAAGCCATACAGGCAGTGACAGCTCTCAGCCTCCTTCTTCAGGACATCTTAATAATGCAAAACTATCTGTAGCTCTAAGTGAAAAATATAAAACTATAATATCTACAAAAATGTTCTTTTTAGAAAAAATTTTAGGAGAAAATTTACCTGACTGTGATTTAGGCAAAGAGATATTAGATCAAACAGCAAAAGTATAATCTGTTAAAGAAAGTAAAAGATGAACTGAACTTTTTATAAAGATAAATTGAAATTTTTAAATTAAAATTACTTTTCTGCCAATGATACCATTAAGTGAATTGAGAGAGATACAGCCAAAGAAAATATTTACAAATAAAATTTCCATCTCGGAACTTGCTTTTAAAATATAAAAACAAATCTAAGTCTCAAAACTCAATAAAAACCAATAAAATATGCTAGACAGAGCTGAAGATAGGTATCACCAGAGGTTATCACCAAAGAAGGTGGCATTGTGGCAAATAAACATATTATAAGAAACTCAGCATTATTAATCATTAGAGAGTTGCAAATTAAAACTTCAGTAAGGTAAACTATATAGCTATCAAAATGCCAAAACAAGCAAAGTAACAATAACAGTACTGGCAATACCAAGTTATATCAATAATGCAATGCACTAAAAGTTTCATATATTTCTATTAGAAATGCAAAACTATACAGCCACATTAGAAAGCATTTGGCAGTATTTTATAAAGTCAAATGTAATTCTGCTTGCCATATGAACCAACAGTATTACTCTAAGAGAAATGAAAATGTATGTTCACACACACACTCGAGGAATATTTATAATAGCTTTATTCCCAGTCACCAAATATTGAAAACAAAACAAATATTTTCTAACCAGTGAATAGATGAACAAACTTTTGTATATCCTTGCAAATAGATGATTTTCAAATCTCTAATATAACTGGCTAAGTAAATGCAGTTAGACACCAGGTACTATACTTTCCATGATTCCATCAATCTATGCTTTTTGAAGCAATATAAGCGATAACAATACGTACACCTGATGTCCAGATCTTGGTTTCTGAATATAATACTGTAAGGATGGAAAATCAGATCAATTGAATCAGTTGGTGCCATGCATTGGGTTTTGAGAGGCAGAGACTGAATATAAAGAGCCTGTTTTGGGGATTGAACTGTTCTTTGTGAAACTGTAGTGATGAATAAACTGTTCTGTGAATTTGTCAAAACCTGTGGGACCATACATGACTGACTGATTTTTATATATAATTTTAAATTAAAAAATCAGGATGGTGACATAGATGGAGTGTGACAAAATAACAACTACGACTGAGATAAAAAAAAAACGTACTGAAGGGGACGGAAGAAAAGAGAATCTGGTCTTTAAGAATTTTGGAAAGTAGTGTTTTGATTGGATATTATAAGGGTGAATGTATAAAGAAATGTATCTAAACACTCTGGTAAATGTGTTTCTCCCTTGGATATGGCTTAAAAAATCTAAAACTACTTTATTGTTATAAGAGAGTTAAACAAATAAGTAAATTCTTTGTACACAATGAGAGCCAGATTTTGACTTTTGGGGGAAAAGTTTATAAATAACTAAAGGGGGGAGATTAGAATAAGCCCTGTGTTGCTGGATTGGAGTATCAGCCTAGACATATAGATGATAAGTGACAGAGAAGTGAGATGACAGATTACATGTAAGCATGCATACATAATTATAGATGTGTATGTATGCAGGGATTGGTAAATACATATGCTTAGATCTTTTCACTAAGAGGAAATAGAAGCAATAACAATAAGTACACCTAATGTCCAGATCTTGGTTTCTAAATATAATTTTCCAATAGAAAAATTCAGGGATCCTTCATGAAAGTATTGATTTCAGGGCTGTGGGAAGAAAAATAGGAGATGAGCCTAGAGCATCTAGCAGTATCAGATGAATAAATTTTATGAAAAACAGGAGGGGGAATATTAAAAGAACACAGGAGCCAACCTGAAAGAGCTCCCACCGGGCAATGCTGTTGGAATAACTTGAGTAACAGAATAATGAATTGTAGAATAGAATTATAACATCCAAATAAATAAATGAGTCCACATGTATAAATAAATAACTGAACATATAAATGGGGAGAAAGCATATCTCTTCCTTATAGAAAAATAAATGTAGAAGGAATGAGATGTAGAGAAAATCATCATTAGAACACTATGTTATAGGCAAGATCCTTAGTGGGTGGTAAAATCAGTGAATATTTAAGGAGAACTAGTCATATTTGTATTGTCAAAAATATTTTCCCCCAATTATTTAGTAATTAAAAAAGGACTAATGTAGGCTTTATAATGTAGAATCCTCACAGATACATGCTTCATCAAGGTAAAGTAACATGAGTAATACTTGTCATCATAATGTATACCCGAATATGGTGCAATGAGAGCCATCACTTCTATGGCACCATTTCCCCAAAATGTATTACCTCAGTATACGCTTAAGAAAATACTAGACAAACTCAGAATGAGGGACATTGCAAAAATAAACTGGCCATTACTCTTCGAGGTCTTGAAATACATGAAAAGACCAGTGAATTTTCACAGATAAGTGATATAACAACTAAATGCAGGGTGAGATTCTAGATTGGATCCTGGAACAGGAAAGTGAAAGTGAAAGTCACTCAGTCGTGAAAGTCTATTAATTGGTTGTTGGGCGGGGGGAGGGTGGACTGTGCACAAATTCTACTGTTTACCAGTTTGAACCAGAGTTATTTTCCTAGTTTTATTAATAGTATTAAACCAAAGTTAGTTTCTTAGTTTCATTAATAGTACTATACCAAGGTTAATTTCTTAGTTTTGATAATTGTCCTATATTATGTAAGATAAATATTCACAAAAGAAAATTTAGAGGATACAATAAAACTGTAATGATTTTGCAACTCTGTCTAAAATCATAATATTGATTTTTTTTAAATTTTAAAGTTTTTAGGCTAACATTGAAAAAAAATTTCCTGAATCAAGGAAAAAAAATAATGTGAAAAGTATCACAAAAAATTCATGGATATAAAATATCAATCCAAGTAGGTTCAACAATCAGGTAGAAAAAATAAGGAAATATTAGTAACAAATTCGGAGAAGGCAATGGCACCCCACTCCAGTACTCTTGCCTGGAAAATCCCATGGACGGAGGAGCCTGGTGGGCTGCAGTCCATGGGGTCGCTAGGAGTTGGACATGACTGAGCGACTTCACTTTCACTTTTCACTTGCATGCATTGGAGAAGGAAATGGCAACCCACTCCAGTGTTCTTGCCTGGAGAATCCCAGGGACAGGGAAGCCTGGTGGGCTGCAGTCTATGGGGTCGCACAGAGTCAGACACAACTGAAACAACTTAGCAGCAGCAGCAGCAGCAGCAGTAACAAATTATCAGAATTCAGAAACAATATGAGCCATTTGATTAACTGTATCTACTAAATGACTCACAAAGTAATGTTAAATTCCCTTTTCCTAAAGGCATAACAGATTTTCAAAACCCATAGACAAAGAAAATCTATTGAGAAAGAATAAATCAGTAAAAAATGTCACAGATTTCCTTATTGTATTTGTAAAATTCAGTAAGATGAAGCTTTTTGATTTTTTTTTTTTATAAAATTGAGTAGATATCTAAACATATGATTTTACAAGCTTGTTTATGGCATTGTGAAATGTATTTTGTTTTCATCTCTCCCCAGTTCTCTGCATGAAGCCTAAAGAGTGAACTAAGGACAAGGAAACCACACTGAACAGATCAAGGACAAGACACAGATGTTTGATATTTTGCTTCCAAATAATCAGTGGTGAGTAATCCTCTGAAAGTAGATGGTAAAACGTTCTTACAAACAACTGGGGATATTTTTGAGTGGAGGATGTTTCAATGAGTCATATTGTTAATCATTCTATAAATGAAAGAGTTTAGTTCACATCTCTGATGAATAATATAGCATACTGTATAAATTTAGATTAACTTTTTTGTTTATTCAGTTAATGATATTCAGAGCCTACTAGATGAGTCGATTCCCTTTTGAATGCTGAGTATATTGTTAGTGAACAAACTCTGACAAGAGTTTATAACCTGATATTAGTAACACAAAATAAACAGTTAAACAGATAGATCAATTAATTAGATGTGAAGCAACAAAAGCATGATGCTATATTTCCTAAATATTATGAAGAAAACAGTAGTATGAAGCAATTGTGAATAATAAAGGCAAGTGTCTATATTGGTAGCCAAGTAAGGCTTTTCCGAGGAGATGACATTTAATTTAAAGCATGAAAAATGGAGGCAAGATAGTTATGTAAGAAATGAGGGGATTCAGGTAAATAGGAAATTAATTTTAGGCAGAGGGACACCATATTAAAAAAAAAAAAAGACCTGAACTGGGAGAAATAAACTGAACTTTTTGGTGTTGTAAAGAAAAGAAAGTGAGAATGAGAAAATAACAGGTCTGTACATTTAAACAGAATATATGAGCAGTAGTATGGAGAGTGTGTGTGTCTGTGTATACATGTCTGCACTGTAAATAGTGAGAGAAATTTTAATTAGTGTTCAGATTTTCTCAACTTTGAAATTCCTAGTTTATATATTCTAACTTTGGATATACCCAACCACACCACCATTTCTCTTTCTTATCCTCTCTTAATCATGGACTATATCTGATACTAGTCACTTCCATGTATTTTATAACAATAAGAATATAAGGAAGATTTTGTTTTAATCAGACATTTTAAAGTATGCTCAATATATCATTGTCAGGACATAGATGCATTTACAGAGCATTACTTGGTGTTTCATACTTTGTGTAATGTCATTGAAAAAGTATAGTACAGAAATATCTTTAAAAGCTAGAGTGAATGAGGGAGTCAAATAAAAAAATGGTGGATTGGCTACTGCTTCAGTTGTTATTATTGTGAAATTTGATAGAGGCCAATCATTCACTGTGGTGTCAGGAGATCTTCCCTGGGCTTTGTCCAAAGGAGTTGGAGAATAAAAATGGAATATAAGAGGTAAAGACCAGTGAACACTTCTATGTCAAGCAATATGGCAGATTAGGTATTTTGAAAATTTAGCATTGCAAACAGAGGTAAAGGATGAATAAATAAAATTTTATTTAATTTCTCAAGAAATTCAGCAAGAAACAGAGACCAATATCTAAGTTGAATCTGCAAACCCATGTGATAAGCAGTCCTTTAAAGTTTCATATACTCTGGGAGTAATTTGCTGGTGTCAGTACCCAGAAGCCACTTGAAGAGCCAGTAGACAAGGCTTAAACTTACAAGAGGTCTCCAGCTAGAACTTAGAATTTTAAAAGAAACCAGAGGAATTAAAGACTGCACCCTCAGTACATGAGAAAGTTATTTGGGAGAAGCTTGAGCAGTGGATAGAATATGGAAAAATGATGAAAAGATTCTTTACTTTTGTAAAGAACTGTGGTCTTTCTGAATCTTATAGCCTGGGAGCTTTTAGAGGAGAAGATCATCGTTCCTCCTGCTTAAGTAAAGGGAGATTGCTTTTTGAATTCCTGTTTTCCTACCTATTATTTATGACAGGCGTCATTGCTATATAGAAAAATATAATAAATAAATTAGACTCCAAACTAGAAAATGGCAGAATTTATCTCTGGCTGTGATCATTTTAGTGGTTTGACCTAGGTAAGAGGCAGTAGTCTCCTTTGCTCTCTTTATGATTTATTTGCTGCTGTGAAAGAATCTCAGTCTCAGAATATTTCAAAAATTAAAATAATAATTTCACATAGTCTTGCAAAGTAAAATTTTGAACTGGTCCTGGAGAAAAAAAAAAATAGACTGAAAGCATGGAAGTGAAACAACAAATTTGCATAATGTCTATATAGGGTCATTTATTTCACACACATGGATTTTTGCAATACATACTTAAGTATTGTTGACAACATCCCTTGGAACATGAAATATCACAAAAGCCTAGACGTATATACATATAGGTCTAGAAGTATAGGCAAGCAAAAAAAATTTCAGTTCAGTTCAAATTTTTTAAATTAAAAAAAGTAAATATTGTTAAATTATATATTTTAGGAAGATTTTTTTTATTAGATAAAATATATAATCTAAATGTTAGCTTTTTCCATTTTGGTTTATCTTCATAACTTTTGAACATGGCTCTAACAAAACAAATATGCTTATAGAGAAATAATAAAATATATTTCTGATGAATAACTTTTCCATTTTTCATGTTTTGGTGTATTAAAAATCAAAATTCAACTGAGTAAGTTTTAAAGATGTTATTGGGTTTATTCAAAGATTCATGAGTTGGGCATCATCCAGTCTATCAGGTAAAGTAGTTCTGAGGAGCTGTATAAAAAGACTTCTATAGTCAGAAAGGAGTAGAAACAAAGAAGTTGTTTGACAAAAAAAAGAGTTGTTATTTCAAGATAACTTTCTTTTAGGGGAAGGCAGAGGGCTATCAGAATACCTAACTGGTGCTGATTCAGTGATTCCTGATTGAGTGATTTAAGATTCTGTTTTGGAGAGAGATGAAACTCTTTTAAGTCAGGTCTCTGTTTGGTGGCTGGAGCTTTGCATGAATGACTCCATTTGAGGCCTTTAGTCTTTTTTTTTTGTCTTAAGCATGGTTGTTTTTCTTTTTTTTTTTCCTTTCTTTCTTTTTTTATTTTTATTTTATTTATTTTAATTGGAGGCTAATTACTTTACAATATTGTAGTGGTTTTTGGCCATACATTGACATGAATCAGCCATGGGTGTACATGTGTTCCCCATCCTGAAACTCCCTCCCACCTCCCTCCCCATCCCATCCCTCAGAGTCATCCCAGTGCACCAGCCCTGAGCACTCTGTCTTATGCATCGAACCTGAACTGGTGATCTGTTTCACATATGATAATATACATGTTTCAATGCTATTCTCTCAAATCATCCCACCCTCGCCTTCTCCCACAGAGTCCAAAAGACTGTTCTATATATCTGTGTCTCTTTTGCTGTCTTGCATATAGGGTCAGCATTACCATCTTTCTAAATTCCATATATATCCATTAGTATACTGTATTATGTTTTCATTTGTGACTTACTTCACTCTTTATAATAGGCTCCAGTTTCATCCACCTCATTAGAACTGATTCAAATGTATTCTTTTTAATGGCTGAGTAATATCCTATTGTGTATATGTACCACAGCTTTCTTATCCATTCGTCTGCTGATGGACATCTAGGTTGCTTCCATGTCCTGGCTATTAGTCTTGTTTAAATAGTTGTTTTAGTATGAAAGATACTTTATAAATGATTCCATTGTATTGATACCCCAAAACAGCAATATACCTTGCAAATGAAATTAATTTGGAAGATCACAGGTAAAAAGTGAGATGAGACTGTTCTGAATTATCACATGATCTGTCTTGTTAGTACTGTTTTGAAAGCCACTGGGTGATAACTGTGTTAAGTAATCTATATTTGATACTAGTTATAATTTTGTATAGATTATACCCCTGTAACATATGCTTTTCAGAAGGTCCACTATTATCTACTCTAGATTGCACAGTATTGAATGGAGCCTTAGAGAAGGCGGTGGCACTCCACTCCAGTACTCTTGCCTGGAAAATCCCATGGATGGAGGAGCCTGGTAGGCTGCAGTCCATGGGGTCGTGAAGAGTTGGACACGACTAAGCGACTTCACTTTCACTTTCACGCATTGGAGAAGGAAATGGCAACCCACTCCAGTGTTCTTGCCTGGACAATCCCAGGGATGGTGGAGCCTGGTGGCTGCCGTCTATGGGGTCACACATAGTTGGACATGACTGAAGTGACTTAGCAGCAGCAAGGGGAGAATGGTGGTGCTAGTGGTAAAGAACCCACCTGCCAGTGCAGTAGATAAAACAGGCGAGGGTTTGATCCCTGGATTGAGAAGATCCCCTGAAGTAGGAAATGGAAACCTGCTCCAGTACTGTTGCCTGGAAAATTCCATGGACAGAGGAGCCTGGCAGGCTACAGTCCATGGGGTTGCAAAGAGTTGGACATGACTGAGCATGAGTATGAAGAAGAGAACATTAATTCCTTTTGGTCCTCATCCTCTAGGACCTGAAGTGCAGACAAAAGTATGCCTTGTATGAAAAGTCAAAGAATAATTTCTAACTGCAATCTGTTATTGCTCTCTATCACCTGAATAATTACTACTTTAACAGTTGTGAAATATTGACGTGATAGAAGTGGAGAACAGGAATTGTTTTCAATTCTACATTTTTTTAATTAATTTATTTTAATTGGAGGCTAATTACTTTATAATACTGGGGTAGTTTTTGCCGTACACTGACATGTATCAGCCACAGGTGTACGTGTGTCACCCCAACCTGAAACCCTCACACACCTCCGTCCCCACCCCATCCCTTTGGGTTGTCCCAAAGCACCAGCTTTGTCTTCCCTGCTTCCTCATTGAACTAGCACTGGTCATCTATTTTACATATAGTAATATACATGTTTCAATGCTAGTCTCTCAAATCGTCTCACCCTCACCTTCTCCCACATAGTCCAAAAGCCTGTTCTTAACATCTGTGTCTCTTTTGCTGTCTTGCATATAGGTTGGTTATTACCGTCTTTCTAAATTCCATATATATCTGTTAATATACTGTATTGGTGTTTCTCTTTCTAACTTACTTCACTCTTTATAATAGGCTCTAGTTTCATCCACCACATTAGAACTGACTCAAATGTGTTCTTTTTTACATCTGAGTAATATTCCGTTGTGTATATGTACCACAAATTCCTTATCCATTCATCTGCTGATGGACATCTAGGTTGCTTCCATGTCCTAGCTATTGTAAACAGTGCTGCAATGAATGTTGGGGTACTTGTGTCTTTTTCAATTCTGGTTTTCTTGATATGTATGCCCAGAAGTGGTATTACTGGGTCATATGGCAGTTCTATTTCCAGTTTTTTAAGGAATCGCCACACTGATTTCTATAGTGGCTGTACGAGTTTGCATTCCCACCAGCAGTGTAAGAGGGTTCCCTTTTCTCCACTCTCTCTCCAGCATTTATTATTTGTAGAGTTTTTGATGGCAGCCATTCTGACCAGACCCACCTCAAACCTAGGGACACATACAGACTGAAAGTGAAGGGCTGGAAAAAGATATTTCATGCAAATGGGGACCAAGAGAAAGCAAGAGTAGCAATACACATATAAGATAAAATAGACTTTGAAATAAAGACTGTGATAAAAGAAAAAGAAAGATACTACATAATGATCAAAGGATCAATTCAAGAAGAAGATATAACAATTATAAATATATATGCACCCAACATAGGAATACCTCAATACATAAGGCAAATGCTAACAAGTATGAAAGGGGAAATAAACAGTAACACAATAATAGTGGGGGAATTTAATATCCCACTCAAACCTATGGATAGATCAACCAAACAGAAAATTAGCAAGGAAACACAAGCTTTAATGGAGAAGGCAATGGCACCCTACTCCAGTACTCTTGCCTGGAAAATCCCATGGACGGAGGAGCCTGGTAGGCTATAGTCCATGGGGTCGCTAAGAGTCGGACACGACTGAAGCGACAGCGGCAGCACAAGCTTTAAATGATGGAATAGACCAGTTAGGCCTACTTGATATCTACAGGGCATTTCACCCAAAGACAATGGATTTCACCTTTTTCTCAAGTGCACATGGAACATTCTCTAGAACAGATCACATCCTTGGCCATAAATATAGCCTTGGTAAATTAAAAAAAAAATTAAATAATGTCAAGCATCTTTTCTGATCACAATGCGGTAAGATTAGATGTCAACTACAGGAAAAAAAACTATAAAAAACAAAAACATATGGAGGCTAAACAATATGCTTCTGAATAACTGACAGATCCCAGAAGATATCAAAAAGGAAATCAAAATATGCATAGAAACAAATGAAAATGAAAACACAACAACCCAAAACCTATGGGATTCAGTACAAACAGTGCTAAGAGGGAGGTTCATAGCAATGCAAGCCCTACCTCAAGCAAGAGAAGCATCAAATAAACATCCTAACTTTACAACTAAAGCAACTAGAAAAAAAGTAAAAGAACCCCAAAGTTTGTAGAAGGAAAGAAATCATAAAAACCAGACCAGAAATAAATGAAAAATAAATGAAGGAGACTTATAGTAAAAATCAACAAAACTAAAAGCTGGTTCTTAGAGAAGATAAATAAAACAGACAAACCAATAGCCAGACTCATCAAGAAAAAAGAGAGAAGAATCAAATCAATAAAATTAGAAATGAAAGTGGAGAAATCACAACAGGCAACACAAAAATACAAAAGATCATAAGAGATTACTAAGAGCAATTATATGCCAATTAAACAGACAACTTGGAAAAAAATGGAAAAATTCTTAGAAAAAAATAAGCTTCCAAAACTGAGCCAGAAAGAAATAGAAAATTTTAACAGACCTATCACAAGCATGGAAATCAAAACTGGAATCAAAAATCTTCCAACAAACAAAACTGAAGGACCAGATGGCTTCACAGGTGAATTCTAACAAAAATTTAGAGAAGAGCTAACACCTATCTTACTCAAACTCTTCCAGAATATTGCAGAGAAAGGTAAACTCCCAATCTCATTCTATGAGGCCACCATCACCCTAATACCAAAACCAGACAAAGATGCCACAAAAAAAAGAAAACTACAAGCCAGTATCACAGGTGAAAATAGATGCAAAAATCCTCAACAAAATTCTGGCAAACAGAATCCAACAACATGTTAAAAAGATCATACATCATGACCAAATGAGCTTTATCCCAGGGATGCAAGGATTCTTCAATATTCACAAATAAATCAATGTGATACACCATATTAACAAATTGAATGATAAAAACATTATGATTATCTCAAATCTAATTTTATAATTAATTCATTCTTCAATTAGAGAAATAGAACCAGAGAACTGAAGAGTTCCCTCAATGCTATAAATTGGTTTAAGATAGCTGGGACAAGATTCAATCCAGGGACTTTTCTACAGTTATAATTTTTCCAGACTCCAGTCCTTGTGTAGCACAAACTTTGTTCATTTCTGACAGGTCATCAAGGTTTGGCATGTTACAATATATGTGTATCAGCTAAGTAATTTTTTTTAATAAAATGGATCCAAGAAACTTTAATAACCTAGCATAAAGATAGTTTAATGACAACTATAGTTAATATCCTTTTCCATTACTGAAATGATGTTCAGTCCTGTGGAAAAATGTTTTAAGGCTAAATAGAGATTTACCACAGAGTAACTGAGAAATCTAAACCTGCTCTAGTCATCAATTCTGACTTCTAAAGCACTTATGTGTGTCACAAGGACCCTTGATTTATACTGGCATCACAAAGAAGCCTGGTTAATAAGGAGCCAGCTAGCCCTCTAAAAAGCATGTTTGTTCAAGTGCACTTCACTTCCTTGTGTAGGTGTGGAAAATAGATGGTAACACTACCCTTAAATATTTGTTGGTTACTACAGAGTGAGCTTGGGGACTTGCCTGGTGGCTTAGACAGTAAAGAGTCTGCCTGTGGTGAGGGAGACCTAGGTTCAATCCCTGGGTCAGAAAGATCCCCTGGAGAAGGAAATGACAACCCACTCCAGTATCCTTGCCTGGAAAATTCCATGGATGAAGGAACCTGGCAGTCTACAGTCTGTAGGGCCGCAAAGAGTCAGACACAACTGAACGAGTTCACTTCACTTCTTAGAGTGAGCAGAGCAAGTGCAGATTAGAAACTTGCTATGAAACACATTGAGGCACTGTGGTACGTAGTATAAAATATACTGGGAAATTATAACTGCAGCTGAAAACATTTAGCCTAATGCAGTAGGATTTGGAGTGACATATTTTTAGTTAAAAAAAAAAAATACCTGTTAGCATGTAATATAGAAGCAGAGCTTCAGAGTATAAAAAGTTTTTTGTGATGAAGTTCAGTTCAGTCACTCAGTAGTCTCCTACTCTTTGCGACCCCATGGACCGCAGCACACCAGGCCTCCCTGTCCATCACCAAATCCCAGAGTCCACCCAAACCCACATCCATTGAGTCAGTGATACCATCCAACCATCTCATCCTCTGTCGTCCCCTTCTCCTCCTGCTCTCAATCTTTCCCAGCATCAGGGTCTTTTCCAATGAGTCAGCTCTTTGCATCAGGTGGCCAAAGTATTGGAGTTTCAGCTTCAACATCAGTCCTTCCAATGAACATCCAGGACTGATCTCCTTTAGGATGGACTGGTTGGATCTCCTTGCAGTCCAAGGGACTCTCAAGAGTCTTCTCCAACACCATAGTTCAAAAGCATCAATTCTTTGGCGCTCAGCTTTCTTTACAGTCCAACTCTCACATCCATACATGACCACTGGAAAAACCATAGCCTTGACTAGAGGGACCTTTGTTGACAAAGTAATGTGTCTGCTTTTCAATATGCTGTCTAGGTTGGTCATAACTTTCCTTCCAAGGAGTAAGCATCTTTTAATTTCATGGCTGCAATCACCATCTGCAGTGATTTTGGAGCCCAGAAAAATAAAGTCATTCACTGTTTCCACTGTTTCCCCATCTATTTACCATGAAGTAATGGGACAAATCAGTGTAGCTGAATGGAATAAGCAAGGAAGACAGTTGTAGGAGTTGCAGTTAGAGAAAGAGTGAGGGTTCCTCTTATGTAATGAAGTTATCAGCACATAATGGAAAAATATCCTTAATGTTCAGTAAAATGTGATCACAGTGCCCAGATGGAGGTATTATCATTAAGGGAAATGTGCTTCAAATTCTTCTATTGAGTTTAGAAAAAAAAAAGTTATTATAATATTTGAATAGAGATCTGTTTTGATTAGGTCAGTGGCAGCCTAGGATTTTATTATACATGCTGATCTTGAATTTGTCACTGAAATAGAAGGAAGTAGACCCAGGGTTGTATTGAATAGAAAGGTTTTGTGGTCAGTGATGCCCCCTGAAAATCATGACAATTTTGCAAAAATTGAATAAAAAATTACTGTCTAGACAGTAAAGATGTGCTAGAGATATTTTAAAGAAAATCTGATAGCTATTGCTGACTAATGCAGTATTGGAGAATGGAGAAACACTTTAAAGATCCCAGATGTTTTTATTTATCAAGAAGTTGTTGTTTACTACTATGAGACTGTCAACATTTTTCTCCTCCCACCGCAATGAATCAATCCATTCAGTATTTTAAGTCCTTCCCAGTACACCTATGACCACTTCTATCATTAATCTAACCTATCTCTATACTCTACATTTGCAATATTCCCAACTTCAAAGCACCCCTCTAGATAAATCCAACTTTATGCTTTCTCTGCCTTAATACTAAACCCCTGAACATTGCTGAAGGAAAACACACAATTGTCCAAATAAGCACCAGTACTTATTCCCAGTTTCAGTTGTCATTCACTACTACCTCCCAATCATTCTCAGGAGTCTTGATCAGCAACCATTCTCATCCAATTTTTCATACTCACACTAAGTTCACTTTTAACAGGTGTCTCTTTTTCTTCACACACACACGTGCGCGCGCGCACACACACACACACACACACACACACACACACAGTACACTTTACAATTTGAGATCATCATCCAGGAAATCTCTCCATTTTTCTGACCAAACCAAATTTTTCTGCAGGTAAACTTCTTTTCTCTCTCTTGCTAATGTAACTATTTAAAACAGATTACCCCATTTGTGTAGGTCTTATGACTTTCCTCCTTCTGAGGCTTGGGGCTGTCAGTAATCACTATGATTTCTAGTAACCTTTACAATATGATTTTGTGCTCTGTGTCCTTAAATACTTATGTTGACAACTGCATATAGACGATTTGTTTTCATTTATTCCTTAACTTTGCTAGCTCAATTTTTATCTTTATATGTCATAAAGCTTTTTTTTTTATTAGACATCTTTATTCTAGCCTCTGATCCTGTATTTCTGTATCATCCAGTGTTTCATAACAAGCTCCCTATTAAACACTGGGTTTATTTTTGTATTCCATACTCGTCTAAACTCAGAAACCATACATTAGTTATTTTTATTCTCAAAGTCTAATACATTTATGGTATGTTATTTGCACCCAATAGGGTTTAGTAAAATGAGTGAATGACAGAAAAGACTTAGGGAAGGAAGGGAAGAGTAACATCATTGAAAAGATAGAGAAAAAGAAAATAAATGTTTAGAAAGCCAGAAAAATGTAACTGTATCAGAACAGCCTTAATTGCAAAAGTGACAGGCAGAATACTTAAAGAATAAATAAGAAATTTTACAGTTACCAGTGCTACTGGATGTTTTTAATGCAAGTTTCCACTTTAGTGACAAAGCAGTGAAAATTAATGGATTTTATAAAGCATAACATGTGTGTGTGCTTAGTCACTCAGTTATATCCTACTCTTTGCATCTCATGAACTGTGGTAGCCTGCCAGGCTCCTCTGTCCATGGGGATTCTCCAGGCATGAATACTGGAGTGGGTTGCCATGCCCTTCTCCAGTGGATCTTCCCAACCCAGAGACTGAACCCAGGTCTCTCGCATTGCAGGCAGAGTATTTACCTTCTCAGCCACCAAGCATAAGCATAACATAATGAGTCTTTTTTTGATGTGGTAAATTCTTCTGGTTATTTAAGAGATTGTCACTTAGTGAAACAAAAGTCTAAAAGTATTTTCCTTTACTCTTTTTATATTAATTTATACAGTTCTTATTAGTCTGTTTTGTAGCTGAAATTACCTATTTCAAATGAGTAATATCTGCTTTCTTGTTTCATTTAAAATATATTATATCTGAAATTACTCACATTCAAACTGCCTAATAAGAAAACAAATAAAAATAAAAGTATTGTTAAATAGTTGAAACAATTCACCAAAGGCTAATTTGACTATTATCTAGAGATCCCTAGTATATATTTTTCCAAAATGGAAAATACCTGAAATCAATCCTTGTTCATGTAGTATCTTATATATAAGCTTTATTCATATAGTATATTTTTGGAATATTTGTTTGAGGCTATAAAATATAACAGAAGGGAAAAATATAGGAGGTTGTATTTGGAAGACATTTTTAATATCATACATTTATTCTATAAGCATAAACTGAATATATAATGTATAAGAATTGTGTAATTTAATTGTAACTATTTCTTATCTTATTCATGCATTCTTTTAATCAATATTTATCAAGATCTGTTTTGTTTCAGATATTAACCTAGGCGAGAGAGATTAGTAAGAAAAAAGAAACAGAAAACAAAGTAAACCCAAGTGGTTTATTTTTTGCATGAAGCTGTTCAATTTAGTATATGTTATAAATTACTTACATAATGTTAACAACATAAATTCTAGGAAAATTATCTGTGTGCAGATGACAGTGGAAAGCTCACAATTAAATTTTATAACTATGATTTTGACAAACATTTATAGAGAGCAATGACTTTATTTTCTACCATTTTAGCAAGTGCCTTTATTTTCAGGGTTTGGAAGACATAAAACATGAACACAGGCCTTATTAGGCATGATATTCCTTTTAAATATTCCTTTTAAAAAACCAGTACTCCTCCATTTATATCTATAGCCAGTGGTGGAGGATCAGATTTTGGATCACTTTAATTTTCTATCAAAGTATTACAATAATACAATTAAGTAGTGAGCTTTCCATCAGCAGTACTGTAATTTAAATGCAAAGCTTAAATATATTTCTCTAACACTCTATCATTCATCTTATGTAGAATGCCAACCTGCAAAAAGTTGAATCATGACTATATAAATTATCAAATTAGTTATTCTTTTCTTCTGTATTCCTATAAATGAAAGCTTGAATAACTGTCTTTTTTATGTTTTAAGATATTACTCTAGATGACAGAAGTCATAGTCATACAGATTATTTCTCATTTCCTTGACTGATGGACTTCTTCACCTCCCTAAAGACCTTATTCAAATGCCATAATTTCAACATAGTTTTAAAATTCATACCTTCCTTCTATTTTGGGGGCATATGAAAAAATATATGTACAGCACACATATACTATATACACATTAAATAATACCTTTTATCTTATTTTTTCTTCAAAGCCTTATTTCATATGTAATGACAAAATAATATCTGCCTATCTTATATCTAATTACCACAAATTGAAATATTGAAAATTTAAGTGAGTGCATCTAATGCATCTCCTTATTACCTTTTATGTTATCTATCACTTATCACTCTAGTTCTTCTCTTTGAAAGATTCAGTTTTGGAACTAAATACACTTCATTTCATTACTCTTGGTACCAGAGCCTAAGTTAAACCATAGAATTAAGATTTCAAGTTATAATCAGTGCTAACCCTTGAAATCCTGTTAGTATGTGCACCTTATCTAATTTAGTGGGCAATTTTCTGGCTTATTAATAGATTCTTTTGCTTCTGCCTGGGTGGAAAATAATCTCAGTCTATAAATTAGACTATTGTTTAAAAGAAGTTTTTTTTTTCCATTAAGGTTTATGTCATACAGATTCCTGGTGTTTCTTCTGCTACTGAAATAAGGGAGTTGTGTCCAATTTTCATTGCCATATGCATGCTTATTCCTGGGTCATTGACCCTGCCTGTTGTGCAGATGTTTCAGGGATTGTGAGTGCTCATATCCTGGCTTTGTGTTCAGATTGTGACTGGATTTTAGATGAGATGAACACATATAAGTATGCAGACCTGAGTTTCATCTTGTTTTGTGCTACATAGATGATTATCTTTGTGTGGCAAACAACTGACTGATATTTCCTTTCATGTTCTATAAAACAAGTAACACTCTACATGTATAGAAAGAGAACCTATCCATATTTTACTTTGCCTAAAGCCTAGAAATATTCTTATTCCCGTTGTGTCATGTTATCCAGTATTTGTAGCATTGCTATATTTGTGTGAATTGGATTATATTTGTGTCAATTAATATCATGTCATTAAAATTTTTTGAATCAAAATCTCACTGGAATGATAATAATGACTAGAGCAGGATTTGTAAGGGTTGTTATGAAGAAATTGATTGGCATGTTCAGGTAGAAGAAAAATGTGACTGGCAAAATAATTCCTGCTGATAACCTTAATCTGATTGCAATAGTTTACTATATTTCTCTTTAGAAATTATTTTTTTATTTTTTGAAAGAAATATTTTATAAAGTATAAATTGATATTTTCTGTGTGAAAGGTTTATAAATGAAACAAAAGATTCCCTAGATTGAAAGGGCTATGAACATTAGTGACTGGAAAGAAAGTGAGTGGTCAAGTTTAGGGGGATGCAATGTATTACTATATAGATAATCCATGGAAAGAAGTGAGGGACAATATTTTGGTACCAATGAATATACAATGAGAAAATCTGTACTTATGCAATAGGAAGAAAAGGCAAGACAGTTTCTTTCCCCTGATTTAAAGAAAAAAAAATGTGGATACAGTTTTTGGCTTTTCCATAAATCAGAGACGAAGCCTGGCTTTATAAATTAAGGAAGGGAGATAAAGATCACTAAGATTCACTAGCATACCTGAAGTAAAAGATATGTACATCAACAATATATAAAGAATATTATAGGATTTGGCATTAATATTATACTGTCCATATTATTTAATCTTTGAAATAAGTGAGGATTGAATTGTAAGCTAAATTAATTAATTTGTTATTAATATTTTCCTTAAAGTGCCTTTTAACTCTACTATTGTTACAACCTCGTTTATCCATTTAGTATGAACAAATTGATTTTCATTGAATTAGAATTTTGAACAAAAAGCAGTCATAATGCATACTAAAATTCTTTCTTCAATTTATTCCTTTCCAAACCTACAGTTCTTAAATCTTCTTACTTTGAGCCCATCCTAGTTCTCCCAGCCTACCCATAGAAAAATTCTGCCTATTGTGAAAGGATTTTCAAATCCCAACAGGGGTTACTCAGCTCAATGCCAGACATGTGAAGTTAAGTCGCCATCAAAAAGACACAACAAAAGAATACCACTCTCCCTAGGACGCTGGGTAAATGAGTTTGACTATATATTCTAGTACACCAATCACCCAGAATAGTGGAAAATAATCACATACTCTCTCCCCTAAGAATAAGGTATTAGCACACTATGGCTGCTTAGAAGTTTATTTTTGTTCTCCTATATAAATGTTTATACACTGCTCTATTATAGTCTATAAAATTGAAAATTATATTTAAAGTTGTGAAAAGATTAATTAAATAATTAGGTTTAATGACAATGATTTTTTATATTATTTTATACAGATCAATAGAGAAAAGTCAATTACATGACAAATTTAATAAAATATTAAGCATTAATCAAAAAAGTGGAAATAGGAAGTTAGCATAATTCTTGAAAAATTCAGTTTTCATCTTTAAACATGCGCATATACAAATTTTCCTTCTGAATGATTGCTTTAATTATAGGTACCTCAAAAAACGTAGTCTAACAAATCATGTACATGTGGACTCTAAGATATGATACAAATAAACCTATTCACAAAACAAACTCACATACATATTAAACAAATTTTTGGTTACCAAAGAGGAAACGGGGTGGGAAAAGGATAAATTAGGAGTTTATGATTAGCAGATACAAACTGCTATATATAAAATTGATAGACAACAAGGACCTACTGTATAGCATAGGGAACTACAGTCAAAATTCTGTAATAAAACAAAATTGAGAAAAAATGTAAAAATTATATATATATGTGTGTATATACATATATATAATTGCATCACTTTTCTGTATACCAGAAACTAACACAACAAAGTAAATCAACTATGCTTCAGTGTTGTTGTTGTTCAGTCCCTAAATCACGTTCAACTCCCAGTGACCCCAGGGACTGCAGCACACAGCCTTCCCCATCCTTCACTGCCTCCCAGAGTTTGCTCAAATTCATGTCCATTGAGTTGATGATGTTATCTAACCACCTCATCCTCTGCCGCCCTCTTCTTCTTTTGCCTTCAGTCTTTCCCAGCATCAGGGTCTTTTTCAGTCAGTCAGCTCTTCACATCAGGTGGCCAAAGTATTGTATTGCAGCTTCAACTTCAGCATCAGCCATTCCAATGAATATTCAGGGTTGATTTCTTTTAGGATTGACTAGTCTGATCTCCTTGCAGTCCAACAGATTCTCAAGAGTCTTCTTTAGAACTGCAGTGTGAAAATATCAATCCTTTGGTGCTCAGCCTTCTTTATGATCTGACTCTCACATCTGTACATGACTACTGGAAAAACCATAACTTTGACTATACTGAACTTTATCAGCGAAGTGATGTCTCTGCTTTTTAATACATTGTCGAGGGGCTCCAGAATCACTGCAGATGGTGATTGCAGCCATGAAATTACAAGATGCTTACTCCTTGGAAGGAAGGTTATGACGAACCTAGATAGCATAGTTAAAAGCGGAGACATTACTTTGCCAACAAAGGTCCATCTAGTCAAGGCTATGGTTTTTCCAGTAGTCATGTATGGATGTGAGAGTTGGACGGTGAAGAAAGCTGAGCACCGAAGAATTGATGCTTTTGAACTATGGTGTTGGAGAAGACTCCTGAGAGTCCCTTGGACTGCAAGAAGATCCAACCAGTCCATCCTAAAGGAGATCAGTCCTGGATGTTCATTGGAAGGACTGATGTTGAAGCTGAAACTCCAATACTTTGGCCACCTCATGCGAAGAGTTGACTCATTGGAAAAGACCCCGAAGCTGGGAAGGATTGGGGACGGGAGGAGAAGGTGACAACAGAGGACGAGATGGCTGGATGGCATCACTGACTCGGTGGACATGGGTTTAGGTAAGCTCTGGGAGTTGGTGATGGACAGGGAGGCCTGGCGTGCTGCGATTCATGGGGTTGCAAAGAGTCGGACACGACTGAGCGGCTGAACTGAACTGAACTGAGTTTTTGTCATAGCTTTTCTTCCAAGGAGCAAGTGTGTTTTTATTTCATGACTGCAGTCACCATCCACAGTGATTTGGAGCCCAAGAAAATAAAGTCTGTTTAGAGGTAAAGTAAGACAATTGACTTTGCCAAAGAGGGAGCTGTTAGTCACTGGGTTTAAAAAAAAAAAATCTGTCAAGTAGATGGAAATAAATATTTGAATAAAATGAACTGGAAGAAACCTATAGATTAGAAACAAATAGAGTAAGTATAGGTAATATATTTGAGAGAGCTGCTATAATAGAAAGCAGATAAATGAGGCTGTATCTAAAAGGTGTTGAATCATGGGTAGACTTTTTCCTAAAATAATAGATTATAAAACATAGATGTGCTCACTTCTTTCCTTATTAAATGTGAGCTCCATGAAGGCAAGGGCTATTCGTCTTTTTCAATTCTATGTCTCTTATTCAGTTCTGTCTTCGAGCCCAATTTCCTGAACACAATGTACCATCATAAATATTACTTGAATGAGTGAGTTAATAAATAAATGGATGAACTCACGATTCTTCACTTGCTTAAAATATTTTTCTCCTGTATCAACTATTATCAGAGGTGGTTTTTTTGTTGTTGTTGCTGCGTGTTTTCCATTGCCACCTAAAACAAAAATTTGCAATATTCAATCTTTCTTTTCATCATGGCTTGACAACCATTACTCCTGAACCAAAATATCCTTCAATTTTGCTTATTACACCTATGAAATAGTTTTATAATATCCATTGCTTACATTCTATTGTCTTCTCTAATTCATTAGTTTAGATTCTCATCAATATTATTCTTTAACATTTCACTAAAAGAACCGAAGTCATCATTGGTAGCCAGCCTCTACATTGTAAAAGTGACAGTCACTCAGTCATGTCCAACTCTTGCAACACTGTATAGTCCTTGGAATTCTTCAGGCTGGAATACTGGAGTGGGTAGCCTTTCCCTTCTCCAGGGGATCTTCCCAACCCAGGGATCGAACCCTGGACCCCACATTGCCAGTGGATTCTTTACCAACTGAGCCACCAGGGAAGCCCAAGAATACCAGCAGATCTTCCCGACCGAGAAATCGAATCAGGGTCTCCTGCATTGCGGGTGCATTCTTTACCAACTGAGCTGCCAGGGAAGCCCCCCAGTTATTCCAACCTCTTGGTAGTCACACTGTTGTGTATCTCCTTCTCACATTAAACAGAGATGATCTGTTTTTACCAGTAGATTATTGTGGAAATGGCAGTGTTTGACTTGTAAGGCTACATTTGGCTTTGCCTTCTCCTCACATGCTTTAGGTGAAGCCAGCTCCCATGTTATGAGAATGCTTAACTATCAGGGAAAATCAACAGGGTGAGGAACAGAGATCTATTGTCAACACAAACACTAATTTTCCTTGGAAGTAGATCCTCCAGCACCAATCAGTCTTACAGATGACTGGAGCCCTAGGGGACACCTTGACTGCAACTTCATGAAAGGCCTTAAGTCAAATCAACCAATGAATTTAAGTCATTCGCAGATCCCTGACCCACAGAAATATGGACATTGGCACTGGTGTAGTCAATAAAGCAGAAGTAGATGTTTTTTCTGAAATTCTCTTGCTATTTCTGTGATCCAACAGATGTTGGCATTTTGATCTCTGATTTTCTGCCTTTTCTAAGCCCAGCTTGTACATCCAAAAGTTCTCAGGTCATGTACTGTTGAAACCTAGCTTGAAGGATTTTGAGCATTACCTTACTAGCATGTGAAATGAGTGCAATTTTGCAATAGTTTGAACATTCCATGGCATTGCCCTTCTTTGGGATGGAATGAAAACTGACTTTCCAGTCATGTTGCCACTGCTAAGTTTTCCAAATTTGCTTTGAGAAACTGTCCATATTATCAGGGATAAAGAATATGTGGGGTGTGCGTGTGTGTGTGTGTGTGTGTGTGTGTGTGTGTGTGAGTGTGTGTGTGGTGTATAATTTGTATATAAAATAAATATAAATTATATACATGCCACAAATTATATGTATATGAATATTACTCAGCAATAAAAAATAAGGAAATAAAGCCATTTGTAACAACATGGATGGACCTATAGATTATCATGCCAAGTAAAGTCATATGGACAGACTGAGGTTATTGATAGTTCTCCCAGAAATCTTGATTCAAGCTTGAGTTTCATCCAGCCCAGCATTTCACATGTTGTACTCTGCATATAAGTTAAATAAGCAGGGTGACAATATACATCCTTGATGTTCTCCTTTCCCAATTTGGAACCAGTCCATATTTCCATGTCTGGTTCTAACTGCTGCTTATTGACCTGAATACAGGTTTCTCTGGAGGCAGGTAAGGTGGTCTGGTATTCCCAGGTATGCAGATGATACCACCTTAATGGTAGAAAGCAAAAGGAAACTGAAGAACCTCCTCATGAAGGTGAAAGAGGAGAGTGAAAAAGCTGGCTTAAAACTCAATATTCTGAAAGCTAAGATCATGACATCTGGTCCCATCACTTCATGGCAAATAGATGGAGAAACAGTGGCTGACTTTATTTTTCTGGGCTCCAAAATCACTGCAGATGGTGACTGCAGCCATGAAATTAAAAGACAGTTACTCCTTGGAAGGAAAGTTATGACCAAACTAGACAAAATATTAAAAAGCAGGGACATTTCTTTGCCAACAAAGGTCCAGCTAGTCAAAGCTATGGTTTTTCCAGTGGTCATGTATGGATGTGAGAGTTGGACTATAAAGAAAGCTGAGCGCCGAAGAATTGATGCTTTTGAACTGTGGTGTTGGAGAAGACTCTTGAGAGTCCCTTGGACTGCCAGGAGATCCAACCAGTCCATCCTAAAGGAAATTAACCCTAAATATTGATTGGAAGGACTGATGTTGAAGCTGAAACTCCAGTACTTTGGCCACCTGAGGTGAAGAGCTGACTCACTGGAAAAGACCCTGATGCTGGGAAAGATTGAGGCCAGGAGGAGAAGGGGACAACAGAGGACAGGATGGCTGGATGGCATCATCGACTCAATGGACATGGGTTTGTGTGGACTCCGGGAGTTGGTGATGGACAAGGAGGCCTGGCGTGCTGTGATTCATGGGGTCGCAAAGAGTCGGACACGACTGAGTGAACTGAACTGAACTGCTCCTTGGAAGAAAACCTATGAGAACCCTAGGCAGCATATTAAAAAACAGAGACATCACTTTGCTGACAATAGTCCATGTAGTCAAAACTATGTTTTTTCTAGTATTCATATATGGATGTGAGAATTGGACCATAAAGAAGGCTGAATGCTAAAGAATTGATGCTTTCTAATTGTGCTGGAGAAGACTCTTGAGAGTCCCTTGGACAGCAAAGAGATCAAACCAGTCAATCCTAAAGGAAATTAACCCTAAATATTGATTGGAAGGACTGATGCTGAAGGTGAAGCTCCAATATTTTGGCCACCTGATGCAAACAGCTGACTCGTTGAAAATGATCCCAAATGCTGGGAAAGATTGAGGGCAAGAAGAGAAGGGTGCTTTAGAGGATGAGATGGTTGGAGAGCATCATTGACTCAATGGACATGAGTTTGAGCAAACTCTGGGAGATAGTAAAACACAGGGAAAAGTGGTGTGCTGCAGTCCACGAGGTCACAAAGAGTTGGACAGGACTGAGTGACTGAATAACAACAAAACTTTGAAGTATCTACTGAGACATATCTTCAGGCATTAATACCCAAAATTGAAAATCTTAACCTAACCTCTTATATGTCTGTAAGATATATTGGAAGTGAGATTAAAAGACATGTATTTCCAAAAATATTTTTGCAAATGTAATACAGAGTATTATTTTTAAATCAGTACTCATTCCCTGGTGGCTCAGATAGTAAAGAATCTGCCTGTAATGCAGGAGACCTGGGTTCAATCCCTGGGTCAAGAAGATCCCCTGGAAAAGGGAATGGCTACGCACTCCATCATTCTTGCCTGGAGAATTCCATGGCAGAGGAACCTGGTGGGCTACAGTCCATGGGGTCTCTAAGAGACACAACTGAATGACTAACACTTTCACTGTCATTCATTTATTAGATTTTGTCTCATTAAAATGTGTTATCTCATTTTGTATCAGTTATAGATAGTGCAGTTTTCATATGGATTTTAACTGCATATATTTTAAGAAAATATTTCACAGGACATGATTTCATGATACAACGTTTTAGTTTTTCACTTCTGTGTCAGTAGACACAAAACAATAGGGATTAGCATATTTCCCTTTGACTGATGGATTCATGGCTTTCACTTACCCTGAAAGGCAGCTGTAACATTCAGATGAGCTGATCAAGGAAGCTTGTCATTTCAGTGATCCTCTGGAGACTGGAGATGTCATGGAGAGCAGAATCAAAAACAGGTTTACAATTAATGAAGCCAAAATACATTGTGAAGAACCTGTTGAGTTCCTTCAGCAACTGTCATGGGCAAAAATTTCATATCAAATTGGTTAGCCTGGCCCTCATTCAGCTAGCTGAGGATTATATAGTGCAATTGTGAGAGTGTATTTGAAATGCTTCAGTCCGTAAAAAACACAAGAACTCTACAAGCTCCATTCATTTAAACTAGTCTCTATAGAGTGGGAAGTCACATTTCATTACTTTTACACAGTTCCCCATTTCATTCGAAAAAAAATTTCAATAATACATCATTCGAGACTTTTATAATCAGAGACCTTATAGTCTCTAGGAAGTTTTTCAACCATTTAGTTATTTGTTCAGAGAGAATATTTGAAAGAGAAAATTAACATATTCTTTCAGGCATCACTTGTGAAAGTATAAATAGTGAATATAAACTGAAAATTCTTACAGGGTTAAAGTATCATGTATAATTTGTTAATCAAAGTGAAGCAGCCCAAAAGGAAAGATTCCTGGTTAACTATTTGACATTGGAGAAAAGTTTCCTATATTAGCCAATTTTTTTTTTACCCCAATAGTATTTATTCTTTCAATTATATAATTTTGTGATAAAACTTTTTCTTTGGTCTTTCCAAATGTACAAGCAAGTTGGTTTTGGGTGCATTAATAGATCCAAAGAAAATTCATACTGACAGAAAATAATTTAATATACTTTGTGTGTGTGTATATATATATACACATATATAAATGTATACACGCACAAAGAGACATATAGATTGATGCAGTGAAACTTCTCCAGTGTCTGAATTTAAAATCGTATTTGGTTTTGAAAGGAACATTTTTCTTACTATTTTAGAAGTTGTAAGATGGTATATTTTCCTTTTTTAAAAAATTATCTTTGTTTTTCCCTCTCTGCAAAGTTGTTTGACATTTACAGCATCATGATTATGAATTACAATTAATTTGAATTTCAGAAGTGATGTTTTACTTCCTGAAATAAACAGAGGCTCTTGATTTCAGAAGTAATGCTGTAAACTCCTTTGTAATTATAATATATGTCTTCTTTTAATTGGAATATTCTGGCATTATTAAGTCTGATATTCAAGAAATAGCCTAGAGTGATGGGAAAAATTTGAGGTTTTAAACCAGATAAAGCTGAGCCTGAATTTTGGCTGTAACTGCTATTAATTGAATTCTCTATGGGAAAATTACCGAAAGTCTCAGCCTCACTATTCTCATCATCAACCTACATTTAATTTCAAGGATTAAAACAGATGATATTCAAATTATTTAGAACAATTTCTGGCACATAGTAGGTTCCATGTCTCAAGTGTATATAACTCCATTAGAAATTAATATATAAAGGAAAAGAAAAGCTTTCAAAAGATGCCTCATTTTTTCTTTTGTATTTAATGTCTGGTTTCTGTTATTCCCATGAGTATGTGTTTTTGAGTAAATTATGAATGCAAAACTCATTTTCTTTTTTAGTATTTATTTATAGAGTCAATTTGGTGGTAATAAAATTTACCAGGTCTAAATAGTCTCTGTTCAAATATATATATTAATCTCTTAGTCTTATTTCCCATCTTTTATCAACTTTTATCTTTTACATGTTGTTTATTGTCATTCAGACACGTTAGAAATAGGTTATTCTAAATGAAGTTTAAGACATTCAGTATATCACATCATTTGATTTATCTTCATTTTCTGAATCTGAAATTTTCTTGACTTTCTAGTAATTCTAACTAGATGTTGAAACCAATTAACTTTTTCTCATATAAATGCAAATTGTAGGAACATAGCCTTGGTTCTACAAGATGAATTCATAGATAGTCTCTTTACCTGGTGAGCTGACAGAATAAACTCAATTCTATATACGTAAACCCAAATGTCAAACACACATACATTACATTTAGCTAAATGTGGCAGGCAACTTTATAAAATGTAAAGGAGTTTTGATGAGAAAGAAATGGAAAAGGCTAAGAGAACAAAAGTTGTTTAAAGTATATTTTATGTTCACAAACAAAATTTAACTTAATATAAAGAACAGCTTTAACAACCTCTGTAAGTGTTCACCGTTGAGATTGTCTTCATAAAAAACATGTTTCTTGTTATCAAAGTCCTTCAGTTACTAAAACATTTAGCCCAGTGTTTGTAGACATGAAATTGGAGCCAGACTGCCTAGAATTACACAGCTTAGCTTTATTTACTCCTGGGCACCTTGGGCTAGTTATTCCACATCAGTCCATGTATTAATTTAAAAAGAATCATAGTATAATCATCTGGAATAGAATAAATGTTAAACATATATTATCTTTTATTATATTTTTCAGAAGTAATATATCTTCGTGCGTATCATGCCAATTATTAAGCAGACTAATTTTTAAATTACTTGTTTATTGTCCTGACAAGTAAAGATACCATTAATTTGCTTTTAACTTTAGAAGTAAATCTTAGTATAATATTTCTTAATTTTTATTTTTTGAGTGTCAAATATAAATTTGCCCTTTAAAAGCTATTCTCTGAATTTCTGTTTTTATGTTAAGGACACATGTTTCAACTTTGCTGGAATAGTGATTTTTTTTTTAACACAAGTTTATGGTTGCCAAAAAAGAAATAACATATATTTGTTATTGAAGTGAAAGATGTTCAATTGTGTCTGACTCTTTGTAACCCCATGGACTATACACTCCATGAAATTCTCCAGGCCAGAATACTGGAGTGAGTAGCCTTTCCCTTCTCCAGGGATCTTCCCAACCCCAGGGATTGAACCCCGGTCTCTCGCATTACAGGCAGATTCTTTACCAGCTGAACCACAAGGGAAGCCCAACATATATATTTTAAAATTCAGTTTTTCTTATTGAAAAAAATGGGTATTCTGTTTTTAATTATTTTTTAAAAGTATTTATTTTATTTTTGGTTGTACTGGTTCTTCATTGCTGTGTGAGGGCTTTCTGGAGTTGCAGAGAGGGGGGGCCTACTGTCTAGTTGCAGTGCACCGGCTTCTCGTTGCAGTGGCTTCTTTTATTACAGAGCACGGGCTCTATGTGCATGGCCTTCAGTGGTTTCAGCATGTGGTTTCAGTAGTTGCAGCTCATGGGCTGTGGAGCACAGGCTCAGCAGTTGCAGTACATGGGCTTAGTTGCTCCACAGCATGTGGAATCTTCCCAGACAAGGGATCAAACTCTTGTCACCTACATTGACAAGCAAATTCGTAGCCACCGTACCACCAGGGAAGTCTTTTTACTGTATTTCTCAATTGCATTTATCTTTAGAATAAAGTACAGAAAGCTTAAAAATCCTGAAGATTATTGTATGCATTTTTTATTTTTTAATTAATTAACTTTTTTACTGGAGGATAGCTGCTTTACAGAATTTTGTTGTTTTCTGTCAAACCTCAACATGTATCAGCCACAGGCAGCAGATATGCATTTTACTGTGAAAGGGACTTTTCATCACACTTTTTATGCCTAACTATAAAATGCTGAAAGTATTATTCCAACTTTGAAATATTTATTTCTATACCTTAACAGGAGATTTTTGTAATATGTAGCTGTATTCCTGAAAACAATCCTCAGAAGATCAAAATTGCAGAATAAAGTGAAAATCGAGATTTACACAGTGGAGTGCATCACTAGAACCATGCATTCTAGTATATATGTGACACTGGCCACGTGCTCTGATAACTTTTTCTTCCATTGTTAAACATGAAACACACCTATTCTTGCTTTCAGTGGTTTTTCTCATGTCTTAACAGATGCTTTATACCCCATACTTCTGTTTTCATTCTCCAATTTTAAGTCTAGAATGATGCTTCCTTTTAATAAGGAAGTGATTTCTTTGGAAATTAAAAAAAAATTAACATGGTGACTTTTAAAGGACTTTTCATGTTATCTGAACGTCCATGTTGTCTATCCCTTGAGTAGTCAAGGATATCACCTTGAATAGTCCTGGAAGGGTAAGGGAATTCCAAAATAAAACAATGTATCTTGTCAGACAAGACACCCAATCTGCTTAAATATAATCAAGTATTCGGAGTTTTCATTCAATACTACCAATGAAAGGTATAGTGGAAAACTGAATCCATGTTATGTTTACTAGTTATAAAATGAAAACATTTTAGTACAGAGTAGTTATTTAGTATCATAATGAAGCCATCAAAATTACTGAATTAATGAACACTAAAATGTGATTTATTATGTGAAGTAAATTTGCTCAGTCATGTCCGACTCTTTGTGACCCCGTGGACTATACAGTCCATGGAATTCTCCAGGCCAGAATACTGGAGTGGGTAGCCTTTTCCTTCTCCAGGGGATCTTCCAAACCCAGGGACTGAACGCAGGTCTCCCACATTGCAGGCGGATTCCTTATCAACTGAGCTATCAGGGAAGCCCATATGTAAATTATATTACATATTCAATTATATGTAAATACAAAGATATGTGCTGCACTTCGGTTGCCTTCAGCTGGTTGTATGTACAAACTAAATGAAGTATGGATTTCTTATAATTAAATATAAATACCAATTTATCTTACAATTATTGCAGGTTATCTCAGTTACCAGGCAAATTCAGTATTACGTGATAAATAACTACCAGCTTCTGTAAATAATGTTCTTCTTTAATTGCTTTAACAAAAAAAAGGATTTTTCCCCAGTACAGTTGATTAAGATTTGGTGAAAGTTATCCATATGCTTGAAAACTGAGTTTTATTTAACAAATACTTGTAAATATTTACAATTATCTTTAAAAATATTTTGATATATTTGAAGATTTATATGACTCTGATTGTCAAGATCAGAAATAGCATCCATCTATGTTAAAGATTCTATTCTCTAAGGACATCAACAAATACACCAAAGGTCATCAGTTTTATACACGGTTATAATTAAATATGGGATTCCCTGGTGGCTCTTGAGAGTCCTTGGGACTGCAAGGAGATAAAACCAGTCAATTCTAAACGAAGTTAGTCCTGAATATTCATTGGAAGGACTGATGCTGAAGCTGAAACTCCAGTACTTTGGCCACCTGATACGAAGACCTGACTCACTGGAAAAGACCCTGATACTGGGAAGGATTGAAGACAGGAGGTGATGGGGACAACAGAGGGTGAGATGGTAGGATGGCATCACTGACTCGCTGGACATGAGTTTGAGCAAGCTCGGAGATTTGGTGATGGACAGGGAAGCCTGGTGTGCTGCAGTCCGTGGGGTTGCAAAGAGTCATACATGACTGAGAGACTGAACTGAACTGACATAGGTCTAATTATTGCTCTACCAGGAGTGTCAGCTTCAGGATAGACTATTTGTTTTAATGAGAAAGACTTTTTGCTTCTTGCTTATCAGAAGAATTCTGTTAACTTTAAAAAGGTTGACAGAAGTTGGTTAGAAAACAAACCTCAATTAACTCCAAATTAATATAACTTTATTTTCAACATTACTCTATTATGTTATGCTACTTCATGTAAAAGTAGTTGATAATAGTAATGTCTAATTATTGGTATAAGAAACTGTATTTAAATGCATTTCAAGTTAATTGAGGGGAAAAGCAGTCCTAACATCATTTGAGAATTTAAGATTTGTTTTACCCTCACAGAAATTATGCTGTATCAGTGCTAGGGATGTGATCTTGAAAGCAAAAACAAAGAATATAAAACTATATTTTTCTTAACTGTGATATTCTTGTGATTATTGAAACAAAGTCTGTCTTTATTTGTAAAGTAATATAGAAAATTGAGTTAATTATAAGTAGATTTCGAAAGAAAAAAAATTTCTGTTACAAGTATCTAAATGTTTATTTTTAAATGTGTGTGTGGGGGGGGTCTTAAACAAACATCTTATTTGCCACTTAAATTTACAAAAGAAATGCATTAACTTATGTGAGCTATATGATACAGTCACATTATTCTATTCACTTTACAAATATCATATATGTGCCTGTATGTGTATATTATTATGCTATTGCATTGAGATAAAAAGAAATTGAAATTTTAATATATAGCATATTAAAAAGCAGAGACATTACTTTGTCAACAGAGGTCTGTCTAGTCAAAGCTATAGTTTTTCCATTAGTCATGTATGGATGTGCGAGTTGGACTATAAAGAAAGCTGAGTGCCGAAGAATTGATGCTTTTGAACTGTGGTGTAGAAGACTCTTGAGAGTCAGTTGGACTGCAAGGAGGTCCAACCAGTCATTCCTAAAGGAAATCAGTCCTGAATATTCATTGGAAGGACTGATTTTGAAGCTGAAGCTCCAATACTTTGGCTACCTGATGCAAAGAACTGACTCATTTGAAAAGACCCTGATGCTGGGGAAGACTGAAGGCAGGAGGAGAAGGGGACGACATAGGATGAGATGGTTGGATGGCATCACCAACTCAATGGACATGAGTTTGAGTAAACTCCGGGAGTTGATGGACCGGGAGGCCTGGTGTGCTACAGTACATGGGGTCACAAAGAGTTGGATACAACTGAGCGACTGAACTGAACTGAACTGAACCATTTTATAGATTATGAATATATAGCTTGTCTATTCATATATTTGTAGATGTATTTTAATATTTTATAAAATACATTTGATCTTTTAGAATATTCTTTACTAATTTCTTTTATTCCTTCTATATTTTTATGAACATTTAACAAAAGCACTTTATCTTCCTTGAACCTGTTTAAAACAGATATAGTGTTATGCCTTCTAGTTATATAAATTGCTGCAGCTTCATATCTTAGAAGCTTACATGTTTATACTCTACCAATAACTTAGCTATGTCTTCCAAAATTATGTTTTAGACAGATATTTTATGCTTGCTTTATGGAATAAACACAAAGATGCAGGACATACTAATCTTAGTGTTTATGAGTACTTAATTTTGATAATACCTAAAGATACAGTCAAAAAAGCAAGAGAGTCCCAGAAAAACATCTATTTCTGCTTTATTGACTATTGAAAAGCCTTTGACTTGGTGGATCACAATAAACTGTGGAAAATTCTTATCTGACCTATCTCTTGAGAAACCTGTATGCAGGTCAGGAAGCAACAGTTAGAACTAGACATGGAACAACAGACTGGTTCCAAATAGGAAAAGGAGTACGTCAAGGCTGTATATTGTCACCCTGCTTATTTAACTTATATGCAGAGTACATCACGAGAAATGCTGGGCTGGAACAAGCACAAGCTGGAATCAAGATTTCTGGGAGAAATATCAATAACCTCAGATATGCAGATGACACTACCCTTATGGCAGAAAACGAAGAAGAACTAAAGAGCCTCTTGATGAAAGTGACAGAGGAGAGTGCAAAAGTTGGCTTAAAGCTCAGCATTCAGAAAACTAAGATCATGGCATCTGGTCCCATCGCTTCATGGGAAATAGATGGAAAAACATGGAAACAGTGGCTGACTTTATTTTTTGGGCTCCAAAATCACTACAGATGGTGACTGCAGCCATGAAATTAAAAGACACTTACTCCTTGGAAGGAAAGTTATGACCAACCTAGATAGCATATGGAAAAGCAGAGACATTACTTTGCCAATAAAGGTCTGTCTAGTCAAGGCTATGGTTTTTCCAGTAGTCATATATGGATGTGAGAGTTGGACAGTGAAGAAAGCTGAGCACCAAAGACTTGATGCTTTTGAACTGTGGTGTTGGAGAAGACTCTTGAGAGTCTCTTGGACTGCAAGAAGATCCAACCAGTGCATCCTAAAGGAGATCCGTCCTGGGTGTTCATTGGGAGGACTGATGTTGAAGCTGAAACTCCAATACTTTGGCCACCTGATGCGAAGAGTTGACTCATTGGAAAAGACCCTGATGCTGGGAAGGATTGGGGGCAGGAGCAGAAGGGAAGACAGAGGATGAGATGGCTGGATGACATCACCAGCTCAATGGACATGTGTTTGAGTAGACTCCGGGAGTTGGTGATGGACAGGGACGCCTGGCGTGCTGCGATTCCTGGGGTTGCAGTGTCGGACACGACCGAGCGACTGAGATGACTGAACTGAAAGATACAGTAGGGCTTCCCTGGTGGCTGAGACAGTCAAGAATCTACTTGTAATGCAGGAGACCTGGTTTTGATCCCTGGGCAGGAAGATACAGTGACTAATATTTATATTGTTTATGTTTATGAGTACTGCATTCTGATAATATATGATTATTTTCCTAGATACTCAGATTCATTTAACAAAGAGATTACTAGTGGAATAAAGATATTTCTAGTAATATCATGAAGAAAGCCTTAGGCTCACGATAAACCACCACTCAGATAGCGACTTGATTTTGAATAAAATGCATCTATCTAAAGAGAGATAAACTAATACAACTAATACTCATATATTAGTTGAAGTTATTTGACTTCAAAATCTTTTTCCAGTATGCTAGCTAAGGTTTCTCTCCTTGAGTGGTTTTGTAAAAATATGTCTGCTTCACAAATACTTTAAACTGCTATTAATGGATATATCTGTATTTAAATTCTATAGAATATTAAAAACCATCTTGTCTATTTGTTGAGTTTTCCAAGCAATGTAAATAGCACTGTTCAAAAACTAGAAATTAATATATAACTATTTTCTTAGCAAGAATTTGAATTCTACCTAATAAACATTTAAATAATATAAATAATTCATTGACTAATTTGTAAACACCTGGTAATGAAAAAATAAATTTGAATCATAGTTCAGAACCACTTTTAGTTATGATGTGGGCAAGGGAGGAAGAAAAGTAGATTTATGTCTGTATGGATAGAGATAGTGATTAAATAGTTACCATTGCTATGGTAAATAATATTTAGTAACATTTCCTGTTTCAACATTCATTAAGCACTATATTTGTAGAGGTAGTGTGCTATATATTACTGGCAAAACTATTAATCAAATAAGGCCATCACATTTGTTCTTTTATAAAATCTGAGAAATAAATATCTGAATAACTAGTAATTCATAATAATAAATAACTTAATTCATATGTATAATATTTATAAGGTACTACAGAAACACAAAATGAACAATTCATTAATTTTGCAGTGATAGGACAATGGAGATTTTAAGGGAAATTACAAATTGGAAATGATAGTGGAGTACTTTAACACTCCCACTTACACTAATGGACAGATCATCAAGACAGAAAGTTAATAAGGAAACACAAGCTTTAAATGACACATTATACCTGTTGGACCAAATTGATATTTATAGGACATTCCATTCAAAAGCAGCAGAATGCACTTTCTTCGTGAGTGCACATGAAACATTTTTCAGGTTGATCATATATTGAGTCACAAAGCAAGCCTCTGTAATTTAAGAAATTTGAAATTGTAGCAAGCATTGTTTCCCAACCACAGTACTATGAGGTAAGAAATTAAGTACAGAAAAAAAAAAAAACTGTAAGACAAACAAATAAATACGTGGAAGCTAAACAATATGCTACTATATAACCAAGAAATCATTGAAGAAATCAGAGTGGAAATAAAAATAAATATCTAGAAACAAATGACAATGAAAACACAGTGACACAAAATGTATGGGATGCAGCAGAATTAGTTCTAAGAGTGAAGTTTATAGGAATGCAATCCTACCTCAGGAAACAAGAAAAAGCTCAAATAGTGTTCTTTTGGATATTAAAGAATAAAAGTCATTTGGTAGTGATGAAAAGAGTAATGCTGTTAATAGTATCAAAGCCGGTGGATGGAATTCCACATGGAGAAATGATCACAATATAAAAAGTGTCTTGTAGTGTAAAAAGCTTTCAAGTATAGAATGGATAAGGTAAAACTATTTTGAAGGGAGAATATATTGACACCGTAAAGGATGTAAGGGGTTGTGAGTGAAAGTGGCTCAGTCGTGTCTTACTCTTTGTGACCCCATGGACTATACAGTCCATGGAATTCTCTAGGCCAGAATATTGGAGTGGGTAGCCTTTCCCTTCTCCAGGGGATCTTCCCAACCCAGGGATCAAATCCAGGTTTCCCGCATTGCAGGCAGATTCTTTACTAGCTGAGCCACAAGGGAAGCCCAAGAATACTGGAGTGGGTAGCCTATCCCTTCTTCAGCTGGATCTTCTAGACCCAGGAATCAAGCCAGGGTCTCCTGCATTGTAATGGGTTGGGAAGGCATAAAAGCAGAGAGAAAATCTAAGAGGCTATTATTGTGAGAACTCCTGTAAATATTTTACAAGGTAATCACAGTTCTGTATCAAGTAATAGGACTGAGGAAAATAGTCTAAAATTATTTTTTATAAAACCTGCTAATCTAAAATTAATCTGACATTGTTACTTGTGTTCTAACATAAAATTATTAGCTATTAACAATCTTATGAGTGACACCATCATTGATTATGCCCGGAAAATTATCTATTTAAACTAAGAGATTTTAAAGCATACTCATAATTCACATGGATAATTTATATAGATAATTGATTTTTATATATAATGTGGTTATGTATTTGATCACTAATATCTTTTCTCGTCAAAATAGTAGAGCACATTCAGAAAACTCTTCCCCAGATCTTATGGCTCTATACTGTTTGGGAATTACAGAATTATATATATGTTTTAAGAAATATATAAATCCTAATAATTAATTTGAATTAATAAATAATATGATAAAAGACATTTTTTCTTAAGGGTAGTAGGTAATAATAATACCCTTCTAAAAGTGCAAGTGTGAATGTGTTAGTCGCTCAGTCATGTCCTACTCTCTGCGACCCATGGACTATGGCCAACAAGGCTCCTCTGTCAATGGAATCCTCCAGGAAAGAATGCTGGAGTGGGTATTCATTCCCTTCTCCAGGGGATCTTCCTGACCCAGGGACTGAACCTGGGTCTGCTACATTGCTGGCAGATTGTTTACTGTCTGAGCCACCAGGGAAGCCCCAGTACCCTTCTACCTGAAGCAAAGGATTGAACAAATATTCATCTAAAAGAATATTTAATTATTTGAGTATTTTTCCAGTGTTCACCTTTTATGTTGTTGTTTCCTGAGAGAGTTATACATAAAGTTATAAACAGCATCACACTGGATGCATTTTATATACAATTACATTTTATGGTATGCGTTAAAATTTCACAGAATATTGTGATAATTAATCATGAAGTAAAGTCAAGAGGAATGCTTTAAGTGGAAGAAAATGGCTCAAAATGCCTGATTCATCTCTTTTGCATACATAGAAAAATTATGTGTGACATAATGTAAAGATACATTCGTGGTTATGCTATGGAACATAAAATATAAAATTTTAGTGCATAAAAAATAGCTGATGAATTCCAGAAGTGAAGTCAATAACTGATTCAACTCATTCTACTGGAAAGACAATTACTTTAAGAAAAATAGCTTTCATACACCTGTGGTTACATTTATGAGAATAATATTGAGCATAATTCCTGGAATTATGCTCCTTATATAAATTATTCTTGTTTACCAAAATTTATAATCAGTATCAATTAATAATGCATGCTATGGTACAAGATAATCTCAGTATGTAAGAAAAGTGAGCCTTTATCTCTTGGTATTTATCTTTGAAGGAAACTACTCTGTATGAACTCTTAAATCTCAGCTAAGGCCTTGTGTGTACATAAAAAGCTTTGTTTTGCTTTTGTAAAGGTGCTCATCTTTCTCATCATTAAGTTTATTTTATTTTATCATAGTCAATGGTAAGTTCTTTAAGTATTATCATGATTAATAACACTTTCCCTGAATTCAGTCTGCCATTTTGCTGTTATTTATAATTCTGGAGTCAGATCAATAAGAACAGACTTGTGCACTTTATTGTTGGAAAAACTTTGTTTTCATTTCATTTCTCGTATGTTAAGGTCAGAATTGAAGACCAAAACCCAGTGTACTTGTTTATTACTATATTTCATTTTCTGGTGTGCTGCTATGCTCATTTTTGTGTAAGATACTTATTCTTCTTCCTGGTCCTATATTTACAACTGTTAATTTTTTTTTTGTTGTTGTTCTTTCACCTTTACTTCTATTCCTCAAGTGGTTTTGCACCAATCTCACTTACTACATCCACTTCAATGTTTTGAGAAAGTACACGTTTCAACATGATTAGTGCCCTATAAATCTTCCTAGAGTCATTTGAAGGCTAGGTTAGATAGATTATAAAATGTGCATCATCATACAGAGAAACAGCAAAAGAGTCTTTAAAGATGTTTTTCTTAGAAAAAAGTAACCCAACAGAAAAGAAGAGGTATTTGAGTTTGTTTCTTAAAATTGTTTCTTAGAATGGTGATTGCACTCCTTGACATTTCATTATCTTTTGTGTGTGCTCATATTCCTTTGAAAGAATCATCTGCTTTGTTTAATAATTTTTACTTTAAGGTCAGTTCAGTCGCTCAGTCCTGTCCAACTCTTGCCACTCCATGGACTGTAGCACGTCAGGTCTCCCTGTTCATCACCAACTCCCAGAATTTACTCCAACTCATGTCCATTGAAACAGTGATGCCATCCAACCATCTCATCCTCTGTCGTCCCCTTCTCCTCCTGCCTTCAGTCTTTCCCAGGATCAGGGTCTTTTCAAATGAGTCAGCTCTTCACATCAGGTGGCCAAAATATTGGAGTTTCAGCTTCAACATCAGTCCTTCCAGTGAATATTCAGGATTGATTTCCTTTAGGATTGACTGCTTTGATCTCCTTGCAGTCCGAGGGACTCTCAAGAGTCTTCTCCAACACCGCAGTTCAAAAGCATCAGTTCTTCACCGCTCAGCTTTCTTTATAGTCCAGCTCTTACATCCATACATGACTACTGGAAAATTCATAGCCTTGACTAGACGGACCTTTGCTGGCAAAGTAATGTCTCTGCTTTTTAATATGCTGTCTAGATTGGTCTTAACTTTTCTTCCAAGGAGTAAGCATCTTTCAATTTCATGGTTGCAGCCCTTATATGCAGTGATTTTGGAGCCCCCAAAAATAAAGTCTGATACTATTTCCGCTGTTTCCCCATCTATTTCCCATGAAGTGATGGGGCTGGATGCCATGATCTTAGTTTTCTGAATGCTGAGCTTTAAGCCAACTTTTTCACTCTCCTCTTTCACTTTCATCAAGAGCTGTTTAGTTCTTCTTCGCTTTATGCCATAAGCATGGTGTCATCTGATATTTCTCCAGGCAATTTTTTACGTTGGTTGACAGATAAAAACCCATGTCCCCGTGTTTCTCCTGGGGAATTGATGTCTATGTGCATACTGAGAAAAGGGGGAGATATCTCAGACAAAAACTCTGGCATTTCATCCGGGCTCAAAAATCTTGTTTGGTTCACATAATCAGGCCATTCTGACCCTCAAGGAATATCTCTGCATCACTGCTCAAAGCAATTCTATTTCTGTAAAGCTTTTCTCTATGTAATCACTTATGTCACAGAGTAAAAAGGAAAGGGATAAGAAAAGACCAATCAGGGACATACTTATTTGACTTCATCTCTTACTTTATGTATCTCATCTCAGCCTGACTTATTATTATTATTATAATTGAACTGCACCTAGGTTGATTCTGAGTTAGAGCTGCTGTGCTATGTTTTGTTTTAGCACCTTGGTGCTCTTGGGCTTCCAAGGGGTCTTCCTAGGAAAGTATAAGGAAAGGAAAAGAGTACAGTTCAAAAACTCCCATGCCCATTCTCTGGCATCTGCTCCATTTTCACGTGACATTGCCATTCATCCTACCAGGACATCTGATTTAACACTATGTATCAGTCACATGAATTATTTCTCAGAGGAATTAAGTGAAATTCAGGGATAATCAGCTTCCCTCTTCCTTCTGTTGTATCTCCCAACCATTACACTTATTTAGAATATATTATGTGAAAGGACAGTACACATGATGTTTTGTCCATTGATTATTGAATTATAGGAAAGTTCTCCTCTGGTAACTGATTAATTTAATTTTAGATTTCCACAAAAAAGTTGAAATCAATTAACTATAGATTCTAATAACGTTCGTACAGTTCACCAGTCTGGTGTCCTTTGATAAAGAATCTGCCTGCCAATGCAGGAGACACAGGTTCAATTCCTGGAAAGTCCCCTGGAGAAGGAAATGGCAACCCACTCCAGTGTTCTTGCCTGGGTAATCCCAGGACAGAGGAAGCTGGTGGACTCAGTCCATGGGATCGCAAAAGAGGAAGATAGGACTTAGTGACTAAAGCCCATTGGTAGATCATATTTTACTACCTGAAAAGCACATTTGCTTTGATGACCTATTCCTAGAAACTTACACTTGCTTATCACAAAATTTCTGTGAAGTAAATAATTCCTTGCATGAAACTGATGCTACATCCTTTATTGTTCTTGTAAAGAATATGAATGTTGGATTAAATTATTTCATGTGGAACATTTAACTTTATACTGCATTTTAAATGTACTCTGATGCCCATAACTTTTTTATCGGCAATAAAAATGAGCTAAGATAGAAGCAGTCTACATTTCTCTTTGATGTGCTCAGCTCAAGGGTACAAGTAGACAAATCTTTTGATTGTTCATCACAAATGCTTACTGTCTTTCAGAACATAAGATTCTTAGTATTAAGGCAGACTGATATTAAAGTGAATGTGACTGTATTTGAGTTTGCATTTTTCTCTTTTGCAGAATATGTAAAATCACTCCATATAGCTCCAGAAAAAGGTAAAAGAAAGGTAAAGTGAAAGAAACACTTTCTTTTTTATTTGCTCAATTCTCATCTCTAGTTAATTATAGTTAAGGTAGAAACAATAAAATTTCCTATCCAGAGAAATACAGCTGAATCTTAAAATGTTAATCAAGTCAGAATAAAAAACCAGGAGGGTCACCCAAGAAATTTTGTATTCTCTTTATTTGGCATTATAAACTATTTACTCCTACCCTTCCTACTCTATATGAAAAAAATTGTTACATTTATCATATTATAATGAAGCCAATAGAGTTGAAGGACTGCTTCCTTGCTCAATATGAGCTTTATGTAATATTCCTGAAAATTATTTATTTTTGTGAGAGTGGCTTGTGTTTAAAGCAATAGGTTTAAAAAAAAATCTGCAATCTTATCATTCACAATGGTGGAAACATGCAGTGGAATCTTGCTTGCATATTGATTCTGGGAACACAAATCCTTTTCTCCCCCTCCTAATGTTAAGATGGATTAGGTTCATCTGATTATTTCCTGCTTATTTGTTTTTGTTGTTGTTCAGTACGTCAGTCATGTCTGATTTTTTGTGACTCTGTGGACTGCAGCACAACAGGTTTCCCTGTCCATCACCATCTCCTGGAACTTGCTCAAACTCGTGTCCATTGAATCAGTGATGCCATCCAACCACTTCGTCCTCTGTTGTCCCCTTCTCCTCCTGCTTTCAATCTTTCTCAGCATCGGAGTCTTTTCTAATAAATCGGCTCTTTGAATCAGGAGGCCAAAGTATTGGAGCTTGAGTTTCAGCCAAAGTTCTTCCAATGAATATTTAGGACTGGTTTGATCTCCTTGCAGTCCAAGGGACTCTCAAGAGTCTTCTCCAACACAAGAGTTACAAAGCATCAATTCTTCAGTGTTCAGCCTTCTTTATGGTCCAACTCTCACATTCATACATGGCTACTGGAAAAGCCATAGCTCTGACTATATGGATCTATGTTGGAAAAATAATGTCTGCTCTTTAATATACTGTCTAGGCTGGTCATGGCTTCCCTGGAGGCTCAGATTGTAAAGCGTCTGCCTACAATGCGGGAAACCTGGGTTTGATCTCTGGGTCGGGAAGATCTTCTGGAGAAGGAAATGGGAACCCACTCCAGTATTCTTGTCTAGAAAATCCCATGGATTGAGGAGCCTGGTAGGCTACAGTCCAGGTGTCGCAAAGAGTCAGACACGACTGAGGGACTTCACTTTCACTTTCTAGGTTGGTCATAATTTTTCTTCCAAGGAACAAGCATCTTTTACTGTCATGGCTGCAGTCACCATCAGCAGTGATTTTGGAGCCCAAGAAAACAAAGTCTCTTGCTGTTTCCATTGTTTCCCCATCTGTTTGCCATGAAGTGATGGGAACAGATACCATGATCTTGGCTTTTTGAATGTTGAGTTTTAAGCTAGCTTTTTCATTCTCCTCTTTAACTTTTATAAACAGGGTTTTTAGTTCTTGTTTGCTATCTGCCATAAGGGTGGTGTCATCTGCATATCTGAGGTTATTGATATTTCTCCTGGCAATCTTGATTCCAGCTTGTGCTTCATCCAATCCAGCATTTTGCATGATGTACTCTGCATATATGTTAAATAAGCAGGATGACAATATACAGCCTTTACATACCCCTTTTGCAATTTTTAAGCAGTCCATATTTCCATGTCTGGGTCTAACTGTTGCTTCTTGACTTGCATACAGGTTTCTCAGGAGGCAGGTAAGGTGGTCTGGTATTCCCATTTCTTTAAGAGTTTTCCACAGTTTGTTTTGATCCATACAGTCAAAGGCATTAGCATAGTCAATGAAGCAGAAAGAAAGTGAAAGTTACTCAGTTGTGTCGGACTCTTTGCCACCCCAACTGACTATACAGTCCATAGAATTCTCCAGCCCAGAATACTAGAGTGGGTAGTTTTTCCCTTCTTCAGGAGATCTTTGTAACCCAGGGATTGAACCCAGGTCTCCCACATTGCAGGCAAATTCTTTACCAGCTGGGCCACAAGGGAAGCCCAAGAATACTGGAGTGGGTAGCCTTTCCCTTCTCCAGAGGATCTTCCTGACTCAGGAATTGAACCTTAAAAAGTACAGATTCTCCTTTATTTGAAGTTAATATCATACGGATCCTAATTTTGGTAGTTACCCCTTTTACATGCATAAACTGAGCAAAGAATGAAGTCAGTCATGTAAATTTATTATTCAACAAAATTCATTTTTTTATTTCTTTAAAAACTGTGTTTCCATAACTAATTGAGAAATTTTCAATATTATCTCTTTCACAATGACAACAATAGCCATTCTGCAGTCTACTGTTCTGCGATCAACCACAATAATATTGTATAAATTTATCAATGTTTTTATTTTGAGTGATATTTTACCATTTAAAGAGATTTTTATATTCTAAGAAAATATTGTTTAATATATTCAGAATGTTGATACATAAATTTATTGAGTGACATTTTGATTTTGGAGTTCTCAAATAATTTTGGTTATTTAGAAATAGTATTAAAATTTTAAATGAAGAAGAAAAGCATACTGTTCCTAGTAAGAATATTAGAAAAGTTTTAAAAATGCATAAACTTAATAAATCTTATTACATCAAATAGCCAAATATACATCCAAATACTTTAAAAATATGTTCTCCCAAGAGAATGAAAAGAGAAGCCATAATACTGGGAGAAAATCTTTGCAAAAGGCACAGCTTATATAAGGCAGTTATCCAAATTTATGAAGAACTCTTAACACTCAAATGAGAAAAGAGCAACCTGATTAAGAGGTAGGCTAAAGACTTTCACAAACATCTCACCAAAGAAAAGGCCCTCCCTGTTGGCTCAGATGGTAAAGAATCTGCCTTCAATGCGGGAGACCTGGCTTTGATCCCTGGGTTGGGAAGATCACCTGAAGGAGGGCATTGCAACCCACTCCAGTATTCTTGCCTGGAGAATATCATGGACATAGGAGCCTTGCAGGCTACAGTCCATTGGGTCACAAAGAATCAGACACAACTGAGCGACTAAGCACAGCACCAAAGAAAATATATAAAGGACACATAGTATAAGAAAAGTTGTTCCACATTGATTGTCATCAGGGAGATGCAAATTAAACAATGAGATACCACTAGGCAGATATTAGAATGTTCAACCTATGGAACACAACAATGCTAAATTCTGGCAAGCTTGTGTAGCAACAGGAGCTATCATTCATTCATGGATGGAGGGAGAGAGTTTAGCAGTTTCTTACAATACTAAACATATTATTACAATAAGATATAGCAATTGTGCTCCTTGATATTTACTCAAAAAAGTTGACAATATATATCCTCACAAAAACCTACATGCAATTTATACATTTTGTAGTAGCTTTATCCATACTTGCCCAAACTTGAAAACAGTCTATATCCTTCAGGAGGCAAATGGATAAATAAAGTGTGGTACGTTCAGAAGATGGAACATTATTCAGTGCTAAAAATAAATGAGCTACCAAGCCATGCAAAGATGTAGAGGAATCTTAAATGCATGTTAAGAAGTGAAATAAACTAATATGAAACGCTACACCCTGTCTGATTCTATGTAACATTCTGCTAAAAGCAAAGCTATTGAAACAGTAAAAATATCCAGGTTTCCAGGTGTTGCCAGGAGAAAGAAATGAATAGGTAGAGCACAGAAGGATTTTACGGCTGTGAGAATACTCTGTATGATTCTATAACGGTGAATACATGTATTATACATTTGTTCAAACCCATAAAATATCCAATCACTAACAGTGAGCTGTAATGTAAAGTTTGGATTTCGAGTAATAATGATATTTCAGTGTAGACTGATCAGTCGTAACTAATGAATCACTCTGGTGGGGAATGTTTATAATAGCAGAAGCTGTGCATGTTTTGGGCAGGGGATTGATGTGAAATATCAATTTTTCTACCAACTAAAACTCCTCTAAAAAACAAAGTGTGTACCAAAAGAAAAAAAAAAAAAAAGCATCCTAGATTTAGAATATACCAGCAGGCAGGCAACCTGAATACTTGAATCAATTGCATGACTAAGTTACTTTATTTATACAATCTCATTTTTTTCTGAAATATTGGTAGTTTGTTGACATTAATTTAATTGACTAATTGGTCTTTAAGTGGGCAAAGTTTTATCACCGTCATTAACATTAACAAATTAATTTATGCATTTGCTAGTGAAGTCCTCATTTCATTGTTGTCCTAATTAAGGCAGTATAAATTTTTCAAACTTGACAGAAATAAAGGAATGGTACTCTTAATATTTCTGTGCAGAAGTGTTTCCACTTAATTGATTTCCTATCACCATTTGCACATTTCTTTACATGTAAAGAGTATATGTTTATTATTTTATGTCATTCTCTTCAAAACAGAAAATATATCTAAGGTCTTACAGTACTGTCTTCACCTCATCAAATAACTGTTCTGCTTAGAATTATATCATTGGTATCCTTGATGAAGTTCCAACATACATAGGAAAATTCTTATAACTCTTCAGTTAGGCTTCAAATAGACAACACTCATCGGAATTATTGTACTATGTAGACTCTTCTGTAAAGCCTTCAAATATAATCAGTAGTGAAAAGGAAATTAATGAGGGAAATGTGATTACTGAGATAAACATAATAATAATGAAACTTCTACTTAATAAAGTCTGGAAACAAATATAAATTTTGTTGAAAACATATTCAAAATGACAGGTATGTTATTTACCAGGGAAGGAAAAACAATGATCATAAGTGAGAATTCAAAAAATAAAAGAACAAAGTGGTCAAATCCTGCAAAGGAAAAAAACATGTATATATATATATGTGTGTGTATATGTACACACACACATATATCAGGACCTTCAGTTCAGTTCAGTCTCTCAGTTGTGTCCGACTCTTTGCAACCCCATGAACTGCAGCACGCCAGGCCTCCCTGTCCATTACCAACTCCCGGAGTCTACCCAAACCCATGTCCATCGAGTCAGTAATGCCATCCAACCATCTCATCTTCTGTCATCCCCTTCTCCTCCTGCCCCCAATCCTACCCAGCATTAGGGTCTTTTCCAATGAGTCAACTCTTTGCATGAGGTGGCCAAAGTATTGGAGTTTCAGCCTTAATATCAGTCTTTCCAATGAACAACCAGGATTGATCTCCTTTAGGATGGCTTGATTGGATCTCCTTGCAGTCCAAGGGACTCTCAAGAGTCTTCTCCAACACCACAGTTCAAAAGCATCAATTCTTCGGCGCTCAGCTTTCTTCACCGTCCAACTCTCACATCCATACATGACCACTGGAAAAACCATAGCCTTGACTAGACGGACTTTTGTTGGCAAAGTAATGTCTCTGCTTTTAAATATGCTATCTAGGTTGGCCGTAACCTTCCTTCCAAGAAGTAAGCGTCTTTTAATTTCATGGCTGCAATCACCATCAGCAGTGATTTTGGAGCCCCCAAAAATAAAGTCTGACACTGTTTCCACTGTTACCCCATCTATTTCCCATGAAGTGATGGGACCAGATGCCATGATCTTAGTTTTCTGAACCTTGAGCTTTAAGCCAACTTTTTCAATCTCCTCTTTCACTTTCACCAAGAGGCTCTTTAGTTCTTCACTTTCTGCCATGAGGGTGGTGTTATCTGCATATCTGAGGTTATTGATATTTCTCCCGGCAATCTTGATTCCAGCTTGTGTTTCTTCCAGCCCAGCGTTTCTCATGATGTACTCTGCATATAAGTTAAATAAGCAGGGTGACAATATACAGCCTTGACGTACTCCTTTTCCTATTTGGAACCAGTCTGTTGTTCCATGTCCAGCTACTTTAAATTAAAATGCAACTACAGCTAATCTACATTGATGTCCTCACATTCAATAGTTAAAATCATAAAGTGACTAAGATAGTACTTTTCATAACAAAATATTAGAACCACATAGGTATTTTTTGCTTTGTTCATTTACTCTGGAATCATATTTGTTATTTCTAAAGTATATTAAGTATTTTACCTTTTAATATTTAAAAGTTTTATTTGAGGTAGTGTTCTATCAAATGAAATTCGTATATGAATATTTGCATAAAAATAAGTTATGTATTATATATATACATATATGTACATATGTATACTTTGTAAAATGTATGCATATATTTAGTATCTAATGTAATCTTTAGAATCCTCTTTGAAGAACTTTCAGAATTTCTGTAATGAAGTGTAAAGTAAAACACATACAATTGATTCATCTCAAGCAGAAAAGTATTTCATTTTCTTGAAAGTACTTATTCCATTCTTACAATGGTACTTTTAGTAATGGGAAATTGCTTTACTTTGAATTTGAACAAATTTGTTTTAAAGTACATAAATTATTAGAATGTATTGTTTTTAAAGAGTAAATTATGCATATATTAATTTGCCATCTTATTAAGATATTGTTATTTTGTATTTATATTTAACATGCTAAAATATATATATATGTCCAGTCTTTCATGGTATTGCTGTCTTTTTAAAATTGGAAATAATTGAAAAACATGCTAGCAAAGGATATAAATTAAATGTTTATATCTTTTTATCCCTTTATTACAATATCTATTTTGGCAATCATTCCCAGTATCAGGGTCTTTTCCAGTGAATCAGCTCTTTCCATCAAGTGGCCAAAGTATTGGAGCTTCAGCTTCAGCATCCGTCTTTCCAATGAATATTGAGGGTTGATGTCCTTTAGGATTGACTGGTTTGATCTCCTCCCTGTCCAAGGGAGAATTTGACCTTTTCTCTCCATCTAACTGCAATCCTAAGCTCTTAACGAAGTCTGTTCTCAGTAACTAGCCAATGTGACACTTCTAAAATGGAAACTAAATCACTCCACTCTGTGCAAAACCCTTCAGTATCTCCCTAGTTTTCTCATAGTATGTTATTCATACTGTTTCAGGAAGAAAAACCACATGATTGCAAAAATATGTGAAATAATTTTTATATAGATTCATTAGAAGCTTTCACTTGAGTAAGAATCATTATGTGGTAAGTGGTAGAATATTTTATTCATCAACTAATATTTTATTGTGTTTATATGCCAGATTCTTTGTGAAATGAAAAATATGCAAAATTTAATGAAAAAAATAATTGCCTGTGCTTTTTATATAATGTTTATTATAGTGTGAAAAAGGAGCAGGGAATCATATCAACAGAGTACAGAGGTTACTGGTATGGACTAATAGGCTAAAGGACACAGTGACCTGGAAATTTGTGTAATTAAAATTTCACATGAAAGAAGAAAATCAAAATACTAATGTGATTGGGAAAGGAAGCATTGTATGTAATGTATTAGACCAAGAAGAGTTCTGATATACATCTCACAAAAAGAAAGCATGTGTGGTGGCCCCTTTAGAGATGTGGCAGTATTCTCCAGTTCAGTAGGAATCAGATGGAGGGATATAGACAGCTTAAGAGGTAAGTAGCATGATTTTGACATTGCTGTGTGAGAACAAAATATAGACAAAATACATTCGTTTTGTGGTTCATATAAATTCAATAAGAAAAATAGGAATTGGGTTAATATTAATTTAATAGGAATTTAGATTTTCACCAATAAATTGAAAATATCTCAATCCACGAGATTGTATGTGTTTCTTGTTTTTCCATTACAATAATGTATGCATCTTCCTTTTTCTGTGAGTAAACAACTATGACATGAAAGAAATGTTGAATTTAAGTATCACACTTTAATGTTGAGTTAAATAACAATTAAACTGTGATCTTTACTCATCATTGAGTCTCTTAGTCCATTATCAGTGGTCCTCAACCTCTGAGATCTAATGCCTGATGGTCTGAAGTGGAACTGAAGCAATACTAATAGAAATAAAGTGCACAATAAATGTAATGCACTTGAATCACCTCCAAACCATCCTCCCACTCCCTGGTCTGTGGATGAATTGCCTTCCATGAAATCAGTCCTTGATGCCAAAAAAGTTGGGTACTGCTGCATTAGTTTATTGTTATATAAACAAATATCTCTTGGAAATTTAGAGAAAGGAAGCTCAAATAAGAAAAAACAAAGATGAAAATATTTATATAATATTTCAAAAAGTAGATCTGGCACAAGTATAAAGCATTTTTTTTTTTTTTACTTTCTGGGATACTTCTATAGTTTTTGCAAAATATCATACTTGATATGGATAGTTTCATCATTATTAGCAAAAATCTTTCCTCAGAACATTACACCTACTGATCAGATCTAACTTTCTACAAATATACCCAACAAAAATCCTCATTCAGGCCCCACTATGCCACAAACATTAAGAACATACACTCTTTTGTGAAAAGTATTAAACATTTAATCCATACATGCTCATCGTTTTATTTACTGTATTCTTGTTGGTTGAACAGTTATGAAAATTTCAATTTCTTCTGAGAATGGTGACAGGAGAATTCTTTTTTTAATCAAATATGGAGAGACATCTAGCAATATGTCAAAACATAGCACAGGACCAGCAACTGTGTGCTGAGCATACTCTAAGAGTGAGAGTGATGAGGATGGGGGTAAAGCATCTGTGAGTCTCTGCCGCTTTATTAAATATGTAAATGAACATGGACTTCAGACTATATGCTTTAGTAGCTTTGTACTGGGAGGTTGGGCTGCATTTGTGGAGAGAGCAAATAGGCTGGGCCAGAAAAAGAGATGGGTTAGAAAAATTTGAAACTTCTATTTCTCATAATCTATGCATAGATTTCCCAAGCAGTATATGCTTCCAGAGACCTAATTTAGTGGGAAGAGAAAATTAAAGTCAATATAATCTTTTGAGGAAGTGTTGCTAGCAGCATTTTGTTAAATAAGGCCAGTTTCTTTTAAAGTTCACCATGTACATATTGTGCTAGTACCCATGATGGAACTCTTAATTTTAACATGCATTTCTAGTGCAAATTAATATCTTCATTCTTGCCATTGCCTGTCTATTGCTGGAAGCAAGTTATCATTGTCCACATCTTTGAGGATTCAGTGTCTAATCATGTAAAGTTAAGATGTATGAAGCCTTTCAATTTGTTCCCTCTTCGCCACAATGAGGGGTACTGAAAATCCTGACACTAACTACTTAGCCAGAGGCTACATAGCAAGCACCTTGAAGTAAAGCTTAGGTGAAGGAAGAAATGAACATAACATTTTCTTAGCCATTCTGCTACTGTGCCAATTGTACTTCAAAACAGACGTGTCATCTGTTATCCTCCGATGGTCTACTTATTTTCATTTTTGTTCCTGCAGATTGGAAAAAGCTCTTATGTAAGACAAAAAAATAACAGAGTATTAGTAGCTCACTAGCCATTGTCAGTCACAGTGAATACCTATTATTTCTCTGCAACGTAGTGATTAAATCTGAAAAGCTGCTAGACTATTTTTCAATCTAAAAGTATAAATCAACAATTCTATCTTTGAATTTTAGGGAAGGAAATGAGGGTGTTGTTATCTCAGGTATAGAAAGTAAATTCATTTTAATAAATTTGATGAGTAATATTAATACTTATGACTTCTTTAATGTTGCCCAGAATATTAAATAAAAATAAAACATAGAGTAAAAAGAGATGCATTATAATTAAAATGTATTAACTTAAAATAATCCTTAATTTATCTCAAATAAATTTTATTGCAGATTAATAAATAAAATTAAAGCTGAATTAGACTCAGGCAGCTTCCATACAAAATGTACTAAGATTATAAAACAAATTATCACAAAAATCTCACTGTAAATGTTTCTTTTCAAAAATTAGAATCATTTATAATGAAATGATATTCTAGATGGATATTAATTAATATTTTGCTGCATATACTGAAGGTAGTTAGTGGTGGGTACATTAAATGAAATACTGAGATAAATAATTTGAATTTGACAATTGGAATTCAAAAAGTACAGGCTTCAGCATTTGTAATTATGATAATTCTGCATGTCAAAAAGTGTAGTTTTGGTTCTAGTAGTAACTAAGCCAGACCCTATTGGATTACACTCCTACAGAAACTCTGATAATAAGGCCTGGAAATAAAACAAAACAACTACTTGCAGGCAGTGGAGAGTAGAAAGAAGCAGATATATTCTTGTGGGGGCTGCATACTCAGAGAAGGAAAGAAGGAATCTGAATGAAGCAAGTCCCTAATATTTTAAACTTGGGACTAAACAGTATAGTATGTGCCATCAGCAGGGCACCAGACAGAAAAAAATATGAGGAACCAGGCATTTTAACCTAGGTAATGTGGCCAATGAAGACAGTAGAGAATGCTGTAAGGGAACTAGCCAGGGAAGAAATTACATTCTACTTAACCATTCCCCAAATCTCCAAACAAGCATATGAAAAACTGACTTAAAAAAAAAAAAAAAACTCAGCTAAAAAACAAACTGAACCGGTAAGACTGGATACTTAACTGATTACTAAAACAAGGGATACCCTCATTAGAGAAAAATAATGGAGTCTGAAATCCCCACAACTTTATAATAAGAATGACCAGGATGAAATTCAAAATTACCAAAGAGATGAAAATTGCCAGCTTTACTGCAGTGGGTTGCCATTTCCTTCTCCAGGGATTGTTTTCAACCCAGGGTCAAACCTGAGTCTCCTGCTTGGCAGGTGGATTCTTTACCACTGGGCCACCTGGGGATCCCCAAATAACTGTATAAACACATGAAAAAAATTAATATAGACACGTATCTTATGTTGTTCAGTCGCTAAGTCATGTATGACTCTGCAGTCTCATGGACTGCAGCATATCAGGCCTCCCTGTGCCTCACAATCTCCCGGAATTCGCCCAAGTTCATATCCATTGAATCGGTCGTGTCACCCAAGCATCTCATCATCTGCCAAACTGAGATCAGTCTGCCATTTTTAAGATTGAACCCAGGTACTGTATTTCAGACTCTCTTGTTGATTATGAGGGCTACTCCATTTCTTCTATGGAATTCTTACCCACAGTAGTAGATAAAACAGTCATCTGAATTAAATCTGCCTGTTCCTGTCCATTTTAGTTCACTGATTCCTAAAATATCAATGTTCACTCTTTCCTGCTTGACCACATCCAGTTTACCTTGATTCATGGACCTAACATTCCAGGTTCCTATGCAGTATTGTTCTTTACAACATCAGATTTTACTTTCACCACCAGACACATCCATAGCTGAATGTTGTTTCCACTTCAACCCAGCTGCTTTATTCTTTTGGGGGATATTAGTAATTGCCTCTGCTCTTTCTCAGTAGCATACTTGACACTTTTGACCTGGGGGACTCATCTTCTGATGTCATATCTTTTTGCCTTTTTATAATGTTCATGTGGTTCTCACAGCAAGAATACTGGATTGTTTTGCCATTTCCTCCTCCAGTGGACCATGTTTTGTCAGAATTTTCTACTATGGCCCATCCATCTTGGGTGGCCGTGCACTACATGGCTCATAACTTCACTGAGATATGCAAGCCCCCCCATCACTGTGACAAGGCCATGAAGGGGACATATCTGACACCCATAACAAATATTAACTCCAAACGGGTCACACACCTAAATGTAAAATGCAAAACTAAAAATGGCTGATGACTTTGGGTTTGGCAATGACATTTCAGAAACAATGCCAAAGTCATGATCAATAAATGAAATAATTGATAAACTAGATAACTTTAAAATTAAAAACTTAGGAGAGATGTGGGATATTGGAAATAAATTTAAAATTAAGAGATCACAATTTAAAACCATCATATGTATGTGTGTGTGTGTGTATATATATATGTAATATACACACACACACACATAGGCTGCTATATCTAAACCTTATGGTAACTGTAAACAAAGTCTATAATAGATATACACACAAACACAGATGAATCCAAGCATGATACTAAAGAAAGTTCTCAAATCACAAGAAGAGAGCAAAAGAAGAAAGGAAAAGACCTACAAAACAAATCCAAAACAACTTACAAAATGGTAATAAAAACATACATATTTTTAATTACCTCAAGTGTAAATGAATTTAGTGCTCCAATCAAAAGACATAGATCAGTTGAATGGATATAAAAATAAGACTCATATATATACTGTCAATAAAGAGACCCACTATAGATCTGGAGATAGATAGACTGAAAATGAGGTGATGAAAAAATGATATCCCATGCAAATGGAAATCAAAAGAAAGCTGGAGTAGCAATACCCATATCAGATAAAACAGACTTTAAAAACTTTGCAAGAGACAAAAAAATCAGCAAAATTATTGAGGAAATACAACAATTGTAAGTACATATGCACCCAATGTAGGAGCACCTCAATATATAAGACAAATATTCACAGACAAACAGAGAAATTGTCAGTAAAACAGTAATAGTGGGGGACTTTAACATACCACATACATCAATGGACAGATCATCCAGACTGAAAATCAGTAAGGAAATAACAGGCCTCAAGTGACGCATTAGACCTGATAGACTTAATTGATATTTATAAAGCTTTCCATCCGAAATCAACAGAATATACATCCTTTTCAAGTGCACATGTAGCATTCTCTGGGTTAGGTCATATCTTGTGCTGTGAAACAAGGCTTGGTAAATTTAAGAAATTTGAAATCATGTCAGGCATCTATTTTCTGACCATAGCACTATGAGATTAGGAATTGAGTATAAGAAAAAAAAAATTCAAAAGCACAAACACCAGGGGTCAAAACAATATGCTACAATGTCTCATTAAAGAAATCAAAGAGAAATCAATTCATACCTAGATACAAATGAGCATAAAAACACAGTGACCCCAAACCTATGGGATACAGCAAAAGCAGTTCTAAGAGGGAAGGTTATAGCAATACAGTAAGTCCCCTACATATGAACCTTCAAATTATAAACTTTTGAAGATGTGAATGTGTGTCTCATCAATATCAGTCATGGGTGAAATTGAAGCTTGCCTTGTGTCTCCTATTGCTGATGATCTTTCAGATCTACCATCTCTCACCTCATCTCATTCCCCTAGTCAGTCACTTTCCTTGCCTGTTCTGTCAATGTCAACCTCTGTATGCCAGCTATTATAGTATACTACTGTAGTTTTCAAGGTACTGCACTATAGGATTACAAATGTTTTCTTTATTTATTGTGTTTGCTTTTTATGTATTATTTTCTGTGAAAATATTATAAACCTATTACAGGACAGTACTATATAGCCAATTGTGTTAGTTGTGTACTTGGACTAACTTTACTGAACTCATGAACAAACTGAACTTACAAATATGCTCTTGGAATAGAACTCATTATCTTGTAGGTAGGCAACCAAATGTTATACCTAAAGAGAAAGAAAAACAAACAAAATCCAAAGTTACTACAAGGAAAAAAAATCATAAAAGATCAGAGCAAAAATCAGCAAAGAACTATGAGACTACTACAAGCAACTTTATACCAATAAAATGGATAACCTATAAGAAATGGACAAATTCTTATAGTACAATCTCTCCTGTTCTCTTAACCAAGAACAGATAGAAAATATGAACAGGCAAATTACAAGTACTGAAATTGAATCTATGATTTAAAAACTATGAAAAGACCAAAGTCCAGGACCTGATGACTGCACTGGAGAATTCTATCAAACATTCAGAGAAGAGTTAACACCTATCCTTCTGAAATAATAGAAAATAAATTTCAAAGGAAGGAGCACTTCCAAACTCATTCTGTGAGGCCATTATCATCTTGATACCAAAACCAAACAAATATATTACCAAAAAAAAAAAAAGAAAGAAAAAAAGGAAGTTTACAGGCCAATATCACTGATGAACACAGATGCAAAAATTTTCAACAGAATACTAGAAACCAAATCCAACAATACATTAAGAGGATTTTATACCATGATTAAGTGGGTTATTTTTCTAGGGATACAAGGATTTTAATATCTGAAAATCAATCAATATGATATACCACATTAATAAATTGAAATATAAAAACCATATGATCATATAAATGCAAAAAAACAAACTTTTTATTACTATTATTATTTCTTTTTTTAATTTATTTATTTTAATTGGAGGCTAATTACTGTACACGGAGAAGGCAATGGCACCCCACTCCAGTAACTCTTGCCTGAAAAATCCCATAGATGGAGGAGCCTGGTAGGCTGCAGTCCATGGGGTTGCTATGAGTTGGACACGACTAAGCGACTTCACATTCACTTTTCACTTTCATACATTGGAGAAGTTAATGGCAACCCATTCCAGTGTTCTTGCCTGGAGAATCCTAGGGATGGCGGAGCCTGGTGGGCTTCTGTCTATGGGGTCGCACAGAATCAGACACAACTGAAGCGACTTAGCAGCAGCAGCAATTACTTTACAATATTGTAGTGGTTTGTGCCATACATTGACGTGAATCAGCCATGGGTGACATGTGTTCCCCTTCTTGAACCTCCCTCCCAACTCCCTCCCAACTCCCTCCCCACCCCAACCCTCTGGGTCATCCCAGTGCACCAGCCCTGAGCAGTCTGTCTCATGCATCAAACCTGGACTGGCGATCTGTTTCACATATGATAATATACATGTTTCAATGAAAAAACAAACTTTTGATAAAATTCAGCATCTTTTATGATTTAAACTCTCCAGAAAGTGAGCATAGAGGGAACCCACCTCAACATAATAAAGGCTGTAGATGACAGGCTGGAGTTAATATCATATTCAATGGTAAAAACACTGACAGCATTTCCTCTAAGATAAATAACAAGACAAGGATGTCCACTCTCACCAATTTTATTCAGCATAGTTTTGGAATTACTAGCCACAGAAATCAGAAAAGCAAAATAAATAAAAGGAATCCAAATAGAAAAAGAAGAAAAAAAAAACTGTCCTGTTAGCAGAGGACTTGATAATATAGAAAATCCTAAATGTGCTACTTGAAACTACTAGAACTCATCATTGAATCAGGTAAATTTTCAGGATACAAAATTAATACAGAGAAATCTGTTGCATTCCTATGCATTAATAGCCATAAATTAGAAGGACAAATTGAGGAAATAATTCTGTTTACCATTAGGTCAAAAAGAATAAAACATCTAAAAATAAACCTAAGGAGGCTAAAGACCTGTACTCCAAAGACTATGAGACACTTAAGAAAAAATGAAAGATGACAGAACAGGTGGAAAAGTAAACCATGTCTTCGGATTGGAAGAGTCAAAATGAGTAAGACCAAGAAAATCTGCAGATTTAATAAAAATACTATTAAAATACCAATGGCATTTTTCACAGAACTAAAACCAAAACAAACAAACAAAAGTATGGAAATGCAAAATATCTAAAATAGCCAAAGCAATCTTGACAAAGAAGAAAGGAGCTGGAAAAATCAGGTTCTCAGACTTCAGAATATACTACAAAGCTTCAGTAATCAAAGTTGTATGGGCCAGGACAAAAAGGGAAATAAAGATCAATATAACTGAAAAAAAAGTCCGGAAATAACCGATTCAGTTCAGTTCTGGTTCTCAGTCATGTTCGACTCTTTGTGACACTATGGACTGCAGCATGCCAATCTTCCCTGTTCATCATCTACTCCTGGAGCTTGCTCAAACTAATGTCCATATAGATATGGTGATGCCATCCAACAATCTCATCCTCTGTCATGCCCTTCTCCTAATGTCTTCAATTTTTCCCAACATCAGGGTGTTTTCCAATGAGTCTATTCTTCGCATCAGGTGGCCAAAGTATTGGGGTTTCATTTTCATCATCAGTCCTTCCAATGAATATTCAGGACTGATTTCCTTTAGGATTGACTGGTTTCATCACCTTGCAGTCCAAGGGACTCTCAAGATTATTCTCCAACACCACAGTTCAAAAGCATCAATTCTTCGGTGCTCAGCTTTCTTTATGGTCCAACTCTCACATCCATACATGACTACTGAAAAAAAAACATAGCTTTGACCAGACGGACCTTTGTTGCCCAAGTAAAGTCTCTGCTTTTTAATATGTTGTCTAGGTTGGTCATAACTTTTCTTCCAAGAAGCAAGCATCTTAATTTCATTGCTTCAGTCATCATCTGAAGTGATTTTGAAGCCCAAGAAAATCAAGTCTGTCACTGTTTCCATTGTTTCCCCATCTCTTTGCCTTGAAGTGATGGGACCAGATGCCATGATCTTAGTTTTTTGAATGTTGAGCTTTAACCCAGCTTTTCCACTCTCCTGTTTCACTTTCATCAAGAGGCTCTTTAGTTCCTCTTCACTTTCTGTCATAAAGGTGGTGTCATCTGTGTATCTGAGGTTATTGATATTTCTCCTGGCAATCGTGACGCCAGCTTGTGTTTCATCCAGCCCAGCATTTCACATGATGTACTCTGCTTATAAGTTAAATAAGCAGAGTGACAATATACAGCTTTGGCATACTTCTATTCCAATTTGGAACCAGTCTGTTGTTCCATGTCTGGTTCTAAATATTGATTCTTGACCTGCATAGAGATTTCTCAGGAGGCAGGTAAGATGGTCTTGTATTCCCATCTCTTAAAGAATTTCTCACAGTTTATTGTGATCCACACAGTCAAAGGCTTTGGTGTAATCAATAATGCAGAGGTAGATGTTTTTCTGGAATTCTCTTGCTTTTTCAATGACCCAACAGATGTTGGCAATTTGATCTCTGGTTCCTCTGCCTCTTCTAAATCCAGCTTGAACATCTGGATTTAGAAATAACCCATTGGTCTACAACAATTGAGGCAAGACTATACAATGAATAAAAGACCATTTCTTCAATGAGTGATGCTGAGAAAACTGCACAGCTATGTGTAAGATAATGAAATTAGAACATTATTTAACATCATATACAAAAATAACATCCAAATGGATTAAAGACCTAAATGTAGGACTGGATACCATAAAGCTCCTAGAGGCAAATGTAGCTAGTGCACTCTTTGACATGAATTTCAGCAATATCTTTTTGGATCTATCTCCTAGCATAATGGAAACAAGAATAAAAATAAACTGGTAGGGTGTAAGTAAGTTTAAATTTTTACCCAACAAAGTAAACCTAAACAAAATCAAAAGACAACCCTTAGAAAGGTTGAAAATATATTTGCAAAGATATCAACTGCTAAGAGATGGATGAGCAAACTTTACATACAGTTTATATGGCTCAATATTAAAAAACAAAGAGCCCAATCAAAAAGTGGCGGAAGATCCAAATAGACATTTCTCCAAAGAAGACATACAGATGGCCCAGAATCTCATAAAAAGATGCTCAACATTGGTAATTATTAGAGAAATGGAAATCGAAACTACAATGAGGAGTTACCTCACACTACTCAGAACATTCATTATTTGTAGACTTTTTGATGATGTAAAAGTTTATAAATAATAAATGTTGGAGAGGAACCCAACCCAGTGAAGAAAAAGGAACACTTCTTCACTATTGTGAATATAAATTGAGACAGCAACTGTAGAGAACAGTATGGAAGTTCCTTAAAAAGCTAAAATAGAGCTACCAAATGATCCAGCAATCCTACTCCTGGCCGTACATTTGGAGAAAACTATAATTCAGAAAGATACATTCACCTCAAGTTCATAGTGCTACTACTTACAATAACCATGATATGGAAGCAACCTAAGGATCCATAAACAGGTGAATGGATAAAAATGTGGTATATATTCACAATGGAATATTACTCAGTCATAGAAAATAATGAAAGTGTCATTAACAGCTACATGGAGGTAGTTAGAAATTATCATACTAAGTGAAGTAAATTAGAAAGAGAAAGATATATATCATATGATATTGCATATATGGAGTCTAAAAATGATACAAATGAACTTAGTTATAATATAGAAATAGATTTACAGGCATAAAACACAAATTTATTGTTACAAAAGGCAAAATGAGGGGAAAGGATAAATTAGGAGTGTGGGATTGAAATTTGCACTCTGCAATATGTAAAATAGATAACCAACAAGGATATACTGTGTAGCACAGGAAAATATTCTCAATATCTTAGAATAACTAATAATGGAAGAGAATATTAAAAAATAATATATATATATACACTTGTACACATGTAATATGTGTGTGTATGTATATATACACACACACACACACACATATATATATATATATATATTTAACTGCATTGCTTTACTGCACAGCTGAAACTAGCACAACATTGCTAAAAGATATTTGCTCCTTGAAAGAAAAGTTATGACACATCCAGACAACATATTAAAAAGAAAAGACATCACTTTGTTGATGAAGGTCCAACTAGTCAAAGCTATGGTTTTTCCAATTGTCATGTATAGATGTGAGAGTTGGACCATAAAGAAGGTTGAGCACCAAAGAATTGATGCTTTCAAACTGTGGTTCTGGAGAAGACTCTTGAGAGTCCCCTTGGAAAGCGAAGAGATCCAACCAGTCAATCCTAAAGGGAATCAACCCTGATTATTCCCTGAAAGGACTGATGCTGAAGCTGAAGCTGCAATACCTTGGCCACTTGATGTGAAGAACTGACTCATTGGAAAAAACCCTGATGCTGGGAAATATTGAGGGCAGTAGGCAAAAGGGGTGACAGAGGATGAGATGGTTTTATGGCATCACCAACTCAATGCACATAAGTCTGAGTAAATTCTGAGAGATAGTGAAGGACAGGGAAGCCTGGTGTCCTCCAGTCCATGGGGTTGCAAAGAGTCAGACTTGTTGTTGTTCAGACTTAGTGACTGAAAAACAACAATACAACATTGTAAATCAAACATATTTCAATAAATTAAAAAATACAAATAGAAAAAAAGAAGTTTAAAAAAATCAACTTTTCTCCACAAAAATCAATGTGAATGAGACTTGACAATGTCAAGAGATCTAGAAGACAGGCCCCTAACTGGGAGTAAATATTTGCAAAAACATATCCGATGAAAGACTGTTATTCAAAATTTTCAAAGAACTCTCAAATCTCAGAATAAGAAAATAAACAAAATGATTGAGAAATAAACCATAACAGACACTTCATCAAAAAAGATAAACAAATGTCAAGTAAGCATAAGAAAAAATACTCCACATCATTTGTCACCAGGGAAATGCAAATCAAAAAAACAATAAGATACCAGTACACAGCTGTTATAATGCCACAAATCCAAACACTGATGATACCAAATACTGGCGAGAATGTGAGCAAAAGAAACTCTTATTCATTGCTGATAAGATTGCAAAATAGTACAGCTCTTTTGGAGGACAATTTGGCAGTTTCATTAAAAAAAAAAAAGAACTGAACACACTGTTACCATATGATTCAGCAGTCTTACTCCCTCATATTTACCCAATGGAGTTGAAAACTTAGATTTACATGAATATTCATGGTAACTTTATTTATAATTGCTAATACTTGGATGTACCCAAAGTGCCCTGTAGTGTGTGTGTGTGTGTGTGTGTGTGTGTGTGTGTGTGTGTATACACACACACACGCATATATATATATGCTCTGTATATTTCAGAAAATGTAATAATATTCTATAATGAAAGAAATTGAGCCACCAAGTCATGGAAAGATGTAGAAGAACCTTAAATTCATATTATTGAGAAAAAGAAGCCAACCTGGAGAATCTACATACTATATTATACCAGTTATATGACATTCCATAAAAGGCAGCACTGTACAGGCTCTAAAATGATGAGTGGTTGTCAGGTGTTGGGTGAAAGGGATGAATATGTACAGACTCTAAAATGATGAGTGGTTGTCAGGTGTTGGGTGAAAGGGATGAATATGTGGAGCACAAAGGATTTCTTCAGAAGTGAAAATACTCTGTATGATATTACAAGGATAGTTACATGTCATTAGATATTTGTCCAAATCTATGGAATGTACAACACTGAGAGTGAACCTTAGTGTAATGTGTAGATTTTGAGTGATTATGATGTATCAATGTAAATTCATCAGTTCTAACAAACTTACCATTCTGATGGGACAGTAGTTAGGAAGTTTAGTATTAACAAGTACACACTGCTATATTTAAAATGGATAACCAACAAAGTCCTTCTTTATAGTACAGGGAACTCTGCTCAATGTTATATAGCAGCCTGAATGAGAGGAGAGTTTGGGATAGAGTGGGAACATGCATATGTATGGCTGAATCTCTTTGCTATCCACTTGAATTTATCATAACATTGTTAACTGGCTATATGACAATATAAAGTAAAAAGTTAAAAAGTTTACTGGAATCATAATTGGCATGAAATACACATTGCCAGTATTCATATCTAGGTACACACCTTTACAATTTTAAGAAACAATTTTATGAAAATATTTTGTGTGGGAAAAAGAATAGTGGTCAAAGTAGAGGGATGGATTTCCATTTTACTTCTGATGAGGTGTCAATACAATTTTATTTCTATGTTTGAATTTATCATTAAATATTTCAGTAAGAAAGTTTTCTAAGAATAAAAGACTAGCACCTATGCAAACATTGCCCAGTTTAAGACATGAAATTTGTATATCTTCTTCATTAACCATTATAAATTTTATACTTATCTTTATTTTTCAGATATGTATTTTTACTAAGCAATATAAAATATTTTTGTATGGTTTAAACTACTTTTTATCTGAGAAGTTTACTGATGTTGATATGGGTCATCCTAGATCATTCAGTTTTATTGTCTACTGTATGAATATAGCACTATTACTCTAGTAATTATGAATTATTATATAAATATATTTTTATATTATAAACCATTTTAGTATACTTGTCCCCTTGAGGCAAGTATTTATGTGATGTTTATCTATAAGTAAATTTGTTTAATATAAGGTAGGCACATCTTCAAATTACTTGCTCTTCAAAGTGTTTACACCAATTTAATTTCTATCATTATATATGAGTTATTGTTTAACGATCTTAACATTCTTCAGAGAAATGCAGACCAAAACCACAATGATGTGTCACCTCACACATATCAGAATGGCTATCATCAAAAAAATTATAAATAACAAATGTTGGCAAGGATGTGAAGCAAGAGTAACCCTAGTACACTGTTGGTGAAAATGTAACTTGGTGCATCCACTGTGGAAAACATTACAGAGGTTTCTCAAAAAACTAAAAATAGAATTACTATATTGCCAAGCAACTCCACTCCTGGGTATATATAACAACAAAACAAAACAACAAAACAGTAATTCTAAAAGATGCATTCACTTCAGTGTTCATGGTAGCATTGTTTGCAATCATCAAGATATGGAAGCAACTTAAGTGTACACACACACACACACACGCACGCACACACACACACACCAGAATATTACTCAACCACAAAAAAGGAAAATTTTATTGCCATTTACAGCAGCATGGATGGAGTGGAGGGCATTATGCTTGCTAAGTGAAATAAGTCAGATTAAGAAAGACATATTGTATGATATCACTTTTATGTCATCTAAAAAATACAACAAACTAGTGAATATTAAAAATAAAAGCCAACTCATTGATATAGAGAACAAATTAGTGGTGTAGTGGGGGATGGCAATAGGATGCAAGATGTATTTTACAATATGGGTATATTAATATGGATGTAATAATATATAACCAAACGATGTGAGCCTTTAATAATTATATAATTTTTAAAATATATATTTTAAAAAGTTATTATTTATTGAGCTTATCGATACAATGTAATGTCAATTTTATATTTATCCAAGTGAAATGGATGAGATATTTCATAATGTTTTACTTTGTAATTTAAAGTAGTAGGTGCGTTAACATTTTTTCATATATAGTCAGTCCTAGTCCTCCACATCCATGGATGTGAAACACGTGGATAAGGATGACCAATTGTCTTCATTGTGCTTTATCATTTTATATAGGGGACTTGAGCATCTGTAGGTTTCAGTGCACATTGGTTCCAGGAGGAGGAACCAATCCCCAAGAATAACTATGAAAGTCTATATATATATATTTACTTAACCTTTTGTTATTTTCTTCTATAATGTTTCTGTTATATCTAAGCCACTTTTTTTTCTGTGCCATTTTTTAAAGTTTTTTAGGAATTCTTAATATTTTTTGGATGGTATTCTTTTTTGCATACCTATATGGCTCGTGTTTCTTGATTTAACTAACTTAATCTTCTGATGAAAAAATTTTAATGCAGCTGAATTAATCTCTCCTCTTATTTCTTGTTTAAGAACTCCCTCCTTATCTTGAAGTTTAATATATTTTAAAGACAGTCAGGAGAGCACAGTGAAGACCACGCTCGCACCTTTCCCTTATCCCATGAGAGACAATCAGTAATATAAGTTGGATGTAATCACTAGCCTCAACACACTGTTTTCATCGATTTTCCAATAAGGTTTAAAGAATAAACGTTTTCATTTTTTCCCCACAGTGATTACTTTAATTTTTTCCCTTACTGAACCAAATATTTATTTGGTACCACAGTCTTCATTTATCACTTCTTCATGGTTCCTATCTACTGCCAATGCAATCACAAATCATAGCAGTTAACAGTTGCTTCTCTGTATTTCTGGATATTTATTGGTTTTGCCTGGGAACAACTTTTTTACATTTCAAAAATAATGTGTTTCTGTTTTGTTTTAACAAAATCACCTCTTATAATGTAATTTTAAAGACTTAAGCCTGAAATCTGTGATAATTTTATAACTTGTAATACATATTTATATGTATTTAATCAATATTAAATATTTCTAAGTATATTATAAGTAAAAATGCAAGTATGTGCTTTCAGTCTGTGTTATGTCTATAATACTGACCCTCATTTCTGCAACCCCACTGCACGAATAGGTTATTTGGCTGTTGTTTCTTATGTTCTTCTTAACTCTTGAGTACCTTAAGTAACTTTTTGCTTGTCATTCATTGTTCTGCATGAGTTCTTTGTTGACTGATCTTTATTAGCATGGCTTTCTGACTTGATGCTCAGGTCTAGACCTAGAAAAATCTACCTTAATGCTTTCACAGAACAGATTTTTACGTTATATGTGGAAATTTTCTCCCCATTAAGAAAAAATGTTTGAGCTGTAAGAGAGGAGATTTTAAAAAATGTACTCAGAAGTACACATCCTTATCCTCTTAATTTCTTTCATATTTAGCTTCTTGTTAAGATTATATAGCTTAACATATATATATAGAAAGAAATTCCTATTTTAATCAGTGTATGTGTGTGTGTGTGTGTGTGTCAGTTCAATAAAATACCTAAAGGACTGCCAGTGTAATTCTAGATGAAATTAAATCTCTTTCTTTAAATAATGATATAATTTATTCAAATAACCAATTAATGTTTATCAGACATAGTTCTGGCCATTCAGGGTCCATCCCTTTGTAATTAGTGTTATATATGATTGTATTTAATAATTCAATTATTTCATTCAATAAAGCTATTTTGTTCTTTGAAATTACTGTATAAGACTTAAAATATCTCAAAGATGGATTTAATGTATAGCATAGCTTAGAAATACTTGAATCATGTGGCATATGTGTATACAACACATATAGAAACAGGCTTATACAGAAAAAAGAAAAAGAGTATCATGTAAGATTATTTTGTAGCCTTAAAAGATACTGATGATGAATCTGGTTAGTTTTTCAAGAGAATATAACAAAGAAATATAATGGGTTTTTTTTGCCCTCTGTGTCCTTTATTTGTCATTCACTCAACATTTATTGAACAGCATAGGTTAAAGGCTAAATTAAATATGCTAATATTCATGAGAGACACTAGCATCTATTTGGAAGGAATCATTTTGAATCAACCAAATAAATGTCATCACTGAGGTAGTGTTAATTTGTCATTCAAAAGGTGGGACAGAATGTATTAATGCAATTTACTTTGCTTCATTAACTATGCTATTGTCAACTGCAAGGATTAAGGAAAGAGAATTTTGTTATGATTCTTGTATTATAGGCTAAGTCACCTGATGGCATATGATATGCCATTAATGCCACAGAGAACAGTATAACTGTTAGAAAATTGAGTGGTTGAATCAGTTGTTAAATGTGTGCGTGTGTGTGTATGTGTTTGTGTGTAATTAGAAATCTTAAGTAAAACCTTGAAAAATATGAGACAAACTCAAGGGAGACCCTGAGCTACCTATATACATTACGAGGTTCTTTTGCATATACATAGTAGTTAAAGCAACATGAAATTATATAGGAGAAAGTAGAAAAAGAGAGAAGTAGTAGACTTGGTGGTACTCTAGCATTTTAAAGTTGGATAAAAGATAGCAATGTGTGAAAGTCACTCAGTTGTGTCTGACTCTTTGTAACCCCATGGACTATACAGTCCATAGAATTCTCCAGGCCAGAATACAAGAGTGGATAGTTTTTCTCTTCGCCAGGGGATCTTCCCAACCAAGAGATGGAACCCAGGTTTCACACTTCAGGTGGATTCTACACTAGCTGAACCACAAGGGAAGCCCAAGAATACTGGAGTGGGTAGCCTTTCCCTTCTCCAGTGGATCTTCCCGGCCCAGGAATTGAACCAGGGTCTCCTGCATTGCAGGCAGATTCTTTACCAACTGAGCTATCAGGGAAGACAGATAAAGGATAAAGACTCAGCAAAAAAGACTGAATGTGTGCTTCCAGTGCGATTGTAGATGCCAGTATAGGAGAATAATTCCAAAAGGAAAAAAAAATATTCTGATGTTAATTGAGAACAGAGAAGTGATCATGTATTTTTGAAAGACTAAATTTTGGAAGACATCGACAGGTACAGTTTGATTGGAATGGTGAGAATGTAAGTCAGACATCTGTAGGTTGAAGGCTTAACAATGGTGACGATAACAAAGACAAGTGATTTTTTTTTTCTTTTTTTTATCAAAAAGGGAGGAAGGAAATAGAAGAAAAGTATTTTTAAGAGGGAAAAACAAGAGCACATTTGTTTGAACTTATATATGAAAACATGAAGAGGAGGGGTTAATACAAATGAAAACATATTTAAGTAACATACACATGTAATTTAAGTAACATAAATATACATAAAAATAGACATATGTCTATATATGACTGTGCAGATACATTACAAAATTTTTACCAACTGAACAAACTATGTGACCAATATTTAGATCAATAAAAGAACATTACAAGCATACCAAAAATCACTTTAATTTTCCCATTTTCTTATCCTTTTTACCCAGGTTAACCAAATATTCTGATGTACAATGGCATAGTTTAATTTTTTGTTATGCTGTTTCATTCCATCATTTGAATATGCCATGACTTATATATCCATTCAACTCGATATAATTTTGTTAAGAATCCTGTTTGCAGTTATTCTGAATAGTATAGTCATGTAACAGAAATATATAATTTCTAAAATTAAAAATATTAAAATGTAATGCAACAAAAATTATGAAGTAATTAGGACAAATATAGAAAAATATTTATAAAACAACCCAGAAAAGTTCTAAAATATTGTTCAGAAAATTTGTAGGATGAAAGTCTCAATATTATTAAAATACCATTTCTTACTCAAATTGACTTATATGCCCAATGCAATACTAATCAAATCCTAGTATTCTTTTTTCTAAAGAAATTCACAAACTTATTTAAACATTTATTTTTCTATAAATCAGAATTTGTTTATTTCCTTTCAGTAGATGAGAAAAAAGAGCACTATTGATTGATTTGTGAATTACAAGTACTGTGCTAAAAGAGAAAAAACACTCTTGGGTTTTACAGGAGGATGTGGCTATAAGGGTATTTAAAAGCTTCATTTTAGTTAGGATTTGACACTCCATTAGGGTATTTCTGTATTTTAAATTGTAATTTGCCATCAAAGTAAGTCTTGTATATTAATCAAGAATTATATTGCACTTCTGATGCAATAATCTTAGAGGAAATACAACAATGAAAATCATCCAATTCAAAAAGCAGTAAGAGGATAGAAACTTTGTCATGTGCTGTGATATCATGGGTACTTCTTAAGCTCTTGGAGAATAGATACACCCATTTGAACACAGAGTTCCAAAGAACAGCAAGGAGTGATAAGAAAGCCTTCCTCAATGATCAGTGCAAAGAAATAGAGGAAAACAATAGAATGGGAAAGACTAGAGATCTCTTCAAGAAAATTAGAGATACCAAGGGAACATTTCATGCAAAGATGGGCACAATAAAGGACAGAAATGGTATGGACATAACAGAAGCAGAAGATATTAAGAAGAGGTGGCAAGAATACACAGAAGAACGGTACAAAAAAGATCTTCATGACCCAGATTAATCACAAAGGTGTGATCACTCACCTAGAGCCAGACATCCTGAAATGCAAAGTCAAGTGGGCCTTAGGAAGCATCACTACAAACAAAGTTAGTGGAGGTGATGAAATTCTCATTGAGCTATTTCAAATCCTAAAAGATGATGCTGTGAAGTGCTGCACTCAATACGCCAAGAAATTTGGAAAACTCAGCAGTGGCTACAGGACTGGAAAAGGTCAGTTTTCATTCCAATCCCAAAGAAAGGCAGTACCAAGGAATGTTCAAACTACTGCACAATTGCAGAGAAGGAGAAGGGGATGACAGAGGATGAGATGGTTGGATGGCATCACCGACTCAACAGACATGAGTCTGAGTAAGCTCCGGGAGTTGGTAATGGACAGGGAAGACTGGCATGCTGCAAAGAGTCAGACACAACTAAGTGACTGAACTGAACGCCAATTTTATAAAACATACTGATATTCAAAATGACGTGTTTGACCTTCTCTGGTATAAGAACTTTGATGGTCAACAACTACAATAAATTTATGACCAATTTATGAGTGTACTAACAGAGCTTTTGTCATCCGTTACTTATATCCCAAAGGTGAATACCCTTAAGTCCCATGAATACACCTGTCTTGCCAAGAAAGGGATGACTGAGTGATGTTCCCCTTGGTGCTTCTTCATTTATATTTAATTGCCCAATACTTTTACTAAATTTTCCTATTGACTATTTGTTGAACACAGAGTTTGGCTGGGCCGCTTAAGTAGCTTAGAGGAATTGGGAGTATACCATTCTTTCCAAGCTAATGATTCCTCTGGTTTATGAGAGGTCATATAAAACATTCAGTAATTATTGCAGTTTAGATAATGTACTTTACAAACTGAATTGTAGCGATTTCAGAGTAAGTATGTAACTAAAGCTAACATAACATACACATAACATTGAAAATTTGGATGATTAAGTCTAAACTAAGCATACCATTGACTTCATTTTACCAGATTTATTTGATCTTTGTTAAAAATGTTTGAAGTTACTGAATTGTAATACACAGGAGATCAGCAAAAACTACATTTGCCATTCTTTATACCTATGTATGAAGTTTACATTTCATTGAAATTAAGTTTCATTACAAATCATTAGTTTTCATAAGTTATTCCCACAATAATAATGTTGACATTGTTCCTGATTTTTAAAAAATGCTTAATAAAGTTTTAGTATTAGACACTTTGAAGTTATGAAAAATACTTATCTAAAATACAAGGAGAAGTAAATTACCCTTTTGGAATATTAACAAAAATATTGGAAGCAACAGGGTGTATTTTATCATTGTCATCAGTAAGAAAAGGATTAATTGCTGTCACGTACTCTATACTACCTTGTAGGGTACAAATTACATTTTTCTAACCTCAGAACCTTAATCAAAATCAACAAGAGTTGAGCCATTATTAATCTACAGCCGCCAGTGGCAGCCCTTCCATGGCAAAAAACTGCAAGGTCAGCAGTGTGAATTTCTGCAAAAAGGGGAACATGCTTATTAGGAGACTGTGTCTGGTAAAGCAAAAATGCAAGGACAGTGTGGAAATCAAGATGGTGCCCAAGGAAAAGGCGCACAGAGGTGCTCAGTCTGACCGTCTGTGACCCCATGGACTACAGCACGCCAGGCCTCTCTGTCCATCACCAACTCCCAGGGTTTACACAAACTCATGTCCATTGAGTCGGTGATGCCATCCAACCATCTCATCCTCTGCCGTTCCCTTCTCCTCCTGCTTCAATCTTTCCCAGCATCAGAGTCTTTTCCAGTGAGTCTGTTCTTAGCATCAGGTGGCCAAAATATTGGAGTTTCAACTTCAACATCAGTCCTTACAATGAACACTCAGGACTGATCTCCTTTAGGAGGGACTGGTTGGATCTCCTTGCAGTCCAAGGGACTCTCAAGAGTCTTCTCCAACACCACAGTTCAAAAGCATCAATTCTTTGGTGCTCAGCTTTCTTTATGGTCCAACTCTCACATCCATACATGACCACTGGAAAAACCATAGCCTTGATTAGATGGACCTTTGTTGGCAAAGTAATGTCTCTGCTTTTTAATATACTGTCTAGGTTGGTCATAACTTTCCTTCCAAGGAGTAAGCATCTTTTAATTTCATGGCTGCAATCACCATCTGCAGTGATTTTGGAGCCCCCAAAATAAAATCTGCCACTTTTTTCACTGTTTCCCCGTCTATTTGCCATGAAGTGATGGGACTGGATGCCATGATCTTAGTTTTCTGAGTGTTTAGTTTTAAGCCAACTTTTTCACTCTCCTTTTTCACTTTCATCAAGAGGCTCCTTAGTTCCTCTTTACTTTCTGCCATAAGGTTGGTGTCATCTGCATATCTGAAGCTATTGATATTTCTCATGGCAATCTTGATTCCAGCTTGTGCTTCTTCCAGCCCAGCGTTTCTCATGATATACTCTGCATATAAGTTAAATAAGCAGGGTGACAATATACAGCCTTGACGTACTCCTTTTCCTATTTGGAACCAGTGTGTTGTTCCATGTCCAGTTCTAACTATTGCTTCCTGACCTGCATGCAGGTTTCTCAAGAGGCAGGTCAGGTAGTCTGGTATTCCCATCTCTTTCAGAATTTTCCACACTTTATTGTGATCCACACATCAAAATCTTTGGCATAGTCAATAAAGCAGATATAGATGTTTTTTCTGGAATTCTCTTGCATTTTTGATGATCCAGCGAATCTTGACATGTTGATCTCTGGTTCTTCCGCCTTTTCTAAAACCAGCTTGAACATCTGGAAGTTCATGATTCACGTATCGTTGACGCTTGACTTGGAGAATTTTGAGCATTACTTTACTACTATGTGAGATGAGTACAATTGTACCATAGTTTGAACATTCTTTGGCATTGCCTTTCTTTGGGATTGGAATGAAAACTGACCTTTTCCAGTCCTGTGGCCATGGTCGCATTTTCCAAATTTGCTGGCATATTGAATGCAGCACTTTCACAACATCATCTTTCAGGATTTGAAATAGCTCAACTGGAATTCCATCACTTCCACTAGCTTTGTTTGTAGTGATGCTTCCTAAGGCCCACCTGACTTCACATTCCAGGATGTCTGGCTCTAGGTGAGTGATCACACCATTGTGATTATCTGGGTCATGAAGATCTTTTTTGTACCGTTCTTCTGTGTATTCTTGCCACCTCTTCTTAATATCTTCTGCTTCTGTTATGTCCATACCATTTCTGTCCTTTATTGTGCCCATCTTTGCATGAAATGTTCCCTTGGTATCTCTAATTTTCTTGAAGAGATCTCCAGTCTTTCCCATTCTGTTTTTTTCCTCTATTTCTTTGCACTGATCACTGAAGAAGGCTTTCTTATCTCTCCTTGCTATTCTTTGTAACTCTGCATTCAAATGGGTATATCTTTCCTTTTCCCCTTTGCTTTTCACTTCTCTTCTTTTCATAGCTATTTGTAAGGCCTCTTCAGATAGCCGTTTTGCTTTTTTGCATTTCTTTTTCTTTGGGATGACATGCATTACTTCTCCTTTAACAGTCATGACTCTCTTCTCCTTAAAAACTTTCTTTAACGAACCCCACTCTTGATTGTTCAGTTTCAAAAATCTTTCACCCATTCTGGTGAATCTGTAATCTATGAAGCTCAATCTTTCTGTGCTCATAGCTTGGATAGCACATATATATTTTTCTCCACTTATTGTGTGTCTGGGCTTCATAGTTCTACTGAGACTGCTAGACAGAACAACATCTCAGAATCATTGTTATCACTGTTATGACATGAGCCATGGACACTGGTGTAACCACCTATATTAATGTTTTTTTTGTTTGTTTGTTTTTTTATTGGAGTATAGTTGATTTCCAAAATTGTATTAGTTTCAGGCATGCAGCGAGGTGAATCAGTTATACATATATCCACTGTTTTTTAGATTCCTTTCCTATACAGGCCATTACAGAGTATCGAGCAGAGTTACCTGTGCTATACAATAGGTCCTTTTATTTATCTATTTTATTAATATATACAGTATTGTATATATTCAAATTTAATTTATTTCTTTGTTTTTCTCAAATATATCTGAGTCTGCACCTGATAACTATTTTTATTATTTCTCCACATATGAGAATTTTTTTCTTTTGATACACTATGGCAATTTTGTTATGTCTCATTAACTCATGTGGTTTTCTCAGCAACATGATTTATAATAATTAATAGCCTACCTATTTTTTCAAAATCATTTGAATCCAACGGTTGCTCTATTTTTCATTAAAATTATTTTCAATGTTATTATGACATTAAATCATCACTTATTAGTAATATTTTTCTATACAAAATTAACCTTTAAACTTACCCTAGTCTTTATATTTCCTTATGTATTTAAGAAATATTCCCAGAAGATAATTTTCTCTAACACATATTTCCTTAACTCCTCTTTGTGCATTTTGATTGATATTCAGGGTAGAAGAGATCTAAATATGTATAAACCTCATTTTAAATAAGTATATAATTTGAGATAATTTTTTTAAAAAGGCTTTCTAGTAAATCATATTATATATATGTCTCTCTTAAATTTTTAAAGGAAGTACAAACTTGATTTATTAGATTGAAGAGGCCAAGCAGGCACATTTAATATTGGGCTAAATCAATGAAATATGTTGATAATGCTTTGTACAATTTCAGATTACTTCAAATACCCCACTTTTAAAAACTTTAATCCGAAAATTTCTGTAGTTTTCCTGAACACCATCTGATTATAGTGATTGTCCCCACTATTTTCTTATACCTTTTGAAATATTTTCAGACAAAGATCTTGGTTTTCCTTTCTTTATTGCTGTACTTGATCTTCTCTTCTAGGGACATTTTCTATATTTCTATTTATTCAGGCCGTCTTTCATTACCTGAGATCTCTTTGAGATCTCTCAAAATCTTAACATTTTCATTGATATAATCATTAAAATTTTATGGTAAATACATTTCAAAGAACTTTACAGTTTGTTATTACAAATGATTGCTTTATTTCAAAGCACCTAATTGGATATGTGTGTGTGTGTGTGTGTGTGTGTGTGTGTGAAAGAGAGAAACAGAGAGAAAGAGAGGAAGAAAAAGAGAAAGTTTTCTGATTCTTATATCTCTAGTGTTTTAATTTATTTTTCCTAGTCCTCTTAATTTAAAAAAAAAAATATTATCAGTGTTTCCTAATCTCCCAATTGTCGAACAATTTTCTTCAAATGTTTCTTAAACTCTGTTTGTTACTTTATTACCCCTGGAAATATTTTCTTTAAAATTTGTGATTGCTTAAAGGTGTCTTCCAGATTCTCATTTTTCATTACTTAATATTTTTCTTAAATAGATCTCAGTGTCCAAGCATTGGGACTAAAATTGTAATCTGAATTTCTCTCATCTTAACCATTTATAACCTGTGGTATCTTAGAAATCACTATAATTTAGGGAGTGCATTCCTTCTTTAAAAAAATAAAATATCAATACCCACACAGAAGCCGTCAGAGCTAAAAGAGAAATACAAAGAAATATGCAAGTAAAAAGAAATATAATTGTAAGTAATCAATGAATTTGAAGTATTGTTTAACCAATACTGTAAAACTGTGAACATCAATACTAAATAGCTTTAAGATTTACCTGTTATCGAAGGCTAATAATGAAATCTATGAAGTATTACCTCAATATAATTTATGTGCATATTTGGATTGAAATTCATGATAGCAGTCTATGTGGGAAAATTTATGCTCACCTTTTTCCTAAAGTTGTAATTTATCTTTTGAAACTTTTTCAGGGAACAATTTTATCTTTCTCTTCTAAATTATGAGAGACTTTTATACAGATTCGCTCTATGAAAAATCAGTGGCTTGAAAATTACATGTTTGAAAGACTTATTTTTATTTTTAATAACAGTATATGAATCTTGAATATATTTTTCAAAAGTATATATTTATACAGATTAGTTTCTCAGGCTAAGGATGGGATATTTCCCATTGAATGGTGTTGAGAGTTGAGGGGTTTTTAAACAAAAGAAACCACGGTTATCTGACCTGTCCAGGGTTGTTAAATACTATATGCTCTGCAGTTGATCTCCTTCTCACCACAGGAAATCTTGTTTTCTGTAAAATTTATACTTGAAGTCCAACAGAAAGTCCAAAATATTTATAGAAAAATGTAGAATCATGAGCAACCAAAATAAATGATATCACTGATAGGAAGTCTCAAACAGTCTTGCCATGACATATATTTCTTGTTGCTGTTGTTGTTTAGTCACAAAGTCATGCCTGACTCTTTTGTGACACTGTGGACTGTAGCCTGCCAGACTCCTCTTTCCATTTGATTTCCCTGGCAAGAATACTGGAGTGAGTTCCCATTTCCTTCTCCAGGAGATCTTTGCAACCCAGGGATCGAACACATGTCTCCTGCGTTGGCAGACAGATTCTTTAACACTGATTTCTTAGATAGCCTGATGTCTTAGACAATTTGAAGGGCCAAAAGTAGATTATATATGGTTTAGATTTAGATCATGTCAGATATGGTAAAAAGGAAAGTGACTGAATCATATTGAGAAATCCCTTTGTCCAGCAAATAAAGTAAACATAGAATTTGAGAAAAATATAGAACATACTGTTTGATGCTATAAAGATGAGATAAAGAATGAAGCTATTGCTTGAAATTCCTGGTAAAGGAGCTTCATATCTTGTACTGATCGTCACCATTTTGGCTCCTTCTAAACCTTTGTTTCTGAACGGTTAGAGGATTATGATGACTGTGTGGCATTGTGGAGAAACTGTAGCATATTGAAAATGATGCTAACAAAATGAACTTTACACTGGAGTCACAGTTAAAGAAGACATGACCCTGTCTGTAGGAAAATGAGACACACATAATCATCACAGAAGCAGTGGCTTTTCTGAGAAACGTCTGTCTACATTAGAACAACCTCACATGGCTTAATTTTAAAATAAAACTTGGTTAGCTGTATGGCAACTCTTGCTAGGCTTGGCTTCTGGCTTGGTGCAATCACCCATTCTTCCCTACTGGCTAAAATTCAACCACTTCTCTAGAACAAGTTTAAGTTCTGTTTAATATATTTTCTTAAATCCTTTAACATATGTTGATCATTTTCTTCAGAATAATTAAAGCAGTTATTATTGTGTTGCCAGAACTAATTTATTTTGACTGAGATATATAATATATGGGTTTCTTAGTTGGCACTAGAACCCACCTGCCAATGCAGGAGACATGAGAGACAAGGGTTTCATCCATGGGTCATGGATTGGGAAGATCCTCTGGAGAAGGGCATGGCAACCCACTCCAGGATTCTTGCCTGGAGAATCCCATGAAGCCAGGAGCCTGGCAGGCTATGGTCCATAGTATCGCAAAGAGTTGGACACAACTGAAGTGACCTAGCATGCAAACGCACACGTCACTTAAATACTGATGTCTTACATTTTTGCCATTCATGAATAATATGAATTTGCCATGAGTTAGGGCTTCCCTGGTGGCTCAGACAGTAAAGAATATGCCTGCAGTGCTGGAGGGAGACCTGGGTTCAATCCCTGGATCAAGAAGATCCCCTGGAGAAGGGAACGGCTACCCACTCCAGTAAGTTTGCCTGGAGAATTCCATGGACAGGGGTGCCTGGTGGGGTACAGTCCATGGTGATGCAGAGTCAGGTGCAACTGAGCCACTAAATACATTTACACCTTTGCTTTCACCATGAGTTTATACTAGTCCACTTAAGCATTAAGAATGCTATACCCAAATTATCTCACTAGCAGTATAGCTTGCTCCCATAGATCTACACAAAATAACCTTTGTTGAAACAATAAATTTATTGATTACTATTAAATGCAAGCTCATGTAAATAGTCACACCTTGCATTTGTCCCTTTGATTGTGAAATAGGAAAATTTGCCCTTTTGAATTATGAAGTTATACCACAAGCCTCTGTATTTCTGGTAGTAATTTGTATAACTTGCTTTGATTTTTTTGTTAAATATATTTAATTAATTATCTTCTTTTTGAAAAATATTTTAGAATGAATATTCTATATAAAATAAATTGAGACTCCTAATAAAGTAAATAATAAATTGTGTTCTATATTCTCCATAATAAAAAAGTCATAAAATTTGGAGGGAAAAAAGTTATCCACATCATAGTGCAGACCCACATGATGGGTAATGATTTACATTGTGCATAATGATTACTTTAATGGTTTTCTATTACTATATAATACATTATGTTTCAGAAATAGGAAATAATGTTTTAAGTTATAAACCATCAATTAAATTTTCAAAATTAAAAATCAGTTGTCCTTGCAGTCAGAAATTCAAATCAAAATTTTCTAAGTTTTCTGAAGCTCAATCTTTGTTAACTGATAATCCTATACTAATAAAAATATTATTTGGAATGTAACCTTAAGTATAGTTATGAAGGACATAGTCTCACTGTGTAAAATAAACCATTGATCTTATATTGAGTTTTAGGGAAGAATTTATGGGGTGTTATATTGCTTAGAGAGGCTGAAACAGGTTTAGGAAAGCCTTAGACTCATGTTCTCTATTGATTACAGAGACAAGAGTAAGTTGTCATCAGTCTTTATACCATGTGTATTGGAGTCCCAAGAGTCAGACAGGAAACGACTAAAGCACCACCACCAATGGAGTGCTATTGTGCAGTTACTACATCATGTACTACTGTTTGCAACCATATGGCCTGCAGCAGTCAGGCTTCCCTGTCCTTCATTATCTCCTGGGGTTTGCTCAAACCCGTGTGCATTGAGTCTGTGATGCTATCCAACCATCTCACCCTTTGTAGCCCCCTTCTCCTGCCCTCAGTCTTTCCCAGCATCAGGGTCTTTTCAGTGAGTTGTTGCCCCGTCAGATGGCCAAAGTATTGGAGCTTCAGCTTCAGCATCAGCCCTTCCAGTGAATATTTAGAGTTGATTTCCTCTAGGATTAACTGGTTTCATCTCTTTGCTGTCCAATGGACTCTCAAGTCTTTTCCAGCACCACAATTCAAAAGCATCAATTCTTTGGCACTCAGCCTTCTTTATGGTCCAGCTCTCATATCGTACTTGACTACTGGAAAAACAATAGGTTTGATTATAGTAGATCTAATGCTTAATACTTAACTTTCAAAGTGTAAGGCTGTCACTGATTGACTTCCCTTGGAAGTATACTCACGAAATTGTTGGTTGGTTAGAGTGGTTTAAAACCAGATTTGAAAAAGTTTAACTCAAATAAGACTGCCAGAAACTCTAGAACTATAACCCAATATTTCCTAAATTCAAACAACAAAATTTGAATAGGAAAACAAATACTGACTACTTCAAAAGTCTGTCTATGATAAGCAGATTCCTTTTATTTTGAGCTTACATATTTCACTGCACCTCACATATAATATTAAACCTTATTCGGCACGAAGTGCTATCAGTGATACCAGCTTTCATCTGATTGGTCAAAACAAAATCTGGGGCTTTCTTATCTCTCCTTGCTATTCTTTGGAACTCTGCTTTCAAATGGGAATATCTTTCCTTTCTCATTTGCCTTCAGCTTTTCTTCCTTTCTCAGCTGTTTGTAACACCTCCTCCAACAACCATTTTGCCTTTCTTTTTCTCAGGGATAGTCTTAATCACTGCCTCCTGTACAATGTCACAAACCTCCATCCATTGTTCCTCAGATACTCTGTCTATCAAATCTATCCAATCCCTTGAATCTATTTGTCACTTCCACTGTATAATCATAAGGGATTTAATTTAGGTCATACCTGAATTGCCTAGTAGATTTCCCTACTTTCTTCAATTAAATCTGAATTTTGCAATAAGGAGTACATGATCTGAGCCGCAGTCAGCTCCCAGTCTTGTTTTTGCTTACTCTATAGAGCTTCTCCATCTTTGGCTGCAAATAATATAATCAATCTTATTTTGGTGTTGACCATCTGGTGATGTCCATGTGTAGAGTATTCTCTTGTGTTGTTGGAAGAAGGTTTTTGCTATGACAAGTGTGTTCTCTTAGCAAAACTCTGTTAGCCTTTGTGCTGCTTCATTTTGTACTCCAAGGCTAAATTTTCCTGTTACTCCAGATATCTCTTGACTTCCTACTTCTGCATTATTGTCCCCTATAATGAAAAGGACATCTTTTTGGGGTGTTAGTTCTAGAAGGTTTCATAGGTCTTCATAGAACCGTTCAACTTCAGCTTCTTCAGCATTACTGGTTGGGGCATAGGCTTGTATTACTGGGATATTGAATGGTTTGCCTTGGAAACGAACAGAGATCATTCTGTTGTTTTTGAGACTGCACCCAAGTACTGTATTTCAGACTCTTGTTGACTGTGAGAGCTACTCCATTTTTTCGAAGGGATTCCTGCCCACAGTAGTAGATATAATGGTCATCTGAGTTAAATTCACCCACTCCAGTCCATTTTAGTTCACTGATACCTAAAATGTCAATGTTCATTCTTACCATCTCCTGTCTGAACACTTTCAATTTACCCTGATTCATGGGCCTAACATTCCAGGTTCTTATGCAATGTTGTTCTTTACAGCATTGGACTTTATTTCCATCACCAGTCACATCCACCCCTGCGGTTTGTTTTTGCTTTGGCTCCGTATCTTCGTTTTTCTGGAGTTATTTCTCCACTGTTGTCCAGTAGCATATTGGGCACCTACCGAACTGGGGAATCAATCTTTCAGTGTTCTATCTTTTTGCCTTTTCATACTGTTCATGAGATTCTCAAGGAAAGAATACTGAAGTGTTTTGCTATTCTCTTTTCCAGTGGACCACGTTTTGTCAGAACTGTCCACCATGACCTGTCCATCTGGGTGGCCCTACGCAGCATGGCTCATGGTTTCATTGAGTTAGACAAGGCTGTGGTCCATGTGATCAGTTTGATTAGTTTTCTGTTGTTGTGGTTTTCATTCTGTCTGCCCTCTGATGGAGAAGGATAAGAGGCTTATGGAAGTTTCCTGATGGGAGAGACTGACTGAGGGGGAAACGGGGTCTTGTTCTGATGGCAGGGCCATGCTCAGTAACTCTTTAATCCAATTTTCTGTTGATGGGCAGGGTTGTGTTCCCTCCCTGTTTTTTGACCTGAGTCCAAAATATTGTGGAGGTAATGAAGATAATATGAGGTTCCACAAGGTAAGATAACTTTCCTTCAAAAGGTCTCCTGCAGGCACTGCTGTGCTCAGTGCCCCTGACCCTGTAGCAGGCCACTGGCGACCCATGCCTGTGCCAGAGACTCCTGGACTCTCATGGGCAAGTCTGGGTCAGACTCTTGTGGGGTCCCTGCTCCTTTCTCCTGGGTCCTGGCATGCACAAGATTTTGTTTGTCCCCTCTAAGAGTCTGTTTCCCCATCCTGTGTAAGTTTTGGCAGCTCCATGGTGGGGTTAATGGTGACCTCCTCCAAGAGGGCTTATGCTATACCCAGGTCTGCTGCACCCAGAGCCCTGAGACTAGAGACTTTAGTCATTTTACCTGAGTGCTGCTGCTGCTGCATCTTGTCAGTCATGTCCGACTCTGTGCGACCCCATAGACGGCAGCCCACCAGGCTACACCATCCCTGGGATTCTCCAGGCAAGAACACTGGAGTGGGTTGCCCTTTCCTTTTCCAATGCATGAAAGTGAAAAGTGAAAGTGAAGTCGCTCATTCGTGTCTGACTCTTCTCAACCCCATGGACTGTAGCCTACCAGGCTCCTCCATCCATGGGATTTTCCAGGCAAGAGTACTGGAGTGGGGTGCCGTTCCCTTCTCCTTTACCTTACTATAGACTTTAAAAACTTCTATGCTTAGCATATGATTTATATTCATTTTTAAAAGCTATTGCTCTATCTCTTTAATTACATTGTATTCATCTGATATGTAAGACCTATATTCAGGTCCTCTTTGGAGTCTCCCCAGCACTCATGGAGCTCATTGGGAAAAAAAAAAAAGAAGAAGAAGAAGAAAACCTGTAACCAATTCTAAATGCAAATACAATGATATTTAATTAGACTGTGAACAACATATTATGCCTAAAATTGTATGTGCAACTACCTCCTTAAAAGACAATATACCACACTGGTTCAGTTCAGTTCAGTTGCTCAGTCATGTCCAACTCTTTGCGACCCCATGAATCACAGCATGCCAGGCCTCCCTGTCCATCACCAACTCCCGGAGTTTACTCAAACCCATGTCCATCGAGTCAGTGATGCCATCCAACCATCTCATCCTCTGTTGTCCCCTTCTCCTCCTGCCCCTAATCCTTCCCAGCATTAGGGTCTTTTCCAACGAGTGAACTCTTCGCATGAGGTGGCCAAAGTATTGGAATTTCAGCTTCACAGTCCTTCCAATCAACATCCTAAAATATCATTTAAAATAATTATGTGACTTGCACTTTTAGTTATTTTTGATAAAACCTCCACAAAATCAGAGCTAGAAAACATGTACACAAAATTCAAACTGGTAAGCCTTAAAATAAAACAGAAAATTGAGTGTATTGGAGCAAATCTGATTCCTGTCAGTGATAACATTCTCCAAGATTTCTACTGCTAAATTAAAAAAAAAAAGGCAGGGGATTTTGTTTAGGGTTGTTGATGGCAGAAAAGAGAAGATAGATTGGCACAGAGTGTGAAAATATTTGAAATTTTATTTTTTTTTTTCAATTTTAATTATTCATGGAATTTCACAAATAGATGTATATGTAACCAATTTGTATTGCTCTGCCCAGAATTTTCCTGGTATCTTGTATGTGGAGGATGTGAGAGATGATGATTCATATATTTTGTATCTGTTTTTATGATGCCTTTTCACCTTATACCCAATATTCCAATACCAACCAAAATTTCCAGGATTCTATGTATATTCCTATATAAAACCATGTCTAGTCTATTTCCACATAAAATTTATAACTTGGAATACTGCTTAAATATCCATTAACTGGAATAATTCTCTTTAACCACTGTCTTTAAGGCCAAACTGTGTTATGGTAGCCTTCAGTTACTGTTTCATTAACATATTGATCTGAATCATCTCTGAACAAAGCCTTCACATTTTCCTCTTCTGTCAGCTGGTCATAGCAATCACCTCCACTCTCAACAAAGTTATAGATGTGAACTTAGGGAGAGGTGTCAGGTCAGTAGATAAAAGTATTGAGTGACAAGTGACAAAGAGATCTAGATCTCCTCTTGTGTTCTTTATACTTCATTAGACCTGAATTCAGATATATCAATCATATTTTATGATATGGTGGATCAGACACTACCTACTTTATGATATGTATGTCTGGTGATACAGACACTTGATATACCATTGTTTCCTTTTCAGTACTTCCTTGTGTAAGTAGATAAGAAGACACAAGCGGGCTTCCTTGTGTCTTGTATTGAGATTCTCCAAGGGATTTCCAGAGGCTCAGTATACTAGATTCGATTTTTGCTACAGTAGATGAAGATTGTCATCATATTTACTGTTTCTTATCTACCCTGCGACCACATAAAAGTTACTTTTTTAAATTCATGTAACATAGGTAAGTCTGTAGTTGCTAACATTATTCCCATAGCCAGTATCACTTGACTCTTCATTTTCCTGTTTTTTACTTTCCAACTTCTATCAAATTTATTTCTGTCAAAGTCATTGATTATTCTGTATATTAATGTGTAAAGAGGGTTCAGTGCAATCAATTTCTGTATTTTTTATTTTATTCTCTGAGTTCAGAATTTCTTATGCTTTTGGATCATTCAAAAGATATTATTTTTAGTGCAAAAGTAAAATGGATTTTCCAATATTCATTGGCTGGATTTTACTATATTATCTGCTGATATGAAGCTGGGTAGTCTCCCCGGTGGCGCTAGTGGTAAAGAACCTGCTTGCCAATACAGGTGACACAAGAGAGGTTGGTTTGATTCCTGCATCAGGAAGAACCCCTGGAGAAGAACATGGCAAACCATTTCTCGGTATTCTTGCCTGGAGAATCCCATGGACAGAGGAGCCTGATGGGCTACAGTTCATGGGCTCACAAAGAGTTGGACATGACTGAAGTGACTTCACACACACACACACACACATACACTCACACACAGTAGAAGAAATAACATGTACATTTTGGGAAGAAGTAAACCAGAATTGTTACTCTGCAAATATATTATTTTGTATAAATTGTAATATTTTTATTTTTCACACTTCTAAAGTGAAAAATTCAGTTGAGAGGATTTCTAATTGTTTCCAGTTCTAAAATTATATGACTTTAAACCCGCTGCAGTATTCTTGCCTCGGGAATCCCATGGACAGAGAAGCCTGTTGGGCTACAGTTCATGGGATTGCAAAAAGTTGGACACAACTGAGCAACTAACCACACACAAATCAAATTAGGCTGTTAAATCTAATTTTATGTTATTCTAGTTAGCTTCTAGCTAATTAGCAGCATTAAGTTTTCAATCGTTTGGAATGCCAAATAGTTCCACAAAATAAATTATATATTGAATATGCTTTTCTATTTTAACCATTTTTATTGAGCTATCAATTACCTAGATTATCCTTATCTTTACAAATAATTCTAGAACTATGAAACTTTTGTTGTATATAGTCTAAGTAGCAGGATACCTTATACTAAATTTGGCTCAGAGACCTATCTTGCTCTTTTAAGCATTTTGAGAAACCTGATATACAAACTGAGCAGCACTCCTGAGTTGTGTGCTAGATCTAAAATATGTGAGGCCTTCAAAGCCCTGTGCTACTTTTTGAGCAGAGAAAGTGTAGGATGTTGATGACTTGTTCTTTTTCTTGAATGAAATAGTCCTGTATGCCCCCAGACATTAGACACCTACAGCCCTCACAAACGTCACATTGGGAAAGATCCTGATGACGGGAAAGTCTGAGGCCAAGAGGAGAAGGGGTGACAGAGGATAAGATAGTTGGATTGCATCACCTACTCAATGAACATGAGTTTAAGCAAACTCTGGGAAATAGTGAAGGACAGTTGTGCTGCAGTTTGTGGGGTCACAAACAGTCGAACATGACTTTGTGACTGAACAACAACATCACAGGCGTCTGGATAGTTAGGGGTTTAATATTCCACCTCAGACATGCATTTATCATATCAGAAAGTCCAGGACAGTTGCCACTTCTTGCTTATCAGTTCTGACTTATCACCAATAAAGAATCCATTTAACAGGAAAAATAGTAATCCTAATCTTAAACTTTTATCCTATTAAAAAATGATATTTATTTTAAATGAAAAGTTTTTCTAGTTTATTTTGAATTTTGCTTTCTTTAGTGGAAACATTCTTTCCATCTCAGAGCAATGGTTTCTTATTTGGTCATTAATTGCTTTTTCTTTTACCACTGGGATGCTTTATAGGAATTAAGTTTATGGATATGCCTTCAATTTAACCCTTGTACCTGGACTGCAAGGAGATCCAATCAATCCATCCTAAAGGAGATCAACCCTGGGTGTTCATTGGAAGGACTGATGTTGAAGTTGAAACTCCAATACTTTGGCCACTTCATGCGAAGAGTTGACTCATTGGAAAAGACCCTAATGCTGGGTAGGATTGGGGGCGGGAGGAGAAGGGGACGACAGAGGATGAGGTGGTTGGATGGCATCACTGACTCGATGGACATGGGTTTGGGTAAGCTCTGGGAGTTGGTGATGGACAGGGAGGCCTGGCGTGCTGCAATTCATGGGGTCGCAAAGAGTCGGACGCGACTGAGCGACTGAACTGAACTGAACTGAAGCAGGAAGCATAAGATATTGACTTTTCTCATTATTTGTAAAATATACTCACTTTATCTGTGATGAATAACTCATCCCCCCAATTGTATATTAAGTATTTTATTACTATAGATACATACTATCCCACCAATAAAATGCAAATTTGGATCTTTACAAATGCTAACTTGTACCATGCAAGTTAGAGATAAAATGATAGGAAATAAAACAAAGAGGATAGATGGTTTTGTGCTGGTATAACTAGGGAATATTTGAAAGTCAGAGTTAGGTTTAGCTGCATGTAATAGAGACTTCAGATATTAGTGGGTCAACCAAGATAAAAGATTGCTTCTTTTCGTTGTAAAAATATGGAGGTGATATTCCCATGCTTAGGGTGACAGAGCTGTTACACATAATTCTCAGTGTTTCAGATTCTAGGATTCTGGGCCTACATAGAAAGGGTATGGCTCTCATTTTCAAATGATGTCCAAGATATATATTCATCTATAACATCTAAATTCGAGAGAATGGAGGAGAAGTCAGAATAGGCAAAAGATTCATACAAGCTCTCCGATAAATAAATTTCTCAGCAGTTTTCACATAGACATCTAAAATTATATCTCTACTTACCAGAACTTCACCGCACTTAGTCACTGGGGAGTCAGGAAAATTTAGTTTTATTCATGCGGCTAATTATTCAGTTAAAAATTGTTTTTCTACAGGGGGAAAAAAAAGTTTGTAATTTGGAAATAGAAGCTGAAATTTGTAACTACAGTGTGACCTCAGATATTCTAATCTCTATCATGTTTGAAGCACATGAAAATTCTCAAATAAGTAAATTATATTTAATTCTGAATAGATAGATTTGTCCTTTTATGATTAGCTGTTTTTATACAGGTACAGAGTAAAAAGAAATGTGATGAAGAAATTAAGTATTTCATAACAATAATACACTCCTTTAATTCTTGCTGTTATAGAAGTAGATATAATCTGTAAAGAATGAAATAATCAAAGAGACTTTCTTTTAAATATGATTCTTCATGTTGACCTATTTGACAGTTGACTGTGCTTATTTTGAAAGAAATTATTTTTAATGTTAAAATCCATATCTAGCCAAATAATCTTCCAAGTAATAAAGATATTTTCAGATGTTTTAATTATAGTAATTTAATATACTCAAGAGAATGCACTGGGCATAGAAAACACCCTTTTTCAACAACACAAGAGAAGACTCTACACATGGATATCACCAGATGGCCAACAACTGAAATCAGACTCATTATATTTTTTGCAGCCAAAAATGGATAAACTCTATACAGCAAAAACAAGACCGGGAGCTGAGTGTGGCTCAGATCATGAACTCCTTATTGCAAAATTCAGACTTAAATTGAAGAAAGTAGGGAAAACCACTAGACCATTCAGGTATGACCTAAATCAAATCCCTTACAATTATACAGTGGAAGTGAGAAATAGAATTAAGGGATTAGATCTGATAGACAGGCTGATGAACTATGGACAGAGGTTTGTGACATTGTAGAGGACACAGGGATCAAGACCATCCCCAAGAAAAAGAAATGCAAAAAAGCAAAATGGCTGTCTGAGGAGGCCTTAGAAATAGCTATGAAAAGAAAAGAAGCCAAAAGCAAAGGAGAGAAGGAAAGATATACCTATTTGAATGCAGAGTTCCAAAGAAGAACAAGGAGAGATAAGAAAGCCTTCCTCAGCGATCAATGCAAAGAAATAGAGGAAAACAACAGAATAGGAAAGTCTAGAGATCTCTTCAAGAAAATTGGAGACACCAAGGGAATATTTAATGCAAAGATGAGCTCAATAAAGGACAGAAATATTATGAGCCTAACAAAAGCAGAAGATATTAAGAATAGGTGGCAGGAATACACAGAAGAACTGTACAAAAAAGATCTCCATGACCCAGATAATCACGATGGTGTGATTACACACCTAGAGCCAGACATCCTCTAATGTGAAGTCAAGTGAGCCTTAGGAAGCATCACTATGAGCAAAGATAGTGGAGATGATGGAATTCCAGTTGAGCTCTTTCAAATCCTGAAAGGTGATGCTGTGAAAGCGCTGCACTCGATATGCCAGCAAATTTGGAAAACATAGCAGTGGCCACAGGCCTGGAAAAGGCCAGTTTTCATTCTATCCCTAAGAAAGGCAATACCAAAGAATAGTTAAACTACCACACAATTGCACCCACCTCACACACTAGTAAAGTATTGCACAAAATTCTCCAAGCCAGGAGTCATTTATACATGAACCGTGAACTTCCAGATGTTCAAGCTGGTTTTATAAAAAACAGAGGAATAAGAGATAAAATTGCCAACATCCATTGGATCATCAAAAAAGCAAGAGAGTTCCAGAAAAACATGTACTTCTGCTTTATTGGCTATGCCAAAGCCGTTGACTATGTGGATCACAATTAACTGTGGAAAATTCTTCAAGAGATGGTAATACCAGACCACCTGACCTGCCTCTTGAGAAACCTGCATGCCGGTCAGGAAGCAACAGTTAGAACTGGACATGGAGTGACACTTTTGTTCCAAATAGGAAAAGGAGTACATCAAGGCTGTATATTGTCACCCTGCTCATTTAACTTATATGCAGTGTACATCATGAGAAATGCTGGGCTAGATGAAACACAAGCTGCATCAAGATTCCCAGGAGAAAAATCAGTAACCTCAGATATGCAGATGACACCATCCGCATGGGAGAAAGTAAAGAAGAACTAAAGAGCCTCTTGATGAAGGTGAAAGAGGAGAGTGAAAAAGTTGGCTTAAAGCTCAACATTCAGAAAACTAAGATCATAGCATCCAATCCCATCACTTCGTGGCAAGAAGATGGGGGAACAGTGGAAACAGTGGATGGCTTTATTTTTGGGGGGGGCTCCAAAATTACTGCAGATGATGACTACAACCATGAAATTAAAAAGGCTTACTCCTTGGAAGGAAAGTTATAACCAACATAGACTGCATATTAAAAAGCAGAGACATTACTTTGCCAACAAATTTCTGTCTTGTCAGGGCTATGGTTTTTCCAGTGGTCATGTATGGATGTGAGAGTTGGACTACAAAGAAAGCTGAGCACCGAAGAATTGATGCTTTTGATCTGTGGTGTTGAAGAAGACTCTTGAGAGTCCCTTGGACTGCAAGGAGATCCAGCCAGTCCACCCAGTGGTAATGCCTTACCACTGAGATGATTGATCTTTGAACTTTGGGAAGGAAAAGATCTTAGTATTTTAAAATTCCTGTCTGACACTTGTTATTTGCTATGAGACTCAGAAACAAATTCCATGCATGTAATAGTTTTATTTTTAATATTGGTTTGAGCTTTCTTTAGAAGATTTTACACAGTTGCAGGTATAATAAAAATATATATGTATTATTACTTTTCAAATAAATATTCTACCACTCAATTTTGGATGATTTTTCATCGTCTTTATCATTCTTTCTATTTCTTCCAGTGTAGTTGAGGTATAATTTACACACAGCACTGTCTAAGTTTAAGGTAGACAACATAATTATTTGACTTACATACATCATAAAATGATTACCATAACAAATTTATTGACCATGTATCAGCTCATATAGATGCAAAATAAAAGAAAAAGCATATATGTTTCCTTGTAATGAGAACTCTTGGGAGTTTTATTCTCTTAACAACTTTCATGTATTCTGTGGGGTGCTCAGGAGCTCAGTCATGTCTGACTCTTTGTAACCACATAGACTGTAGTCCACCAGGCTCCTCTGTCCATGAAATTTCCTAGGCAAGCATACCAGGTGGGTTGCCATTTCCTTCTCTAGCAAATAACAAGGGCCAGACATGAATTTTAAAATACTAAGATCTTTTCCTTCCCAAAGTTCAAAGATCAACCATCTCAGTGGTAAGGCACTACCACTGGTTGGACTGGTTGGATCTCCTTGCAGTCCAAGGGACTCTCAAGAGTCTTCTCCAGCACCACAGTTCAAAAGCATCAATTCTTCGGCACTCAGCTTTCTTTATGGTCCAACTCTCACATCCATACTTGACCACTGGAAAAACCATAGCCTTGACAAGACAGACTTTGTTGGCAAATCTTCCTGACCCAGGGACTCAACCTGCATCTCTTGAGTCTCCTGCCTTGGGGGGCAGATTCTTTACCACTGTGCCACCTGGGAAGCTCTACTTTCATACATAAATACCCAATATTCTTAATATACTGAAGAATGAATAAGGTTCCCACTCATCACTAGTATTTATGATTGACTTCAATGGAATTTAAGTTCATTTTTTTTAAATGTGTGATATTTGATAATAAAAAGTCTGTAAAAATTGATCCCCTGTTGAAAACATTGAATTGGCATTCATGTAGCACCATATTGCAGAGTATGTCACCTAAGACACATTATGTATCTCATTGCCAGTAAGCTGACATCTGGTTCGTAACTTTTACTGTTGGTTAGTGTGTCTCTTGGTAAAGCATAAATGCATTAAATCAGATACTAAAGAAATATTAATCTTAAATTCCAAAGGAGGAGCACTCAAATGTCAAAGCTATTTTCTGTGTCATTAATTTCTAATTATGTATTTTAAGAAATTAACTGTTTTTATAACAGTATCTAAGTTCAAGTGGAAAACTAACAGACTTAAATTTAAATATGTAAAATAACTTTTCAACTGTAAAAATACTATTGCCAGATGCTTTCTTTCCTTGCAAGCAGTGATGGATTTTAGGATTGGTATAATGTTTAGGAACTAGGTAAAAAAGTCAGAAAATTATAGAATCACATGTTTTGATTATTAATCATAAGAAAACTATTGTTCTTAATTGTAGCATATGAATTTACAATCAATATAATGAAACTTGCGAAACAGAGAAGGCATTTATGTTCCTTTTTTTCTTCTTCTAATATCCTACTCCTACTTATTGCAATATCTAGGTTCTTATATCCCAATAACAGGGACAGGTAGTTCTTGTGGGTGAAAATTTTCAGATTATCTATACTAAACTGTGCCTAAAATTGGTGTTTTGGGAGCATCTCAGAAGAAGCATATTGACTTAAAATAAGTATGCATAAAACTGTTTAAATGTAAATGACAGAACAAATATCAATAGCAACTTGAGAGTAAGTTTATCTAAACTCTTTTGAAAGTAAATATACTACTTTCTATCTAAACTCTTTGAATCCAGAGATTATATTCACTTCAGCATCAATGTTTGATAATGGTGTTTCCAAAACATACCTTAATCAAGCAATTTAAGGCAAAATAACAGATTTTTGTTGGTGGTCGTGGTACTGCTCATGGGCTTTTTCATTTCTCCATTACTTATGCATGTGGTTACTTGTTGATAGGATTAAAAAATGATTCATGTTCTAGTGATACCGTGAATGAAAGTGATAATTCATTATACTAATAGTATATGTTGGCTTGGAAGAATAGCAGTTTGATTGTTTCCTCTTGAAAGACTATGAATCACATTGGGGCAGGAACTACTGAGTACACAGGTTAATTTATCAGTTACTCAGATAATAGCATCTATTTGCTCAGATTTCAAGTTTGTTCAGTTTTTTATAAGTTATAATTTATCATAAGCACACAAGATACCCAGCATTCTAGAAATATTACAATATTCATGGACAAGAAAGAAAATCAGATTTTTCTTAATGTGTTTTTCTTAAATTGTGGACACATTTGTTTAGCTTATTGGTTTGGTTTTTGGACAGCTGTTACTGGATAAGAAATATACGTAAAACTTAAAGAATCTGACTTAAGGGAGGACACTGGAGTAATCTGAATTCAGATTTCAACTCTCCAAGTAGTAGTGACTGAAGTAAGTTCCCAAGTTAATACCTACAGATTTAGTATATCTTTATTTATGGCAATGGTCACGTGTATAGAAACCTTGGGGTATTATAAAAATGCAGACTCTTGGACTGAAATGTTCTAATTCATCATTATCTCTGGGGAGTGGATCTGGTACTACATTTTAATTAGCACCACAGTTGAATCTTATACACATAAAAATTTGACAATTATTTACCTAAAGATTTTGTACCTGCATGATATATGATGAATACATAGCTATTCATTCATGCTTATGTCAAACTCTCTATCACTCAGATCAGGAACAAATTCTTTCTCTGGGATTACTGTCATTTATATATGTGTATGTATATATGCTTATAGACATAAATGTTTAAAATTTATAACTTTGTGGAAAATCAAGAATTTAGGCATTGTAGAACCACAAGGAGTGTGACCTGTTAACTGTCCAATTCCCAGTACTCCATAAAATGTGGTGAAGATCAGTAAGGGTCAACAACAATATCCAAATAGATCAAAGCAAGTAGTAATGCTCAGAACTAAATGCTGTCATCCTCTATTTGGGGCAAAACTCTATATAGTCAAAACTGGGGTGATATGAAGCAACATCAAGTAAAACAGAACCCAGGACATAGTTCTTGTCCTCCGATTATGGAGGATAGAATGGTATATGACATATTGTTACAGCATTCTGAAACCTATAATTCATGATTGTATGGATTAGGCCAACTGTAAAAAATAATAATAATAATAATGGAAAAAGTAGGTTGTTTAAAGAGAGCATAGACTTTCAGGAGATCCTTAGGTAACTATGTAGAGGATTTACATGAAGGATATGCTTAAATTCTATTGTAAATTTGAAGTTCTTAGAATATTGCCTATTAGTCTAATTTAATTCAACTGGTGTTTAGAATTGACAAGCTTTAGTGCCTGAATATGCTGAGTAATAAGCTGAGTAATAAACTGAGTAAGACTAAGAAAGCAAAGACAGGTGGGTGGCTTTGTCATTAAATAGTTAGAACTTGGAATATATTTACTAAAAATGACAGTGTCATGAACAATGACTATGTATATTTGATTCATTTCTTTTTAAGTTCAGTTCAGTTTTTACAGTGGATTCTCTCAGACTATGCTGATATAAGACAAGATAAAATCACCCTTATCAAGTTCACGGGAAGTTACAGGATATTCTAAATTAGCTGTATGAATTCTCTTACTATTTCATTTAAAATATATTCATGACTTTTTTAAAAAGTCTTTTACATGCTGACCTGGGTTGTATCATAGGACAAAATAATGAGTTCTACATTCATAATGATCATCTCCCACAAAAATTAGAAAACGACAATTTTATAAGATGACAATGCGGGCTTATAGTAAGACAATATTATTTTGCTACTTGATTTATTAGTAAATACTGCATATATCAATAAATCAATGGGGGATTTGTTAAGGTACTTATACCCTTGATAATTCAATTTCTTGTAATCTCTTACAATTATCTCTTTGTTATGGTTGATGATGTTTTAATTTAAAGGATTTCCACTTTTTAGAAAAATTAATATATTAAAGAGAGAATAAAGCAAACACACATTCACTGTGCAAAGTCTTCATAGTCAAAAAGTTACCTTCTATAGTTTAATTTTATATTGATCGTACGTGGCGCTTCCCTGGTGGCTCAGGCAGTAAAGAATCTGCCTGCAATGCAGATCAAGTTCAATCCCTGGGTCAAGAAGATACCCTGGAGAAGGGAATGGTGGAGAAGGGAATGGCTACCCACTCTAGTATTCTTGCCTAGAGAATTCCATGGACAGAGGAGCCTGCCGGGCTACAGCCCATGGGGTCTCAAAGAATTGTACAGGACTAAACGACTAACCCTTTCACTTTCAGAGCCCATGGGTTTTGCATCTACTATTCCCTGCATTGAATCCTCTGCCTGCAGCTTTTTGAATAGCTGATTCTTTTTTGCTACTTAGATTTTTATTATACAGCCACCAACTCAGAGAGGACTTTAGTAATATCCTAGTTAATAGAGACCCTGATCCCCAGTCACATTTCCTAATAACTCTTTTAACTCGATGATATAATCCTCAGAAAATGTATATTCTTCTCTATCTTCTATCTCCTTCATCTGAATGTGTCACAAGAATAGAAATTATGGGTGTTTTTTTTTTCATTTCCACTGCTTAGAAGAGTTCTAGCCATATAGTAGGGATTCAGTAGTTTTTCAATTATTGGAAGCTAATTAGGACTCATTAAACACTCCTCTGCAATTGAGGAAATAATTTTATGGTTCCATAAATATCAATTTTATGTTTATGTGTTAATATGTATATAACTATAACTTGGTAAAAGAAGGCTGTCTCACTAAAGAGTACATAACAACAACAAAAAAAGCTTTTGAATGAATACTTTGAATAGAAGTATATCTCTATGTTGTAGAAGAAATGATTAAAAAACAATTAGAGGAACAATACAAAGATTCCTAAAAGAAAGAGGCACATTAAATTAAGGAAAACCTCATTTATTAAACTTTGGAAATATTCCTGGTTTGACAATTCTCAACACTCTGCATTTCATCTCTTCTTTGATTTATCAACTTTAAACTGAGTCTGTTGATTATCCACTACAAAATGAGAAATTTTCTTTACTCATATTGTTTGAAACCATTGATCCCCCCATTCTGGGGAATATGTTTAATACTTCCACTTGTTAGTTTTATAGTTTTAAATAATACTCTTAAATTTATTTTTCTGATACTTCAACTTGACAGTATAAATTGGTTTTTGCTCTACATCTAAATAAGGAAGATGGCACCATACTTTTGTCTTAGCCTCTAAATCATATAACATGGGAATATTTTTATAAAATTACTGTATTATTTGTCTTGATATAGATTTTATATTTAAAACTCAGAAGCTTATACAGTATTCAGAAAAATGTATCACTTTTAGGTAGACAGAAGTCAATTGAGCTGTCTCTGGAGTTTTGAAAATGGTAGTTTCATCATTGGTTTTCTGCCTCTGTTTTATCTGTTCTTCTTTTCTCAAACTTCTTTCAAATGGATGACTTTTATATATTATGTATAACTGCAAATCTTTGTCTCTTTTCGTTGTATATATGTTTCAAAATTTCTCAACATTTTTTCTTATGATCTGTTAAATATTTTGTTTAAGCAACACTGTTAACATCCAAGGAATTTATTTTGCTTTTAGCTTGAGATTTTTCATTGCAACACTTTTTATTGTAATTGATGTAACATAGTTTCAATTTTCAGAAATTCTTATTGGAAAAATTCAACTTTCTTTTCCTATACTGTACTTCTTTCCTTCTGAGCCAGTTGATCTTTTAGCTTATTTTGATTCTCTGCTATGTGGTGCTGATTGTTTTCAAAGTCTAGTGGTAACTACTTGTTCCTTTAGGTTTAAGATGCAATATACTTTTTAATATGAAAGTGTTGAAATTCTGTCAGCTGAGATTTGTATAGGTCTTATGCCAAAATATAGACATTCTATACAAGTTCTTTGCAAGTGGATAGTAAATATAAAACAATAAATTGCATATTGCTAAACCGTACCATGAGTCAACTGGCACATAGTACAACCTCTGTTAGATCTATATTATTTTATATTATTTCCCAAGGGTTGCGCTAATTGTTCTTTATTCAATAGCTTTAAAATCTTCAAAATACATCTATGAATGTGTTAACACTAGTACCCCCAGTGTAAATGTAAGGAAACAAGAATTATAAAATTTAATAACTTGTCCAAATTCATACATGCAGTAGATGTTGGATCCAATTTTGTATCCTGACAATCTGATGCCAGAGTTCACTATAAATTAATAACATACTTTCTAAGAAGTTTCCTTAATTTTTTCATTAATGTCATACTCATACTTTAGTCTTTACACGTACTCATTCTAATAACTAGAACATACACTGAGAATTTCTGATTTTTAATTTCATAAGCTATTATATAATTTCTGATTTTTTTCTTCTCTGTCCAACAGCATCTTTTCCCAAATGCTTTATTGGAAGATAATCCAGATTCTTATTGTATGAATAAAATTGGTTCTCATTTCTTTATTAAAATATTCACATTTTTTCATCTGTTATCAGTTTCCTATATTAACTCTATTTTCTTCAAAGTCAGAGAACCAATTTGTTTTTCTTGAAGCTCCTCTTTCATATTTTACTCAAGTGTCTGGGGATTATTAAATGAAAATTCATATTAATGAATGAAAATTAGATGAATCGGAGAATATATTTTAATGTATTTCCTTTGCTACGTTGAGATGTTTTTCCTTGAAATCTCTGTATTAATTTTTCTCTTGCTGCTGTAACCAATTACCACAGTCTTTATTGCTCAAAACAACACAAATTTAATCTTATAGTTCTAGAAGCAGTAGTACGAACTCACTTAATGTAGCTTGTGTGATAAGTTCTTCTGGAATCTATTTATCTAAAGAGTATAAATTATGGATTTTTATTTTTACCCAAGATGGGAAGATTATAAAAGGCAGAATGATGGGAAGAGGACACTAATAGCATTGGATTTGTTATGTTTTAGATGCCTAATAACCATCTGATTAAGATTTGCATGAGGTAGTAATCATGCTGTTTAAACTTTAATTAAATGAGATCCACCTAAGGGGAAAGTAGAGAGAAAAGAAACCAGGACTCGGGATGAAGTTATGACGCCATGAAGTTTTCAGAAAAAGATATATAAAGTAGACTGAAAACTGGTGATTACAGAGGTAGGTGTAAAACCAGAACTGCATGTGGACAGAAACTAAAAGATAGGAGAGCTTAAGAAGTGGAGGAAGAGGTCAACAGTACGTCTGCTGAGAGGAGGTAGAGCAGACTTAATAGAAAACTTGGGTAAATAGATTATTAAATGAGGTAAGTTTGTATGTAGCCTTCTGAAAGTATGATTTAGTCTTCAGCTACACTATATTTTATGAATGCATATTTTGTACAACATATAGACATCATAGTTAACGTATATCTTCAATTTGTTCATATTAAAATATATATTGATGCCATTTAAATAATTAGGCATTAAATTATAGTCAAGTAAATTGAGAATCAGTCTTATTCTCACATAGCTACATTTATGCTTATTACATAGCATAGCTTATTTAAAATCAAATAATTTGTTTATTTGACATTTTTATAGTTAAATGATTTTCACTGTGGTTTGCTAGGATTGGTAAAGCTGACCTGTTAAAGGTCAAGTAGACTTATAGTATATTAAATGATGGGTAATGGTCATACAGGGCTTCTCTGGTAGTTCAGCTGGTAAAGAATCTGCGTGCAATGCAGGAGACACTGGTTTGATTCCTGGGTTGGCAGGATCTGCTGGAGGAGGGCATGGCAATCCACTCCAGTATTCTTGCCTGGAGAATCCCCATTGAAAGAGGAGCCTGGCGGGCTACAGTCCATGGGGTCACAAAGGGTAGAACATGACTGAGTGACTGTGACTTTCACTTTCACCTTCAGTGGTCATACAAGTGAATTTCTATGAAGGGTATCCTATTCAGAAGAATAATGTGACAAAGTTCTAGACATTAAATTATAAAAGGTCTGATAGGGAAAATAAGACTTGTTCATTATAATTTTTTTTTTCAAAAATAAAAAGATATTGGAAAAGATACTATTTAAGGAATGACATTTAAGCAATTACAATTTTTTTCTTATTAGGATTGAAGTGTCACTAATGTATTTTCAGCTATACTATCTGATGAAAAATTATTAGATTTATCTTAAATTTTAAAGGCAGAGTGCAGTAGGATGATAAATATTGCCTTTAACGAGAGCTCTTCTATCAAAGACAAGCTTCTTATTTAAATGGACCAAAAGGTGGCTCTGATAGGTACTATCATTACAAAGTAAATGTCTTTGTAAAATGTGAATTTGGCAGTATATAAAGACACCTTATTAAGCAGTGAAAATATCTATACACCTTCTCTCATCTATTTGATCTCAGTCTAATCAATAAAGTGATTTATATTTATATCTTTTAAACTTTAGTTTCCTATAATAATTTGAGAATAAAGCTCCACAAGAGATGTTTATTTAATTTCTTTTCAGTGATCATTTAAAGAGTGTCAGAGGCCTAGAAGGGCATATGGGGATTGATAGTACTTAGCCATTGCCATGTTGCTTTTTCCAATAAATAGGGAAAATTGGATTTTGATTTAGCAATTCAGCTAACCAAAATGGCTAGCTATATTTTTAGTCAAGTAACCAGCAGAATCTTAAGTATACTATTTGTTATTATAATGTTCATTTTTCCATTGTACTGTAATGTTCCTGGCCTTGGCATATTTCTTGAGAGTGGCCGTAGGGAAATTCTTTGTGTTTGGCAGAAGTCAAGAATTTATGATGTGCCTCTTAGCAATACTAAAGCAAATAGTAAAAACTGTTATCCTTAGTGTCGTTCTATAAGGCTAACTCTTGAAACTTATATCTGACTTGAGAGTCTGCTTTACAATGCAATACTGCTTTTATGCTACATTTTAACTTTGAAAAAGATCTACCCAACTCAGATGCAGGAAGATCCAGGATTTCTTTGTGCAAAGTGTTTTAAAAGAAATCATAAACATGGGTGTGAATTACCATAACCTTGTTAAGCCAGACTGAGTTATGAGATATGAATATCAGCTTCCATTACAATACTGACCTTGAATAAAATCAGTTGCCATTGTTTAGCAGTGAAAAGGTTATGAGTAAAAGTGAGCAATTTAAGACAGTGTAAAATGAATACCTGAACAATGAATATCTCAGAAAAATGAAAGCATACCATTTTGATGAATATTCATAAGAACAGGAAATATGCCAGTAAATATAATGATTCATTCATTTTTTGTTAGCAATATATCTTCAGACTTTGGCAAAGTTGGTTCTAAAAGTTAATTAATTTTCTTTAACTTTTATTAATTTTATTGGCATATAATTGATTTATGACATTGTGTTAGTTTCAGCTGTACACCAATGTGAGTCAGTTGTATATAAGCATCAGTTCAGTTCAGTTGCTCAGTCATCTCCAACACTTTGCAACCCCATGGACTGCAGCACGCCAGGCTTCCTGCTCATCACCAATTCCCAGAGCTTACTCAAACTCATTGTCCATTGAGTCGGTGATGTCATCCAACCATCTATTTCTCTGTGATTCTATTCTCCTGCCTTCAATCTTTCCCAGCATCAGGGTCTTTTCCAGTGAGTCAGTTCTTTGCATCAGATGGCCAATGTACTGGAGTTTCAGCTTCAACATCAGTCCTTCCAATGAACATTCAAGACTGATTTCCTTTAGGATGGACTGGTTGGATCTCCTTGCTGTCCAAGGGATTCTAAGAGTCTTCTTCAACACCACAGTTCAAAAGCATCATTCTTTGGCACTTAGCTTTCTTTATAGCCCAAATCTCACATTTATATATGACTACTGGAAAACCATAGCTTTGACTATACAGACCTGTGTTGACAAAGTAATGTCTCTGCTTTTTAATATAATGTCTAGGTTGGTCATAACTTTTCTTCCAAGGAGCAAGTGTCTTTTAATTTCATGGCTTCAGTTACCATCTGCAGTGATTTTGAAGCCCCAAAATAAAGTCTCTCACTGTTTCCATTTTTTCCCCATCTATTTGCCATGAAGTGATGGGACTGGATGCCATGATCTTAGTTTTCTGAATGTTTAGTTTTAAGAATGTTAGTTTAAATTTTTCACTCTTCTTTCACTTTCATCAAGAGATTTGTTAGTTCTTCTTCACTTTCTGCCATAAGAGTGGTGTCATCTGCATACCTGAGGTTATTGATATTTCTCCTGGCAATCTTGATTTCAGCTTGTGCTTCATCCAGCCTGGAGTTGCTCATGATGTACTCTGTGTATAAGTTAAATAGGCAGGGTGACAATATACAGCCTTGACATACTCCATTTCCAATTTGGAACCAGTTTGTTGTTCCATCTCCAGTTCTAACTGTTGCTTCCTGACCTGCATACAGATTTCTCAGGAGGCAGGTCAGGTGGACTGGTATTCTGATCTCATTAATAATTTTCTGCCGTTTGTTGTGATCTACACAGTCAAAGACTTTGGCATAGTAAATAAAGCAGAATTTTTATGGAACTCTCTTGATTTTCTGATGATCTAGAGGATTTTGGCAATTTGATCTTTAGTTTCTCTGCCTTTTCTAAAACCAGCTTGAACATCTGGAAGTTCACGGTTCACATATTGTTGAAGCCTGGCTTGGAGAATTTTGAGCATTACTTTGCTAGCGTGTGAGATGAGTGCAATTGTGCAGTAGTTCGAACATTCTTTGGCATTGCCTTTCTTTGGGATTGGAATGAAAACTGACCTTTTCCAGTCCTGTGGCCAGGGCTGCATTTTGCAAATCTGCTGGCCTTAAACTCTCAGCCTTAAATGTTTCTCCTCTGACTCAGACAATTGACCCAAAGGCTGGACCCCTGCCTCAGCTCCCCCACCTGTCAGTGGCAAGTCCAGTCCAACTAACTCTCCTGTTTTCCCCCCTAGTTCCTTCCTCCTACCAAGTTTTGGGTGGTTCTATATATTCTTTTCCACTGGTCAGGTACTCCTGTCCACTCTCAGCTGGTGTTCTGCATGCCCTTTTCTGTCTGAAGATGTATTCCTGATGTATCCATGGAGAGAGACGTACTCCATGTCCATCTACTCCTCTGCCATCTTGTTCTCCCCCAATCACTGATATTTTTTAATCGCATATATTTATTAAACTCCCCAAACTCTTTTTCTTTGTTAATTGTTGTATCACAAGTTTTGCTTTTCTTGTCACATTTGATAATTTATGTTTTGTTATATAATTAAATGTAGATTATCATTTCATTGTGTTTTGTCTCATTTTTATTGTTAATCTTCATCTTTGTTTTCTTTTTTTCCAAATTTACGTTTGTAGGTAGGTTTTGATTTTACTGATCTCAACCAAAATTTGGATCTTAAATTAATTTTTAAAACTTTTCTACAACAAAATTCTGTAAAGCAACTATCCTTCAATTAAAAAATAAATTAATTAAAACAAAACAAAACAAAAAAACCTTTTGTAATGTGGTAATTTTCTCTTCAGTTAATTTCAAATGTTATTCTAGTATTTTTTAAAATCCAATTTCTGAATAAAGTAATAGCATTGAAGAACAGCATTTGGCTGTGTGATAACTGAATACCTGAGTAACTATTAATGAAAAAATAAGAGTTTATTTTTTCTTACACATGTACCAAAAAAAAAAAGTCTAAAGGTCATAGTCTGTGAGAATGGTTAAGTTTAGCAGTGATGTAAAAATTATTTTTTTAATTTTCTTACTGTTCTCTCATATTTTAACATTTCCGACTATCAGTATAGTGAATACAAAAAAAATAAAAGAATGCCTGGCACCAGGTATGGAATTGTGGTGAGATGAGATCAACCATTAGCCCATCTTTGTTTGCTAATTAGCTTTTCCAAGAGAAGGATAAGCTTTTTTCTATCTTCTTAACAAGAGGTAGTTTTACAAGTTGGACCAAAGTGTCCCATGAAAGTTAGGCTCCTACTTTCCGATAGAGAGGAGACGTAGGGGTCCTCTCTTCCTTGAGGATTGCTTTTCAAAGCAATGATTTCCATGTCCTTGAGAAAGGCATTGCTGGGTTGTAAACTGACACAAACAGTTTAAAAACTGTTTTTATTTATTTATTTATATATTTTTAACACCAAAAACATTTTGTATTGGGGTACAGTGACTAATGATGTTGTAATAGTTTCAGGTGAACAGTGAAGGGACTCAGCCATACATATGCATACATTTATTCCTCCCCAAAACCCCTTTCCATCTAGGCTTGCCCAGAACATTGAGCAGAGTTCTGTGTGCTATACGATAGCTTTTTGTTGGTTACCCATTTTCAATATAGCAGTGTGTACATGACCTTCCCAAAATTATTAACTATCCCTTTCCCATGACAATCACGAGTTTGTTTTCTAAGTCTGCAAGTTGCTTTCTGTTTTGTAAGTAAGTTCATTTGTATCATTTCTTTTCAGATTCCACATATAAAGGATGTCAAATGATATTTCTTCTCTTTCTGACTTATTTCACTAAGGATGACACTCTCTAGGTCCATTCATGTTGCTGCAAATGACCTCATCTCATTATTTTTAATGACTGAGTAGTATTCCATTGTGTGGGTATGTATATATATATAAACACACACACACACACACACACACACACACACACACACACCACATCTTCCTTTTCCATTCCTCTGTCAATGGACATTTAGGTTCTTGGGAAAACTGGAGAGCCACATTTAAAAAAAATGAAATTAGATCATTCTTTAACTCCATACAAAAAAATAACCTCAAAATGGATTAAAGACCTAAGTGTTAGTCTGGACACCATAAAACTCTCACAGGAAAACATAGGCAAAACATTTTCTGACACATATCACAGCAACATCTTTTTTAATCCATCTCCAAGAATAATGGAAATAAAAGCAAAAATAAACAAATGGACCTACTTAAGCTCAAAACCTACACAATGAAAGAGATAATAAACAAAACAAAAAGACAACCCATAGATTGGGAGAAAAAATTTGAAAATGGTGTGACTGATAAAGGATTAGTCTCCAAAGTTTACAGACAGCTGATGACAATTAATAGCATCAAAACTGACAACCCACTCAAAAAATGGGCAGAAGATCTGAATAGACATTTCTCTAAAGAGGACATACAGATGGCCAACAGGCACAAGAAAAGATGTTCAAAATCACTAGTGATTAGAGAAATGCAAACCAAAACTACAATGGGATATCACCTCACCCTGGTCAGAATGTCTATCATCAAAATTCCACAAACAACAAATGCTGGAGAGAGTGTGAAGAGAGGAACACTTCTGCACTGTTAGTGAAAATACAAATGTGTTCCTTAAAAAACTAAAAATAGAGCTACAATATGACCCTGCAATCCCACTCCTGGGCATATATCCAGAGAAAAACATGGCCCCAAAAGATACATGCTCCCCAATTATCACTGTAGCACTGTTTACAATAGCCAAGACATAAAAACTGGTTTTAAGGCACACCATTCAAAATCACGGTAATCCAAGTCTATGCCCCAACCAGTAAAGCTGAAGAAGCTGAACTTGATTGGTTCTATGAAGACCTACAAGACCTTTTGGAACTAACACCCAAAAAAGATGTCCTTTTCATTATACGGGACTGGAATGCAAGAGTAGGAAGTCAAGAAACACCTGGCATAACAGGCAAATTTGGCCTTGGAGTACAGAATGAAGCAGGGCAAAGGCTAATAGAGTTTTGCCAAGAGAATGCACTGGTCATAGCCAACACCCTCTTCCAACAGCACAAGAGAAGACTCTACACATGGACATCACCAGATGGTCAACACTGAAATCATATTGATTATATTCTTTGCAGCCAAAGATGGAGAAGCTCTATACAGTCAGCAAAAACAAGACCAGGAGCAGACTGTGGCTCAGATCATGCACTCCTTATTGCCAAATTCAGACTGAAATTGAAGAAAGTAGGGAAAACCACTAGACCATTCAGGTATGACCTAAATCAAATCCCTTATGATTATACAGTGGAAGTGAGAAAGAGATTTAAGGGACTAGATCTGATAGAGTGCCTGATGAACTATGGACAGAGGTTCGTGACATTGTACAGGAGACAGGGATCAAGACCATCCCCATGGAAAAGAAATGCAAAAAAGCAAAATGGCTGTGTGAGGAAGCCCTACATATAGCTGGGAAAAGAAGAGAAGCGAAAAGCAAAGGGAAAAGGAAAGATATTCCCATTTGAATGCAGAGTTCCAAAGAATATCAAGGAGAGATAAGAAAGCCTTCCTCAGCGATCAATGCAAAGAAATAGAGGAAAACAACAGATTGGGGAAGACTAGAGATCTCTTCAAGAAAATTAGAGACACCAAGGGAACATTTCATGCAAAGATGGGCTCGATAAAGGACAGAAATGGTATGAAACTAACAGAAGCAGACGATATTAACAAGAGGTGGCAAGAATACACAGAAGAACTGTACAAAAAAGATCTTCATGACCCAGATAATCACAATGGTGTGGTCACTCACCTAGAGCCAGACATCCTGGAGTGTGAAGTCAAGTGGGCCTTAGAAAGCATCACTACGAACAAAGCTAGTGGAGGGGATGGAATTCCAGTTGAGCTATTTCAAGTCCTGAGAGATGATGCTGTGAAAGTGCTACACTCAATATGCCAGCAAATTTGGAAAACTCAGCAGTGGCCACAGGACTGGAAAAGGTCAGTTTTCATTCCAATCCCAAAGAAAGGCAATGCCAAAGAATGCTCACACTACCGCACAATTGCACTCATCTCACACGCTAGTAAAGTAATGCTCAAAAGTCTCCAAGCCAGGCTTCAGCAATACGTGAACCATGAACTTCCAGATGTTCAAGCTGGTTTTAGAAAAGGCAGAGGAACGAGAGATCAAATTGCCAACATCCGCTGGATCATCAAAAAAGCAAGAGCGTTCCAGAAAAACATCTATTTCTGCTTTATTGACTATGCCAAAGCCTTTGACTGTGTGGATCATAATAAACTGTGGAAAGTTCTGAAAGAGATGGGAATACCAGACCATCTGACCTTTCTCTTGAGAAACCTTTATGCAGGTCAGGAAGCAACAGTTAGAACTGGACATGGAACAACAGACTGGTTCCAAATAGGAAAAGGAGTACATCAAGGCTGTATATTGTTACCCTGCTTATTTAACTTATATGTAGAGTACATCATGAGAAACACTGGGTTGGAAGAAACACAAGCTGAAATCAAGATTGCTGGGAGAAATATCAATAACCACAGATATGCAGATGACACCACCCTTATGGAAGAAAGTGAAGAAGAACTAAAGAGCCTCTTGATGAAGGTGAAAGAGGAGAGTGAAAAAGTTGGCTTAAAACTCAACGTTCAGAAAACTAAGATCATGGCATCTGGTCCCATCACTTCATGGGAAATAAATGGGGAAACAGTGCAAACAGTGTCAGACTTCATTTTTTTGGGCTCCAGAATCACTGCTGATGGTGATTGCAGCCATGAAATTAAAAGACACTTACTCCTTGGAAGGAAGGTTATGGCCAACCTAGATAGCATTTTGAAAAGCAGTCACATTATTTTGCCAACAAAAGTCTGTCTAGTCAAGGCTATGGTTTTTCCAGTGGTCATGTATGGATGTGAGAGTTGGATGGTGAAGAAAGCTGAGCGCTGCAGAATTGATGCTTTTGAACTGTGGTGTTGGAGAAGACTCTTGAGAGTCCCTTGGACTGCAAGGAAATCCAACCAGTCCATCCTAAAGGAGATCAGTCCTGGATGTTCATTGGAAGGACTGATGTTGAAGCTGAAACTCCAATCCTTTGGCCACCTCATGCGAAGAGTTGATTCATTGGAAAAGACCCTAATGCTGTGAAGAATTGGGGGCAGGAGGAGAAGGGCATGACAGAGGATGAGATGGTTGTAAGGCATTTACGACTCAATGGACACGGGTTTGGTAAACTCCGAGATTTGGTGATGGACAGGGAGGCCTGGCATGCTGTGATTCATGGGGGTCACAAAGAGTCGGACACGACTGAGCGACTGAAATGAACTGAACTGAACTGATATATCAAAGGGGCAGCAAGAGAGAACTTACAATTATAAGTTTTCTGAAATATCAATAAATGTTCTACAAAATGGTATATCAGAAGCCTCCAGTCAGGAAGATATCTGTGGAAATTTTAGTTAAGCTGAGGATAGCATTAAAGTTATCTTTATCACAGCAAACCTTCATTTAGTTTCTGTACAAATTTGAAGTTCATCTTGGCAAGTTGCACTCCTATCATTGTGGTCTATATTGTAGCTTCTCAGATTCTAGTGATCCATAGCCAAAGACATATTATTTTTGTTTAATATGCTGACAATGCAGTATTTGAAGAGGAATAGAATAATTGAAAAAATTCATTCTGGAAAGTGAAGAATGAGAAATATATGGCAGCCAGTGATGCCTAGCTCCTGCACCCTCATGATAGAAAAAAAAAAAATAGAATTATCGGTTCATGTAAGCTCATGTGATAGATATATACTTCCTTCCCCTGCCAACCACCTTCCTATTCCCTCAAATGGCAGCCATATTGTTGCCATCTAGGAATCTATTATTCATTGTCCTTGGCTACTACTTGTGATTTTGGGATAATCTTTCTGATCCTTTTTCTTGCTTGGCCATATGATATAAACTTTTAAAATAATGCCTTTCCTGGCAAATGGTCAGATTTTGTAGTAGGTGTTAAAATACTATGTTATTATAGTCCAGAAAATCTGTTATTTTTGCAAAATATTTCCTTTGAAAACATTACGTTTTAAGGATACTTTCTTCTAGTCAGTTACCTAAAAGTTACCATAGCCAAGGATTTTGCTTGAACATAGTCTTTAAAGTTTCTTACCTTTTAACTTACTGACCTCTTTGTTCTATCCATGCCCCTTACTCTTCCCATAATGGCTGTTGCCCTGAGGCAGTTGGAAATGATAGCCTTGGGTGAAGAGGCACTATCCTGAATCCTCTCTTTGCTACCTGCTGTCTAATTTTTATCAATCTTATATCCTGCTGTGGCAGCTATTTTCCTGCTTCTTGGACTAGTTGCAATTTGGGATATACACATTGTCTTTTCAAGCCCAGCAGGCCGACAAATTATGGGACTCTAAATCACTTAGATTGCAGGCTACATGTAGAGAGCATATCTCTTAGCAAAGCATTATTTTCTTTTTTCTCTGCTGTAGACTGCTTTCAGACTTTGAGTTCATACCTCTTTTTGGAGACTTGGCTGAAATCAGCTACAGGTAGACATTATACACTAATGTTCTGAATGTTCCTACCATTTGTGCTACCACCAAAGTCTCAGCTGACACACATCCTGTGTGCATCTCAAGGTTTAGCAACCTATCTTTTCACTTACTATTTTCTCTGCCACATGTTCATGTCTAATATTCATATGTTTACATGACAGCTGTGTCTGTCATCTTGCCATCAGTCTGCATTTAAGGCTGAAATAACTGAAGAAGAATACACCGAAGAACTGTACAAAAAAGATCTTCATGACCCAGATAATCACGATGGCGTGATCACTCAGCTAGTGCCAGACACCCTGGATTGTGAAGTCGAGTGGGCCTTAGAAAGCATCACTATGAACAAAGCTAGTGGAGGTGATGGAATTCCAGTTGAGCTATTTCAAATCCTCAAAGGTGATGCTGTGAAAGTGCTGCACTTGACATGCCAGCAAATCTGGAAAACTCAGCAGTGGCCACAGGACTGGAAAAGGTCAGTTTTCATTCCAATCCCAAAGAAAGGCAACACCAAAAAATTCTCAAACTACCACACAATTGCACTCATCTCACACGCTAGTAAAGTAATGCTCAAAAGTCTCCAAGCCAGGCTTCAGCAATACGTGAACCGTGAACTTCCAGATGTTCAAGCTGGTTTTAGAAAAGGCAGAGGAACTAGAGATCAAATTGCCAACATCTGCTGGATCATCAAAAAAGCAAGAGAGTTCCAGAAAAACATCTATTTCTGCTTTATTGACTATGCCAAAGCCTTTGACTGTGTGGATCACAATAAACTGTGGAAAATTCTGAAAGAGATGGGAATACCAGACCATCTGACCTTTCTCTTGAGAAACCTGTATGCAGGTCAGGAAGCAACAGTTAGAACTGGACATGGAAGAACAGACTGGTTCCAAATAGGAAAAGGAGTACATCAAGTCTGTATATTGTCACCCTGCTTATTTAATTTCTATGCAGAGTACATCATGAGAAAGCTGGACTGGAAGAACACAAGCTGGAATCAAGATTGCTGGGAGAAATATCAATAACCTCAGATATGCAGATGACACCACCCTTATGGCAGAAAGTGAAGAAGAACTAAAGAGCCTCTTGATGAAGGTGAAAGAGGAGAGTGAAAAAGTTGGCTTAAAGCTCCAAATTCAGAAAACTAAGATCAAGGCATATGGTCCCATCACTTCTTGGGAAATAGATGGGGAAACAGTGGAAACAGTGTCAGACTCACTGCTGATGGTGATTGCAGCCATGAAATTAAAAGATGCTTACTCCTTGGAAGGAACATTATGACCAACCTAGATAGCATATTTAGAAGCAGAGACATTACTTTGCCAACAAAGGTCAGTCTAGTCAAGGCTATTGTTTTTCCTGTGGTCATGTATGGATGTGAGAGTTGTACGGTGAAGGAAGCTGAGTGCCGTAGAATTGATGCTTTTGAACTGTGGTGTTGGAGAAGACTCTTAAGAGTCCCTTGGATTGCAAGGAGATCCAACCAGTCCATCCTAAAGGAGATCAGTCCTGGATGTTCATTGGAAGGACTGATGTTGAAGCTGAAACTCCAATCCTTTGGCCACCTCATGCGAAGAGTTAACTCATTGGAAAAGACCCTAATGCTGGGAAGGATTGGGGGCAGGAGGAGAAGGGGATGACAGAGGTTGAGATGGTTGGATGGCAGCACAGACTCGATGGACATGGGTTTGGGTAAACTCCGGGAGTTGGTGATGGACAGGGAGGCCTGGCGTGCTGCGATTCATGGAGTCGCAAAGAGTCGGACACGACTGAGCAACTGAACTGAACTGAACTTGAGCAGGGGGAAGTCCCAACAAACATATTCATTTTATCAGAACTATGAAGTATTTTTCAGCATCCATCTCAGATATCTCTTCATGTGTCATTGATCACTACTTGAGCACATCACCCTTAGCGGCAAGGAAGGAGAGAAGAGCTACCGTATTGCATTTCTAGCCTCTGAAGTGATTGTGGGCTAGTAAGAAAGGGATTGCAAAAAAGTTTTCAGGCAATAAAATAAGAAATTACATCATAGATGAATGTTAAGTTCTAATTTATTTTTTATTTCTAAATAATGAAGATCTGTTGTTGTTCATTTACTATGTCATGTCAGACTCTTTGTGACCCCATGAACTGCAGCATGCCAGGCTTCCCTGTCTTTCACTGTCTCCCTGAGTTTGCTTAAGCTCATGTCTATTGAGTCACTGATACCATCCAACCATCGCATCCTCTGTTGTCCTTTTCTCCTCCTACCCTCAATATTTCCCAGCATCAGGGTTTTTTCCAATAAGTCATCTCTTCACATCAGGTGGCCAAATTATTGGATCTTCAGCTTCAACATCAGTCCTTCCAATGAATATTCAAGAATAATTTCCTTTAGGATAGACTGGTTGGATCTCCTTGCTGTCCAAGGGACTCTCAGGAGTTTTCTTCAACACCACAGCTCAAAAGCATCAATTCATTGGAGCACAGTTTTCTTTATAGTCGAACTCTCACATCCATACATGACTACTGGAAAAACCACACCTTTGACTATGTGGAGCTTTGTTGGCAAAGTGATGTCTCTGCTTTTTAATGCTCTGTCTAGTTTTGTCATCAAGAAGCAAGCATCTTTTAATTTCTTGGTTGCGGTCACTGCCTGTAATGATTCTGGAACCCAGAAAATAAAATCTGTTGCTGTTTCCACTTTCCCCCTATCTTTTTGCCATGAAATGATGGGACCAGATGTCATGATCTTCATTTTTTGAAGGTTGAGCTTTAAGCCAGCTTTTTCACTCCCCTCTTTCACCCACATCAAGTGGCTCTTGGGTTCTTCTTCATTTGCCATTAGGGTGGTATCATCTGTATATCTGAGGTTGTTGATATTTCTCCTGGAAATCTTTATTTCAGGTTTTGAATCATCTAGCCCAGCATTTCATAGGATATACTCTTCATATAAGTTAAATAAGCAGGGTGACAATATACAGCCTTGGCATACTCATTCCAAATTTTGAACCAGTTCATTGTTCCATGTCTGATTCAAACTGTTGCTTCTTGATCTGTATACAGGTTTCTCAGGATGCAGGTAAGGTGGTCTGTTATTTCAATCACTTTAAGAATTTTCTGCAGTTGTTTTGATACACATAGTCAAAGACTTTTACATCAATGAAGCAGAAGTAGATTTTTTTTTTAATCCCTGCTTTTTCAATGATCCAATGAATGCTGGCAATTTGATCTCTGATTTCTATGCCTTTTCTAAATCCAGCTTGTATATCTGGAACTTCTCTGTTCACATAGTGTTGAAGTCTAGCTTGAATGATTTTGAGCAGTACCTTGCTAGCATGTGAAATGAGTACAATTGCATGGTAGTTTTAACATTCTTTGACATTGGCTTTCTTTGGGATTGGAATGAAAACTAACCTTTTCCATTCCTGTGGCCATTGCTGAGCTTTCCAGACCTGCTGACGTATTGAGTGCAGCACTGTAACAGCATCATCTTGGATCTGAAATAGCTCAGTTGAAGTTCTATTACCTCTACTAGCTTTGTTTGTAGTAATACTTTCTAAGTTCCACTTGATTTCTCACTCCAGAATGTCTGGCTCCAGGTGAGTGATCACACCATTTTGGTTATCCAGGTCATTAATACCTTTGTTGTGTAGTTCTTCTGTGTATCCTTGCCACCTCTTCTTAATGTCTTCTGCTTCTGTTAGGTCCTTGCCATTTCTGTCTTTATTGTGCTCATCTTTGCATTGAATGTTCCCTTGGTATTTCCAATTTTCTTGATGAGATCTCTAGTCTTTCACATTCTATTGTTTTCTACTGTTTCTTTGCATTGTTCACTAAAAAAGGCTTGCTTATCTCTCCTTGATCTTCTTTGGAACTCTGCATTCAGATGGATATGTCTTTCCCTTTCTTTGTCTTTCCTTTCTCTTCTTTTCTCAGCTATTTGTAAGGCCTCTTCAGAGAGACACTTTGCCTTCTTGCATTTCTGGGAATGGCTTTGGTCAGCATCTTAAGTACAATATTGTGAATGTAACAATTACTGTTTGCTAGTTTTAATATGAATATGATCATTACTAAACTTTTCTATATAGATTTATTTCTCTTTTGAGCTAATTTCAGTTATCTTGGGGATTCATAATTATCATCACTCTTAATATCTGAGGCATTCACATCATGCTTCCGTCACTATTTTAGAAATAACACTGTGTTCAAAAACTGTGATCTGAAAAATGTTCTTGTTATTGTCATACCGCTGGTAGTGGTAATGATGGCAGTTGTGATTACTTTAATGACATAATTGTTCTTTGTGTCTAAGAATGTGCAACATTTTTTTCATACGTATGCATATATATATATATACGCTTCCTAGGTGACTCAGTTATAATGAATCTGCTTGCCAATGTAAGAGATGCTGGAGACAAGGGCTCAATCCCTGGGTCAGGAAAATCCCCTGGAGGGGGAAATGGCAACCTACTCCAGTATTCTTGCCTGGAGAATTCCATGGACAGAGAAATCTGGTGGACTACAGTCCATGAGGTCCCAGAGTCAGACATGACTGAAGTGACTTACTGCACACACATACACACACAGACACATATGTTGTATAGAGGAGTATTTTGACTTGTATTTGTTAAATCAAATGTTTTTATTTTGTTGCTCAGTTTCTCTCTGCTCTTATTTATTTTTGTCAACTAGATCTATTTAGTCTCCCTGAATTTCCAACATATTGTGGTTTATATATTTAGTGGCTACATTTTTTTGTGCATATGGGTATTTTAGCCATATGTTTCTTAGTCATTTGTAACTTCTATCAGTATATAAGCTTTTTTTAATCCCACTTAATTTTATTCTTAAATTTCAGCCAACATGATGTGAATATGATTACCTCTGATTTATTTTTATTTGCATTTGTTTGTTGTCCCTTTACCCATTTTTTCATTTAAAATGTTTGTTTTACTTTTCTTTTAAGAGGGCTCTTTTTTTTTTTTTCCTTTTTCTTATAAAACCCAGCTGAGTTAGGGTTTTTTTTACATAGACGAACTCATTTTTTAACGAATGGAAAAAGACAAAATAGTTATTCCACTTTAGCTACAACAAATGACCTGTTATTTTATTTCTTGAATCTTTTTATGTGTCTTCATATTATTTTTTCTTATATTATTTATGGAGTATTCTATATACTTGGAGTTTTGATCACTTATTCAGAAAGAGATTAATATTTTCTATGTGCCAGGCACTGTTCCAGAAAGATGAGATAAATAAAACAGAGGGGAAAAAAAAACAACAACAACCTCCCCTCATGGAGCTCAATTATAATTAGGTACATTTTATTTTCTGTGATAGTCTGAATGTTTGTGTTCCACCAAAATTCATATATTGAAATTCTAATGTGCAATATGATAGTATTAGGAGGTGGGGCCTTTGTTATAACTAAAGTGGAATAACTATTTTGCATTCCTCAATTTATTAAAAAATGAGTTTACTTCCCTTTTCTTAGATTAATATCCTTATCAAAGAGGTTTGAGACCACTCCCTTCTCTCATTCACCAAGGGAGGAGAAGTCAACTCTCAGAAACCCAGAAGACGGCCTTCACTAGAACATCACAATGTTCACCTTCACACCTTGTTCTTGAATGCCCAGCCTCTAGAACGATGAGCAATAAATTTATGCTGTTTATAAACCACATAGTTCACGATATTTTATTACAGCAGCCAAGACAAAGACTTTTTAATTTAAAATGTATTTCCTACCAAGATGCTGAACTTCTCACTGTCTTTAACACCCACAGTGAGCTCTTTTGAGGGAGATTTTGAACTCGCCTCTCATCCTCTCCTTACTCCTATCCAGGATAAAAACTGTAGAGCACTTTCTTTCCTGTTGTCAACATACATCTCCAAATTTCACATTTACCTTTCTTACTAAAACTTTCCTTTCAGTATGCCTATTCTCTTTCAAGAGTTGAGATCTGCCTTTTTTTTTTTTTGTATAATACAGACTGTTTTTGTACTTACATTGTCAGTCATTGCTCATAACTATTTCATATTTTTCAATTATAAGATCTTTGTCTTGTTGGTGTTACTTGATCAGAGTTCTTTTTTCTTCTGTCAAAGTTTTTGTGGATAAATTATGCTATTCCTGGAGTTTTCAAATGCTTGCATGTCTGCAAATGTTTTTGTTTACGTTATTGACATGTGTGGCTCAGGTTACAACTATGGGATTGCAGTTCTGTTCTCTCTGTAAATGTTTGTCTCCTTTCTTCAATGTATTCTTGAATATTTTGAAGTCAGTGCTATTATTATTTCCAATTTACACATGAGGAAATAAGACCTAAAACCGCATTATCTTACCTAAGTCACGGAATATGATAGAATCTAGTTCTCCACAGATTCCACATGCTACACTTATAACTGTTTTGTTCTGGAGAAGTTCAGCTGTTCAACTGTTGTGACTAGAGAAGTAGTTAGAGACCCTGTAAGTGGAAAGAACGGTGTGAAAAGTCAATTTCTCTCTGATTTAGGGCCTTTTTCTGCACTTTTTTTTTTTGTTTCGTTTTTTGTTTGTGTTTGACCTAGAATATTCTTTGATCCTCCCTTGACCGATCTCCTCATTATTATTCCGATCTCAGCTTATAGGTTTCTTTTCAGAGATGCCTTCCTAGAACTTAGCATTTTTATAAAATAACTGCCCACTAATATGCACTCATCTGTTTGTTTATATCTATGTAGTTATCTATTTATTTATATTCTTAAGTATCAGATTCAGATGTAAATTCCTAGAGGATAGAAACCTTTTCCTCCTAGTTCTTTTTGCTATTCTTGTTATATTACAAACAACGTGTCTGGTTTTTGTCTCTATCTCCTGGCACAGAGCTTCTAAAACCCTTGAAATATCCAGAGTGATATGAGTAGTTTGTAATTTATGAGCCCTTCAGATCACATCTGACTTTATACTAAAAAGATGACTACAGAAGGGTGAGGCACCTTGATTCCACTGAAAGAGGGCTTGAAAGCTCTGTTCTTCAAACCCTCCCAGTCATTGCCCTATGTGTCTTCATTTGGCTGATCTAATATGTATCCTTTATAGTAAAACTGTAATAGTATTTTACTTCCCTGAGATCTGTGAGTCATTCAAGCAAGTTTTTAAAAGTGAGGGGAGCTGTGGGAAACCTCAGATGTATCATTTCACCAACTTACAATTTTAAGCTCTGTTAACTTATGTTTGAAACACTTGTGATGAAAGGAAATATAGCTTACAGGAAAATGTTGTTGTTCAGTCACCCAGTCATGTCTGACTCTTTGTGACCTCATGGCTATAGCACTCCAGCCTCCCTGTTCCTCATCATCTCCCAAATATAACTATATCTAAGAGAAATGGACCTACTACTTAGGGAGTTGTTGGAAACTCCAAAATTTTTAGCCATTTGGGGTGAGAAGTAGGTGGACTTGCAACCTCCTTTGTGACTAGCATCTGAAATAAATGCAGTCTTGTGTGGAAGTTCAGTTCAGTTGCTCATTTGTGTCTGACTGTGAGATCCCATGGACTGCAAAACGCCAGGCCTCCCTGTCCATCACCAACTCTCGGAGTTTACTCAAACTCATGCCCATTGAGTCAGTGATGCCATCCAACAATCTCATCCTCTGTCATCCCCTTCTCCTCCTGCCTTCAATCTTTCCCAGCATCAGGTTCTTTTCAAATGAGTCAGTTCTCCGCATCAGGTGGCCAAAGTATTGGAGTTTCAGCTTCAACATCAGCCCTTCCAATGCACATTCAGGACTGATTTTCTTTAGGATGGACTGGTTGGATCTCCTTGCAGTCCAAGGGACTCTCAAGAGTCTTCTCCAACACCACAGTTTAAAAGCATCAATTCTTCGGCACTCAGCTTTCTTCACAGTCCAATTCTCACATTTATACTTGACTACTACAAAAACCATAGCTTTGACTAGATGGACATTTGTTGGCAAATGTGGTTTTTAATATGCTGTCTAGGTTGGTCATAAATTTTCTTTCAAGGAGCAAGTGTCTTTTAATTTCGTGGTTGCAGTCACCATCTGCAGTGATTTTGGAGCCCAAGAAAATAGTCTGTCACAGTTTCGGTTGTTTCCTCATCTATTTACCATGAAGTGATGGGGCCAGATGCCATAATCTTAGTTTTCTGAATGCTGAGTTTTAAGCCAACTTTTTCACTCTCCTCTTTCACTTTCATCAAGAGGCTCTTTAGTTCTTCTTCACTTTCTGCCATAAGGGTGGTGTCATCTGCATGTCTGAGGTTATTGATATTTCTCCCGGCAATCTTGATTCCAGCTTGTGCTTCACTCAGTCCAGCATTTCTCATGATGTACTCTGCCTATAAGTTAAATAAGCGGGGTGAAAATAAACAGCCTTGACATACTCCTTTCCCTATTTGGAACTATGTCCAGTTCTAAAGCTATTGCTTCTTGACCTGCATACAGATTTCTCAGGAGGCAGTTCAGGTGGTCTGGTATCAAGTCCTTAATTTGGGGAATGTACTTTAACTCTGAGTGGTTGGTGCCAGAATTGAATTTGTAGTACATAAATTTGGACAAAACTAATATCCAACATTTTGAGCTAGACTAAGCACATGATATTTACTAATTTAGAATTTGTTGAATAATTGACTAAAGGAAAGTTGTAGTAAACTGGATAAGTTTCTTGGCCCTTGGATTTATTTTCAACTAATATCTTTGAGTATCAGTTCTTGTAGCAGTCTCTGATGGACAGCTATGAGCTGCTTCCTGTGCATAAATTGTATCTTGCCTTAAATCAGAAAAGTAGTGTTTTGACTGTTGATACATTTTATGTAGAAATGATAGCCCATTGCCTCTTACTTGCCTGCTTTCTGCTGTCATCACTGTTAAAATATACTATATTGTGGGTTCTTTTGCTCTCTCTTTCATAACAATACTAAATAGTAGGTCCCCTTCTCTTCAATTACCAAATTAGATATATTCAAACTTCCCTATAATCCATATTTTCTTTCATCCTAAATGCTTTAAGCACCTGTCAACACAACTTAAAGTTATAATTCAAGTTTTTCAGACACTCTCTTCAAGAACATCTCTTCTAATTCTCTTTCTCTTAGGCCTCTTTGACAAAAGGCAGTTTGCTTGAAAAATGCAATTATCATCTATATATCACATTCAGAGTAATATCATCTGTTCACAAATAATCTAACAATTGACAAATCATTTCAAGCTCTAAAATAGAAAATACTGAGCTTACAATCTCTGGTGTGTATTACTTAACTAAGGAATGTGAAAGAAAACACTAATTTTTCCAGATCATTAGATGTATTGCTACTGCAATGAACAAACTAAAAGTCTTATGTTGTTGTGTAAGAATTATACTGTTAGCATACACATCAAAGCACCAGATATGGTATAAAGATGTAGGTGCTTAGAAAAGTAGTAAAGATTACTGTCTTCTCAAATCTTACCTAAATAGACCTTTGAGTTTGTCTAGCAAAACCATTATTTCAAAAAATATACATATTTTAGTAATGTAAATAACTTTCATCATGGTAGGAATTTATTTATAAATCTGAACGTAATTCTTTCTTGATTGTTATAATATTCAACCTTTAGGCTTTACTAAAATACTGTTAATTTTCAGGATAACTAGTGTTATTTTGCTGCTCAGTTATTCTTATATTTAAAACTACTCATTAAATAATATACTGACCTAGCAAATGTCCTACTGGGAGTCAAATAACTTTGTCTCCATAATAACCATATAATTTCACATTATCTTTTACTTAATCTAAACAACAATAGTGCCATATATTTTACACATGAATAGTCTGATAAAAGAGTTAGTGTAATTTCAAAATTTATTATAAAGATCAAAGTACTAAAAATCAATGTTTGTATTAGAGTGATCAAATTCGTTCTGACCATAATATAAAGATAAGTTATTTATACATATATATATAAAGTTAGGATGCTGAAGAGATCCTAGAGTCTGTAAGTATATATTTTTCTGTGTCACAATACTTGAAATCCTAATATTAAATCAGGTTCCCTCAAATTCCTCTCCTTTTTTGTCCTTTGAATAAATAATTCTAAATATATTTTGAAAATAGCTCTATTTTTAATAACATAAATGATAATGCCAATAGTTAATCTTAAGTATTTTAGAAACTTTAAAGAAAGAAAAAGTATTACTCAGCACCTGATTAGGATGTTGTACAATCTCCTAATATGAACTGAATCACAGAACTAATTTAGACTATGAAGAAACTGGAAACCACATATGAATTCATTGCCTTTGGGAGCTGACTTTTGAAGGTTGAGTTATTTTCAGTAGAATTCTGTATTTATGGAGAGGTGAGCAGCAGAAAGAGGGAGAGAGAGGAGAGAAAGAAAGAATAAAACAGGGAGAAAAACTTTCAGCATGAACAAAACTGGACACTGAGAACCAAAATCACACATTTTGTATGTATCGATATAACATTTTTTTCTTTCTTCATTAGCATGATTTTGCTATTTTTCTGTTTTCATCAGTATTTTTTTATTCCAAGAATCAACTACCCTGCCAAATTATTTTGATTATTCATTATAGGAACTTCCAGAAAATCATATGAACCAAACTTTCAATGGAAAATATCAACAGGAAATTTACTCTGCCCTAAGGAAGACCCAGCAGTTGCCACAGGACAGGAAAAGGTCAATCCTCATCCCAATTCCTAAGATGAGTAGTACTAAAGAATGTTCTAATGAGCAGACAATTGCACTCATCTCCCATACTAGTAAGGTTATGCTTAAAATCTTCCATGCTAGGCTTCAGCATTATGCCAACCAAGAACTTCCAGATATCCAAGCACGGTTTAGAAAAGGAAGAGGAACCAGAGATCAAATTCCAACATTCACTGAATCATAGAGATAGCAAAGGAATTCCAGAAAAACATCTACCTCTGTTTCATTGACTATGCTAAAGCCTTTGATTGTGTGGATCACAACAAACTGTGGAAAGCTCTTAAAGAGATGGAAATGCCAGACCATCTTACCTGTCTCCTGTAAAACCTGTATGTGGGTCAAGAAGCAACAGTTAGAACCCTGTATGGAACAGCTAATTGGTTCAAGATTGAGAAAGGAGTATGACAGGGCTGTCTGTTGTCACCCTGTTTGTTTAATCTATATGCTGAGTGCATCACGAGAAATGACTGGCCGGATGCGTTACAAGCTGGAATAAAGATATGCCAGAGAAACATCAGCAACCTCAGATATGCTGATGATATCACTCTGATGGCAGAAAGTGAAGAGGAACTAAAGAGTGTATTATGAGGGCAAAAGAGGAAAGTGAAAGAACTGGCTTAAAACTAAGTATAAAATAATAAGAATAATAATAAGATCATGGCATCTGGCTCCATTACTTCATGGCAAATAAAAGGGGAAAAAGTGCAAGTAGTGACAGATTTCCTCTTCTTGGGCTCTAAAATCACTGCAGATGGTGACTGCAGCCATGAAATCAGAAGGCGTTTGCTTCTTGGCAGGAAAGCTATGACAAACTTAGACAGTGTATTGAAAAGCAGAGACATTACTCTGCCGACAAAGGTCCACATAGTCCAGGCTATGGTCTTCCCAGCAGTCACATATAATTGTGAGAGCTGGACCATAAAGAAGGCAGGCCACCAAAGAACTGATGCCTTCAAACTGTGATGCTGGAGAAGACTCCTGAAAGTCTTCTGGACAGCAAGGAGATCAGAGCAGTCAATCTTAAGGAAAATCAACCCTGAATACTTGTTGGAAGGACTGATGCTGAGGCTGAAGCTGCAGTATTTTGGTCATCTGATGCAAACATACAGCTCATTGGAAAAGTCCCTGATGCTGGGAAAGATTGAGGGCAGTAGGAGAAGAGGGCATCAGAGGATGAGACGGCTGGATGGTATCACTAATGCAATGGACATGAACTTGGGCAAACTTCAGGGGATGGTAAGGGACAGGGAGGCCTGATGCATTGCAGTGCACGGGGTCACAAAGAGTTGGACATGGCTGGGTGACTGAAAAACAACAAAAGATTCTTTGAATCTCTTACCTCAAAATCCTTGTCTTGTTGTTTCTGAGTCCTGGGCTATTGTATCATGATCCTTACCCAATGCTAATAAATCTCTCTCTCCTCTTTAAAAAATCTGCTTTAAACCAAGCTTCTAATCTTCAAAAAATTGTGACTTCACCTTGCCTTCTCCCAGACACTGTGAAATTTTTATGAAGTGTTTTTTCCCCTCCCACAGTGAGGAGTAAACTTAGTTTTGGCTCATCAAGAGATTGAGTTTGTAATGTTTAGAAAACCAACGTTTTATAATAATATTGTTTATCCATTAGTGAAATGGAAAAAGTTTATCATACTCAAAAAATGTACAATATTTTAGAAAAAAAAACTATAGGAATAAGCTCAAAAGGAAAGAAAGCAAAGAAAAATAAAGCAATTATGGAACTGGTGGAAAGGATCAGCAAATAGCAGTGTGAAACTTAACCTCAGAAAAATTATCAAAAAGGTTAAACAAGAAGGCAGATGCTATAAGTTTTCTTTGTGTAGGACAATCTGAAATGAAAATCTGAACATGTCATTTTCTTTCTTAATCTCCTCTGTGGCAAAAACACTAATTTGAAAAGATACTTGCACCCTAATGTTCAAAGGAGCATTATTTACAATTTCCAAGATATGGAAGCAACCTAAGTGTCAATCAATAGATAATAGATGAGATGTGATACACACACACACACACACACACACACACACACACACACACACACACAATGGAATGCTGCCGAGCCATAAAAAAAGAATGAAACTTTGCCATCTGAAGTAATGTGAATAGACTTGAAGGTCATTGTGCTAAGTAAAATAAGTCAGCCAGAGAAAGACAAATACTGTATGATATCACTTATACGTAGAAGCTAAAAGTACAACAAACTAGTGAATGCAACCAAAAGAGAAGCAGACTTACAGAGACCAAACTCATGGTTAGTTACCAGTGGGAGGTGGGGGTGATACAGGAATAGAGGAGTGGGAGCTAAAAAGAAGAAGAAAGAAAAATGTTACAGGCTCAAAAAAAAAAAAAAAGAAAAGAAAAGAAACCTCCTCTGTGACTTCTAATTGTATTTAATAAAAAACAAACAGAAATTTTTAATATAACTTTAATGCTTTGTCTGGTGTGTGTTTTTTTTTAACTGTAGCTTTCAAACTATAGTAATTATAATTATGTACATTATTATCTATGTTAGCTGAGTTATTTGTTAAATGTCCACACAAACATTTTTTCAGTACTTTAAATTTTCAACATGTAAACATACAATATTGTATTTATCCACTCTGATATAGTTTAATATGTTTCTGTTATTAGAAAATAAGTTTTATAAAGGCAAATTCTATATTTCATTCATCATTACAATAATAAGTGCCAATATGTTACAGAAATGTGACTCTCATTTCAAGTAAAATAAATCTTACTCCAATTGTACTGTGGTTGCTTTTAAAACTGATTTCAAGAACTGCGGAAGTTAATTGATGATGATAGAAGTCAGAATACAATCGCCTTTTTCTGGATGGTGATTCAGAAGGAACAGGGCACAAAGAAACTTTCTTTGTGTTAATAGAAATCCCGGTTGGTTTTCTATTTGTTATTGGTTAGTTGGAAATATTATTTTGTCAAAACTCATCAGATTTATATTTAAGGTTTGAATTTCATGGTATAAAAATTTTACTTAAATAGTAGGGGCAGATAGGACAAACGTCTTTAAAATAGTGTACCCTGGAACCAAAATATCACTTAAATCCTTCAATTCTTCATATTAATGCATTCAGAACATATTTATTGATTGCCTTTTTCACAGATAAGCACATGAAGTACCTAAAGAGAGCCTGTGACTTTGTAAGAAACAGAGATAAAAGGGTCTGAAGTTGATTTTACTGGGAATGTTGGATGGAATATTTCAGGTGGAAAGTCTAAAAAGGACAGAAACCTAACCCTCCACTACATTTCAACTTGAGCACAAGGCAGCTTTTATTTTACCTCTTCTCCTGTATATATAGCTGTTTCAAGATGGTTTTATGATTTTGTTTATTTATTAAATTGGGGAATAATTAAATACATAAAATGTTTTGTTTTCTTAAGACAAAAAAAAATTTTTTAAGCTATTGAACACTAGGCCCACCACTGTAAGTTATTGTTTAAAATAGCACACTTATTTTTATTTTCAATATTGGTCTAATAGACAAAGTACATTTCCAACCATTTTCTCCTTCCAACACTTATTCAATGTTCTAGCTTTATTGAACTATTTAAATTTGCAATCTCTCCATCTCTTACCTTGAGAACTTATCATCTGCTGGTAGAGAAATAAAGAGAATGTAGGGTGGAAGGAGTGATGGGGAGAAGAAATAGCAGCAAACACAAGAATTATAAGAAAGTTCAAAACAAATTTGCCAAACTGTGTTTAAAGCTCAAGCCTATATTTTGTGTATGAATATAAAATTTGGATTGGTTATTCTTTCCATTAACTTTCATAAAATAATATACTTCTCCTCCAGGACTAAATAGATTAATATATATTTGTCTGCATAATTCTATATACAGTCAGTTTTACATATGGTTGCATCTCCATAACTGCACATAAGGCAACACTCAATTGTTTGTTAACTGAAAGAAGTAATATTTGCCATTCGATGTTATGAGTGACAATATTGTCTTATCATTTTGTAATTATCTCAAAGGGAGGACTGAAACTTTTAAATAAAACTGAAATTTTATTAGTGACTGTGAATTATTTACTGTTCTAAGTGTTTAATAACATTTTGAATGGTTTTGCAAGGTTCAAAATATGTGAAATGGTTTTTAAATTTTCTGCAGAAAGGGTAATAGTAAATTGTTTAAAAGCTAATAAATCATGAAAAAGTTATAAAACACAAAATTAAGTATCTAAGAATAGGAACTAAAAATTATAGTATGTCACCAAAAACAAACATTTCCAATTTTAAAACAGTCCTTTTGAATGCTAAATTAAGTTTATAATCTTACAGATACATTATTAAGTAGTAAAAAATATATATATCTTGCTAAGACCCTAAAGTTACCCTGAAATCTTCCTCAAAAAATAAAATTCTAAAAATTCAAGCATGTAAATTTACACAGAAAGATAGTCATGTTTGTGAAGGCATATGTCTTGGACATACTTATAAAAGCTACATTAAAAATTAGGGTTGCTAGTGACAAAATATATGTGCTAGTGATGATTTTTTTTATAAAATCAAATAGTAAATAAAACAAAAAGTATTTTGTTATGTCATAACTTTTAATATTATCTCAGAACATTTTCCCAAACCTTTTCATATTTTATTATATATTACTATATTGGTATCTTTTTTGGTATAAATGTAATCAAATATTTCACTTATATGATTAAAATTATTTTCATTTATTTTTATGTACTGTGATGCTTTATTTCTTATTTTTGCACATCTTACTGAACTTCTTTCACCAATGTAAATTGTACTCTATGTTTCATTCAATTTCGCTTGTGCTGCCACTAACCATATAGTGAGCCTCCATGGCACCTACATCTTCAAAGTATTTTGTTCACAACAGCATCAAGTGCAGTAAATAATTTTTCCTTTGACTTTGATATATAAAAGCCAGAAGCATCACTAGACTATTCACTGCTGTTGGAAGCAAAATGCAGTGCCAGTCTAGTGGCAAGTAGCTGTTCTGTGTGCCTTCACTTTACATCAAGTCATAGATAAAAGTTACAGTGAAACTGAGCTGAATAAAAATTATGATGTATCCCCAAATACTGTGAATGAAGGGGATTCATTCTTAGATATCCTGAGAGGAAAAAGAGAAAGAATACATGTGCTCAGAAAAACAAATGAGCAAATCGTTTAAGGAAGTGGAATGAAACTGCTTTGATTTTTGGTTCAGTACCTGTCATTTTTCAATAAAGTGGTTTAGAAATTCTTAATTTTTCTGAGGTTATATACATCAAAGCATATATAACTATAATATTTTACATGTTTGTGGGAGGAATAGGAATTAAATTATAGGTTACATTATAACTATAGAATTATGAGTTATGAATTATGTGCTACATAATCAAAGAAAAATATAATTTTAATTGAAAACAATAGAATGAAAGACCATTAGTGAAAACTTCTAAAAATCTACTTAAAATTGTTATAATAAACTGCTTAATCTTACTGTGATTATTACTATCTTGTGTTCAGTTCAGTTCAGTTCAGTCACTCAGTCGTGTACGACTCTTTGCGACCCCATGAACCACAGCATGCCAGGCCTCCCTGTCCATCACCAACTACCGGAGCCTACTCAAACCCATGTCCACTGAGTCAGTGATGCCATCCAACCATCTCATCTTCTGTCATCCCCTTCTCCCCCTGGCCTCAATCTTTCCCAGCATCAGGGTCTTTTCAAATAAGTCAGGTCTTTGCATCAGGTGGCCACAGTATTGGAGTTTCAGCTTCAGCATCAGTCCTTCCAATCAATATTTAGGGTTAATTTCCTTTAGGATGGACTGGTTGGATCTCCTTTCAGTCCAAGGGACTCTCAAGAGTCTTCTCCAACACCACAGTTCAAAAGCATCAATTCTTTGGCCCTCAGCTTTCCTCACCATCCAACACTCACATCCATACATGACTACTGGAAAAACCATAGCCTTGATTAGGCGGACCTTTGTTGGCAAAGTAATGTCTCTGCTTTTTAATATGCTATATCTAGGTTCGTCATAACTTTCCTTCCAAGGAGTAAATGTCTTTTAATTTCATGGCTGCAATCACCATCTGCATTGATTTTGGAGTCCCGAAAAATAAAGTCAGCCACTGTTTCCGCTGTTTCCCCATCTATTTGCCATGAAGTGATGGGGCTGGATGCCATGATCTTAGTATTCTGAATGTTGAGTTTTAAGCCAACTTTTTCACTCTCCTCTTTCACTTTCATCAAGAGGCTCTTTAATTCTTCTGCATTTCTGCTATAAAGGTGGTGTTATCTGCATATCTGTGTTTATTGATATTTCTCCCTGAAATCTTGATGACGACATGTGCTTCATCCAGCCCGGCATTTTGCATGATGTACTCTGCATATGTTAAATAAGCAGGGTGACAATATACAGCCTTGGTGTACTCCTTTCCCCACTTGGACCAGTGTGTTGTCCTGTGTCCAGTTATAACTGTTGCTTCTTGATCTGCAAACAGATTTCTCAGGAGGCAGATCAGGTGGTCTGGTATTCCCATCTCTTTCAGAATTTTCCACAGTTGTTGTGATCCACAGTCAAAGGCTTTGACATAGTCAATAAAGCAGAAATAGATATTTTTCTGGAACTCTCTTTTTCACTGAACCAGAGGATGTTGGAAATTTGATTTCTGGTTCCTCTGCCTTTTCTAAATCCAGCTTGAACATCTGGAAGTTCACGGTTCATGTACTGTTGAAGGCAGGCTTGGAGAATTTTGAACATTACTTTGCTAGTATGTGAGATGAGTGCAATTGTGCGGTAGTTTGAGCATTCTTTCGCATTGCCTTTCTTTTGGATTGTAATGAAAACTGACCTTATCCAGTCCTATGGCCACTGTTAAGTTTTTGAAATTTGCTGGCATATTGAGTACAGCACTTTCACAACATCATCTTTGAGGATTTGAAATAGCTCAACTGGAATTCCATCACCTCCACTAGCTTTGTTCGTAGTGATACTTCCTAAGACCTACTTGACTTTACATTCCAGGATGTCTGGCTTCTGGTGAGTGATCACACCATCATGGTATATTCATATACATTAATTTATTATATCATGCAAACATATATATGATACATGGGGAGTATCAATTCAACTAGCTGAAGTGATTACTATGTCAAGCATGCTGTTAGAAATTTGCAGTATAAATATATGGTTCAAACAGTACCTGATCCTCAGAAGTTTAAATGTATTGGGGAAGAGATGCACATGCCCAGATAGCTGCAATGTATACAGAATACTAGTACTGTGATAAAAGCGGAAACGAAGTGAGATTGTAAAGAGAAGGGAAAGATGCATTCATATATCATGTCCCTTGTTTATTTTATGTACATTATAAAGTAGAAACAGTGTATTTTTTATTGTTTTCATTTAGTTTAGTTCATTTCAGTTAAATTGTTCAGTCGTGTTCACTCTTCGCAACTCCATGGATTGCAGCACAACAGGATTGCCTGTCCATTACCAACTCCCATAGCTTGCTCAAACTCTTGTCTATCTCGTTGTTGATGCCATCCAACCATCTCACCCTCCGTCATCCCCTTCTCATCCTGCCTTCAATCTTTCCCAGCATCAGGGTCTTTTCTAATGAGTCGATTCTTTGCATCAAGTGGCCAAAGTATTGGAGTTTCAGCTTCAGCCTGTTCTTCCAATGAATATTCAGGACTGATTTCCTTTAGAATGGACTGGTTGGATCTCCTTGCAGTCCAAGGGACTCTCAAGAGTCTTCTCTAACACCACAGTTCAAAAACATCAATTCTTTGGTGCTAGGCTTTCTTTAGAGTACGACTCTTATATCCATACATGACTACTGGAAAAAACATTGCAAATGATATATTAGTTCGTAGTGACAGACTCTAATATCTTCAGTCAGTTCAGTCACTCAGTTGTGTCTGACTCTTTGCGACTTCATGGACTACAGCCTGCTAGGCTTCCCTGTCCATCACCTACTCCTGGAGTTTACCCAAACTTATGTCCATTGAGTCGGTGAATGCCATCCAACCATCTCATCCTCTGTCATCCCCTTCTCCTCCCGCCTTCAATCTTTCCCAGCCTTGGTGTTATTTCAAATGAGTAGGTTCTTCACATCAGGTGGCCAAAACATTGGAGTTTCAGCTTCAACATCAGTCCTTTCAATGAACACTCAGGACTGATCTCCTTTAGGATGGACTGGTTAGATATCCTTGCAGTCCAAGGGACTCTCAAGAGTCTTCGCCAATACCACAGTTCAAAAGCATCAATTCTTTGGCGCTCAGCTTTCTTTACAGTCCAACTTTCACATCCATACATGACTACTGGAAAAACCATAGCCTTGACTAGACAGACCTTTGTTGACAAAGTAATGTCTCTGCTTTTTAATATGCTGTCTAGATTGGTCATAACTTTCCTTCCAAGGAGTAAGCATTTTTTAATTTCATGGCTGCAATCACCATCTGCAGTGATTTCTGAGCCCCCTCCCCTCCAAAAAAAATAAAGTCTGCCACTGTTTCCACTGTTTCCCCATCTATTTGCTAGAATGCTGGAATGGGTAGCTGTTCCATTCTCCAGGGGATCTTCCCAACCCAGGGATCAAATTCCTGCCTCCCGCATTGGGCTCAGGTGGATTCTTTACCAGCTGAGCCACCATGGATGCCCCAAAATACTGAAGTGGTAGCCTATCCCTTCTCCAGAGTATCTTCCTGACCCAGGAATTGAACCTGGGTCTCCTGCATTGCAGATAGATTCTTTACCAGCTGAACTACCAGGGAAGCCAGTAGTAGTATTATAGTGCACTTTTTTCTCTAAATGCATACCATTTGGAGATCACAATTCTTTCAATTCTTTCACTGTTACCAATTTATACCTCACAAATATGTATTTCCTTTCCTTTCTCTTTCCTGTAACTTCCATATGTCATCTTATCATTTCCTATAGACACATCAGGAACAGCATGTTCACAAGCATACACATGACTTTTCTTATTTCCTGCCCAATATTATGCCTACCAAAATATATCCATTACTGTATGTTTTTGCTCTGCCACAGATAACATTATATATTCAGGAGTACAGTTATATGTGTTAACAGCTAAACAGTTCACTGGCCACCATTTTTTCTTCTTTTTCTTTTTTTGGCTAACCTTCAAAGTGATTTTTGTTTCTTTTATTTTGAAATTTCAAAATATCTCTACAGTTTGTCTTTTCTATATGCTGTGATTTGTATGGCTTAACTTTGCCTCTAAATTAATCTTGGAATATCCCTCAATTGACATCCCATTTATAAATCTCTTTTTTTTTTTTTCTATAGGTTCATTTGCAACTCATGTGTGGTTTTACAAAATGTAGGTATATATCAAATCACACAGATAATTTTATCAATGTTTATTCCTTCCTGTTTAGGACTACATATGTTGAATATAAGAGTGCATTAATGAAGTTCTAATAGATGATAGATAAGTGCTGGGTACATAGTTTATACCAAAGTTTAGGCAAGATTCAAGTTTAGAGAAAAAATTTTCACTTCTGGATAGGATAAAAGTAAAGCCATGTGGCAAATATGTATACTTACATGAATGTCAGGGACTTCTGGTGATTAATCTACCATATTATGGGTACCCCATAATCAGGTATGGTTATAAAATCATCTACTCACAACTAAAGCCTTTGGTTGCTTGGCCAGTATACACTGTATATAAGACAGAAAGGAATGTAGATTGGCAACTGATCTATGGTATATTCTACATTCAATAGGATAGAACTCATTGGCTTAAAAATAATCACAACCTAGAAGTTGAGAATTACATTTTATTTTGGTGGGAATTTTTAGGACTTCAAGCCCGGGAGACAGTATTTCAAGTAACCTGTAGAGAACTGTTTCAAGGAGGCAGAGTGTGGAGGAGCCAGATTATATAGAAGCTTGAAATAAGAGGCAGGTAGTCTGAATATTAAATGATTATTGTTAATTGAGGAAGACTAGATATTTCAAGTTAAGTTTAGTGATTTTCTATGCATGGGAGGAATCTGGGCTTAACAACATCATTTCTTTCATATGCATCTCAGATCTCTGGGGGCAGCTTCATGTGATTTGATTTTTCACATGCTTAGTTCCTTGCTCACCACTATAGGGAGTGGCAGCAGCTCTTGGTGGTGGCTCGATGGCTCCCAGATAGCAGGTGTTGTTCTTCCTGGGCTCATAAATTCACATTTCATGGGCCGGAATCCCTGATGGCTATGACATCCTTATTTATTTATATGGCAGGAAATGCCCCATTTCACAAACTCAAGCATTGAAGGTTTTTTATTGATTCCCAAGTGACACTTCAACTAATCAACAAACATTTTACTGTTTTATTAAGCTACCACAATTCATTCTGAGGTATGAATGTACTCCTGTACTTCCTTCACCATAAGTGCAGTCAATTCTGGTCAGAATTGATGTTTTGTGGGACATCATAAAATGTAAAAAATAATTTATTTTTTAAGTCTCTGAATGAGAATCTAGAAGAAGCTTTTTGACCAGATAAGAGAAGTTTCATCTGAACTATGCATCTATTACCACAAAAACCAAATGCAACCTTCTCCATGATGAGAGTGGTCTAATATAATCAACTGGTCACCAGAGGCTGGCTGGGCATTGGACTCTACTTGTGCTAGTTATCATGTAGCAGTAGCAGTAGCTGACCAGATTAGTCTTAATTAGGGGAAATGCATATTCTTGAGCCAGTGTAAAGTCTCTATCCCTACTACTATGGAGAGCTTGTAAATAAGTTCATTGAACAAATAGCAGGATAGATGGAGAATGAGACTGGTTAAGATCCATAGGAAAGGTGATCTTATTTCACCTTTTTATTGGAAACTTCATGGGAAATAGATGGGGAAACAGTGGAAACAGTGTCAGACTTTATTTTTTTGGGCTCCAGAATCACTGCTGTTGGTGAGATTGCAGCCATGAAATTAAAAGACACTTACTCCTTGGAAGGAAGGTTGTGGCCAACCTAGATAGCATATTTAAAAGCAGAGACATTACTTTGGCAACAAAAGTCCATCTAGTCAAGGCTATGGTTTTTCCAGTGGTCATGTATGGATGTGAGAGTTGGGCAGTGAAGAAAGCTGAGTGCCAAAGAATTGATGCCTTTGAACTGTGGTGTTGGAGAAGACTCTTGAGAGTCCCTTGGACTGCAAGGAGATCCAATCAATCCATCCTAAAAGAGATCAATCCTGGGTGTTCATTGGAAGGACTGATGTTGAAGCTGAAGCTCCAATACTTTGGCCACCTCAGGCGAAGAGTTGACTCATTGGAAAAGACCCTAATGCTGGGTAGGTTTGGGGACGGGAGGAGAAGGGGACGACAGAGGATGAGATGGTTGGATGGCATCACCGACTCGATGGACATGGGTTTGGGTGGACTCCGGGAGTTGGTTATGGACAGGGAGGCCTGGTGTGCTGCAATTCATGGGGTCGCAAAGAGTCGGACACACAACTGAGCGACTGAACTGAACGATTATTGGAAGTCTACCTCTCTGCCCTCTTGAATTCTCTTTGGTAGATCTCTGCATGGTATACAGATATCATACATTTTCTTGACCATTCTAAAAGGTTCATATAAGTAGTTATTTTGCAGTTTATCTTTCAGTGATTTTCTAGTTTTATTCTTTCAAAGTCCTGACCAGCCAACAAAGTCCTTAGCTTCTGTGGATTAATCAGTGTAGATTCATGATTCAGACTATTTTTCCTTCCATATGAAGAGAAAAATTAGGTATAAGGACCAAAATGTCTGTCCCTTATGGCTAATAGCTTTCATAGCCATTCTCGAAACTGCTGTAATGCAGTAGCCATCCACCTTGGACTGGTGTCGGTATACTGTGAAGACCCAATTATAAACCACAACTGTGCTTTTCCTTCCTTTTTAAACTGAACAAGAAGAATTCTCCATGAATTCATCAGTGTTGGTTGAAGAGTTGCAACAAAGCAATAAGAGCAGACATTATAGGTATCTGAGCTGATTGTATTTTATATAAATGTTTGCCTCTGAACCTAGTTAGACATTATCTCAGATATATAATTTCCGTTTATAATGAAAGGTTTTGCTGCAAGCCTGACTTTGATTCAGGATCAACTTATGATGAGTAGTTCTAGTCTCATGGTATCCCACAGTCAGACATTCAAGAACTACCAGCATCTAGTCACAAGCCAAAGGCTGTGCTTCAAATGGGGAATAGTTGTTAACATGGGAAATAATAAAACATTAGGGATTTGGGCTGCGATTATCCAATTGAAGTTTGCCAGTATCTCATAGATCATTCCTATCTGTCACAGGCACCTTCAATGCTTTCTGGCCCGAAGATGATAAAGCTTATAGTGGTTTTATGTTGTGTCAACATAGCTAAGCTGAAACTGTTTTCCAAAGGCACTTTCCTTGTATGATTTTTAGTTAGATTTGGCCCCAAGAGAAATTTTTGTGAGATTTGAAGTAAAGAAGGAACGCGGTCATTATACTCTGAATGTTGACACGGTGTGCCAGGTACCACTGCAGCTTGTGTACCTTGTCACTAATCTGCTGGTTCACATTGTTGATGTAGGACAGAAGCCAAGCCTGCAGCTTCTCCGGCTTCTGTCAGATTTATTTCTTTTCAGTATTACTTAGCCCTTAACTAGGTATATGTTCAGTTTTATAGCAAAGGGTGCCATCTTCCTTTATAGGTCACTTGCATTGTCAAGGTTTTCATCAATAAGAAAAAGACATGGATTATTGTCTTCCTAGGTTCCAACTTGTTCTAATGAATTTCTATTTGTTATTACTTCCTCTGATTCAAGATCAGGTTTTTTTCCTCACTTGACAATCCTGCAGACCTATAAGTTATCCCTCTCCTCTGTAACACTCATATCCAAATATGGCAGTGTGACTTTTAGATGATTCCCAAATATTTCCACCTGTATTTTTCTCTAGTGTTCTAAGTCACGGGTATCAATTGTGAAGTCTGAACGTGCTTAGGTTCATCTTTGTTTTCATATTCCAATTCCTTGGACTTACCAGGTGGCAACAGCAGTAAAGAAATCACCTGTCAATGCAGAAGATGTAAGAGATGTGGGTTCCATCCCTGGGTTTGGCATATCTCCCAGAAGAGGGCAGGGCAACCCACTCCAGTATTCTTGCCTGGAGAATCCCATGGACAGAAGAGCCTGGCGAGCTATAGTTCATAGAGTCACAAAGAGTAGGACACAACTGAAGAAGCTTAGCACACACACACACATTCCAATTCCTTCTAGGAGTTTTAGGTCCTGAAAAGTGTATGCAATCCCAGATAACTTTGTGATTTAATATCATTAACAGTATTTTGTGATAGATTGATAATATTTATATTTCTACTGATTTCTTTTACTTAAGTTGTTGACAATTATTTGCATTTCTGTTTTGATAAAATTTTATTCAAATATCAAAATAATTGTAGTTTTTTGATTGAATATTAATACATTAGCTGAAATGAAAACTAAAAGAGATGCTCCAGAGTTAATAATTAGTTATGTTTATTTTAAAATTCTGAAACCTTAGAATGTAATGTAATTATTCAGTAATTAGTTTCAAGACAGAAGTTGTATTCTGTAGATGTGTTTTTGGCTATACTGCAGTATATTTCCTCATTTATATTTCTTACATATTTAATGAATTTAGGAAAAAATGAATAATTACAGACATTTGAGGATTTTATACATCTTCTTTTGTCCTCACAGTATCAATCCCAATAGTTGGTAACAGCTTGCAGAAGAATATTAAAGCCCAGAGAGATGATAAAAGAAGGAACTACAAACTTTGGTCAGTTCATAATTATATTAAAGTTTAAATAAAACATAAATGACAGATTAAGAAACCTTTAGACCTAAATAATTATTCTTTAAGATTTAAACAAATATAGTTTATTTAAATACTTCCAGATAGTTTTGGAAGTGCTGTTAAAATTCCTTTTTGCTAATTGCTTTTATTTCTTTCCCACTTCAAATATAATATGATTCTTGAACCCCATTCTTGCATATTGGTTTTATCTAAATTCCTCAAGGATACTATTGCCAATTACTGGATAATGGAGTTTATATTACCACATCATTTCTGACATTAAATATTGTTCCTTGCACTATTAACATGTTCCTTGAATTCCACCAAAATGAATAAAAACAGAATAAACATAAATCTAATATATTTAACACATTGATTTAGTAGAATCCATCAAGCATTTGGAGTTTACAGAGGAGATTCTGCCATAGCAACTCTGTAACAAAAATAATATTCCTTTTTCTGATGTTTGGCTACAGAAATTTTTTTCTAAGCTTCACCTTTCTTTCCAACCCTTGGTCTGCATGTCTAGACAGGCCACTAAAAAGTATACGTGGAACTTGGGCACCAAAGGGAAATTGAACAATTGCAGATCTCCAGCCAGCATTAGAACCTTTCTCCCGTCTGGCTCTCTAGCTAGTATTAAAGCTTAATTCACTCCCTCTGCTTTGCCCAAGCCAGTCCAGATCTGCTTGTGTTAGCTGTACTCTTTCCTTTTCCTATGATTTGTCATCTACTCTTGACATCTGAATCAAATTTTGGAGGGAGTCCATCCGCCTTATCCTGATACTCACAAAACACTCAAATATTTAGCTTCAAATTTAGGCATAAGTGTTTTTAGTGGTTCTTCTTATATCCTGTCTCTTGAAATATGTTACACTGGCTGTTTTCCCATGCTCCCAACACTAGACCCATGCAATAAAGTTATTATTTCCTGTCATCCCTCTCATATTCCACAAGGTACAAAGATAGGCTGCTGCTGCTGCTGCTGCTAAGTCACTTCAGTCGTGTCTGACTCTGTGCGACCCCACAGACGGCAGCCCACCAGGCTCCTCTGTCCCTGGGATTCTCCAGGCAAGAACACTGGAGTGGGTTGCCATTTCTTTCTCCAGTGCATGAAAGTGAAAAGTGAAAGTGAAGTCACTCAGTCATTTCTGACTCCTCGCGACCCCATGCACTGTAGCCTACCAGGCTCCTCCTTCCAAGGGATTTTCCAGGCAAGAGTACTGGAGTGGGTTGCCATTGCCCTCTCCGACAAAGACAGGAGTACTCTCTTATTTTTAATCTAGAAATTTTAGCTAGCTCTTTTATGAACTCGATACCTAATGACTCTCCCCAAGGTTCCACCTTTCCCTACAGGACAGTTATGGATGTATTTATTAAACAAAATCCGTTTCTCTGCTAAGAGAGTTGTGGTGACGTCTCACTTATGTGAGTGTGTATATCTGTGTATTTGTACTGCTATACAAATCCTGACAGACATTAGAAAGCACTTCCTTATTTGGGTGTTTCTATCACCACCACTGTTTGTCTTTTCCTTGTATTTAAACAAAATTCTTTAGAGATTTAAGATATTTTTATGAAAGCTTTGTTCTTCTTGTCATATCAACACTTAATTTATGTCTGTGCTGTGATTGTTATTTCTTTTAGTTTTTTGCTCTTATCTAGGGCATAGTTTAACAAAACTGTGATCTTATATTCAATAATCTGTGTACATATTCTAGCATAAATTTTAAAGAGAACACATATGTTTTACTTTATAAAATTTAAAATGTAACATTTTAAAAAATATATTTTAAAAATAACTGGAAATATTTTCTATTCCCCTTAGCTTTAAATTGTTCTCCCTCAAAAAAAAAAAAAAGAAGGTAACAACCACAGGAGCATCAGATGGTATAAATTGATGGACTATCCCTCTGCTTCCTCAGAAATACCCTGTGTTTGTTAGTAAATTGTTATCTCTCAGTCACATATCTGCACTTTCTAATCTACTTTTTGGTACTACCACTAGAACAATGAAAAGCATATTTTTTGCTGTTCCAGCTGGCTCCTTGTTAGGCTCTGAAAATAGGTGACACTTGTTGTTCTTCAGTTGCTAAGTTGTGTCTGTCTCTTTGCCACCCCATGGACTGAAAGAGACTGTCAGCTTGGAGGAGGAAGGGTTTTGACCATTCCTGGGACTTTCTTATAATACTTTAATCTCTTTCTCTTCTTGTGAGCATCACTCTAATGGCACCTCCTTACCCTGTTAGTTCCTTTCTGTGGTAACAGCATTCCAGTTTGCACATTTTGCAACAGTGGAGGCACCAATTTTATTCTGTCCTTTCAGAGGCACTAGCATCAGATAGCTGGCAGCCCAGTATTAAATTTTTAAATATCATGGTTATTCATTTTATCCTGAAGGCACAGATGAAGTATTTTGGATTAGACACAAATGTCTTACTGATTCCCTTACAGCAAATGATGAGTATGTTGACTCCCTCTTTCCATTCACCTTATCCAGGGGGAAATGCAGTGAAAGCCAGGTTGGATGAAAAGTTGCAAGAGTATCCAGTCACTTCATAAGAAAGGGAAGGAGTAAAACATTATAAAACTTCTCCATTTATATGCAGGAGAGAGAAAGCTTATTCCTTTCTGGAAAACAAATGCATGCATACATAAAATATTTTCATAAATAAATTATATGTTTACACACACATATAGCTTCAAACAGAGAGAAATAGAGAAAGACAGACAACTTTTGCTCTGTAACTATGACTTGAAAAGGATTCTGGGTCCAGACTGTCATTTTAGAATGAAAATATGTAAATATATTTTTCCAAGGGTCAGATAAACCCTGTGGGTCTCTGGCTTTGGTGACGTAGAAAAGATTTCAAGGTCTGGAACTCATGTTTCTTGCAATATGAATATCAGGGATATAGCCCTCCAGTCTTCCTGATATCTTGAGACTTAACCTAGGGACCCAGTCTATGCTGTAACCCTGTGATCGTCTCAGATCAGGGCATTTGACTAGAAAAATGGCAGTAGGTCTAATTCTTATGTTATATGAAGAGAAAATTGTTTCTAGGGTACGTGATAGAACATTATTCATCTATATGTTGAATAGGTTTCTGTATGTCTGGAGTCTAAGAAGCACTAGGATACCAGAAAAATTTTACTTCCCTGCACCTGGACCTTTTGGGCCCTTCCTTGAAATTCAAAGATGGCATTGTTTGCTAAGCAGTGCCCTCTACCCCTGAAATCAGTGAGGTATCTTTTTCTTTATTTTTTTCTCTGTGAGTTTCCTCCACAAAGTTTCTAAAGTTTAATAATTCTAAACATTTTATTTATTCCCCCAACAGTCCCAAGTTGCTGCTTCCTGCTGTAAATACATTGGCACTATTACTTTTTTATTTACCCAGAGAATGCACACTTTTTACTATGACAGGCGGCTATGCCAGAGGGTAGATCACTTTGATTCAGTGAGGTCTTGGGCTAGCTAAGGCTGTTCTGCATCACAGATATACAGTTTTTTGTTGTTGTTGTTTTTTTCAGTTCACCACTGATTTCAAAAGCCTTGAGGATAGAGTTCCAGTTTTTCAATATTTAAACATTTTAGAGCTCAGTTGCACAACAATGGAAGCACACTTAACACTACTGAACTGTGTACTTAATGGTTAAGATGGCAAACAATTTTTATTTGCTTTTTGTCACAACTTAAAAATAAAGCTCTAAGTGTCTTGATGGATAAATGGATAAAGAGAGATATACAAACTCACACACAAATGAGTATTATTTAACCTTAAAAAGGAAGGAAACCCTGTCATTTGTGACAATATAGATGAACCTGGAGGTCATTACGTAAGTGAAATAAGTTAGAGAAAAACAAATACCACATAATATCACTCATATGTGGAACCTAAAAACAAAACAACAAACTTCAGTTCAGTTCAGTCACTCAGTTGTGTCCTACTGTTTTCAACCCCATGGACTGCAGCACGCCAGGCCTCCTTGTCCATCACCAACTCCTGGAGCTTACACAAACTCATGTCCATTGAGTCAGTGATGCCATCCAACCATCTCATTCTCTGTCATCCCCTTCTTCTCCTGCCTTCAGTCTTTCCCAGCATCAGGGTCTTTTCAAATGAGTCAGCTCTTCCCATTTGGGGGACAAACTATGGGAGTTTCAGCTTCAACATCACTCCTTTCAATGAACACTCAGGTCTGATTACCTTTAGGATGGACTGGGTGGGCCTTGCTGTTCAAGGGACTCTCGAGACTGTTCTCCAACACCACAGTTAAAAAGCGTCAATTCTTCAGCACTCAGCTTTCTTTTAGTCCAACTCTCACATTCATACATGACCACTGGAAAAACCATAGCTTTGACTAAATGGGCTTTTGTTGGCAAAGTAATTTCTCTGCTTTTTAATATGCTGTCTAGTTTCGTCATAGCTTTTCTTCCAAGGAGCAAGCGTCTTTTAATTTCATGGCTGCAGTCACCATCTGCAATGATTATGGAGCCCAAGAAAATAAAGTCTGTCACTGTTTCCATTGTTTCCCCATCTATTTGCCATGAAGTGTTAGGACCAGATGTCATGATTTTAGTTTTCTGAATGTTGAGCTTGAAGCCAACTTTTTCACTCTCCTCTTTCACTTTCATCAAGAGGCTCTTTAGTTCTTCTTCACTTTCTGCCATAAGGGTGATGTCATCTGCATATCTGAGGTTATTAGTATTTCTCCTGGCAATCTTGATTCCAGCTTGTGCTGCATCCTGTCCAGCATTTCTCATGATGTACTCTGCATATAAGTTAAATAAACAGGAGGACAATATGTTAAGTTGATTTTTTATCTGCTATTTCATTTATAATCTAAATAGCACAAGCTAGCAGAAACTAACACGTACATGAAGTCACTCTCCTTGCTTACATTTACCACTTTAAGAATATTTATTGCTTGGTTTTAAAAGGAAGTGTTTAATATGAAACCTGTCACATAGGAAATCACTTTCCTCCTATTCTCTACATTAATTTCTTTATGAAGAATAACTTAAGCAAAGACAGGAAAGTTAAATTGACATTGACAGCTGCCTTTAATATAAGTTAGTGGTGAAAAATTATCCTGTGTTTGCTATTCTATACCACAGTATATTTTCTGAGAAAGATATAAACTAAAAATGAGGACAGAAAGACTCTAAGTTTTGAGACAATAACTTTGGTATATGTGGAAGAGAGAAAAGTAAAGCTTAGATTCCAAGAAGATATTGATTAGATATGTTATTTAATATTATTTTTGTAGGCTACTGTAGAGGGAGGGCTTAATGGTAAAGAGTCTGCCTGCAATGCAGTAGCTGCAGGATACATGGGTTTGATCCCTGGGTCAGGAAGATCCCCTGGAGAAGACTTTTTTGACCTTTTCTGCCTCATGAGGGTGAGAGTGAGATGAACAAAATGTCGTCCTAACTCAACCTAGTGACTCTCTTTGGACTTCTCTTCCTGATTAAAATCACCCCAGTGAAACTGATTAGAGTGCTTTTAACACTGAAATTAGTGTTTGTACATAAACATTTATATTATGGGTATTTAGCATCTTGTAAAATGACATTTATTCAACAGTATGTGTGTGTGTGTGTATGTGTATATACATATATATATATATTTATATAGCCTCTATTACTTGATTTCTATTACATTGCAACACTTGTTTCTCCTTCTGTCAAAGAGCTTTTATTCTAAACGTGCATTGTCTCATTTCCTTGACTCCCAGGTCCTATGATCCATGCCCCCACCTCTCAGGCAACCCTGTCTATAAGGCATTGATCCTATCATCATTGCACTGGCCTTTAATCTCCTCTGTCTTCATTTCCTTCCTTAGGTTTCATTAGTATTATATCCACTCCTTTTTATATATTCCCAGCAAAATCCCAACTCTGGATAAATTTACTTTAGCAGTTTATCCTTGACTTACTTAGCTTAGCATTGCTAGAAAGAGGGGAAAATAATCTCTTGTAAACTGATATTTACTGCTAGCTTCAGATGGGTCCTTGGGATATCCAGAAATCCCACTACTTTTTTTTGGTTCATTTACAGCCACCCTTCCCACTCTTACAAATGACTATTTTGTAACTTAATTTATTCCTCCTATGCATTTTGTTTCACTGAGAAATAATTATAAGGCAGTTTCTATATATCCCTACCACTGTGTCCACCCACCTATTAGCATCTACAATCCCAAGGTTAAAACCTACCTACCTGCTAGGTAAAGCAAATCTCCTGCTTGTGCACTTCCAGATCTCACTTACCATTATCTGCTCAAGTCTATTGTTTCAGCAATTGTTCTTAGACTGGCTAACATTTTCAGTTCTTTTTTTTCTCGGCTGATTCATTCTCATTAGCATACAAAGATAGTCCAATAAGTCCCATTCCAAAGAAATAAAGCCACATCTCAACTGTTCATTCTCCTCTAGCCAAATCCTAAGGAATCTTGGCCTTTTACGCTAAATTTCCTACATACTCTTTTATCAGTCTCTGTTCATTCATTTTGTCTTGAACCTACCTATTTCAGTTAGTAAGTTTATTATTCTATCAAAACAGCCCTTGGGTAGGTCTAACAATGACCTTTATTCTGATAAATACTCTGGTTGATTCTTGGTCAAATCAGCTACTCTGTTTAGTGGTGGTGGTGGTTTAGTCACTAAGTCATGTTCAACTCTTGCGACCCCATGGACTATAACCTGACCGATTCCTCTGTCCATGGGATTCTCCAGGCAAGAATACTGGAGTGGGTTGCCATTTCTTTCTGCAAGGAATCTTCTTAACCCAGGAACTGAACCCTGGTCTCCTGCATTGCAGGCAGATTATCTACCTACCGACTAAGCTACAAGGGAAATCAAATCAGCATTTGTCCCACCTTTGAAACTTTTCTTTTTTTCTTGCTTTTCCCTTCTCTTGAGTTTTTGTACATATATTCTTTTGGTGCTCTTTTTATAATATTAATTATTCAGTGGCTGTATTCAACTCTCAAACTTTTAAACTTAAAAAAATTACATAATTTTGAAGATCACTTTCCATTTTCTGTTATTACAAAATATTGACTACATTCTTCATGTTGTACAGTATATCCTTGAGTTTCTTTTACTCAACAATGAAAGCTTTGAATATTAAGATGGTCATATTCGATTACAATTTATTGTTCACTTTATTTGTAGCCTCAGAGTAACATGAGCTAATTAAAGGTAGAAATCATAATTTTTTACCTCTTAACCCTGGGCCCTTGCACTGTGGTGCTGGTGAATAATCCTTCATAAGACTTCTCAGATGAAGGTAAAGAATGTAAACTTTAGCAAAAGGTGATTTCTTCTTCTGTTTTATTACTACTTTATCATCCCAAACAAATTATCTGGTATTAGTACAAGTGACATTTTCTGATTCTCTTTATGAGAGAAATAATTTTAAAGTGATTGATTACAATGGCATAATAAGACCAACTAATTTAGTATTCAATTTTGTAGTATACAATGTTTTAGAATGTGAGTGATTTTTAACCAAAAATTTAGAATATAGTTCATCTGTTCATTTATCTTTTACCTAAAGTGTCACCATTTTGAGAACCTTATCTTTGCACAGAGGACAAAAATATTCCACCACCCATAAAATATATAATCACTGGAAGTTAATCATGCTTGCATATTGGTAATATAATGTTTGCACTTTGTTAAATGTAATCCACTAAATAATAGATAGTATGTTCATCTTGTTCTGAGGCATTCTCCACACTCCATAAAATAAGATTATCTTATGAATCTAGTATTCACTACACAAAAATACCATAAATATTTTAATATTATTTGACCTTCAACTGTCAAAATCAAGTTACAATGTTCCAATTATCCTGCAGTATAGGCAACTCCTATGTAATATATGGGGAAAATAAGATTATTTGAGTACAAGATATTTTTGGTCTGAGCAATAGGAAGAATGGACATTTAGCAGACTATGGGTTTAGCTGATTTGATAGGCTTGATCAGGCATTTGGTTTGGGGTATGTTAAGGCTCAGCTGCTGATAAAACACACAAGAGGAGATCTTGTGTTGGTAATTGAATATAAGAGTTGCAGAAGTCAAGATCTAAGACAAAAATTTATTGTTATTATTGTTCATCTGCTTAAGATAAATGTTACTAATGTTCATCAGTGTTTTCAGTTCTCCTCCTATCCCAATACATGTGATAAAAACACCGATACTGAGTTCAACTTTGGATATGTCCACATGATTTTCATTAGCCAAAAAAAAAATGTGAATACAAAGAATGCTTCGGTTAGAAGCATTCTGGGTCAGGAAATGATTCTCCAAGTCATCGTCCCACGTTTAAGCATACTTCGCATTTCATTCTGAAGTGGTGGCTCCTTATGATGGTGAACCTGTCTACCTAAATTTTTGAGTATCTACATAAACAGAGTTGATTTATCAACCGCCATTGCATGTGTTAGATGAGAAAGAAAAATAAGAGTTTGTTGTATTGGGCCCTTTGAACTGGGACTTAATACAACTGATTAAATAATACAAATGATATTTAAAGCTGTAGATTTAAATTCAGTGAGACCACTAGGGATTAAGTGAAAATAAAAATAGATGAGTTCCAAGTAGTGGATTCTGAGACACTCCAATATTAGGAACACAACAATAAAGATAAATTGAGGTGGTGCCGACTAGCAACTAGTTAAGCAAAATGCACCTACAAAATTAATATTTAATGATACATATGATGGAGCTTATGATTTTCCTTTGCCTATTGTGTTTTCACAAAAGTTAGTGCTGTAGGGTTGCCTGAGGATAAAATAATTTATATAGGTAAAGTATTCGGAAAAATATATTACTCAGTATGTGCAAATTAGTTTTAGCTGTTACTCTTACATCTTGGAGATTTCCCTGATGGCTCAGATGGTAAAGAATCTGCCTGCAATGCAGGAGACTTGGGTTTGATCCCTGGGCCAGAAAGATCCCCTGGAAAAGAAAATGGCAACCCATTCCACTATTCTTGCCTGAAGAATTCCATGGATAGAGGAGTCTGGTGGGCTACAGTCCATGGGGTCGTAAAGAGTCCAACACGACTGATTGAAAAACAGTTTCACTTACATATTTAGGAATTAGCACAAATCCATCTAAACTGCTAACAGCATACACTTTATTTCTGCCTCCATGCCTATGTCCATATAGATCAATATATAAAATACTTACATACAATATATTATACAGTAAATGCTAATATGTGTTCAGAGAGTGTAGTCTGATTTTCCAATTTGTACTATAATTTTAATAAGTTGCATCTTTCTTTATTTATAATAAAACACTCGCTTTTATTAATTTGCCTGTATTTTCCTTAATGAAATGAAGAAATTGAATTGTTTTCTAATTATTATGTATGTCTAGATTACTTAAATATGTTTAAAAAAAACAATGAAAGCACATTATTATTTCAATGTTCTTTCAAATACAGCTAGCTTCTTAAGGTGGGGTATGTTAAAATAGTGTTTGAATTTTGTCTATTATTGCAAATAATTTGGACATTTATGAACAGAAGACATCGATCTTAAAAATTTCAAGTGTCTTGAGATAATATGCAATTGATATTATCAAGATTTTTGGCCATGACTAGAGCAAGATATTTTCTAAACTAAATCCTTAGCTAAGCAAAATATTAATTAAACTATAATTTATTTAAGATTGTATAATGTGATTGCTGTTTAGAGGACTATATAGGCCATGTTGATGGGATAAAAAATACCTATTCTGTACAAACTGATAATCTCCAGAAAGATAAACACAGCATACAAATTATTATTTCATAATGAGTCCGTATATTCTCAAATGTGATGTTATCATGTTCAAAGTAATTATGTTAGTATAATTACTTTTTTGATTTTCCAATTTTTACCATAACTGTATTTGAGTGCTATATTTAAGAAAGGTATGATTCTATCATAGTCCACGCTTAATATACTCTTGAGTCTATATTCTTCACAGTTTATAGATCATATCTGGGGAGGAAATTAAGGATTAGAAAAACAAATTACCATATATCAATGTAATTTTGTATTTTAGAGGTTGTTCTTCTGACAAGTAAAATGGATTCAGGACTCAACCTTCATTCCAGTGCTTCTTAATTTTTTTCTATGTATAGCTATTTCTTTTACCGTCCGAATAGGATATTATTTACATGGGAATTACTAGAGTTTTGAGTGTTAACTAAATTAACTAAATTCCATATACTGCTGCTGCTGCTACTGCTAAGTCGCCTCAGTCCTGTCCGACTCTGTGTGACCCCACAGACGGCAGTCCACTAGGCTCCCCCGTCCCTGGGATTCTCCAGGCAAGAACACTGGAGTGGGTTGCCATTTCCTTCTCCAATGCATGAAGATGAAAGTGAAGTCGCTCAGTTGTGTCCAGCTCTTCGTGACCCCATGGACTGCAGCCCACCAGGCTCCTCTGTCCATGGGATTCTCCAGGCAAGAGTACTGGAGTGGGTGCCATTGTCTTCTCTTCCATATACTAATACCCCCTAATATATGTAAGGGATAGGCCCAGTGATTTTCAAATGTGAGAAAGAAAAATTCTCCATTGTTACTCACATTTGATGGATTAAACACATACAGGAAAACAATCTGATTGTTTTGACAGTGACAAGTTTTCTAAAGGTGACCCAGACTTAGCACCATGAGAGAGAGACTTTAATATAAGCAACAGTGGTTTTTCAATATACATTAAGTCTTACACAGCACAAGGAGTGGCAAGTAATCCACACATTATGTGCAAGACTTTAGAATCATTTCCATTTCCACATGGCCATAGTGCAAAATGGAGGACAGAGAATAGTCACAGGTGAAACTAGAAGAGACTACCCAGGCACAAGGTAGTCATTGGGCAGTATTTTATGAAGGTCAAAATAATCTACTGATAATAAAATGCTACCTATTATTTGAAATTAAATTTATTTTATTGTTTTTAAAAGCATATATTTAATAAAATAATGGTTTTCTTGTAAAACATAAATAATAAAAGGATATAGCCCATACATACAATATTAAGTAATTTCTTTTATTTTCGCAATCCACAGAAATGTGAAAATAATATGGATTATTCGTCTTACCTTTTTTAATATCCATTCAAATATATACACAATGTTTCCCTTAGGTTTAAATAAATCATATTATGCTGTGTGTTTATGTGCATCCATCTGTCTGTGGGTGTTGCTCTTTAACATGATACTTTGTTAGAAGCTTTTAAAATATGTAGATTATGTAACAGTAATAAGCATTTAGAATATAAGTCTAGTAGTTGGAGGAAGAAAGATTTTTAACAATTCTTGAGGAAGAGAAACTAGTTTGAAAATGCTTGTGAGAACTTCTGTTTCCCAGTGGAATAGAGCAGCTAAAGCAGTAGCATTGCTTAGAGCAAAACAACTACAGCATTTGCGTAAAAGTTAGGCATTTTGAAGCTGTGGAGTTACGGAGGTAATAAGAACTCACTGAAGAAAGGAAAACATTCGAGAGTTTATCTGACTCAGCTCCTTTTACTTTCTGCAAATATGACAGTTCAAAGGGCTGGAGGAAGGCTAATTCTTTGGGACTATAAAACCCATAAAGAATAGTTGCCAAGAATAAAGAAACCAAAGAGTTTCATATGGATACATGGGGTCCAAGGCTGTGGCCAGGTTTCCCTTCAATAACAACTGCTAGATTCGTTAGTTGATAAGGCCAGGGAGCAAAAACCTATGCAATTTCTATCTGCTGCCGCTGCTGAGTCGCTTCAGTCGTGTCCGACTCTGTGCGACCCCATAGACGGCAACCCACCAGGCTCCGCCGTCCCTGGGATTCTCCAGGCAAGAACACTGGAGTGGATTGCCATTTCCTTCTCCATTGCATGAAAGTGAAAAGTGAAAGTGAAGTCGCTCAGTCGTGTCCGACTCTTAGCGACTCCATGGACTGCAGCCTACCAGGCTCCTCCGTCCATGGGATTTTCCGGCCAAGAGTACTGGAGTGGGTGCCATTGCCTTTTCCACAATGGACATGAGTTTGTGTAAACTCTGGGAGTTGGTGATGGACAGGAAGGCCCGGCGTGCTGCAGTTCATGGGGTCGCAAAGAGTCAGACACGACTGAGCAACTGAACTGAACTGAACTGAACTGAATCTAAGTAAACCAATCCTCATTTAAGACCAAAAATCCTTTCCTTTAAAAAATTTTCACCATAGTTAAATCTTTTTATAAGCTGCTCTGTTATTTTTAGAATCATAAATATCAAGTATAGCAGGGATAGCAACAGCTGATGATCTTAACTGTTATGGTCTTTATTGCTACTATCATGAGTCCTCTGACCCTATTTTTCTCATCTCTAATCATGCAGAAATTTTGATGAATAATAATTAACAGTTTGATGAATATATGAAAAGAGGTTCAAGTTAGGGTGTTATTAGGCAGTGTTTACTTCCACGTTAGTTAATTTTCTCTTGAAATTCAGAGAGCACAATAAATGGAACTGAAATTATAGCTGTTATCTTTTGAATCTAGTGTGACAAATTTGGTTTTTGAAAGGTGAGAAAAACGGCATTGGTATGATTTGATATTTTAAAAGGTCAAAATATTATCTTTTTAGTCATTTTTTGTAGTAGCAAAGAAATGGTGGTTACTTAAATTTGCAATCATAGGTTTTTAGAAAAAAATAAGTATTGAGGATTCATTTTAAAAGTATACATAAAATATATTAAAATTTTCTCATCTATCTCCCTATAAATAGAATTTAAAATTGTGCTAGTTATGAATCAATAAGCTCTTAATACCTTTGAAACTAACACAATATTGTAAATCAACTCTGCTTCAATAAAAATAAAAGAATCTCTGAGTAATAAAGTAACATAACTGCACAGTATTTTTTGTTGTTGTTGTTGGTTAGGAGTTCTAACAGTGACCTATTCAATTACTCATCCTATTTTTGTTTGCTTAGATGTTACCTATAGTGAAACTCCATTCAGTTTATGATCTTCTTTCAAGGAAATCATATTTTATTTGGGTGGTTAAGAGTATTATTACAATACACTTAATTGTATATTTAAGAAAATATACAATCATTGAAGAAAAGAACACTGTCTTTAATGGTATTCTGTTTTACTCAAGGAAGTCAAATATTGCATAAATAAACACCAAACAGAAAATACATTACCTCAAATCCTTATTCAACAAAATATTAGTTGTCTCATAATGAGCAAGTTAAATGAGTGTAATATTCTTATTTATCATTATAAAAATTAAAAATAATCTAAGTAGAGGACCTAGTTTATTGTGGACACTTTAGAAATGTGAATTGCATTTTTAATTGTCATTAACTGAAAATAATTCCTTTATAGTTATAATTCAATAAAATATGATGTCTACAAACACCAACTACTTTCAAAAATATATAAATATAAATAGATATAAACATGTGAATGTGTACAAATATAATGATGAACATTGACATAGCAAGAAACATAAATGCAGAGATATATTTCCTATTGAAAATAGAAGCCACATGCTTTGGTCTTCATGAAACAGTGCCTTTTTAAAAACAAATTCTTCAAAAGTCAATTTAGCAAAAAACAAAAAAAAAAAAAAAAAAAGAAAAAATGAGTACTTTGTTTAGGTGCTAAGAAAGTAATAATACAATCTACCACAAGAATTTATCTGTCATATACTTTCTCATACTTAAAACTACTTCTAGAATTCTTTCCAAAACAGTCTCAGAATCCATTCTATAAAAGTTCTAGCGTTAATACTATTTTTAGCTCTCAGATAACTTTCTTCCTAGTACCCAGATATCAGAAAAGTAAATAACTGGCTAAGAAACAGAACAACTTTCCATGAGTGACTAGGGAGAGGGGAAGTAAGTGGGTCAAGTCAGAAGTGTCTGTGGAAGGAAGGAAAATGAGAAGGGCTGGTAAAAATCTTTAAAGTATATGTATATATTGAAGATTGTTTATTGGAAGACTCAGATGTTTTCAGGAAAAACATACAATCATAAATGTTTAAATACATTGTTTCAAGGCCACTGCAGCTATAGAAAATTGTTCTGTTATCTGGAAGCATCTGCCACATTTCCAGCTTCAAATTCCCCACAGTGTAGAATTATCTTATTATTGTGTCAGTGTTGATGTTTCTTTCATTGCATAATTTACACCCTCTATTCAAATAAATAGAAGGACAAACGGAAAACAAGAATACAAACACTGCCTTTCCGACCAAAACATATTCATTCCTTTCCAGCTGTGTTGTTATCTCTTCCATTCTGCCTTTCCAGACGACTTGTTCCTGGCATTCTAAGTTAAAAGTAAGTGGTCATTTTTACTCTAATTATATCACAGATTGATCCTTTTTTTCTGTGGTATTTTAGGATCAGAAATCATTTCACCCTAAGCTATTACTTTTACCTGCATTTTCTTGGAAAGTGTTCAAAGATTTGCATTTTCTTAGTATGAAGGGAATTTTACAGTTGGACTTTAATTGAGCAACCTATTTAAAAATAAACTTTAAGAACAAGAATAAGAATTTAAAATTTAGTGTAAGAATTTCTCTGAAGATTATACCTAGAGTATGCCATTTAAATGTTTACCGAAACAGGTATAAGACATTTGATTGTACCTTGACTTTTAGATTTTGCTAGTAGATTCTAATACCCCTTCCCCCCACTTCAGCCAACTACCTCCCAGGAGATCTTATTTGGACCTCCACTGGCTGTGTTCATAGTAATACTTCCTAAGACCCACCTTGATTTCACACACCAGGATTTCTGGGTCTCGGTGAGTGACCACAACGTGAAATCCTTTCATTTATGCGTATTAGTTTAAAATAATTTTTCTCGTGCTTGGGCTTGGTAAGAATTTTTGTCACTAAATTCTGAGCTATAGTTCTTGCTTACGTGAAATAACAATGACATGAAACCACTACAAAGTATATAAGAAAACAAAAGTAAGATAAACCGTTCAATTAAAAAGTCTTTTATATATGATGATACATATATATACACATATATATTATCTTTAAAAACATAATCCAGTATATAAAAGTTAAGTCTGTATGGAAATTTATTAAGAATGTGTACTTTTTTACTCTTATCTGCTTCTCATGGAACATAGACACTTGGTTTTCCCAGAAAATTGAAACAGAATAGCAAAGCCAGACCTCTGTGCTTTAACTGTAAAGACATTTTATGACAAAGTTAGCCACTGTAGTATTCTGAGAAATTTCTACTAAATAGCGTTACTGGCTAAAAGACACATGATGGTGATGAAACCATCTCACTCTGATGGTGATGAATATTTATATTGCCAAATGGTTAGGCAACATTTATTTGGCTTCAGTCTCACCAGAATAATAAATCAAATATATTGGATGCTTTGAATTTCATTTTCATACTGATTACTAATATAAAGTTGTATAATCTCAAAATTTTGACTGCAAAAAATGTCAAGTCAATAAATTATGAACTGCTGCAGCTGGGTATATTCATTTATTAGATGATGACATAATACAAACAAATTCTAAGCTTCTTTCCAAGTTCATTGATTATAATTTGAGATAGTTTTATATTTAATGAAATTTGTATTTAATCCCATGAAACAACTGTCATCTCTTTTATTCTTTAGAAAGTCACTAAATATCTATTTCAACTTCACGGTCACATTATTTGAATATGAAATGGTAGAGATAGTCCCTAAATTATTAGATTAACCTCTGCATACACACACACACACACACACACACACACGCACCATATTTTTATTATTTATTGTTATTTTGGAAATTTGGACCCAAGAAATAATATGAAATAGAATTATTATATAAAGTGTTGTATTAGTATTTTCTCACACTCAGTGATTCTAACGGTGAGATGAAAATTGAAAAAAAATGACATGTAATTAAAAATTTTTTGTATTAGAATAATTGTAAATAGTATTGATACAACAAAAGATACTAGGTAAATTAATGAAATAATTATACTATTGAAATGATTCAAATATTGCAGTGATTATATTATTTGCCAAGCAAGAAAAAAATAGAAACAGAAAAAAAATACAATTATCAAAGATTCCTTTTCTTTATATGACCAGTAAAGTCTTAGATTTTGTATCTTGGTATCCAAGAAGTACAAAGGATTTGTAACTATATATATGCCTACTCTTTGGTTACTTTATTCAAAGGAGAGAGTAAATGTCTTACAAACCTGTGCATTAAAACAAAGAAAAATAACTTGAAAATGTGTGTGTGTGTGTGTGTGTGTGTGTGTGTGTATTTGTGTGTGTGCTTAGTCGCTCAATCATGTCTGGCTCTCTGTGGCCCCATGGACTACAGTTTGCCAGACTGCTCTGTCCATGGAATTTTCCAGGCAAGGATATTGGAGTGGGTTGCCTTTTTCCACTCCATGGGATCTTCAGGACCAGGGTTTCAAACCTGTATCTCTTGTGTCTCCTCCACTGGCAGTCAGATTTCTTACCACTACTGCCACCTGGGAAGCCCCCAAAATATAAGAATGCATGCTAAGGCATTTCAGGAGTCATCATCGTCATAGCTTTTGTTAAAGAACTTTCACCTATCCATAACCAAAATACCACTTTGGTGGGGATATATGATAGTCATACAGTGGTTTATTTCACTTACTAAATGGCTTCTTCATTATTGTTCCAGTCATGCTATTCTATTCATCAAATGCATATTCTAGATCTTCAGTTTTGACGTATGTAATTGCTGTAATCTTCAGTATATTTACTGGTTCTAGACAGTATATATTGAGATTCAAATTTTCAATTATCTTATAAAAAGTCGATAATAAACTGTTCTCAAACTACATATTAATATTCAAACTACTTTCATCAACTTATAAAGACAATACCAAATAGCTGTTAAATAATGTATCATTTTTCTAGAACATCTTCTTTTATATAAACTGAACCTTCTCTCTCTACTGCCCAACAAAGATGAACATCCTCTAAACCAACAGATTGTTTTTTATTTCAAGATTCTCATAAAGATTCATAGCAATTTCTGTTGAAACAACTTTCTGCAAAATATTAATCATTGTAATAGCGACATATTAATTGATGATTGTTATGCATGTTATGCAAGCAAGGGCTTCTCTGGTGGCTCAGCAGTAAGGAATCTGCCTGCCAATTCAAGAGGTGCATTTTGATCCCTGGGTAGAGAAGACCCCATGGAGAAGGAAATGGTAACCCACTCCAGTATTCTTACTTGGGAAATCCAATGGACAGAGGAGCCTGAGGGTTACAGTCCATGGTGTCACAAAAGTCAGACACGACTTAGAGACTAATCCATCACCACCACCTTGCAAGCAAAGGCTGGGTACTTTGTAAGGTAGGTACTCACCTTTTGTGTGAATAAACTTAGTTATTTTTCAATCAATAGAGTCAGTTAAGTAGTAGACCAGGAATTTGAATACAGCTTAGTTTAACTTTGCTATGCTGCAGCATATATTTCTTCAAGTATTTCTTCAGGAAAGTGAAATGTGTCACCTAAGATTTGCTCAAATCAATGGATGTAAACCACTGTGGCAATTTTCAAATATATCTACTTACATTTTACTTTGTCTTGTTATTCTTTCACTCAACTTTCCTTTCTTAAGGAATCTTCTCTCAAAACTCTGTTCTCATTGCATCTTCTTAACTAGGATTTTAGTATAATGCTTTAGAAATCTCAATAAACAGTGTTCATTACCTATACTGATATCTGTAACGCTTTCACTAAGACTCATAACTAAGATGGTACTATTTCAAGTCGTGTATGACTATTAAACTTGAGAGTCCTTAGGTATTAATACTCGTGTGGAATGCTGGGCTGGATGAATCACAAGCTGTAATCAGTTGCCGGGAAAAATATCAACAACTTCAGATATGCAGATGATACCACTTTAATGTCAGAAATTGAAGAGGAACTAAAGAGCCTTTTGATGAGAGTCAAAGAGGAGAGTAAAATGTTGGCTTAACACTCAACATTCAGAAAACTAATATACTGGCCTCGAGTATCATCAATTCATGGTGAATAGATGGGGAAACAGTGGAAACAGTGAGAGACTATTTTTGGGCTCCAAAATCCCTGCAGATGGTGACTGCAGTCATGAAATTAAAAGACGCTTGCTCCTTGGAAAAAAAGCTATGACAAACTTAGACAGCATATTGAAAAGCAGAGACATTACTTTGCCGACAAAGGTCTGTCTAGTCAAAGCTATGGTTTTTCCAGTGGTCATGTGTGGATGTGAGATTTGGATCATAGAGAAGGCTCAGCACTGAAGAATTATGCTTTTGAACTGTGGTGTTGGAGAAGACTTTTGAGAGTCCCTTCGACTGCAAGATCAAGCCAATCAAACCTAAAGGAAATCAGTCCTGTATACTCATTGAAAGGACTGATGCTGAAGTTGAAGCTCCGATATTTTGGCCACCTGATGTGAAGAGTTGACTCATTGGAAAAGACCTTGATGGTGGGAAAGATTGCAGGCAAAGGAAAAGGGGACAGCAGAGGATGAGATGGTTAAATAGCATCACTGACTCAGTTGACATGAATTTGAGAAACTCCAGGAGATAATGAAGGACAGAGAAGAATGTCATGCTGTGGTCCATGGAGTCACAAAGAATCAGACACGATTTGGCTACTGCATAAGAACAAAATATTGATACATCATACCAGCAACAGAATTTGAAGCTAATGTTATGGACTGTGAGATGAATTGGCGAACAAATGCCTTTCATTGTTTAAGACTATTAAAATCACAATGTATTGTAAGAGTTTCACATTGCAGGCAGATTCTTTACCAGCTGAACCACAAGGGAAGCCCTTTAAAATATATAGCATGTGCAAAAAGTGGAAACTAAATATGTGAATTTTTTAATTGCATTATGATCAATGTAACCAATCTAATGATCTAAATTGTTAGTGCATTTTATTTTAATGAATTGAAAAATTTTTATTTTATTTGGATTCATTTAAAGCTATATGTAACACAATAGTTATATTTTTTGAAAAGAATTATTATAATTTTGTTTCTTTATTTACTGACAGTAGTTGATTTTTGTTGCTGCCTGGGCTTTTCTCTAGTTGTAGCACGTGGGTGCTACTCTCTAGTTGAGGTGCGTGGGCTTCTCAATGTAGTGACTTCTCTTGTTGTGGCAGCACAGGCTCTAGGGCAACCCGGCTTCAGTAGATGTGGCATGTGGGCTCAGTAGTTGTGGCTCCTGGAGCTCTAGAGAACAGACTCAATAGTTGTGCTGCATGGGTTTAGTTGCTCTGTGCTGTATGGGATTTTTCTGGATCAGGGTTCGAACTTGTGTCTCCTACATTGACAGGCAGATTCTTTACCACTGAATCCCCAGGCAAGTCCATTTGGGGATTTTTTTTTTAAGCACCAAAATAAAGTGGAGATGATTGAGTTTTAGCTAATCAGAAGTATATTACTGATAGTATTCAGCATGTTGTTTTGCCTCACCAACAGTCTCAGAACCCATTTTATTACAGGTACAAAAAATTCAATCCAATGGCTTAAGCAAAAATACATTCTATTGGTTCACATAAAAAAAGTCAGTCAGTAATCATGACTTCAGACATGATGTGGTACAGGGCCAAATCAGTGTCATCTGGTGCATTTCTTGGCTTTCTTTCCATAATGCTGTTTCTACTCTTAAGCTCTGAATGGTGATCCCAGAAACATCCAGCTAAGCAATGAGAGAAAAAGTAACATCAGGATTTAGTTTTCTTTTTCTTCATTGATCTGTCTTGAGCCATCTGCTTCTCTCTGTACTATCTCTGTAATGGTGATAGAGTAGGTTAATTGGTTTAGCAAACTTGCTACATCCCTGGGATTTTAGATGGAGCCAAGTTTCTAGAAAATGCATGGAATATGAGTATGATTGCCATTAGGAAAGGAAACTGATTTCACCATAGAAAACAAATTAAATAAGATGAAAACACAAACTCACCAAACAAAACAAAGACCTTTAAATGTCTACGATAGGTCTTACTGAGACCTATAAGAGGCTTCCCTGGTGGCTCAGCTGGTAAAAAATCCACCTGCAATGCAGGAGGCCTGGATTCCATCCCTGGGTAGGGAAGATCCCCTGGAAAAGAGAATGACAACCCACTCCAGTATTCTTGCCTGGAGACTCCCCATGGACAGAGGAGCCTGGTGGGCTACAGTCTGTGGAGTTGCAAAGAGTTGGACATGACTGAGCAGTTGCACACAAGACTTATAAGAACTATATTCTAACTTTCCTCCTCCTCTCTTTTTGTAGCAATTGGGTTTAGATTTTTCGTATTCACCTATATTACTTGTAATATTTTTCCACAATTCTATGAAATATTTTTTCTATTTTCTTATAAAATTTTGACTATTAATGTAAGTAAAAATATCAATAAGAATAAATAAGTTGTTTTCCTCAGATGATTTAGGATCACTTCCATTTATTTTTTAGTGTTATTTAGCATACAAAAAGGAGAAGGCAATGGCACCTCACTCCAGTACTCTTGCCTAGAAAATCCCGTGGATGGAGGAGCCTGGTAGGCTGCAGTCCATGGGGTCGCAAAGAGTCAGACACGACTGAGAGACTTCAATTTCACTTTTTACTTTTCACTTTCACTTTTCACTTTCATGCATTGGAGAAGGAAATGGCAACCCACTCCAGTGTTCTTGCCTGGAGAATCCCAGGGATGGGGGAGCCTGGTGGGCTGCCATCTATGGGGTTGCACAGAGTCGAACATGACTGAAGCGACTTAGCAGCAGCAGCAGCAGCAGCATACAAAGAATCGTTATACCAATGATGAAATGCCAAACAACAAGTTATACATAAAAGAGAATTTTTATAAAATTAAGAAAATGTGCAATAAAACAAATCTGCTCCTTTTTAAAAGGTAAAATAAGAAACAAACATAATTTTGATTGAGATAACACTTCTTTTAGTACATTTTTATTTTGGTTCTTGGGCAACAAGAAGTTGCAAACTCAAGGGTGTGACATTCTTCCCAAAATTTGTCTCATGAATTAGCATCTTTAGGACAGACCTATTTCGGTACAGCCTCTCTCCCAACACCTTTGAATGACAGCAAAACTGAATTCTCTGCACTGATAACATTTAGCTCTCTGTCCTCATATCATTATGTGATTCTAGTGTCCAAATATCTTTGATTTACCTTACTTTGTCTTTGCTTATAGTTGCTTTGCAAAGATTTCTGCTATTTTTGTACTACTGATTTCACTCCCCTTTGGTTTCTCTTTATATTCCTGGGAATAATCCATCTAATATTTTCCCCAGGCATTTAAAAATTTGATTATATACCTTTGCTTAAAAATAGCCTTTTAATATCAGTTCAGTTCAGTTCAGTTCAGTTGCTCAGTCGTGTCTGACTCTTTGCGACCCCATGAATTGCAGCACGCCAGGCCTCCTTGTCCATCACCAACTCCCAGAGTCTACCCAAACCCATGTCCATCGAGTCAGTGATGCCATCCAGCCATCTCATCCTCTGTCGTCCCCTTCTCCTCCTGCCCCCAATCCTTCCTAGCATTAGAGTCTTTTCCAATGAGTCAACTCTTCACATGAGGTGGCCAAAGTATTGGAGTTTCAGCTTCAACATTAGTCCTTCCAGTGAACACCCAGGATTGATCTCCTTTAGGATGGATTGATTGGATCTCCTTGCAGTCCAAGGGACTCTCAATATAAAAGCATTTAATGAAACATGAAGGAATAGAGAATGATTATTTGACTAGTGACAGTGAATATGTCTTGCTGAAATCTTAAAGAGTTTTTTACTTGTCATTTAATTCAGCCCATGGAAATATAAAGTTTCCTCTAAAACAATATTTTTCCACATATGGGCAAAAAAAACATGCTGTGTCACTTTTAACTGAAAGAAAAGTTCATTCTGGTGCCAACTCCATCCTTTAAGTTATGCCAAATGATTCACAAGCACAATAATTATAAATTGACATTGTTAAGAACACTGAATTGAAACTTGAAATGGTAGCAAAAAGAATTAATTTGAATCACATTGCTAACACTTAATAAGAATGGAAGAAATAATGTTGTAAGACCTCTGAAGTAAAGAAATGATTATTTCATAATTGCTCATTTCAATGATATAAATGGTATGTTAGAGAGAAAAGAAAAAGTCTACTTGAATGATGTCACACCCTGGAATCCTTTTCAAAGCTCATCTTACTTAGTATTCCAACATTTTAATTTTACTTTTTTATACTAAACCACATTTCGATTTAAGCATTTGGTCAAATCTAGAAAGTGTGGAAATAATTAATTCTGAGAGACAAAATTCAGTAAGATATTTTCAGGGAAAAAAAAATCAGGTAGCCTGTCCAATGAAGTGTATTAAATAAGGAATATTTGTGAGACCAACACTTAATCAAAGCTGCAGATACAAGAAGCTTGGCATGGGATGGGGGTGGGGAAGAGAAAGGGCTTAAAGTAGATGCTCAAAAACTGTAAGTGTAAAATCAGTGGGTCAGAAGAACTTCAGAAAATAGAATATAAGTTACAATTCAAAATGACTCCAGGAATCACAAGACCAAGAAATAATTTGAAATTATGTATGTTTCACTGTGCAGCTTTTGTACTTGTAAATAATACTCTGTTGAAAATAAGTTATACGAGTATACATAATTCTTCTGAATTCCAACTTAACTGGTAGAATCTTCCAAGACAGAGTAAGTTACATTCCTTCAGGATAATCATAACATCTGTAATATTGCTATACCCACACTTCTGTGTCCTATAAAAATCTTTTTGATTAATCAATTCATATGAGCACATCTGTCACATGTAATGATTGCATTTTCACCTGTTTTCTATGCTAATAATGTTAAGAGGATTACTATCCTGAAAATCCCAAGACAAGGTAAATTACTTTATTCTGTCTTGAGACAGAATAATTTAGGTTTTTAAAAATATTGTTTTTTAAGTTATTATAAAACGTATATGCTCAATATTAACAATTAAGAGAGAAAGTCTCAAACAATCCCACCATCCATATAGAAGCACTTTCAGATTTCCATGGCCTTTTATTTATTTGGTTATTGTTTACATACATAGGTAGGTAGATAGATAGATCATGGGCAGATAAAGACAGAATGAGAGCATTTGAGAGCAAACAGTTACAGTGCATTTATATAGTCCTGAATAATGTCCCGATCACAACTACCTATTCCTAAGAGGTTATTGAAAGAAATGTATATGCATGGGAAAATAGAAGACAAGTGTTTTATTATTTGGTGGACTTTGAGTTTCATAGAGAATTGTAGCCTGAGTATGATTTTTGTCCGCTCATAAACCCCTGTCCATATTACACACTTACCACATTCTTATTTGCTACATAATGATCCTTTACTCATATTAATATTTCTTGTTGTGAAAAGATGTTCCATTGTGGTCCTCTCCAATAAATGTGTGTTAAAAACTTCCAGATGATGGATATTTATGTCATCTCCCAGTTTACACTGTTATAAGGCTTTGATGAACATTCTTATACATATATCTTTAATCATCTGACATTTTCAACATGGCATAAGTCTTTAAAAGATTAATTATGAGTACATATACTGTCCTTATTAAAATTTTAGTTCATATCACAAAACTAATTTCCTCAAAATTCAAATCAACTTATGCTTGTATCAAATTCTACCAAGTATTCAAACTAGATTAAATGTTTTTTTATACTCTTCCAAAAAATTGAAGAGAAAGGAAAGTTTTCAAACTGTTTTATGAACCAACCTTACCCTGATATCAAAACCAGAAAAAGACACTATAAAAAAACTCAGATTGCTGGCTATCATAGCCATGATGAACATAGAAGACAAAATCCTCAATAAAATATTAGCAAAACAAAGACAATACAGTAAAAGTATACAATCAAGTGAGATTTATTCCAGGGATGACCAATCAACATGATATATCACCTAACAAGATAAAGGATAAAGATAATATGATCATCTCCACACATTATAATTATATATTATATAATATTATACTATATTTATTTGATATATAAATATATCATATATAATATTATGTTATAATAAGTAGCTGTGCTGTGTTGTTCAGTCATGTCTGACTCTGCGACCTCATGGACTATAGCCCGCCAGGCTCCTCTGTCCATGGGGATTCTCCAGGCAAGAATACTGGAGCAGGTTGCCATGCCCACCTCCAGTGGATCTTCCCAAACCAGGGATCCAACCACTACCAGGGAAGCCCATGAATACTGCAGTGGTTAGCCTATTCCTTCTCCATGGAATCTTCCCAACCCAGGAATCAAACCAGGGTTCCCTGCATTGCAGGCAGATTCCTTACCAGCTGAGCTACTAGGGAAACCCATAATAATTAGCTACAAATGCTAATTATGATGCTTTCCCTGATTTAATGCTTCAGGTCAAGTGGAAAGGTAAGTACAGACACTTGGAGAAAGACATCTGATTTACAAAGGTAAACCCAAGAGTTTATGGAATTTGTTAGGTTGATTAAGTCTTAGAAACAGAACATGGTTGAGGAAAATATGCAGCAGGTTAGTCTCCTCAATCTGCTTTTTAAAATTCTGTTAATAGTAGCCTTAGTTAGATGCTGTATGAGACAAAATAATTAAGTTTTGTCCCAGTAGTTTTCCATCAGATTAATCAGAATGGCCAGTGGAGTGGGGTAGAACTGGGAAAATTTCAGAATTCAATAGAAATGAGTGGTAGATGTTTTGGGGACACAGTCATCAAAATATCTTTTGCATTTCTGCACATCTCGCAAGAGACAGTGTTTCCATTCTGTCAAGTACAGAGGAGAATGCCTCATAAGGAGAAGGCCTCTGAAGCAAAGGCTAGACATGTTTTCTCATTACTCATTATAAAATGTTCATGTTTCTAAGTCTTGACATTTCTCTGCTGTAACACAATGCCTTCTTCCTAGTTCTCAGTGGAAAATGTGACTCAGAAAAGTGGTGCAAATATCTATTGCAATTACTGTGTGTATTAAAGTGTGTTTTGTTTCTAAAGCCAAACTCCCATGTCTTCTCCTAATATCCATGCACCTGTGGCAGGGTAACATAAACTAGTTTGCAGGTCAGCAAAATTTCAGTTCTGCCACAATTTGTAACACTGGTGTAATAATGAAATCAGAATAAGGACTTTGTATAGGTGGTAGTCACATATCTGTGGAGGGAGTGCAAACCAGGTGGTCAGTCCTGATGTCTCTGAGGGGTATATGATGTGGCTGGTTGTGGGACTGTTAGCAAAAATTTCTGCATAAAGAGTTAGTTACTAGAGAATGGCTCAGGTACTTAGGTGAGGAAATGCTGCTATAATGAAGATAACAGGAACAAGGAACAACAGAAAGGATCATGCCCTTTTCTTTTCCTCTAAACACCCCATCTCCTGGTGTATACAATTGTCAAAGTCTAATATGGAATCAGTTGCCGAAGCAGAAATGCAGTTTGCAGAATCTCTGCCCAGCATCACAAAACAGAGTAGTTTGGAACTATGAGAAAACACTTTAGCAACTGGCATAGTTTATCCTTTTGATTATTCAGCTTTCATATATCCCATATGCTTATAATTGAATTCATTAACAAGAACAAATAACTCTATGCTTTCTCCCAATAAGGTACAACTATCCTTTGGATGGATGCGTGTTTTTATATTATCCAAAATTAGAAAACATAATGTCTTTCTATGAGATTCTAAGCTGAAACTTTAAACTAATATCATTTAATAATTCCCTAGTAAGTTAATTTGCATAATAATTTTATTTTTTAATGGCAAGCATCAAGTTCTGAGGATATTTATATCATCCTTAACAGCACTCCCTGTAGTTGACTCCCTCTAGTTAGCACTTTCTCTAATTTTTGCATCATTTCTAGGTGCAGCAATTCGGGCAGAGGGTTGACTGAGGTGAACAACTCTTTATTCTGTACTTGGGAAGTCACTGCAGGTTACATGCATCCAGGTCCAGGGATTAACTCTGTTCCTGGCCTTGAGACTGCAATCATATATACTCAAGAGCTAGACTAATACCCTTTCCTTAGATCTTAAGTTATTTATTTCTTTCATCAGGGAAAAGAACAAGTTTGCTTTTATAAATTCCATATTGATCTCCAAATTAATTTCTAACTGAGCACCTCTACCAGGACTTCCCTCATAGCTCAGTAGGTAAAGAATTTGCCTTCAATGCAGGAGCTCCGGGGTTGATTCCTGGGTGGGGAAGATCCTCTGGAGAAGGAAATGGCAACCCACTCCAGTATTCTCCCCTGGAGAATCCTAGGAACAGAGGAGCCTGGCAAGAGTCGGACACAACTTAGTGGCTAAATCACCACCAAATTATATAGAGTAGCACTATCCACCTACTTTATAACCTATTCCTAGGATTCTATTTTGGGTTTGATTACAAAGTTACCTCTTATACTTTTGCTCTCCCTACATCAGCAGATACCTCTCAGAGGGAGAGAGTCTATGATTGATAGCAGTATCCAAACTTCCTACACCCTAAATTTTCAGACACAAAAGCGTCCTCTTTCTTCTCAGACACATAGTTCAATGTGTACTAATTTTCAACAGCTTGAATTAAATATGATTCCTGTAGCCAGTGGGTCTCACTACTATCCAGTTCCTCCTCAGTCCTCACTACAAATTCTTAGATTAACCCAACTGGCACAGTGGGTTAAATTAAACAACAATGTATGTTTTATGTTTGGAGACTGACAGATAGGATAGGTTCTACTTTGATTGACATTGATTTAACTTAGCTCATTACAAAGTCAGTAGACAAGAGGGCAGTACAAAATCATGGAAATAATTTCCACGTTATATATTTATTTTCAAAGAATGGGAATGATGCAGTATCATCTAGTTCATTGTTCCATAGCAAGAAAGGAAAGACATAAAACATTAAAATAGAAGCCATTCTCTCATATGTGCTGTGCTTAGTCACTCAGTCGTGTCCTACCCATGGACTGCAGCCCATCAGGCTCCTCCGTCCATGGGGATTCTCCAGGCAAGAATACTGGAGACGGTTGCCCGTCTCTCTTCCCGGGGATCTTCCCAACCCAGGGATCAAGCCCAGTTCTCCTGCATTGCAGGCAGATTCTTTACCAACTGAGCCACTAGGGAAGCTCAAGAATACTGGAGTGGGTAGCCTATCCTGTCTCCAGGGGAACTTCCCGACCCAGGAATTGAACTGGAGTCTCCTGCATTGCAGGCAGATTCTTTACCAGCTGAGCCACCCAGGAAGCCCTCTCTCCTATGTACTTAGTTGTAAAAATGTTTAAAGTAAGCCACTGGAAATTTTAATTCATTAAAAGTATATTGATACAAGTGTTTATTTTATTCAAGAATATAAGCAATATAATAAGTAGTGACAACAAATACAACAAGGAAAACCATGAAAACAACTTTACAGATTTTTTTTTTTAACCACCTAAATTCTGGATCCTTTATCCAACTTGCTTTGAGGCAAAATTGCTAAGTATTGTGAAGGTTATCACCAGAAAACTACAGTAACCCAGTAACTAGAATGGTGTTAGGCCTATCATAGGCACTCATCACAGTACTTGCTGAATAAGGAAATACAAAGAGAAGTCACTCAGTCGTGTCCAACTCTTTGCGACCTCATGGACTGTAGCCTACCAGGCTCCTCCATCCATGGGATTCTCCAGGCAAGAAGACTGGAATGGTTTGCCATTTGCTTCTCCCGGGGATCTTCCCAACCCAGGGATTGAACCCAGGTCTCCCGCATTGGAGGCGGATGCTTTAACCTCTAAGCCACCATGGAAGTCAAGGAAATACAAAGAAACATTTTTATTTTTAATTTTATTTATTTATTTACTTTTGACTATGTTAGGTCTTCATTGCTTTGCATGGGCTTTGCATAGTTGTGTTGAGTAGGGGCTACTCTTCGTTGTGGTGTGTGTGCAAGCTTCTCATTGTGGTGGCTTCTCTTGTTGTGGAGCACAGGTTCTAGACACATGGGCTTCAGCAGTAATAGCACACGGGCTCAGTAGTTGTGGTGCACAGGCTCTAGAACGTGGGCATAGTGGTTGTGGTACATGGGCTTAGTTGCTCCATGGCCACCAAGAAGGTGAGAGATCTTCTCAGATCAGGAACTGAATGGTTGTCTCCTGCATTGCCAGGTGGACTTGTATCCACAACCCCACCAGGGAAGTCCTAAAGAAATTTAAATTTAAAAATAAAAGTAAATATTTTGAAAATTGTTTAAGCACAGGGAACTTGGAAGAGACAAATAATCTAATGTGAAACATATAAAATTATCTTTAAATAGGAATTGCAAATTATAAAAAAAATTAAAAGCAGTCCATTAGTTTACTGACAAGTTAAAAACAGTATTGTAATAGTCAGGGTTAGCCTAGTTATGGAAAATTGTTTTCACACACTCTTGATATATGTGTAAAATTCTATATTCTTTAGAGAACAATTTGGTTTTCTGTAGGTTATTTATATGTATATTGTTCCCAAAGCAGCAATTTTACTTATGTGTTTGAGATAACTGAGCACATAGATGAAGGTCCGTTGATGGCATTAGTCATTGTGGCATTGTTTTATAATAAAATTAGTTAAATGAATTACATGTCTAATAATAAGAGAATAATGAAGTAAATTATAAAACATCTATTGTGTGGAAATAAGTTTTCAGTATACAAGATTACAATTCTTGTGTTAAATCCATTCTGAATTATTTTATTCCTTTTGATATTAATTTAAAAGATTTTTTTTTCATTTAAGCTCATTACTAGTGTACAGAAATACAATTACTGTCTGAATATTGATTTTGTATCTTATAATGTTGCTCAACCCGTTTATCAGTTCTAGTAGTTTTGTTAGTAAGTTTCATAGAAATTTTTTTATATACCAGACAAACGAAGATTGTTTTACTTCTTTATTTTCCACAAGTATGCCTGTTATTTCTTTTTCTTGCCCAAATTCTCTGGCTAGAAACTTTAATAGAACGTTAAGTGGAAGTGACCTTTTCACTTCAACTCTGTTAGTTTTGTTTCATGTATTTTGGGAATCTGTTCTTAAGTGCAGGTACATTGAAAATAAGATGAGATTGACATTCTAAAATATCCTTCTTTGCTGATAATGTTCTACTCAAGTATATTTGGTCTGATATTAGTTTATCCACTCCAGACTTGTTATGAATACTCTTTGCATGGTATATATTTTCCATTCTTCATGTTCTACCTATTTATATCTTTGAATCTAAAATATGTCTCATATATAACAACAGTTGGATTTTTAAAAATCCTTTCTGATAATCTTTCCCTTTTAATTGAATTGTTAATCACTTTACATTTAATGGTATTTTTATGTAGTTGAATTTATGCTGTAATTTACTTCTAATTTTCTACAATCTTCGCATATATTTTATACTTTGGTTCCCCTTTACTGATTTTTTAGGGGCACTAGTTGAGTATATTCTAGTGGAATAGTTACATTCCTTAAATAATATCTCATCTGTTTAGTTATTATCCTAATAGTGCTTTGGGATTGATCATATAATATCCTATCAGAATTTACTTCTTATTTTTACTAATGTAAGTCCAGTGACATACATAAATTTTACTTCCATATAGCTTTATTCCTTTTTCCACATTTTTTTTTGTCATTGTTATACTGATTTCACCCATATATGTTACAAAACCAACAATATGATGCTATAATTATTACTTTACACCCTTGTATGTCTTTAAAGACCCAACATAAGAAGAGTGAACATGTATAAATTTGAATAAGTTGATACATTAACGTTTTATTGAGTACTTTGGATAATATATTTTAGTAGCTTTATATACTGACCCCTATTCTGGGATTTGTTTTTATTGCTTTTAATCTTTTTCTTCTTAGTGAATTAGTTGTACTATATTATCAAAATCTATTTCCCCTTTATTAGAAGTCTTTCTTGTTACTGCTCAGAGGACACTGCACTGGGTAGGCTTACAGTTACCCTGTAATGTCTGATTTAGCAGGTTCTCTTTGACTCTATCTCCTTAGTATCTCTGTGGAAGATAGAGTAACCGAAGGGTAGAATTTAAGAATGTTTCTTGCTGATCATCATTCACACTAGTTTACAATACACAAACTCCACTGGCAGCAATTTCAGAAACTCCTCTCTAAGGTAAAAATTCAGTTATACTGCTTATTTAGCTATGGCATATGTGAAAATGAAAATTGTTCAGTGTTTTAAAGCCTTCTTTGTCAAATGTGGGTAATATTAATAAATTCACAGGATTATTTGCTGTGTTAAATGAGATTAAGAATGCAAACTTGCATATTTTACGGTTAGTTTTCACTCCAGCATAACTAAATTTTCAGTATTTGTATTTCCTATATTACTGCATTATGGTAAGATCAATATGTACCTACTCAGACATATAGGAAACAGTCTGTATTTCTAGAACTCCTTAGAAGGTTTTTTCACTGTATCACTTGATCAGAAGATATCTTCTATGAGAAAAAAATTGAAGTAGCTTTTATTGGCTGTTGTCTTTAGAACACTGGATCAAGAGTTTAGAATATTGTTTCCTCCTATTATTTGAAATGATACTCTGTGAAAGGGAAAATTTTATCTTGAGTTATTCTGAATGGTAGTGATAGAACTCATTCTATTGTCATCAGAGAGTGATTCTTTAAAATGTAGAGCAAAGTGTTAACAAATAGAATGCTCGTTGACCCAATCCAATGGAAATACCTACTTGGACCCAAAAGAGATTGAAATAGCCACCTTTTATGTGTCACTTTCACTTTTCACTTTCATGCATTGGAGAAGGAAATGGCAACCCACTCCAGTATTCTTGCCTGGATAATCCCAGGGATGGGGGAGCCTGGTGGGCTGCCCTCTGTAGGGTCGCACAGAGTTGGACATGACTGAAGCGACTTAGCAGCAGCAGCAGCAGCGTGTGTCTCATAAAATGGCTTTTGGAATCAAAAACTTCCTGCCATAGTGGCAAGCACTCCCAAAGGTAAGAGGAGGAAAACAGTAGCTGAAGTTTCATATAGCCAGAAGGCAGAAGAAAGAGAAGCAAAGAGTTTTCAGAAATAATCGGGAAAGGCAAAAGAAATATTGAGGCTCTGCTGGAAAGAAAGATAACTATATTCTATTTAATAGATGTTCAAAAACAAAGGTACTTTTCATTAGCATTGTAATATTTTACATATACTTGAGTTTTGTTTTGTTTTCTTTCCTTATAGGTTTGTATAGACTGTAAAAGCAAGAAGTAGGTGTAAGAAATGTTTGAACTAAAAATTAATAAACAGGATAAATTGTTCGACTTGTATACAAATACATGAAAATATATTTTTATGTATGAATTACATGCTCATGTAGGAAGATTTTCTTTAGGAAAATTTCCCATTATTTTCCATATTTTTAAAAATCTCATATTTGAAGTAATATTTAACACTTAAATATATGGAGTTACTCACAATTTTAATTTTAATCTATGATAAATGCTTATTTCAAGCATCTTGATATCCTCATTTTAGGACAGAGTGAGAGTTTTTATGTTTATAAAAATATGTTGTTTGTAAAAGTAGGAAAAAATGACAATCAATTATATTACTATTTTGTACTTAGATGCTTTGCCTTTTTTATTGTTATTTAGGAAAGTATGGAATCGAAAGATTAGAACTTGGTATAAAACTATATGATCCAGTAAAGGAACTGTACTATATAATCAGTTTTAATTTAAAACTTTTATACTAAATCTAAATGAGGCAATCATGTGTTAAAATTACCATTGAATTTCATTTCAAGCTATCATTAAAGGGGATAATCTACCATTTAGAATATTTGACCCAAAGGTTGCCCTATAAATTTTTCTAAAACTGATACTTCATTCTTTTAGCAATTACAGATGAAATATTTCTATTTCAAAAGTGCCAAATTACAGCTCTAAAATTGAGATAATCTCTACTTTTAGATGTGATTATTACCCGTTAGTTTAAAGTACTATGATTTTAACAATTAAATTTTTCTGTGAAGAATTGTTCTGTTGTGTGTGTTAGTTGCTCAGTCATGTCAGACTCTGTGACACCTTAACTATAGCCCACCAGGCTCCTCTGTACATTGAATTCTCCAGGCAAGAATACTGGAGTGAGTTGCCATTTCCTTCTCCAGGGGATCTTTCTGATGCACGTATGGATCCCAGGTCTCCTGCACTACGGGCAGATTCTTTACAATTTGAGCTATAGGAAAATCCCAATGTTAATCTGAGCTACAGGGAAATCCCAATGTTAGTCACTGAGTCGTGTCCTATTCTATGCAACCCCACAGACTGTAGCTCGCCAGCCTGCTCTCTCCATGGAATTCTCCAGGCAAGAATACTGGAGTGCATAGCCATTCCCTTCTCCAGAGGATCTTCCTGACCTAGGGATAGAACTTTGGTTTCCCGCATCGCAGGCAGATTCTTTACCAACTGAGCCACTAGAGAAGCCCAAATTTGAATTCAGAGGGAAGAATGAAATATTGACTTCAAAGGGAAAACTAAAAATAAAATCAATTCACAGAGGAAGGTTGAATTCCAGTTAAGTTTTAAGTTAAATGAAAATTATCTTTTCCAATTAGTTTGCCATTCTTACATAATTTTTGGTCAGATGGCATGTACATTTTTTATAATTATAGGAACTGTCTGTGATTATCACAGAAGATAAATAAAATACCATAAAATATAGCAACTAACATGTAAACTATACCATATCCTACTGCTTAGGGGTAAGTTCTATTTATATTTTTGTGTATTTATCTTTGTGGTGTATATACATTTCACTCATCTTACAAATGTAATGTATATAGTGGTTTTATTTAATATTATAAAATAAATATTTAATAAGTAATTTAAAATCTTTAAAAAATCACTTTAGGTAATTGTACAACTTTGCGTTATTTTGCATGGTGAGCTTTCTATAAGCAGCCATTACTCCAGTGTTCACATATAAGCTATTTATTTTTTTTGGTAAAGAGGGGTGGATATTTATTACGGATCAATAATCATTAAAAGAAGGAAACAGGATTGAGCAGAGGGGAATAGTGAACTGTGATTCAGGACCCACAATCCCTCATCCAATCTAGCTCTCATCCAATCTAGCTCTTCACTGATCTGTGTGTGCACTCTGATAGTACCATAGTATCTTGAATATGTAGCTATGTAGAAAGACTTACCAGTGAGAAATCTAATACATTTTACTTTATATTTCTCTTTCAAAATTGTTTGGCTTTTTATATAAGCTATAGAATAAGTTTGTCTATGTCTACAAATTTTTCTAAGATTTTAATAGGAATTACATTAGACCTAGCACTCATTTTAGGACAAATAATTTTTTTTTTACTCTTTTAGTTCTTCTAGTCAATGAATATAATATGTATTTCCATTTATGTAGGTCTTTATTGATTTTGTTCACTGTATTTTGTTATTTTCACAGTACAGATTCTGTCCAGGTTTAGGTAGATTTAAATATGAATACTTTAATTACTTTGGAGCAATTATAAATGGTTTCAGACTTTTAAAAGAAATTAATTTTCATTATATAGAATGCAATTAAGGACAGGTTTCAAGAAGACAGGGTAGGAAGATCATGAACTTTTCTCCTCCCAGGGATGAAGAAAATCTATAACATTAGCCATTATTCTCTCTGAAAGAGGCCTGAAAACTGGGTGAACAAAGTTTATACATCAAAAGGTAAAAGCACAGCATCAAAAAGGATAGGAGAAAGAGATATACAACCTAGCAAGGAAAAGCCATACCCAAATTAGTTCAGCAGTTTATAATAAAAACTTGTACCCATACTCACATTACCTGAAAACCAGTGCAAAAATACTAGATTGAAAAGCATAGGGAACCTAGCTGAAGGATACCCACCTACTAATCTTCAAGCATATGCTGAAGAGACAAGAACCTCTTCGGGCACTCCTCAGGGACTGATGTGGGAGCCATTTTTGCAATCCCAGACTACCTTGCAAATGCTAGAAGGTGCCATTTTGGAGTTTTCCCTCTAACCTGTTGGTGTCAGTGAGTCTACCCCACCAACAGCCCTGCTCATCCCTGTTCCTAGACTGGAGATCATAGCAGGCCAGGTGATAACTCTGCCCACTAGTGCTCAGAATCCACTGTGGGGGGACCCTGTAGCTCTTCCAGGGACTGGCTCCACCAGAATGGAAGGGTACACACAGCCCAAATGTGGCACCCCTGAACAGTTGGCTTTTTTGGCCAGGTGAGATTGTGCTTCTAGCTCCAAAGGACATCTCCTACATTATACCACTCTTTCAAGACTGGAAGAGATATCTTATTTAACTCATACATGGAAAGAGAGCATTAGGTAAAATGGAGAGACAGAGGAATAAGACAAAACCTCAGAAAAAGAGCTAAACAAAATGGATATAAACAGCATAAATGATAAAGAGTTCAAAGTAATGGTCGTAAGGATGCTTACTGAGCTTGGTAGAAGGATGGGCAAGCACAGTGACCATTTAGATTATATATGTACACTTTTAAAATACCAAACAGAGGTTTTAACTGAGCTGAAAAACACACTAGAGGCATTCAACAGTAGACTGGATGAGGCAGAAGGATGAATCAGCAAGCTGGAAGGCAAAACATTGAAACTCACCCAGACAAAGCAGCACAATGAAAATAAATAAATAAAGAAACCTTATAGGAACTCTGAGAGAACATTAAGTGAAATAACATTCACATTATGGGAATCCCAGAAATAGAAGAGAGATAAAGAGTCATTAAAATTATTTGAGGGAGTAGTAGCTGAAAAAATTCCCTAATCTGAGGAAGGAAACAAATGTTCAGTTCCAGAAAGTCCTGTTCCAAATAAGATGAAGTCAGTGACACACATATCAAGATATGCTGTAATTAAAATGGTAAAAGTTAAGAATAAAGAGAGACTCCTAAAAGCAGAAAAGTAAAATCAATTTGTTATATACAAGTTAAATTCCAACAGCCTATAAGCAGATTTTTCAACAGCAACCTTACAAATTGAAGGGAGTGGCACATTCAAGGTGCTAAAGGGAAAAAAGAAATGCAACCAAGAATTCTCTACACAGCAAGGTTACCATTTCATAAGTGAAGCAGAGATTAAGAGTTTTCAAGCTAAGAAAAAGCTAAAGGAGTTAACCAACTCTAAAATGGCCATAAAGGGAATCCTAATCTGAGATGGCACTAATTAATAATAAGAAAACATGTGAAAGGAAGTATAAATTGAAAGGTAAATATATAATAAAGACAGTGATTCAGGCATTTTCAATATAAGAATGAATGTTAAAAGACAAAAGTAGTAAATTTGACTAAAATTATAGTAACTAGTTAAAAGAAATAGAAAGTAGAAAGATGTAAAATATGCCATCAAATATAAAATATTGTGAGAGGAGTAAAAAGATAGATTTTTGAAATGTGTTCTACCAACTTAAAACAGCTTAAAACAGCTTGCATTTACATAAGATGTTATCTGTGAACCTCACATAATCACAAGATTTTATATTTATATATGTGTGTGTGTGTGTGTGTGCGCGCGCGCGCGCACGCATGTGTGTAGCAAGTGGGCAAATGAAAATGAGAAGGAATTCAAATACAACACTAAAGAAAGCTAAGTAAAAACAAGGAAAGAGAAAGAGAAGAAAATAATGGAGAGGAGTTAGTAAAATTGCCAGAAAACAATGAAAAATGGAAATAAGGAAATAATAAATATTAATGCAGAAATTAATTAAATAGAGAGTATAAAAAATAGAAAACATCAATGAAACTGAGTTGTTCCTTTAAAAGATACATAAATTGATCTATCATTAGCTAGAATAACCAAAGGGGGGGAAAAAAAAAGGGCTCAAATAAGTAAAACCAAAGAGTGAAAGAAAAGAGGTTGCAACTGATATCACAGAAAAATGTAAGAGAACGCTACAAACAGTTCAGTTCAGTTCAGTCGCTCAGTCGTGTCCAACTCTGCAACCCCATGAACTGCAGCACGCCAGGCCCCCCTGTCCATCACCAACTCATGGAGTTTACCCAAATGCATGTCCTTTGAGTCGGTGATGCCATCCAACCATCTCATTCTCTGTCATCCCCTTCTCCTCCTGCCCTCAATATTTCCCAGCATCAGGGTCTTTTCCAATGAGTCAGCTCTTCGCATCAGGTGGCCAAAGTATTGAAGTTTCAGCTTCAACATCAGTCCTTCCAATGAACACCTAGGACTGATTTCCTTTAGGATAGATTGGTTGGATTTCCTTGCAGTCCAAGGGACTCTCAAGACACTTCTCCAACACCGCAAACAATTAAATGCTAATAAATAGGATAATGTAGAATAAACAGATAAATTTTCATTGTATAGTCTTGCCCCCTTTGTCATAGATTAATTGAGCAAAGATGCATGGGTTTATTTCTGGGCTTTCTATCGTGTCCCGTTGATCTATATTTTTGTTTTTGTTCCAGTATCATATAGTCTGGTTTCTCCACCTTAATTTTTCTTTTTCCAGATTGCTTTTGTTATCTATTGTGTCTGCATACAGACTTTTTTTTTTTTTTAATTGTTCTAGTTCAGTCAAAAATGTCTTTGGCAATTTGATAGGGATTGCATTGATTCTGTAGATTACTTTGGGTAGTATAGCCGTTTTTACAGTATTAATTCTTCCAATCCAAGAACATGGTATATCTTTCTGCCTGTATCATCTTCTGTTTCTTTCATCAGCATCTTACAGCTTTCAGAGTACAGGCCAGAGGAGACTAGGGTTTGATCTCTTGGTCAGGAAGATCCCCTGGAGAAAGACATGGCAACCCACTTCAGTATTCTTACCTGGAGAATCCCAAGGACAGAGGAGCCTGGATGACTACAGTCCACAGGGTCACAAAGAGTCAGACATGACCGAAGCAACTTTGTGCACACATGCACTACCATAGTGGAAGCAAGTGGAAGCAGCCAAATAGAGAAGCTCACATGGAAGAGAAGGGAGGATCCAACTGACAATCTCAACTCAGCTACCAGTCTTCACAGACTGCAAAATACTTGAATGAGGAATTCAGAGCTTCTAACCATCCTAGCACCTTACTGATAGCACACAAAGCAGACCTTTCTGGTCAACCCACAGAATTATAGGGCATAATGCATGGTAGTTTAAATTTCTAAATTTTTAAGTAGTTTGTTTCATACAGAAAATAATCAGAAAAATTTCAGTTATAAAGTCCTTCTATTCTCAGCTTCTAAGCATTTATATATTAAAAAGTAAATAAATTAAGGCTGAATCCTGAACCCTATAAACTGTTTAGCTCATTACAAAATTTCCTTCCAATAAAATTTTACTTTTTATATTTTATAATTATTTAAAACCAAATATATAAAAATGATTTTATAATATCTCAGTTCAAAATAACTTTTAATATCAAAGTCTCTAAAATGGGGAAATTTATTTCTTTAATTTTAATTCAGATACTAGTTTTGTTACAGGAAAATGATATAGGATTTAATAAAATCTTGCATAATATGTTTTACCATGGTTTAAAATACTGTGGAGAATGCAGATAATAGTAAAATCTTAAAGATTAAAAAATAGTAGATTTATTAATATTAAAAACTAACTTGTTCTTGTCCTTTTAAAACATATAATTAGTTTTCTTGAATTGCTACAGTATGGAAAGTCCATCAAACATAAGTAAAAAGGTAATAATTTTATTTTATAATGAAAATACTTAAGATTCATTAGAATGTGTATCTTTAAAAATAATGTTTCCTCTTTATTTATTTTAATGATAAAAACTAACACATTTTAACCTTACAAGAAAAAAAATTTAGTCATTGATATACATGTCTGAAAAAAGACTTGCATTAAGTTTACGCAAACTAGTACAGCCTAATAATAAGTGGATAAAAACAATTAAGCTTTACTTAACGTATTTAAGACACTTTTATTTTGAAATAATTTTAGATTTAGAGCAGCAACAACACAGAAAATTTCTGCATATCTTCCCTCAGTTTCTCTTAATGTTAATATCTTATTGAACAGTGATTTATTTATCACCACTAAGAAATTAATGTTGGTACTATTAGCTAAAGTATGCATGCTATTTGGAGTTCACTAGTTAATCAACTAAAGTCCTTATTTCTGCTTCAGGATACAATTCAGGTTGCAAATTGAATTTAGGTTTCATGACTTCTTAGCTCCTTTTTCTCCTTCAATCAATGACATTTATTTAATTTTTCCTTATTCTTCATGACCCTACCACTTTTGAATAAATAGATTGTGTAAGGTATTTTGTAGAATGTCTCTCAACACAAATATATCTGATGCTTTTCTGTGAGTAGACAGGGGCTGTGGTCTTTGGGGAAGAGTATTATAGGAGAGTAGTGCTTTCCTTACTGAATTATATTATAGGAGACATCTTATCAACACTTTTTATCACAAATTATGTTAACCTCCATTACTTGAGGTTGCATTTGCCATATTTTCCCTCTAAGATTGTTATTAGCTATCCCCCCAACCTTTCTGTTTGTTTGAAGTAAGTTACTAAGCCCAGCCAACACTCAAAAGAACAAAAGAAGGGGAAATGAGCTCCAACTCCTGGAAGGAAGAATATGTAAATTAATTATTTGGAATTTCTCTGTGAAAAAGACTTGGGCCTCAACTCTCTAGAAATGGTTGAAAAAATTTACGTACTTTTACAGTTAACAAATGTTACACTTAACAGCATTAACAAAATTTAACAATGAAGATGTAAGATTGGGTAAAAAGCCCACAAAAGGATTCTTACACCATTAGTTACACAGGAAATACGAATTAAAAATGTAAGTGAAAGTGAAAGTGAAGTCACTCAGTCGTGTCCCACTCTTTGCAACCCCATGGACTGTAGCCCACCAGGCTCCTCCATCCATGGAATTTTCTAGGCAAGAGTACTGGAGTGGGTTGCCATTGCCTTCTCCAGGGGATCTTCCCGATCTGGGGATCAAACTCAGGGTTAGAGTGCTGGCAGACACTTTACCGTCTGAGCCACCAGGGAATCTAAAAATGTAAGTAGATACAATTAAATTATTTTAAGAAAGTTTAGAATGAAAAGACTGATGATACCAAATGTTGTCAAGAATATAAAAATTAGAACGCTTCTACTGGGAATATAAAAATTGTACAGCTACTTAGGTAAAGAGTCTAACTCATAAACAACCATCTGCCTAGAGATGCAGCTTTTCCATTCCTGTGTATTTTTTCCAAAGAAAGGAAAATAAAACACATATTGAGACAAAAACATATATCCAAATGTTAATATCAGTTTTATTTTAGTGGCTGAAAATTGGGAACAACCCAGCTGTTAAAAATGAATGAATGTGTATCCATACAATGGTATACTTTTGTTGTTTAGTCCCTAAGTAATAAGCAACTCTTTTGTGACCCCATGGGCTGTAGCACACCAGACTCCTCTGTTCATGGGCTTTCCCTGGCAAGAATACTGGAGTGGGTTATCATTTCCTTCTCCAGAGGATCTTTCTGACCCAGGGATCAAAGCCACTTCTCCTACATTGGCAGGCAGATTCTTTACCACGGAGCTATGTAGGAAGTCCTATAAATACTTCTTTGAGCTAAAAAAAGAAGTATAGTGATAAGTTTTTCGTTTTGTTTTGTTTTTTTACAAAGTCTTAGGAAGCTAGCTACATGTAATTATGATTGTTTATAATGAGATTGGGCATCTCTGGTGGCTCATTGGGTAAAGAATTCACTTGCAACGCAGGAGATTTGGGTTTTAGAACACTGCATCAGGAAGCTGACTCAAAGACAAAAGAAATAACAAGTCCATTCCTGAAACAAATGTAGCAATAACTCTTACAAGCCCTTTAAAATGATTTGTTAGAGGACAACAGGCAAAGGGCTGCAAGGAATTTATTACAAATGGCACTGTTAAAATACACAAAAATAGTACTAATATCAAAGGATCAAAAAACTTGAAACAGTGAAATAATAGAATCACAGGAGATAAAATAATATAATAAATTCAATTTAAGCATTACAAAAGTGGCAACACATTTTTATTCCCATATTGCAGTCTACGTGAGAAAGCTAGGCATTCAAAAATATTTTTCAGAATTTAATCTATGACATATATAGTATATGAATAATGCAAGATTTGAATGATAACAGCATCTATAAAACAAAGTTTGAAAATTGCAGTTCATCTACCCTAATATCCTTTGGTCAGAAACAGGAGACACTCTCAGCAGTTTGATCCTTAGGTTATATGTTGAGAAATTATATATCTTAAGACATGTGTCTGTGTCTAGGCAGTTATATTTGATAGGCACATCAGTTCAGTTCAGTTCAGTTGCTCAGTCGTGTCTGACTCTGTGACCCCAGGGAGTGCAGCACACCAGTCCATGTCTGGATGAGCATATATAAGTATAAATATATATATACACACATACAGACACACACACTCACCCACACATATGTAATACTAAAGAAGTATATAAGTCTGAAGGAGATATTGACCTATGCTGTACATTGCTAATGTCAAAATAGTAGACATATGGTTTGGTTCAGTTCAGTCTCTCAGTCGTGTCTGACTTTGTGATCCCATGGACTGCAGCACACCAGGCCTCCCTGTCCATTGCCAAATCTCAGAGTTTACTCAAACTCATGTCCATCGAGTTGGTGATGCCATCCAATCATCTCATCCTCTGTCGTCCCCTTCTCCTCCTGCCTTCAATCTTTCGCAGATCAGGGTCTTTTCAAATGAGTCAGCTCTTCGCATGAGGTGGCCAAAGTACTGGAGTTTCAGCTTCAACATCAGTCCTTCCAATGAACACTCAGGACTGATCTCATTTAGGATGGACTGGATGGATCTCCTTGCAGTTGAAGAAACTCAAGAGTCTTCTCCAACACCACAGTTCAAAAGCATCAATTCTTCAGCACTCAGCTTGCTTTATATTCCAACTCTCACATCCATACATGACTACTGGAAAAACCATAATTTTGACTAGACGGACAGTTATTGACAAAGTAATGTCTCTGCTTTTTAATATGCTGTTTAGATTGGTCATAGCTTTTCTTCCAAGGAGCAAGTGTCTTTTAATTTCATGGCTACAGTCACCATCTGCAGTGATTTTGGAGCTCCAAAAAATAAAATCTGCCACTGCTTCCACTGTTTCCCCATTTGTTTGCCATGAAGTGATGGGACCAGATGCCATGAGCTTAGTTTTCTGAATGGTGAGTTTTAAGCCAACTTTTTTCACTCTCCTCTTTCACTTTCATCAGGAGGCTCTTTAGTTCTTCTTCACTTTCTGCCATAAGGGTGTTGTCTTCTGCGTATGTGAGGTTATTGATATTTCTCCCAGAAATCTTGATTCCAGCTTGTGCTTCATCCAGACTGGTATTTCTCATGATGTACTCTGAATATAAGTTAAATAAGCAGGGTGACAATATACAAGCAGAGGTCCATCTAGTCAAACCTATATTTTTTCCAATAGTTATGTGTAGATGTGAGATTTGAACTATAAAGAAAGCTGAGTACTGAAGAATTGATGCTTTTAAAATGTGGTGTTGGGGAAGACTCTTGAGAATCCCTTGGACTGCAAGAAGATCCAACCAGTCCATCCTAAAGGAGATCAGTCCTGAATATTCATCGGAAGGACTGATGCTGAAAATGAAACTCCAATACTTTGGCCACCTGATGTGAAGAACCAACTCATTGGAAAAGACCCTGATGCTGGGAAAGATTGAAGGCAGGAGGAGAAGGGGCCACAGAGGATGAAATAGTTGGATGGCATCACTGACACAATGGATATGAGTTTGAGTAAATTCTGGGAGTTGGTGATGGACAGGGAGGGCTGCTTCAATCCATGGGGTTGCAAAGAGTCAGACACGACTGAGCAACTGAACTGAACTGAAATGGATATTTTAGATAGAAAAGACAGCCACGTGAGAACAGAGGCAGAGACTGGACTGAAAAAGAGTGCCTACACTTGCCCAAAGCTGGAAGAGTCAAGGAAGGATTCTCCCCAGAGCTTCTGGAGGGAGAACAATCCTTCTAGCACTTTGATTTTTGCCTCATAAGATTCATTTTTGACTGTGGTCTCCAAAATCATTAAGAAACAAATGTCTGTTGCTTTAAGCCACTAGGTTTTGGTGGTTTGTTACAGCAGTAATAGGAAACAGATATAGAGGATATATACTAAGGATCAAAGTTGAAATAAATATTTAAATTAAGGGCACTGATAGGATAATAAATTGACTTTCCCCCCCTTTGGATTAAGGGTTCAGTACACAAATAATTTTATAAACTGCGTTTTCATGTTTATAAAATTAATAGGATAATTTGTAAGTGAAAAAAATGTACTTTGGTACTCTGCCTTAAATGATACATGTGTATTAATAATGTTATAAAATATTAATTTTTAATTCATTTTTTCTAGTGAGGCCCATGAAGAGAATGCAGTTTATGCAGAGGTCTAGTTTTAAGTCATATATTGAATTTCAAAATATGATTTAAATGTGCTGGAATTAATATAGAAAAATACACATAAATCATTGTTTATTAGTAAAAAAAAAAATCCCTACATGGTAGCTCAGTAGGTAAGGAGCCTTCCTGTAGCACAGGAGACCCAGGTTTGATCCCTGGGTTGGGAAGATCCCCTGGAGAAGAAAATAGCAACCCACTGAAGTATTCTTGCCTGGGAAATCCCATGGACAGAGGAGCCTGGGGGGGCTACAGTCCATGGGGTCACAAGAGTCAGAAACGATTTAGCAACTAAACTACCACCAACATTAGTAAAATATATTTTGATTTTAATCCACTTAAAAATGGTTCAGAATTTTTTTTTCTTCTTAAGATAATATACTGTGAAAATGCTGTTTTTTGTAATTAACATCACACTATTTTAGACCTGGAAATATCCCTAGAGGTCAGTTTTTAAAGCTTTTCATTTCATAAATAAACAAACTGCAACCTGGAAAAAAAGTGCAAGCTTTACATATTTTATTAATTTGTTGTTGTTCAGTCACTTAGTTGTGTCTGACTCTTTGTGACTCCATGGATTTTAGCATGTCATTCTTCCTGTCCTTCACTATCTCCCAGACTTTGCTTAAACTCATGTCCTTTTAGTCAGTGATGTTATCTAACCTTCTCATCCTCTGCCACCCTCCTCTTCTCTTGCCCTCAATCTTTTCCAGCATTAGGGTCTTTCCCAATGAGTTGACTCTTTGCATCAGGTGGCCAAATTACTGAAACTTCAGCTTCAGCATCAATCCTTCCAGTGAATAATCAGGGTTGCTTTCCTTTAGGATTGTCCCCCAAAAGGAAATCTGCCACTGTTTCCATTTTCCCTGATCTGTTTGCCATGATGTGATGGGGCCACATTGCAAGATTTTAGTTTTTTGTATGTTGAGTTTTAAGCCAGCTTTTTCACACTCTTTTTTCACCTTCATCAAGAGACTCTTTCGTTCCTCTTTGCTTTCTGCCACTAGGATGGTATCATCTATATATCTGAGATTGTTGCTATTTCTCCTGGCAGTCTTGATCCCAGCTTGTGATTCATCCAGCCTGAAATTTTGCATGATGTACTCTGGATAGAAGTTAAACAAGCAGGGTGACAATATATAGCCTTGATGTACTCCTTTCCCAATTTGGAGTCAGTCTGTTATCCCATATCCGGTTTTAACTGTTGCTTCTTGACCTGCATACAGATTTCTCAGGAGACAGGTAAGGTGTAGGTATTCTGGTATTCCCATATCTTTGAGAATTTCCCACTGTTTATTGTGATCCACACAGTCAGAGGCTTTAGTGAAGTCAATGAAGCAGAATTCTGTAGATGTTTTTCTGGACTTCTCTTGCTTTTCCTATGATCCAACGAATGTTAGTAATTTGATCCCTGGTTTTTCTGCCTTTTATAAATTCAGTCTGTACATCTGTCTTGGTTCATGTACTGTTAAAGCAAAGCTTGAAAGATTTTGGCCATTACCTTCCTAGCATGTGAAATGAGCACAGTTGTATTGCTGTTGGAACATTCTTTGATGTTGCCTTTCTCTGGGATTGGAATGAAAACTGACCTTTTACAGTCCAGTGGCCATTGCTTACTTTTCCAGATATACTAGCATATTGAGTGAAGCAGTTTAAAGGCATCATCTTTTAGGATTTTATATAGCTCAACTGGAATTCCACCACCTCCACCATTACTTGCACTATACTGCTATACAAAGAAAGAAGCTGGTCACTGGCAGAGACAAAGAGTCTTGCTTGGACTACTTAAAAAGGAAGATGGCTTGGTAATAGCAACAGAGTCATTTAGACAATATGAAAAAATCACAGATATCAGTAATATATATATTTTTTTCTTTCTAGGACTAAAAGTCTCTCACCTGTGTTTTTATTCCCATTTCTTCAGACGTCTTCTGTATCTCACCTTGCCACAGGCATTACTGTAACTTTATTTTCTTGACTTCAGTATTTATTCTCCAAATCTATGGTGTATACCTGTTCAGGTGACAGACTCCTGAGAAACATTATGCATTTTACAGACCACTCAGTTCAGTTCAGTCGCTCAGTCGTGTCTGACTCTTTGCGACCCCATGGATTGCAGCACGCTAGGCCTCTCTGTCCATCACCAACTCCCGGAGTCTACCCAAACCCATATCCATTGAGTCGGTGATGTCATCCAACCATCTCATCCTCCATCGTCCCCTTCTCCTCCCGCCCCCAATCCTACCCAGCATTAGGGTCTTTTCCAATGAGTCAACACTTCGCATGAGGTGGCCAAAGGATTGGAGCTTCAGCTTCAACATCAGTCCTTCCAATGAACACCCAGGATTGATCTCTTTTATGATGGATTGATTGGACCTCCTTGCAGTCCAGGGGACTCTCAAGAGTCTTCTCCAACACCATAGTTCAAAAGCATCAATTCTTCGGCACTCAGCTTTCTTCACCGTCCAACTCTCACATCCATACATGACCACTGGAAAAACCATAGCCTTGACTAGACGGACTTTTGTTGGCAAAGTAATGTCTCTGCTTTTAAATATGCTATCTAGGTTGGTCATAACTTTCCTTCCAAGGAGTAAGCGTCTTTTAATTTCATGGCTGCAATCACCATCTGCAGTGATTCTGGAGCCCAAAAAAATAAAGTCTGACACTGTTTCCACTGTTTCCCTATCTATTTCCCATGAAGTGATGGGACCAGATGCCATAATCTTGGTTTTCTGAACGTTGAGCTTTAAGCCAACTTTTTCACTCTCCTCTTTCACCTTCATCAAGAGGCTCTTTAGTTCTTCTTCACTTTCTGCCATAAGGGTGGTGTCATCCGCATATCTGAGGTTATTGATATTTCTCCCAGCAATCTTGATTCCAGCTTGTGTTTCTTCCAGCCCAGCGTTTCTCATGATGTACTCTGCATATAAGTTAAATAAGCAGGGTGACAATATACAGCCTTGACGTACTCCTTTTCCTATTTGGAACCAGTCTGGTGTTCCATGTCCAGTTCTAACTGTTGCTTCCTGACCTGCATACAGGTTTCTCAAGAGACAGATCACTACAATGCATTTATTTATTGTCATTTTAATATCATCTTTCAAACTGAAAACCATATTACCTAGAGAAAATGTGATTATATATGTAGGCAATTAAAAATTAAAAGAAGTCTTTAAACTATATTACTTAGATACAAACATTTGCTTATGGAAATTCTTGGAATTTTCTTGTTTTAAATTGCCAGATCTTCTTTGCAGACAAGTGATAACTTGTGTCAAATACTTCAAAGGCATCTAAGAAAAAAAATTAAAATTAATATCATTTTTAATTAGAACCATGATTTGCTTAGCCTCTTGATGAAAGTGAAAAATGAGAGTGAAAAAGTTGGCTTAAAGCTCAACATCCAGAAAACTAAGATGATGTCATCCAGTCCCATCACTTCGTGGCAAATAGATGGGGAAACAGTGGAAACAGTGGCGGACTATTTTTTGGGCTCCAAAATCACTGCAGATGGTGACTGCAGCCATGATATTAAAAGATCCTTGCTTCTTGGCAGGAATGTTATAACCAACCTAGATAGCATATTAAAAAGCAGAGACATTACTTTGTCAACAAAGGTCCGTCTAGTCAATGCTATGGTTTTTCCAGTATTTATGTATGGATGTGAGAGTTGGACTCTATAGAAAGTTGAGCACCGAAGAATTGATGCTTTTGACTCTTGAGAGCCCCTTGGACAGCAAGCAAATCCAACCAGTACAACCTAAAGGAGATCAGTCCTGAGTGTTCTTTGGAAGGACTGATGTTGAAGCTGAAACTCCAATACTTTGGCCACCTGATGCAAAGAGCTGACTCATTGGAAAAGACCCTGATGCTGGGAAAGATTGAAGGCAGGAGAAGGGGATGACAGAGATTGAAATGGTTGGATGGCATCACCAACTCAATGGACATGAGTTTGGGTGAACTTTGGGAGTTGGTGATGGACAGGGAGACCTGACGTGCACAGTCCACGGGGTTGCACAGAGTTAGACACAACTAAGCGACTGAAGTGAACTGAACTGAAAATGTTGATACTAACTCTAATTTCAGTTTTAACTATTGGAATATGTTTCCCTTTGTAGGATATACCTGTTTCATTGGAGGAAAACCAGCTAATCACTAACCTGAAAAAGCACAAACACAGGTACAACTCTTCTTACCTAAAATTTTTTGATTGCTTAATTTTACAAATTGCTATTTTATCTGTATTTCCATTGCTGCTCAGTAACTTGAAACATAAACCATTTTTAATGCTGCTGTTTCTTTACCCTTTCTCAGACTCTCAAAGTCTGGTTTTGATTTTGTATACTAAAAATACTCTCAAGGTAGCAAATAATATTATAACAAATTCAGTGACCATCTTCTTCAGCATTATACTCAAATTCTTTGTAGCATTTTGTGTTGTTGGATACAAGCTCTTAAGTCTCCTCATACTTCACATTCTTTTCAGTCATCGAGTCCTGATGTTTCTATTTCCATGTTGGATAAATTTCTTCTTTTAGAATCCCAAGACCTAAAATTGGCTTCTTTACTGACCTTGCAGCCTCCAATTTGTTCTCACAGCATATTAAAAATCTAAAGACAGTCTCTTCAACAAGTGGTGCTGGAAAAACTGGTCAACTACATGTAAAAGAATGGAACTAGAACACTTTCTAATACCATACACAAAAATAAACTCAGAATGGATTAAAGACCTAAATATAAGACCAGAAACTATAAAACTATTAGAGGAAAGCATAGGCATAACACTCTCTGACATAAATCACAGCAAGATCCTCTATGACCCACTTCCCAGTGTAATGGAAATAATAACAAAAATAAACAATTGGGACCTAATTAAATTTAAAGGTTTTGCACAGTGATGGAAACTCTAAGCAAGGTGAAAAGACAGCCCTCAGAATGGGATAAAATAACAGCAAAAGAAAAAAACTGACAAATTATTAATCTCCAAAATATACAAGCAGCTCATGCAGCTTAATACCAGATAAAAAGGAACAACCCAATCAAAAGTGGGCAAAAGACCTAAACAGATATTTCTCCAATGAAGACATACAGATGGCTAATATACACATGAAAAGACGCTCAACTTCACTCCTTTTTAGAGAATTGCATATCAAAACCACAATGAACTATCATCTCACATTGGTCAGAATGGCCATCATCAAAATGTATACAAACAGTAAATGCTGAAGAGGGTGTGGGAAAAAGAGAAATGTCTTACACTGTTGGTAGGAATGCAAACTGGTACAGCCACTATGGAGAGCAGTGTGGAGATTTCTTTAAAAAAACTTGGAATAGAACTGCCATAGGATGCAGCAATCCCACTGCTGGGCATATATCCTGAAGAAACCAGAGTTAAAAGAGACACATGTACCCCCAAGGCTCAGCTGGTAGCTCAGACGGTAAAGTGTCTGCCTACAATGCAGGAGACCTGAGTTCAATCCCTGGGCTGGGAAGATCCCCTGTAGAAAGAAATGGCAACCCACTCCAGTATTCATGCCTGGAAAATCGCATGGACCAAGGAGCCTGGTAGGCTACAGTCCATGGGGTTGCAAGAAGTCAGACACGGCTGAGTGACTTCACCTTCACTTTCATGTACCCCAACATTCTTTGCAGCACTATTCCAATAGCTAGGACATGGAAGCAAGCTAGATGTCCATCAGCAGATGAATGGTGAGGAACTCATGGTACATATATGCAATGGAATATTACTTAGCTATAAAAAGAAGTGCATTTCAATCAGTTCTAATGAGGTGGATGAACCTGGAGCCTATTATACAGAGTGAAGTAAGTCAGAAATAGAAAGATAAATACTATATATTAACTGATATATATGGAATTTAGAAAGATGGTACCAACCATCCTACATGAGGGCAGCAAAGGAGACATTGATTTAAAGAACAGAATTTTGGACTCAGCAGGAGAAGTGAAGGTGGGATGATTTGAGAGAACACCATTGAAATATATATACTACCATATGAAAAATAGAGACTGGTGCAAGTTTGATGCGACAAGCAGGTCACCCAAAGGTGGTGCTGGGACAACCTAGAGGAGTAGGTTGGAGAGGGAGGTGGGATGGGGTTTCCAGACAGGGGAGGACGTATGTATAATTATGGCCAATTTGAGTTGATGTATGGCAAAAATCATTACAATATCATAAAGTAATCATTCTCTAATTAAAATTAATTAATTAATTTAAAAAATATACCCCAAGCTGTAACCTAGTGACAGATGGATTCAGGGATTAAATCTGGTAGACAAAGTGCCTTTAGAAGTATGGACTGAAGTCCCTAATATTAACAGGAGGCAGTGACCAAAACTATCCTAAAGAAAAAGAAATGTAAGAAGGCAAAGTGGTTATCTGAGGAATTACAAATAGCTGAGGAAAGAAGAGAAGCAAAAGGCAAGTGAAAAAGGGAAAGATATACAAAATTGAATGTAGAGTTCCAGAGATTAGGAAGGAAAGATAAGAAAGCCTTCTTAAGTGAACAATGCAAAGAAATAGAGGAAAACAACTGAATGGGAAATACTGGAGATCTCTTTAAGAAAATCAGAGATTTCAAGAGAATATTTCATGCAAGGATGGGCATAATAAAGGACAGACACTAGGACCTAGTGTCTAGACAAAGGACCTAGCAGAAGCAAAAGAGATTAGACGAGGTGGCAAGAATACACAGAAGAACTGTACAAAAATTATCTTAATGGCCTAGATGACCACAATGATGTGGTCACTCAACTAGAGCTAGACATCCTGGGGTGTGGAGTCAAGTGGACCTTAGAAAGCATTAGAATGAACAAACTAGTGGAGGAGACAGAATTCCAGCTGAGCTATTTCAAATCTAAAAAGATGGTGCTGTGAAAGTGCTGCACTCCATGTGTCAGCAAATATGGAAAATACAACAGTGGCCACAGGCCTGGAAAAGGTCAGTTTTCATTCTAATCACATAGAAGATCAAAGCTAAAGAATGTTCAAACTACCATATAATAGCACTCATTGCACATACTAACAAAGTTATGCACAAAATCCTTCAAGCCAGGCTTCAGCAGGAACCTAGGACTTCCAAGTGTACATGCTGAGTTTTGAAGAGGCAGAGGAACCAGAGATCAAACTGCCAACATTTTCTGGGTCATGAAGAAAGCAAGGGAGTTCCAGAAATACCTCTACTTATGCTTCATTGACTACACTAAAGCCATTGACTATATGGATCACAACAAACTGTGGAAAATTCTTAAAGAGATAGGAGTACCAGATCACCTTACTTGTCTCCTGAGAAATCTGTATGAGAGTTAAGAAGTAACAGTTAGAACTGGACATGGAAAACTGATTGGTTCAAAATTGGGAAAGGAGTATGTTAAGGCTGTATATTGTCACCATGCTTATTTGACTTATATTCAGAGTACAAGATGGAATCAAGATTGTGGGGAGAAATATCAACAACCTCAGAAATGCAGATGATACCACTCTAATGGCAGAAAGCTAAAGGGAATTAAAGAGCCTCTTGATGACTGTGAAAGAGGAGAGTAAAAAAGCTGCCTTGAAACCTAACATTACAAAACCTAAGATTATGGCATCCTGTTCCACTACTTCATGGCAAATAGAGGTGGAAAATTTGGAAGCAGTGACCGATTTTATTTTCATGGGCTGCAAAATTACCATGGACAGTGACTGCAGCTATTAAATTAAAAGACGCTTGCTCCTTGGAAAGAAAGCTATGACAAACCTAGACAGTGCATTATTAATACAAAGCAGAGGCATCACTTTGCTACAATGGTACTTCCAGTAGTCATGTATGATGTCGGAGTTGGACTATAAAGAAGACTGAAAATGAAAGAAAGTGAAGTTGCTCAGTCGTGTCTGACTCTTTGCGACCCCATGGACTGTAGCCTACCAGGCTTCTCCGTCCATGGGATTTTCAGGCAAAAATACTGGAGTGGGTTGCCATTTCCTTCTCCAGGGGATCTTCCCAACCCAGGGATCAAACCTGGGTCTCCCACATCATAGGCAGACGCTTTAACATCTGAGCCACCTCCGAAGAATTGATGCTTTTGAATTATGGTGCTGGAGATGATTCTTAAGAGTCCTCTGGACTGCAAGGAAATCAAATCAGTCAATCCTAAAGGAAATCAACCCTCAGTATTCATTGAAAGGACTGTTGCTGAAGATGAGTCTCTAATACATTGACCTCCTGATGTGAAGGGCCAACTTATTGGGAAAGACCTTGATGCTGGGAAAGTCTGAAGGCAAAAGGAGAAGGGGAAGGCGGAGAGTGAGATGGTTAGATAGTATCACTGACTCAGTGGACATGAACTTGAGTAAATTCCAGGAGATAGTGGAGGACAGAAGAGCCTGGTATGCTACATTCCATTTGGTCACAAAGAGTCAGACATGAATTGCAACTGAACAACAGCAACAATACATACATCCACTCCTCTTTTAGATTCTTTTCCCATATAAGACATTACAGAGTATTGAGTAGTTTCCTGTGCTGTACAGCAGATTCTTATCATTTTATCTATTTTATATATCATCGAGTATAGACATCAATCCCAATCTCCCAATTTGTCCCTCCCTTCTTATCCCTTGGTAATGATAAGTTTCTTGTCTATATCCATGACTCTACTTCTGTTTTGTAAATGTTCATTTGTACCATTTTTATGTGAGTCCATATATAAACAATATCATATGATATTTGTCTTCTATCTGACTTACCTCACTCTGTATAACCTGTAGCTCCATCCATGTTGCTGTAAATGGCATTGTTTTGTTCCATTTAATGGCCAAGTAGTGAGTAATGTAGGGCTTCTCCGGTGGCTCAGCAGTAAAGATTTCATCTGCAATGCAGGAGCCACAGGAGACTTCGGTTCGACTCTGGGTCAGGAAGATCCCTGGAGTAGGGCATGGCTACCTACTCTAGCATTCCTGCCTGGAGAATTCCACGGGTGGAGGAGCCAGGTGGGCTACAGTCCATAGGGCCACAAAGAGTTGGACACGACTGAAGTGACTTTGTACATACTCACAATAAGTAATATATACTCCACTGAATACATGTACTCCACTGTATGTATGTACAACATCTTGTATATCCATTCCTCTATTGAAGGACATTTATATTGCTTTTATTTTCTGGCTATTGTAAATAATGATGCCATGAACATTTGGGTGCATATATCCTTTCAGATTATGGGGTCTCTGGGTATATGACCAGAAGTGAGATTGCTGTATCATATGGTAGTTGTTGTTTTTTTTTGGGGGGGATGTGTATGTGTGTTTTTGATCCACCTCCTAAAATAATGAAAATAAAAACAAAAATAAGATACAATCTAAGTACACTTAAAAGCTTCTGCACAACAAAGGAATCCATAAACAAAACAAAAAACCTTCAGAGTGGGAGAAAATATTTGCAAATGAAGTACCCGCCAAGGGATTAATCTCCAAAATATACAAACAGCTCATACAGCTCAATGAAAAAAAGAAACAACTCAAGCAAAAAATGGGCATGCAATCTAAATAGACATTTATCCATAGAAGACATACAAATGGTCAAAAAGCATATGAAACCATGATCAATGTCACTAATTATAAGAGAAGTGCAAATCAAAACTATAATGAGGTATCACCTCATACCACTCAGAATGGTCCTCATCAAAAAATCTACAAACAATAGTAACAGTGGGTTAAATAATATAATGTTAAATTTTAAATTCATATGAAAGTGAAAGTCAGAAGCGAAAGTCGTGTCCGACTCTTTGCGACCCCATGGGCTGTAGCCTACCAGACTCCTCCGTCCATGGGATTTTCCAGGCAAGAACACTGGAGTGGGTTGCCGTTTCCTTCTCCAGGAGATCTTCCAGACCCAGGGATTAAACCCAGGTCTCCTGCACTGTAGGCAGACGCTTTACTATCTGAGCCACCAGGGAAGTCTAAATTCATATATTATTGTTCAAATTTAAAATGAGGCTTTTTTTCTAAAATACATAATAGATTAGGCAATCATGTGAATCATTTATGATACTTTAATTAACTAGCCAAACATTTAAGTATTTTAGCTAGGCAATAGTTAAACCAAATTTTGGAGTCCATTTATTCATGAATAATATTTCTAGCTACTTAAATATATTTAAATAATTCACTGAGTATAGACACTAATACAAAACAACAGGTAAAATAACTGAATCAACAAAGTTGATACCTTAGTTTCTCCTTTAGACCTAGCTTTTGCTTTATCAGAATTAAAAATGTACTGGTCCTTATTTTATAATTTTGGTACCTTTGTTTGCCGAAGTCAAACAGAACAAGATAAACAGGAGTAAATAAAAGAAATTGTTATAGAAATTCTCACTATGTACAAGAGAGGTTAAAGTTTATGGGTCGTGATTGAAAGAAAATACATTATAATGGCCCAAAACTAGTAAGTAAGTAAATAAAAAATAAATATTCAGTGATGATTCTCTATTATCAAGAAAAGCTTAATCTGTATTGAATCACCTATGTTAAAGAACTAAGACAGCTTTTAACAAACTATGGAAGAATCTCTTCCAAGACGAAGCCTAAAAATAAGAAGAATATCAAGAGTACATGTTTTATTTGGAAAATTAACAAGTATGATATATACATCGTTGCTAACAATTCAAAACATAAAGCTCATTGACCTTTTCACTGAATATTTAGATATTCTTAAAGTTTTAAAGTCTTTCTTTAGCAGTCCCATTGAAAGGTTGCATTTTTCTCAGGATGAACCTTTTTACATTATAAAGCAATTCTAAAAAAGATAATAGGAACTAATTAAAAAAAATTTAAGGGGCATTACTTTTCCTGTCAGAGCCTTCATGAACTTCAATGTGGTTTTCACTGTATCATGTACCTCTTTCAATTTTAGTAATCTCTAAGATTTAAAATATAAACATTCTTTGCAAGAGTAAATTAACAGTAAGTGGTGGGAGGGAAGGAGCTTGATTGGTGGGTGAAATCTGCTTGGTATTAACTTCTTCATTTATAAAGGAACAATTCATTTCAGAGTTGTGCTTTTACCTAAGATATTTGAACACTTTCTCATCATTTCAAAATATTATCCTAAAATTAATATTAGAAATATGCCACTAGTGAAAAATGTGTTCATTGTTCTCTCTCCTTTCACAAGTTACATTTCGTCAGCTAAGCTACACTGCCAATTCTCATGTTCATCTGAAAAATGTGTTTAATATTCTCTTACCCTAATTTTGTCTTTGAAGACAAAACAGTGAATTAACTTTGCTTTCACATGGAAGTATTCCAAGTGTTTAAAGACTTCAGTTCTGTCTTTATTAAATCTTTGTTCTCCTTATTTCTATGCTCTCTATCACTACTTTTGGCAAATATATCAATGGTATATGATTTCCAAGCACTTAAACTGCAGGTTATTTTTCTGTAGAAAATTAATTGGTTAGAATTCTTGAAATTTATGATTGAAATTCATCATAATCTTTGAGATATAATCTGATGAGCAAGATTACTTCTAGAACTTTGTGCTTTATAAATATATGTACTGGGTTTACTTTAGTTATACATTTACTCTAGATATGTATTAATTAGTTTATTCATTCCCTTGTATTCTCTATGTCATTTAACCTTGAAATAAATTCAAAACCTGATTTATCTCACTGCTTAGATTCCCCCCATATTGCTATCTTTTTCCAACCTGAATTTAGGGTGTTATATTCAATACTGGTAGATTTCACCTCATTGATTTGATCTGTGTGGCAGACAGATTACTCTTAATTTTAATGTTTATCTTTTCTTTTATGTATCCTTTCCTAATTTGTTGCCTGTGCTTGGTTCATTGACATGTGTTTTAAGATCAGACATGACTTTCAGACTGACAGAACCACACCCATTTTAACTGATATATATATTTTGTTTATGCTTTAAAAAATCAGAGTGCTATAAAAATACACATTATTATTTCATTTATACCAAATGTTAGAAAAGACAAAACTAATTTATAATGACACCAAACTATTTCATTCTGTCATTACAGGTTAGTTTTGCCTGTATATGTATGTACATATTTTGTGAAATTATTTTTGTTTAACAGGAGATTGTTATGGTTTAACTTGAATACCAGGCCAATTTCTAGACATCAGAGGCTGTTTTTATCTTTCTTGATACCTTATATAGCAAATATAAAAGACTGAAATAAATGAGTATCATATATCCATCGTATGAAAGTAAAATGGAACTAATACATCTGTGTAGGATATAAAAGGTAAATGTAACATAACTTAAGCAGTGCATAAGCAGAACTGAAGGAGGAAAATAGTGAAGGGTTGTAATGCTTAATAGTTGAGAACAAAGAGTGGGGAGCCTGGTTGCCTTTGTTCAAATTCAGGCTTTACTAGGTTTACTAGGTTCAAACCAAGCTTTCCTAGGTGATTAACCTTGGGTAATTTTCTTAACCTCATTATGCTTTATTAACTCCTTATCGCAAGTGGAGACAACCTCATAGTGGTTCTGTATTACATGGCTAAGTACATGAATAGTGCTTAGCAAGCACCTACTTCATAATTAACAATATATAATACTTTATATTATTATTTTAAGAGCAGGATAAAACTAAAATGAAAAGAACTTAAATTTAGTTTTGTTACAAGACCCCAGTAGGTATACAGTAAAATAATATTTTAATATATGTACAGGCAAAACTTCCCAACAGGTGTATTAAGAATGGTATACTATTAGGTCAGAGAGTGGGCCCAACATGCCTGTGACAGTTGGAGCTACAAAGTCACACACCAACACAGACCACCTTACCTGTCTCCTGAGAAACCTGTATGTGGGTCACAAAGCAGTAGTTAGAACCGGACACGGAACAGACTTGTTCAAAATTGGAAAAGGAGTATGACAAATCTGTTTATTGTTACCCTGCTTATTTGACTTCTATGCAGAGTACAGAGAAGGAAATGACAACCTACTCCAGTATTCTTGCCTGGGAAATCTCAGTGACAGAAGAGCCTGGTGGGTTGCAGTCTATGAGATCACAAACTGTTGGACACAACCTAGTGACCAAACAACAGCAGCAATAATAATGCAGAGTAGGTCAAGGGAAATGCCAGACTGGATGAATTCGAAGCTGGAATCAAGATTGCCAGGAGAAATATCAACAACCTTAGATATGCAGATGATATCACTCTAATGGCAGAAAGTGAAGAGGAACTAAAGAGCCTCTCAATGAGGGTGAGCGAGCAGAGTGAAAAGGCTGACTTGAAACTCAGCATTACAAATATTAAATCATGGCATCTGGTCCCATCAACTCATAGCGAATAGAAGGTGGAAAAAGTAGAAGCAGTGACAGATTTTATTTTCTTGGGCTCCTAAATCACCATTACCATGGACAGTAGCTTCAGCCATGAAATTAAAAGATGTTTACTCCCTGGAAGGAAAGCTACAACAAACCTAGACAGTGTAGTATTAATACAAAGCAGAGACATCACTTTGCTAGCAAAGGTCCATATAATCACAGCTATGTTTTTTTTTCCAGTAGTCACGTATGAATGTCACAGCTGGATCATAAAGAAGGCCGAGCTCCAAAGAATTGATGCTTTCTAATTGTAGTGCTGGAGAGGACTCTTGAGAGTCCCCCAGATAGCAACGACGTTAAACCAAACAGTCCTAACAGAAATCAACCCTGAATATTCACTGGAAGGACTGACGCTGAAGCTAGTGCTCCAATACTTTGGCTACCTGAGGCAAAGAGCCAACTCATTGAGAAAGGCCGTGATTTGGGAGTAGATTGAAGGCAAAAGGAGAAGGGAGCAGCATAGGATGAGATGGTTGGATGGCATAACCAATTCAGTGGACATGAATTTGTGCAAAATCCGATAGATAGTGAAGGACAGAGGAACTTGTTGTGCTGAAGTCCGTGAGGTCACAAAGAGTTGGACATGAACTTACAACTAAACAACATTACATTTGAATAAATTTTCTGTGTGTCCGATGACAAGACATAATCTTTGGTAAGAATTGTCTGAAGTTAAAATGAATTTTTGTTTTGCAGGAAACTTATACGGGTATATTCATAGCTAACCTGTTTGAAAACAATCTGAATATACTTCAAAAGGAGAAAGGATAGGTAACAAATTAGGTTATTAGAAATTGATGATATACAACCTTTTTGATCTACAAAAAGAACAATCTTTTATGGGTCATCCTGATATATTTTGCTAAAATGTACACTATAGAATACTATTTAGCTACATAAGTGTATGAACTGGAGTTTCAGATATGGAAGACTTTTTAAAATATATGAAAGTAAACCAAAATCAAGTTATGAATGCTCACCTATAGTGTGATATTTTGGTATAAACATAAAAAAAGCTTAAATAATATTATATATTATTTTAGAATACTTCCTTTATAACAAAGGTTTTAAAATATCTACAAGAATAATAAACACCAGTGCTAAAATTGTGGTTACATCTGAGAAAGCTGTGATAATTATTGATGTAGGTTTTGTGGGTGACAATGAAGTAGGTGTGACTGACTTAGTTGGTTGATCAATCATCCATTTCTATATCATTTCTCCCTTTCCAAACCCCTCTATGACTATATACTTGTGCTTTCCCAAACTCTTGTGAAATTAAGGGTAGCAAAGATAAGCAATATAACAGAGTTCTATCAAAGTGAAGCAAGTAAGACACTGTTCAGGGTTTTCTAACTTTTATTTTGCTAATAAAACGAATAAACATCTCTATTTTCACCTCTTTTGTCATTCATCCTGAAAGAGAATAGATATATTGAGCTAGGACAGCTATATTGACACTGAGGAAAGAAACTCTAACCCTAACATGATTGAAGCACTAAAGTAATTCCAGCAACAGTTTACATAAAGACATGTCCTTATTAAGAATATATATTTTAATCTAAGTTGCATGGGTTTCCTGTTTCAAAGCTAAAAATATTATAACTTCTGCATTACTTAAACCCTTTAAGGCTCAATTTCTTCATCAAGAAAATTGTTACAATATATGCATCTTCAAATGAGTTTCTGAAGATTAAATAAAATAATAAAATAAGATATTTAAGTGTCTTAGCTCAATGTTGGCATGCCGTGAAATCTCAGTAAATATTATTTAAAACAAAGCAATAAGTGGAGTATGGAAAGTGAAGATTATTTGTTAAATGCATTTGTGTATTTATGGTATTAAATATATGTAAAAGAGATATTAGTAGGGAACCTGATATAGAGAAGCCGAAAAGATAAATAGAGGATTCAAAATTGATGATTTTATTATTGATGCCTGTAAGGCTACAATGTAAACTTCTTGAATCTAAAGTACATAGCTTATTCATCTTTTATCCACAGTATTTGGAACAACTAACTTTCAAATATGAGCGGGAAATTAAGAGAGGATAAGAGAGGTTGCATGACTTGATAATACTAGCACAACGATGTGTGTACTTAAATATGCAAATTATAATAGTTTTTAAATTAAGTGATGCATGAAGAATTATTTATAGTCATCAAAATGTTTTACCTATATAATGTGTTATCTTAATTATTTTACTATCTAAATCTATTCCTAGGCAATCATTGTCTTTGCTGATAAATTAACTGTCAATGATAGGAACACTCGGGACCTTTCATTCATATTTAGAAATGATGGAAAAGAGTTTTCCTGTCAAGAATTGTCTAAGGCTTTGGAAACCAGAAAGCCAATATTACTGTTAAATCATTTCTATCTTTTGAAAAGGCCTTTACTTAAAAGAGAAATCACAACTTGAGTTTTTTTCTTCTTGTGAGTGCAATCTCAGTCATCACACATGCTCTCCCTATTGCACAATAAAGAATGCTTGCCACTCCAAAACGATCAAAGAGAAATGAAATGAGGTCACCATTTATTCATACTCCAGCTCCTTCAGGAAATAGACTAGGCATCTTTGTGAGATATCACACTTAATAGAAACACCTAGCAATTCAGAAAGGAGTCTATACACCATTTCAGGGAAGTAAGGAAACTGAAAGAAAGATTTTACCCTTTATTTTGTAAGACTATTCCATTTCAAATGAATGCAGAACAACCACCTACTATTTGAATCTGTATAACCACAATTCATCAAACTTACTGAGTTTCTGGGAAACCATTATCAAGTTGGTATGTTTTAAAAGTGCAGGTTTTATTCCATGTCATATCAAAGCTATAGAATTTGAATCTGACGCATAATATGTATAGAAAAAGTTCTTAATAATCATGGACACTTCTGCCAAAAGGGCAGTAGTTGAACATAATCTTAGAATTATGTGCATCACACACTTTGTGGATAGGTCTTGTGTAAATAGCACCACTTTTACTCCTTTTTAACAAATTATTTAGATCTGTTGCCCCTAAGCTCTCAATTCAAAAAGGAAGATAATTGGGTAATACCAGTGAAAATGATGTGCTTCCCTGGTGGCTCAGTGGTAACGAATCTGCCTGCAATGCAGGAGACCTGGGTCGGGAAGATGCCCTGGAGGAGGGCATGGAAACCCACTCTAGTACTCTTGCCTGGTGAATCCCCATGGACAGAGGAGCCTGGCAGGCTGCAATCCATAGGGTCATGCAGAGTCAGACACAACTGAAGCAGCTAAGCAGCAGCAGCAGCAGTGAAAATGGCAAAGTGAGGGCCTCTGAAAATTTACCTCGTTATAAAAACACTCCTGAAAAGGGCAAATATTATCATAATCAAAATTTTTTTTATAATTCTGAGAGTTAACCAAAGGCTTATATCAACCAAGATTCAGTTAGACTAGAAAAGTGACTGAATCTCAGAAAGAATATCAAATGTGTGGCATTGTATTTACCCTAGGTCCACTTTTGGCCCTAAATCTGAAGCAGCTTTGAAGAATAGCAGGCTATATTCCTGGTCACTAGAGGGAGCAAAAATGGGGTAGGAACTCTTTTTTTTTTTTTTTTTCAGAGCTTCATTCTCAAACAAAATTCATTATTTCCCTGAAGACCCCAATCAAAAGTCTGTCATTATTTGACCTAGTGATAAAAACTTCGGAGGACACCAGGGGAGGGTTGCAGTACATTTACAAATGTTTTAACACTATAGCTAAAGGAATAAGCTGAGAATGTAAGTTTAGGAGTAAGATGACCACAGGGACATTGAAAAACTCTGACATATTCCTGATGTTGAAGCTGAAACTCCAATACTTTGACCACCTGATGCGAAGAGCTGACTCATTTGAAAAAACCCTGATGCCAGGAAAGATTGAGGGCAGGAGGAGAAGGGGACGACAGAGGATGAGATGGTTGGATGGCATCACTGACTCAGTGGACATGAGTCTGGGTAAACTCTTGGAGTAGGTAATGGACAGGGAGGCCTGACGTGTGAGTCACAAAGAGTCGGACCCCACTGAGTGACTGAACTGACTGACTGACTGACATATTCCTGGGAATCTAGAGATCCCATGTGTAAATATAGCTGTGCACATGTTCAAGAAAGACCTAAGAATGTCCTGATTCCTCAACCTTGACTGAACTTCAAGTTATGTGAAATCAAGGAGTAAAAGTAAACCTTCAACCTGACTGTTGAAGGCATTCCCAAATATACAGAGTCCCTCTGTAAAACATGGAGACTTTCTGCTTTCAGACACTTAAGGAAATGTCTGTCCAGTCACTAGGTGACTACAAAGTTAATCAAATAGGAACCCAAGGACCACATATGACATACATACAGAATTTACAAAATTAGGCAGAAAAGTCATTAAACAAACTAACAATGACTAAAATACCTATATTTTTAAAAATAAGAGGCACACAAATTAATAACCTACAATTCCATCTTAAGATAGTGGACCTAAATTAAACACATGAGAACAAATAATAAAGTTCAGAGTGAAATTTAATGAAATTCAGAATAGAAAACAATAGAAAAAAGTCTTCTGAACTTTATTTTTTTTCTTTGAAAGTATCAATGTAGTCACAAAACTTTACCTAGATTTACTCACTAAAAAGGGCTTCCCAGGCTATCACAGGTGGCCCTAGTGATAAGGAACCTGCCTGCCAATGCAGGAGACTTAAGAAATGTGAGTTTGATCCCTGGGTCAGGAATATCTTGTAGAGGAGGACATGGCAACCCACTCCAGTTTTCTTGCCTGGAGAAGCCCATGGACAGAGGAGTCTGGAGGGCTACAGTTTATAAGGTTGCAAAGAGTTGGACACGACTGAGCAACTAACACTTTTCACTGAGGACCCAGGAAGAGTCGACTAATAAATACCATAATAGAGAGAGATTTTCTAAAAACACTGGAACATTTTCACACAATAATCTAACCTTTACATTTTCTCTAATGGCAGGCAGAAACTCCATGTTCATCTTTGTAAAGCAAGTTGAAAAAATGAATAGTAAAAACAGAAAGGAAGCTTTATTTGCAAGAATTCACAGTATAGATAAAAGCTAATTTAAAATGCATGAATACATTGTGTTTCTAATTTATATGTGAATTATATTCATATTTGTTAGAACAATAATTATATTTAAGGATGGAGATATCATTGTATTAATCATACTTTTAATTTTGGTAAATGGATACTTTAAACATCTACCTGAGACTGTTAGGTACCCTTAACCAAAGTATGACTCACTCATAGATATATGGAGTCCTTAGGTACTTATAAACTGTATGCTCTAATAGTCACAGTGAATATGAGTATCATGGGTATGCTAGTTTCAAACATACTGAATCAATTCTGAGTCAATTTGCCCTGCTTTCTCTTTCTTTCAACAGAAAACACTAAAAAGGTACTTGTCCAGTTTCCCCCCTCTATCTGCCTGTGACAGAATCTGGTGCTTTCCCGAGTGGGCTCTGCTGTGCTCTCTCCCCAGGGATCTGTGAACATATTGAACCTTTAAATGTTGCAGGTCTCTTTCTCTCTTGATTTGTGTCTGGTTATTACCACACTTCAAACAAACAAATAGGATTGAAACAATCATGTGTTCTTAGATGCCCTGACCTTAAGCATGGTGGTGCAGAGCATGACAGTACAATATAATTTCTAGGGAAAAAAAATCCTGATTATTTTATCATGTGAAAATTAATTCTCTATTCATAATAATTAGTTTCTGTGCCTGAAGTGAGGAAGAAATAAAATAAAAAGTATCATGTCTTACTGAATTTAAATTACTCAAAAAAAAATAATGTATAGTTTTCGAATGTCTAAAATAAGTGATATATAATCTCTTGTTTTCAGGTAAGTATTTCATATAAGTATCTGTTATTCTTTCAAGATGAGATACTGTGAACTACTCATTTTGTGACTATAATATGATAAATGAAATCACTTTGCTTCAGCATTCAGAATCTATAATTCAGTGGAACTTGAGCTGAGTGGGGTGTGATTGGTCTAGCTGTCAGTGTAAACTTTGGAAATATTTTCAACTTTATGTTAATGTAGCTTCCTGCTCTTGAAATAAACAAATATAAGCTATATCTAGAAGATAAATACATTGCTATTGCCCTAAATATAGCTATATTCCTTAATTTCCTAATTGTATTTTAAGGCTTTCTTATAAGTAAGGTAAGCAGATACTCTTTGACTATGTTGAAGTAGCAGCCAACATTTTAGTCATTAAAAATGATTAGCTGAAAGGAATACTATTCAGTTAGAATAACCCAAGATATTTGGAGCTGCAAAAATATTTCCAAAATAATAATAATAATAATAATAATAATAATAATAATAATAATAATAATAATAATAATCACCGTCAAAACAACTGCTTCAAACTTTTACAGAATATATAGAAATAAGTTCCATATTAAATTATCACTTTTATAGCATTTTAAGTATACAATCTAATAAAAATAACAAAACTTTCCCACATTAACTGTTAGTTAGAAATAGGAATTTCACTTGAACTACTTCCATGTAAAGGAAATGTGAAAATTTTGCATCGCTCTCACCTTGAAGTTCACAGTGAAATGCCTACATGAGGTTGAATCAGGAACATTAAGTAAGCTCTTTAGAAATTGACAATGTGCAAAATACTTTATTTTTCTCTCAAGTCTCATTTTATAGACCGTTACCGGAAGCAAAAGAGTCTAGCTGATGGAGCAATGGACTAATTCAATATGTCAGATTCCATGTTCCTATCCAGTAGACTGACAAAAAATCACAAGAATTTAATTTAAAATAGAGCAAATCAGGCATTGCTTTATAAAGACCGTTTGCATGTCATGTAGGAGATCTTAAACAAAAGTACTTTTGTGGTTATCTGAGCACATAAATATCTGGGCAACTTTTAAAAGCTGAACATTTTTTTTCTCCCTCTATCAAAATTGTACTAAGAAAGATAATCTAATGGAGTTTTTTCACTGATGAAACAGATTTCAAATATTGTGTAAAGTAAATAAAATAGCACTGCTACTTATGGCTATTGCCTTAAGATATAAAATGAGGATAAATAGTTCAAAAAAGGGTTAATTTTTGTCTTTCTTCTTTTCAAAGCATTATAAAGAGCTTGATCCACTTAGCTGGTATAGAGTTAAATGGAAATACTATAATATAATTTTTTTAACTTTGGAAGCCTTTAATGACATCAGAATAATATATTCATAAAATAGATTTGATGACTCTTTAGATTTATTTATTTTATTCACCCATGTGTCTGTAATGCATGCATGTGCTTCCATATATGTGTGTGTGTGTGTGTGTGTGTGTTAGTTGCTCAGTCGTGTCCAACTCTTTGCAACCCCATAGACTGTAGCCCACAGGTCCTTCCGTCCAAGGGATTCTCCAGGCAACACTGGAGTGGGTTGCCATTTCCTTCTCCAAAAGGAACTATAGAAAAAAGAAAGTGAAGTCGCTCAGTCATGTCCGACTCTTTGCGATCCCATGGACTGTAGCCTACCAGGCTCCTCCATCCATGGAATTTTCCAGGCAAGATTACTGGAGTGGGTTGCTATTTCCTTCTCCAATATATATAGTATATTATATATAGTGTATAATATAGTATATTATAGTATAATACATATAATTATATATATAATATATATACTGTATAATATATTATATATATATGTGTGTGTGTGTGCATATGTACAGGTATTCAGCATTCAAAGGTAACATGCATTTTAGAAAACTAATGAGAAATATCAGTCCTGGGTTTACAGTATATTTAAGGGAAACAGATATATGCACCTATAACTCTTTATATTTTATTTATAAAAATGTATTTATTCATATTATTTTTACTCTGATCAAATGAAAGGGAAGAATACGTTATATTTGTACTGTGATTAAGTCAGAATACTAATTTGGGGAAAAGATACTTAAACATATACTCAATGATAAACTTCCTTATGGGTTTTCTGTGACGATTTCTATTCACATATGGGAAAAAATATAGAAAATCACTCTCATGGTCATAAACTGTTTTTCCAATAAAATCTAATTTCTAGATAAAAAATTGCTTGACACAAACCAAGAAATGATTACCTTTTTCTTGTTGTTCTGCGTATTTGCAAAGTGCCCTTTGCCCATTTGCTTCCCTTTTGTGTAGTTATTGCGTTGTACCTTTGCTCTCTTACATTCACATACTTTAGTGCAACTTCCCCTTTAAACCACAGCACCTGAAACAAATAAATGATTAAAAGAAAAAGTAACAGCCGTGTAGAACAAGGAGCATCATACATAATAGTGTTTCCTTGTTTAAATATCACAATATCTATTTTTGATTAGTGAAAGAATGATAGGATGAGGGGAGAATGGACAACGGAGAAGTAATTTGAGAGCTACTGGAAAACAATTCGATCACTGACAGCAAAGAATGTTCTTGAAGCTTGTCAGATAAAGAGAAGTAGAAAACAACAACAACAAGAAGTTGATCTCTGTTGCTTTAACCAATTGTACATTCTTTTTCTCTGTATAAGTTTAACATATGTTATGTTTAAGGATACCTGAGATTTAAGACTCTCAGATACCTTCCTGTTACAGAATGTTCATAGGGATTTTTTTTATTAATTAATTTATTGTAATTGGATGCTAATTACTTTACCACTTGTGGTGGTTTTTGCCATCCTTCAACATGAATCAGCCAAGGGTGTACATTTGTCCCTTCATCCTGAAGCTCCCTCCCACCTCCCTCCCCACCCGCCCACCTGATTCCTCTGGGTTGTCCCATAGCACCAGCTTTGGGTGCCCTGCTTTGTGCATCGGATTTGTCCTGGTCATCTATTTTACATATGGTAATATACACGTTTCAATGCTTTTCTCTCATATTGTCCCACTCTCGCCTTCTCCCAAATAGTCCAAAGGCCTGTTCTTTACATCTGTGTTTCTTTTGCTGTTTTGCATATAGTGTCCTCATTACCATTTTTCTAAATTCCATATATATGTGTTAATATAGTCTATTGGTGTTTCTCTTTCTGGCTTACTTTACTCCATATAATAGGGTCCAGTTTCATCCACCTCATTAGAACTGACTCAAACGCATTCTTTTTCATAGCTGAGTAATATTCCATTGTGTATATGTACCACAAATTCCTTATCCATTCATCTGCCGATGGACATCTAGATTGCTTCCTTGTCCTAGCTATTGTAAACAGTGCTGTAATGAACATTGGGGTACATGTGTCTCTTTCAATTCTGGTTTCTTCAGAGTATATGCCCAGCAGTGGGATTGCTGCATCATATGGCAGTTCTATTTCCAGTTTTTTAAGGAATCTCCACACTGTTCTCCATAGTGGCTGTACTAGATTGCATTCCCATCAACGGTGTAAGACATTTCCCTTTTCTCCATATCCTCTCCAGCATTTATTGTTTGTAGACTTTGTGATGGCAGACATTCTGAACAGTGTGAGCTTTTGCACAACAAAGGAACTATAAGCAGATGAAAAGGATGGGAGAAAATAATAGCAAATAAAGCAACTCTCTAATCTCTAAAATATGCAAGCAACTCATGCAGCTCAATACCAGAAAACTAAATGACCCAATCAAAAAATGGGCCAAAGAACTAAACAGACATTTCTCCAAAGAAGACTTACAGATAGATGGCTAACAAACATGTGAAAAGGATGCTCATAGGGATTTTAAGAAAATTTCTATAGCTATTGATGTAAGAGGGCAAAGTGATAATGGAATTATCTGGTTTAGGATGTATATGCTTCAAATGGAACAAAATTGTACAAAGTAATGTAATAAAATGAATCATCCCTTATTACAGAATTTCTTTAATGAAGAGAGCTGTTATATTTTCCTATAATAAAGCATATATATTATGGTTGACATACGTGAGTTATCTTCCTAACATATTTCATTTTCTTTCTACTCTTTGAATCTCTACATCTTTCTCTCTCAAACACTTTTGTTCTAACTCTTCCTCTCATGCACACACATAGTAGTATACCTAATTCATTGATAAATCACAGAGGTGAATGCAAGGTGATTTTCCTAAATTTTATTTGGCTTTACCAGGGTAAACACACACACACACAACCCAAGAGAAAGAAAATTATAGTAGATCAGAGAGTGGTCCTAGTGTCTAATTGAACGAAATGTCTAAAAGTTATTTTTAATAGCTATAACATTGATAGGTAGCATTTTAGAGTTAACAATATAATATTATACAAAATATATAGAGCAGATTATCACTCCACAAAAAATTACAGGATAACTGTAAATGTTCTTTCTTATTTTTCACTGATATCAATTTTTAACTGCAATGGAAGACTTTGGATTTGTTATCCTAATGAAAATGGAAAAAATAAAATAAATTTATAAATAAAGAATATGAGGAAATAGATATTCTCAAATGTTGCTAGTATAAGATAACAAAATCATTTAGTGAAATAGTTTGCTTTTGCTTTATTGAGTATGCCAAATCCTTTAACTGTGTGGATCACAAACTGTGGAAAATTCTTAAAGAGATGGGAATAACAGATCATCTGACCTACCTCTTGAGACATCTGTATGCAGGTCAAGAAGCAACAGTTAGAACTGGACATGGAATAACAGACTGGTTCCAAATCAGGAAAGGAGTATGCCAAGGCTGTATATTGTCACCCTGCTTATTTAACTTATATGAAGAGTACATCTGCATGTACTGGGCTGGATGCAGCACAAGCTGGAATAAGCACAAGCTGAAATGCTCGGCTGGATGAAGCACAAGCTGGAATCAAGATTGCTGGGAGAAATATCAGTAACCTCAGATATGCAGATGACACCACCCGTATGGCAGAAAGCAAAGAAAAGAGCCTCTTGATGACAGTGAAAAAGGAGAGTGAAAAAGTAGGCTTAAAACTCAACATTCAGAAAACCAAGATCATGGCATGCGGTCCCATCACTTCATAGCAAATAGGTGGGGAAACAGTGACAGACTTTATTTTTCTGGGCTCCAAAATCACTGCAGATGGTGACTGCAGCCATGAAATTAAAAGACACTTGCTCCTTGTATGAAAAGTTATGATTAACCTAAACAGCATATTAAAAAGCAGAGACATTTCTTTGCCAACAAAGGATCCGTCTAGTCAAAGCTCTGTTTTTTTTCAGTAGTCATGTATGGATGTGCATGTTGGGCTATAAAGAAAGCTGAGCACCAAAGAATTGAGGCTTTTGAACTCGGTGTTGGGGAAGAATCTTGAGAGCTCTCTTGGACTGCAAAGAGATCCAACCAGTCCATCCTAAATGAGATAAGTCCTGAATGTTCATTGGAAGGACTGATGCTGAAGCTGAAGCTCCAATACTTTGGCCACCTGATGCGAAGAACTGACTCACTGGAAAAGACCGTGATGCTGGGAAAGTTTGAAGGTGGGAGGTAAAGGGGATGACAGAGGATGAGATGGTTTGATGGCATCACCGACTTTATGAGTAGGCTCTAGGAGTTGGTGATGGACAGGGAGGCCTGGTGTGCTGCAGTCCATGTGGTCGCAAAGAGTTGGACATGACTGAGTGACTGAACTGAACTGAACTGATAATTTAAAATGTACACATCCCAGGATCCAACAATTCCATCTATACCTGGTCTAGAAGCAAACATATTTAAGGAATATGATGGTACATTTAACCCCAGCCTTTCAAAAGTTGCTATAAAGGGAACCACTGGAGCAATTTTAGAAATTTTATTTATTTATTTATTTATTTATTTTTTGCTGTTTGAAAGATGATGCCTGACACTATGACAACTATAGCATTTTTCTTACTGCACTTCCAATAGGAGCACTTGTAGGTATAAGGGGACCCCGAGTTCTTTGTTTAGAGCACCTCTGGGGCATTTGAGATAGAGCATGAATATGGGACCACCTTGCATGTTGTCTAAGAGGCCTGACTGAGGGGAGACCTCAATGGATAGAGATGAAAGCAAACAATTCAATATCCCCGACTGAAGGAAGGCTAAAATAAATGACTCCAATTGCTCTAAGATGCCTCACATTAGTCAAAAGGACTGCAAGAGAGGCATCCAGCTGGGAGTCACTAAAGTGCCCAGGAAAGTGCCCCAGGAGGGCAAGAGTCATATTTAATTATCTGCCAGTCTCAGAGAGTTCTATCTACAAAAAAAAAAAAAAAAAAAAAAGAACTGCCAATGCCCTTTCGTTCCCTCCTCCCCTTACTTGACAAATGGCTATGGCTGGATTTGAAGCTGGCCAGTGGGGGAAAAATGAGCTTTGAGGTTTTAAATTTATATTAAGCAAACAGAAGCATCCTGCCTTCTTTCCCTGAAACTTCAGCCTGTGTCAGCCCCAAATGGTAAGACTTAAAGCTAAACAACTGAGAAATGTTGACTATCACATAGGACTGGATATATTATTTTCAAAATTGATAATTTTTATGAGAAAGTGAACAAAGCATATTTTATTACCAGAGAATAATCAGTTCAGCCCTGGGCCTATCTAAATCATCAAGCTACTGGTTATATTCACCCACAGAGAACAATATTTTAAGAAAAGAGGAAACAACAAAAAAGCTGTATTTTGATTACAATCCACACATAATGTTTATTGAACACAGCATTTACAGATACAAGTAAAAACAGCATGTTGCACAGTGATACAAAGAAAATGACTTCATTTATGTTTTTAAAATATATCAATATAAAAAATAGATATACCACATTAATTCATACATTACACTAATGCAGAGTAGAAGACCCTATCCATCTCTACTAAGCACATGGGAGAATTTACTTTTGAAGAGGAGTGCAAGAGACTTCAAACAGGGGGAAAAGGGAACATGTAGTTGTGAACAGTATGTCTTTTTAAGTAAGGACAATGAATGGTATATTTTGTGTATTTAGTGATTCATTTGAAAGTTGCTCAAATGCTCTTTGGAAAACTAAAAATCTAATCTTCTGAATTTTAACTATTGCAATAGGTGTAGGAGGTCTTTAAGAGTGGCTTTTAAATCATTGCTTTTCTGAATAGCTTGTCTTCTGTGCTCAACTACTGACTATTCATCAGATATCCTCAAAATTGAAAGAGATACATGTATCCCATTGCTCATTTCAGCACTATCTGCAATAGTTAGAACATGGAGAAGGCAATGGCACCCCACTCCGGTACTCTTGCCTGGAAAATCCCATGGATGGAGGAGCCTGGTAGGCTACAGTCCATGGGGTCGCTAAGAGTCGGACACGACTGAGCGACTTCACTTTCTTTTTTCTATAGTTCCTTTTGGAGAAGGAAATGGCAACCCATTCCAGTATTCTTGCCTGGAAAATCCCAGGAATGGCAGAGCCTGGTGGGCTGCCGTCTATGGGGTCGCACAGAGTCGGACACAACTGAAGCAACTTAGCAGCAGTAGCAGCAGAACATGGAAGCAACCTAGATGTCCATTGACAGATGAATGGATAAATAAGTTGTGGTATACAGACACAATGGAATATTACTCAGCTATAAAAAGGAACACATTTGAGTCAGTTCTAATGACGTGCATGAACCTAGAACCTATTATCAGAATGAAGTGAGTCAGAAAGAGAAAGATAAATACCGTATTCTAACACATATATACGGAATCTAGAAAATTATGGTACTGAAGATTTACTTACAGGGCAACAATGGAGAAACAGACATAGAGAATAGACTTATGGACATGGGGAGAGGGAAGGAGATGGTGAGATGTATGGAAAGAGTAACATGGAAACTTACATTACCATATGTAAAATAGATAGGCAACGGGAATTTACTTTATGGCTCAGGAAACCCAAACAGGGGCTCTGTATCAACCTAGAGGGGTGGGATGGGGAGAGAGATGGGAGGGAGGTTCAAAAGGGAGGGGATATATGTATACCTATGGCTTATTCATGTTGAGGTTTGACAGAAATCAGAAAAATTCTGTAAACCAATTATCCTTCAATAAAAAAGCAAATTAATTTAAAAAAAATTTTTGGACGTTTATTATCTGCTTTTAAAACACTTCTTGTTTTCAAAGTAATCATTATCTGACATTACAGACACACACTTGATATTTAAGAGAAATAAAAAACTAGTTCTCTAATTTTACTTGTCAGACTGAGTTTGTAAACTGGTGATGCAAGCGAAATAACTTATAAAGCAAAAAAGAATGTCAGGCCAGCATAAAATACTATCAAATAAAAACTAGAGAAGATGTATGAATGAATTTTTGTACTATTATTTGATCCAGTTTGTGGAACTTTTTGCTCAAATCTATTTTGCAGGTTGGCAAATCTCCAGTGATAATACAAGATCAGAAGCTGCCAATGAATTAAGCTGTCTTGGCACTACCTTTACCAATTCATAATGCTCATTTACTGGGTTGTAAACTCCCTAGAAGATCACTGGTGTGCACTATCAGACAAGATGTTTCTATATAAAAAGTCAGGAAGGCAGACTACTAATATGATCAAACCCCTGTACTTTAAAATGAACTTCTCAAGTCTTCCTTCTAAAAGGACATTATCAATTTTAATGCAAATGATCAGTGACATGTCATATGTACATTTGCATGTCATGTGGCATAGATAAATAGACTCTTAAAATAGTTTTTAGTGCAATTGCAGAGGCTGTAACCTTATATGAAGGTTACTAGGAAGAGTAACATTCAAAATCTATTTATGTTTAGACTTTTTATGGTTTCTATAATTTCACACATCATATTAGATTTTTCACAGCATTATAAACCAGATTTTTACCATAAACTTCTCAAGATGACATGTAATACCCAGGACAAGCTTTAAAAATACTTAATATTATTAGGACTTATAGAACATTTATAAAATGCAGCATTACGTTCAGCTGTTATGGAAACAACTTAGAAGACTTTTTGTACAACTGATATAATATGAAAAAAATGGAAACTATCATACAAAAGACTCTTTTTTAGACAAAAACACATTTTTTAATTTATATTTTATTGAAGGATAATTGCTTTACAGAATTTTGCTGTTTTCTTTCAAACTTCAACATGAATCAGCCATAGGTATACATATATCCCATCATTTTGAACCTCCCTTCATCTCCATTCGCATCACACCCCTCTAGGTTGATACCGAGCCCCTGTTTGAGTTTCCTGAGCCATACAGCAAATTCCCATTGCCTATCTATTTTACATATGGTAATGTAAGTTTCCATGTTACTCTTTCCATATATATCACCCTCTCCTCCCCTCTCCTCATGTCCATAACTCTATTCTCTATGTCTGTTTCTCCACTGTTGCTCTGTAAATAAATTCTTCAGTACCATTTTTCTAGATTCCATAAGTATGCATTAGAATACAGTATTTATCTTTCTCTTTCTGACTAACTTCACTTTTTAAAGAATAATTGTTACAGTTGTATTCAATTGGATTGACTATTAGTTTATTTTCTTGCTTAAAGCTCTGTTAGGTTTGCCAAGCTCCCTGGATTTTCTCTGAGGCATGGCTTTTGACGCTTGTCTTGCTTAATACCCTTTTTGTCCTTGGAGATTCCACCTGTGTAACAATCTTGGAAGATACCTTCAAAGAAATGCTGAGCTTACCCATTGGACCTCTCAAGAAAAGTGAAGCTAGCCTCAAGCAGCAAAATGTAGATGTATTGGATAAGCTTTTCTTTCCTCCTTAAAAACATTTGAAGTTCTAGGGCTCTTCTTCAGTTGCAAAGCATTTTTTCAGAAATCTAATGCCCTAAAACAGGCAATGGGTACACATGGTACTCTAGTGTGCCGAATGGATCATTAACTACCTGGTTTAAATTAGTATATTTATTCAAACTCAATAATTGATACTTTTTCATTTGTATTATTGTCAGTTCAGTTCCTCATTTGTGTCGGACTCTTTGTGACCCCACGGACTGCAGCATGCCAGGCTTCCCTTGTCCATCACCAACTCCTGGAGCTTGCTCGAACTCAAGTCCATCAAGTCAGAGATGACATCCAACCACCTTATTCTCTGTCATCCCCTTCTCCTCCTGCCTTCAATCGTAAGCATCTTTTCTAATGAGTCAGTTCTTTACATCAGGTGGCCAAAATATTGAAGCTTCAGCTTCAGAATCTTGTATTATCATAAATATAGTAACAATGCAGATATTTCAATGCTCTGTGTTTATCAGAAATGTCAAGATCATCAAGCATTTCCAGCTGGTTATTCATCCAGCCTGGCATTTTGCATGATGTACTCTACATAGAAGTTAAATAAGTAGGGTGACAATATACAGCCTTGACACACTCCTTTCCCAATTTTGAACCAATCGGTTGTTCTATGTCCTGTTCTAATTGTTGCTCCTTGTCCTGCAAACAGATTTCTGAGGAGGCGGGTAAGGTGGTCTGGTATTCCCATCTCTTTAAGAATTTTCCACAGTCTATTGTGATCCACACAGTCAAAGTCTTTAGTGTGGTCAATTAAGCAGAAGTAGATGTTTTTCTGGAATTCTCTTGCTTTTTCTATGAGCCAACAGATGTTGGCAATTTGATCTTGGCAATCTGATCTTTGGTTCCTCTGTGTTTTCTACACCTAACTTGTACATTTGGAAATTGTCGGTTCACATATTTGAAGGATTTTGAACATTAAAACTTGCTAGCATGTGAAATGAGTTCAATTGCATGGCAGTTTGAATGTTCTTTGGTATTGCCGTTCTTTGATATTGGAATGAAAACTGACCTTTTCCAGTCCCATGGCCATTGCTGACTTTTCCAAATTTGATACCATATTGAGTACAGCACTTTAATAGCATCATATTTTAGAATTTGAAACATCTCATCTGTAATTCCATCATCTCTAACTTTGTAGTAATGCTTCCTAAGGCCTACTTGACTTCACACTCTAGGATGTCTGGCTGTAGGTGAGTGACCACACCATCATGATTATTTGAATCATTAAGATATTTTTTGTACAGTTCTTTTGTGTATTCTTGCCACCTCTTCTTAATCTCCTCTGTTTCTTTTAGTTCCTCATTGTTCCTGTCCTTTATTGTGCCCATCTTTGCATGAAATATTCCCTTGGTGTCTCTAATTTTCTTGAAGAGATCAACATGATAACCATTCTTATTAAGGTTCAGCCTTCACCTGTTACTTTTTTACAAAGAACTTGTATATATTAAAAATCACGTTCATTTCTTTGTTGTTTTATTTAACTACTTGACATTTTCAAAAAGCAAGGAAAAATAAACTGTATGACTGCATACTTAACTAGCTTATTCTCAAACTCTTGACTTTAAACATAAATATCGATTTTTTTCTCTATAATACACAGTTGTAATTTTCTCGTTTACTCTCTTAAAATTTACTATTCACTTATTTTCTATTTACTATCAGCATTTTATCTAGCACTATTAGTTTAAAATCTAGAATTAAATGCAATGTCTTTTAAAGGTTTTCAGAAAAAATCTCTATTATGATCAGTACTATAACTTATACTTTCTGTGTTATGCCTTTGAATTTTGAATGTTTTGTAACAAAATCAACCCTAGGAAATGGTGATTAATTTTTGTCATATTTTCACCTTAATTTATTTATTTACCATCAACATAATTTCCCATTATTATTTTGAAATACTTATTATGTCAGATATGTAAAATTATGTAGTTCCCATTCTAGCAAAAAGTCAGTCTTTACTTCTATTGCATCTAAAATAGTTCATCATCTCTATTAGAATTTTACATTACATGGATGGCAGAAATGATACAACTAGACAACACCCTATCATAGCAGAAACAAATCAAAATGATTTAGCTTTGAAATTTTATAAAATTAAGAACTGATAGATGTTTTCAAATATCAGACTGAAAAGGGCAATTTACTGAGGAAAAAAAAAAAGACTATCAAAGTCTATGACTACTACTTTAATCACTAAATAAAGAGATATTTGAAAAGATGAGGCCAAAACAGCCAGTTTTTATGCCATTAACTCGCAATTTATTTAATGAAAACTAAAGGTTCCTGTCTCAGTATATTCTTATTATGTTTTAAATATAACATATTATATTTTATAAAATATCTTCTGCTTTGCATCATTGCTTTCACTGCTATTTTCCCAACTGCACTGTTCTTCTTAAAATTAGGAATCATTTTATTTGGTTTTGCGGCCTCCATTGTCATAAAGCAATATGCGACACATGCTAGGGTCAACTGTTTATTGGATTGAATCAGAAAACTTGATTTTTCTGTATTCTAAATGTATGAAAAGGCAATAGGAAGTGAGTAGATCAACATTTATAATGCTTTACATCAGGAGTAGGCTTCCCTGATAGCTCAGTTGGTAAAGAATCCACCTGTAATGCAGGAGATTCCTGGGTTGGGAAGATCCCCTGCAGAAGGGATAGGATACCCACTCCAGTTTTATTGGGCTTCCCTTGTGGCTCAGCTGGTAAAGAATCTACCTGCAATGCAGCAGACCTGGGTTCAATTCCTGGGTTGGGAAGATCCCCTGGAGAAGGGAAAGGCTACCCACTCCAGTATTCTGGTCTGGAGAATTCCTTGAACCGTATAGTCCATGGGGTTGCAAAGAGTCGGACATGACTGAGCAACTTTCACACACATACACACATTTAGGCCTTTGTTTACAGTATATAGTTGCTTGGGGGCTATACCAAAGAGTTGAACAGTTGTGACAGAGCTTCTAAAGCTGACAAACTAAAAAATACTTACCATCTGACCCTTTATAGAAAAAATAATACACCACCCCTGCTTTACACTTTTAAAGGCCTTTATAATTTATAATACAACTTTATCACCTGTGTCTCATTTGAGATTAATAGCATTCCTATGAATTATGACATATTCGTCTTCAATGTGCTGCAAATAAAAAGAAGTATAATCTGTATTTTACAAATGAGAAAACTAAGGCTTATAGATTTTAAGTGGTGCTCTCAGGATTTTAATACAGTTATTCAGACTCTAAGCACAATAATTTCACACTAGAATAGTCTCTTCTTTCATTAAACAATATTAGATAATTCCAACTTTTAAGTTTATAAAAGTCCTGTGAACTATACAATTATATAGAGTACTTTAATCATGAAGAACTATATCCCACTACACAATTTCACCAATACAAGTTAAGAATCTCTAAATTATTTTATGATAGCCTATCTTAAAAAGCTGATTAAATATCAAACTAAAATTCACTAATTTAATATATCAAATATTTTAATTCACAAATTAAAAAAAATTTCATTATAACACTGCACATTTTCTTTTATTTTTGCTTTACTTTCTAATTACTTGTTCCCCATCACTTCATAATTGATTTTTAATCTATTAAAGCTATTTTTAAAAATTATTCACTTTAGTAAAAACGGTAAGTGTGGGGTCACCTTTACATCTCTAAAATAGAAATAACCACTAGGTTATAGGTGGCAAAATATTAAATGCATTATTAAATCACATCTTGAATCTGATTTGGGGGAAAAAATCTTTATTTACTAAGTAACACAGTTTCTGAAAACTCCTTTTTCCAACAATTAGCTGAAAGAATAGAGAAAGTTTTCAACTGCAAAAACTAATGCCACTGTTGTCTGGAGGAGAGTATATAAGTTAGGCTACTCAGGTGAGTGAAAGATGGTCAATAAGTGGTATAAATTGTGGTAGAAAATAAAACATGGCTGAGAAATAGGATTCTAATTTTTGATGATCAGAGGTAAATAACAAATGTTTTCTACTGCAAAAAAGTCAAGTTACTTGGTGAAAGAATGCAAAACTTAGAAGAGAAAACAGAAAGAAGAAAGAGTAAGACCACAACATCCAAGGAATTGTTGAAAGTTTACATTTTCATCACTAGAGGGCCTCAAGCATATTTCAACAGGTAGGTAAAGGACAAGGAAACTTGAAGACAGGTTATGAGTTTAGTCTGAAAAACAGGAAGAAAAAAAGAAGGAAGGAAAAAGCAAAACCACAGAGACAAGTAGAACAGCATCAAACACACCACATACATATGAGAGTCCAAAAGTAGAAGAAATAGAAACAGAAGCAGAAAGAATATTTTTGAGAAAGAATAGGTCCAATAATTTTAAAATATTCAAATAATACAAAGTATGTTCTCTGACCAGATGGAATAAAATTAGGAATCAGTAACATTAGGAAAAAAATGAGATAGCTACAAATTAAATAACACTATAGTAAAGTGTAGTCATTAAGGCAAAATAGAAATCAAAGGTGCATTTAAAAAATACTTGGTAATGTGGCTAAAACAATATTTAAACAACTATAAGGGAATACTGTGAATAATTGTATGTGAACAAATTAGATAACCCAGATTAATTGGACGTAGTATTAGAAAGACAAACTGTGAGAAATCACAATTTTCTATAGAATACAAACCTAGAAATGAAATCTTGGATCACTGAAAATGTTTATCTTCAACTTAAATGGTTATTTATCCGCACTAGATGGGGAAACAGTGGAAACAGTGTCAGACTTTATTTTTTGGGGCTCCAAAATAACTGCTGATGGTGACTGCAGCCATGAAATTAAAAGACACTTACTCCTTGGAAGGAAGGTTATGGCCAACCTAGATAGCATATTTAAAAGCAGAGACACTACTTTGCCAACAAAAGTCCGGCTAGTTAAGGCTATGGTTTTTCCAGTGGTCATGTATGGATGTGACAGTTGACGGTGAAGAAAGCTGAGTGCCACAGAATTGATGCTTTTGAACTGTGGTGTTGGAGACAAGTAGAAATGCATTATTAAATCACATCTTGAATCTGATTTGGGGGATTTTGGGGAGCTTCTAAAGCTGACAAACTAAAAAATACTTACCATCTGACCCTTTATAGAAAAAATAATACACCACCCCTGCTTTACACTTTTAAAGGCCTTTATAATTTATAATACAACTTTATCACCTGTGTCTCATTTGAGATTAATAGCATTGAGAGTCCCTTGGACTGCAAGGAGATCCAATCAAGCTATCCTAAAGGAGATCAATCCTGGGTGTTCCTTGGAAGGACTGATGTTGAAGCTGAAGCTCCAATCCTTTGGCCACCTCATGCGAAGAGTTGACTCATTGGAACAGACCCTAATGCTGGGTAGGATTGGGGGCAGGAGGAGAAGGGGATGACAGAGGATGAGATGGTTGGATGGCATCACTGACTCGATGGACATGGGTTTGGGTAAACTCCGGGAGTTGGTGATGGACAGGGAGGCCTGGTGTGCTGCAATTCATGGGGTCGCAAAGAGTCAGACACGACTGAGCGACTGAACTGAACTGATTCTCTGTAATGTTTGAGTGATCCAAGTGCTATACACCCCAAATATTTCATCTTAACTGTTCAACTTGTGAAAAGTATTATGTGCTTTAGGTCATTTATAGTTCGTCTGTGCGAAACATCTCTTTTAGGATATAATCATTTTATCCTTTTTTTTTTTTTTAAGATTTTGCTATCTGACTCAATCATTTGTACCTTTCTATTTCTAAATGTATGTGCTGCAAATATCATCTCAATATTATTACCTGATGAATATATCTAATTTACAATGAGAGACTTTCATGAATTTTTTTAATATTAATAAGGCCAACTATGTGTCTTTCCCTCTGTGATTGATTTACTATTTTAAAATTATTTATCTTCACTGAACATATGAAGATATAATCTTGTGTTTTATTTTAATATTTTTAATGTCTTGCCTTTCAGTTATAGTCCACATGTAGTTGAGTTTTATGTAGGAAAGAGAAAGGCATTCACTTACACTATACCCACCTGACTCCCATAGGAATAGCCCGTTACATAACAGTTGAAAAGTTTGTTCTTTCTCTTCTTTTTAGCTATGCTCAGTTTAGTTCAGTAACTCAGTCATGTCCGACTCTTTGCAACCCCATGAACCGCAGCACGCCAGGCCTCCCTGTCCATCACCAACGCCAGGAGTCCACCCAAACCCATGTCCGTCGAATCAATGATGCCATCCAACCGTCTCATTGTCTGTCGTCCCCTTTTCCTCCTGCCCTCAATCTTTCCCAGCATCAGGGTCTTTTCAAATGAGTCAGCTCTTCCCATCAGGTGGCCAAAGTATTGGAGTTTCAGCTTCAACATCAGTCCTTCTAATGAACACCCAGGACTGACCTCCTTTAGGATGGACTGGTTGGATCTCCTTGCAGCCCAAGGGACTCTCAAGAGTCTTCTCCAACACCATAGTTCAAAAGCATCAATTCTTCAGCGCTCAGCTTTCTTTATAGTCCAACTCTCACATTCATACATGACCAGTGGAAAAACAGTAGCATTGACTAGATGGACCTTTGTTGGCAAAGTAATGTCTCTGCTTTTTAATATGCTGTCTAGGTTGGTCATAACTTTCCTTCCAAGGAGTAAGTGGCTTTTAATTTCATGGCTGCAATCACCATCTGCAGTGATTTTGGAGCCCAGAAAAATAAACTCAGCCACTGCTTCCACTGTTTGCCCCCATCTATCTGCCATGAAGTAATGGGACTGGATGCCATGATCTTGGTGTTCTGAATGTTGAGCTTTAAGCCTACTTTTTCACTCTCCTTTCACTTTCATCAAGAGGCTCTTTAGTTCTTCTTTGCCTTCTGCCATAAGGTGGTGTCATCTGCATATCTGAGGTTATTGATATTTCTCCTGGCAATCTTTATTCCAGCTTGTGCTTCCTCCAGCCCAGCATTTCTCATGATGTACTCTGCATATAAGCTTAATAAGCAGGGTGACAATATACAGCCTTGACGTACTCCTTTTCCTATTTGGAACCAGTCTGTTGTTCCATGTCCAGTTCTAACTGTTGCTTCCTGACCTGCATACAGGTTTCTCAAGGTGCAGGTCAGGTGGTCTGGTATGCCTATCTCTTTCAGAATTTTCCACAGTTTATTGTGGTCCACACAGCCAAAGGCTTTGGCATAGTCAATAAAGCAGAAATAGATGTTTTTTTCTGAAACTCGCTTGCTTTTTCGATGATCCACCAGATGTTGGCAATTTGATCTCTGGTTCCTCTGCCTTTTCTAAAACCAGATTGAACATCTGGAAGTTCACGGTTCATGTATTGCTGAAGCCTGGCTTGAAGAATTTTAAGCATTACTTTACCTGCGTGTGAAATGAGTGCATGCTAACTTTGTTATAAAGCAAGTGCCCATACATGCATACATATGTTTCTAGGCTCTCTCATCTAAGCATTTGTATATTTGTCTACCCTTGTGCCAATAATATACTCGTAATTGCTAAGTTTTGTAATGAATGTCCTCACCAAGGTGGTGACATAATTTGCTTCTGACTTTGCACCTGCTCACAAGCAGAACAACTGAAAACTACCAAGAACAAGGCACCACTGAGCGAATTCTAGAACATTGTGTTGAGGCTAAATCACTCCCACTCACCAAAGAGATTAAGATACTGCTTTTTTTTAAATTAATTTATTTACTTTAATTGGATGATAATTACTCTACAATATTGTAATTCTTTTTGCCATACATCAACATGAATTGGCCCTGGGTATACATGTGCCCGCTCCCCATCCTGATTTAAAAACAAAAACAAAAACAAAAAAGGCAGGCTGCTTTAGCAGGGAGGAGAAGAGGGCTACACTTGGACACACTGTCTCTCTTCCAGGTCAGTTTAGCAACATATAAAGAGGTTTCCCCTGAACCTCTGGTTCCTCCACTGGGAAAAGAGGGCCAATGGGAACAACTAGATGCCCGTAGCATTATGGGTTGCTTTGCAAGGGTCTCTACTCTGATCTTGTATCACAAGGAGAACCTGCAGGACTCAAACTTTGAGAATCTGCCTGTGATGAAGAAGGGGGAGGGTCTTGCAATAACCAGCATATGGATCTTCGTTGACTGAATTCATACCTGCAGTGGCCAAAGAGTAATCCTAACCAATGGCTTTGCTCATCTGCAGAACCAAAGCAGGGCCACACTCTCTCTGAGCATAGAACTTGGCTGGGTACAGATCTGCCTGATTTGGATCCTCAGTCAAGGGGTTCTGCCAACCTTAGAGCCTGTTTGCCCACACCCAGGCAATGAATTCAATTGCAACCCCACCCACTGTAAAGAAGACTTTCCAGCCCCATCTACCCAGAAGAATTGTAAATAACTCCTGGAAGCTGTACCACCCAGCAGCATGAGAGGTGAGTGGGCAGACTTGACAGCTGACAAAGCAAAGAATGAGGAACTTGGAATGAGGGTCAACATGAGTTAGACAACAAAGGGCTTTACCAAATTTAGGACTGATCCTCTCACTAGTCCTATTCAAGAAGTCTAATTTATAGCTTTGTCCATTGCTGAATATAGCCTTCAGTCTTCCTGAAGGGAAACTAACTAAAACACACAGGAAGCTGCACAGTCCATTCAACATGCCTGTGTACAGTAGCACTTGAACAAGGGCACAGCCTTTGGCTTCTGCATTTGCAGAGCAAAACTGGTGGTCCAACCTAATCAGGAAATTCAGTGTACTTTATGGTCTGATTTTTTATAGGCCCCTGGGTCCCATCCTGCTGCCCTGCCAGGGAAGGGAAGCTAATTCAAAGCCCCATCAATTACTGAATATAATACCTGATCCATGCCTTCTAGTAGTCCTGACCAGATAATCCAGGCAATCTGTGGATCCTAACCTACAGCCTCACTTGACTGGGTAACCAAGCTAGCAGTCCTCTCCAATTCTTTTTAGCCCATGGCATGCTCCCTCATCTCCATCCTCTGAGTTCAAATAATTGCTTTGCCCCAAAGTATACCATAATAGCAGGCCACACCTGCCCAAGGGCATTACAAGCAGACATACCCAGAAACCACAGACTGACCAGAGGGGTGAAGATCTGTCTCTGCCAAAGCAATATATACAGTCTGGAAGAGAGGCATGATTACTCCAACGCACAGAAATCAATTTAAAGTTCAAGGATCACAAAATATCAGATAGATATGATACCACCAAAGGAAACTAATAAAGCTCCAGACTGCAAGGAGATCCAACCAGTCCATCCTAAAGGAGATCAGCCCTGGGTGTTCATTAGATGGACTGTTGTTGAAGCTGAAACTCCAATACTTTGGCCATCTCATGCAAAGAGTTGACTCATTGGAAAAGACCCTGATGCTGGGAAGGATTGGGGGCAGGAGGAGAAAGGGATGACAGAGGATGAGATGGCTGGATGGCATCACCGACTCAATGGACATGCGTTTGGGTAAATTCCGGGAGTTGGTGATGGACAGGGAGGCCTGGAGTGCTGCGATTCATGGGGTCGCAAAGAGTTGGACACAACTGAGTGACTGAACTGAACTGAACTGAACGGATTTCACTCTATAGAAGTGGAGAGCTATGCTGAAGAATTCAAAACAATCATTTTAAGAAACTTTAGTGGACTACAAGAAAACACAGACAGACAATTAAAGAAAAATAGGAAATCAATACATGAACAAAATGAGAAGTTCATTAGGAAATGTCAACCATAAAAAAGAAAACAATAAATCTTAGAGTTAGAAAGTATAATAACTGCATTGAAAATAGAGAATTTAAAAGTAGATTCAAGCATGCAGAAGAAAGAATCACTTACCTGGAGGATAGCACATTGGAAATGACCCAGAGGAGCAAAAAGAGTGAAAAAGAGTGAAGAAAGTCCAAAGACAAATCATGTGTGTGCTCAGTCTCTCAGTCATATTCAACTCTCTCTGGCCCCGTGGACTGTAGCTAGCCAGGCTCCTCTATCCATGGAAATTTCCAGGCAAGAATACTGAAGTGGGTTGCCATTTCTTACTTCAGGAAATCTTCCCAAATAAGATATCAAACTAGCGTTTCTTGTGTCCCTTGCATTGTCAGGCAGATTCTTTACCACTAGCACCACCTGAAATGTGCAAAGATATTATGGAACATGGTAAAAATGAATAATATTTGCATTATGGGAATTCCAGAAGGAGAAGAAAAAGGGACATTAAGTATATCTAAAGCAGTAGTGACTGGAAACTTCTTGAATCTAGGGGGAGAAATGGGCATACAGATCCATCAGGCCCAAAGGATCTCAAATATGTTGAATCTGAATAGGACTGCACCAAGACACATTATGGGTTTCCTGGGTAGCATTAGTTGTAAAGAACCCACCTGCCAATGCAAGAGACATAAGAGATGAAGTTTCAATGTCTGGATTGAGAAGATCGCCGGGAGTAGGAAATGGCAAACCATTCTAATATCCTTGCCTATAAAATCCCATAGACAGATGCAGAAGCTCTATGCAGTCACCAAAAACAAGACTGGGAGATGACTGTGGCTCAGATCATGAGCTCCTTATTGCAAAATCCAGACTTAAATTAAAGAATGTAGGGAAAACCACTAGCCATTGACGTACAACCTAAATGAAATCACTTATGATTATACAGTGGAAGTAACAAATAGATTCAAGGGTTTGGATCTGATAGAGTGCCTGAAGAACTATGGATGAGACCTTGTAACACTGTACAAAAAATGGTGACCAAAATCATCTCCAAGAAAAAGAAATGCAACAGGGAAAAATGGTTGTCTGCAAAGGCCTTACAGATAGTTGAGAAAAGAAGAGAAGTGAAATGCAAAGGAGAAAAGGAAAGATATACCCATCTGAAAGCAGAGTTACAAAAAATAGCAAGGAGAGATAAGAAAGTCTTCTTAGGTGAACAATGCAAAGAAATAGAAACAACAGAATGGGAAATACTGGAGACCTCTTCAAGAAAACTGGAGATACCAATGGAAAATTTCATGCAAAGATGAGCACAATAAAGGACAGAAAAGATATGGACCTAACAGAAGCAAAAGATACTAAGAAGACCTGGTAAGACTACACAGAAAAACAGTACCAAAAGGTCTTAAGGACCCGGATATCCACGATGGTGTGATCACACACCTAGAGCTGGACATCCTGGAGTGTGAAGTCAAGTGGGCTTTAGAAAGCATCAGTACGAACAAAGCTAGTGGAGGTGATGGAATTCCAGCTGAGCTATTTCAAATCTTGAAAGATGATCTGTGAAAGTGCTGCACTCAATATGCCAGCAAATTTTGAAAAGTCAACAATGGCCACAGGATAGGAAAAGTTCAATTTTCATTCCAATCCTAAAAAAGGTAACACCAAAGAATATTCAAACTACCAAACAATATTTCACATTTTACATGCTACCTAGGTAATGTTGAAAATCATTCAAACTAAGCTTCAGCAGTACATGAACTGAGAAGTTCCAGATGTACAAGCTGGATTGAGAAAAGGCAGAGGAACCAGAGATCAAATTGCCAACATCTGTTAGATCATAGAAAAAGCAAGAGTATTCCAAAAAAGCATCTACTGCTTAATTGACTACACTAAAGCCTTTGACTGTGTGGATCACAACATTTTGTGGAAAATTCTTAAAGAGATGTGAATACCAGACCACCTTAGCTCCTCTCCTTAGAAACCTGTATGCAGGTCAAGAAGCAAGAGTTAGAACCAGACATGGAACAATGGGCTGGTTCAAAATTGGGAAAGGAGTACATCAAGGCTGTATATTGTCACCCTGCCTGTTAAACTTAAATGCAGAGTACATCATGCAAAATGTTGGGTTGGATGAAGCACAAGCTGGAATCAAGTTTGCTGGGAGAAATATCATCAACCTCAGATATTCAGATGACACCACCATAATGGCAGAAAGCAAAGAGGAATTAAAGAGCTTCTTGATGATGGTGAAAGAAAAGAGTGAAAAAGCTGGCTTAAAACTCAATATTCAAAAAAACGAAGATCATGACATCTGGTCCCATCACTTCATGGCCAATAGGTGGGAAAACAATGGAAACAGTGACAGACTTTATTTTCTGTGACTCCTACATCACTGTGGATGGTGACTGCAGACATGAAATTAAAAGATGCTTGCTCCTTGGAAGAAAAAGTCACCTAGGCAACATATTAAAAAGCAGAGTCAGTACTTTGCTGACAAAAGTCTACATAGTCAAAGCTGTGTTCTTTCTAGTGTCATGTATGGATGTGAGAGTTGGACCATAAAGAAGTCTGAGTGCTGAAGAATTGATGCTTTCAAATTGTGGTGCTGGAGAAGACTCTTGAGAGTCCCTTGGACAGCAAGGAAATCGTACCATCATCCTAAAGGAAATCAACCCTGAATTCATTGGAAGGACTCTTGCTGAGACTGAAGATCTAATACTTTGACCACATGATGCAAAAAGCCAACTTATGGAACTGTCCTGATGTTGGGAAAGACTGAGAGCAGGCAGAGAAGAGGGGGACAGAGGATTAGATGGTTGGATGGCATCACTGACTCAATGGACATGAATTTGAGCAGACCCGGGGAGATAGTAAGGGATAGAGAGTCCTTGCCTGTTACAGTCCATGGGGTTGCAATGATTTGAACACAACTGAGCGACTAAACAGCAACAACAAGACACATCAGAATTAAGCTGCCGAAAGTCAAAGACAAAGAATTAGCTTTAAGAACAGTAAGATGAAATAGATAAATTGCATACAGGGGGACTCCCTTAAGATTCTGGGTAGATATTTCAATAGAAACCTTTCAGGAGAGTAGACTTATTGTAAAATTTTGAAGGAAAACAACAGTCAACTAAAAATATACTCAACAAAGCTGAGGATGTTTATTGCCACCTGCCTTACAAGAAATGCTAATGGGAGTTCTTTGAATGGAAGTAAAAGGAGCACTAACTAACTATTGAAAAACATATAAATATACTGTAAATCTCACTGATAATGGTAACAAATTATCAAAATTTACAAATTTACAAAATTTACAAAAATTTAGCTATACTAAGAAAAAAGAGTCAAATTCAGAAATAAAAGAAGAGACATTTCAACTGTTATCATGGAAATACATAGGATCATAAGAGAATACTATATATATTTTTATGCCAACATCTTGGATAACCCAGAAGTGAATATATTCCTAGAAACATGCTACTATGAAGACTGAATCAGTAAGAAATAGAAAATGTGTACAAACCTATGATAAGTAAGGAGATATGATTAGTAATCAAAAACTCCCAACACAGAAAAAACCCAGGACTAAATGGCTTCACTGGTGAATTCTGTGAAACATTTACAAAGAATCAATGCTACGTTTCTCAAACTCTTCCAAAATTTGAAGAGAAGTGATCACTCCCAAGCTCATTGAGAAGCCCATTACCCTGATACCAAAGTCAGAAAATGACACTACTGGAAAAGAAAACTATAGACCATTCTATCTGATAAATATAGATGCAAAAACTCTCAACAAAATATTAGCAAATGAAATTGAGCAATACCTTAAAAGGATTATAACCATGACTAAGAGAGATTTATACCTGGGATGCAAATCAATAAATGCGATACTCCACATTAATAGAATGAAAGGTTTTTTTAAAAAAACATGCAATTATCTCACAGAGACATAAAAAGCATTTGACAAAATACAACATACTTTCATGATTAAAAACCTTCAACAAATTGGGTATATAAGGAACACACCTCAACATAATAAACACTATATATGATAATCCATGGCTAGCATCATGCTCAATAGTGAAGAGTAAAACTTCATTTCTAATATCAAGAACAAGACAAGAATGACCACTCATCACTCTTATTTAACATAATACTAAAATCCCAGGTAGAGCAATTAATTAGTCAAAATAAGAAAAAAAACATACAAATCAAAATAAAGCAGTAAAATTACTATTATTTGCAGATTATATTATCTTATATATAGAAAATCCTGAAAACTCAACCAAAACACTATCGGAACTAACCGATTAATTCAGTCAAGTTGCAGCATATATAATCAGCATGTAGAAATTGGTAGCATTTCTATACATCTATGAAAAAATTTTACAAATAATAATATTTGGCTAAAAGAGCTTCATATCTTACAGTTTTACTACATTTTTCATTTTTATATGCATTCTATATAAATTATATATTTCAAAAATCATGTTCATATATTTTGAAACAGTACATGGGTTATCTGTATAGAACATCCAGATTTATCTGAATATATTTATTCTTAACCCTTTTAAATACATCTTATTATACTCCATCAATATTCTTCCTAAATAACTCTTGGTATATACAATTTAAAAAAGATAGTTAATTAAATGCCAAAGGTTAGCTACATATTAAGTAGTAATTTGAATCAACTTGTTCTTGGGTCATTAAATATATTCTGAATCAATATGTACTGAAAAGCTATTAAGTTTATACTTGATTAATATGCAGTATGTAAAATATATATTAGTGAATGTAATTACTTATTTTTCTACTCATACTAAATTTTCAGTCTTGTTTTAGCCTACTGTTTATTTCTAAATTTCCCAGGATGTTTTTTTGGTCTGTTTATTTTTAAATTTTTACTAGGTTTTATTATATAGTCACTTTATGGTAAAGCTGTAGTTGTCTATGAAAATTTACTATCTTATTTGTTTAATACACTCATTTAACAGCAGTTTATATTCTTGCATTTCAACTGAAGTTAAACAAATAAGCTAAGCTAAGTCACTTCAGTCATGTCCGACTCTGTGCGACCCCATAGACGGCAGCCCACCAGGCTCCGCCATCCCTGGGATTCTCCAGGCAAGAATACTGGAGTGGGTTGCCATTGCCTTCTCCAGTGCATGAATGGGAAAAGTGAAAGTGAAGTCACTCAGTCGTGTCCGACTCTTAGCAACCCCATGGACTGCAGCCTACCAGGCTCCTCCGTCCATGGGATTTTCCAGGCAAGAGTACTGGAGTGAGGTGCCATTGCCTTCTCCCTAAACAAATAAGGAGATACATATATAAGGAAGGAGTCTATTAAGTTATCTGAACCAAAGAGATGTTATTCTATGTGCACAGAATTCCATGGTGAATGTTTGGTTTACAGCATAGAAATTTTTAATATAATAATACATTTGATTTTTGAACAGCACAGGTCTGAGTTGTGCAGGTCCAGTTTTATGTGAATTTTTTTCAATAAATACATACTACAGTACTACATAATCTGTAAATTTACATGTGGACTTTCAACAGCTCAGGGTCAGTGCCCCTAACCCCCAAGTTGTTCAAGTCAACCGTATAATAACACAAAAGTCTAAATTGAAAAACAACAAAATAATAACATAGCAAAGTTTGTCTTTATAAATTTAAACTTAAGAAAAGAAATATAAAGATACACACTTGTATATGAATGTGTTTATGTATATTTGTGTTGATCTCAGTATTGTAGTTAGATATGAGGAAACTGAATCTTTTGTTGAATGATCCTTATTTTACAGTTAATAAAAGGTACCCTTATGTTATGAAAATTATCAATTCTTAGAGAGTATACAGCGGAGAAGGCAATGGCACCCCATTCCAGTACTCTTGTCTGGAATATCCCATGGAAGGAGGAGCCTGGTAGGCTACAGTCCATGGGGTCGCTAAGAGTCGGACACGACTGAGTGACTTCACTTTCACTTTTCCCATTCATGCACTGGAGAAGGCAATGGCAACCCACTCCAGTGTTCTTGCCTGGAGAATCCCAGGGATGGCGGAGCCTGGTGGGCTGCCGTCTATGGGGTCGCACAGAGTCAGACACGACTGAAGTGACTTAGCAGCAGCAGCACCAGAGAGTATACAGTATTTCTTTGAATAGCAAGGTAATTGAAGAAAAGGTTTGTCATCTGTGTAAAAATATCTTGTATTAAAATTACATTTTGTTGAGTCATTTTCCCCTGATATTTAAATGAAAAAAAGCTAGTTCTCTTACAGTAAATTTCTTTAGGGAAAATCTAGTTTGATCTCATAACTGGTTAACTACAAACTTCTCTGATCTACTGTAGAGAGAAATAGCTTCCTTGAAGCTTTATTATGAAGATTAAAGAGATAAGATATTTAGAGAATCTAATGAAATTTTTTTTCTGTCTACAGATCGTAATTCCTCAGGAAATTTTAAAATGTGTATTGAACTATACTCAATTTACAATACTGTGCTGTTCTCCAGGTGTAAAGAAAACTTATTCATATAGACAGATTATAGACACATACATACATATGTACATACATACATGCATAAATATAATATACATTCTATTTTAGATATGTTTCCATTATAACTTTTTACAAGATATTTAGTATAATTCCCTGTGCTATGTAGTTGGTAGGTCTCTTCCTCTTTCCTCTTTGCATCAGGGAGACATAGACTGCAAACAACAGAATGAGAAAGTCATTTCTTGTCAAATACTAAAGGAGCAACATCAACATTTTAGTGCTATTTTGAATGAAAATTTTAGTATATCTCAACAATAGAGAGATATATTTATGTTCCCTTATAATGGTATTCCCCTTTATTTCATTTTACTTTGTTTATAGCAAAGATACAAGCAAATGCTATGACAGTTTATGGAAAAAAACAAAACAAAACAGTTCTTCAATCCATCCATTGACAAAATTGACAGCATTTACTTTCAGATTTATAGACATAATTAAGTTCAAATTTTTTTCAGTAAGGATAATACTAAGGCTAAAAACAAATTAAAAGCACATTTACATGATTATAAGTTTGTGAACAGTTTTTACAACACATCAAAGCAATCTGTCAAGGCGCTCCTTTTTTTCAGATATAGAGATGCTACTACCTCTAAACTATTCTTATCTAACATTATCAGTTGGTCAAGTCATGTTATAAATGATTGCTTCACAAAGGAAACATAAGTTCTCAATAGAATTTCTTGTCTCCATACCAACTCAGGGCTTTCAAAAGCTTTATTTTTTTGTTGTTCTAAGGAGGTTCATATAACTCTTTGTACCTTCATTATTGTGCATGCTCAGTTGCTCAGTTATGTGCAATTCTTTGTGACTCCGTGGACTGTGGCCTGCCAGGTTTCTCTGTCCATGGAATTTTCCAGGCAAGAATACTGGAGTGGGTTGCCATTTCCTCCTCCAGGAGATCTTACAGACCCAGGAATGGAACCCACGTCTCTTGCATCTCCTGCACTGGCAGGTAGGTTCTTTACCAGTAGTGCAACCTGGGAAACCCACCTTCATTATTAGTACAATTTTTTTTTCCATTAATATGTTTATTATACTTTTATTATTATTATAGTATCAAGAAAATGCAAATTAACCACAATATAACTATATACTTATATGAAATCTATTAAAAAAAAAAACTGACATTACCAAGATTTTAGTGAGGAAGTAGAGAAATTAGAATCCTCAAATACTGCTTGTAGAAAGGTAAAATCGTAAACAGTTGGCCCTTTGGAACCATGGGTTCCATATTTGAGAATCTGGAGTACTACTTTATTTTATATAAAGGATTTGAGTATCCAGAGTTTTCGGTATCTACAGATTCCTGGAACAAATACCCTCTGTGGGCACCAACCACCAGTTGTAGCCACTTTGGAACAGTTTGGTAGTTTCTTAAAAAGTAAAACCCAAACATCATTTTGCTAATAGGTATTTCCAAGTGGAATTAAAAATTCAAGTTGTTGTTGTACAGTCACCCAATCATGTCCGACTCTTTGTGACCCCATGGACCGCAGCGTATGCTGAAATTCATGTGCACAAGAAAAAAATCTCCTTAAAATATCTTAATGACTTTATTCTTTATTCACAATAACTGGAATGAATCAAAAACTCCTTCCACCAATAAATAGATAAACAAATTGTATTAAATATATTAAATGGAATACTAATACAATTCAATACAAAACAATGAAAAAGAGCAGATTACTATTATCATACCATATGTGCTATATGGTACATATATTAAAGCGTGAGTTTCTTATTAGCAAAAGCAAATGAAATGTCACCAGAATAGAAAGAGCTATACTTATTTGTATATTTTTTCTACCCATTGTCTCTACTGTGTCCACTGCGTTTGTTTGTTGCTAAATTATATAGAAAAATAAAACTAAAAACAAATGTATTTCTGAAAAGCCCCTGTGAAAAAAGGGGATTATATGTGAAAGCTCTCTTCTCTAAGTTTTTATGAATCAGACTTCCTTTTCCAAATATAATCTAAGGGGCTGACATTTAATTTTGGATTATTTTAAGATATTTGACCCAATATATTTTCCAATTAATAGTTCAGTTAAAATAATGCAAACATTTTAGAAAAATAGCTTGTAAATTAGATGAAATCAGGTCATTTTGTAATTGAAGTAATGTTCATTGATCTCATTTTTGAAAGAATACTTTTTAGATTTATTATTGAGAAATATTCAATCACTGACTAAGGAAAAGTACCATTATTCAATTCTATTCTGTAATTTTATCTAAAATATATATTTATATTTATCATTGAGATATCATTTTACAAGTTTTATATTTGAAAATCTGTATGCTCCTGTTAGAGAATTAGCAATAATTAGAATATACACAAGCTTTTCATAAAAATCAAAAAGAATTGGAAATATCATATTTTGTATTGAATGATTTAATTATTATCTACTTTAAAACACTATTTTCTCCCATGTGCAGGGATAGTCATAAATGTGCCTAATGATAGAAAATCAGCAAATCAGGTAGATAAATTACCAGGAGTTAGTATTCTCATTAAAAAAGAAGAAAAGAACTTCATATTTTATACAGGACTCAGTTTAACTGGTGAAATACAAACAACTTGAAAACAAAGCCTCTGAATTCATATGTGTGTGGGCTTTTCAGGTGGTACTAGTGGTAAAGAACCCATCTGCCAACGAAAGAGACAGAAGAGATGAGGGTTTGATCCTCATCAAAGGGTTGGGTTGTGAAGATCCCCTGGGGGAGGGCATGACAACACACTCCATTATACTTGCCTGGAGAATCCCATGGACAGAGGAGCCTGGTGGGCTACAGTCCATGAGGATTGCAAAGAGTTTGACACAACAGCGACTAGCGCACGTGCGCGTGCACACACACACACATATACACACATGCATATGTGTGTATTTTATTTTGAATTTTATGAGGGATAATTCATAGTTCTTTCTTACAGGAAAGTAAAAAGTTATTTTGTTGTTTAAAAGCTCAGCCTTGTTGGAAAGCTTATCTCCTTCATATGAACTCTGGAAATTCTTAGAAAGTTTACCTAAAGCTCACTTTCCTCAAGTGTAATTGGAGATTACAATAATAACCAAATTATAGGGTTGTTGTGAGGATTAAATAAAACATTTGTTTAGGAGGAAGGATAGTTGTAAGAAACTACTTAGTAAATATTAGCTTTCATTATTATTATAACTGTAATGTAGATTTTTAAAACTCAGAGTATTCCTATATTTTATTATATGTGAATGTAAAATTATGTATCAATTACATATGAATGTAACAATCAGATAAGTTACATTGATAGAAAAATCAATAAAAATCATTAGCAGAGTTTCAAAGTTTTGGACAACAGCCATATGCTCATCCTGATTCATAGTATTTATTGTAATTTTATTTTTTCAATATATTTTGAGCTGGAGCATAATTGCTTTACACTGTTTTGTTAACTTCTACTGTACAATGTGAATTAGCCATAAGTATACATATATACCCTCCTTTTGAGCCTCCCTCCCACCCCCAATCCCAGCTCTGTAGGTTGTCACAGAGCACTGAGCTGAGCTCCCTATGCTATACAGCAGCTTTCCACTAGCCGTCTGTTTACACACGGTAATGTATATATGTCAATGCTACTCTCAATTCTCCCCACCTTCTCCTTCCCCCCCAGCTATACTGCAATTTTAGATCTTACTTTAAAATGCATTATCAACTGGTAGACGAATAACAATGACATGAAGGCAGTGGTGTAGAGCATTCATTAAATTCGTACCAATTTGCAGCATTTTGTGTAGAAGCAGAATTCATAAGAAGTGTTTAAACCCAATATATTTTCATGTTGACTTCCATTACACAATCACAAATGTCAAATATATTCCTACAGGTAAAAGTGTATTGACTCCAAAAATCAAACTCTTACATTTAACACCATTGCAAAACTTCTGAAATCACATATTTAACCCGGATAAGCTTCTAGGTAACTTCTTTGCAGCAATTTCATGAAAACTGACAGTGAGGAAAGATTGCAGCTGCTGAATTATTTCATTAAACCACACTAAGAACACATTGCCTGAAGTTTCCTTTATTTCCTTAGCAAAGTTTCAAGAACAAAGCCTATTGCATTAAAAAAAGAAAGGGGGAGGGTAGAAAACAGGGAAAAGAAAAGGAAAAACCCATGCTAGAAAGATAAACCAGCAAAGCATGAAAGAACATTTTGAATCTTTTAAAAAGGCCTCTTGTTGTAGTATAAGGAGAAATATGACAAAACCACATAACTTCCAGAAGATGTTTTGTGTATTTGCACTGAGTTGATGTCATGTCTTATTAAATGAATTCACTCTGGAGAAAGATACATAATTAATATTTTTTCAAGAGAAATTTTATATCTAAACATTTAATTCTTGTGTCTGGGAAAAGTTTAAGTACATGACTAAATATTTTATGAAAATCTTTAGCAGAACAATTTGAATCATTATTACTATGAGGTCTAATTTTAATAGCATCTTACTAAATAATGCTTTACTAAAATATTAATAACATCTTACCAAACATCATATTTAGTAAGATAGTATCTTCGTGAAATTCACTCAGAGCGTTCTGCATGACAAAAGTTGATTCTCCTGGGGAAAACACATCACCAGAGCATTATCTCACATGAGGGAAGGCCTTTTCTGTAACTAAAGTTCCATCTTGCTTTCCTGCTTCACCTATGAGTGGGAGAGACTAAAACCACTTCTGAATCTTAGCAACACAGGCACACTGAAAGATGGGCATTTATATAGACTACAGAATGTTTCCTGCCCAACGTATCTTCCCATCACACAAAAGGGCTTTGTCTTAATAACAGTGGATTACAGCTGAAAAACTCTGAAGATGCAAACTCTGAAAAGGAATACAAAGGGAAGTTTAAAGTCAAGAAGACAGAAAAAAAACTAACAAAACAAGGACAATAGAGATAGACAATCTAAATTCTCTGGCATTCATAACATGCATAAACTCAGTTTAGCTCCCACCTATATTAACATAATTCCTGACACTAAAGTCCTATTCACCTCAGTTCTGATTACCTGACACTTTATGTCTGACTTTCAACAACAGAAAAAACAAACTATAAAGCATGCAAAAAAGCAAGAAAATTAAGAGATGAAGCAAGCATGAGAACCAGACTCAGATATGACACAGATTTTGAGATTACCAAACAGGAAATTATGATTAGTATGTTAAGGAATCCAGTAGAAAAAAGTAGCCAGCATGCAAAGAATACATGAGTAATGAGGGCAGAGAGAAGGAATCACTTAGAAAAATATCAAATATTAGATACTTAAAAATTGTTGCAAAAAGAGTGAATAATTACCTTTGATAGGTTTGTTGATAAACTGGAGCCAGCTGAGAAAAGAATCAGTGAGTTGAAGATATTTCAACAGAAGCCTTACAAATTGAAATGTGATGATTAAAAGGTATAATACAAAGCTACTTAGAAAACCACAAGAAGAAAAAAGAGGAAGTTGGACATATGAAATATTAAGTAATAATGGCCAAGAAATTTCCAAAATCATTGTCACCAAGTTACAGATTCAAGGATCTCAGAGAAACCAAGCAGTAAAAGACAAACAAAACTAACCAACCAACCAACAGACCAAAGACTCCCCCAACTGACTTCTTGAATTAGTATAGAACATTATGAACTCTTCAGAGCTGCTGGTGGTTGGATACACAGATCAGTATATGTATAGCATAGTCAAATGGAGGAAAAGTATTATGGCTTCATAAATTAAACAAATCTTATTCATCTCTGTGTTTAGAACTATAGGATTGAATGAAAATATTACCAAAATTTGCAATAAGTACTAATGGAAATATATTCTGATTTTTTGAGCCAAAGAACATGCAATTTTATTAATTTGCATATTTAAAGGGCCTTAATAAATACTTTTAATATAAATCTGAATCTCTGAGTTTTCAAACATAAAATTTGCATTCAAAGCAATACATAAGAAGAAGCAATAACTTCCTGAACTGAAGTGACTGGTATATTAACGAGCCTAAGAAAATGATTTAATCAAAACATTTATTTCCTTCTTTAACTAAGAATGTACTCCAAAATTAAAAACTTAAAAAAACAATCCATGACTTCTCTATTTAAACTGAAGTATTAGGCGGAATGATGAACACATTAAATTCAGAACTGCAGCGATAAATTCAGTCTCTAAACACACAAGCTCACCTGTGTGTGTGTGTGTGTGTGTGTGTGTGTGTGTGATCTGTTCAGTCTCAGTTGGGGCATATTGCAGTCTGGCTGCTTGCTCTGGATGAGGCTAGTCCTTTGTATTTCTTTTCCCCACCTAGAAATTCTCCTCTCCTTAGTTGCTGACTGAAGTTGAATTTTTTGAGATGGCCCCTGGGCAAATGATGATTAGAAGAAGAACACAGAGTAGTTTATCTACTCAACAAGATAAAATTTATGCTATATTAGAGCATATTATTGAAGGGCCATGTATGGAAAGCTATTTGGTTATATATGATTAACTCAGCTTTTATGAATTATATTTTAGTGAGATACTATCAAAATATATTGACTAACATGGTAAAAAGAAATAAGTCAATATATTGTTTATTAATAGACTTAATCATAATGTTTTTCATAATATTATATTTAGAAGGACATAAATGTTTTTCTTGTCCTTAGAATCAGATATAGTAGGCTTTTGTCTTAAAAGTTGAATTTCTTATAGACATATATTTAAGCTGTTTGTTAGAAACATTTTTGGCAGGTGATAAAAATCTTAAAGATACATTTTTTTTTCCAAATAATGTTCTAAAGTTGGAGATATGCCTTATAGTCTCTACACCATGTTTCACATTGCTTTGTCTTTTTTGTTTTTTTTCTGCTAGGCATATATGATGTAGGCTATCTTGCTATTGATAGATGGATATATTTTTGATGGAAGAAACACAGGTATATACGATATAAGTTCGGAACTAGGAAAAGAAAGATATGTTACTCCCCTATCTCCTCTGTTCCAAGGGGCAGAATGCCTCCATATACAATTAGTTAAACGCATTTAACGGCCTTATTTTAGGTGACTGAGAATTTTGATTCCTTACAATTTCAAATGTGAATTCCGAGTGTCTGTTATGAAATAGCTAAGTGAAATATATCCTTTTAAATAATTCATTGGATTATGATTTGCTTGAACAAACTTAAGAGTTATTACATATGACCTTGAGTGAAAGTTTTATTGGTTGCAAATTAGTCCAAATAAAGGTGTGTGTGTGCTCAGTTATGTCTGACTGTGATTCCATAGACCGCAGCCCACCAAGCTTCTCCATCTGTGAGATTTTCCAGGCTGCCATTTCCTTCTCCACCATATAGGGGTAGAATAGAGACAAAAAGGGGTTCCTTGGTGGCTCAGATGATAAAGAATCTGCCTACAATGCAGGACACCTGGACTCAATCCCTGGTTTGGAAAGATCACCTGGAGAAAGAAATGGCAACTCACTGTAGTATTCTTGCCTGAAGGATCTAATGGACAAAGGAGCCTGGTGGGCTACAGTCCATGGGGTCCCAAAGAGTTGGACACGACTGAGCAACTAAACACATACACACACACAGAGACAAGCACAAGCACCTCATTAAAGAACCTAAAGAAATATCTCCTCTATAGCAGCTCACTTGAATAGTATACCTTTCATAGGACAATAGAGGAAATTAAATAGAAAGTTATCCAGAGGCTGTTCTAAACATTTTAAAATATTCAACGCTTAACTGACTAAATGCTTCTAATTAATAACCTTTGACTCTTCAGTTATACTTTTATATCTCACATTAACATATCTGTATATTTTATAAAAGTATTTAGTCGTATTTAGTCATATTTCAAACAACATATTTCAGAGAACTATCCAGCAGTGTAAGATACACATAAACCAAAAGCAAATGCTATTTTGTATTTGGAGTGGACCTTCTCTAAGGTTATTTAGACTTAAAAGAGGGAATACACATAAGGACATATACTCTGTTACAGGAGTTTTCTTGAACCATTTCCTTTTTTATGGGTATCTTTAAAATGTGCTTAATGATTGCATAAATGAAAGGTTTCTTTCAGAGTCTAAACTGTTCTTATTATGGAGATTACAAAGTAGGGTGGATAGATGAGCTCTATTAGAGTAATCTGTGAAGGAGGATGGATGGATGGATTCACCTATAGTACTCTTCAAGGAGACATAGTAAAATAATAAATGACAAGTAATGATAATTTCCATTTCCATGATTATGTAAATACTCCCCAGGAGAACGTTTATTATGAATACTGTCATTGAAATCACCCTTCCTTCTGTTGACTAGAGGGAAATGCCTTTGAAGACCTGATTACTAAGCACTTCATAAGATGTAGCATGTGATACTATCAAGTCAGCCCTGCCAAAGAAATGTCGCTATAAAATTCTTTTGTTGTAAGCAATATTTTAAAGCAAATATTCAAACACCTCTAAAAGGTTTCCTGAGCTCTTCCAGCATCATAAGTAATAATGAGTCTTAAAATAAATCCAGACATTATCGTTCCTTGAATCATGTTAATGATTATTTAAAGCATTACTCAACATTAGGTTATTTCAGGCGATGATATAAACAGATTTACAGAGGCATATGTGTCATATACATGTAGGAAACACAAGGAAATAAGTTTCTATTTCAACAAGACTTTATGTAATTTTAGCTGACATGATTTTGATTTACACAATCATATTCTTCTTTCTTGGGCATGATTGTCTGTATTTACAAAGAAATACCCTAATATAAGAATGTATATTAGATCTAATCAACACATCCAAGGTAGTAAATACTAATTTTATGACAAGTCATTTTCCCAATTTTGTACTTTTTGATATCAAATAATTGAGCCCCAAATACTATATAAAATATTCTGCTCAGTTAATCATTTAAAAAGTATGAATACAAACAGAAGTGACACCAGCTTCTGAAACACTTTATATTTTGGTCAACCAGTCTAATTATACATCTACTTGGTTCCAAGGCAAACCTAGATAGCATATTAAAAAGCAGAGACATTACTTTGCTGACAAAAGTCTGTATAGTCAAAGCTATGGTTTCTCCAAGGGAACATTACATGCAAAGATGAACACAATAAGGGACAAAAATGGTATAGACCTAACAGAAGCAGAAGATATTAAGAAGAGATGGCAAGAATACACAGAATAACATATAAAAAATATATTCATGACCCAGATAACCATAACGGTGTGATCACTCAACTAGAGCCAGACATCCTGGAATGTGAGGTCAAGTGGGCCTTGGGAAGCAAGACCCACTAGCAACAAAACTAGTGGAGGTGATGGAATTCCAGCTCAGCTTTTTCAAATCCTAAAAGATGATGCTGTGAAAGTGCTGCACTCAATATGTCAGCAAATCTGGAAAACGCCCCAGTGGCTGCAGAACTGTAAAAGTTCAGTTTTCATTCCAATCCCAAAGAAAGGCAATTCCAAAGAAAGCTCAAACTACCACACAATTGCACTCATCTCACATGCTAGCAAAGTAATGCTCAAAATTCTCCAAGCCAGGCTTCAACAGTACGTGTTCAAGCTGGATGTAGAAAAGGCAGGGAACCATAGATCAAATTGCCAACATCCACTGGCTCATCAAACAAGCAAGAGATTTCCATAAAAACATCTACTTTCATCTTATTGACTATGCCAAAGCCTTTGACTGTGTGGATCACAAAAAACTGTGGAAAATTCTTCAAGAGATGGGAATCCCAGACCTCCTGACCTACCTCCTGAGAAATTTGTATGTAGGTCAAGAAGCAACAGTTAGAACTAGACATGGAAAAACAGACTGATTCCAAATCAGGAAAGGAGTATGTCAAGGCTGTATATTGTAACCCTGCTTATTTAACTTATATGCAGAGTATATCATGAGAAACGCTGGGCTGGATGAAGCACAGGCTGGAATCAAGATTTCTGGAAGAAATATCAATAACCTCAGATATGCAGATGACACCACCCTTATGGCAGAAATTGAAGAAGAAATTAAGAGCCTCTTGATGAAAGTGAAAGAGGACAGTGAAAAAGTTGGCTTAAAGCTCAGCATTCAGAAAACTAAGATCATGGCATCCGGTCTCATCACTTCAGGACAAATAGATGGGGAAACAGTGAAAACAGTGAGAAACTTTATTTTTGGGGGATCCAAAATCACTGCAGATTGTGACTGCAGCCATGAAATTAAAAGACACTTGCTTCTTGGAAGAAAATCTATGACCAACCTAGACAGCATATTAAAAAGCAGAGACATTACTTTACCAACAAAGGTCCATCTGGTAAAAGCTATGGTGTTTCCAGTAGCCATGTATGGATGTGGAGAAGGAAATGGCAACCCACTCCAGTATTCTTGCCTGGAGATTCCCATGAACGGAGAAGCCTGGAGGACTGCAGTCCATGGGGTCGCTAGAGTCGGACACAACTGAAGCGACTAAGCAGCAGCAGCATGTATGGATGTGAGAGTCAGACCATAAAGAAGGCTGAGCACTGAATAATTGATGCTTTTGAACTGTGGTATTGTAGAAGACTCTTGAGAGTCCCTTGGACTGCAAGGAGATCAAGCTGGTCAATTCTAAAGGAATTTACCCTGAAAATTCCCTAGAAATTTACCCTGGAAGGACTGATACTGAAGCTGAAGCTCCAATACTTTGGCCAACTGATGTGAAGAGCTGACTCATTAGCAAAGACCCTGATGATGGGAAAGATTGAAGAGAGGAGGAGAAGGGAACAACAGAGCATGAGGTGATTGGATGGCATCATCGACTCAATGGACACGTGTTTGAGCAAGCTCTGGGGTATGGTGAAGGACAGTAAAGCCTGGTGTGCTGTAGTCCATTGGATTACAAAGAGTTGGACATGACTGAGCGACTGAACAACAAAACAACTCTGTTCCAAACACCACAGAGGAATTGTGAAATAAACAAACCAAATAAACCGAAAGTATTGTAGGCATTCTTTTCAATAAACTTATACTGTTTAGTGACAGAAAATATTTTGTAAAGAATTTTAAAAACAGCTCCAAAAGAATATGTATGCAAAATAGAGAGGGTGGCATGGTATTATATACAGAAGTAGAGATAGAATTAAAGAAAGATAGTTGTATGTTTCATGAGTCAATGTGTGCTTTTAACCTCGTTAGTGGATTGATGGGAAAGAATGGATATGCATATTCCACATTAGGAATAAGAATCGCCAAGTATTTTATAGCTTGCATGGAGGTCTCACCTGTGTGAAACCAGTGAGTATAAGGTGATATGATGAAAACAGAGGTACTGAGATGGAAAGACATGAGAAAGGATTGCTGGAGCGGTCTTTTTACAGGAAGGAGATATAGCAACCAAATGCACATTGGAAGGTTGATGGAATCATTTTTAACAGTTATTCTGCTCAAAAGCATAACAGTCCTAAGTACAACCATTTACATAACTTTTATTATATGCCATATTTTTCTGTGATTTTTGCAGACATGAGCTTGTTTAATTATCATAAAAACTCCATGAGATAGATATTTTTTCCACCCAAGATGAGGTAACTTGCTTAACATCACAAAGCTACTGAATAAGGAAGGATATTTGAATTTAAAACCAGGCAATCACTGCCATACTCTGTGCTTTCAAGCATTATCACTCTTCTACTTCTCTTCAATGGGACTATTTTTAAAAATAATATTTGATCAAGCCATTACTAAGTACCATGCACTATTGCTATGCTTAATCAAAAATTATCAGCCCAGTGATGTGTGAAAATTGCCTTCAGTCTTTCATATATAGGCAACCGGAGATTACATGTTCTGCTGAACACTGATCATAGAGTAAATTAATAAAAAGTATTTATGGCCACTTCTAATAACTGTTAAATATATACTATCCAAAATTATAGTATCTTCATCTTTTCTGTCTGGACTTTCTTTTTCACCTTATTTATTAATTAATACAGCAATTGTTTTATGAACACCTGCACCCCGAGTACTATATATCAGGCACAAAGAAACACTAAATACGTTTAGTTGCCACAGTACAGAAGATCACAATCTAGGTTCATAACATCCTCTCCTCATTCCATCTGGTACTGGTGTCCTCCTTGTGTCTTCTTATTATGCATTTTATATCAGCTTTTCAGAAAAAAATTGAAACATGATTAATCGGGGAAATACTGACATTTATGTGATGACTTTTCAGTTATTTGCTTTCTAATGATGATCAAATTTTTAAGATACATGCTAACATTTTAGGATTGATCCTCACCATAATTTGTAACACAAAAACACCAGTTGTCTATACATGCTTATTCTTTGATTTTTTAAAAATCTTTTTTACCCTTAGTTAAAAAAGAAAGCTACATCTCCACAGTATCTAATCAACTGTTTTGAAACAAGCTTACTCTTTTAATCAGGATGCTGTAACAAAATACCAGAGACATGTGGCTTATAAACAGCATTTAATTCTCAAATTCTTTTTTCTGCATCAACTGATATGCTCATATGATTCTTTCTTTCTATCTTGTTGATATGGTGAAGTGCACTGATTTTCTTTTTTTTTTTTCTGATTTTCAAATGTTAAATCTATCATACATTTTTAGAATAAATCTAAACTTGGCTGAAAGTGAAAGTGAAGTCGCTTAGTGGTGACCAGCTCTTTGCGACCCCATGGACTGTAGCCTACCACGCTCCTCCGTCCATGGAATTCTCCAGGCCAGAATACTGGAGTGGGTTGCCTTTTCCTTCTCCAGAGGATCTTCCTGACCCAGGGATCAAACCTGGGTCTCCCACATTGTAAGCAGATGCTTTACTGTCTGAGCCAATGTATATAATTATTTTTTTGTATTTCAGGTTTTGTTTTACAAATTTTTAAATAATATTTTCATTTAAAATAATGTGAGATATTGGTTAGTTGTTTTCTTTCTTCCTTACTTTCCTTATTTTTTACTTTTTTATTGTATTTGTCTGTTTTTGGTATTCATATGCTCTTCCAGGTTATATTTCCCTCTGGGGTATATTGGTCTACTGGAGTGCCTATCACCCTTAGATAGGAAGCTGTTTGGGAATTTTATGTCCTCAGGTGTTTGTGCAAACATGGCACTCTGAATGTGAGTTGCGCACTTCTGACACATGGCAAAGTTTCTCCAAGCACATCACCAGGAAAACAATCATACAGCTTTCTTCTCTGCTGTCACTTTCTTCATATCTGGAATGGGCATACAAGCCTTGGAAAAAGAAATGGTACACAACTTCTTTAACTGTGGCAGAGATGGCTAATGCTACTACCCAAGTTATTAGGGACCAATAAAATTCACTGAACTCATTAACCAAGTTGGTGATGGACAAAAAAATAATCCTCAGTTATCTACCGGCAGAACAGAGTGCTATCTGTGTCATTGTCAACACCTTTTGTTGTTTATACAGTTGACTTTTGAACAAGGTGGGGGTTAAGGGACGTCACCTCTCCAAGCAGTTGAAAGTTTTCTATACTTTATATTCAGCCCTCCTATACTCAGTTCCTGTGTATCTATGGTTCGTCTGTAGTTTAAACATTTATCATTCAAGGGTCAACTATGTATCAATAACTTGGAGAGACTGGAGATGCTCACGTGGATGGAGGGTTGTCAGGAGTACACCCATAGTCCCTCTATACTCATTCTTTAACCCGTTTAGGAAGCTCAACCATGGCACTTGGGGTTCCTGGCTGAGGGCCATTTGCTAGGGAGGACTGATCATTCCCCTTGCATCTGCCTTTCCTAGTGCCCATAATGTACTATCTCAAAATGATAGGTTCTGTAAGTAAACCAGCTTCAAAGCAAACCACTGGACTCTATCTCCAAATTCAATATGAACAATCATTCTTCCAGATTTTGTATTTTTTACCTGCATTTTAGCAACCAATTTGGAGGTTGCTAGTCTTTTGGGGCAAAAGATGGGGCAAGCAAGTCTTTTGACTTGAACAGCTGTGTAAAAATAGGCCCTGGGCTTGGAATACTTCCTTAGCAAGAGATAAAGAGCCTACATAGGCTGTGCCAGGCTTATCAAATACCTTTCCCTGTTTCAGGTGCAATGAGTTGTCTTTTGTCTCTGCTTAAAACTTTAAGTCGGAGAAGGCAATGGCACCCCACTCCAGTACTCTTGCCTGGAAAATCCCATGGCTGGAGGAGCCCGGTGGGCTGCAGCCCATGGGGTCGCTAAGAGTCGGACACAACTGAGCAACTTCTTTTTCACTTTTCCCTTTCATGCACTGGAGAAGGAAATGGCAACCCACTCCAGTATTCTTGCCTGGAGAATCCCAGGGATGGCAGAGCCTGGTGGGCTGCCGTCTATGGGGTCGCACAGAGTTGGACACGACTGAAGCGACTTAGCAGCAGCAAAACTTTAAGTAGAGTTTTGGCTTTTCTTATAAACTGATTTATGCCTACCCACAATTTCTAGAAGGGTTATCAAGAAAAGTAGGGAGAATAATTCAAAGGTCCACTAATCTATGGGGCATCATTTAAGAATCAAGTATGCTATTGGATATGTAGATGAGTAATTGCTTATAGGCTGACATCAATATAAATCCTGGGCAGATCCAACAATGACTTGTTTTTTTTCAGGATATTGTTATTCAAATCAGAAAACTACTTCAGTGCTTTTCCATACAATGTATAACATCCCAGTACAGTGAATGATTATACACCTCTAATCCCTATTATATCATGTTCCAACTCTGTGTCCCAATAATGGACAATGGCCATAATGGTCTCTATGCTTTCCAAGATTTGCCTAAAGATTTGCTCAACTTGTTTGTATTTCTAGGAAGAAGTGTGACTAACCATTAAATCCTGAAACCACTTAAAGGATTCCACCTTTCTTTTTTTTTTTTTTTTTTTTAATTTATTTTATTTTATTTATTTATTTTTTTAATTTTATTTATTTATTTTTTATTTATTTATTTATTTATTTTTATTGTAGTTGGGGGCTAATTACTTTACAAATATTGTAGTTAGTTTTTGCCATACCATCGACATGAATCAGACCATGGATTCACATGTGCTCCCCCTCCCAAACCCTCCTCCCACCTCCCGCCCCCCTCCCCATCCCTCTCTGTTCATCCCAACGCTCCATCCCTGAGCATCAAGTCGTTCCCACCGCATAGAACATGGAATGGTGTTCTGCTTCACATATGACAATTATACATGTTTCAATTGTTATTGTCCCAGAACGTCCAACCCCTCACCTTCTCCCTCAGGAGAGTCCACAGGATCTGTTCTATGCATATCTGTGTCTCTTATTTCTGGTCTCACATATAGGGTTACCATTACCATCTTTCAAATTCCATTTACATTGACATTTAGTATAAAAATGAAAATTGTATTGGTGCTTTTCTTTTCTGGCTCACTTCACTCTGTATAAGAGGGGCTCCAGTTTCATCCATCTCCCAATAGAAACGGATTCAAAATGTATTCTTTTTAATGGCTGAGTAATATTCCATTGTGTATATGTACCACAGCTTCCTTATCCATTCGTCTTAGCCGATGGGACATCTAGGTTTGCTTCCATGCCCTGGCTATTGTAAACAGTGCTGCGATATGAACATTGGGGTTACACGCGTCCTCTTTCAATTCTGGTTTCCTCGGTGTATATGCCTAGCTGTTAATTCTACCATTCATTTAGGACCTTTTGCGAGTAAGACCAAATATCAACTTTTCCCTGGTGGTTCAGATGCTAAAGAATTCGCCTGCAAGCAGGTGACCTGGTTTCAATCCCTGGGTTGGAAAGATCCCTGGGAGGAGGGCATGGCACCCCACTCCAGCATTCTTGCCTGGAAAATACCATGGACAGAGGAGCCTGGTGGGCTATAGTGCATGGGGTCGCAAAGAGTTGGACACGAGTGAGTGACTAAGCACAGCACAGCACTAACTTTTCCAAGGCTGACTTTTCATGTGTTTGCAGATATTTTAATTTTTATTTTAAATTTCTCTAAAAGAAAAAAAAAATACGTTGATGTTAAAAGTCTACCCCTAGCAGGCTCATATTAAAATTATAAGAAGAAAACTACAGATGACTAGCAAGTTTACTGCAAAAGTGAGCTTGTGAATATATGTAAATGTAGTTGTTTGAATTATATTCATTTTGAGATATTTAGCAGTCAGACAGGACAACATAAAAATATGCAATGGCTATGAATGGAATGGAGTTGAGATATTATAAAATACTTTCTTATTTAATGAAAATTATTTCTGGAGTAAACTTTTATTTGAAACATGCATTCTGGAAACAATTCATAAAAAAAAAGCACATAAATCTATGTGTTTTTTTTCAAATGTGTCACTCAGTCATGTCACTTAGTCACTCAGTCATGTCCGACTATGCGGCCCTTTGGACTAGCAACCGAGCATTAGAAATAGTGCTTTAAATAGTCGCCTGGCGGGCTATAGTCCATGGGACTGGAAAGAGTCAGATACGACTGAGCAATTGAGCATGCCTTTCCTTAGTGAGATGCTCCTCTTTCTCACTCTTGTCTTTTACAAAAAAGTAATGTCGAAAAAGCAAGAGAGTTCCAGAAAAACATCTATTTCTGCTTTATTGACTATGCCAAAACCTTTGACTGTGTGGATCACAATAAACTGTGGAAAATTCTGAGAGAGATGGGAATACCAGACCACCTGACCTGCCTCTTGAGAAACCTGCATGCAGGTCAGGAAGCAACAGTTAGAACTGGACATGGAACACCAGACTGGTTCCAAATAGGAAAAGGAGTACGTCAAGGCTGTATATTGTCACCCTGCTTATTTAACTTATATGCAGAGTACATCATGAGAAACTCTGGGCTGGAGGAACACAAGCTGCAATCAAGATTTCTGGGAGAAATATCAATAACCTCAGATATGCAGATGACACCACCCTTATGGCAGAAAGTGAAGAAGAACTAAAGAGCCTCTTGATGAAAGTGAAAGAGGAGAGTTAAAAAGTTGGCTTAAAGCTCAACATTCAGAAAACTAAGATCATAGCATATGGTCCCATCACTTCATGGCAGATAGATGGGGAAACAGTGGAAACAGTGGCTGACTTTATTTTTCTGGGCTCCAAAATCACTGCAGATGGTGATTGAAGCCATGAAATTTAAAGACGCTTACTCCTTGGAAAGAAAGTTATGACCAACCTAGACAGCATATTAAAAAGCAGAGACATTACTTTGTCAACAAAGTCCATCTAGTCAAGGCTATGGTTTTTCCAGTAGTCATGTATGGATGTGAGTGTTGGACTGTGAAGAAAGCTGAGCGACGAAGAATTGGTGCTTTTGAACTGTGGTGTTGGAGAAGACTCTTGAGAGTCCCTTGGACAGCAAGGAGATCCAACCAGTCCATCCTAAAGGAGATCAGTCCTGGCTGTTCAATGGAAGGACTGATGTTGAAGCTGAAACTCTAGTACTTTGGCCACCTCGTACGAAGAGTTGACTCATTTGAAAAGACCCTGATGCTGGGAAGGATTGGGGGCAGGAGGAGAAGGGGAAGACAGAGGATGAGATGGTTTGACGGCATTACTGACTTGATGGACATGAGTTTGGGTAAACTCCGGGAGCTGGTGATGGACAGGGAGGCCTGGCATGCTGCAATTCATGGGACCGCAAAGAGTTGGACACGACGGAGCGACTGAACTGAACTGAGTATTAAATACAACATCATTCCTGTGTGCTGTGTGCTAAGTGCTTCAGTCCTATCTGACTCTTTGTGACCTCGTAGACTGTCGTCAGCTTGGCTTCCTGTCCATGGGATTCTCCAGGCAAGAATACCAGAGTGGGTTGCCGTTTCCTTCCCCAGGGCATCTTCCTGACCCTGGTGTCTAACTTGCATCTCCTGTGTCTCCTGCATTGCAAGCAGATTCTTTACCACTAAGCCACCAGGGAAGCCCTTACTCCTGAATATTTCACTTAATTTATGTAATTACTTAAACTATTTGAATATTTTTTGCTACTTAGTTATGAGATGAGAAAAGGGAGTGAACCAATTACCTTGTTTATGTGTCCAAATCATAACATAAAAATATTTGAAGAGAACCTCCTGGTGGAAAATTATACCTTTATTTGCAAAATTTTAAAAAGTGAAGAACTTACAGAAATTGGTTAAAAACTACCATCTGTAATTATATTAACAGCAGTTGAAACAAAGTTATAATATGAACAATAAGCACATTACTTTAAAATTTGCAAATATCTCCACATTTTAATAGATTCTATAAGACAGCGATTTAATAAAAACAATTTTTGTTTTTATATCAACAATCTCATAATTTCTCCAATTATTTTAGTTCATATTTTTGTGTGTAGTTAAATTGTTCTATATTTTCCTAATGTTAACATTTTCTTTTGTGCAGAAAAGACACTCTAGAATGTTCTAATCCTCAAAAGAATTGTAGGACATAATTTGCTCACAGTGGAACAGAAATTAATTCAAGATAAAACCTAAAATTTCTCACACTAGAATGATTCTGTGTTATATAACAATCAAGTTTGATTCCTTGAGAATACAACATTTTGAAGGCACACTTTCAAAACTGGGTGTGGGTGATGAGCTGAGAATCAGTTTAAAAACCTGAACACATGATAAAAAGCCTCCATGAAGACACTGAATATAAATTCACTTTGACTACTAATACTGTGACTACTGATAGATTAACTCAGTTTATGTTTTGGATCGTGAATTTCTTTTCTGTTTTGATAATATTTAACAATTCAAGAATTCAATTTTAATTTAAAACATACCAGTTCTCACTTTCCACAACCTACTTTAGACAGTTGATAACATATACGTCCTGTTGCTCCCTAAATGCCAGGGAGTTAGGCACAACTATTTGAGAGTATGTTATGGTCCCAAACCATTATTCTATGGCAAAATCTGTAATTTTAAAATGTATGCTTATATAGAAAACCCAATTCATAGAAGCTGAATGCAGATTTGTTAAATATGCATTTGAGTTCCTACTGTGATGTTTCATAAATAGTATTCTGGAGACAAAATATTCCAAAAGAATGAAATACAGGGACTTTTTATGGGAAAACTGATATATTTGCATCAATTATAAAAAATAAAAAATGTTTCTATTAGCAAGTTTAATCAATAAAGTAAAGATTAATAGGTTTATCTGATTCATCTTATTAATAAGATAAAGAAACAGAGAGAAATCACTATCTTAAAGGTATTTTTAATTAAAAGATGTATTTATTTTACATGTTGTTGTTGAGTCTCTAAGTCACGTCTGATTCTTTGCAACCTCATGGACTGCAGCAAGCCAAGCTGCCCTGTCCTTCACTATTACCTGTAGTCTGCTCAATCTCAAGTCCATTGAGTCAATGATGCCATCCAACCATCCCATGCTCTGTTGCTCCCTTCTCCTCCTGCCCTCAATCTTACCTAGCATTAAAGTCTTTCCCAGCATAAGAGTCTTTTGAGCTCTTCACATCAGGTTGCCAAAGTGTTGGGGCTTCACCTTCAGCATCAGTCCTTCTAATGAATATTCAGGGTTGACTTCCTTTAAGATTGACTGATTTGATTTCCTTGTTGTCCAAGGGACTCTCAAATGTCTTCTCCAGCACCACAATTTGAATATGTCAATTCTTCAGCGCTCAGCCTTCTTTATGGTCCAAGTCTCACATCTGTACACGACTACTGGAAAAGCCATAATTTTGACTATATGTACCTTTATTGGCAAAGTGATGTCTTTTCTTTTTAATACCCTGTCTAGGTTTGTCATAGCTTTTCTCCCAAGGAGCAAGTGTCTTTTAATTTCAAGGCTGCAGTCACCATCCACAATGATATAGGAGCCCAAGAAAATAAAATCTGTCACTTTTTCCACTTTTTCCTCTTCTGTTTGCCATGAAGTAATGGGAACAGATATCATGATCTTAGTTTTTTGAATGCTGAGTTTTAAGCCATCTTTTTCATTCTCCTCTTTCACCCTCATCAACAGGCTCGTTAGTTCCTCTTCACTTTCTGTCATTAGGGTGGTATCATCTGCATATCTGAGGTTGTTGCTATTTCTCTGGGCAATCTTGATTCCAGCTTGTGATTCATCCAACTCAGCATTTGACATAATGTACTCTGCATATATGTAAAATAAGCAGGATGACAGTATACAGCCTTGACATACTCCTTTCCCAATTTGAAACCAGTGTATTGTTCTATGTCTAGTTCTAACTGTTGCTTCTTGACCTGAATACATGTTTCTCATCTTTTTAAGAATTTTCCACAATATGCTGTGATCCACACATTCAAAAACTTTAGCATAGTCAATGAAGCAGAAGTATAGAATTCCTTAATTTTCTTTATGATCCACAGATGTTGACAATTTGATCTCTGGTTTTTCTGCCTTTTCAAAATCCAGCTTGCATGTCTGGAAGTTCTCAGTTCACATACTCTTGAGACTTGAAGGATTTTAAGCATTATCTTGTTGGTGTGTGAAATGAGTGTGGTTGTATGGTAGTTTGAACCTTTTATGTCATTGTCTTTCTTTGGGTTTAGAATGAAAACTGACCTTTTCCAGTCCTGTGGCCATTTCTGAGTTTTTCAAATTTTCTGGCATATTGAGTGCAGCACTTGATCAACATCATCTTTTAGGATTTTAAATAGCTCAGTTGGAATTCCATCACCTCCACTAGCTTTGTCTGTAGCAATGCTTCATAAGGCCCACTTGACTTCACACTCAAATATGTCTGCCTCTAGGTGAGTGACCTCACCATCATGGTTATCTAGATCATTAAGACCTTTTTTTCAGAGTTCTTCTGTGTATTCTTGCCCCCTCTTCTTAATCACTTCTGATTCTGTTAGGTTCTTGTGGTTTCTGTCTGTCAAAGGAGAAAGGGAAAGATATACTCAATTGAATGCAGAGTTCCAGAAAATAACAAAGAGAGATAAGGAAGCCTTTTTAAGTGAACAATGCAAAGAAATAGAGGAAAACAACTTAATGGGAATAGCTAGAGATCACTTCAAGAAAATTGGAGATACTAAGGGAACATCTCATGCAAAGAGGATCACAATAAAGAAATGGCTATACAGTTAATTCCTCAAATGAGCCAAACAAAATACCTGATATTGAGAAACAGTGTGTTTTTGAAAAACTGTACTTAATCTTGGTGTCAGCTTCATTCACTGATAAAATGCACTGTCTTAGCAATATATGTAGAGATGTGACTGGCCTTTTTTGTTTTTTTTTTAATGTGGTGAAAAGAAACTGTTTTCTCTTCTGTACTGAATCAGAAATGTTTTATTGGTCTAAACCAGGAAATGAGCAATGGAAATAACAACAGAAGAAAAAAATTGGACATATTTTTATTAATAAGTTGTTTTTCTCATAAACTGCTTAAATTTGCAGATTATTTCATTTCTCTTTGTCCTCAATTTGTGCATCTTTTATGAATACCCTTATATTTCTATTCTAACCTTCACTGGTTATAAGACACATATTCATCACTTTATTTATTTGTTTTTAAGGAAATATATTTATTCAACTATTTCTTCATCTTTTATTAAACTGTTATTAGTAATTTTCAAGATCTACTAAGTGGACCACACTGTACCATATTCTGAACTGGGAAATCAATCACTAGACCTGAATTGGTGAGGTAGAGCTTTTCTCTGACTTGACATATACTTATCTTTAGACACACTGTTGGGTTTAAATCCCTGGCAGCTCGGCTAACTTTAACATATTACTCTAGCTCGATGTGTGGCCTTTAGCTCACTATGACTTTGAATTAATACTTTATGGAATCCTACCTTCTGAGGACTGTCTGGATTCAGAATGCCTTCTCTACTCGCTGCACTGTTTCACTCATTTCCTGCCTTGGTTTATTTCATTATCTTTTTATATGTAACATCTTGAAGCAGATGTAAATCTATTATTATGTTTGGTTTATGTGACTATTGGATTTGCACCAGAAAAGAGTCATATAAATTTCCTGTTTGACAATATTTTTTGAGTTATCATTAGAAAATAGAGTAATTTGGATATTTGACTTTTGCAGAGGTGAGGTATACAGAAACATTTTGTCATGATTTAGAGAGTAAAAGAAGAAGAAGAATGCTACCTAACTGGTTAACTTTGATTTTTGGAAGAACAATTCTCACTATAGTTGAGATTATCTCATCATCAAGCTTATTTTATGTTTTAACTAAAGTGCCAGAGTCTAGAGGTTCTCAACTGGGGTGATTTTGCAAACTATGGGATACTTTTGGCTGTAATAACTGGGGAGTAAATGTTGGCACCTAGCGGGTAGAGTATGGAATGCTGCTAAATATCCTGCAATCCACAGAGGAGTCCCCACAACACAGAATTTTCCATCCCAAAATGCCAGTAGTGCTAAGGTAAAGAAAGTGAATTAAGATTGATTGATTAATGGCTTGCATCTTAGTTCCAAAAGTAAAACCAGGAACAGATAGCTTTTTTCTAAATCAATAGGACTTTATATAGAGAACACAATCTGAGGTATGTGTAAAACAAAATCCATGTTTAATATTGGATCTTTTCCTTGGAAAACCCATAAAGGGTGATAAATAAAAAAAAAATAAAAAGGGAAAATATTACTATTTTTACTTTTCTTGTCAGATTAGATAATAAGCTGACATCATTGAAGAGGAATAGAGTTTTCTAGAAGTCTCTGGCTCCATAGAAACAAGTCCTTCATTTTCTTATCTAGGGAGAACACCACCTCCATTTTAACAGTAACAAAACAGCTACTAGAAAACAATGTCTTTCACTTTATAGCTGTCTGGAACAAAAAGCATCTTATTTGTACCTGATTTTAAGTCATAAGAAACTGAACCTTGAATTTGCCACCATGACTGAATGAGAGTTTGGGATGTATAATAGATTCGATTACTGTTTAATAATTTCTCTTTTATTATCCTCTATAATTATGTAAGGAAAATACTTTTTTCCACTGAAGTTAGACTTGGCATATAACTCTGGCCAATAGGATGTCAGTGCTGAAATCTGTTTGCAGAGTTGGGTATGGACTTCAGCTATTACCAAAAAATAATATGTCCTAGAAGCCCATTGGCTTTAAAAGACTGAAAAACATATGGAGCAGCCTGAAACTTTTCCTACTACTAGGAGTAAAGCTAATTGAGTGCAACGTAGGTATCCAAATATTACCTGATTGACTGAGGTAAGAGCAAAAAAAAAAAATGGTTATTGGTCCATGTCACTGAGTTTTGTTACTCAGCACTATGTCAACAGAACTGCCTGACAGAATTACTGCCTATCATAATATAGTATGAGGGCCTAAATTATAGCATTCTTCAGCTTACCACACTGGTGCAGTTTGTGGATGACATCATATTTATTAGACCTAATGAACTGAGATATATGTTTATCAGAAGATGGGAAATACTTGTACAGATATTCAGGAAACCAACCACATTGATTCATTTGTTAAGGGTCCAATGATCTGGAGCATTCCAAGATATCATTCGAAAGTGAAGGACAAATTATTACACTTGGCAACCTCTACCACTAAGAAAAAGGCCGATTTTTTGCCGCAGGAGACAAGGAAAATAATAAAAGTTTACAGTTACCACAGTGGATGACTAGAAAATAATTCTGCTAGAAAATTTTGCGAAGAGGTGCATAACACATACTTCAGGAATATCCTATCTGAGATATGAGATAGGTAGGGGTAATTATACACCATTTATAAAGGTTCATTGGTTGAGAAATGTTCCTACAGAAATGTTGGCATGTTGCACTTGTTACCTGTACTCTTAGGGGGACAGCATGGCTTTCCCTAATAAAGGGAGAAACTCAGCCATAGAGATGTGAGTGAGTATCAAGAAAGATGTGACAGATGTGGGTGCTACACTGACGTTCATATTTCCATACCGAATATCAATTAAAGCCCATTTCAGAACCACCTTGGGAATGGATTTGCTTAGATTGATTCAGAGGATGATTCCAAAATAAGTATTAAATAGTATTTTCCTTCACTCTGGTACTATGAAAAGCATAATAATCTTTATTGTTTATGTTCAGCTCTTAGAAAATAATCTATATGCATATAGCCACATTGGTTGTATGTAGAGAAAAATGCCATGTGTAACATCTTCAGGTGATGCTCAAAGCTCTTTTTATATAAATTATATGATTAGTTTTTTTTTGGTTATATTAATTAGATGTGTCTTTGAAATATGGCTAATTCAAGTTATCTATATTAGCACTGGAGAAGGAAATGACAACCCACTCCAGTATTCTTGCCTGGAGAATTCCATGGACAGAGGAGCTTGGCGGGCTGCAGTCCATGGGGTCACAGTCAGACACGACTGAGTGACTAACACACATATTAGCACAGAAACTTCATGAAACTAAAGACAAAAGTATAAACCAATATGGCATAAAAGATACAACCTTGAAAAAATAGTTGATAAAAGTCACTCCTTGAGGAATGTATACTTTGATGCAGTCAAAGGCCTTTCTTTAGATCAAACAGACACACAGCAACAAATGGAAGATGTGAGTATATTTTTCACTCTGCCTATATTGGACCCTAAGGCACAATTTCATATAATGGTTTCCTGAGTTACATCTCTGGACACTCACAACTAGACATTGTACTACTTACATTTCACATCTTTCCCAGGGCATGTTATGGAAAGATATTTGAGTCAAATTATCCTTAGAATTCATAGTCCATTTAATGTTCACTGGTTAGTGTGTATTACTGACTTCAGTAAAAATAATAACTGGATTAATTAATATTGTTTAACAAAGTTGAAAATATCCTACTGTGCTATGAGTTAATCACAACAACAAAATACATTTTTTTAAGTGTAAAGGTAAAAGAAACAAACTGAGATGGAGGGGGGAATCAAATAAAACAAAGGAGCAGGAAGATATGATAGGTATTTTATAGGTGGTCTAAAAAAATTAATGGAATTGAAAATTTCTATTTAACTATATGAAGTGAGAGTATTATTAAGGATTTTCCATTTATTCTTACTGGTACAGGAGCATTGACCAGTAGCTATGCCATCCATAATGTCACCTGGCTAATATGATTTCTAGAGAGAAATCACTTTACTTAGAAAATATTGTAGGTTTTATTGGTTTGGGCACACATAACAATTTTATAGAAGTAAAAATTGCTATACATAAAAACTAATTCTGAGGAATATTTTTCCACAAAATGTTCTGTCTGTAGCTTCTACTACACATGGCACAATATTTCTTATTCTCTCCCAGTTTTTCTAATGTCCAACATTATAACATTACACATCCCATTGCACAGTAGTAGTAAATGTTTAGAAAGAGGAATTAAGAGTAAACTTAACAATATTTTTCATCAGTGACCTCATCTAAAGATATTTTCCTCTTTGGATGTTTACTTGACATTATAAATAATACATACCAAACAGGAATTGAAAATCTTCCAGCTGGATTAGAGAAATTCTCATCTATTAAACTAGAAATTTAACTCACATCTAATATTTAATCTCTTACTTGTAGCAATACTTGTTAAAGTTAAGATGGATAAATTAATGAGATGACTGAATGGAGCATATAATAATGAATGATAAAGATGTCTGATTATTATAGTGGATTAATAATCATACCATGAAATATTCAAACCATTTTAAAAAGATATGTCATCTATTGAGCTGTCATTCAAAATGAGACGCTTAGAACAAACCAGTTGGACTACACATTTTAAAAACACCTTCACAATGAATGTTATGAATGTTTGTAAAGGAGACATTTGACAGCATGCAGGACAGGTAATCCAATTAATTTTTGTACAGTATAGAAACTACCAGGTTGGTAAGATCCTCCTCTCTCTTTGTCTCTCTCTCTCTGCCACTCCCCCATCCCTGTCTCTATCACCAGCCACTCTCCTTTTTCTAATGGGGATAAAGTTGGAAACAGCCATATCATGGTCAACTTGAATATATTGTTTGGGGGAATATTAAACAGCATGGTTTTACAGATTATAGGAACATATATTTTCTGGATGAAGCATACTTAAGTTTCAGAGGAAGTTTCAAGATCGTTAGCTGATCTATAGAGAGGAAGGCTATTTTAGGACATATGATATATTTTTACTTGATGATGCTCTGGGTTTGAATTGAGGCCCTCATATACAGAAGTGCTGTACTTAGTCACTCAGTCATGCCCAACTCTTTGTGACCCCATGGTCTGTAGCCCACCAGGCTCTTTTGTCGATGGGGATTCTCCAGGCAAGAATACTGGACTGGGTTGCCACACCCTCCTCTAGGGGATCTTCCCAACCCAGGGATCAAGCCCAGGTCTCCTGCATTGCAGGCAGATTCTTACCATCTCAGCCACCAGGGAAGACCAAGAATACTGGAGTGGGTAGCCTATCCCTTCTCTAGGGTAATTTTTCAACCCAGGAATTGAACCAGAGTCTCCTGCATTGCAGGTGGATTCTTTACCAGCTGAGCTACCAGGGAATCACAAAGACCATATGGTCTTAACTTTTGAGGGGATGGTTATCTCAACTTTCGTTTCTACTTATTATTTAGATAAGGCAGCAGAAAAGGTCCAAACATCCTTATTCCACACAGTGCCTATGATAATCTTTGGACATAATAAGACATCCATGATTCTTACATAGAAACAGAAAATTATATGAATTGGCAAATATAGATCTAGGCATATACTAATGCACACATTTATCATATTCAGCATTCATAAAAGACAAAAAAATAAATTAGATTTCATTAAAATTCAAAATTTTCCACTTCAAAAGACACCATTAATAAAAAATACATAATCAGAGAAAATACTTATCAGATAAAGGATTTTTGTTTAGAATTTATTTTAAAAAAAAAACCTCTTAGAACTTGAGAATAAGAAACAAAGGATTCAATCAAAAATGGGCAAAAGATATGAAAACACATTTAACCAAAGAAGAGATACAAATGCCTAATAATCATGAAAAAAGATGTTCAAAATTATTAGCCGTTAAAGAAATACAAATTAAGTACAAAACAAGATGCCATTTCACACTCTCTATAATTGCTGTTATAAAAAGACAAGTGATAACAAATGTCAGCAAATGTGGGGAGAGGGGACTCTCATATATTACTCAGCTACTTTGAAAGACCATTTGGCATTTTCATATCAAGAAATGAAACACTATTCAGCAGCAAAAATGAGCTAACTACTGACACATGCTTGTATTATGGATGAAAATAAAAAAAAAATCTTGTGTTAGTTTCCTACTGATGCATTAACCAATTACTGCAAATTCAGAGTATTAAAAAATAGAACTTGATCTTATAATGCTGTAGGTTAGAAGTTTGACGTGGGTCTCATGTGCTAAAATCAAGATGCCAACAAGATTTGTTTCTTCCGGAGGCTCTAGTGGAATTTATTTCTTCATACCTTTTCCACCTTATAAAATTTGCCTGTATTCCTTGACTCACAGCTCCTCTCTCCATCTTTAGTCACCCAATTTGCACCTATTTGACTATTGTTAAGTAGCTACACCTTTTTCTCTGATCAGACAGGCAAGATTTTCCACTTTTAAGGGTCCAAATGCATAGATGCGGTCAAGAATAATTCAGGGTAATCTCATCTCAAGGTCTACACCCCTGACCCCACTTGCATAGTCTTTTGAAATGTAAGGTAAAATTCACATGGGATGAGGGTGTGGACATCTGTGGGGACATTTTGTGCCTAACAAAAGTTCTACTAATTGAAAGAAGCCAGACACAGAGACCATGTATTTTATGATTCCATTTATACAAAATATCCAGAAAAGACAAATGTAGAAAGACAGAAAGTAGATTAGTGTTTGCTTGGTGCTGGAGATGAGAATGAAAATTTACTGTAAATGATTATCGGAGATCTTATTGGTGGAAAGAAAATGTTCTAAAACTTATTTATTGTGATGATTGTACCACTCAGTAAAGCCACTAAAAATAATTAAATGTTACATTTGAAATGGGTATATGGTATGTAGAATATATCTCAATAAATTAAAAAAAAAAAAAGAACAGGGCTGAATAGGTGTTTAAGTGGAGTTGGACCAAAATCACATTTTCTAAATCTACTTCTTTCATTAAAGAGATACAAACTTCACATTGGTGGCACTAGTGGTAAAGAACCCACCTGCTAATGCAGGAGACATAGAGATACAGATTCAATCCCTGGGTCAGGAAGATCCCCTCGAGTAGTAAATGACAACCTGCTCCAGTGTTCTTGCCTGGAAAATTCCATGGATGGAGGAGCTTGGTGGGCTTCTCTGAGGCCACAATGAGTTGGACAAGACTGAGTGACTGAGCACACAATTTTCATACTGATGGTTAAAAATGTGCCAATTGATTTCCATAGTCAGAAGATTTCCAGCTCTTTCGTTTGCTTGTTTGTTTTTTCTAATAAAGTGCCTCAATTCCAACAAATTGATATTTTATAGAAAATTGGGACATGTGAAAGAAATTGAAAACTAAAATGTTGTAGTGATGTTTATACTAATATTTTCTGGAAGGTATATTGGCAGATGTTAGATTATTCAACTGTTTGTTTTTTAGTCTTCCTAGATATTCTTTCAGGCTTCCCTTGGGCTCAGATTGTGAAGAGTCTGCCTGCAATGCAGGAGACCTGAGTTTGATCCCTGGGCCGGGAAGATCCTCTGGAGGAGGGTAGGACAATCCACTCCAGTATTCATGCTGGAGAATCCCATGGACAGAGAAGCCTTGATGGGTTACAATCCATGGGGTCCCATAGAGTTGGACACGACTGAGTGACTCACACACACAGGCATTTTTTTCATCTAGATAGAGGCTTCAACAACATTAGTATGATGTTTATTTTTGTGTACAGCTTCTAAGTCGAAAGTTCATAGAACTTTGTCCTATAAAATTGATATAACATTTTAAAAAATTTTCAGACATGATTGTAATTGAGGTTCCAGAACCGAATCTGATGAGGTGACAATTATTTAGGAGCTTCTTACATCAGTATGAAGAAAACTGTCCAGAAAATATTAAAAATAAATCACTGTTATAGAATAATAAGAATAGAATAAATAAGCAGCAGAGAACAAACACATATATGTACATACACCTACATGTAGTTTCAGATCATAGTGATTCTTGGCAACAATGTATATTTTAAAATTCTGACATTTGATTTTAAGATAAGAAGAAACATTGAAAAAAACTATCAGATAATATTTATACTTTCCAGTCATAATTTTTTTTTAATCTCTCTTCTTTTGGGGTAATACTGTGAATTTTATAGCAATATCATTTTATAAAATATTGCCATGAGCATGAATTACTTTTAAAATAAAAATAAATAAAATCCAGAAATAGGATATGTAGCATAAAAGAATACCAAGAAAAGAAGGCTGAGAAATTTTAGTTCTTGTATATAAGAATAAAAGGAGGAAGAGTATTGATCAGAAAAAAAAAAGAAAAGAAACAAATGATCTGAGAAAAATAAATAAATTTAGAATAAATAAATAAATAGATTTAGAAATAAATACATAAAAATATATACAGTAGTAACAAAAATAATATAGAAATTGATAGTTTGTTTAGTTTTCTTTTTAGTTTTCAATCTTCAATTTTATTAAAGTACAAGGTTAACAAGTTTCAGTTTTCTATCTAAGAAAATGAAAAGTTTTTGCTGAACCACGAAAAGACGCCAGGATTCTTGGCCTGTAGAGGAGAAGCCTTCAATCCGGGGCCAGAGACAAGGCTTGATTGCTCAGAGCTTTTGTGTAATATAGATAAAGCTTCTGACATAGACATCAGAAGGGGACAGAAAGAGTACCCCTTTGCTAGTGTTAGCAATGGAGTTATATACGTTTTAATTAGTTATTACAATGAATCAAAAGAATGTCTCAAATTTGTGAAAATTTTACCAGACCCACTCCCACAATTTACATTTTAGGATAACAAGATTAAAATTTAACAATAGAAAGATCCTCCAGACCCACTCCCATAGTATACATTCTTAAATATCAAGATCAGTCAGAAGGTTTTCAGGAAGGAGAAACTGCCCTCCAGCTGGATACATTGTTGTTGTATAATCCCAAGTACAGATTTTAAACTGAGTTGTGTAATTGACTAAGACTAACCAGATCCGGAGAAGGCAATGGCACCCCACTCCAGTACACTTGCCTGGAAAATCCCATGGACGGAAGAGCCTGGTGGTAGGCTACAGTCCGTGGGGTCACTAAGAGTCAGACACGACTGAGTGACTTCACTTTCACTTTTCCCTTTCATGCACTGGAGAAGGAAATGGCAACCCACTCCAGTATTCTTGCCTGGAGAATCCCAGGGACGGTGGAGCCTGGGGGGCTGCCGTCTATGAGGTCGCACAGAGTCGGACACCACTGAAGCGACTTAGCAGCAGCAGTAGCAGTAGCAGCAACCAGAGATCAAATTGCCAACATTCGCTGGATCATCGAAAACGCAAGAGAGTTTGCGTCTATTTCTGCTTTATTAACTATGCCAAAGCCTTTGACTGTGTGGATCACAATAAACTATGGAATATTCTGAAAGAGACGGGAATACCAGACCACCTGACCTGCCTCTTGAGAAACCTGTATGCAGGTCAGGAAGCAACAGTTAGAACTGGACATGGAACAACGGACTGGTCCCAAATAGGAAAAGGAGTACATCAAGGCTGTATACTGTCACCCTGCTTATTTAACTTATATGCAGAGTACATCATGAGAAACGCTGGGCTGGAGGAAGCACAAGCTGGAATCAAGATTGCCGGGAGAAATGTCAATTACCTCAGATATGCAGATGACACCACCCTTATGGCAGAAAGTGAAGAAGAATTAAAAAGCCTCTTGATGAAAGTGAAAGAGAAGAGTGACAAAGTTGGCTTAAAGCTCAGCATTCAGAAAACTAAGATCATGGCATCTGGTCCCATCACTTCTTGGGAAATAGATGGGGAAACAGTGGAAACAGTGTCAGACTTTATTTTGTGGGGCTCCAAAATCACTGTAGATGGTGATTGCAGCCATTAAATTAAAAGATGCTTACTCCTTGGAAGGAAAGTTATGACCAACCTAGATAGCATATTAAAAAGCAGAGACATTATTTTGCCAACAAAGGTCCATCTAGTCAAGGCTATGGTTTTTCCAGTGTTCATGTATGGATGTGAGTTGGACAGTGAAGAAAGCTGAGCGTCGAAGAACTGATGCTTTTGAACTGTGGTGTTGAAGACTCTTGAGAGTTCCTTGGACTGCAAGGAGTGCCAACCAGTGCATTCTAAAGGAGATCAGTCCTGGATGTTCATTGAAAGGACTGATGTTGAAACTGAAACTCCAATGCTTTAGCCACCTCATGTGAAGAGTTGACTCATTGGAAAAGACCCTGATGCTGGGAAGGATTGGGGGCTGGAGGAGAAGGGGACAGAGGATGAAATGGCTGGATGGCATCACCGACTTGATGGACATGAGTTTGGGTAGACTGCAGGAGTTGGTGATGGACAGGGGGTCCTGGCGTGCTGTGATTCATGGGGGCGCAAAGAATTGGACACAACTGAGCGACTGAACTGAACTGAATAGATCTGTTACTTCTAAGCTTTGCTGACCTAAAAAAAATACCACAAATGCACAAATAGTTTGCAAAAACATGGATTTTATTTTTGTGATGTTATTTTTAGCTTGTTTTCTCTGTAATAATTATGGCCGGTGGTCAGAAAACAGTAAGATAACAGCTTCAGGTTGTGCTGTTATTGAATGGTAAGAGAAGAATTTCTTCTATTTAGGTTTGAGAAACATCAGACATACCCACTCTTTCTCACAACTGACCAGACTAAGGAGGTCAAGGATTGAGAATTGATCTAAATTAAACCAATATTTATGATATTAGTTTTGCCGAGGATGTTATTGTTGTTGTTTCTTCTAGACTTTAGCTCGATTGTTTGGCATTTTTTTGATTTAGACATAAGGCCAAATCTACTCCAAATGGGAGTAGAAACATTTGAGGAGCTAGTCCTTTAAATGACTCATAAGCTACTGTTCGGGAAGTTTCAGTGACCCAAGAATAGTTACTTTTCTCAAAACAGTCATGTACAGTTACACAGGATGTATACTGTACAACAATGGTTGGGGGGCAGGATCATGTACATGGACCAGAAGTCAATACAATTTTTCTGTAAAATGTCAGATGAAAAACATTTTAGGCTTTGTAAATCACATATGGTTTCTATCACATATTCTTACTTTTTAAAATAACTTTTGCCTTGTTTTTAATTGATTTATTTTTATTGGAGGATAATTACAATACTGTTATGGTTTTTGCCATACATCAGCATGAAGAAGCCATAGGCATACATGTGTGCTCCCTATCCTGAACTCCCTCCCATCTCCCTCCCCACTCCATCCCTTCTCAATTGTCCCAGAGCAGCAGCTCTGCGTGCTCTGCTTCATGCATCAAACATGAACTGGTCGTCTATTTTACATTTGATAACGTATACTTTTCAATGTTATTATCTCAGATTATCCCACCCTCTCCTTCTTCCACTGAGTCCAAAAGTCTGTTTTTTATATCCATGTCTCCTTGGCTTCTCAGCATGTTTACAATAGCTACGACATGGAAGCAACTTAGATGTCCACCAGCAGATAAATGGATAAAGAATTTGTTGTACATACACAATGGAATATTACTCAGTTATAAAAAGGAACATATTTGAGTCAGTTCTAATGAGTTGGATGAACCCAGAGCCTATTATGCAGAGCAAAATAAGTCTGAAAGAGAAAGACAAATACTGTATATTAACACAGTTATATGGAATTTAAAATAAGTTTTAAGACTGAAAATAAATAAGACATTCTTAGTTTATGGGCCATAGACAAATAGTTCATGGGCAGGATTCAGTCTATGGGCTACAGAGTAGTAAACCCTGACATAGACTATATTTTAAGAAAATATATGAAGTGAAGTTAAGTGAAAGTTTCCCAGTTGTGTCCGACTCCTTGCAACCCCATGGACTATAAAGTCCATGGAATTCTCTAGGCCAGAATATTGGAGTGGGGAACCTTTCCCTTCTCCAGGGGATCTTCCCAACCCAGGGATTGAACCCAGGTCTCCCACATTGCAGGTGGATTCTTTACTAGCTGAGCCACAAGGGAAGCCCCCCAAATAAAATATACATACATATAGGTTGTATATATTATTTTCACTTCTGAATATAAATCTAAAATCATATGTCTGCATGCAATTGTGCTTTAATCAGATTTAAGGCAAAAGGGCTAGGCTCCTTGTTCTAGAAGTTAATCTGTTTATCAGTTTGACACTCAAGAAATTGACAAGATCTTACATAAAGTAATTCAAATCTATTTAAGATCATTAACTAGAGCTTTAGTATGGGAATGGAAATGGATTTATTTAAGAATAAATTATGATTTGTTCTTATGTTCCTGTTATTAATTTCATTAAAATATTGCTTAAAATCTTATATCAAAATTAAATGGCACTAATTTGAGCAAAAAATTAACATTATACATGGTAGATATCTTTCCAGAGGATAAAAAAATGCTCCTTGAGTTATAAACAAATCTTTCAACATTTTATTTTCAATGGACACAGCATCAGTGAATACATCCTACCAAGCTTATGAAAACTAATACAGTACACTTAATTATTTCTTGTTATTTTTTCTTCAGTTACATTAACTCTATATGATCTATATTGCCTATCATTTGTAATAGTTTTTTGTCATTTTCCACAAACTTTATGAAATAGCAACTGCAAATCCAATCAAATATTCAAATAAATCTTCTTAAACTAACCCTGGGATACCTGGAGTAACAGGAAAGTTTGGCCTTGGAGTACAAAAATGAAACAGGGCCGAGGCTAATGGAGTTTTGAGAAGAGAACACACTCATTATAGCAAACTTCCACTTCCAACAACACAAGAAAGGAATCTACATGTGGACTTCAATAGATGGTCAATAACAGAATCAGATTCATTATATGCTTTGCAGCTGAAGATGCAGAAGCTCTATACGGACAGTAAAAACAAGATTTGGAGTTGAATGTAGCTCAGATCATCAACTCCTTAAGCAAAATTTAACGCTTAAATTGAAGAAAGTAGGGAAAACCACTAGGCCATTAAAGTATGACCTTAATCAAATCCCTTATGACTATACAGTGGAGGTGACAAGTAGAATCAAGAGATTAGGTCTGGAAGACAGATTGCCTAAAGAACTATGGACAGAGGTTCTTAACATTGCATAGGAGGCAGTGACCAAAACCAACCCCAAGAAAAAGAAATGCAATAAGGCAAAATGGTTGTCTGAGAAGGTCTTACAAATAGCTAAGAAGAGAAATAAATGGCAAAGGAGAAAGGGAAAGATATACTCAACTGAATGCAGAGTTCCAGAGAATAACAAAGAGAGATAAGAAAGCCTTCTTAAGTGAACAATGCAAAGAAATAAAGGAAAACAAAGAATGGAAAAGACTAGAAATCTCTTCAAGACAACTGGAGATACCAAGGGGACATTTCATTCAAAGATGGGCACAGTAAAATACAGAAATGGTGAGGACCTAATGGCCACATGACTGGAAAATGTGAGTTTTCATTCCAATCCCAAAGAAAGGCAATGCCAAAAAATGTTCAAACTACACTACAATTGCACTCATTTCACATGCTTTCAAGATTATGCTCAAAAACCTTCAAGCTAGGCTTTAGCAGTACATGAACCAAGAACCTCCAGATTGAAAAGCTGGATTTGGAAAAGGCAGAAAAACCAGAGTTGAAATTGCCAACGTCCACTGGATTGCAGAAAAAGCACGGGGATTCCCAAAATAAACATCTACTTCTGCTTCATTGACTATACTAAAGCCTTTGACAAGTGTGAAAAGGGAAAGTGAGACACTCAGTCGTGTTCAACTCTGCGACACCATGGACTGTAGTCTGCCCGGCTTCTCTGTCATTGAATTCTACAGGCAAGAATTTTGGAGTGGGTAGCTGTTCCCTTCTCCAGGGGATCTTCCCAACCCAAGGATGGAACCCAGGTCTCCCACATTGCAGGCAGATTATTTACCATCTGGACAGTGTGGATCACAGCAAACTGTGGAAAATACTTAAAGAGATGGAAATACCAGGCCACCTTACCTGTCTCCTGAGAAGTCTGCATGCAAGACAAGAAAAAACAATTAGAATCAGACTTGGAAAAATGGACTGGTTCAAAATTGGGAGAGGAATACCAAAAGGCTGTATATTGTCATCCTGCTTTTTAAACTTATATGCATAGAATATCATGTGAAATGCCAGGCTGGATGAAGTACAAGCTGGTAGCAAGATGGCCAGGAGAAATATAAGCAATTTCAGATATGCAGATGATACCACTTTAATGCCAGAATGTGAAGAGGAACTAAAGAGCTTCTTGATGAGGGTGAAAGAGGAGAGTGAAAAAACTGGTTAAAAACTCACTATTAGAAGAACAAAAATCATGTCATCTGGTTCCATCTATTCATGGCAAATAGTAAGGGGAAAAGTGGAAACAGTGACAGATTTCATTTTCTTGGGCTCCAAAATCACTGTGGATGTTTACTTCAGGAACAAATTTAAAAGATGCTTGCTTCTTGGAAGAAAAGCTATGACAAACCTACACAGCTTATTAAAAGCAGAGACATCACTTTGTGACAAAGGTCTGTATAGTCCGAGCTATGGTTTTTGCCAGGAGTCATGTACAGATTTGAAATTTGGACAGAAATGAAGGTTGAACAATGAATTGATGGTTTTGAACTGTGGTGCTGGAGAAGGCTCTTGAGAGTCCCTTGGGCAGCAAGGAGATCGAATCAGTGAATCCTGAAGGAAATCAACCCTGAATATTCACTGGATGGACTGATGCTGAAGCTGAAACTCCAATATTTTGGCTACCTGATGCGAAGAGCAGATTCATTGGAAAAGACCCTGATGCTGGGAAAGATTGAGGGAAAGAAAAGAAGGGGGCAACAGAAGATGAGATTGTTGGATGGCATCACCAACTCAATGAACATAAGTTTTAGCACACTTTGGGGGATAGTGAAGGACAGGGAAGCCTAGTGCTTTGCAGTTTGTGGGAATCACAAAGTGTTAGATATGATTTAGAGATTGAACAATAACAAAGTAACCCTGAAATATATTTTTGGACCTTCATTTATATATAATTCTGGGCTGAGATGGTAAAGTGTTTGCATGCAATACAGCAGACCCAGGTTCGATCCCTGGTTTGGGAAGTTTCCCTGGAGAAGGAAATGGCAACCCACTCCAGTATTCTTGCCTGAAAAATCCCATGGATGCAGGAGCCTGGTGGGCTACAGTCCATAGCATCGTAAAGAGTTGGACACGACTGAGTGACTAACACTTTCACTTTCTGTTAGATGGTATTTGGAATTCAGATTAAAATACAAAAGTTGTGCTGTAGTTGCCAATGAATAGTAAACTGATTTGAAAGTTGTACATGTATTCTTTTTAAATTTGGGGGGCTGCCAATCATTGAAAATTAGGATAATTGAACTTGAAAACACATTTAAATTAAACATAACAAGGGCCATTTTTAAAAAGTAATTATACCATGATATCAGCTGTGTAAAAACTGATTTTTTTCTTAAATGACTTACCCAGTCTCCCACAGTTTTTGGCAGTAGTTCAGTCACCAGAGTTACCTGTGCCTAGTTTTACCTCTCTTCATTGCCCTTTTCAGTATATTCCAGAACATCACCATTGATCTCTTTTGCTCTCTCATCTTGCTCTGTTATGCTTTGCAATGGCTCACTGACTACCTTTGCAAATATCTCAGCATCAAACTTTTGCCATCACAGTTGGCAGGGCCTGAGGTTTATGTGTTATGTACTAACAGTTTGGTCATTTTATCTTGTTTTCTTCAGCTTGTGTCCTGCCTTCTAAATTGAGTCTTTTCTTCCTGTTTCTTTCGTCTTTCTACCTCTGTTTCCTTCCCTCCTTTACTTACTTTGACTTTCTTTCATTCTCATTCTACTCCACTGCATAGTATGTGATGCATGTCCCTCTCTTCCCTTATTTATTTCTTTTCATAATTGTGCTTTTACTCTAGTCCTATTGGGTAAACTAGTTTATTTACCACCAAGAAACCTTGGCATTTTAATAAGAAGGTGGCCATGTTTCCTGAGAGAATGATTAGAAGAATCACTCTGGAAAAAACACTCTTTTTCTTTAGCATTTACAACAAACATCGTGGCACAGCAAAAAGGCAACAGCTATGAAAGTTTATTTTTATTTTTTTAATCACAAATGATTAGTAAAAACTTAGAAAAAACACATATACTATTGGATGATTTCTAATCTTTTATGCTTCATCATATATTGGTTGTACTAAGAGAGTTGTAATATACTTAAAAAAGCATTTAAGTGAAAATATTTCAGTATTGCTTTCATACTGAAATTTGAATCCTACATTTGAACTTGCACCAAGATCAACTTTATCATAGATATTTGTCCATTTAAGTGTTCCTCAAGATTTTCCTCATTGTGGCATCATAGTAAGTGTCATAGGATAGTAAGTATAATACCCTTTTTCTCATCTCTACTCCCTCATCCTTAGTAAATTATTTTACTTTGTGTCCCTCAGTCATGTTCTCCAACTAACTCTCTGAGACCGTAGCTATCCAGGCTCCTCTGTCCACAGAATTCTCCAGGCAATAATAATGGAGTGGGTAGCCATTTGCTTCTCCAGGGGATCTTCCTGACCCAGGGATTGAAGTTGATTTTCCTGCATTGCACGCAGATTCTTTACCATCTGAGCCACCAGGAAAGACCTATGAGAGAATTAGTATCAAATATTGAATTCTAATTGAATGTCCATTTCTATTCTTCCATCCACCACTGAAAGGAATGTAGTGGGTGTCTGTCACTATTTTCTTGACAATCAAGAACAACCTGCCACTTCTCCAACCCTTGTTCTGGTGGCAGAAACATAGCTTTGCTATGGAAAAACCTGTTAACAATTGCATGAAAATGTGTTCAATCAAGGTATGTTGTTTCCTCCTCACTCAGTATCAGTATTTATTTTAAGCTGGGAAACGTAAATTCTCTCTGACAGAAATGGAATCCTGTAGGATGTGACACAAAAGCAAAAGTGATTTTCTCCTTGATATATATGTTCATTAGCATCTCCTATCTAGGACCCTGTAGCTATCCTCAGACAAGTTTTTTCAGAAGTTTGGTCTTAAGCTTTGTCTATGCATCTATAAGCCATCTTTTGTCTAATAATATATATTAGTCAACATATGGTTTCTATGGAATTCATTGTCTTTGGTTTGGCTTCAAGTGGTTTTGGTCATAGGATTTTTCTGTTCAATCTCTCTATTTCTACAACCTAATATAATAAGATAGGTAAGTATCTTTATCTTACTGAGAAGAAGGTGTCTCCTCCCTGAGCATCTCTTTCTCCAGGCTTTTAAGCTAAATAGAAACAGGCTTTAACAGAAGGAGAAGAAGGAATGTAGAAGGTTGGTTTTATGTATCTATTAGTTTAAATCTTAAAATCAGAAAACAAAAATGTTTCTTACACCCACACTTCCTTAGTGCATGATTAAGAAATGCTCAGAACTCTGAAGAATCACTGGCAATCCATTGACACCATCATTTTAGTTGAAATCTTCTATTTAAGGCTAGAGACTTCTCTGTGCTGTGTTTATTCATCATAAACCTAACAGAGTTTGTATCAATTTTATAAGTGGCTGAAAATTACTTGTATATAACTGCAATCAATGGGTAACCCAATATATATGTAGACAAATGAATAGGGTCTTTACAAAATAGAATATCAAAAGAGGCAATGAACATATTAAAAGTAATCATTTTATTGGTCATCGAGAAAATGCAAAGTAACACTACAATATCACATATCAAAATCCCTAAAATAAAAAATGAGGAAAATACCAAGTATTGACAGCAGGTTAGACTCTTATATGTGCCTGATAGGAATGTAAAACTGGTAGATAGTATCAATAAAACTGATCAATAAATATATGATAATTCCAAAATTTTACTTCTAGGTATAAAGTAAAGTGAAAGTGAAAGTCACTCAGTCATGTCCCATTATTTGCACTCCCATGGACTATACAGTCCATTTATTCACAAAATGGTATGTACAAGGATTTTAAAAGTGATACTAATTATACTTGCTTAAGTGGAAAACAATACAAATGCCATCAAAAGTAGAACTAATAAGTAATATATACGATATTTGTACAACAAAATAATACTGTATGGAAATGAAAATGTATGAATCATAATCACACAGCCATATTGATTCATTTCATCAACATAATGTTGAATGAAAGAAGTCAGTCTGAAGACACACATACATATTATATATGTAGTTGTTGCTCATTTCATGAGTTAAGGACATGTTGAATATCTGTAAGTTTCAGTAGATGATACCTGTAATTTGTATAGGCGGCTTCCCAGGTGGCTCAGTGGGAAGGAATCTGCCTGCCAAGCAGGAGACATAGGTTCGATCTTTGGGTCAGGAAAATCCCCTGGAGAAGGAAAAGGCTGCCCGCTCCAGTATTCTTTCTTGAGAAATACTATGAACAGAGGAGAGTAGCTGTCTATAGTCCTTAAGTTTGCAAAAGAGTCAAACACTACTAGAGACTAAACAACAACAGCAATTTGTATAAACTCTTGTCACATCTATAAGTTATCAGGTTGATTGTATGTCTTTCATTTTTTTTATATTTTATACCAAGTCTTTTTTACCTTATGTACTCATTTCCAGAAGAGGACACCATATACTTTGAACATTTCTTTCATCTCTTACAAGCAGTATTCTTCACTATCTTTATATTAGTTGTGAAGCATTCTATATTTATAAAGAAACTAGCTATTATATATCACCCACATTTTCAAAGAGTATTAGTATCAAATTATATAAGAAGCTGTTCAAGCAATGTGATAGTTGAAAATTTTAATGACAGACAAGAAAAATTATACCATAATTTAATATGGCTGTGATTACAAAATAAGTAGTCTGAGTTACCTTAAGTGTGTGTGTTAGTTGCTCAGTCATGTCCAGCTCTTTACAATCCCATGGACTATAGTCTCCAGGCTCCTCTGGGGAAGAATACTGGAGTGGGTAGCCATTCCCTTCTCCAGGGGATCTTCTCTAACTGGGATCAAACCTGGGTCTCCTTCACTGTGGGCAGATTCTTTACCATCTGAGCTACCTGGGAAGCCCCACCATATCTGATGTCTACCATAAAGAGTCATCAAAAAATATTCAGAGTGAAACAACATACCATTCATTCATTATAAATTAAAACAATTTACTAACAAAAAATCCTTTTCCTAATATAAAATAGGGGTCTCACATTATCAAAATTATTAAGGATATAAATTCCAATTCATTAGTCCAACCCCTATGTTCACCTGATCATTAGGTAAATTTTTAAAATACACATGTTTAACATTTACTGTCTTAACACAGTTTCCCATAAATATAGACACAAAAATTCTGTAATAAGATATTGCTGAGAGATAAAACCTACAGTTACAAGAGTGAGAAATAAAATCATGCCGAACCGATCAGAGTTTAAGATTACAGATAGAGACAGCGTAAATTCCTCAAATACATTTATAAGATTGTTGTTGAGAGAGATCAGTCCTAATTTCACTCTTTGGCTCAAGCCCATGAATTCTACCTACTGTAATTTGACTCATATATTGGCTATTTATACCGTTTGTATGCAGTGTGACTGAGTACTCCTCCCCAACTCTGCAAAGTTGTCCATAAGCCAGCATCTTGGCTAAATCTTTGGTAGATATAGCCCATTATTTTCTCATAATAACTGCTTTTGAATGACAGATAGGATATATGGTAATTTCAGGGAAATCTGGCATCATGAGCCATTTTCATAAATGGAATCCTTTGATACAAGAAAATGTGTTTTAATTATGCAATATTGTATGATACCACGTGTCTGTATGTATGTGTGTGTATGATACCAAACTGATGGATCAGGCAATCTACAAACCATATAACAACCGTGCTGTCAGAGGTAAAATGAATATCGTAATTAAGTATCATACTACCTCCAAGGTGGAAGGGATTTGATATAATCAGCCACCATATGGTAGCTAACCCCTCCAAAGATAAAATCCTAGCTAGCATTCAGGCCCTCTCTCTGCACTGGTAGATGAACATTTCTTCTGAATCAAAATAGTGGATTATGATACCATGTATTCTAATAAATTAAAACTTAATTATCTTCCTTATAGACAAGAATATTGCTTTCGGTTAAAGATTAAGTGGAATATATAAGTATCTTAACCACTTTAAGGTACAGTCTACAACTTGAAGTTATAGATTAATTGGGATGAATTTTCTTTAATTTTTTATGTTTATGTTGCTGTTTCAGCTTAAAAGGTATATACATGAAATACACAGGCAGCTATTCTTCTGCTAAAATTAACATTCATAAGTTTATACATATTTTTTCTAGTTTTATTAATTAAAAAACTCTAGAACATTTGTATCAGATCAATTAATAATGAATATATATAATTTAATGCATAACAAAATTGAAGAGGATATGCTTTATACAGGGAAATATGAAATTATTATAGCAACAAATACTAAGAATGAATATATGTTTAAAGAGTGAAGACAAAAAGATAGCAAAATCATATTATCGTGTTCCCTCTTAAGTGAATATTTCACATGGCTCCATTAAAACCTCCTTGAAAAACTCTACTGGAGGAACACTCTTTGAAGACAAGCCCTGGCATGAAGCCCAAAATATATTACTTGTTCATTAAAAGTTTAATGAAAGCAGTAACAACTGCTTAAAGCATAGCCAAAAGATGTATTCATGCATTGCAGTAGATCTGATTCATCTCATGCATATACCTAGATTAAAATACAAAACTTTGCTAAAAAATGTTATCAGGATTATTCAAAATATTTCAGTAGGCAGTTAACAGTTAATTAATGTTATCACCTATTCAAATGATTCAGTATTAAAGAATTGAACTTCATATTTAAAGTGGAAAAATATTAAATTTTAAATTAAAATAAAATTAAAATGAACAGAAATATTCATAATCCAATGTAAATTTTATTTGGGATATACTTTTTCATGAATAAAAGTAGCTGGGAGTATAAAATGCTATAGTTACTTTGTAAATAGTTTGACATTATCTGTTTTAATAGGACATAGGCCTACTGTATGACTTTCTAAATATATTCCTAGGGATGTAACTTTGAGAAACTTTATATCAGAATATATATGTTAAAATGTTTAATTGCAATTAAAGTATAATAAATTGGAAATACTCTACAAATCCACTAGCAGAGATTTTTATAAAGAGTCAGAGCATATAATCACATATTGGAATTCTTAAATAAAAGAAAATAAGTTAATTGCAGCTGTAAGCAACACACAGATACACTTCACAAGCATAAGGTTCAATGAAAGAAGCAATCACAAAACAGTAAATATGCTATAAATCCACTTGCATGTTTGAAATCTAAAAAGCAATCTTATATTTTAAGAATGCATATTTTTTATATAACAATTCAGTTCAGTCACTCAGTCGTGTCCCACTCTTTGTGACCCCATGGACTGCAGCACACCAGGTTTCCCTGTCCATCACCAACTCCCAGAGCATGCTGAAACTCATGTCCAACGAGTCAGTGATACCATCCAACCATCCTTTCCTCGGTCATCCTCTTCTCCTCCTGCCCTCAATCTTTCCCAGCATCAGGGCCTTTTCCTATGAATCAGTTCTTCACATCAGGTAGCCAAAGTATTGGAGTTTCAGCTTCAGCCTCAGTCCTTCCAATGAATATTCAGGAGTGATTTCCTTTAGGATTGCTTGGTTTGATCTCCTTGCAGACCAAGGGACTTTCAAGAGTCTCTTCCAACACTATAGTTCAAAAGCATCAATTCTTTGGTGCTCAGCTTTCTTTATAGTCCAATTCTCACATCCATACATTACTACTGGAAAAACCGTAGCTTTGACTAGATGGACCTTTGTCGGCAAAGTAATGTCTCTGCTTTTTGATATGCTATCTAGGTTGGTCAAAGATTTTCTTCCAAGGAGCAAGCATCTTTTAATATTGTGGCTGCTGTCACCATCTGCAGTGATCTTGGAGTCCCCCAAAATAAAGTCTCTTACTGTTTCTGTTGTTTCCCCATCCATTTGCCATGAAGTGATAGGACCAGATGCTGTGATCTTAGTTTTCTGAATGTTGAGTTTTAAGACAACATTTTCACTTTCTCCTTCACTTTCACTCTTTAGTTCTTTGCTTTCTTCTGTAAGGGTGGTGTCATCTTCATATCTGAGGTTATTGTTATTTGTTCCAGCAATTTTGATTCCAGTTTGTGCTTCATCCAGCCTGGCATTTTGCATGATGTACTCTGCGTAGAAGTTAAATAAACAGGGTAACAATATACAGCCCTGATATACTCCTTTTCCACTTTTGAACCAGTATCTTATTTCATGTCCGGTTCTAATTTTTGCATCTTGACCTGTATACAGATTTCTCAGGAGGCAGGTAAGATGGTCTGGTATTCCCATCTCTTTAAGATTTTTCCACAGTTTGTTGTGATCTACAGAGTCAAAGGCTTTGGTGTAGTCAATAAAGCAGAAATAGATGGTTTTTCTGGAACTCGCTTGCTTTTTGATGATCCAATGGATGTTGGCAATTTGATCTCTGGTTCCTCTGCCTTTTCTAAATCTAGCTTGAACATCTGAAAGCTCACGATTCACATACTGTTGAAGTCTGGCTTGGAGGATTTTGAGCATTACTTTGCTGGCATGTGAGATGAGTGCAATTGTGAGGTTGTTTGAACATTCTTTGGCATTGCTTTTGGGATTGGAATGAGAACTGATCTTTCCCAGTCCTGTGGCCACTGCTGAGTTTTCCAAATTAGTTGGCATATTGAATTCAGCACTTTAACAACATCATCTTTTAGGATTTAATTACAAATAATAAATTTTTTATCATGTATGTCAGGACTAAGGTCACTACTAAAGTGGAGGGAGGACTTTGTTGTGAAGTGAATAGGGGCTTCTGCGTTCTGGAAATGTTATTTTCCTTAACTAAGCTAATAGTTAAATGAACATTTGCTTTTACAAATCCCTCATGCTGTACTATTTTTTGAAGTCATCTTATGCAAAATATATCTTGTGGTTGAGGATGGAGTCACCAAGATAATGATAACATAGGTCAATTGGTAGATAGAAATAGAAGAGAGAGAGATCCTAACCCTCAGAGAAGATTGGCTGTGGGGTATTCTACATTTATTTTGTATGTCAGAAAAGGATGTTAACAGTTATGAATCTGCAAAACAGGATAATAAAATCCACACTTTAAAGGGTTGCTATGAGGTCTGTAGAAGTCAACATGTGAAAAGGTTGTAGAATTATTCTTGGCCGATAAAGTAGAGGTCATCACGACACTTGCCTACAACCAAAACTCTTGTGTACTCTTAACATAGTGAAGTTATTATCAATAGTTGGCCATATTATTTAAATTCTGCACCCACAAATATTAATCTCTCCAATAGAGTGTTCTAAAGAAAAACCCAAATGTCATAGCTTTTTTTAATCCACAAATGAATTGGCATGTAAGTATGTATCTCTATAGTAGATCAGATCTATTTCTTTCTCCCTCCTTCTCTATCTATTTTACAGTAGCACTATCATAATCAACATTAACAATAAGAAACCTTAATAACATGTAGTATCAAGTGAGCATTCTATCTGCAATTTTCTAAGACATCTTTTTTAGCCATAGCAATACGCAAATATGTTTTATACACTTGGTTGACGTGACTCTTAAGTCTCTGTTAATATTATAACAATAACAATAGATTAAATTGTGTCATGATAACATTAAAACAGTTGTAAAGTACACAATACTTGAAATAAATACTTCAAAACTTAACAAAAATAATTTTTCAGACTGGATCTTGTACATGTGTGTAGATTTTCTTAGTGCCAAAGTTAAAATTGCTATGATGCAGTATAACTGAAAAGAAATAATCATTCTGAACCATCCTATACTTGCCTGTTTTTAGGCAGGATTAAGTGGAAATGCTGCAAGAACTTGGGAACTCTAACTAAAGCCTATTTTATTTTTTAAAAATTACTATGGAATACTTTATTAAACTCAAGTAAAAATAGTTAAAACATGAGGGAAGATGATCCATATTTAATTCATTTATTACCATTTTGAATACTATTTTGTTTTTAAATATGACTCTTTTTTACACCCAGCATGATATAACCACTGTCTAGGTTTTAAATGCATCACATTAGTTTCTTGAACTGATTATTAGCTCAATAAATAGTGTATCAAGGAATTTGAAAATGAAATAGTGATGTTAATGCAGACTCGGTGCTTCTAGACATTTCTGCAACTGAGTTTCCAACTGAATGTATTGTTTGATATTTTTTAATATGTTGGAAAGAAAGATACAGTGATTTCAGGTTCTTTGATGATTTTTCAAATCTGTGAAACAATCAAATGTCTAAAAAGATGAACATTCAATAAAATGCCCATAAATTTTACACATATGTCAACATAATTTTCAGATTTAAGCAAAAAAGTTTGGTGGCATAAATGATCAGATTATCATTATGATCATTCACTTTATTTTGTTGTGTATGTAAACCAAACCAAAGATGAATCATTCAGCAAATATAAAATAACTCAATTTTTATGGCATTGGGTTTTTCCAATGGAGAAATATTTCAATAGGGTACTTAAAATTCACATTTTTATTCTTTCATTTACTGATATTTAAATCTACAGTATAAGTTGTTCCAAGTGCAGATATTCTTATCGCTAGATTCATCTGTGCCAATAAAGCATGTATATGAATAAAGACTTTAACTTTGATTCACCAGGTTTAGTAGTACCATCCATACACTCAAAGATTTGCTTTACATTTGTAATCCAAACACCCAATATTGGTGTATCGAAATGTGTTACTTGTCTGATTTTATCTATGGAAACAGTGGAAACAGTGGCTGACTTTATTTTTGGGGTTCCCAAATCACTGCAGATGGTGACTGCAGCCATGAAATTAAAAGACACTTACTCCTTGGAAGGAAAGTTATGACCAACCTAGATAGCATATTAAAAAGCAGAGACATAATACTTTGTCAACAAAGGTCCATCTAGTCAAGGCTGTGGTTTTTCCAGCAGTCATGTATGGATGTAAGAGTTGGACTATAAAGAAATCTGAGCACCGAAGAATTGATGCTTTTGAATTGTGGTGTTGGAGAAGACTCTTGAGAGTCCCCTGGACTGCAAGGAGATCCAACCAGTCCATCCTAAGGGAGATCAGTCCTGAGTGTTCTTTGGAAGGAGTGATATTGCAGCTGAAACTCCAAAACTTTGGCCACCTGATGTGAAGAGCTGACTCATTTGAAAAGACCCTGATGCTGGGTAGGATTGGGGGCAGGAGGAGAAGGGGAAAACAGAGGATGAGATGGTTTGATGGCATTACCGACTCAATGGATATGGGTTTGGGTGGACTCAGGGAGTTGGTGATGGACAGGGAGTCCTGGCGTGCTGCGATTCATGGGTCCGCGAAGAATCGGACACGACTGAGTGACTGAACTAACTAACTAATATTTCATGGAGATGATATGTTGTAATAATGGTCATATTTTTTAAAAACTTGAATAAATCTTGCTGCTGCTGCTGCTGCTAAGTCACTTCAGTCGTGTCCGACTCTGTGCGACCCCATAGATGGCAGCCCACCAGGCTCCGCCGTCCCTGGGATTCTCCAGGCAAAAATACTGGAGTGGGTTGCCATTTCCTTCTCCAGTGCATGTAAGGGAAAAGTGAAAGTGAAGTCGCTCAGTCGTGTCCGACTCTTAGGAACCCCGTGGACTGTAGCTTACCCCTACACTGTTCCAAGCAGTAAAAATCTAAAGGAACCTACTTTGCTTTTGTTCATGTGATCCACTTAGTACTACCTTTTGTGTTTCCTCACCTTTCACCTGGTGAGCGAGGAGAAGAATTTCAGTCCTTGACATCTGCAGCCAGCTCAGTTCCACCTATTTCTCTCTGACAGAGGAAACTTCCTCAGTAGGAATGATTGTTTCTTTTCTGTTCTCTGCCTGGTCTTTCTCACACCTCTGTGATCTCAAACATCAAATATCTTTCAGTGATAGTCTTTCCACATCTGGCTCTGTATTTTACCACTAACTTGACACTCCTTCATAATGTTCACCTGATTCATTCAGTCTTTGCATACATAGAATCTGGTGAGTTTGGTCCTTATGGTACTCGGTATTTGAATGACAATAATTTGTTTTGTTTTATTTAACTCTTTAATGAAAGTCATTTCTTTTAAACAAATTATTTGGCAAATCAACTAATTAATAGCTTGGTTATGAAAAATGTGATGGAAAAATAATTGATATTATGAGTTACTTGGTTTTGTGTTTTAAGCAAATCATATGTGTACCTCAAAATATTTTCAAACTTTTATGATTAGCAAAGTCCTCTATTAGGTAATTTAAATGGTGATTCTAGTTCTTTATGTAAATAAGTTTATATAAAGCAGATTTAATTTTGGAAACATTTCACCAATATACTCACCAATGGAACAGACTGATTTACTTGCGTGGCTAAAGATACAGATGTTTTGCAGTGAGCTTAGCTCCCTAGAATGTCACCTACAAAATTCTGCAGCTCTCTGAAAATGCTAAACTGATGCAGGGTTAAATAAGATAACACTGTAGAACATGATTTTTATTAAGATAATTGCGTTTCATAGTTTTTTATAGAAATAACTTTATATTCATTTTATAAATAATTTTCTTCATTTTTGAAGGATCAAATACCTACATTTAAAAAATAGAGAAAATTATAATTAATCATAGTGGAATAAGTAAGGAGAAAAATTTCCCATTCAAGGGCTCTCAATCATTGTTTTTTTTTTTCTTAAAGTATAATGACTAAATAAAATAAATGCTCTTGAGCCAAGAATCCCAAATTGAAAAACAATAATTTGCATAGGATTAAAATCCTTTTTTATTTTTTAATCACAGCATAAAGGCAGATGAAAGTTGAAGTTTCCAGTGTTCTATAACCCTCTCTTTTGTTCCCAAGGGGTAACCATGCTCATGAATTTAGTGTTCCTGGTTTTATACTTTAATACTAACTTATGGTATCATTGAACATTTAGCTCAACTATAATATTGTTGCTGCAATATCCATTTTCTGTGGCCAAGTGGCCTACAGAAGCCTTGAGCTGACACTAACCCCTCCTGCCAGCATCAACCCTAGATAATAGCCTGCAGAACAAGTATGTTCTTAATATGATTTCTTCAACGTGTGTGCACCTTAGATAAAACCAAATGCTTGCCAAAACCTCACTTGCTCTGGTGTGAATTGACCAATCTAAGTTTACCAGAGAACACTCAAAGCCCTACACTCAGGGACACTAATAAAGACATGTGTCCCTGGTTCTGCCAGTTTGGCTGTTTTGGCCCACACCCTGCTTAACCTCCCTATTTACCTCCTCCAGGACCAAGGAATAATAAACTTCTCTATGTCACTTTTCTTTTCTGTCCTTGTTGAAAAGTGTTCACCATCTGACATCCTCAGACTCTACTTAAAAATGTTCATTTAAAGACACAACATGTATGTACATAAGCAGTATTTTTTTGACCTTTTAATGTATGTAAATGAGCTTATTCTGTATGTGAGATTATCAAGCATGCTATATTTTCTCAACAATATTTTTTCAGGATTGTAAGAGTTGATAGGCACAGACATGGACATATTTTTTCCCCCAGGGCTGACATTTCATGCTTCTGGTTTTATGCTATTTTAACAAACTTGTGATTAATATCTGTGTATAGGTATTTGTGTGCTTATGTTCAATTATCTTTTTAATGTAGAAGTGAAATTTCTAGTTCATGGATTGTTTATATTTTTATCATTCAAGAACCAATAATCTTTGACTATTCAGAACCTTGTCCTCAACTTTAGAGTCACCATTTTATCTCTCCTTCCAGGTTCTGATGAAACAGCAGTATGACAATATTTGGTAAGAAGTTGGAAAAAAATGAACTAAGGCATATTAAAATTTTAAAGATATTATTTGAGGAAAAAAATCAGTTTGACTAAGCAGTACCAAAACAGAAGTGATTAGGGTTACTCCACTAACAGTAGTTCAGGGGAGAGACTTCTATAAACAATGAAAGTGGAAGTGAAAGTCACTCAGTAGTGTCAGACTCTTTTTAATCCCATGGAGTCTCCATGGAATTCTCCAGGCCAGAATACTGGAGTGCATAGCCTTCCTTACTGCAAGGGATCTTCCCAACTCAGGGATGGAACCCAGATTTCCCACATTGCAAGCAGATTTTTTTATCCCTTCTCCAGCAGATCTTCCCGACTCAGAAATCTGAGATCTCCTGCATTGCAGGTGGATTCTTTACCAACTGATCTATCAGGGAAGCCATAGTAGGTAGAATAAAAGCAAGAAAATCATTTGCTTGACTGTAGCGTAAAGCTTAGTTGCCTGACTATGATTGGTTGCTCTTATGTTCCAATTTTGTAAATTTGAGGCATTTTGATTGCTTAGCTTTTGATTTGGTTCAAGTAAGGTCCCATCACATTAGAACCACCTTGGTCTGATGGCCTCCTTGATTAAGTCACTGAGCTTAATTGTAGAACTGGTGTGTGTGAGAAAAGGAACAATAAATCCAAGAAGCTACTTATGGAGATCGAAAGGTGCTATAAAAATACTCAACATATATTTATCTTCTCTCATAAGTAACCCTCTGAAGGGGTATGATATTTACTACAGGCCACATATTAAATGCTCTTAACTATGAGTTGTTGTTTATATACTTGAGGGACCTAAAGATTGACCTAAAGATTATTGCGATTTCCTAAGCTTTAATCGTGCTGTTGTATGTTCAGTCACTGAGTCATGTATGACTCTTTGTGACCCCATGGACTGTAGTAGCCCACCAGGCTGTTCTGTCCATGGAATTCTCCAGGAAAGAATACTGGAGTGGATTGCCATTCCCTTCTCCAGGGGATCCTTCTGACCCAGGGATTGACTCTGGGTCTCCTGCACTGCAGGCAGATTCTTTACTGTGTGAGTGACCAGTGTAGCCTGTACTTTATCCAAATACTACTTTATCCAAAATGATATAATCAGTGTGGAAATAGTATAAATGCTTTCATATTTACTCTTGGTATGTTATCAAGAATATAGCTTATTCAAATATGGAGAGAATTATCTGCTATGGGAAAAAGAAGTTCTATGGACATGTGATAGCATGGCATCTGTTCCAAATATCATACTGAACAATCACTTAACCTCTAGAACTTCAATTTCTCACCTTTACAATTGTTTAATGTGTCTACTTTGCTTTTGCCGTTGGGTGGTATAGAAGCAAATATCAAGCAAGATCATGGAAAGGAATGGACTTTTAAGACTGACAAGATTATGTAAATGTGTACAGTGATTATTCAGTACATCCAAACACATTCATAGAATAATGAGACCAATGAGCATATGGCTTTGGTGCCAGAGAGTGTAATTTCTGAGACTCTGAACATCACCATGTATTGCTATGGAAACCATTTACACATACACACAAAAAACATAAACTCACACCTAAAGGTCTTATTGTTAATGACCTTGAAGCAAGCAGTATATGGTGTTCTAAAATACAGTTTGAAACACATTCTACCGAAAGAGGATCCTTGATACAGTCAATATCTAAATGGTAGTGGCAGTTCAGCTGATGTAATGCTGTTCTGGCATTGCAACTATGTTAATAAACAGCCTGAGTAAATGAACCAAAAAAGTGTCTTATGATCACTGTCAACCTCAGCAAAGACATAGGCAATGACAGCCACAGTTACACCATCTTGAATGTCAGGGGAATTGCTGTCCTGCTACTCTTTGCAGAAACTGACAGCTGTTAAGTCAGCTCTAGTATAATTACTAGCGATTTACTCTGCAATTTTGTGCATTTGGTTTTAGTGTTAAATTTCAAAGTCAGAATACAAATTACATAATGCTACATTGAGGTATAAATATAATTGTTTGAATCAATGAATTGTTTCCTATTTTGAATAATGATTTATGCATCTATTATGGATAATGATTATCTATAATAATCTAACACAATTATGATCTGAGAACTTTACCAAATTGATATGAAAACATGACCACAAAAAATCTGCACAGAGGTATGCATGAAATTCTGATCATATTAACTAAAACTGGAAGCAAATGAGATGTCCTTATATAAATAAAAAAAGATAAACTATTGTACATCCATGCATCTGACTACTACTCAACAATAAAAAAAGGATAATCTGTAATGTCAAGTAAAAACTTGGAAAAATCATGTCTAAATACTGCTAAATGAAAGAAACCAGAGTGGAAAAGCTACATACTGTATGATTCCATTTAGGGGACAATCTAGATAATGCAAAAGTTAGAGACAGTAAAAGATAAATGATTGTAGAAATTTGTTGACAGTTTTGGAGATGTTGGCATTATTCCTCATAATGCTGTAATGGTAGATGCATAATATTATGAATCTTTTAAAACCCATAGAACTTTATAGCACAGAGTGAATGTTAATGCATACAAACTTAAAAATACATATGTTAAGGAGATAATGCAATTCCACAATGGAATGCAGAACTGTGACAAAATAATCTAATTATTTATGAAATGACGTCAGTGAAGTGTGTGTGTGTGTGTGTGTGTGTGTGTGTGTGTGTGTGTGTGTGCGCATGCGCCCACAGTGGGAGGGTGGGGCAAGGTGTGTGGGGATGCTCACCCAAGTATCTTTTCAAGGAAATGGAGTCTATATTTCCTTGGCAAAAAGAACTCTCTATATAAGCACCCTACTCTAGCTGATGAATTTCTTTGCCAGGGGGATACTGATTACAATTTCATAAATCACTGTACACATATTTGGAAAGGAAACTGTTAAGCAAATGGATGGCAGAGAGTAAAGGAGGATTGATCTCTCTTGGAGAGGGGCATTACAATTGAGGAGAAGGCTAGGCCATTCTGTGTGGGAATGGATTAAATCTGAAGGAATCAATATAAATTCTAGTGTATAAGTTTGGTATACACACATGCGGGTCTTCCCTGTTGGTTCAGTGGTAAAGAATCCACATGCCAGTGCACAAGCTGCAAGAGACACAGGTTGGATGCCCGGGTCGGAAAGACACCCTGGAGGAGAAAATGGGAACCCACTCCAATATTTCTACTGAGAAAATCCCATGGACAGAGGAACTTGGCAGGCTACAGTCCATGGAGTCAGAAGAGTCAGATACAACTGAGTACACACACATACACACATATATTTCTGCGTCTTTCATTTGATACCACAGTAGCAATGAGCATAGCTAGTACCCAGATTTTGATTTCTAATATTGTTTCTCCAAGAAAAGGAAGAAAGTATCTCTGGAGAAAGGGTTTGACTCTTGGTCTGGTCAGGGAATAGATAAGTTGGAGCATTCTGTAATGTCAGAAAATAAGGAAATTATTTTTTTAAATGGTGAAGGTATGTCAAAGGAACACATAAGCCAACCAAAAGAATCCCATTTAAAGATATGAAAAACCAAATAAATAAACTAGCATTGGATTGTAACGTAAAATACAAAATTATTACCTGTAAGTTCATTCTAATATAAATAGATGGCTGAAAAAATAAAGAGTAGATAGAACATTACTTTGTTTATAAGAATTTCCAATAAATTATGTAAATATTCTTAAGGAATTGAAGCATAGCTTCCCACTCCTTAAGTATGGGCCTTACATAGTGATTCCCTTTCAAAAAGCATGGTAGGTAAAGAAGAAAAATTAAACTGTATTTGTTAATATGCTATCCATATATATAAGTAGATTTTATATTATCTGATATGGTTAATAACAATTATTCTAAATTGTTTTCTTTATTTGACTTGATTGGCTATCTTTTACTTTCAACAGAGAAATGATAGCTATGTCCTAGCAAGAAAACAGAGAATTCAACCAAGGAATGATAATATATTTTAGAAGCAGAGGATGTTATTTATAATAAATTTTATTGTATTATGACACTGTCAACTAAATGTTGTTCCCTTGACACTTCAGCTCAACACTTCAAAATTCTAAATGTAGTAAAAATTTCAAGAGGCTTTGTTCAAATTTAGTCTTTTTCCCTCAGAGCCTGAGCCCATATGTCAAATTTTCTCACCACAAATATAGAAGGAATAAAAGCTTATGATTTGCAATTGAATTTTTTAAAGCAATACTAGAGTAAAAGATGTCCAAGATGATCCAATACTATTTTCAGATTCCTACAGACTAATCCCTTTGAAGTATATTATTAAGGGGCTACCAAAAAATGACACTTTATAAATACTGATACCAAATAAAGATGCTATTGAAAGCTTCAGAAGGATTAATGATCACTAATACCTTGCAAAATAAATTACTATATTAACATACTGTGCATTTCTGTCCTAGAAAGAAAGCATTGTACTTTACAGACAAATGTTAGAAGTACTTAGGAGAGTCCTTATTATGAATTGAAGCTTTACTCATTACATAAAATAGTGGAATTTTTCTAAAATTCTGCCAGCAGTCGTTTCAATGAGAAGGTGATGAATTTGTATTTTTTCTATTTCTGTTGTAAGAAATGATATATAATTCAATGTATTGCACTTGAGATATATAGTTCACTTTGAAATGTATTCAAAACAGGATGAATTAATGGATTAATACAGAAAGCAAGTATATGAAAGTAGGATCTAGGTGTGGTTATGTGCTAATTGTAAGCTTATTTAAATTTGGCTACTTGAATTTTTTCCTAATAAAATTTGGTGGAATTGTTATAATTACAAAGGAAACCAAAGGAAGGGATAAAATATTGTAGTACGTTGTATGATATTGTGATTTATATTAAGAATTTATTTCTTCTTTGTCCCCATTTCTGGTGCAGAACCGATAAAACTCTTTGAATTTACTAAGTGATGAGATTGATAAGGGTGTCATTTGCTATGTCAATGAGGTGACTTTCGTGAAACACTTAGATAACCTAAGTTTGGGCTCTTGAAGCCAGGGCACCCGACGCTGTGATTAGAGAGGATTGGAAGTTTTAGTTCCATCCACTTACCTCTGAGGAGGGGAGAGAGCATGGAGGTTAAACCAATCAATAATGGTCAATGATCTTAATCAATCATGAATGTATGATGAAGCCTTCATTAAAAACCTAAAGGATGGCATTCAGAGACCATCTGGGTTGGTCAACACATAGTAATTTGGGGAAAGTGGCATGCTCAAAGAGTGTGAAATTTCCATGCTCCTTCCCACATGTGCTATATGTTTGTTTGTGTTTTTCCTGACTGTCTCTAAGTCCTGTGAGTCACTCTAGCAAATTAGTCAGACCCAAGAAGGGAATCATTGGAACCTCCAATCTAAAGCTAGTCAGTCAGATGCATAGGTGATAACTTGAGCTTGCTTCTGTTATCTAAAGGGGAGAGAGAGTCTTGTGATATAGTAGAATTGAATGCCATCTCTGGGTATTCATTTCTGAATACCATTTCTGTTCAAGTAGTGTCAGAATATAGTTGATTTGCAAAACACCCAGCTAGTACTGGGAAACACTCTCCCTTAACACACACACTAGAATTGGGGGCAGAACTCATTATACAAGTTTGAGAAATGACTGTACTCAGAATATATGTGACTTTTATATTTAAATTGGTAAGAGGCAATCCATCCAACTAAAAAATGAGGGAATAAAAGAAAACATGAAATGACATTTCATAGAGTAAGTTATATAACTGGCCAATAAGAAAGCAAAGACATTTTCAATATCATCATTCACTAAATACCCATGCCATTTAAGCCATAGTAAGGTATCAATATATACCTACCAAAAATATCTAAAATAAAAATATTGACAATACCATGGGGTTATCAAATAACCACTTCTCACATATAATCAGCATATAGGGTATGCTCTCACATATAATCAGCAATTCTACATTTCAGTATTTACCCAAGAGAAATAAAAACATACATGCAGTTGATCGTTGAACAATCTGAGGATTTAGAGGCACCAGTGCCCTGCACAGCTGAAAGCCCCACGTGTAATTTTATAGTCTTCCCTCTTATAGGGATTTCTGCATCTCTGGCAGATCTGATTCAAATGTATTCTTTTTAAAGGCTGAGTAATATTCCATTGTGTATATGTACCACAGCTTCCTTATAGATTTGTCTGCTGATGGATATCTAGGTTGCTTCCATGTCCTGGCTATTATAAGCAGTGCTGTGATGAACATTGGGGTACATGTGTCTCTTTCAATTCTGGTTTCCTCGGTGTGTATACCCAGCAGTGGGATTGCTGGGTCATATGGCAGTTCTATTTCCAGTTTTTTAAGAATTCTCCACACTGTTCTCCATAGTGGCTGTACTAGTTTGCGTTCCCACCAACAGTGTAAGAGGGTTCCGTTTTCTCCACACCCTCTCCAGCATTTATTGTTTGTAGACTTTTGGATAGCAGCCATTCTGACTGGCGTGAGATGGTACCTCATCATGGTTTTGATTTGCATTTCTCTGATAATGAGTGATGTTAATCATCTTTTCATGTGTTTGTTAGCCATCTGTATGTCTTCTTTGGAGAAATGTCTGTTTAGTTCTTTGGCCCATTTTTTGATTGGGTCATTTATTTTTCTGGAATTGAGCTGCAGGAGCTGCTTGTATATTTTTGAGATTAATTGTTTGTCCGTTGCTTCATTTGCTATTATTTTCTCCCATTATGAAGGCTGTCTTTTCACCTCGCTCACAGTTTCCTTCGTTGTGCAAAATCTTTTAAGTTTAATTAGGTCCCATTTGTTTGTTTTTGTTTTTATTTCCATTACTCTGGGAGGTGGGTCATAGAGGATCCTGCTGTGATTTATGTTGGAGAGTGTTTTGCCTATGTTTTCCTCTAGAAGTTTTATAGTTTCTGGTCTTACGTTTAGATCTTTAATCCATTTTGAATTTATTTTTTGTGTATGTTGTTAGAAAGTGTTCTAGTTTCATTCTTTCACAAGTGGTTGACCAGTTTTCCCAGCACCACTTGTTAAAGAGATTGTCTTTTCTCCATTGTATATTCTTGCCTCCTTTGTCAAAGATAAGGTGTCCATAGGTGCGTGGATTAATCTCTGGGCTTTCTATTTTGTTCCATTGATCTATATTTCTGCCTTTGTGCAAGTACCATACTTTCTTGATGACAGTAGCTTTGTAGTAGAGCCTGAAGTCAGGCAGATTGATTCCTCCAGGTCCTCTCTTCTTTCTCAAGATTGCTTTGGCTATTTGAGGTTTTTTATATTTCCATGCAAACTGTGAAATTATGTGTTCTAGTTCTGTGAAAAATACCATTGGTAACTTGATAGAGATTGCATTGAATCTATAGATTGCTTTGGGTAGAATACTCATTTTCACTGTATTGATTCTTCCAATCCATGAACATGGTATATTTCTCCATCTATTTCTATCCTCTTTGATTTCTTTTACCAGTGTTTTGTAATTTTCTATAAATAGGTCTTTTGTTTCTTTAGATAGATTTATTCCTAAGTGTTTTATTCTTTTTGTTGCAGTAGTGAATGGAATTGTTTCCTTAGTTTTTCTGTTTTCTCATTGTTAGTGTATAGGAATGCAAGGGATTTCTGTGTTTAATTTTATATCCTGCAAATTTACTATATTCATTGATTAGCTCTAGTATTTTTCTGGTGGAGTCTTTAGGGTCTTCTATGAAGAGGATCATGTCATCTGCAAACAGTGAGAGTTTTACTTCTTCTTTTCCAATCTGGATTCCTTTTATTTCCTTTTCTTCTCTGATTGCTGTGGCTAAAACTTCCAAAACTATGTTGAATAGTAGTTGTGAGAGTGGGCACCCTTGTCTTGCTCCTTACTTTAGGGGAAATGCTTTCAATTTTTCACCATTGAGGATAATGTTTGCTGTGGGTTTGTCATATATTGCTTTTATTATGTTGAGGTATGTTCCTTCTTTGCCTGCTTTCTGGAGGGTTTTTATCATAAATGGATGCTGACTTTTGTCAAAGGCTTTCTCTGCATCTACTGAGATAATCATATTGTTTTTATCTTTCAATTTGTTAATGTGGTGTATTACATTGACTGATTTGTGGATATTAAAGAATCCTTGCATCCCTGGGATAAAGCCCACTTGGTCATGATGTATGATCTTTTTAATACAGTTGTTGGATTCTGTTTGCTAGAATTTTGTTAAGATTTTTTGCATCTATGTTCATCAGTGATATTGACCTGTAGTTATCTTTTTTATGGATCTTTGTCTAGTTTTGGTATTAGGGTGATGGTGGCCTCATAGAATGAGTTTGGAAGTTTACCTTCCTCTGCAATTTTCTGGAAGAGTTTGAGTAGGATAGGTGTTACCTCTTCTCTAAATATTTGGTAGAATTCAGCTATGAAGCCGTCTGGTCCTGGGCTTTTGTTTGCTGGAAGATTTTTGATTACAGTTTCGATTTCTGTGCTTGTGATGGGTCTGTTAAGATTTTCTATTTCTTCCTGGTTCAGTTTTTGGAAAGTTATACTTTTCTAAGAATTTTTCCATTTCTTCCAAGTTGTCCATTTTATTGGCATATAGTTGCTGATAGTAGTCTCTTATGTTTCTTTGTATTTCTGTGTTGTCTGTTGTGATTTCTCCATTTTCATTTCTAATTTTGTTGATTTAATTGTTCTCCCTTTGTTTCCTGATGAGTCTGTCTAATGGTTTGTCAATTTTATTTATCTTCTCAAAGAACCAGTTTTTAGCTTTGTTGATTCTTGCTATGGTCTCTTTTGTTTCTTTTGCATTTATTTCTGCCCTAAATTTAAGATTTCTTTCCTTCTTCTAACCCTGGGGTTCTTCATTTCTTCCTTTTCTAGTTACTTTAGGTGTGGAGTTAGGTTATTTATTTGACTTTTTCTTGTTTCTTGAGGTAAGCCTGTATTGCTATGAACCTTCCCATTAGCACTGCTTTTACAGTGTCCCATAGGTTTTGGATTGTTCTGTTTTCATTTTCATTTGTTTCTATGCATATTTTGATTTCTTTTTTGATTTCTTCTGTGATTTGTTGGTTATTCAGAAGCGTGTTGTTTAGCCTCCATATGTTAGAATTTTTAACTATTTTTTTCCCTGTAATTGACATCTAATCTTAATGCATTGTGGTCAGAAAAGATGCTTGGAATGATTTCAATTTTTTTTTAATTTACCAAGGCTAGATTTATGACCCAGGATGTGATCTATCCTGGAGAAGGTTCTGTGTGCACTTGAGAAAAAGGTGAAATTCATTATTTTGGGGTGAAGTGTCCTATAGATATCAATTAGGTCTAATTGGTTCATTGTATCATTTAAAGTTTGTGTTTCCTTGTTAATTTTCTATTTAGTTGATCTATCCATAGGTGTGAGTGGGGTATTAAAGTTTCCCACTATTATTGTGTTATTGTTAATTTCCCCTTTCATACTTGTTAGCATTTGCCTTACATTGCCTTACATTGTGGTGCTCCTATGTGGGGTGCATATATATTTATAATTGTTATATCTTCTTCTTTGATCCTTTGATCATTGTGTAGTGTCCTTCTTTGTCTCTTTTCACAGCCTTTATTTTAAAGTCTATTTTATCTGGTAGAAGTATTGCTATTCCTGCTTTCTTTTGGTCTCCATTTACGTGAACTATCTTTTTCCAGCCCTTCACTTTCAGTCTGTATGTGTCCCTCAGTTTGAATTGGGTCTCTTGTAGACAGCATATATAGGGGTCTTGTTTTTGTATCCATTCAGCCAGTCTTTGTCTTTTGGTTATGACATTCAACCCATTTACATTTAAGGTAATTATTGATAAGTATGGTCCTGTTGCCATATACTTTGTTGTTTTGGGTTCAAGTGTTTCCTGTCTAGAGATGATCCTTTAGCATTTGTTGAAGAACTGGTTTGTTGGTGCTGAATTCTCTCGGCTTTTGCTTGTCTGTAAAGCTTTTGATTTCTCCTTCATATTTGAATGAGATCCTTGCTGGGTACAGTAATCTGGGTTGTAGGTTTTACTCTTTCATCACTTTAAATATGTCCTGCTGCTCCCTTCTGGCCTGAAGAGTTTCTATTGAAAGATCAGCTGTTATCCTTATGGGGATCCCCTTGTGTGTTATTTGTTGTTTTTCCCTGTTGCTTTTAATATTTGTTCTTTGTGTTTGATCTTTGTTAATTTGATTAATATGTGTCTTGGGGTGTTTCACCTTGGGTTTATCTTGTTTGGGACTCTCTGGGTTTCTTGGACTTGGGTGACTATTTCCTTCCCCATTTTAGTGAAGTTTTCAACTATTATCTCCTCAAGTTTCTTATTTCTCAAATGCTATAGTATCCGTGAATTCTGTCTTTTTATTTTTCTAGCTGGTGTATCTTTGAATTTCTTCCTCAGTTCTAGGTAACACTTGAAACACTGACTCAGGCTTGCTTTTAGATTAAAACCTCCAGTGCTACTGTTCTCTTAAATTGTTGATCCTCCTCTATTTTCTGCCAGACTTGCATCACTATCCAATGAATGATGAACTGATAGTTTTCAGTTGAGCTCTTTATTTCCATTCTATTGAATAATTTCTCAATATGAAATTTGGAAATGTTGTATCTGCAATTTGCCATGCCATCGACAAACTAAATATCACTGTATTTTATCTGGATTTGATATATATGCATATGCAATTATGTATATATGTATTATGTAGGGAAGAATGTGAGTTTCTATCAATCATCTAGTTCTGTATTAACTAGTAAAACTGAACTTAAAGATTAATTGTCTTTAAGATAAATTCATTTATTTCTCAACACTTAGTTCAAATGCATCTAAATTTTTTAAAATGTCATAGAAAGCTGAGCACCACAGAATTGATGCTTTTGAACTGTGGTGTTGGAGAAGACTCTTGAGAGTCCCTTGGACTGCAAGGAGATCCAATCAATCCATCCTAAAGGAGATCAGTCCTGGGTGTTCATTGGAAGGACTGTTGTTGAAGCTGAAACTCCAATCCTTTGGCCACCTCATTCGAAGAGTTGACTCTTTGGGAAAAGACCCTAATGCTGGGTAGGATTGGGGGCAGGAGGAGAAGGGGATGACAGAGGATGAGATGTTTGGATGGCATCACTGACTCGATGGACATGGGTTTGGGTAGACTCTGGGAGTTGGCGATGGACAGAGAGGCCTGGCATGCTGCAATTCATGGGGTCGCAAAGAGTCGGACATGACTGAGCGACTGAACTGAACTGAAATTCTCTCACTCAGTAATACAGATGAAATTATTGTATGTCATCAATCGTGAAGCTATGGAAATACTCATATATACTTATATATATATATATATATATATATATATATATACACACTTATATTTACTTATATATATATATATATGTCAAAATATATTCTCATTTAAAAAAAATATTTGTGCTATTGTTCTATTTATCTTATCCTCAGTTGCTTATACTAAAAGCAAAAGTTTCTTATATTATTAGTGAAAAGTTATTTTAAAAAATTATTTTACTAGTCATGTATTCTACCTTAAATCAGTGCTCACTGTCAGTGAAAGTATTTCTTCGTATGGTCCCAAAACCTAGTTTAGTTGCTAAATTGATTAGGAAGAATATAATCAGCTCATCACCTGACTGGTAGACTTTGTTTTTATCTTGGCTGCCTACATTTGTCAAGCATATAGACATATTCTAACATGCAGACAAGTGTTGAATACATATTTTACAACATTCTGTGTCATTTCCTTAAAAAAAAAAGTGTTTACTTTGCAAGTAGATAGTCTATCAGGTTAAAACAGACTCCAATAAAATCCCTGGAAAGGAGTAGAACAGGTGTATCTTAGTAACGTGAAAGTGCAAGTGCAAGTCGCTCAGTTATTTCCGACTCTTTGCGACCCCATGGACTATACAGTCCATGGAATTCTCCAGACAACAATACTGGAGTGGGTATCTTTTCCCTTCTCCAGGGGATCTTCCCAACCCAGGGATCGAACCCAGGTCTCCCACCCTGCAGGCAGGTTTTTTACCAGCTGAGCCACAAGGGAAGCTCAAGAATACCGGAGTGGGTAGCGTATTCCTTCTCTAGCGGATCTTCCCGACCTAGGAATTGAACCGGGGTCTCCTGCATTGCAGGCAGATTCTTTCCCAACTGAGCTATCAGGAAGCCCTCTTAGTAACATAACCAACTACATATGCAATGCATCTTCCCCACCTTATATAAAGGGATGAGATACTGCTCAGTAGCACTAGCATTTCTAATTGAATATTGGCTGCTGAATTATGGAGCAATTTTATGAAAAAGTCAAATGGTTTGGATAGGTTATGTAATTATCAAGATTTTTGAATATGTTTGTCACCATGATTATCATTTCAATGCATTGATTTTCATCCCTTAGCTAGTTTTTTCCATGTCTAATGTGGGCACTAGTTTAAGTAATTTTCTTGATACCTTATTAAAATTTTTATTAATTATAAAATTTAAGTAACCCTCCCAGATAAAATATATCCAAAAATTACTAAAATTTGCATCAAATTGCTCTCTATTCTGAGCTTCTGGTAAAGAAATTTGCATAGAAAAGATGCCCTCTAAAGACTAAACTCCAAAAATAAGCTAGAGTCTAGGCCAGTGATTACTGAAAATTTGTATCCACAATTCCTTTACTAAAGAATGCTATTTAGGAACTAACATTTGGGTGCTAGATATGCTCATTGCTTCTGGAGCATCACAACTGACAGAATTAGGAACTGTTCATTTGTCTATTAATGCATGCATACACAGTAGTCTATGTATTAATTTCTCTATCTATCTATATAAATGAGTTCATACTGAAGCCTGTGATACCAATCAACAGCTACAAGGTTCATTCTAAACTCATCCTTTATCATGTTTGTGATCCCTTTTATACAATGTTTAGACATCTGGCTCTTGTTTCCTATTACATATTTGTTTTTCTGTTCAATATAATATGCATATCAACTAGTTGCAGAGCTTATAGTCCATATTCTTGCGAGAAACATATTTACCGACTTATAAATACAGACTTAAACAATGGTATCACACCAGTAATTTATGTTTACTCATTAGGATATTAGTGAAAGCAGAGAACAATAAATTCAAGTAAACAGGAAAGATAAATAATACGATTCAATCTGAGTAATTTCTATACAGCTCTCTTCAAGTTCACTGCTCCTTGACTGTGACAAGCCAATTAATACTCCTGTTCAATGTATTCTTCTAGGTTTTCATTTGCAGCATTTCTATTAGACAATTTCTTATAATGTCCCCCTCCCTGGAGAAATTACCCATCTTTTCTTGCATACTTGAACCTTTTAAATATTTCTATATTTTAAAAATCTGTCAGATATTTCTAAAGTATGTCATCTCTAAGTCTGATTCTCACGATTGCTTTGTCTTAAGGGAGTGTGTTATCTTTTCTATTCATATGCTTCATAACATTTTTTGCTGAAAACTAGATACCTGTGTAAGACATTACAGACTGACAGTTTGTAAAGGGAGTCGCCTTTCCTAGTGTTAGTTCTCTAGTAAGGGATTCTGTATTTATTAGTTAAGACTTGGGCTACCCCTGTGGTGGTGGGGGTGCTTTTTTTTGGTAATGTTACCTTAGCACATGCTTTAAATCCCCTTAAAAATATGTTATATTTTGAGTACAGTCTGATTTTCCAGAGTGTTTTTTTTTTAATGCTTGTTGCCCTTTAACCTTTAGCCTTCCTTTTGCACTGTGCTTTAGACAGTCTATCTCTTGTAATTAACTCACTATAAATAATTATTAGTTTTCTTTGTTACTGACTGGAAGTTTTCTGTTGCTCGGATTGAGGGTAGGTGGTATTCTCTGCTATTCTGGTTAAACCTTATTCCGTAGTAGACACAGTACCTCTGGATCTAAGAAGAATGGCCTTTCCTGTGTTCCAGACTCTTCAGGGTGGGTAGCCTGAATCAGCATGCATCATTACCTCTCCCTTAGAGTTAGACAGTTTTGTTTGATTTTTGATCCCTTACCCCAGTTGCAATGGATTTCCTCACTGGTGCATGAATTGTGACAGTTTTTGTTGGCTTTCTTCCCATGATTTAATGCTTTTGTTCAATAAGAAAGATAGAGTTCTGGTGGATTATTCTGCCTTTACTACAGTGATGGCTGCTTCCCTTCCCCAGTTCTGCATCATTAGTGAGCAATCTTTGCTGTGAGAGCCAGTGGGGTTCATAGAAAAAAAGCCTGTACAAAACCTTACAAACATACAAAACCACTCTATATTTGCAGAGTCAAGGAGCTTCAACCTCTTTCATCAGTGCATGCTTGGTGTACACCAACAATGTACTAGTCATTCTAGCAAGCTCTTCCTACTGGTGTCCAGCTGCCTCTTGCACTAGTGAGTCTGGGTTTGCACCTCATCTCTCCCAGCAGGCAACTCTCTCTCCTTAGATTTTAGATTTCCTGTAAACTAATCATTTCAATGAGTTCAGTCTGATATCTCCAAGTATTATCCATTACTACATGGCTCATTCTAGCTTATTCTCCTTCCTTATCAGTTATTATCCATTCCTACAATGAGAAATGACTCGATGGACATGGGTTTGGGTAGACTCCAGGAATTGGTGATGGACGGGGAGGCCCGGCATGCTGTAATTCATGGGGTTGCAAAGAGTCGGACACGACTGAGAGACTGAACTGAACAATGAAAAATCTCACTGCCACACATTTATTTAATAGTAGAATTTCAGTATGTATACATGGCAGTATCAGAATTATCAATTCATCCTTCACTAGGCAATAAGTTTATTAACTAACTTTCAATGCTTACGTAAAATTGATTTTACTTCTACTCTTACAATTGCTATTCCCGACCAAAGTTACATAGTTCATCACCTTTTTCTCCAGCCACTTTCTTTACTACATTTGTAACACAGTTAATGTCTTTCTTTCTGCATTCTGTCCTCAGATCTCATAACCTCATAAACAATTGTTTTTTGAATCTCTTAACTGTGTCATTCAAAGAACAGAAAGCTTTCAGTTTAATAAAGTCCAACTTATAATTTTTTTATAGGTTGTATTTTTGGTGATATATCTAAAAATAACCGCCAAATTCAAAATCATCAAGTTTTATCCTATATTTTCATTTAAAAGTTCTATAATTTGGGATTTGACATTTAAACTCACTTATAAAACATTTTAAATTAATTTTTATGAGAGATTGTTTTTACTCCCTTGAATTGCCTTTGCTCATTTGTCAAATATCAGTTAATTCTATGTATTGGGTCTATATCTGTGTTCTGCATTCTGTTACATTCATCTATGTGTCTAGTATTTGGCCAATACCATGATACCTTAATCACTGTCCCTTTATAGTGAATCTTGATTCAGTGAAGTATTTCAATTTGATTGTTTTTCAATGTAGTGCTGATGATCCTAGATCTTTTCTTTTTATATAAACTTTAAAATCAGTTTGTTATAATAGTTGCTGTGATAGTGACTGGGATTATATAGAATTGTTAGATGATATTGGGAAGAACTGACATGTTAAAAATATTGAGTATTCCACTTCATGAATGATGAGTATCTCTTCATTTATTTAGATCTTCTTTGATTTCTAATCCTAATTTGTCATGGTATATAGTCATCCATAGGTATTCACAGAGAATTGTTTTCAGGACTGGCCACAGACACTAAAATTTGCAGATGCTTAGGTTTCATAGTCAGCTCTTTATATCTGTGGATTCTTTGTCTGGATTCAACCAACTGGGAGTCATAAACAGAGTGCATTATCTGCAATTGGTCGAATCTTAGGATGCAGAAGCTGCAGATTTCAAAGGCCAACTATATAAATATTAAAAAAAAAATAAATGTATATATGGACCCATGCATGTCAAACCCATGTAGTTTAAGAATGAACTATATATTCCATTTTAGAAATTGTCAAATTTCTTTTGATAATATTTTGTCATGGATTTTTGTATTTGACTCATTGGAAAAGACCCTAATTCTGGGTGGGATTAGGGGCAGGAGGAGAAGGGGACGACAGAGGATGAGATGGTTGGATGGCATCACTGACTCGATGGGTTTGGGTAGACTCCGGGAGTTGGTGATGGACAGGGAGGCCTGGTGTCCTGCAATTCATGGGGTCGCAAAGAGTCAGACACGACTGAGCGACTGAACTGAACTGAAATTGATGAACAATATCCACCTGTAATTTTCCCTTCTTGTTATGTTATTATGAGTTTTAATATTAGAGTAACAATGGTTTAAAAGAGAAAGAAACGTTTCCCTTCACTTATATTGTCTGGAAAATATTATGCAAAATTGATATCATTTCTCCTTAAAAATTTGGTAAAATTCACCAGTGAATCAATCCAGAACTGGTACTTCCATTTTTATGAAACTTATTAATAATCAAATCAATATCTTTTAAGTTATCTGTTTTTTCCTGTGTGAGTTTTGGTAGTGTTATCATAAGGAACTGATTTATTTCTAAGCTTTCACATGTGTGGTAATATAATTTTCAAAGCATATTTTATGAAGCTTTTTACTGATATCCATATTCCTATCTATATAATGTCATATTTTCATGTCTTCTACTTTGCATTTCTTGGTTACCCTAGTCAGAGATTTATCAATTTCATTGATCTTTGAAAGAACCAGTTTTGGGGTTTGCAGATATTTTCCTGTTGCTTTCTAGTTTTCAGTTTCATTGACCTCTGCTCTAATTGTTTTTCCATTTTTCTAGTTTTTAAGATGGAAACTTAGACTGTTGTTTTAGATCTGTCTTCTTTACTCATAATTGAATTTAATGTTATAAATGTCTAAGCACTGTTTACATTATTTTTCTCAAATATTGATGTTGACTTTAATGTTTGCTTATTTCAAAATATTTTTCAAATATCTTCTGAGACATATTCTTTGATCCATATGTTATTTAGAAGTGTGCTGTTTAACTTCCAGGTGTTTGGTAATTTTCCATTTGTTTTTCTGTTACTCATTTCAAGTTTAACTCCACCTTTAAGACAATTCACCTTATACGATTTATATTATTTTCAATCTGTTAATTCATATTTTATAGTCCAGAAAGCCATATATTTAGTGAAAGTTCCACATGAGCTTAAGAAGAATATGTACTATACATTTGCTTGACAAACTATTCTATAAAGATCAATTCAAACAAGTTAATTCATACTGCTTATTAGGTCGACTTGATCCTTATTGATTTTCTGCCTGCTTAATCTATCAGTTTCCAAAAGATCATTGGAGGCTCATAGTTATTTGTCTATTCCACCTTAATGTTCTATAATTTTTGCCTTTGTTTTTGTCTTTTTTAAATTTAATTTGATGACTCATTTTTAGCTATATGACCGCTAAAAGATGGTATCTGAAATTTGACCTTTTTTCTTTGTATTATGCTTTCTTTATCTGTAATTATTTTCTGTTTTCTGAAGTCTAGTTTGTGTGAATATGAATATATACTCTAGGTGTCCTCTGATTAATGCTAATGATAAAATATTTATTCAATTATTGTTTTAATGAATTCAGTTCATTTCAGTCGCTCAGTCATGACGGACTCTTTGCTATCCCATGAATCGCAGCACGCCAAGCCTCCCTGTCCATCACTAACTCCCGGAGTCTACCCAAACCCATGTCGATTGAGTCGGCGATGCCATACAAACATCTCATCCTCTGTCATCTGCTTCTCTTCCTGCCCTCAATCTCTCCCAGAATCAGGGTCTTTTCAAATGAGTCAGCTCTTCATATCAGGTGGCCAAAGTATTGGAGTTTCAGCTTTAACATCAGTCCTTCCAATGAACACCCAGGACTGATCTCCTTTAGGATGGACTGGTTGGCTCTCCTTGCAGCCCAAGGGACTCTCAAGAGTCTTCTCCAGCACCACAGTTTAAAAGCATCAATTCTTCGGCCCTCAGCTTTCTTTACGGTCCAACTCTCACATTTATATATGATCGCTGGAAAAACCATAGCCTTGACTAGATGGACCTTTGTTGGCAAAGTAATGTCTCTGGTTTTTAAAATGCTGTCTAGGTTGGTCATAACTTTCCTTCCAAGGAGTAAGTGTCTTTTAATTTCATGGCTGCAGTCAACATCTACAGTGATTTTGGAGCCTAGAAGAGTAAAGTCAGCCACTGTTTCCCCATCTATTTGCCATGATGTGATGGGACTGGAAGACATGATCTTAGTTTTCTGAATGTTGAGCTTTAAGCCAACTTTTTCACTTCCCTCTTTCACTTTCATCAAGAGGCTCTTCAATTCTTCACTTTCTGCCATAAAGGTGGTGTCATCTGCATATCTGAGGTTATTGATTCCGGCAATCTTGATTCCAGCTTGTGCTTCCTCCAGCCCAGCATTTCTCATGATGTACTCTGCATATAAGTTAAGTAAGCAGGGTGACAATGCAAAGCCTTGACATACTCCTTTTCCTATTTGGAACCAGTCTGTTGTTCTATGTCCAGTTCTAACTGTTGCTTCCTGACCTGCATAGAGGTTTCTCAAGAGACAGGTCAGGTGGTCTGGTATTCCCATTTCCTTCAGAATTTTCCACAGTTTATTGTGATCCACACAGTCAAAGGCTTTGGCATAGTCAATAAAGCAGAAATAGATGTTTTTCTGAAACTCTCTTGCTTTTTCGATGATCCAGCGGATGTTGGCAATTTGATCTCTGGTTCCTCTGCCTTTTCTAAAACCAGCTTGAACATCTGGAATTTCACGGTTCGTGTATTGCTGAAGCCTGGCTTGGAGACTTTTAAGCATTACTTTACTATCGTGTGAGATGAATTATTTAATGAATTATTCAGGTGTAATTAAATATCCCTTTAATTTTAACACATGGTATGGTGTGTACACATATGTGTGTGCTCAGTCATGTCCAACTCTTTGTGACTCCATGGACTGTAGCCCACCAGGCTCCTCTGTCCATGGAATTTTCCTGGCAAGAATACTATTGTGGGTTGCCATTTCCTGCTCCAGGGGAATCTTCCTGACCTAGGGACTGAACCCGGTCTCCTGCATTGCAGGTGGTCTCCTGCATTATAAGCAGATTCTTTACCACTGTGTCACCTGGGCTGGGAAGTCAAATTTTTTTTTTTTCTTAACCTATCTGAGTCTTTTTATTTATAGTTGGCATCTTATAAATAATATATTGTTGGGCATTTCTTTACTCCTATCTGATACTCTCTCTTCTTTAACCAACATTTATATCATATCAGTTTATACTGAATAGCAGTTAGTTGGGTTAGCATCAATCATGTTTACAACTATTTTCTGTTTTTGCATACGTTACTTGTTTTACCCTTTTTCCTGAGATCTTGGAATTTAGCATGTCTTGCAAATTCATATTATTTTCTATTTTGGCACGTAAATAATACTTCTGTTTTTAATTCTAATATAATATATTCCCTAGAGATTGCAATCTATATTTTTTACCTAATCCCTTAAATCTTCAAATATTACTGTACTGTCTCATGTATAGTAAAGGTTACTTGTGGCAGAGTATTTTCACTTATTTTTTTTCATCCTTCTTGTCATTGATGCCATTTATTTCACTTATCCCCAATATGTTATCACTATTACTACTTTAATCAGTTATCCTTTAGATCAATTAAGTGTAACAAAATAAAATGTTTTAGCTTCATTTTCTCCCCAATGATCTTCTTTATTTACCTAATTGTTAGTTTCTCATGTGTATTATTTTTCTCTTCCCTGAAAAAAGTAGTTTTAATGCAACATGTGTGGTAAATCTAGTATTAATTCTTTCATTTTTTGGGTGGAAAAACTATTTTCCACACTTTGAAGGATAATTTTACTACATATAGAATTCTTTCAATATTTAAATATTTCAGTCAACTTTCTTCTAACTTCTATGAATTTTTATTTAAAAGTCACCTGCAATCCTTCTCCTTATTTCCTTGTAGTTAACATGTTTTATTTCTTCTGGCTTCTTTCAAGATAATCAAACAGCAGAAAATCAAAGAGAAGTGATTACTGGGTTTGTTGGCATTTATCCTGTTTGGTTTTATCTGAACTTTCTGAACTTGTTATGGGACCTCTTACTACTTTTGGATATTTTTCATCCACTAAGGCTTAAATGTTTATTCTGCTCTATTGCCTTTTTATTTTCCTACTGGCATTCAAACTAAGCAAATGCTACATCTGATTCTGATGCTTGATTTTGTCACTTGTCTCTTCATTTTTGTTTTTCTTTTTTTCCTTTTCTTGCACCTTGTATTTTTTTTTCCTTGAAAGTGAAAGTGATAGATTGGGTAATGGACACTAAGGTAACAGGACTTTGTAATTTTTTTTTTAATTTTAATGAGATTTTAAAAACTGTGTAAAACTTTTAAATCCACTTCTAACACAGTTATTACAAAATATTGGCTAGCTTCCCTGTGTTGTACACTGCATCCTTAACACTGTCTCACACCCAGTAGTTTGTAACTCCCACCTCTTCACTCCTATATTGCCCCTTCTTAAAGTGGTAACCAAAGTTTATTCTCTATATCTATGAGACTGTTTCTATTTTGTTATGTTTACTAGTTTGTTATATTTTTTAGATTCCATGTATGAGTGATATTACAGAGTATTTGTCTTTCTCTGTCTTATTTCACTTAGCATAATGCCTTCCAAGTCCATCCATGTTGCTGCCATTGGCAAAATTGTTATTATTTTTTATGGGTGAGTGGTATTCCATTATACATATATGCCACGTCTTCTTTATCCATTCATCTGTTGGTGGACACTCAGGTTGCTTCCATATTTTGTCAATTTTAAGTAACACTGCTATAAACATTAGGGTGCATGTGACTTTTCAAATGAGAGATTTTGCTTTCTTTGTATATATAGCCAGAAGTGGAATTGCTGGGTCATATGGTAGGTCTATTTTTTGTTATTTTAGAAATCTTTATACTGTTTTCCACAGTGGCTGCACTAATTTACATTTTCACAAGAAGTGTGTGAGGATTCCCTTTTCTTTACCTTCTCCACATTTATTATCTGTGTTCGTTTTGATGATAGCCATTCTGACCAGTGTGAAGCAGTATCTCATTGTGGTTTTGATTTGTGTTTTCCTGATGATTAGCAATATTGGGCACCTTTTCATGTTTCTGTTGGCCATCTAAATCTCCTGTTTGGAAAAATATCTATTCAGGTCTTTTGCCCATTTATAATCAAGTGAGTTTCTTTTGTTCATTCTTTATATGGAGTTATGCAAGCTGCTTATACTAATTGGATATTAGTCCCTTATCCATCATAGCATTAGCAGATATTTTCTCCCATTCAGTAGGTTGATTTTTTGCTTTGTCAGTGATTTCCTTTACTATGCAAAGGCTTTTAAACTTAATTATATCCCATTTCCTTATTTTTGGTTTTATGTGCTTACTTTAGGAGACAGATCTAATTATATATATATATGGCTTCCCAGGTGATGCTGGTGGTAAAGAACCTGCCTGCCAATTCAGGAGACATAAGATACATGAATTTGAAGATTCCTGGAGGAGGGCATGGCAACCCACTCTAGTATTCTTGCCTGAAGAATGCCTTGGACAGAGGAGCCTGGCAGGCTACAGTCTGTAGGGTCACAATGAATCAGACCTGACTGAAGTGCCTTAGTGCACACACACACATATTGTTGTGATTTATGGCAAAGAGTATTCTGCCTATGTTTTCCCCTATATTTTTATTATTTCTGGTTTTACATCTAGGTCTTTAATCCATTTGGAATTTATCTTTGAACATGGTGTTAGAGAATGTTCTGATCTCGTTATTTTGCATATAACTTTTCAGTTTTCCCAGCAGCACTTATAAAAGATTGTCTTTTCTCCATTATATATTCTTGCCACCTTTGTTGTAGATTAATTGCCCATAAGAATGTGGGTTTGTTTCTGGGCTTTTTATCCTGTTCTTTGATCTATGTGTCTGTTTTTGTGCCAGTACTGTACTGCTTTGATGACCATAGCTTTTTAGTAGAATCTGAAATCAGGGAGCATGAGTCCTTCAGCTTTGTTCTTCTTTCTCAAGATTGTTTTGTATATTCGGGGTCATTTCTGTCTGTACAATTTTTTTTTTTTTTAATTTTCAAGTTCTTCCAAAAATGTCCTTGGCATTGGTCATAGGAATAATATTGAATCTGCAGCTCGCCATGGGTAGTATGTTCATTTTAACAATATTTTTTCCAGTCCAAAAACACAATATATCTTTCCATCTATCTTTATCACCTTCAATTTCTTTCATTAGCATGCTATAGTTTTCAGAGTACAGGTGTTTTGCCTCTTTAGATAGGTCTATCTCTAAATATTTTATTCTTTTTGATGCAATTGTAAGTGGGATTTTTTCCTTAATTTCTTTTTAAGTTACTGTGTTGTTTGTTCTGCGATACAAACTAAATTGTGTAGAGATGCAACAAATTGTATTCTGCAACTTTACTAAATTGGCTGATGAGCTCTAGTAGTTTTATTGTGGTGCTTTTAGGGTTGTCTATGCATCATATCATGTCATCTGAAAATTTTAATCTTTTCACTGTTGAATGTGTTAGGTGTTGATTAGTCACATATGATCTTTATTATATTGAGGGCTGTTCCTTCTATGTCCCCTTTATAGAAGATTTTTATCATAGATAGCTGTTGAATTTTATCAAAAGTTTTTTTTTTTTGCATCTATTGAGATTATAGTATGATTTTTTTAAAATTTTTAATGTGGAATATCACTTTGTTTGACTCATGGATATTGGGATAAATCCTATTTAATCATAGTGTATGATCTTTTAAATATATTATTGGATTCAGTTTGCTAGTATTTTGTTAAGGATTTTTGCATCTGTGTTCATCAGTTGATACTGACCTATGATTTTCCATTTTTGTGATATCTTTGTATGGTTTTGGTATAATGATGATGCTGGCTTCATGTTCATGCTAGTTCATACTCAGTCTTCAAAATTACTGTTTAAATATTCCTATCAGCTTGTGGCTCTAGTAGCTTTTGATCTAAGTCCAAGTTGTAACCCTCTAGATTCTTCTGTCTCCCTAGATTTCAAGGTTGTGGCTTTCCCTGTGAACTGTTTTCTTATGGGGCCAGGAAAAGTAGTCACTGCTTTTCAGTTCTCCAGCTTTCATTTTTTATTGTCAGGATGGAAATGGAAACTTCCAAGGTCTTCACATGTCAGACTAAAAATGTAATTTCTTCCAAAACACAGTATATGAGTTACTCTAAAACATAGAAGACTTCTGCTTTACCTATATCTTTCCTACATCATCTAGTTCTCTGACTCCTACTTGTGTGCTTGTGTGTGTGTGTGTGTGTGTGTGTTAATCGTTCAGCTATGTTTAACCCTTTGTGACCCCATGGACTGCTCTGTCCCTAGGATTCTCAAGGCAAGAATACTGGAATGGGTTGTCATTTCCTTCTCCAGGGAATCTTCCCAACTCAGGTCAAATCTGGGCCTCCTGCATTGCAGGTGGATTCTTTACCATCTGAGCCACCAGGGAAGCCTGACTCCTACTTACTGACCATTAAATACATACTGAAATCATAAGAAATGCCAATGTCAGAGACTTATCTTCTCTAGATATTCTGAACCATCTAAAAGTCAATGTGCCCAGAACTTGACATCATAGATAAAGCATTTTGCAATCTGTTCTTTTAAAGACACACAGTTTCCTGGCCTCATTTGTTTCACTCACTTTGACCATAAAGTTGTCCTCTCACAGAACAATTCCTCTTTCCCTGATTTTGCACTGAACTTCATCATTTGAAATTATTCACAGTAATAATTCACAGTACTACTCCCTTTATCAGAAAAGTTCTCTTCTCTCTATCTGACAAATTATTTCTCATCCTTCCAGACATAGTTAAAATTCTACACTTACTGAAAAATATTTCTCAATGTATTTCAACAGTTGATTCATCTTTATGAAGTTACATTGAATGTTTACCCTCATTCTGTATGATTTTTTCCACATTTTACATTCATTTTTTTGTTTACATGTTTTGCTCCCTTACTAGGCTAAATTGTCCACTTGCATCATTAGATCTTTGCTCACACAATAAATTCAGTAACTGTTTACTGAGGGATTAATGTCTTGAATTTAAACCAGCTGTATTTACTCCTTTTATAATGCAGAAAAATGTTACTGTATCAAATACATATAACTAAAGTATTCCTTGTACCTTTGTCACTACTTTCCTGATATTTATTTTCTATACTGCTAAAGGATTTTTAAAAGCTCAAGATATACAGACTAGATCAAATTAAAGTATATTAAAATATAACAAGATTTTTTATTGTTTCTAGAAATCAGTCTAAACTATATTTGTTTAGCAATAAATATAAGCTATTTATAGGTCCTACTATGACCTTACATAAGAGTATAGAATGCAAAAGTATCTCATAAATTAACATTGGTTCACTGAGACATCCCATTTAAAATGTAAATTTTGCCAGTACTATTGCTCTATTATTAAACTTTTTATCCTTTATTATAATCAATAGTCACCTTATATTCAGTATTATTAAATACATGAATATTACTAATAAGTAATTCAGAAGAAATTGTTACCTTTTGAGACCTTCTTAGCTGTTTAGAACATGAGCTATGATTCTCAGAGTTCATGTGACACAGATTTTAAATGCTGTTCTAGGATTGCAAAACATATATGTCTGGAAGTAGAGAATTACTTGGCTTTAATTCTTTGATACATAGATGCATATTTCCCATACCCTTCCATATTTTACATATTTTGTTGACTGTAATATATAAATACTAATAGATATTTTCTTTTATTCATTCATTCATTTACTTATTTACTTTTGTGAACAAAGCTGTGCTATAGACACCAAAAATAAATAGTTTAATAGCAAAAACCTACCCAACTTTGCATGTGACCGTGACTACTTAGTGTTCACCAACATTTCTCTGTGCCCTAGGGATTTTCACCTATTTACTCTCCTTGACTTATCTAGATATTAGTTGTGCCATTATAACAGTAATTAGTTGCCATTCTTTGAATTCTACAGGGATCATTTTAAAATCATGACCTTTATCTAAGCAAAAATTTTGGTTTTTGACTCTTTTGGGGTATGATGACTCATGGTCATCCTGACATTTTCCCAAAGGCTAAAGCTCTCCCTTCCTAAGTTTTACACCTAAGAACCATTTGTCTTCTGCTGTCATTTCCAGCTACTGATGTCAATGTTAACATTGCTGCAAATAGAGATTGCCTCAAGAAAACACACAAATCATTTCTGGTTAAAAGGAGACTATGTCTTTGCTAAAACTGCCTCTTCATCACTTGTCTATGAGAATTGCTGACAGGATTATTTTTCATTTCTACTCCTTGAAAAATAACTCTACATCCTAAATGTCCTTTGAAGTCAGTAGTAAACATAAATAGAATACCAAAAGAAATTATATTCTAATCTTTTATAATGTACTTAATAGTATACTCTGATACAGCTCTAATAAAAAGACTTTATAAAATGAATAGTACAAAAATGTGTTCTGAAATGCTGAGTGAGGAATAGATTAAACATCTCTTTGGCTATAGTAATATTTTTATAGTGCCATAAATAAAAATTTTTAAAAACTGCATTTTCTTTTGATTTATGTCTCTTGATAAATATCAGTAAGATGAATTATAGCTAGTTTATTAACATATAATATTTCTACATTTGAATATGATTTCCTTCTTTGTTTTCTTCTTTTATTAAGAATGCTTTGAAAATTATACTTCCTACTCTTCATTCCTTTCTTTTCTATCTCAATATATTAAAACTGAGTTTATCACAAGGGAAGGAATTTCGGGCACACTATTTCTGTGACTGATGAGCACATTTTTAGACCCAGGTAAAGAAACCAGTAGAGAAAGAGAAATTTAAACTGAAATTAGAGAAGGGCATTTGATGAGGTAATACTCATGTTAAGTTGTAAGAAGACTCAAGTGTGAACATAGCTAGAAAGCTCAGTCTCATTAAGGAAGAATGGTTAAGATTAAGGGACAGATAACAAATAACAGGGGCAAGGGAAAACAGAAATTTTGGCAAAGAAGAGATGATGGTCAATGAAGTTAAAATAATTTTTATCTAATTTCTCATTGAATTAAATGAAGAAATTGACTGTTGGTGAGTTAATCTATGGGACTAAGTTTGTGGGCTGGAGTTTATTAATTTTCATGAAATTACACAATGAAATTAATGTGAATAAAATAATTACTGAATAAGGTCAACTTATAATTTGCTTGGAAATTTTTCAGATTTTGTTAGAAACAGACAATAGGGCTATATATCGTATACCAAGGATCATGCAATTCTGCATTTTGGAATAAAGAAATAAGGCATTGATGGTTACCCAGACAGAAGACTAAGGAAGCGAGGAAGAGACTTCAAAGAGGAATGAAGCAATAATTAAATTTAACAATTAACATATTATAAATATATTTTATTAATTTAAATAACTATGTTTCCAAGAGAAGTTTTCATGTAGTTTTGCCAAATTTACTTGCATGGTTCTTCCTCTAGAACTAAATTAAGTTGTGGAATATGAACATGTGTGATTAAGTACTCAACTAAATGGTTCTCTTTTAGGTATTCCTGGTTTTCAAGTCCATTTTGTTTACTACTTCTATTTTTAGTATTCTGTGTATACCAATACTTATCAATTTATATTACCAATTTCCCTAATTGTATATATTTTAATCATGAAAACACCTGTATAGGAGTTAAGTTTTATTTTTGTGTGTTAGTGAGTCAAACTATGTGTTCTAAATAGTTTTCTCACTTCAAAATAAGTATATTCTGGATAAAATCAAATTTTAATGCATTGCTGAACTCAGAAAAGGAAAATTATCTAAAACATAGCTATGGACTGGGCAGTCAGAGATGGATACAAAGAAAGATTTTAAACTCTTCTCCTCCCACAGACACAAAAATCTACAGCTGCATATGAGACAACTTCCCTTGAAAAAGACCTGAAAACTAGGCAATCAGCTTCCTTCTATCAACAGAGGGGAAAAGGGCCATGTTGAGGTAGGTAGAAAAGGCTGAAACAGAGTCTTATCAACTCCCCCCCACCAGCATAATGATCCACAAGGAATCATGACAGATCTCACAAATCTGGAATTTCTCCCCAACGAGTGAAGACTTTGTACCCCACACCAGGCACCCAAACTCTTGAGACTTGCAATGATTGATAGACCCCTTAAACATCTGGTTTTGAAAAGAATCAGGTTTTACACCCATGAAAGCCAAAATGCCATAGTGAACTGAAAAAAAGATATATCTGAAAGTATATCTTTGAGAGGAGCTCTTAAAAGTCACTGATGCCTCAGTTTGTACATGGAATACCCTGGTTTCCTTAGCTGCCACATAGCAGATACTCCTTGATTACCTGGTTTTGGTGGCCAGGGATGCTTGTGGAAGAAGGTCTAATGCAGGGACTATCAGAGAGACAGTTTTTGGGAGGCTACCACTCCCAAGGTACTGCACAGGCAGAAGTCTTAAACAAAGCCCCAGTCTTTCTGTGAAACAGTCATATTTACTAGACTTGGAGCTTTAGGCCTCACATCATTGTATACATTATAAATGTGGCTTGAACAGCTATGAAATTAAAAGTTTCTTGCACCTTGAAAGGAAAGCTATGACAAAGCTAGAAAGCATATTAAAAAGCAGGGACAACACTTTGCCAACAAATGTCTGGATAGTCAAAGCTATGGCATTTGCAGTAGTCATATATGGATGTGAGAGTTGGGTCATAAAGAAGGCTGCAAGCTGAAGAATTGATACTTTTAAATTGCAGTACTGAAGAAGACTCTTGAGAGTCCCTTGGACTGCAAGGAAATCAAACCAGTCAATCCTAGAGGAAATAAACCCTGAATATTCAGTGAAAGGACTGATGCAAAGAGCTGACTCATTGGGATGGACACTGATGCTGGGAAAGATTGAAGGCAAAAGGAGAAGGGGGTGGCAGAGAATGAGATGGTTAGATAGCATCATCGATTCAATGGACATGAATCTGAGTAAACTCCAGGAGATAGTGGAGTTTACTATCTCCTGGTGTGCTGTAGTTTATGGGGTCACAAAGAATAGGACACAATTTAATGGTTGAACAACATTGTGGGTTTCCACTCAAATTACAGTAGTTACATCAAGCCTCACTGAATATAGAACACCATAACCAATACAATAATAATGGAAAAGCTTAAGATATTTCAAGATTCACCAAAATGTGGCATAGAGGCATTGAAGTGAGCAAATATTGTTCAAAAAATGGTATCAGTAGACTGGTATGATTCAGGATTGATACGAACATTCAACTTATTTTTTTAAATTAGTTTATTTTTTATTTTTTAACTTTACAATATTGTATTTGTTTTGCCATATATTGACATGAATCCACCATGGGTGTACATGTTTTCCCCTTCCAGAACCCCCCTTCCACCTCCCTCCCCATCCCATACCTCCAGGTCATCCCGGTGCACCAGCCCTAAGCACCCTATATCATGCGTTGAAACTGGACTGGTGATTCATTTCACATATGATAATTTACATGCTTCAATGCCATTCTCCCATATCATCTCGCCCTTGCTGTCTCCCATATAGTCCATAATACTGTTCTGTTTATCTGTGTCTCTTTTGATGTCTCACATACCAGGTTATCTTTACTGATTGACTAAATACCATATATATGTATTAGTATACTGTATTGGTGTTTTTCTTTCTGGCTTACTTCACTCTGTATAATAGGCTCCAGTTTCATCCACCTCATTAGAACTGATTCGAATGTATTATTTTTAATGGCTGAGTAATAAAAAATGCAATATCCATGAAGTGCAATGAAATGAAGTGCACAAAACAAGATATTCCTGTGCACAATCAGAAAAAGAATTAAAAATAATTTATAACTATCTCAAGAGTAAACAAAGAAATCATGACACAAATTTTAAAAACTCAAAAAAAGTAGAATGATTTTAATGCTACTGAATCTTGTGGAATGAAGTAAAGTTGGTATATAAAAGGAATTTACAACTTAAATACTTGAATTAGAAAATAAATTACAATTAATAATAAAATTTAAAAAATTAAAATGAGTGAGCTGCATCCAACTCAGAAGTTAAAAATAAGAAGCAAACAACAGAAGCAAAATTTTAGAAATATAATTACAAAGAAATGAGATTACATAATAAAATAATCAATGAATCCAAATTTGAAAAGCATGATAAAAGAAACTTTTTGTGAGATGAGAGAGAGAGACCAGGGCACGGGGAGTAAAAGAGAGAAACAGAGACAGAGATGGAGACAGAGACACAAAGGGAGAAAACAAAATATTATGAAGATAAAAATGCATTATAGCACAAATTAGAGGCTACAACGATTGATTTTTATACCTGCACATAATCTCTGTTCATTTCCAAGGCAAAACATTCAATATCACAGTAATCCAAATCTATACCCCAAGCAGTAATGCTGAAGAAGCTGATGTTGAATGGTTCTATGAGGACCTACAAGACCTTCTAGAACTAACACCCAAAAAGATGTCCTTTTCATTATAGGGGACTGGGATACAAAAGTAGGAAGTCAAGAGATACCTGGAGTAACAGGCAAATTTGGGTTTGGAGTACAAAATGAAGCAGGGCAAAGGCTAACAGAATTTGGCCAAGAGAATGCACTGGTCATAGCAAACACCCTCTTTTTGCATATGTATAGTCTTATTATGTTTGCATATGTTTGCATATATATAGTCTTATACATTTATCCTAAAATATAGCTGGGTTTGTCACTAGAAAATGTAAAATTGTAATTTACCATAATAAGACTATCATATGCAAAAATTTTATATGATGGAAGAATCTTTTTGATAAAATCTAAAACACATTCAAGATTTTGGTGTGAAAATAAAAAGTACTCTAGAAATAGATTAAAAAGAAATTCCTAAACTTGGCAATAGTTTTACAACAAACCTACAGCAGAGCATGTTGTTAAGGGGGAATCACTAGCAGCATTCCCTTTAAAATCAAGAAAAGCAAAAACAAGAATGCCTACTATCACCACTTTCATTCATCATCATCTACTCCTCTGACCAAGGAAAATAGCAAGAAAGAAAAGAACAAATAAAGGCATAAAGATTGAAAGGGAAAACAGAAAAACATTTATTAAAAAGTGACAATTTTCTATGTAGAAGCTCTCTTAGAAAATTTATGTATATATTATTAGAAATAATGGAAGTTTAACAAATTGTACATAAGCTCAGTAGGCAAAAAATAATTGTTTAATATTTATATAGCATCAAAAGCAGAGTATATAACTTTTTTAAAAAGACTACATTGTTATGACCATAATGACCTTTATGTACTAGTAAGAAACATAAAAGATATATTCAAGAGTAATGGGAAATTATAAAATTTATTGAAAAATTAACCACAAGACAGCTCATCTTCATTCATTTAAGGCCCAATAATATAAAAATATAAAATTTGACAAAAAAACAACCAATAAAGTCAATGTAATTTAAATCAAAACCAAATAATGATAAATTGGCCCTAAAATTTATTTTCAAAAGGAATTAAAGTGGTGAAAGTAGAAAAATCCTTCTGAAGAAGAAAAAGGTGGGCAAGTTGTCCTACTCTTTCATACTTAATCATTGTGATGTGCAAAGCTTTAGGGGTGATTGATTGTACTATAAAAGGTTCATGATATGTAACAAACTGAAATATTTACAACACAATCGGTGATTCTAAACTGTATCAGTGATAAAAATTCTCCTCCATGCAAAGCTCAATATTTCCCAAGCACTACCCTCTAGTGTCTTACTACTTCATAATAAAGTTGGAACACCTAAGTTAGTACTTTACTGGTGAAAATATAAAAAAATAAATTGACCAGTGAAGTGGAAAGAATTTTAAGAAGTAAACCTATTCATATATTGATATATCAAAGTAGTAAAATCACAGTACAGTGAATAACTGATAGCATTATGAATCCATTTGTGTTGCCAAAAGGAGATGAATACGTTTAAAATTGTATTTGAAACAAGTATAATGAAGAGATTCTTTCCAGAATTGTAATCAGGGCTAAGGGAACTGAAAAGTCACTTATATGGTTTTTGGTGGTGGTGGTTTAGTCACTAAATTCACCTCTTTTGTGACCCCATGGACATAGCCTGTCCAGGTTCTCTATCCGTGGGACTTTTCAGGCAAGAATACTGAAGTGGGCTGCCATTTCCTTCTCCAGGGGATCTTCCTAAGCCAGGGAGTGATCCGGGGTCTCCTGTGTCTCTCGTATTGCAGGCAGATTATTTCCCCTCTGAGCTGTCAGGGATTAGATAGTGCTATCTAGTCCAAGCTCAATTTGCTCTCTGCACAACAGGCCAATAAATCAGGAGACAGAGTGTTGAGGCGAGGAATAGTGACTTTATTTGGAAAGCTGGAAGACCAATAAGATGGTGTACTATTGTCTTCCAAAACCATCTTTTCAGGCTCTGGGTGGGTCTGGCCTGCATCAGGAAGAGGATGATTTTATTTCTTCCTTTCTGTAGCCATTCACAGGTGGGCAGCCATTCATCTGTAAGCTAAACAAGGCACTTTAGTTTATATTCAGGCAGAGGGGCAGATTCCCTGAAGCAGTTCTTTATGTATACTTACAGCCATTGTTGTTGTGTTGTCATTCAGTAGCTCAGTCTTATAATAATAAAAGCAAAGTTTAAAGTAAAAATAGACAGATCCAACCTGGAGTTAGGTTTTACTCTTGTCTGTTACAATAGCACAGGCAAATCTTTTATCATTCAACTTCTAATCTTATGGTTTGCTTGGATTCAGTTCAGTCACTCAGTCGTGTCCGACTCTTTGTGACCCCATAGACTGCAGCACGCCAGGCCTCCCTGTCCATCACCAATTCCCAGAGTTTACTCAAACTCATGTCCATTGAGTCGGTGCTGCTATCCAACCATCTCATCCTCTGTCGTCCCCTTCTCCTGCTGCCTTCAATCTTTCCCAGCATCAGGGTCTTTTCCAGTGAGTCAGTTCTTCGCATCAGGTCCAAAGTATTGGAGTTTCAGCTTCAACATCAGTCCTTCTGTCAGGTGAGTGTATTCTCCTCGGTTCTGTCTCGTCAAAACAAAGATTTGAAGCGATCGACATTAAAGCCCTCGGCGCGTCACACCTCTTGGACAGACCGTGTTAGAGCTCTTAGACAGATCAGTGTTACAGCTCTGTGTTACAGCTCAGTTTTATTTAGGAAATAGCAGGAAAATACATCCTCAAGTTGTGAGGGAATACCGACCCAAAGACTCAAAGAGAAGAGAGGGAGAGAGACAGAGAGACAGACAGACAGCACGTGCACAGTGGGGTGGGGAGAGAGACCTGGCCCTTTGGCTCCTCTTCTTATATGTTTTTTTCCTCCACCCTGGGCCAGCCCTATGTACACTGGGCTAGCCAGGAGTGCTGTTTGTTCTACCTGAGGTCCTCACTCTGGTCCTCGGACCTTCCTTAGACCTTCCTTTGTTCTATTTTCATGGGCTTTTTCCTTCCTTGTCTTTTAGCCACAGCCATTTTGTACTCCTGTGTCCTATTCTAACTACCTAATACTTCCAATGAACATTCAGGACTGATTTCCTTTAAGATGGACAGGTTGGATCTCCTTGCAGTCCAAGGGACTCTCAAGAGTCTTCTCCAACACCATAGTTCAAAAGCATCAATTCCTCGGTGCTCAGCTTTCTTTATAGTCCAACTCTCACATGACTATTGGAAAAACCATAGCCTTGACTAGATGGACCTTTGTTGGCAAAGTGACGTCTGGTTTTTAACATGCTGTCTAGTTTAGTCATAACTTTTCTTCCAAGGAGTAAGTGTCTTTTTATTTCATGGCTGCAGTCACCATCTGCAGTGATTTTGGAGCCCCCCAAAATAAAGTCTGTCACTGTTTCCACTGTTTCTCCATCTCTTTGCCATGAAGTGATGGGACCAGATGCCATGATCTTAGTTTTCTGAATGTTGAGCTTTAAGCCAACTTTTTCATTTTCTCTAAAGATAGCCAATATTTTTGTTGATCATACAAGTCTCTGTCATAATTGCTTGACTCTACTGTTGTAGAATGAAAGCAGCCATTTAGTCACACTCACTATTAAAATCTAAATTACAGCACTCTCTATTAATATTGTTCATTATATAAAGTAGCAGAAGGAGTAAAGGGATAGAGGAGAAAAAATAAATATTGAAAGTACTAATCAATCTGAAACCTAATTAGTAATTATATTTTTAGACCATCAATGGCAACATTTTCCACTGCAGTCCTCTGCTTAATGAATGGCAATACCTAAATTATAACAAAGATTTTTCGATATATTTCAAGCATGCTGGCTTTTTCATCATACACTTCGTAACGTTTTAATGAAGAGAGTGTCCATGAACACTCCTGCAGGGTATATTTAGAGGGTATCTGAACAAGTACAGTGAACTTACTCTAACACTCATGATTCCTGATTCTTAGAATTCCTTCCTCTATCAAATGACTAGGGAGTCTCATTGACTTAAAGTCAGTAGTTCTTAAATTTTAATATGCATATAAATCTTTTGGGGATCTTGTTAGAATGCAGAGTCAAATTCTGTAAATATGTTACTGAGTCCAAGCTCACTCTGCTCACTGCACAATAGGCCAATAAATCTGGGAGACGAGGTGTTCAAGCAAGGAATATAACTTTATTCAGAGAGCCAGCTGACTAAGAAGATGGTAGACTAATGTCTCAAACTAACCTTGTCAGGAACTGGATGTCAGGTTGTTTTATGGATCAGAGATGGGTGTAGGTGTGAGGAAACAAAGTTAAAATATCATTTAATTGTTTCCAATTTATTCTAGAATAGCAAGCCTCAGACAGGGGGATGTGCTAGTTTCACTTCCTTACAGTCATTAAACAAGTGGTGTGAAACAGAATATCTCCTGCCATATCACTAAACAAGGATGCCACAACTATCTGCAATTCCAGCCCCCACAAAATGTTAATTTCTGAGCCATGCCAGCAAGCAGCAGAGGAGCAGTGGCATTTCCCACAGAAGGAACTCAACACCACAGTCCTTCACAGGTGGGCAGAGTCAGGTTATCTCCCTGTTAGCTAAACAAAGACACTTTTAGGCTTCCCTTGTGGCTCAGCTGGTAAAGAATTTGCCTGCAATGCGGGAGACCTGGGTTCGATCTCTGGGTCAGGAAGATCCCCTGGAGAAGGGAAAGGCTACCCACTCCAGTATTCTTGCCTGGAGAATTCCATGGACCATATAGTCCATGGGATTGCAAAGAGTCTGACATGACTGAATAACTTTCACAGAGGGGGCCAGGGTCCCCTAAGGCAGGCCATATGTTTGTTATAATAACAAAAGTGGTGAAAAAATCACAGAAACAGATCTATTAAGTCCAGACTTAATTAGCCAGTTAACTGTTAACTCCACTCTCAACACATTGCCTCCTTAATCCCTTTGGTAGTAAATACATATCATTAAATTTGGTCTGATCCAGTCTTATATTTAGTGATTGAATTCTGTTACAGTCTATCACCATTTTTGTCTTTTAGAATTTTTCTAATGTTAATAATCTACACCCTAAAACTTCTTTGACATATCTGATCTCCCAAGAAGTTCCAACTCTTCTATTTTTGAGTGATGCTGTTGCTACTTAGTCGTCTTGTCTCACTCTTTTTGGCAACCCTATGGATTGTAGCCCACCAGGCTCCTCTGTCCATGGGATTTCCTGGGCAAGGATACTGGAGTGAGTTGTCATTTTCTTCTCCAGACGATCTTCCCAACCCAGAGATTGAACCCACATTGGCAGGAGGATGAAATCTTTACCACTGAGGCACCAGGGGAGCCCTGCTTTTGAGTGATGCTAGCATCTAGATCTCATTATGAATGCGAGAGAGTGATAAAATAGATTTCCTTTGGGGGCAAGTACACTAGGGACGGTAACTAAAAGTTGTTTATTTTAATGCAGGAAAATTATGGTCTCTTAGAAGGGGAAAGGATGGATTTTTTTTTCAATATTCAACATATTTCAAGGGATATTAGGATGTCAAAGCTCTCAACCTCATCTGAGTCTGTCCAAATGTCTCCAACCCAAGTCGCAAAGCCTTATTTTTGTATAAACAGTTTACTTACTTTAGCATGCAGTCTATTACAATTGCACATTTAAATGATTTAACAGTTCTGCACTCTACCACCAAGCTCTGGGCTTGATCCTCAGGCTTGTCTGTCTTGCCACTTTAGCAACTGTTTTTAAGGTGCCACCAATCTGATGCTTTATGAAGTTAACCAGGAGCTCATCAAATATCTGAACGATCAAATATCAAAAACTCATTTTTTACCTGCTACAATATACCTTCAATACTGCCTGTGTGGCTCTCTTAAAATTGGACTGTAGTGTGATCTCAGTTCATGTATATTGACCTGGGTGTGTGTTAAGTTGCTTCAGTCCTGTCTGACTCTTTGTGACCCTATGGGCCATAGCCCACCAGGCTCCTCTGTCCGGGGGATTCTCCAGGCAAGAATACTGGAGTAAGTTGCCATTCCTATACCAGGGAATATTCCTGGCCCAGGGATCAAACCCACTTCTCTTATATCTCTTTCATAGGCTGGCACATTCTTTATGACTAGCTCCACCTGGGAAGCCCTGTGTACTGACCTAAATCATTTAAATTCTACATTAATCTTGGAACTGCAAAATTTCTCTAGGAAACTAGTCATCTGCTGTATCCTAATGACCTAATATCTTTTTATGAAAGTGAAAGTTTTAGTCACTGAATTGTGTCTGACTCTTTAAGACTCCATAGACTGTAGCCAGCCAGGCTTCTCTATCATCTTTTATATCCTTTAATAATTATTCTAATTTGAGTGATCCCTCCTAAATACAGAAACTATTTACAATGTAGGAAAATTTTTCCACAAAAATGTTAAATTAAAGTTAATTTGTAAAAACACAAAATAGACAATAAAAGTGATGTTAAAATGTATATAAGAGAATTCCCTAGCTGTCCAGTGGTTAGGGCTCTGTGCATCCACGGTAGATGGTATGGATTCGATCCCTGGTGGGTGAAGGAGGAACTAAGATCCTGCATGCTGCAAGGCACACTCAAATAACATTAATAATAACAAAATGAACATTTAAAAAATCAAAAAATAAAAGCTATATAATAACTGATTATTTTTCATTCTAATGGATTTACTTTAAAAATAAGAAGCTTACATATGATTACATGTGACCAATAAGAATGAACAAATAATTTGCTTATAAATTTATGCCAATAATAAACATAATATCAACATTGGATTCTGGAACTATGGATGCTGTCTTCTTTCCTATTGTTCACTATTAGTCTGAAGAGAGAATAATGGACAAGTAGCTTTGAGCACTGTGGTTAAATTTAATTGGTTCTTCTTTGATTAGTCTTGATCTATTTTTTTTCCCCCTCAGAGTTCTAAGTTTAAACAGTTGCCTTTGAATTCTTTCTAAATCTTGTGAAATTGTTAAATCAGGTATTGGTGCTTCCTAAGTCCACACAAGTTTCCATTCATCTAAATAATCTATGAAGCTGAAAATACAGCAGATAATATGCTTCTCTCAAGATAACAAAACCCATAAGTCATTCTGTTTAGGTGGGAATTGAAACAACTGTACTACATTATTGGAAGCCAAAACAATTAGTGAAATAATTCTACACCATCTGTGTTATTTCGTGTTTTCCAACTCATGTTTGCCTTGTTTTAAGATAATTAATGTTAAAATAAATATACTTTTACTGTTTTCCTAGCTGGTAATAGATTTTTTATCAGTTTGAAGCAGGATATTTTAGAGAAACCCAAGCATTGTTGCATTTCTGTTATCTTTCTTCATGGAGTCAAAGTGTGCAAAGCTTGTTGAATAGTTAATACAATTATCATGTCACTAAAGCTGACTCCTTCAAATACAAAGATAATAGGTAAAATCATCTGAGGTTGGACACATTGTGTAGCTATTGTTCCAAAGACAGATATCACTGCAGACAGTGAAGGCTAAAAGAGCTTTTTAATTCCATGTAAATACAAAAATACAGAAAGCTGAACCTATCAGAAGCAAGAAATTAGTGGAAAAATAACGTATATTTTGCTGATTGAGAATCCATTTCAGGATGCTTTATTATTAACACCATATGGTTGTAAAGGCCTTTTTTTTAACATTAAAATATGTTTTAACCTATTTTAACAAGAAGAAGAAAAGATGTGGTATAACATATTGACTCAAGCATATTTCTTAGTATTTTACTACAGTAGTTTCTTAGGTCTATACTAAAGACTGAGCACCCAAGAATTGATGCTTTTGAACTGTGGTGTTAGAGAAGACTCCTGAGAGTCCCTTGGACTGCAAGGAGATCCAACCAGTCCATCCTAAAGGAGATAAGTCTTGGGTGTTCATTGGAAGGACTGATGTTGAAGCTGGAACTCCAATACTTTGGCCACCTCATGCGAAGAGTTGACTTACTGGAAAAGACCCTAATGCTGAGAAAGATTGGGGGCAGGAGAAGAAGGGGACGACAGAGGATGAGATGGCTGGATGGCATCACCGACTCGATGGACATGAGTTTGGGTAAACTCCGGGAGTTGGTGATGGACAGGGAGGCCTGGCGTGCTGCAATTCATGGGGTCACAAAGAGTCGGACACGACTGAGCGACTGAACTGAACTGAATACTAAAGATCTCAATTAATTGATGTATGCATAAAAATTAGTCTTAACTTTCTCAAATTAGACCTTATAATTGCCTCATAGCAGATAGTGTGGCTAAAAACTATGAGCTTTTCTTCCCCGACCTCCCTAACACTCATCCGGCAGAGGCTGGCGACTTTAGCTTCTCAGGGAAGAGAAATGTTATTACTCTTCTTTCTACTTTTATTAAAATTAAGCCAGTAGTCATTCACATTTTACCTTATTAGAAATAAATAATCTTCAAAATCTACCTTAAATTAAGGTGATGTTTTTAAGATATCTCTGACTACAAGTTTAGAATTAATTATTATTTCTGTTTATAGATACAGTCGAAAGTGCTCAGGCTGCACACATAGCTTGGAATTAAATGGAATCATTGCAGCTTACATTGTTTAGAGTTTACCTTTTGGGGAATCTGGGTTGTCTAATACTGCAGGGCCTGTAGTTGCAGATATGGAGAACACATCGCTAAATAGATTTTTGGAAATGATAAGTGGAGCCATTCCTGCTTTGAATCTTTGAATTCTAGATACTTTCTATTGAGGATACAGTATCATGTAGATATTTCTGATTTAGTTTATGTACTTAAATCTGGAGAACATTGCCCTCCCCCCATGTTTGCAGAATATTGATTCAGTCCTTAGTATTTTAATTATATCCAGAGAATGCCATCCTAGGGCTCTGTCAGGCCTGTTTATGTTTGGTGTATTATATGATATTACCAACGCATCCTATGTGGTAGACCTACCTCCTTACTTCCTTCATCAAACAGATCTCTGTTTGGATGCTATGTTGTTTGAGATTCCATGAGTATAAATCCGGCACTTGGTAATTCTCCCAGATAGTGTTGCTGGTTGAAGCTCAGTGGACATTATTCCATACCTGGAATAAATGTTCATTCTTGTGAGAAAAAATAATTGTTTTTTTCGGGATATGAGAAGCTTGATGTAGTCAATCTACTTTCCACAAAGTGCCCAATTGCTCTCCATAAGTCATAATGTAATACAAGTATATTTGCATTGGTGTTTATTAAAGACATGTTGGACACTGGAGTGACTCCAGCTAGATCACTTTTGATAAGTGGTCTTCTATGGTGTTTGGCTTAATTGCAACGCTCAATGTGTTTGTCCATAATGTCATAATTGGATTACCCACTGATCAAAACAATGCTGGCTGATGTCAACTGATCTTTTCTTTTCTTTCTGGTCTACTCAGTTATATAGTGACTTCTGTATGGTGGATGCTTTCTAGTGAGTATTAATATTCATTTCAAAGGACTTCACTCTTTATGTCCACCACCATATGTCCATCCTTATCCTTTGTATCCAAGATGTCTTCATCTGCAGTCTTCGAAATGTTTGACTTTCAGTTGCCCAGAACTGTTGCCATACAGTCCATAAGCCTGGATTGCTTCTCCTTCCATACAAAATAAATGAAAAGGTAAACTTGCCAAAGCTATACCTATTGAGAAGATTTTTTTCTTCTTCTTCACCACTTTGTTCAAAGCTATGACTGAGTATCCTCTAATTCAGCCACCATCCATTTTTGACGTTCATGTACATAGTATACCAACTCATCTGTAAATCAAGTCTGAGCTGTACCCTTTTCCACCAGTAGAGTGTATGAGATATACTATATGTCTAGTGAGCTGAGGGAGGGACACTGATCCTACTGTGGTGGTTTTTGGAAAATCTGAGCTACCTGCTAATACAGCTTATGTATTCTCTCTGGTCTAGCTTAAGGTCAATCCTACAACAGAATACTGCCAGGCACAGGTCAATCCTATAACAGAATGTTCCCAGGCACTTTTGAATGTATGCCTTGATGTGTCCAATAGGATGCCTTTCTTAATGGGCAGCTCAAATCTCATGAACACTTGATGCCATATGGTCACATGTTCATTTTTAACAGGACCCAAAATGCACCACTGTATCAAGTGTGGAATTACTTTAGATGGCAAGGAAACCTGCCAAAACTGCCTGAAACCCAGAACCCTATGCTGTGATTCTCCTACTGGAGTTTGCTGTAAACTCTACTTGGCATCAGTTTTCACATTGACACCTCCATCACAGTAGGCTTGTTGGTTCTTTTTAACCCCAGAAGCAAGAATTGGGACACTGAGCTGATACAGAATCCTTCTCTTCTGCAGGCTCCACTCAATAGGGCAAACTTTTGTGTTACCTACTGTGTATAGTAGTAGTGGTAGTATTAGTTGCTCTGTCATATCTGACTCTTTGTGACCCCATGGACTTTAGCCTCTGTTCATGGAATTCTCCAGATGAGAATACTGGAATGGGTTACCATTCTCTTCTCCAGGGAATCTTCCTGACCTGGGGATCAAACCCAGGTCTCTTGCCTTGCAGGCAGATTCTTTACCATCTGAACTACCAGGGAAGACAGTGGCACCTACCAAAGTCTGTCACTATTCCAGAGCAATAATTTTAGTATTATTATGTGTTTCCTCCAGAATCTAAAGAGCCCCAAAGTTCATTGTCCTTTTTATTTGTGGAAGTGTATGAAAATTGAGGCAAATTCTCTTTTACTTTGGAGGGATGTCCTGAGTGGCCTGGACTAGTTGTCCATTACAACCTTAACTGAAGTGGATAGTTCTTAAATTTTTACAGAGTTTATTTCCAACTGTCTGGAGTGTGTATATCATACCAAGAGTTCCAGCATGCAAGATACTTCTTGATTGTCCAAATTTATCAGTATGGTGTCATTAATGAATAAATCAATGTGATATTCTTTTGGATGTCCAGATGGTCCTAATATCTTTTAACTATTTCAAGATACAGTTTGGGAACCTTAACATAGCCCTGAGGCAAAATTGCAAGTGTATATTCTTGTTCTTTTATATAAATGTAACTTTCTGACCCATTTTCCCAGTTGTTAAAGAAAAGTGCACATGTACTAAAACAATGTTTGTATACTATGTTCCAGAAGCTGCATTAATCTCCAGCAACAGTAACATATCCAGCATGTAAAATGTTCTCAGAAAGTGCTACTGTTTCATTGTGATTCTGATGGTCTACAACCACCCTCTGATTGCCACCTGCTTTGGCAAGGATTCTATTGATAAATTAAACAAAGATATAATAGGGTCTACTACTACTGCATCCTTTAGATCTTTAAAGGCAGCACTAGTCTCTCTCATCTTCCCAAGATGCAATATTGACTTTGACTTATTAACTTGTCTCTGTGGGGTATCAGTCATTGAGACTTCCACTCTGCTTTCTCAACTATGATAGCTCTCCTCACACAGACCATGATCCATGAAGTAAGTGAGATTTACTTCAGTTGTTAGGTCCGTGCGTGCTAAGTTGCCCAGTCATGTCTGACTCTTAGTGACCTCATGGGCTGTAGCCTGCCAGGCTGCTCTGTCAATGGAATTCTCCAGGCAAGAATACTGGAGTGGGTTGCCGTGCCCTCCTCCAGGGGATTTACCTGACTCAGGGATTGAACCCAGATCTCCTTCTTGGCAGATGGATTCTTCACCCCTGATGCCACCTGGGAAGCCCTCAATTGTTAAGTACCTCAATCCAAATTATACATTAATTGCCTGATGAAAGGAGACTAGGTGAGTCTGTGGAATCAATGAAATTCCTGCTAGCTAGACTTTTTAAGTAGCAAGTTTTTAGCCTCCAGTCTAACCGGAAAGCTATAACGACAGACCAGTTTTCCAGGTATCAATATCGACTCAGCTCCTGTATCTAATATACCTCAAAAAGTAATCCCTTTTCACCTATATGCAGTCTCAAGAAATAAAGGGGAAACATTGCTTCGTGTATTTGTTATGTAGTAGTAGTGTTCTTTGTCCTGGGGATTCAGTTTTCTCTTCAGTCAATGTGAAAGCAAAGTGGTTCATATCTGGGAAATTTCTGAGGAATTGTGACTTTTCATAGAGACATTGCCTTCAGCTTCATGCTTGTCTATTCTCGCTTTTTTGATTCCTAGTTTGTTTCCCATTTATTTTGTCTTTAGGATGCTAGTTTTTATAAAATGTATTTACAACTCTTGGTAGGTCAGACCTCTCTGTCTCACACTCCTGACTTGTTGGTCATTATGCTAATTGTGATCTCCTGGCTATTGTAATTTAAACTTGTGGCTCAGCTGGTAAAGAATCTGATTGCAATGTAGGGGACCCGGGTTTGATCCCTGGGTTGGGAAGATCCCCTGGAGAAGGGAAAGGCTACCCACTCTAGTATTCTGGCCTGGAGAATTCCATGGACTGTATAGTCCATGGGGTTACAAAGAGTCGGACACGACTGAGTGATTTTCACTTCACTTTCACCTGATGCCCGTTGGTCTGGAGCCACTCATCCCCACTGGTATCAAGAGGTGAAGCTCTACATCACCCTCTTCTACAAACCACCCTGGTCTGCAGCAGTGATCCACTGCTTAGGTGGCTGGTGAGTACTCTGGGCCTTCCTATGAAACAAATCTGGTGGGACAATTGTCCTCATGTAATATATCCACTCCAGCATCCTTGCTTCCCTGATTATTATAATCCCTTCCTACACCTGAAATTTTAGGCCTTTTGGTTTTGCTCAGTACAAGCTATTATTTTCTTTACATCTCTAGAAGCCAACCTAGCACTGCTGCTGCTGCTGCTAAATCACTTCAGTCGTGTCCGACTCTGTGTGATCCCATAGACGGCAGCCCGCCAGGCTCCAGTGTCCCTGGGATTCTCCAGGCAAGAACACTGGAGTGGGTTGCCATTTCCTTCTCCAATGCATGAAAGTGAAAAGTGAAAGTGAAGTCGCTCAGTCATGTCTGACTCTTCGCGACCCCATGGACTGCAGCCTACCAGGCTCCTCCGTCCATGGGATTTTCCAGGCAAGAGAACCTAGCACTAAGATGTTTATCATCCCCTAGCATTCTTGCCAGGCTTCCCAGGTGGCACAGTATTGAAGCATCTGCCTGCAAATGCAGAAGACAGAAAAAACTCTGGTTCAATCCCTGGGTCAGGAAGATCACCTGCAGTAGGAAATGGCAACCTGCTCCAATATTTTGCCTGGAAAATTCCATGGACAGGGGAGCTTGGAGGGCTACAGTCCATGGAGTTGCAAAGAGTCAGACATAGCTGAGCACACATACATGGGGTTCTTGCCATGGTGTAAAATTTCATATCCTGAGAGAGTGCTCCCAATTTTAATAAATTCTACCTTAGATTTGTGTTCTGGCCCTCTTAATCAAACACCTTCAAGATGCTGTATCAATCATACTCTCTTGGCACGTGCTGGTACATGCTGGTTAACCCTTATAGCTTCTTTGTCATTGAGTCATGTTTTTCTCATATAAGACTTAACATGTGACATGCTGAGTTTTGCTTTGATCAAATCCTAACTACTACAGTGGAATCTAGGGAAAGAGATAGAACAGTTCCTAAGGCAACTCATTTACTTCATGAGGGAGAGATACATGCATTGTCTTCCTACAAGGAGTAAGTATACTCTTTATATAAATAATGAAAGTGAAAGTTAAGTCACTCAGTCATGTCCTACTCCTTGTGACCCCATGGACTGTAGCTTGCCAGGCTCCTCAGTCCATAGGATTTTCCAGGCAAGAATACTGGAGTGTGTTGCCATTTCCTTCTCCAGAGGATCTTCCCGACCCAGGGATCGAACCCAGGTCTCCTGCTTTATAGGCAGACGCTTTACTGACTGAGCCACCAGGGAAGCCACCATATAAATAATGAGGTATAATATTTAAGCAATTTTTATATACTTCCTGCTGAAATACCTTCTGCATTAGTAGTAACAAAAATTTGGCACTCTGATTGAATCTAGATAAACATATTTTACAAACTGCCAATAATTTTACAATAATTATTCCATTTTTGGTGAAGCCAAATAACTGGACTTTCATTGCATTGTTTTAATATGAATCTATGCAATATTATTTTAATGACCTTATTTAGGTAGCGTTTTTGTTTAGCTTGACTATTTTAACATTCAAATCCATAAATGTTGCCTACTAACCATAAATGAATTCCCAGTAGGGTAAATACCACAATGCTGAAGAGTTTTGTGTAATAACACAGATGTAATACTTTGGTGATGGCACATAGTTTAAAATATTCTATTAATCTACTTAAAATTAACCATTTATAGTGAATAATCCTGTAATATAAATAAGCTAATACCTGTCAAAGTGAGAGTGATTAATAAATATTGAGGCAAATGCATTTTGTTCTACATAGTAAATTTCTCTTTCAGTTCCATTCACTAGAATATGCATCTCAAAGATTTCAAAAATTCACTCTATAAACACTCAGCCTAAATTACCTGACTACACTCATGGAAATATATAAAGCAAAAGTATATGATTTTAAAATTAAAAAATTATAAAATTAAATATTATAGGAAATACTCTCTCCATCATACCCCACCCCCTCCCATATGATTCAGTTTTCAAACTGAATTTTGTTTATTCACTAGAGTGACATTTGGATGCTTGGCTATTGCCTACAGATATTTGGTCTGAAGTTAGAATTCCATGTAGAGTCCATTTATGTCCATGTTTGGGATACTGAATTATAGTCTCCTTGCTGGTTTCCTTGCCTCAGAGGGAGTAAAGTGATTTAGCCTAGTTCAATTTCAGCAAGTTGATAACTTTGCCCTTGGACATCAGCTATCTTGAATCACAGCTGACTGTGTTAGGTGTTATGTCATTCCACATTTCACTCTGTTTGTGCAAAACCTGAACTTAGTTTAATGCTTTCTGACCTTCTGTGCAAGCTGGGTACTTTGCACAATATTAGACAGAAATAATGAGCATTTAGCAGGATTGAGATCTAATTTATAGTGAAGTATTAGGGCATGTGATCCCTGACTGCTACTCCTGAATTAGTTACTCTGGAAATAAGTATCAACTAAATAAGTAATGTATAGTGAGACAAACCCAGGGAAATTGAAAGGATAATGTTATTTTCTTTTATGTTATTTGTTTCTTATACTATCACACAATTTCATGATTAATCTGAATATAGAACACTGAAAATTGAAACCTAGGTGTTTGTGTTAAAAAAAAATTATTTAGACAGAATTGGATGTGAGCACTCAAATAGAAGTAAAATCTGAAATCTTGGACAGCCTACTGTATATTTAGAGATATATTTCTATGAAATTCAGTTTGTACTCCATAAAAAACACATTTAAATACAGTGATACTTTCGTTCAGTTCAGTAAGTTCAGTTCAGTTGCTCATTTGTCTCCTAACCTTGGCGACCCCATGGACTGCAGCACACAAGGCCTCCATGTCCATCACCAAATACTGGAGTTTACTCAAACTCATATCCATTGAGTCAGTGATGCCATCCAACCATCTCATCCTCTGTTATCTGCCTCTCCTCTTGCCCTCAATCTTTCCCAGCACCAGGGTCTTTTCAAAGAGTCAGCTCTTCACATCAGGTGGCCAAAGTCTTGGAGATTCAGCTTAAGCATCAGTCCTTCCAATGAATATTCAGGACTGACTTCCTTTAGGATGGACTGGTTGGATTTCCTTGCAGTCCAAGGGACTCTCAAGAGTCTTCTCCAACACCACAATTCAAAAGCGTCAATTCTTTGGCATTCAGCTTTCTTTTTAGTCCAACTCTCACATCCATATGTGACTACTGGAAAAGCCATAGCCTTGACTAGATGGACCTTTGTTGGCAAAGTAATGTCTCTGCTTTTTTAATGTGCTGTTTAGGTTGGCCATAACTTTTCTTGCAACGAGTAAGCGTCTTTTAATATCATGGCTGCAGTCATCATCTGTAGTGATTTTGGAGCCCCCCAAAATAGTCTGTCACTGTTTCCACTGTTTCTGCATCTACTTGCCAAGGAGTAATAGGACCAGATGCCATGATCTTAGTTTTCTGAATGTTGAGCTTTAAGCCAATTTTGTCACTCTCCTCTTTCACTGTCATCAAGAGGCTCTTCAGTTCTTCACTTTCTGCCATAAGGGTGATGTCATCTGCATATCTGAGGTAATTGATATTTCTCCCGGCAATCTTGACTCCAGCTTGTGCTTCCTCCAGCCCAGCGTTTCTCATGATGTATTCTGCATATAAGTTAAAAGAGCAAGGTGACAATATGCAGCCTTCATGACTCCTTTTCCTATTTGGAACCAGACTGTTGTTCCATGTCCAGTTCTAACTGTTGCTTCCTGACCTACATACAGATTTCTCAAGAGGCGGGTCAGGTGGTCTGGTATTCTCTCTTTCAGAATTTTCCACAGTTTATTGTGATCCACATAGTCAAGGCTTTGGCATAGTCAATAAAGCAGAAATAGATGTTTTTCTGGAACTCTCTTGCTTGTTTGAAGATCCAGCGGATGTTGGCAATTTGATCTTTGGTTCCTCTGCCTTTTCTAAGTCCAGCTTAAATTATGGAAGTTCACGGTTCACATATTCTTAAAGCTTGGCTTGGGGAATTTTGTACATTACTTTACTAGTGTGTGAGATCAGTGCAACTATGTGGTATTTCGAGCATTCTTTAACATTTGTTTCTTTGGGGTTGGAATGAAAAGTGACCTTTTCCAGTCCTGTGGCCACTGCTGAGTTTTCCAAATTTGCTCGCATATTGAGTGCTACACTTTCACAGCATCATGTTTCAGGATTTGAAATAGCTCAACCGAATTTTCCATCACTTCCACTAGCTTTGTTCGTAGTTGCTTCCTAAGGCCCACTTGACTTCACATTCCAGGATGTCTGGCTCTATCTGAGTGATCACACCATCGTGATTATCTGGGTTTTTTATATTTCTTCTCGTATTCTTGACACCTCTTCTTAATATCTTCTGCTTCTGTTAGGTCCATACCGTTTCTGTCCTTTTTTGTACCCATCTTTGCATGAAATGTTCCCTTGGTATCTCTAGTTTACTTGAAGAGATCTCTAGTCTTTCCCATTCTATTACTTTCCTTTTTTCCTTTGCACTGATCATTGAGGAAGCTTTCTTACCTCTCCTTGCTATTTTTTGGAACTAGGCAGTAAATGAGTATATCTTTCCTTTTCTCCTTTGCTTTTCACTTCTCTTCTTTTCACAGCTATTTGTAACGCCTCCTCAGACAGCCATTTTGCTTTTTTGCATTCCTTTTACTTAGGGATGGTCTTGATTCCTGTCTCCTGTACAATGTCACAAACCTCCGTCCATAGTTCATCAGACGCTCTGTCTATCAGATCTAGTCCCTTGAATCTATTTCTTACTTCCATTGTATAATCGTAAGGGATTTGATTAAGTCATACCTGAATGGCCTAGTGGTTTTCCCTACTTTCTTCAATTTAAGGCTGAATTTGGCAGTAAGGAATTCATGATCTTGGCTATAGTCAGCTCTCGGTCTTGGTTTTGCTCAGAACTACATTATTATGTTGTTGATTAATTACTAAGTTCAGAGAAGGCAATGACACCCCACTCCAGTACTCTTGCCTGGAAAATCCCATGGACAGAGGAGCCTGGTAGGCTACAGTCCATGGGGTCGCGAAGAGTCAGACACGACTAAGCGACTTCACTTTCACTTTTCCCTTTTATACACTGGAGAAGGAAATGGCAACCCACTCCAGTATTCTTGCATGGAGAATCCCAGGGACAGCGGAGCCTGGTGGGCTGCCGTGTATGGGGTCGCACGGAGTCAGACGCTACTGAAGCGACTTAGCAGCAGTAGCAGCAGTTACTAAGTTATGTCTGACTCTTTTCAACCCCATGGATGGTAGTTGCCAGGCTTCTCTGTGTATAGGATTCCCCAGGTTAGAATACTGGAGAGGGTTGTCATTTCCTTTTCCAGGAAATCTTCCTGATCCAGGGATCAAACCCACATCTCCTGCATTGGCAGATGGATTCTTTACCACTGAGCCCCCAGTGAAAGAAAGTCACTCAGTCATGTCTGACTTTTTGCCACCGCATGGATTATATTGTCCACAGAATTCTTCAGACCAGAATACTGGAGTGTGTAGCTGTTCCCTTCTCTGGGAGATCTTCCCAACCCAGGGATCCAACCCAGGTCTCCTGCATTGCAGGAAGATTCTTTATTAGCTGAGCCACCACGGAAGCACAAGAATACTGGAGTGGGTAGCCTATCCCTTCTCCAGGGGATCTTCCCAACCCAGAAATTGAACCAGGGTCTCCTGAATTGAGGGTGGATTCTTTACCAGCCCAGCTACCAAGGAAGTCCTGAAAAGACCATAAAACAGAAAGGCAGACATTAAACCATATTTCTATGGATATATGTCCTAATGATCATCAAAAAACTTCAGTTAAAAAGTTTACCATATGTGTTAAGAGGAAATGTAAACACATTCAAATATCTGTGTAAATCTCTTTTATATTATAAGTTAATATTTCTTAGATTTGAAATTATCCCCAATTTTTGTTCTGAAGATCAGGAAATCTCAATTGGGTGCCCCTATGGTTAATTTTGCTTCATGAGTAGCAACCTGTGTCCCCCTAAACAACTGATTTCCTGTTTTGCTACAATTAATGAGGATGAGCTAGATAATATATTGCTCTTACCATTTTTTAATAGTACTTTTTCAACTTTTCCATAGGACAACAGTTTTTCCCTTTTTCGCTGATGTCAAAATCATGTATGTAACTAGATAGCATATTATATATACATATGTATATATATTTCCTATACTTTTGTTTTAATATTTTTGAATTTTATAGTTTTCCTACTCACTCTTTTAGTCAGCATCCTTCATGTGCTATGCTGTGCTTAGTCACTCAGTCATGTCCAACTCTGTGCAAACCCATGGATTGCAGCCCACCAGGCTCCTGTGTCCATGGGGATTCTCTAGGAAAGAATACTGGAGTGGGTTGCCATGCCCTCCTCGAGGGGATCTTTTTTTTTTTTTTAATTTATTTTAGTTGGGGCTAATTACTTTACAATATTGTAGTAGTTTTTGCTGAGGGGATCTTTTCAACCCAGGGATCGAACCCAGATCTCCCGCATTGCAGGCAGATTCTTTACTGACTGAGCAACCAGGGAAGCCCAAGAATACTGTAGTGCATAGCCTGTCCCTTCTCCTGGGGAATCTTCCTGATGCAGGAAACGAACTGGGGTCTCCTGCATTTCAGGCGGAGTCCCTACCAACTGAGGTACCAGGGAAGCCCAGCATCCTTCATTTCAGGCTTAAATAGCACATTTGCAACATAGCATGGACTAAATATATGCCCAATTATCAGCAGTAGGGTAAACAGTACTATTTTTTATTTTCTGATCCTGAATGTTCCAACACCATGAGCCATTATGGTTATGAAGCACTGCCTTGGAGCTTTTCTTCTGTGCATATAAGTTACTCTAGAAAAACACTTGTGACTGAACAAATACAGTGAGAGTGCCCACTGCAGAGATAGCCTTGTCATTATTCCTTTGTTTAAACAAGACGGATGGGTTACCTTCCAAGTGGGGATAAAGAGGCTAGTTAGAGAAAGATTTGTGTGGGAAGAGGAGGGGGTGAGGAGAGGGAAAAATAGACACAGAGAAAAGTATAAAAAGAAAGAGACTGAAGTAATTTTTGAAGAAAGGAGGAATGGTGTCAAATGTAATAATTTATATACTTAGATAAAATAATATAGTTCTTCATGTTTCAAAAAATACAAATAAAAAGCTGATACTAGACAGAATAATTCCAAGAGTTTACACAGGCTGAAAATAGTTTACTTTCTTATCAGAGGGAAGTGGCTTCATAATATGTTGAGCACTGAGGAAAAGTTCTCAAGAGGATGATGCCTTAGATTTTTCATCAGAAATCATGCACACGAGAAACAATAAAACTAACAATTGTGAGTGCTAAAGAAAAAAAAATCAATTCTACACTTAATTACAGTATCTTTCAAAAGTAAAATAAGGACATTTTCAGATTCTAAAAGAGTTGAGAGAATGTATTGCCATAAGAATTCTCCTTAACAATTTAAAAAAAAAATTTTTACACAAAGAAAATGATAGCAGATTGGAAATTGAATAGGTATGATTTAATGATTGGGTACAGTTCTTGTGAGGGCTAATATAGTTCTGATTCACTGATATTCCTAGTGTCTACACTCAACTCTATTTTCCGCTTGGTAGACCCTGGGCTGAATGTCCATGGCTCAGTGCCCTGGGGGCTTTAAAAAATGCTGCTCAACTTTTCAGTCTCTCAGCTGCCCCTTCCAGAAAGATATTTTTATAGGTAAGGCAACCACAAAGCTGTAGTCACTTCTCTGGGTTTCTCTTTTTCTACATCATGGCTCAGTAATCTTTCAGTATCTTGTTAGCTCTATGATAGCTTCAAACAGATTTTAAAAATATATGTTTTCAGGTATAGCACAGATTTTTAAGGAAGCGGGTATATGGAAGCTCTCTGTACTTTCTAGACAATTTTACTATGAACTTAAAACTGTTCTAAAAAATGTTATTAAAAATATTTTCCAGATTTTTAGTTTTACTCGTTAAGAGGGCAGTCAAAATACCTTATTTTCCGAGATTGCAAATTTATTCTTTTTTAATTTAGAGTAACTGTCTCAATGAAACTAAAGCTTATGATAGAAAAACAGCAGCATTCTGTTGTAAGTCATTTTTTCCTCTTGGGCTCAACCTCTGTATTATTTCCCAGTTTCTTACCTTCTGGTGCCCAATTAATGAATTTTTATAATTTTGATTATGAAAATATTCTTCAGTGGAGAGTCAAGTGCAGTTACATATTCTTTGATTTGTTTGTTGTTTTCTAGAGTTAGTAATTTTTACCAAACTCCTTCTCACTTGGTCCTTGAGCTCTTTCTCCTGAAATACTTTGTCTTCTGATCTGGCCTAGTATCCTGGGAATTTTCTTGGTCACTCTTCTTATTTGATCCTCTGTATACTGTATCATGAAGAAGGCAATGGCACCTCACTACACTACTCTTGCTTGGAAAATCCCGTGGACAGAGGAGCCTGGTAGGCTACAGTCCATGGGGTCGCTAAGAGTCGGACATGACTGAGCGACTTCACTTTCACTTTTCCCTTTCATGCACTGGAGAAGGAAATGGCAACCCACTCCAGTGTTCTTGCCTGGAGAATCCCAGGGACGGCGGAGCCTGGTGGGCTTCTATCTGTGGGGTCGCACAGAGTCAGACACGACTGAAGCGACTTAGCAGCAGCAGCAGTAGCATACTGTATCACGTGGCTTATTTTCCTTGATTTTATTCCTTATTTTGAACAAAGCACAGTCTCTGGTTTGTTAAGAGAAAAACGGTACATATCACAAAGTTTTTTTTTGTTGTTGTTTGTTTGTTTTAGATATAGATTACCTGGAAATTCCATTAAAAAGAAAAATAAGCAAACGAAAAAATTTGTACCTAAGTGAGATATCAGTTTGGAAAAGTTGGGTGGGACTAGTTTCCCTCCAAACTTTCGAAGTACATTTATTTACTCTCTCATCTACCTTACTTGCTGAAAATGCTATTACAATTCTTATTCACTGACTTTTTTTTTTTCCTTCCTTCTTTTTCTGAAAATTTCCCTGTTGCTGTGAAAGTTCATAATCATGCTATTTTTATTTTTATATGTGCATATGTGAATTCATTGGTCATATACTCAGTAACTTATTTTAACATGGATGCTTATGTTCAGAGTACTAGGAAATTTCCTTATGTGATTTACTCCCTTCTCTTTCCTCTCACTTCCTAGAATTCTTTTTAGTAGCATATACGATAGTTTTTTTTTTTTAATTTAATTCCTTTCTCTTTTTCTTTCATAGTATTTAAATTTCTTATAATTTGGGCCTCAGCACCTTGTATCTCTGTCATGGATTAATATATGAGAGATCATTATTTTCTCATTTTTCTTCATTGTCAATCTTTTTCAAATTTCATGATCGGTAGCAACTTCTCTGGTTATGCAATTTATACATTTTAAATATTTCCTTATTGTTTTTCCTTACTGTATGATTTCTTCCTCTCTCTCTCCCTCCCCACTCTCCCACTTCTTATTTTTCATATTACATGACTTCCTAGAATGCCTGGTGATTATTGCTAGTCCCATCATATTTAAATGAGATGCTAAATAATTGATTGTAAGCTCTGTGTGCATTGGTAGAAACTGTGAAGTGATGGGTTTTTCCATGGAGTGTGCTGGTGGGAATCCAGTTATTTTTTGGAATAATAGACAAATTTCAGAATATAAATATAATGTTCAGATTCTCCAGAGACTAAAATATTGATTTATTCTGTGATAAAATGTGTGTGTGTGTGTGTGTGTGTGTGTGTGTACATGTTAGAGGAGAGTCCAGCAGGGAGGGAGAGGTTGAGGTGGGACTTTGAAAACTACTCAAGTGTTCTTGGAGATTTGTAGCAGAAGGGGGCTCCCTAGCCACCAGACATTTAGTAAGTTGGCTTTTAGTTAACATCTCTATTTTTTCTAAAACATACTTCCCTGCCCTTTGTTATTCATGATATTCCTAGGTCTGGCTGATTTATAGTTTAGTAAATTCCTCCACCTCTTGTTACAAATATGAGGAAGTGATGGTGACAAGGATGGAAGATAGCTGTCTCACAGAAAGGGATGTGGGAATAAATCGGGGACCTAATTTCCCTTATATTTTTCAACTGATTTTTATGACTCCCCCATCCCTCGCTTTCAACGATACTTAATACCCTTAATTCCTGAGCCTTAGCATGTTACCTGTTTAAAGGACTTGTTTTTTTTTTTTCTTTTGCAATCACTTTATATTAAGCTTCCTCAGCTTCTGCTGCTAATCTAGATATTTTCAGTCTTCAAAAAGCTTGTTGATATCATCTGCTTCTTGTATCTTTCTTCTGCTTGCTTGTATCAAATGTTGCATTAACAGTAGTTTATTGCTCCAGTCTGATGTATTGATAATACAAGAGGGATGGATAAAAATGCTTCTAATCCATCATATTTCATCAGAAGTCATATGAAATAAAGTTTACCCATTATCTAAACCTGAATAACTAAGATAATTTCTCTTTGCTTTTATCCAGTGAGCTTAACTTACTACTTAGGTATACACTGAGTGCTAATTACTTGTAAACATATTGAGAAAACATCTTATAGGTTTGTTACCTTAGGTGGTGTTCCACTATTAATAAGAGAATCTGTTAAAAATCATATTTAAATAGTATATTACCAGACCAATTTAGTTAAGAGAAACAAAAATAATTATTCTGTTGAAGAGCCAAACTTAAATGGTTATCTGAACTATACTCAATCTATGATAAAAAAGTAAGTTCTTATCAGAACTTGTGATAAGTTCTTATCAGAAGGTGAGATACACATACAGTCGACTATTCAGCTGAGTTCAGTTCAGTCCTTCAGTCCTGTCCAACTCTTTGCGACCCCATGAACTGAGCATGCCAAGCCTCCCTGTCCATCACCAACTCCCTGAGTCCAACCAAACCCATGTCCATTGAGTTGGTGATGTCATCCAACCATCTCATCCTCTGCCGTCCCCTTCTCCTCCTGCCCTCATTCTTTCCCAGCATCAGGGACTTTTCAACTGAGTCAGCTCTTTGCATCAGGAGGCCAAAGTATTGGAGTTTCAGCTTCAACATCAGTCCTTCCAAAGAACACCCAGGACTTATCTCCATTAGGATGGACTGGTTGGATCTCCTTGCAGTCCAAGAGACCCTCAAGAGTCTTATCCAGCACAACAGTTCAAAAGCATCAATTCTTTGGCACTCAGCTTCCTTTATAGCCCAACTCTCACATCCATACATGACTGCTGGAAAAACCATAGCCTTGACTAGGTGGACCTTGTTGACAAAATAATGTCTCTGCTTTTCAATATGCTGTCTAGGTTGGTCATAACGTTCCTTCCAAGGAATAAGCGTCTTTTAATTTCATGGCTGCAATCACCATCTGCAGTGATTTTGGAGCCCAGAAAAATAAATTCTGCCACTGTATCCATTGTTTGCCCATCTATTTGCCATGAAGTGATGGAACCAGATGCCATAATCTTAGTTTTCTGAATGTTGAGCTTTAAGCCAACCCTTTAACTCTCCTCTTTCACTTTCATTAAGAGGCTCTTTAGTTCTTCACTTTCTGCCATAAGGGTTGTGTCATCTGCATATCTGAGGTTATTGATATTTCTCCCAGCAATCTTGATTCCAGCTTGTGCTTCCTCCAGCCCAGCGTTTCTCATGATGTACTCTGCATATAAGTTAAATAAGCAGGGTGACAATATACAGCCTTGATGTACTCCTTTTCCTATTGGGAACCAGTTTGTTATTCCATATCCAGTTCTAACTGTTGCTTCCTGACCTGCATACAGGTTTCTCAAGAGGCAGGTCAGGTGGTCTGATATCCCATCTCTTTAAGAATTTTCTACAGTTTATTGTGATCCAAATAGTCAAAGGCTTTGGCATAGTCAGTAAAGCAGAAATAGATGTTTTTCTGGAACTCTCTTGCTTTTTCAATGATCCAGCGGATGTTGGCAATTTGATCTCTCGTTTCTCTGCCTTTCTAAAACCAGCTTGAACATCTGCAAGTTCATGGTTCATGTATTGCTGAGGCCTGCCTTGGAGAATTTTAAGCATTACTTTACTAGCATGTGAGATGAGTGCAACTGTACAGTAGTTTGAGCATTCTTTGGCATTGCCTTTCTTTAGGATTGGAATGAAACTAACCTTTTCCAGTCCTGTGGCCACTGCTGAGTTTTCCAAATTTGCTGGCATATTGAGTGCTGCACTTTCACAGCATCATCTTTAAGGATTTGAATTAGCTCAACTGGAATCCCATCACCTCCACTAGCTTTGTTCATAGTTATGCTTCCTAAGGCCCACTCGAATTCACATTCCAGCATATATGGCTCTAGCTGAGTGATCACACCATCGTGATTATCTGGGTCGTGAAGATCTTTTTGTGTAGTTCTTCTGTGTATTCATGGCACCTCTTCTTAATATCTTCTCCTTCTTTAGGTCCCTACCATTTCTGTCCTTTATTGAGCCCATCTTTGCATGAAATGTTCCCTTGGTATCTCTGATTTTCTTGAAGCGATCTCTATTCTTCCTCATGCTATTGTTTTCCTCTCTTTCTTTGCATTGATCTCTGAGGAAGGCTTTCTTATCTCTCCTTGCTATTCTTTGAAACTCTGCATTCAAATGGGTCTATCTTTCCTTTTCTCCTTTGCTTTTCACTTCGCTTTTTTTCACAGCTATTTGTAAGGCCTCCTCGGACAGCCATTTTGCTTTTTTGCATTTCTTTTTCTTGGGGATGGTCTTGATTCCTGTCTCCTGTACAATGTCATGAACCTCAGCCCATAGTTCACCAGGCACTCTGTCTATCAGATCTAGTCTCTTAAATCTATTTCTCACTTCCACTGTATAATCATTAGGGATTTGATTTAGGTCATACCTGAATGGTCCAGTGGTTTTCTCCCATTTTTCAATTTATGTCTGAATTTGGCAATAAGGAGTTCATGATCTGAGCCACAGTAAGCTCCTGGTCTTGTTTTTGCTGACTGTATAGAGCTTCTCCATCTTTGGCTGCAAAGAATTATAGTCAATCTAATGTTGGTATTGACCATCTGGTCATGTCCATGTGTAGAGTCTTCTCTGGTGTTGTTGGAAGAGGGTGTTTGCCATGACCAGTGCTTTCTCTTGGCAGGACTCTATTAGCCTTTGCTCTGCTTCATTCTGTACTCCAAGCCAAATTTGCCAGTTGCTCCAGGTGTTTCTTGACTTTCTACTTTGCATTTCAGTCTGCTATAATGAAAAAGACATGTTTTTGGGTGCTAGTTCTAGAAGGTCTTGTAGGTCTTCATAGAACTGTTCAACTTCAGCTTCTTCAGCATTACTGGTCAGGGCATAAACTTGGATCTCTGTGATATTGAATGGACTGTTAATCATGAAAAAGAAGGAAATCCTGCCATTCGTGACAAAAAGGAAGAATACTGACAGCATTCTACCAAATGAGGAATCAGAGAAAGACAAATAGTGTATGATCTCCCTGATACATGGAATGTAAAAAAGCTTCACTCATAGAAACAGAGAGTAGAGTGGTAGTTATTAGGGGCTGTGGGTGAAGGATTTGGGAGATGTTGATCAAAGGTATAAGCTTTCAATTAGGAGATGAATTAAGTTCTGAGGATCAATGTAAAGGATGGTAACTATACTTAATAATATTGCATTATACACTTAAAAGTTGCTAAGAGAGTAGATCTTAAATGTTTTCACTACAAAAGACAGTATTATGTAAAGTGATAGAGGTGTTAGCTAGTGCTATGTTGACAACCATTCTGCAATATCAAATGTGTAAAATTAACATGTTTTATAGCTTAAATTTACACAATATTATATGTCAATTATATCTCCATAAAGCAGGGGAACATAAATTTAGTGGAATAAGATTATGTAAGTATAAATATTAAAAGGGAGAAAATAGGTTTGTTTAATAAATTATTTAAATGTAAATGGTAAAAATAGATTGTACAATAAAGATTTTATAGAACAAATTCCGGAATGTTTTCCCTAGAAATAGTATTCTAGTAGTTCCAAATTTTTCATTGTAGATAAGACTGTGAGTTGAGCCAAGTATATTCTAAATCCATGATGATATCTACTTTGGAGTTTTGTTAGAACTTTATGTTATGTTTAAATATTTATATTATGTAGGGAAATATTTTAGTTTGATAAAACTATGAACTGATAAAATTTTCAAAATGATGGAGAGTTTCTTTTTCCCAACCAGAAACCAGATTTCTCTTCATAATTTAAGTTATATTGAGTAAAAATGAAGTTTCAATAATTTCAATATGCCAGTCTTCCTAAAGCAAACTTCATTTATTATATGTCAAAAACCAAAGTAAATCTGTGATATTAGAAGTACAGTACCTTTGTGAATGATTAATTGTTTAATGTATTAACTTGTGAAAAGGAAAATTAGAGTCATAATTCTTCTATGTCTAATTTGAAACTTATTTTTGTGTAAGGAAAAGATAAATGATTCTTTTAATATTTAATATATATTAAATAAAGTAATGATTAACTTGAATAAACCTTGGAATGCAAAAAAAAAAAAAGCTGTACAATTAATTTTGAGTTTTTCTAGCCCTGAAACATATTAAAAGCTCTATTTCACATCAAAGGGACATTTTATAACTTTGTATGTCAATAGAAATTTTGCACAAATATTGATTTACAAATTAGTATTTTAATGGCGTGCTTTTATGGTAATCAAGCTTAGGAGTATTTGCATTAGGACATTTAGATCTAAACTGATTTTGATGCATTTATTAAAATCTGGCATTTGGATTTTGTATAAGTAATTTTAAAATGATAATCTGTAATTCATGAAATGTAATGTGCTTTTTCATTAATCTTCTTCCTTTAGTAGATCCATTCAACCATCAAACAATAACTAATCCTTTCTCATAAGAGCCAAGAAGTTTAATTTTTTCGTTGTTTAGATTTCAAATGATTTGTTCCAGGTAAATGCTCTGAGGTATTTTCCCATTTTACAAAGACACAAGTCTAAAGTCTTTAGAATCATTTGATAATCATCTGTGATATAATTCCTACATAATTCTTCAAGTCCATAACATTTCTTCATAGGATTCTTCAATCCAGTTTTTAGAACATCACTTCTTTTGTGACAAAACATTAGATTTTGCATTTCTTTTATTATTACAATGCACAGGTGATGTGCCCATTAAATATTTGATGAGTAAATGAGGGATTGAGTGAAAATTGGTTCGACTGTCACTCCTTTTGTAAAATATTTGCTAATCTATTACTCTTTATGTACTTTCTACTGTTCTGGTGACATCTTGAATCTATGCCAATATGGTGCTTATAACATTCTTAAAGATAATTCAGTGTGAATTTATCACTAACCACCTCTAAACTGTATACTTGTAATTATATGCTATCTCTTATTTTTAACTGCCTACTTCATGAGTACTCTTAGTCTCATTTATTGCTGAATAGCAAAGTGTGGTAGTCATTCAGTCATGTTTGACTGTTTGCAACCTGTAGCTCGCCTGGCTCCTCTGTCCATGGAATTCTCTAGGGGAGAATACTGGAGTGGGCCACCCTTCCCTTCTCCAGGGGATCTTCCTGACCCTGGGATTGAACCCAGGTCTCCTGAATTGCAGGCAGATTCTTTATCATCTAAGCCACTGGGGAAACCCACTGAATAGCAAACTACTTCAAAGTTTAATGATTTAAACCCTTCCAAATTTGATGACTTAAAACAGCAGTCATTTTGTTTTATCCTGTGAGGTGTCATTCAAGAAGTCTTAATACTGATGGGTTTTATTTGCTCCTCACTGAGGTTGAGGACTTAATATGGCTTGATATGTCTAATCCTACATCTAGGATGCTTGGAGTGTTTAGACTGCTTTGCACTCATAATCCACTATTTATCAGAACTTCTCTTTCCTTGTGTGGTTTTGCAACCCTCCATTCTACACAGTATTTATTTACATCTAGCCTCCTCAGTATTACAATCTAGGTTTCTTTATATGGTACCTGAGACTTCTTATGAGGGTGACAAAGGAAGTTATAAGACTTCTTAAAACCTAGTCTCCAAAGTCATTCTACCTTATCCTACTTAAATCACAGGCAAGCCATATTCAGTGTGGGAAAAATATATTCCACCTGCTGATAAGAAGAAAGGCAAATTCCATTGCAAAAGTGAGAAATCTTGGCATCTATCTTTGAAAATAATCTTCCCCAGGCACTCTATGCATGATGATTAACTTGCTTATTCTATATTTCTCATCTGGAAAAAATAAGTTGGGAATAATTGATTTCTAAGATCATTTCATTTCAGTTCAGTCACTCAGTCATGTCTCTTTGTGACCCCATGGGCTGCAGCACGCCAGGCCTCCCTGTCCATCACCAACTCCCGGAATTTACTCAAACTCATGTCCATTGAGTCAGTGATGCCATCCAACCATCTTATCCTCTGTTGTCTCCTTCTCCTCCTGCCTTCAATCTTTCCCAGCATCAGGGTCTTTTCCAGTGATTCAGTTCTTCGCATCAGGTGGCCAAAGTATTGGAGTTTCAGCTTCAACATCAGTCCTTCCAATGAACATTCAGAACTAATTTCCTTTAGGATAGACTGGTTGGATCTCCTTACAGTCCAAGGGACTCTCAAGAGTCTTCTCCAACACCACAGTCCAAAAGCATCAATTCCTCGGTGCTCAGCTTTCTTTACAGTCCAACTCTCACATCCATACATGACTACTGGAAAAATTATAGCCTTGACTAGAGGGTCCTTTGTTGAGAAAGTAATGTCTCTGCTTTTTAATATGCTGTCTAGGTTGGTCATAACTTTTTTCCAAGGAGCAAGCATCTTTTAATATCATGGCTGCAATAACCATCTGCAGTGATTTTGGAGCCCAAGAAAATAAAGTCTGCCACTGTTTCCACTGTTTCTCCATCTACTTGCCATGATGTGATGGGACCTGATGCCATGATCTTATTTTTAGGAATGTTGAGCTTTAAGCCAACTTTTTTACTCTCCTCTTTCACTTTCATCAAGAGGCTCTTTAGTTCTTCTTCACTTTCTGCCATAAGGGTGGTGTCATCTGCATATCTGAGGTTATTGATATTTCTCTCAGCAATCTTGATTCCAGCTTGTGCTTCATCCAGCCCAGCGTTTCTCATAGATAACTTTCTATGAGCGTTTCTAAGATAACTTTCACTAAAGTATTGGAAAAGCTCTTTGAGTCTAATGGATATGTTTAATAAATGGGAAGCATGCGTTTCTATTTTTATATTCTAGGGCAACACTGAACTGCTCCCTAAGCAAGCTAATAAATAACCAAAAAAATGATAAAGAGACCACCACTTTTGCTAAATTTTTAATAAAAAATTAAAAATAAGTATCCTGAATTTTCAGAAAATTTTTATTTTCATTCAGGAAGTAATTCAGGAATATTGGCTTCTCTAGTATAAAGTTATTAACAGTTTTGATATTGGTAATAATCATGCTGTCAATCTGATCTGTACTAGATAAATTAACAAACAAGATATGTCACCTTAAAATTTAATATTGATATACACATTTTTGAAAATGTGCATATAGGCATTTTATATAGAGAATTATCACTTTATGATTTTTATTTACTTATGACTATAGGATTACAATAAGTGTGAGGTGATATGTTAGTTATTTTTTATTAACTGTCTGCAAGTGTACTTTCAATAAGCAACATGTGCATTTTTATTGATTCCTTTCTAATTTTTCTATGTTTTGTTTGTTCTGGTCATATTTATTAGGAAACATTGTGAGGGATATTGTTGAATTTATTGATAATTTTGGTTTTATATTTTCTATATCCTTTTTTATTCTTGTAATAATTCACTTTTACTACATTATAAAAACTATTTATGTGTCATAAATATGAGGTTTTCTTTTTCTTTAATGCAAGTAACTCTTCTGGACTAGCCCAAGCTGGGACAATGCAGAGTAAATACGAATCTTACAGTTGCTACACTATTCTTGAGTGTTTACGTCCTCCTCAGAATGTACTATTATTCACTTTATAAACAATGGGTTATAAGAGGAGAAAAAATGATTGATTTGTAGTCCCACCTATCTTAATAATGAGTTGTATGGCTATCTTATTCTATTGAGAAAAGCATTGATCCATGCACCCCAGTTGATAAATAAGTAGAAAGTTGGACATGATTTAGAAGAAATTACTCCATAAAAGAAATGCAAGCTAAACAAGAATTTGTTTCGTATGTTTTCTCCTCATTAAAACAGTGTGTTAGGCTATATTTCAAATAATTTTCACATTTTGTACAGGTGACTTGGTGGTTTTAAATTTCATAGAACCCTGCTTCTGGTGACTTTTACATCTTTTTTTATACCTGCTCTCTTTAGGAAGCAAATTTCAGGAAAGTCAAACAGCAATTGAATTACTCAACAGAATTTAAAGCCCAATATCTTTAAAGCAAAAGATTGATATAAATCTCAGATAACAGAACTAGTTACTAGCAGATTAAAGATCTGGAAGAGACTGTGAGTTTGTTCCATTAATCTGAAGAAATCTTTATCTGCAAACTATCCTGTCTTATTGCTATGTCAGTATCAATTCAGAAAGGAAACACTACTTGATAATCCAGCTAGAAGTAAATTTCAGAATTATAGTTTTCCTCTATTCTTCTCCCCTATTCACCTATTTCCTTCTTTATTTTGTCTACTGTCTTTATTTGCTTAATATTTTTTATCGTGTTCTATTTTTGTAAATCTATTTCTATATGAAGAAGAATACAATTCTATAATCTCCTTTGCATTTTGTTATTAACATGATAAATTTAGAAATGTTTTAAGTCACTAGGCCACTGTGAAATTCTAAAGGAAAATATTTACTATGTACACATCTGTCAGAAGTTGGTAAGATAAGAAAAATAAATAAATTCTTAACAAAAACTGGTATGTAAATTATCCTATAATAAAGTATGCTTTGGACTGAAAAGGGCAAATCTTTTGAGATTATAATGACTATACCTTGTAAACTTGAAGTTTAATTTCTGTTGCTACACAGCATGACTTGACATAAATATTTTTCTTCTTTAATAGACTTCATATTTTAGAATAGTTTTGGGTTCAGAGAATACTAAGAAGAAGGCACACAGATTTTCCATATACACCCTGTCTCCAAATAGGTATAGCCTCCTCCACAGTCAGCATCACCCCTACCTACAATGGGTACATTTATTTTTACAATCAACGAGCCTATGTTGACATCATTGTAACACAAAGTCCACAGTTTCCATAAGGGTTCACTGTTAGTGTTGTACATTCTATAGCTTTGGATGGATGTATAATGGATGTATCCATGGTTATAGTCTTATACATAGTATTAATAATTTCACTTCCCTAAAAATCCTTTGTGCTCTAACTATTCCTCCGCATTCCTAGCCTCTGGCAAACACTTATATTTTTTTACTATCTCCATGGTTTTGCATTTTCCAGTATGTCAGTATGGTTGTTATCATACAGTACATAGTCTTTTTAGATATAGCTGCTTTCATTTAGTAATATGCATTTAAAATTCCTCCATGTCTTTTCATGGCTTTATCTCTTTCTTTTTAGTACTGTACAGCATTCTATTATTTGGATATAGAACCATTTATTTATCTATTCACTGACAGAAAGACAGTTTAGTTGCTTCCAAATTTCGGAAATTGTGACTAAAGCTACTATAAAAAACTTGCATGTACGTTTTTGTGTGTTTATAAGTTTTAAACTCGTATGGATAATTACCATTGAGCACAATTTCTGGATCATAAGATAGGAGAATGTTTAGTTTTATGAGAAACTGACAAAATTCATAATTTCCAAATATTTCTGTTTAGTCTCTGGGTTATCTTCTCATTCTCTTGACAGTTTTTTGCAGATCAAAAATGTTTATTTTTAATGAAGTCCAGCTTCTCAATGAGTTCTTTCAAGAATTATGCCTTCAATGTTTTATGTAAAAAGATAAGATCATCTATATTTTCTACCATGTTATCTTCAAGGAATTTCACAGTTTTCAATTTGCATTTATATCTGTCATTTATTTTGAGTTAATTTTTGTGAATAGTGTGAGGTCTCTGTATAGATTCCAATTTTTTTTTTTAGAATACCCAGTTTTTTCATAATCAGTTATTGAAAAATTATCTTTTTCCATTTTAATAGCTTTGCTTCTTTGTTAGAATAATGTTACTGGTTTAGTGTAATTGTATGGGCCTATTTCTAAGTTTTCTATTCTGCTCTATTGATCAATTTTTCTACTCTATTACCAGCCAACACTGTCCTGAGCACTGTATCTTTGTAGTAAGTCTTGAGGTTGGGTAGCATCAGTCAACAATGAGTTTGTTGAGATTCATGTATAAGCCAGTACTATATATAAGGTTTGGCCAAAAAGTGTTTTGGGGCTTTTCCATATGATGATACAAAAAACTCAAGTGAACTTTTTGGCTAACCCAATATATATGTGCATATATTTACACACACACACACACACACACACACACACACACACATACGGGCTAAAAAATCTGCCTGCCAATGCAGGAAATGTGAGTTTGATCCTTGAGCTGGGAAGATCCACTGGAGAAGGAAATGGCAACTCACTCTAGTACTCTGGCCTGGGAAATCTGATGGAGAGAGGGTCCTGGTAGGCTATAGCCCATAGGCTCCCAAAAAAGCCTTCATGACTTAGCGACTAAATAATAACAATAATGTGTCTGTGTGTGTGTCTGTATACTTGCTGAAATTTTGTTTGGATTGTGTTGAATCTGTAAATCAAACAGCAAAGAACTAACATCTTGACAATATTGAATATTCCTATCATAAACATGATAGGGCTTCCTGTTGGCTCAGCTGGTAAAGAATCTGTCTGCAATGTGGGAGACTTGCGTTTGATCCTTGGGTTGGGAAGATCTCCTGGAGAAGGGAACAGTTACCCACTCCAGTATTCTGGTCTGGAGAATTTCCATGGACTGTATAATCCATGGGGTTACAAAGAGTTGGACATGACTGAGCGACTTTCACTTTCATATCATAAACACGGGATATCTCTCTACTTAGTTAGTTCTTCATATTCATTTTGTCAGATTTTGTAGTAAATTAAAAAAAAAAAAAGATTTCCCTCTGCACATAAGGATTTAGGAAAACTGACCTTTATGAACTGACTATAAGAAATAATTGTTATTTATAATCTGTTTTCCCCTTAGTATTTGAAAGAAATTAACTGGGAAAACCAGAATGCATTGAGTCAATAGTGTTCAGAGAGAAATGAATAAAAGTAATTTTTGCATCTCTAAAATCTCTTGCTGCTGCTGCTGCTAAGTCGCTTCAGTTGTGTCCGACTCTGTGACCCCATAGACGGCAGCCCACCAGGCTCCGCCGTCCCTGGGATTCTCCAGGTGAGAACACTGGAGTGGGTTGCCATTTCCTTCTCCAGTGCATGAAAGGGAAAAGTGAAAGTGAAGTCGCTCAGTCGTGTCTGACTCTTCTCAACCCCATGGACTGCAGCCTACCAGGCTCCTCTGTCCATGGGATTTTCCAGGCAAGAGTACTGGAGTGGGGTGCCAAGAAGATTCAATCCTGACTCATATCTCCCAAGTTATCTTCTAATACTGGGAAAAATGAAGGGAGATTTGGCTAAATGGATCAATTTCAAAGTAATTGAACGCCAAACATCACAAGGTTTGCCCTGAACTGTAGTTTACCAAAACCAGTTTATATACTAGACAATTTATTGTTAAGTTTATCATATAAGTTCTAGGAAAATCTGCAGAAAATAAATATAATTGAGTGTTTACAATATTGAAGATAGAGAAAATATACTACTGAAACATATTTTCAATCAGAGTAACATCTTGAGGTAAATTTCATAAAAGTCTAAAATGTTTTTTTTATTTTATGATTAAACATAGCTGATAATGAATGGTAGTATATTTTAAGTGCATGATGAATGGTATCATTTTAAGAATAACACAATTTCATAATTATGTGGACTGAGAGAAGCTATTAATACTTCTGTTTACAAATGAGTTATCTGCAATTCTATTATTTGATTAAAATTTTTAGAATAATTCAAACAGAATGTGAATATGATTTTCCTATCTACTCATGCATTAGTATGTTAAAATTTTATGTATATTTGAGGTGATATGTTCAAGGTTATTTCCCTTTATACTTTTTCCAGAAAATCTGTATGCAAAAATGCTGATATATGAAAGTAATGATTAATGTTTCTCCCTACAAAATGGCATTTCTATTTATATAGCCTGAGCAGCACAAATATACAAATGCTTTAAGACTTCTCTGGGGCTTCTGTAGAACTCATTGTTGTTATTCAGTCTTGTTCGACTGTTTGCGACCACATGGACTGCAGCGCTCCAGGCCTCTATGTCCCTCACCATCTCCAGAAGCTAGCCCAAGTTCATGTCCATTACGTCAGTGATGCCATCCAGCCTTCTCAACCTCTGACACTCTCTTCTCATTCTGCCCTCCGTATTTCCCAGATTCAGGGACTTTTCCAATGAGTCAGCAGTTCGCATCAGATGACCAAAATACTGGAGTTTCAGCTTCAGCATCAGTCCTTCCAATGAATATCCAGGGTTGATTTCCCTTAAGACTGACAGGTTTTATTTCCTTGCCGTACAAGGGATTCTCAGGCGTCTTCTCCAGCACCACAGTTCAAAGGCATCAATTCTTCGGCACTCCACCTTCTTTATAGTTCAGCTCTTACAACTATACCTGACCACTGGGAAGACCATAGTCTTGACCATACAGACCTTTGTTGGCAGAGTAATGTCTCTTATTTTCAACACTGTCCAGGTTTGTCATAGCTTTCCTGCCAGTAAGCAAAAGTCTTATGATTTCATGGCTGAAGTCACCATCCACAGTGATTTGAGAGCCCAAGAAGAGGAAATCTGTCTCTGCTTCCACCTTATCCCCTTCTCAGTTCAGTTCAGTTCAGTCGCTCAGTCGTGTCCGACTCTTTGCGACCCCATGAATTGCAGTACGCCAGGCCTCTCTGTCCATCAACAACTCCCTGAGTCTACCCAAAACCATGTCCATCGAGTCAGTGATGCCATCCAACCATCTCATCCTCTGTTGTCCCCTTCTCCTCCCGCCCCCAATCCTACCCAGCATTAGGGTCTTTTCCAATGATTCAACTCTTCGCATGAGGTGGCCAAAGTATTGGAGTTTCAGCTTCAACATCAGTCCTTCCAATGAACACCCGGGACTGATCTCCTTTAGGATGGATTGATTGGATCTCCTTGCAGTCCAAGGGACTCTCAAGAGTCTTCTCCAACACCACAGTTCAAAAGCATCATTTCTGCGGCACTCAGCTTTCTTCACCATCCAACTCTCACATCCATACATGACCACTGGAAAAACCATAGCCTTGACTAGACGGACTTTTGTTGGCAAAGTAATGTCTCTGCTTTTAAATATCCTATCTCGGTTGGCCATACCCTTCCTTCCAAGGAGTAAGCGTCTTTTAATTTCATGGCTGCAATCACCATCAGCAGTGATTTTGGAGCCCAAAAAAATAAAGTCTGACACTGTTTCCACTGTTTCCCCATCTATTTTCCATGAAGTGATTGGACCAGATGCCATGATCTTAGTTTTCTGAACGTTGAGCTTTAAGCCAACTTTTTCACTCTCCTCTTTCACTTTCATCAATAGGCTCTTTAGCTCTTCTTCACTTTCTGCCATAAGGGTGGTGTCATCTGCATATCTGAGTTTATTGATATTTCTCCCGGCAATCTTGATTCCAGCTTGTGTTTCTTCCAGTCCAGCGTTTTTTATGATGTACTCTGCATATAATTTAAATAAGCAGGGTGACAATATACAGCCTTGACGTACTCCGTTTCCTATTTGGAACCAGTCTGTTGTTCCATGTCCAGTTCTAACTGTTGCTTCCTGACCTGCATACAGGTTTCTCAAGAGACAGGTCAGATGGTCTGGCATTCCCATTTCTTTCAGAATTTTCCACAGTTTATTGTGATCCACACAGTCAAAGGCTTTGGCATAGTCAATAAAGCAGAAATAGATGTTTTTCTGGAATGCTCTTGCTTTTTCAATGATCCAGCGGATGTTGGCAATTTGATCTCTGGTTCCTCTGCCTTTTCTAAAACCAGCTTGAACATCTGGAAGTTCATGGTTATTCGCCATGAAATAATGGGACTGAATGCCATGATCTTATTATTTTTTTTTAATGTTTAGTTTTAAGCCAGCTCTGTCACTCTCCTTCACCCTCATCAAGAGCCTCTTTAGTTCCTCTTCCCTTTCTGGAATTAGAGTGTTATCATCTGCATATCTGTGGTTGTTGATGTTTCTGCCACCTATATTGCTTCCAGCTTGTAGCTCATCCAGCCCGGCATTTCTCATGATTTGGTCAGCATATAGATTAAACAGAGTGATAGCAGACAGCCCTGTTGTACTCGTTTCTCAATCTTGAACCAATCGTTTGTTTCATACAGGGTTCTAACTGTTGCTTCTTGACCCACATACAGGTTTCTCAGGAGACAGGTAAGATGGTCTGGTATTCCCATCTCTTTAAGAGCTTTCCACAGTTTATTATGATCCACACAGTCAAGGCTTTGGCATAGTCAATGAGACAGAGGTAGATGTTTTTTTCTGGAATTCCCTAGCTTTTTCTATGATCCAGCAAATGTTGGCAATTTGATCTCTGATTCCGCTTCCTTTTCTAAACTCAGCTTGGACATCTGGATGTTCCTTGTTCTCATAATGCTAAAGTCTAGCTTGCAAGATTTTAAGCATAACCTTACTAGCATGGGAGATGGGTGCAATTGTCTGATGGTTAGCACATTCTTTAGTGCTACCTTTCTTGAGAATTGGAATAAGGATTGACCTTTTCCAGTCCTGTGGCCACTCCTGGGTCTTCCTGATTTACTGAAAAATTGAATGCAGCACCTTGATGGCATCATCCTTTAGGGTTTTGAATAGTTCTACTGGATTTCTGTCACATTCACTAGCTTTATGAACAGCAGTGATTCCTAAGGCCCTCTTGACTTCACTCTCCAGAATGTCTGGCTCTTGGGTGACTGACCACACCATCGTCATAATCTGGTTTATGTGAATCTTTTTTGTACAGCTCTTCCATGTATTCTTCCCATCTCTTCTTGATCTCTTTAGCATCTACTAGGTCTCTACCATTTTTGTCCTTTATTGTGCCCTTATTTGGGCATGCACCCAAATACTGCATTTTGTGCTCTTTTGTTGATTACTAGGGCTACTCCATTTCTTCTATAGGATTGTTGCCCACAGCAGTAGATATAATGGTCTTAGGAATTAAATTCACCCATTACTGTTCATTTTAGTTCACTGATTCCTAAGATGTCGATGTTTATTCTTACCATCTCCCGCTTGATCACATCCAATTTATCTTGATTCATGAACCTAACATTCCAGGTTCCTATGCAACTATTCTTGGCAGCATAGAATTTTACTTTCATCACCAGATACACACACAATGGAGAATTGTTTATTACTTTCTGTGGCTATTAGCATTCTCCTCAGCTCTTCCCCAGTAGCATCAGACCTGAAGGACTCATCTTTCAATGTCATATCTTTTTGTCCTTCAATATAGTTCATGAGATTCTCACGGCAAGTATACTGGGGTGGTTTACCATTCCCTCCTCCTGTGGATCATGTTTGAAGAAATCATTATTTTCTAAGAAATGCATCATTCTCCAGCTTGTCCCTGTTTCCTACAGGACAAATCAAAAGAAGAGAGAAGAATATCAGATTATTAACCTCTGCTATCCTATGGGCTGTCAAAAATATGTCTTTAAAAATTTGCATTGTAACTATATATGTTTTTTAATTGATTTACAAGTGTATTCCATAGTGATTAAAATTTTTATAGGTTATATTTCAATTATTATACAATAATACCTATATTTCTCCAAGGTGTACAATATATTCTTGTTGCTTACTTATTTTATGCATTGTAGTTTGTGTCCCTTAATCCCATAACCTTATCTTGCCCCTCTCCACCTTCTCTCCCTACTGCTAATCACTTTTTTCGCCTAATCTGTGAGTCTGTCTCTCTATTGGTGTATACATTTGTGTGTTGTATTTTTAAGTTTTCACATACAAGTGATAACATACAGTGTTTGTGCTTTTCTGTCTGACATTTCATTAAGCGTAATACCCTCAAGGTCGCTTCAAATGACAGAATTATGCTCTTTTTGTTGTTGTTCAGTCTCTCAGTCTTGTCTGACTCTTTGCGACCCCACGGACTGCAGCACATGAGGCCTCACTGTCCTTCACTATCTCCTGGAGTTTGCACAAACTCATGTCCATTGAGTTGATGATGCCATCCAAAACATCTCATCCTCTGTTGTTCCCTTCTCCTCCTGCCCTCAATCTTTCCTAGCATCAGGGTTTATCCAGTGATTTGGCTTTTCATTTCAGGTGGCCAAAGTGCTGGAGCTTCAGCTTCAGCATCTGTCCTTCCAGGTTCATTTCCTTTAGGATTGACTAGTTTGGTCTCCTTGTGTCCAAAGGACTCTCAAGAGTCTTCTCCAGCACTGATGTTTGAAAGAATCAGTTATTCAACCCTCAGCCTTCTCTATGGTCCAACTTTCACATCTGTACATGACTATTGCAAAGAACATAGCTTTGACTATATGGAGCTTTGTTGGAAAAGTGATGTCTCTGGTTTTTAATATGCTGTCTAGATTCATCATAGCTTTTCTTCCAGGAGCAAGCATCTTTTAATTTCATGGCTGCAGTCACTGTCTGCAGTGACTTTTAGAGCCTAAGACAATAAAGTCTGTGACTGTTTCAATTTTTCTCTATCTGTTTGCCGTGAAGTGATGGGACCAGATGCCATGATCTTAGTTTTTGAATGTTGAGTTTTAAGCCAGCTTCTTCACTTTTCTCTTTCTCCTTCAGCAAGAGGCTTTTTAAAAGTTCCTCTTTGCTTTCTGTCATTAGAGTGATAATATTCCATTGTGTGTGTATATGTGTTTGTACGCATGTATGTATATATATATATATATAAACATTTTCATCAACACTGTACTAGAATTTCCTTTTCTCCACATCCTTGCCAATATTTGTTATCTGTATACTTTTTGAAGATAACCATTTTGACAGGTGTGAGCTGATATCACATCATAGTTTTGAGATACTTTTTCTGTTGATCAGTGATGTTGAGCATTTTTTCATGTGTTTGTTCACTAACTATATCTTCTTTGGAAAAAAAGTGTATTCAGGTCTTCCTATCTTTTTTTTTTAATCAGGATTTTTTTTTCATATTGAGTTATAATAGCTGTTTATGTATTTTAGATATTAATCTCTTATCAGTCATATCATTCACAAATATTTTTCCAAAGCTGCAGATTTTCTTTTCTTTTTGTTGATGATTTCCTTTGCTGTACAAAAGCTTTTAATGAAGTTCCAGTTTTCTTTTTTTGGAGGGGGGAGTTACATAGGTGTTTGCTTTTGTTTGTTTCTACTTTTGCTTTTGTTTCTTTTGTCTTAGGTTCAGATAAAATAATAATTGTTACAATTTATGTCAAAGAGTCTTCTGCTCGTGTTCTCTTCAAGGAGTTTCATGGTTTCAGGGCTCACACTTAAGTCTTTTTTCCATTTTGTTTTGTTTTATTTATTTGTTTGTTTTTTTAATGTGATGTGAGAAAAAGCTCTAATTTCATTCTTTTACATGCAGCTGTCAGGTTTCCCCAACACATGTATTGAAAAGACGGACTTTTCCCCATTTAATATTATGGTTCCCTTATCAAAGATTAACTGATGATAAGTACAAGTGATTATGTCTAGGTTCTCTATTTTGTTCCATTTATCTACATGCTTGTTTTTGTGCCAGCACCATGCTGTTTTGATTATTGTAGTAGCTTAATAGTATTGTCTGAAGTCAGGGAGAATGATACACCCAACTTTGTTATTTTTTGCTCAAGTTGCTATGGAAATTTGCATATCTGCATATCTGAGGTTATTGATATTGCATAGGAACCTGGAAAGTTAGGTCAATGAATCAAGGCAAATTTGAAGTGGTCTAACAGGAGATGGCAAAAGTGAACATCAACGTTTTAGGAATTAGTGAACTAAAACAGACTGGAATGGGTGAATTTAACTCAGATGACCATTATATCTACTACTGTGGGCAGGAATCCCTTAGAAGAAATGGAGTAGTCACCAGAGTCAACAAAAGAGTTCGAAATGCATTTCTTGGATGTAATGGTAGGTGTTAGGAGCTAAAATGTCCAGCCAGTGTCCTTGTTTTCATCTCATCTGGTGTCTAGTGCTTCCCTAGAAACTCTTCTTAAAATAGAATCTGAAACTTGCAGCTTTTAAATATGTAATTCACTGTTATTATACAGGGGCCTGATTGATGTGGTGGTAAGATGTTGGAAGAGAAGCACTGTATAATCTTATGATTGATCTTTCTCTCAGTCTTCTAGTGATTTTGTGCCCCTAGACTCTAGCTTTAATAGTTGCTCTGAGCTCTCTTCCTGACCCACTCTGCATATTTTCATGAGGCATAAAGGCTAGAGAGGGCTGGAATTGTATATCTCCCTTAAGTTGGTTAAGGAATTTTTCTTAAATCTTCATCCTGAGAAACTGGCTGGGCTCCTAAAGATAGAACTTGCAAAACCCGATGAAACTGGTCCTCTAGAATAACACTCAAACTTGTCCACACAGATTCTCCAGAAATTCACTGTTTATTGTACAAAGCCCCATAATTAAACATTCCTATTAATATTGGCTCCAGTGGTGGGTTTCTGCTTCTGAGTTGTTTGATTCTGGAAAGATGTGGTTCTTGGTATCCTCCTTTCTCATGTTAGGGAGGTGGTTTGCCCTGTTACTTCAGTTCTCTGATCTAAGAAGAGTTTATTTTCAGTATGTTGATGTTCAGTAGTTTTATGTTCAGATTTTTCTTGTAATAACTGTAGTAATGCCTTCTAAATTCTTTATACATTAGACTGGAAATTGAAAATTATTATTATTTTTTTAATAATCACTTTCTGCACTCTTCCTATTTTGTTATCCCAAGCAATTCTGAGTTGTAGCTGTGTCAGCAAAGTAATTTGCTGGTCTGAATTAAATCACCATCTTTGTATGTTACTGATTTTAGTGTTTAAATGAAAGAAATTACCTTAATAACTTTCTTTAATTTGAAGAATCAAGAGAGGGATGAGATACCGTTTCATACAATCCACTGTTGCACATATCCCCAAAATAACACTGTTTATTAAAAAAAGAAAAGAAAAGAAAAATTTATCAAGAAAATTTTATGTTTTGAGGATAGAGCTTTTTATTCATTATAAATATGAATATACTAGTCTTGAGTATTTTAGGAAGTCCCAATGACCAGTGAAATGGCTATAAGATAATTAGCCAGAAAGAACATTGACCGGATAATCCACAATTTGTATAATTGTAATGAAATACACTGACTTAAATATTTATATTAAAAAGGATCGGTGAATGCATTATGACAAAACAATTTTGGGTGGATTTTTTTATATAGAAACTATATTATAATATATTGGTGCCATGCAATATATTGGCACCATCAAATAAAATGGTCACACAATTTCTACTTCCATGAAATTATGTGAGGCCCTAAATTATTCTCTTGATAGTCATATCTTCCTGAATTGCCCTGAAATTTTCAAAGCTGTCTTCATCACTGATTGTTCCATATCAACACTTATCTGATTAGTACATGTTGCTTGATATGAGATCTTTGTATTTTATGTCTTCTTTTTGTTGTACTTAGGATGTATATACTTCTTTTTTTATACTTTGACAGATAAATGCTTTTGTATGTATCCAAATTAACTTTAGTTAAAACTGCTATAAAAGTTCATAGCAGATGATGCTTTTTTTCTAATGGTTTTACTATCAAATTATATTGATATTTTTCTTGATTAGTCAATTAAACTTGTAATAGACATTTGAAATGTCTTTCCTAATCAAAGGCATGATTCAAAACATGATTTCCTTTCTGTGCTTTCTAAGTAGGGTAGAATATGATTGGTAGAATATAAGAACAGAGATTTTTGTTTTGTGAAAAATGAATGTAGAAATATTTGATTCATGATTTTGTCACCTGATTTTGCTCAGCTTTCTGAAATCATTTTATAGCAGTTTGAGTTGTGTAACAACACAGCTGTTCAACAACTGATAAAAATAAAAACAAGCAAAAAAAAGACCTGTCATTTTAATGTCTATATTGTGGCTGCCAGTTCTTCAAAGATTAATTTCACTGTGCAAATTGTTTCCTGGAGTTCAACAGAGGTACACTTATGGGGTGCCTATAGTTACATCATTTAACTCTAAGTTATTCCTCATAAGCTATAGAATTCTCTCTATAGTTATTGAGAAAGAAAATGACAGATTTATAAAATAAAACTTTCATAAATCAGTAAAAATATATATTTAAACAGTCACACAGATAATATATTTTTCAGACCTTGGGGATATAGAAATCTATTTCTCATTCACAATCTCTTTTTGTTATTTATATATCACTCATTTATGTGTGATTTTCTTATGGTTTTCTAGTTTTTCATATGTTATTAGACCTTTTACAGAAAAATATATTTATTAGATATCAATATTAAACTTTAGGGGGCATAATTTGTATACCACTGGTTTTCTTGATACATAATGGTTAATCTCTTTACATATGTCCTCTGTGGAAAAGTATTCCTTTGATTTTCACATATTTAGGAAGACAAATTTGAACAAGAAACATAGGAAAGGAACAGACAATCTTAAACTATCAAAATATTGAATGGATACTGTTCCAACTATAAAGGGAATACTTAAGGTGATATGCTTTAAGAATTAAACATTTTTAATGGAAATATCTTAAAACCTTGTCTGCCATTATTTAAACTTGATATTCAAAATAAAAAGGATTAAATAATTATCAGATTGAATTTGGTCTTTTTGTTAGGCACACGTGTATGCTAAGTCTCTTCAGTCATGTCCAACTCTTTGCAACCCCATGGACTGTAGCTCACCAGGCTCCTCTGTCCATGGGATTCTCCAGGCAAGAATACTGGAGAGGATTGTCATTCCCTTCTCCAGGGGATCTTCCCGAAACAGGGATCGAACCCATGTATCTTATACTTTCTATGTTGCCAGGCTGGTTCTTTACCACTACACTAGCTCACCTAGGAAGCTTCATTTTTTTATGGAATGTAATAATTATGTCTTCTCTGATCAGAAAAATCACTCTATATTTTTATGCTGAAATTTTAATTTGCATTGATCTAGCATACCTCAGAGAGGCAAAAGATTATTTTGATTTATTGAGGTTTCTCCCTAAGTAAGATAAAGGAATTGATTTAATTGATTTAATATTTACTATTTCTCTCACTTAATCTCAGGAGGAAAGTAGCAATCAGGAACAGTTCTTTGTGATACATCATCATTGAGCAAGAAACTGATAGTGAAGAATTGGAAGAAAGGGGTCATTATCACAGCTGTGTGTCCTGACTGCAAACTGGTACTACTGTGCAAGGTATGTTATCCTCCTTGCAATAATACACTGAAATACAGAACAACTCTTTTTGCCCTCCTTATGGTAAAAATAAGCTTGGCTTAACTTATGTATCTAAGTTCTGGTCCACCTAGAGGCATTGATTGGATCCATTGTCAACTATGTTCTTCTCAAGGAGAAGTATGTTTGAATGTGTACATGTGCTGCCTTGGGGTAGAAGTGGCTGAATGAGAGTCCAGGTGTCAATTTTCACTGCAAAGTACCCACATTGGCCTCTTTTGGTCATAGACAATTTGATTGTTTATATAAAATATATTTAATGTTGTGAAAACATTTAAGAGGGATAGCCAGAAATGAAATAAATTATTATTTGAGTTGTTTAAGAAGATATTCCACAGTAATATACTAATGGTGTCTCTATGCTCATCACAGAGCTTCCATTTTATTGTTTTACTACAGTAGCACACTGATCAGTAATATGAACTCTAGGACCAAGTAACTTTTGTCCTCACCTCTGATTAGTATTCCATTGGTCTATAAGGAGAATTCAATGGATTAAAATAGGTTTAAAGTGGTTACTGGTACAGTATAAGTACTTAAAATGTATAGTTGTGTTATTCTCTCTCTTTTAATAATAGAATTGATTGGAAAAATCTGATATGGGAATTTCAGAATATGTGGTAAATATAATATGCAAAGCCTGACTTTAACAATAATAAAAGTTCACTTATAAAAATGTAAATGTATAAAATGTGGTATCAGATTAAATTTGTAAGAAACAAAGCAAAATATGTTATTCTTAAAGGAAAATTATATGGTGCTACACTGATTGCCTTCAACTGAATTATACTAAGACTTGATCACTCTGTTTAAAAGATGGGTGTTTTGGGTAAAAATGGTTTTGATATTGCATAAGTTAATGCATATTTTTTGGGGGGGTGGTTATCATGGTTTTATCATTCCTATCCTGCTGCATTCTATGTCATTGTTCAAAAGAGAAACACCCATCAGCCTTGTAATTTCCCATTCTCCTTTGCCATTTTGTTATCACATGATTCAAATTCAGGTTCTTCCTATAACTCTATGTTCTTATTTTAGTTTCTACTCAACCTGTTAAAATGTTAATATTATTTCTGATCTTTGCCTTCCCCATTATGAGTTTCTGAATTTGGCTTTATCCATGCCACATGTCTACAACTGTCTATCTATCTTATAACAGTTTCTCTTTCAAAGAACTAAGGGTGTCATATGTTAGGACAAGCCAATGATGATGATGATGAATGATATCTGCAGGATGCTGACCCAGGCATATAATATAATACATGTAATACATATGTATAGGTATATCAATACATATAATATATATGTATTGTATATATATATATGTATTGTACATGTATCAATACATATATTATATGTATTGATATACATATACAAATATATATTTTATAATCCTCATACTAATTCTATGATTAAACATTACTTTTATCCCAATATTACAGCAAAGAGATTGAGCCACAGATTAATAACATTGACTATGGTAATTCAGTCTTATTATCATAATTGGCAATAAATTTCAGTGAGTCTATTAGGAAACTTGATGGGAAATGCTGTCTTGTCAAGGCAAACATAGAGAAGCTCAACAAATGTTCGTTAAGAGGTTTTGTCCCAATTATTTTTAGATTTTAAGAGTTAAAAAATTAAATTAAATTAAATACATTTCATTTCATTTCTAAGTAGCCTGAACATATATTATTAATTTCTAGCCAGTCAGAAATGAATTAATCAATAGAATAAGGAAACGGAATTTTTGTGGACAAAAAAGAAAAGGTACTCTTGGATTAGAGTAAAGCATTATATATGGTAAAAAGTGAAATAAAACAGAAATTTTAATGGTTACTAAAACACACAATACTGCAATGATGAATGAAAAGGATGTCTGTGCCTATTTGAAATTTGGGCTTTGATACAGAGTCATCAGTGATGCCATTCTATAGCACACTGGTCACAGCAAACACCCTATTCCAACAACACAAGAGAAGATTCTACACGTGGACATCACCAGATGATCAATACTGAAATAAGATTGATTATATTCTTTTTAGGCAAAGATGGAGAAGCTCTATACAGTCAGAAAAAACAAGACTGGGAGCTGACTGTGGCTCAGATCTCAGTGCAAAGAAAAAGAGGAAAACAATAGAATGGGAAAGGCTAGAGATCTCTTCAAGAAAATTACAGATACCAACAGAACATTTCATGCAATGATGGGCACAATAAAGGACAGAAATAGTATGGACCTAACAGAAGCAGAAGATATTAGGAAGAAGTGGCAAGAATACACAGAAGAACTATAGAAAAATGATCTTTATGACCCAGATAACCACGATGGTGTGATCACTCACCTAGAGCCAGACATCCTGGAATGTGAAGTCAAATGGGCCTTAGGAAGCACCACTACAAACAAAGCTGATGCAGGTGATAGAATTCCAGATGAGCTATTTCAATTCCTATAAGATGATGCTGTGAAAGTGCAGCACTCAATATGCCAGTAAATTTGGAAAACGCAGCAGTGGCCACAGGCCTGGAAAATGTCAGTTTTCATTCCAATCCCAAAGAAAGGCAATGCCAAAGAATGCTCAAAGTACCACACAACTGCACTCATTTCACATGCTAGTAAAGTAATGCTCAATATTCTCCAAGCCAGGCTTCAATAGTACATGAACCATGAACTTCCAGGTGTTCAAGCTGGTTTTAGAAAAGGCAGAGGAACCAGAGATCAAATTGCCAACATCCATTGGATTATCAAAAAAGCAAAAGAGTTTCATAAAAATATCTATTTCTGTTTTATTGACTACACAATAGCCTTTGACTATGTGGATCACAACAAACTGGAAAATTCTTCAAGAGGTGGGAATATCAGATCACCTTACCTGCCTCATGAGAAATCTGTATTCAGGTCAATAAGCAATAGTTAGAACTGGACACAGAACAATAGACTGGTTCCAAATTTGGAAAGCAGTATATCAAGAATGAATTTTGTCACTCTGCCTGTTTAACTTATATGCAGAGTACATCATGTAAAACACCAGGATGGATGAAACACAAGCTGGAATCAAGATTTCCAGGAGAAATATCAATAACCTCACATATGCAGATGACACCACCCATATGTCAGAAAGTGAAGAAGAACCAAAGAGCCTCTTAATGAAAGTGAAAGAGAGTGAAAAAGTTCGCTTAAAACTCAACATTCAGAGTACTAAGATCATGGCATCTGGTCCCATCACTTCATGGCAAATAGATGGGGAACAATGCAAACAGTGAGAGTATTTTCTTGGGCTCTAAAATCAATGCAGATGGCGACTGCAGCCATGAAATTAAAAGACACTTGCTCCTTTGAAGAAAAGCTATGTCTATGCTAGACAGCATATTAAAAAGCAGAGACATTACTTTGCTGACAAAGTTCCATCTAGTCAAAGCTATGTTTTTTTCCAGTAGTCATGTGTGGATGTGAGGTTTGGACAATAAAGAAAGCTTTTCGCCAAAGTATTGACGCTTTTGAACTCTGGTGTTGGAGAAGATTCCTGAGAGTCCCTGGGACTGCAAGGAGATTCAACCAGTCAACCCTAAAGAAATCAGTCCTGAATATTCAATGGAAGGATTGATGCTGAATCTGAAACTGCAATACTTTGGCCACCTGATGTAAAGAACTGACTCTTTGGAAAAGACCCTGATGCTGGGAAAGATTGAAGGCAGGAGGAGACGGGGATGACAGAGGATGAGATGTTTGGATGGCATCACTGACCTGATCGATATGAGTTGAGCAAGCTCCATGGGTTGATTATGGACAGGGAAGCCTGGCGTGCTGCATTCCATGGGTTCGCAAAGAGTCAGACACGTTGAGCAACTGAACTGAACTGACTGAAGATTTTCCAAAAATTTGATTCAGCCTTCAAATGACCTTACCTTGCAGTTAGAGGAAATAAATGAAAATTGAAAAATCTATACCCTAGATTTTCTTTTAAAAGAAATAGGTATCTCCAAACAATATAGTTTTATGAATCACACACCCAAAGAATTTCAGCTAGTAAATTAATTGTACATAAACTCCTGAAATCTGGCAGTGGGAAAAAAGATACATGGTGGGAACTTTAATGTTGCCAATAATTTGCATGACTTCTTAGAAAGAATTTAATTAGAACACAATTTTGCAGCTAAATGGGAAGCCATTATGCCAAGAAATTTTTATCAAAATAGTGGCAATCCATCTTCAGAGAGATTTTCTGAATTAACTATTGAATTGAAAGGATTTGGGAAATAGAAGTATATGACATAAATATATATAGAATCTTTTTGAGAATAACTAGAATGCAAGCAAATATTAATGGAGTAATATTGTTTTATGGTTCTGTTTGTTGCAAAAGTAGAACAGAAATAGGCACAGATGAACTCTGCTCTTAGTGAGATAATCGATGTAAAACATTATAGATGATTTGTCAGATTATAGAGTAAATCAGTGTTCCTTCTAACTATACAGAAAAAGTTAAGATTTGACTTTGCTTAAATTTTAGTAAGCCCTGAAGTGAGCTTAAATTTCATGTTGATCTCTACAAAGAATTTCAGGTATGTAGAGATCCAACAGGTCCATCATAAAGGAGATCAGTCCTGGGTGTTCATTGGAAGGACTGATGTTGAAGCTGAAACTCCAATACTTTGGCCACCTGATGTGAAGAGCTGACTCATTTGAAAAGACCCTGATGTTGGGAAAGATTGAGGGTAGGAGGAGAAGGGGACAGCAGAGGATGAGATGGTTGGATGGCATCACCGACTCGATGAACATGAGTTTGAGCCATCTCCAGGAGGTGGTGATGGACAGGGAAGCCTGGTACGCTGTGGTCCATGGGGTGGCAAAGAGTCGGCAGGACTGAGCAACTGAACTGAACTATTAAATATTTTGAAATGTTTTCGTTGTCTTTAAGGGCCAATTTGTTACATAGTTTCTTATCTGCTACCAAGTTACTTAAATGTTTATCTACTTTAACTACAACATTTTTTTTTTCTACCAAGTTGCCCACTGTGATGTTGGGGATAAAAAAACAAACATGCAGCTATCAGAAAATGAGTGCGTGCATGTGTGTGTGTGTGTGTGTGTGTGTGTGTGTGCATGTGCACACTCAAGTATATACTTATATTATCAGTTCTGAGTAAATTCTACTAACTTTGGATTTTAAATTGATTTTGAGTTACAATGTTACATTTGAAGTCCTCTCTGATCCTAGTGATGTAAAATGAATCCTTGAGATACAATTGCACTTGCATTTTTAGTTACTTAAATTACTAATGTTTATTTGGTTCTGTACTAGTCACATAGTAAATATACTTCAATTTTAATTGTAAAACAAAAATGCCTAGAATAAAAAAAATGACTCATATAACTTGTTTACTTTTCCATAGAACCATCCTTACATATAGACACAACTTATAATTATGTGTTGCAATTTATAGGTGTGCAAACATCCCAAATTAAGTTCTACAGGATTCCCCAATAGATTTTCAAGGTACCTGATATTGCTGTGCTTACTGTTACTTTCTAGGTTGTAAGGGATAATAAATATTATACATACTGCTGTCAGTTTAGCCCTGCTAAGCATAATGAGTTAAATATCTTAAGTACGCAGCATAAATTTGTTGAATGAATGAAAGAATACATTATAGTCTCTAAATTCAACAACTTGTGTCATAATCAAAATGGCGTGTTCCGTAATTTCCTCTGAGTTATTGATAAAGATGAGTATAAGTGTGAACCACTAATACACTGATGTAGATTACATTGTTAACAAGAGATAGTTGGAAAGAATAGTTTCTTAAGTTCAAAGGTGAAAGAGAGTAGAAATGTCCAGGGCTTGAGTGTCACTGGGAGAAGTGGACCAAGTACAGGGCCCTAAGCAGACAAAATTGGGGAAAGAAAGGGACATTAAGGATACTTGTTTATTATTTATTGTCAGCCATATGTCTCTGTCTCTCATGCCTAGGATGAAAATGAATGATTTAGGAGATGTTGTGTCCCAGTTAACATTACTTGGAGACTTGTCAATATTTTTTAAGTTTTGTTTTGTTTGGTAGACATTTTTAGGACTTCAGTCCTAGGAGGCAGCATCTCAAGTAACCCTGAGAACACTGTAGAGAAGATGGCGGGGTGGAATGGGGGATACATATACAGGAGTTTTGCAGCAAAGGGCAGGTAGTTGGGAATATCAAATGATTACTGTTAAAGAAAATCAGATATCCCAAATTAAGGGATTTAGTGCTTTTCTATACATGGAAAGATGCAAGAGTTTGGGCTCACTGAAATCATTCCTTTGATGTGCACCTCAGCTGTCTGAGGCTAGTATCCTCTGTTTCACATCCTAAGTTTCCTCAGGGCTCACTATAGGGAGTGGCTGCAGTCTGAAGGCTGCTAGATGGCATGTATTCTCTTCTTCCTCAGTTTCCTCAGGGCTCACCAGCTCACTCTTAGCAGTGGCTGAAAATGCTGATGACTGGAACATCCTTGTTTACTCATATTCCATTTCTAAGATCCTCCTATTGGTCAGGAATTTGACCAATATTTGGGAGACATTTTATGATCAAATTTTGTCCCATAGTGCTGGGTGGCTCATTGATATGCCACTCCAGGTGCTAATTTCTGGTTTAGTTTTGTCTGGGAAATCCCACGGACAGAGGAGCTTCCCAGTCCATTTTATATTTATTTAAAAAGCTTTGGGATCCCCAGCGGGGAGCTGAGCTGAGGAACTTAGGGCCTTTGGCATAAATGTTGCCCCAAATTGAGGTCAGATATTTCAGTGTAAATTTTTTCTAACCCCTTAAACATGTATTTTAAAACTGAAGTAAATAGAATTCACTCTTTGGCTTTTAATACTGGGGACCAGTAGGGAGTCCCTTTTGGCCCTTCAACCTTAGGCAGTGTGGCAATATAAAAACTTTGTGTTTTAACCATATACATATAAATATCCATTTTATTTATCCTGTTTTAAATGTCATCTAAAGATTACTTTATTTATTAGATATTCTTTTTAAAAGTTCTACTTTGTTGGAAATATTATCTGGACTTCCTTACAATTGTTTTTTCCTGTTAACGTTACTTATTCTAATGGTTTTATTAGCACCTATAAGACCCATGGAGGGAAATCAAAAACTACAAACAAAGCTTCAAAAACCAGTTTTTCTTTGTTTTAAACTAAAGAAATTTTTAAGCTAATCATTATATTTTTTTCTACCTTTAATTTGATTTTTGTGTTTATAGGTACCAATAAAATAGCTGTTTATGAGAGCACTATAGATTTGCCAACATGTTAGTTTCTCCAATTAAAAAGGGTCCATCATTTGGCCATTCATAAAATATATATTAATAGTAATTCAAACCAATAAGATGCCTTCCCATGAGATAGTGGGGGAAGATGTAACCTAAGTAACATCCAGAATTTACTCTCAAAAATAGCATGGCAGAGGTCAAGTTTTCAAAACACATACATACACATTCACCCACAGAGAATGTCCTAGGAAGATCATATAGAATACTTACATCTCAAAGACACAGGGAAATGTAAATTCCCCCCAGAAGTCTTTAATTTAAACTCAGAATTCTAAAAAGATATTTTTATTAGGCCATCTTTTAAAATTTAATTTAACTGTGTACGCAATATAAGAACCCCCTCATTTCTAGGGCAAGATTTCCTTAACTTCCAATTAAGTGAATACTTGTAAGATTTGTAGATACATAAGCCTGATTGAGGTATTAGTTGGAGGCTGGCAATCTGTCATTTCTTTTTCTTTTGTTTTGAAACCTTTATTTCCCACTCTGAAATTGGTTTGTTGAAATAAAATGACTAGTGAGGATTGTGTGATCAGCCAGTGTAGTGTGCTGCTTGAGACCTTAATTCCTCTAGGTTTCGCCCCAGAGATGTTTCAGCCCCTTTCATGTGTCTTGGGTCCTCCCAGTGGCATAGAAAACTATCATGGGTGCTCAGATTGCAAAATAGCTAGTTATTCACATCCCCAGTTGAGCTAGTTTTAATTAAATATGTGGGTAATAATTATTATTAATTATTCTATAATAAGTCATTCCACCAGAAATACATGGAAAACATGTAACTATAAATGTTGGTTAAAAACACAAATTTAAATACCATGGTAGAGTTTAACAGTGATATTAATGATTTTTTTTTCTACAACTACCCTAATCGTAGTGAACATGAGCTGATACTTTTATGATTTCACACACATACATGATAATTTAATATTTCTCCTGGATAATTCCATGGACAGAGGAGCCTGGCAGGCTATAGTCCATGAAGTCACAAAGAGTAGGACATGATTGAGTGACTAACACTTTCACTTTCTTACAATTTAAATTCAGTTCAATTTCTGTCTGCTTCTCATCTTATATATTTGAGTTCATATAATTTAGTCATTCCAATTACATAGCTTCATAAGTGTATATTTAAAAAATTTAATATTAACAGCAAGGCTTTACGTTTAATTTTTACTTTGATATGTGCTGATAATATTTACTTTGCTGTTTCAATTCATATTCAGAGATGAAGAAGAAAATTTTCTTTAGCTTATTCCCAAGGTTATTAAATAGATATTCCTTTGAATATTTTTAAGAACTGAGTATTAAAATAGCTTTATTTTTAAAGAGATCAACCGTCCTACACTATTAAAATATCCTATAAAATGAATAGTTTTGCCTATGTACAGAATTACCTAGAAGTAGATAACATGAAGCCCATTTAGTGTTAAAAGGAAGTTGTTGATATTTGCAGCAGAAAATATCTTGAATTATTCTGAATTACCAATCATCTGTGCCAGTTAGATAATGACTTCCTATTACAGTTAATGGAAATTGAATGTAAATCTCCATGAACAAAATTAAGGCTATACTGATATCTCAATTACCTAGGGTATAAGGGTCTGTGATAGTCTCCCTTTAAATAAAGCAAAAATGCTTATTAGAAGCCCAAGGCTAATAACAAAACCTATTTTACAGTAGTGCTTAATGGGTAGGTCAAAAAAAGGCCTAAATTCAGAAAAATAATTTAGTTGTTGGATGTTGGATTTTAAAGTTTCTGGAAGCAGCGCTGCTGAGTTGTGAAAGTGAAAGTCTCTCAGTCGTGTCCAACTCTTTGAGACCCCGTGGACTTAGTCCATGGAATTTTCCAGGCCAGAATATTGGAGTGGGTAGCCTTTCCATTCTCCGAGGAATCTTCCCAACCCAGAGATTGAACCCAGGTCTCCCACATTGCAGGCGTATTCTTTACCAACTGAGCCACAAGGGAAGCCCAAGAATACTGGAGTGAGTAGCCTATGCCTTCAGTGGATCTTCCCAACCCAGCAATTGAACTGGGGTCTCCTGCACTGCAGGCAGATTCTTTTTCATCTGAGCTATGAGATGTGATACTGTGCAATCATCCTATAGGGTGAATAATTGGTAGTATATTGTTTCAGAAAAAAAATGTATACAGTCCAAAATAATTACTTGATGATGGGAAAGTATGAATTGATTGTGTTTTCCTATTTTTCATTTGTCTAATTTTCTGCTCCTTTCCAACTTTCACCTCAACCTCTGGATTTCCTTAGATTCTAAAGCCTATATGTGTAAACTCTTACCATTTTCTTACACTCTTCTTAATGAACTGTCCCTTTTATTTTCCTTTCACTTTACTGCATATAAAATCTACCATTTTATTGTAAAGTATTTCTACTCCCTTGTATCAATTTTGTCTCTCACCTGAGCTCAAAAAAACTCCCCTTTTTGCTCATTTCTACTCACTCTAAACCATGTTCTACAAGCTAGTCAGAGTGTGTTTCGAAACCTATTATTTGGTCATATTACTTCCCTTAACAACCTTTAAGACCTTTTGTAATCCAACATCTTTACACTGCACTTGAGATCTTCTACTATGTGACTGCAAACTGACCTTCCAGATTTCAATTGCAATCTCTTGCTCATGTTCTCAGAGAAGGCAATGGCACCCCACTCCAATACTCTTGCCTGGAAAATCCCATGGACGGAGGAGCCTGTTAGGCTACAGTCCATGGGGTTGCTAAGAGTCGGACATGGCTGAGCGACTTCGCTTTCACTTTTCCCTTTCATGCACTGGAGAAGGAAATGGCATCCCACTCCAGTATTCTTGCCTGGAGAATCCCAGGGACAGCGGAGCCTGGTGGGCTGCCATCTATGGGGCCGCACAGAGTCAGACACGACTGACGCGACTTAGCAACAGCAGCAGCACCTCATGTTCTAACTGTAGCAAAAGTTCATGGCTTTCATGAATAAGAATTGCATTTGTATGCCCCTATTCCTTATGTCTCCTCTGCTCATGTTGTCCCTAACATTTTATTGCAAATTCTTCATATTTCTTATCTTCTCTGGTAGATGATATATGAGCTTATGTATTTTTATTTATTTAAATGCATTTTTGTTTAATCTTCATAGGCCTACCCCAAAATAATCACTTAAATTGTATGTTTGCAGTTAGTGAAGTAAAGCAGATAAATTCTTTGTAGAGAATTTCTTAGTCTCATCAGAACTGTAACCTGAGTTGGAATGAGAAAGGTGATATGGATGTTTGATTATGTATTGAACCATGTTTCTTTTTAGAATATATTGATTTCTTTTTTTGTAAAACAAAATTGCTAGTAACATTAGTGATCAGAGTTTAAACAATTAATATTTTTGACTCCAAATATAGTATGGATCAATTATCTATACCCCTCTGGGCAATATGATCATACTCCTACTTTTCTCTGTAAGTTGGATACAGTAACTGAAACTTGTCATTAAATCCACCCTCTGCAACACCACCACTAATGCTGGACCTTATAAAAAACTAAAGAAAATTAAGCATTTAATGAGGCCCCATCACTTCATGGCAAATAGATGGGGAAACAGTGGAAACAGTGGCTGACTTTATTTTTTGGGGCTCCGAAATCACTGCAGATGGTGATTGCAACCATGAAATTAAAAGACGTTTACTCCTTGGAAGGAAAGCTATGACCAACCTAGACAACATATTAAAAAGCAGAGACATTACTTTGTCAACAAAGGTCTGTCTAGTCAAGAATCTGTTTTTTCCAGTGGTCATGTATGGATGTGAGAGTTGAACTATAAAGAAAGCTGAGCGTTGAATAATTGATGCTTTTGAACTGTGGAGGTTGAGAGTCCCTTGGACTGCAAGGAGATCCAACCAGTTCATCCTAAAGGAGATCAGTCCTGGGTGTTCACTGGAAGGACTGATGTTGAAGCTGGAACTCCAATACTTCGGCCACCTGATGCAAAGAGCTGACTCATTTGAAAAGACCCTGATGCTGGGAAAGATTGAGGGCAGGAGGAGAAAGGGATGACAGAGCATGAGATGATTGGATGACATCACCAGTTCAATGGACATGGGTTTGGGTGGACTCCGGCAGTTGGTGATGGACAGGGAGGCCTGGCATGCTGCGGTTTATGGGGTTGCAAAGAGTCTGACATGACTGAGCGACTGAACTGAACTGAATGAGGCATATGTGTGACAAGGGTCCAGGGGAAGCTGACCTTGCCCTCCTGGTCAAGAGTGGTGAAGAAGCACTGGAAAGAAACTTTCAGAGATACAGAGTTGCTGATAGTGGTATACCATGCCTTTTCAGATTGTGCTTTGTCAATAAACTAAAAACTTCAAGGCTTCCTTGTTAAGAATCACCCAGCAATTGAGGTAGTGATCTTACATACAAGTTGAATTCTTGGCAGAGGTCAGTATTACTATATCTAAGACCTCTCATATGTGTCTAAATAATGTCTGGAACCACCATAAGTATCTTTTCTTATAGAAGATTTCATACAAAAATTTTATACAGAGATTTTTCAGTGTGGTGAAATAAATTATTAATTCTAAAGTAGCTGTTTTTATAGGCATCATCAAAGGTGAGAAAATGGGTTATCACTCTAATGCTTGCAATTAAGTCTGCTTTGAAAAAAGTCTAGTATCTATATCTATCCAAATATTAATAGAAGATGATAGAGGTGGAAATTTTATATTTGATTAATCTTTTATTGTTCAAGAGGTATTTCTTCTCCTATCGAAAACCTTTCCTGATCATTGCAAACTTTTATGAGTCACCTCTGAGGGAGAAGAAAGAGGTTTTTTGACACTTAATCATTAATCTTACTTTAGATTTCAGTAGTGTAGGAGGTGGGGTTTGTTTCCTTATCATATAGTCTACTCATTAGCAATTTTTGAGTGCACAGCAGAACACAACTGTTACAATAAAGCCACTCATCACAGATGACCCTGATCAATGCTTGTTCAATTATGTTTTCATGGAAACTAATTTTTTTTACACTGAGAGAATTAATTATTTAGTTCTAGTGATCCAAAAGCATATACATACTCTATATATAAAATTTAGAGCCAACCTATATAAACATGAATGGCAACTGTAGATATTATATGGGTTCTATCTGATGCTGAGAAAGATTGAAGGCAGGAGGAGAAGGGGATGACAGAGGATGAGATTGTTGGATGGCATCACTGACACAATGGACATAATAATAAATCAATTGAAAGTGAAATTCGCTCAGTCATGTTTGACTCTTTGCGACGCTATAGAGTACGGGAATTCGGATTGGATTGGGTAGCTTTCCTTTCTCCAGCCCAACCCAGGGAATTGAGCCTCCCGCATTACGGGCGGAGGGCCAAGGGAAGTCCAAGAATACTAGAGTGGGTAGCCTATCCCTTCTCTAGTGGATCTTCCCAACCCAGGAACAGAGCCGAGATCTCTTGCATTGCAAGTGGATTCTTTACCAGTTGAGGTACCAGGGAAGCCCCTAATCATAAATGAGTTATGATATTTGTTAATTGATTTTATGTCTGAATCTATTGTGAAAGTCACATGCTTTTTATCATTCTACTGATATACAGCATTACATTGATCTCTTTTCCAATATTAATCTGGCTTTGCATTCCTGACATAAATGCCACTTGAAGAGATATTTTATACTCTATATGCTGTCAGATTTATTTGCTAATATGTTTTAAGGATTATTGATCATGAAAGGAAATTGGTTTATATTGTCTTACAATGTCTGCCAGTATGGGTATCAGAGTTGTTTTGGCCCCATAAAATGAGTCGGGAAGTATTCCATCTTCTCCACTTTTTTTTTAAAGAGTTTGTACAATATAGATATTGTTTTTTCCTTCAAATATTTGACATAATTTCTGTGAAACCAATAAAATTGGTGTTTTTCTACCAGAAAATTGTTCATACATTATTTTCATAGATAAAGAGTTATTTCGATTTATATTTCATGCTGTATCCATTTATTAGTGAAATTTAAGGAATTTATTTTATCTAAGCTGCCATGTTGTCATAAATTTTCTTATATTATAGAATTAGCCTTTTAATGTGTATGTGTGTGTGTATGTGTGCTCACTCAGTCATGTCTGACTCTTTGCAACCCCATGGACTGTATCCCACCAGGTTCCTCCGTCCATGGACTTTTCCAGTCAAGAACACTGGAGAAGGTTGCCATTTACTTCTTCAGGAGATCTTCCTGACCCAGGGATTGAACCCGCATTTCTTGCATCTCCTGCTTTGACAGGCAGATTCTTTACCACTAGCACTACCTGGGAAGCCCTTAATATTAATATTTGTGATATCTCTGTAATGATATCCTCACTTTCATGCCTAATATTGAAAATCTGTGTTGCCTTTATCAGTGTTGCCAGAAGTTTATCAATTTTGGGTTTTTTTTGAAAAAGACATATGCAGTATTAATTTTCTCTATTTTTATCTGAATTCTGATATGCTTTTTTGTGTTCTTACTTTAAGGAGATATAACACCAATTTTACTTACTCACTTTCAATTAAGCTTTTTTTTTTTGTATTGTAAGATAGCTGATTAACAATGTTGTGATAGTTTCAGGCAGACTGCAAAGGGACACAACCATACATACACATGTATCCATTCTTCCCCAAACTCCCCTCCCATTCAGCCTGCCATATGACATTAAGCAGAATTTCCTGTGCTATATAGTACCCTTGTTGGTTATCCATTTTTAATATAGCAGTGTGTGCATATAAATCCCAAACTCCCTAACTCTTTACCTTCAACCTTCTCCAGACAACTATAAGTTGGTTCTATAAGTCTGTAAGCTTGTTTCTCTTTTGTAAATAAGTCAGGCTCCCTCATAACTCAGTTGGTAAAGAATCCATCTACAATGCAGGAGACCTCAGCTTAATTTCTGGGTCAGGAAGATCCGGTGGAGAAGGAATAGGCTACATACTCCAGTATTCTTGGGCTTCCCTTGTGGCTCAGCTGGTAAAGAATCCACCTGCAATGCGGGAGACCTGGGTTAGATCCCTGGATTGGGAAGATCCCCTGGAGAAGGGAAAGGCTACCCACTCCAGTATTCTGGCCTGGAGAATTCCATGGACTGTATAGCAAAATGGCTGTCTGAGGAGGCCTTAAAGATAGCTGTGGAAAGAAGGGAAGCAAAAACAAAGGACAAAGGGAAAGATATACCCATTTGAATGCAGAATACCAAAGAACAGCGAGGAGAGATAAGAAAGCCTTCCTCAGCGATCAATGTAAAGAAATAGAGGAAAACAATAGAATGAGAAAGACTAGAGATCTCTTCAAGAAAATTAGAGATACCAAGGGAACATTTCATGCAAAGATGGGCTCCATAAAGGACAGAAATATTATGGACCTAACAGAAGCAGAAGATATTAAGAACGGGTGGCAAGAATACACAGAAAAACTGTACAAAAAAGATCTTCATGACCCATATAATCACGATGGTGTGATCAATCAGCTAGAGCCAGACATCCTGGAATGTGAAGTCAAGTGGGCCTTAGGAAGAATCACTATGAACAAAGCTTGTGGAGGTGATAGAATTCCAGTTGAGCTATTTCAAATCCTAAAAGATGATGCTGTGAAAGTGATGCACTCAATATGCCAGTAAATTTGGAAAGCTAAGCAGTGGCCACAGGTCTGGAAAAGGTCAGTTTTCATTCCAATCCTTAAGAAAGGCAATGCCAAAGAAAGCTCAAACCAATGCACAATTGCACTCATCTCACACTAGCAATGTGAGGCTCAAAATCCTCCAAGCCAGCCTTCAGCAATACGTGAACCCTGAACTTCCAGATGTTCAAGCTGGTTTTATAAAGGCAGAGGAACCAGAGATCAAATTGCCAACATCTGCTGGATCATCGAAAAAGCAAGAGAGTTCCAGAAAAACATCTATTTCTGCTTTATTGACTATGCCAAAGACTTTGACTGTGTGGATCACAACAAACTGTGGAAAATTCTTAAAGAGATGGGAATACCAGACCACCTTACCTCCCTCTTGAGAAACCTGCATGCAGGCCAAGAAGCAACAGTTAGTACTGGACATGGAACAATAGACTGGTTCCAAATAGGAAAAGGAGTATGTCAAGGCTGTATATTGTCACCCTGCTTATTTAACTTATATGCAGAGTACATCATGAGAAACGCTAGGCTGGAAGAAGCATAAGCTGGCATCAAGATTGCTGGGAGAAATATCAATTACCTCAGATATTCAGATGACACTACCCTTATGGCAGAAAGTGAAGAAGAACTAAAGAGCCTCTTGATGAAAGTGAAACAAGAGAGAGAAAAAGTTGGCTTAAAGCTCAACATTTAGAAAACTAAGATCATGGCATCCGGTCCCGTCACTTCATGGCAAATAGATGGGGAAACAGTGGCTGACTTTATTTTTGGGGGCTCCAAAATCACTGCAGATGGTGACTGTAGCCATGAAACTAAAAGATGCTTGCTCCTTGGAAGAAAAGCTATGAACAACCTAGACAGCATATTAAAAGGTAGAGACATTACTTTGCCAACAAAGATCTGTCTAGTCAAGGCTATGTTTTTACCATTAGTCATGTGTGGAAGTGAGAGTTGGACTGTAAAGAAAGCTGAGCCCAGAAGAATTGATGCTTTTGAACTGTGGTGTTGGAGAAGACTCTTGAGAGTCCCTTGGACAGCAAGGAGATCCAACCAGTCCATTCTAAAGGAGATCAATCCTGGGTGTTCATTGGAAGGACTGATGCTGAAGCTGAAACTCTAATACTTTGGCCAGCTGATGTGAAGGACTGACTCATTTGAAAAGACCCTGATGCTGGGAAAGATTGAGGGCAGGAGAAGAAGGAGACAACAGAGGATGAGATGTTTGGATGGCATCACCGACTCAGTGGACATGGGTTTGGGTGGACCCCGGGAGTTGGTGATGAACAGGGAGACCTGTCGTCCTGCGGTCCATGGAGTTGCAAAGAGTCGGGCATGACTGAGTGACTGCACTGAACTGAACTGAATATGTTAAAAATATCCAAACAACTCTTGATTTTAATTATTTTATAACTTATTGTTGACATTTTTATTAGAATCCTTGCTTTTCACAGTTTCCAGTTCTTTCTTGAAATTCAGAACTTTGCATATTATTATTTTGAACATGGACATTACAAGCTCATATGCTGTATCTTTTTCTGAACCCTTCTCAAGTTGAGAGGGCATTCACTAAAGACAAATACTAATTTGAAAATTAAACCAAAACCTTCTAGCACTTCTACCAAAGTATAAAAAGATCTGCCTCCTCTCTTTCCTCTTCAGCAGGGGCATTGCTCTCATGGATAAAGTTCCTAAACGCTGGACTCCTTCCCCAAGAGCCTCTGTCTTTTGGAATTAAACAATTTTCTTATGTCTTTAATGTTTACAGGCAAATAATTTTATATATTTTGTCTCTGGCAGAAGAGATGACCCAAATTACCTAATTTGTGTTCAGTGGAAGCAGAAGTTGCTTTTTGGTCTATATTCTGTGCCCATATTTCTTTTGATTCCATGAAGAGATTCAGTTTTCCCTAAACTATCACCTAGAACTTGATATGAAAGTCCAAAAGATTTTATGTTTGCATTTAAAATCCATAGGTGATGGATCTTGCCTCTGATCATTTTTGGAAGTGAGCAGCTTTATATCATGTTCCATACTTGACAAGTATGTTTCATTTTTAACTATTGTACACTTTGAATCTTTTTTGGTCCTTAGGATATTATACTATTTGATTTTATTTTATTCATAACAATAAGAATACCATCACCCTTAGCAAGGTAAAGAAGAACTAGGATCAATATCATATTGTTGAGAGCGTACCAGTCAGTAAAATTGTTTTCTAATTTAAATGCTTCTTTTAACTAGATTGTATAATGTAATAAATTGCCAAGTTTCATATTTCTTCTTTGTAAAATTAAATTAATAAATCCCTTTCTAAATCACAAATATTTTTAATTGAATGTCTTCCCTACCTAGGGATTGAACCTTGGTCTCCTTCATTGCAGGCAGATTCTTTACCGTATGAGCCACTAGGGAAATCTAAATGGATGAATTATTGATATAATTTCTAAAATGTACCATTAAAGATACAATAATTTTTAAAAGTACATGAGAAATCACTCTACAAGTAGCACAATTCTACTGTCCTATTAAATTAGCTAACTTAAGAGTAAAAATGATAATTTATACCTTTACAAACCTTTTGAAAATAAATTCTATCAATGCATATGTATCTCTAGGTATACTGATAAACATCACAAGCTGTCTCTATTCTCCTTAGTAATTATTGTAACTAAGAAAGTTAGTGCATTTTAGGAATTATGTCAATTATTCATCCATTCATTTAAAGTCAATGTATACTTATTCCATATTGTAAAAAATATCATGTTTTATAAATCTCTCTGCCTTATTACTGGATTATGAGCTACTCAATAAAAGCAAAATTGTTTTTGGTATGGCCAGTGGCTAGATCTACAATAGACAGGTAGCAGTTACTTATAAACAATTGATTGCTGAATATCATAAAATACTATTGTATAAGGTCAAAAAAAATGGGACCTCAAGATTCATAATCATTTTTTACCGACAAAATTGACTTGAAAATAAGAAAAATAAGATTCATAATTATTTGTAAGAATTTATTGAGTATCTATTGTGTACTGGTCAGCATTCAGATGTTACTGTATTTTAAGGCTTCCCTGGTGGCTCAGATAGTTAAGAATCTGCTTGCAATGCAGGAGACCTGGGTTTGACCCCTGGGTTGGGAAGATCCCCTGGAGAAGGAAGTTGAAACCTACTCCAGTATTCTTGCCTGGAGAATTATATGGACAGAGGAGCCTGGTGGATTGCAGTTCATGGGATCCCAAAGAATCAGACATGACTGAATAACTAACACTTTGAGTTATTATTTTGACACTTAGAAAAAGATAAAGTTCCAAAGGGAATAAATGACTTTTCCAAGTCATTGGTGACTGGTGAAATTCTTGGTCATTATTATTGGAAATAAAAAAATATAAGAAAAGATGCAACACATGCAATTATAGTCCATGGAAGCAAAAACAGAGATCTATAAATGCCCTTTTTCTTCATTGTGCATGAAATAAACTTTGCCCTACAGCTGTCACTGTAAACCGGAGGTTGGCAAATGAAGGCAAGAAAACCAAAGCCAAACCATTGCCTATTTTTGTATAATCCACAGTTACGAGTGGCTTTTAATTTTTAAATGATTTAAAAAAAGAAACACAATATTTTGTGTGATATGGAAATAATACAAATTTTGCATGTCAGTGTCCATGAATAATATTTTATTGGAACACAGTCGTGGCTATTCATTTAAATGTTGTTTGTATCAGGTTTTGCATTATAATGGCAGCATTGAGTAAATATCACCGACTCTGTGGCTCACAAAGCATAAAATATTTACAATCTGGCTTTTAACAGAAAAAGTTTGCCAACTCTTCTGTAGGATATTCATTTCTTCTCCGTGTGTTTGTATTTACCTGGATTTATATGTACATGCATTTTTTAAAAAAATGACAAAGTTTTCTTTTGCCTCACAAAGCTAATTTTTTGTTTTTATTTTTTCAAGTGGCCATTGCCTTGGTTGATTTCCCCAATTTGTATTTGAGGCATTAGAATCATTGGTTTGGCTATTTGTTCACTTGGAAAGGAAAATACATGAGGGTACTGGAATGAAGCTTCTGCTTTTATCATGGCCATATCTTTCTAGCTTCATTCCAGATGTAGTGATAAGAGGATTATACTGGCACTTTACATCTGCAAAATGTTTTATAACATGTTCATTCAGAAGTTAACCATATTAGCACATTTATAAACATAATTGGGCCATTTTTGCAGCTGTTTCATCTACATTTTTCCTAATAACTTGGGGGAAAAAATAAAGTTTCTGAAGTTTCTCAGTTGTCAAAGAGATTAAAGCTGTGAAGGTGTTTCCCTTTAACATTTGGAAATGTGTCTACAAAATATCAACACAATCTAGAGATTCAGTAACTGAGGCAAACATTGGTAAACTTAAGTATTTGATTGAATCGACCAGCTGTTTGACTCAATTCACTGGTAGGGTTATAACAGTACTAAAAAGACACAAAATAATAGACATCAACATAAATCACAGCAGGATCCTCTATGACCCACTTCCCAGAATTTTGGAAATAAAAGCAAAAATAAACAAATGGGACCTAATTAAAATTAAAAGCTTTTGCACAACAAAGGAAACTATAAGCAAAGTGAAAAGACAGCCTTCATAATGGGAGAAAATAATAGAAACAAAGCAATGGACAAACAATTAATCTCAAAAAATATACAAGCAACTCCTGCAGCTCAATTCCAGAAAAATAAATGACCCAATCAAAAAATGGGCCAAAGAACTAAACAGACATTTCTCCAAAGAAGACATACAGATGGCTAACAAACACATGAAAAGATGCTCAACATCACTCATTATTAGAGAAATGCAAATCAAAACCACAATGAGGTACCATTTCACACCAGTCAGAATGGCTGCTATCCAAAAGACTACAAGCAATAAATGCTGGAGAGGGTGTGGAGAAAAGGAAACCCTCTTACACTGTTGGTGGGAATGCAAACTAGTGCAGCCACTATGGAGATGAGTGTGGAGATTCCTTAAAAAACTGGGAATAGAACTGCCATATTACCCAGCAATCCCACAGCTGGGCATACACGCTGAGGAAACCAGAATTGAAAGAGACATGTGTACCCCAATGTGCATCGCAGCACTGTTTACAATAGCCAGGACATGGAAGCAACCTAGATGTCCATCATCAGACGAATAGATAAGGAAGCTGTGGTACATATACACAATGGAATATTACTCAGCCATTAAAAAGAATACATTTGAATCAGTTCTACTGACATGGATGAAACTGGAGCTCATTATAGAGTGAAGTAAGCCAGAAAGAAAAACACCAATACACTATACTAATACATACATATAGAATTTGAAAGATGGTAACAATAACCCTATATGCGAGACAGAATAAGAGACACAGATGCATAGAACAGTCTTATGGACTCTGAGAGAGAAGGTGAGGGTGGGACGTTCTGAGAGAATAGCACTGAAACATGTATATTATCATATGTGAAACAGAACACCTTTCCAAGTTTGATGCATGAGACAAATGCTCAGGGATGGGGCAATGTGATGACCTAGAGGGATGGGATGGGGAGGGAGGTGGGAGGGGGGTTCAGGATGGGGAACACATGTAAACCCATGGCTGATTCATGTCAATGTATGGCAAAACCCACTACAGTATTGTAAAGTAATTAGCCCCCAACTGAAATAAATAAATTAAAAGAAAAAAAGACATCAAAACAAAATACACAGTACACTTTACTTACATTTTCAAATTTTGATTTTTTTTATGAAGGTATGATGGCCATTGTCAAAGAACAGAGAATAACAGGTGCTGTTCAGTTCAGTTCAGTTCAGTCGCTCAGTCGTGTCCGACTCTTTGTGACCCCATGAATTGCAGTACACCAGGCCTCTCTGTCCATCAACAACTCCCGGGGTCTACACAAACCCATGTCCATCGAGTTGGTGATGCCATACAACCATCTCATCCTCTGTCGTCCCCTTCCACTCCTGCCCCCAATCCTACCCAGCAATAGGGTCTTTTCCAATGAGTCAACTCTTCGCATGAGGTGGCCAAAGGATTGGAGTTTCAGCTTCAACATCAGTCCTTCCAATGAAAACCCAGGACTGATCTCCTTTAGGATGGATTGATTGGATCTCCTTGCAGTCCAAGGGACTCTCAAGAGTCTTCTCCAACACCACAGTTCAAAAGCACTAATTTTGCGGCGCTCAGCTTTCTTCACTGTCCAACTCTCACATCCATACATGACCACTGGAACAACCATAGCCTTGACTAGACAGGATTTTGTTGGCAAAGTAATGCCTCTGCTTTTAAATATGGTATCTAGGTTGGCTAGTTTTTTGAACGTTGAGCTTTAAGCCAACTTTTTCACTCTCCTCTTTCACTTTCATCAAGAGGCTCTTTAGTTCTTCTTCACTTTCTGTCATAAGGGTGGTGTCATCCTCATATCTGAAGTTATTGATATTTCTCCCGGCAATCTTGATTCTAGCTTGTGTTTCTTCCAGCCCAGTGTTTCTCATGATGTACTCTGCATATAAGTTAAATAAGCAGGGTGACAATATACAGCCTTGACGTACTCCTTTTCTTATTTGGAACCAGTCTGTTGCTCCATGTCCAGTTCTAACTGTTGCTTCCTGACCTGCATACAGGTTTCTAAAGAGACAGGTCAGATGATCTGGTATTCCCATCTCTTTCAGAATTTTCCACAGTTTATTTTGATCCACACAGTCAAAGGCTTTGGCATAGTCAATAAAGCAGAAATAGATGTTTTTCTGGAACTCTCTTGCTTTTTCGATGATCCAGCGGATATTGGTAATTTGATCTCTGGTTCCTCTGCCTTTTCTAAAACCAGCTTGAACATCTGGAAGTTCACAGTTCACGTATTGCTGAAGCCTGGAGAATTTTGAGCATTACTTTACTAGTGTGTGAGATGAGTGCAATTGTGCAGTAGTTTGAGCATTATTTGGTATTGCCTTTCTTTGGGATTGGGACGAAAACTGACCTTTTCCAGTCCTGTGGCCACTGCTAAGTTTTCCAAATTTGCTGGCATATCGAGTGCAGCACTTTCACAGCATCATCTTTGAGGATTTGAAATAGCTCAACTGGAATTCCATCACCTCCACTAGCTTTGTCATAGTGATGCTTTCTAAGGCCCACTTAACTTCAGATTCCAGGATGTCTGGGTCTAGGTGAGTGATCGCACCATCGTGATTATCTGGGTCATGAAGATCTTTTTTGTACAGTTCTTCTGTGTATTCTTGCCACCTCTTCTTAATATCTTCTGCTTCTGTTAGGTCCATACAATTTCTGTCCTTTATCGAGCCTATCTTTGCATGAAATGTTCCTTTGGTATCTCTAATTTTCTCGAAGAGATCTCTAGTCTTTCCCAATCTGTTGTTTTCCTCTATTTCTTTGCACTGATCGCTGAGGAAGGCTTTCTTATCTCTCCTTGCTATTCTTTGGAACTCTGCACTCAGATGGGAATATCTTTCCTTTTCTCCTTTGCTTTTTGCTTCCCTTCTCTTCCCAGCTATCTGTAAGGCCTCCTCAGACAGCCATTTTGCTTTTTTGCATTTCTTTTCCATGGGGATCATCTTGATCCCTGTCTCCAGTACAACGTCACGCACCTCTGTCCATAATTCATTTTGCACTCTGCCTATCAGATCTAGTCCCTTAAATCTATTTGTCAATTCTACTGTGTACTCATAAGGGATTTGATCTAGGTCATACCTGAATGGACTAGTGGTTTTCCCTACTTTCTTCAATTTCAGTCTGAATTTGGCAATAAGCAGTTCATGATCTGAGCCACAGTCTGCTCCTGGTCTTGTTTTTGCCTGCTGTATAGAGCTTCTCCATCTTTGGCTGCAAGAATATAATCAATCTGATTTCGGTGTTGACCATCTGGTGATGTCCACGTGTAGAGTATTCTCTTGTGTTTTTGGAATAGGGTGTTTGCTATTACCAGTGCGTTCTCTTGGCAGAACTCTGTTAGCCTTTGCCCTGCTTCATTCTGTACTCCAAGGCCAAATTTGCCTGTTATGCCACGTGTTTCTTGACTTCCTACTTCCTACATACAGGTGCTGAGGTGTATTTAAAGATGTTGAAACACTTACCCTGTTGGTTGGAAAGTAAAATGTTACAACAATTATAAAAATAGGTATGAAATTTCCTATAAAACTTAAAAATAGAACTACCATATGATCCAGCAATCCTGCTTTTTGTTTGTGGAAATAATTAAAATCAAGACTTCAAGGAGATATCTGCACCTCCATATTCTTTACAGCATTACTTAAAATATCCGAGATGTGGAAATGACCTATATATATGCCAAGTCACTGCAAATACGCCAGACTGCACCCTTTAAAAATATGTAAAATAGTTATAATCACTTAAATGGAAAGTAAAATTGCAGTTACCAAAGACTTGGGGAAGGATGGAGAGAAAATTGTGTCGGTGATGGTATCCAACGATCTCGTCCTCTGTTGTCCCCTTCTCCTACCTTCAATCTTTCCCAGAATCAGAGTCTTCTCTAATAAGTCGGATCTCACATCAGGTGGTCAAAGTATTGGAGCTTCAGATTCAGCATCAGTCCTCCTTTGAATATTCAGGGTTGATTTCCTTTAAGATTGACTGGTTTGATCTTGCACTCCAAGGAACTGTCAAGGGTCTTCTCCAACACCGCAGTTGAAAAGTATCAATTCTTCAGTACTCAGCCTTTTTTTTTTTTTTAGTTTATTTTCTATTTTTTAATTTTACAATATTGTATTTGTCTTGCCATACATTGACATGAATCCACCATGGGTGTACATGTTTTCCCCTTCCAGAACCCCCCTTCCACCTCCCTCCCCATCCCATCAGCCTTCTTTATGGTCCAACTCTCACATCCATACATGACTACTGGAAAAACCATAGCCTTGACTAGATGGACCTTTGTTGGCAAAGTAATGTCTCTGCTTTTTAATAGGTGCTTAGGTTTGTCATAGCTTTTCTTCAAAGGAACAAACTTCTTTTAATTTCATGGCTGTAGTAACTGTCTGCAGTGATTTTGGAGCCCAAGAAAATGAAATCTGGCACTATTTTCATTGTTTCACTTCATCTCACTATTTTCATTTCCCCATCTATTTGCCATGAAGTGATGGCAAATGCTACTCTCTTAACAACTTTCAAATATGCAATATAGCAGTATTAACTATAGTCATCGTGTTATACATTACATCCTCAATACTTACTTATCTTATACTTGGAAGTTTATACCTTTGAACACCTTCACCCAGTTCTTCCACCCATAAATCTGGTAACCACAAATCTGATCTCTTTTTTAAATGAAGTTTTGTTTCTCAGATTTCACATATAAGTGAGGTCAGATAGTATTTTTTTCTTACATATTTCATTTAGCATAATGTCCTCACTCACAGTCCACCCATGTTGTCACAAATGGCAAGATTTTTCTTTTTCTATGGCTAAATAATATTCCATTTTGTGTGTCTACGCACACACATACTCACCTATATACTACGTCTTCTTTATTCATTTGTTGATGGACACTTAGGTGTTTTACATGTCTTAGCTACTGTAAATAATGCTGCAATCAACAATGGGGTGCAGATGTATCATTGGCATAGAGATTTTCTTTCCTCTATGTATATACACCCAGAAATAGAATTGCTAAATAATATGGTAGTTCTTTTTTTTTAACTTTTAGAGAAACTTCCAAACTGTTTATTTTTTTAATAGTGGCTGTACCAATTTACATTCTCACCAACAGAATAAGAGTTCACTTTTCTCCAAATGCCTCCAGCATTTGGTATGTCTTTTCCTATTGATGATGGCCATTCTTACAGGATTGAGGGTATATCTTACTGTGGTTTTGATTTGTATTTCCCTATGTTGGAGAAGACTCTTGAGAGTCCCTTGGACTGCAAGAAGATCCAACCAGTCCATCCTAAAGGAGATCAGTCCTGGTTGTTCATTGGAAGAACTGATGTTGAAGCTGAAACTCCAATACTTTGGCCACCTGATGAGAAGAGTTGACTCATTGGAAAAGACCCTAATGCTGGGAAGGATTGGAGGCAGGAGGAGAAGGGGATGACAGAGGATGAGATGGTTGGATGGGATCACCGACTCGATGGACATGGGTTTGGGTAAACTCCGGGAGTTGGTGATGGACAGGGAGGCCTGGCGTGCTGCGATTCATGGGGTCGCAAAGAGTCGGACACGACTGAGCGACTGAACCGAACTAATGACTAGCATTGTTAAATAACTTTTCATGCACCTGTTATCCACTTGAATATCTTACTTGGAAAAATGTCTCTCCAGGTTCTTTGCTCACTTTAAAAGTTGGATTTTTTTTTCTTTTAACCACTTTTAACCACTGTATGAGGTCTTCATATATTTTGGAGATTAACTCTTTATCTGGTATATAATTTGCAAATGTTTTCTCCCATTCTATATACTGCATATTTATTTTACTGTGTAGAAGATTTTTTGCCATGTGGTTCCATTTATTTATTTTAATTGTTAAAATTTTTAGTTGCTTGTGCTATAAGTATCATAAAAATATTATTACTGAGACTTGAGTCAAGTATATTTTTCAAGTTTTCTTCTAGAATGTTTATGGTTTCAAATCTTATATTTAAGTTGTAATCCATTTTGTGTTTATTTTTATGAATGGTGTAAGATAGGGTTCTAGTTTCATTCTTCTACAGGATATTCAATTTTTCTAATACCGTTTATTGAAAAAACTGTGTTTTCTCTATTGAGTGTTCTTAGTTCCATTCTCAAGTATTAGTTGACCAAATCTGTCTCTTTTACTGGGCTAGGTGATTTAACCCTTTTTAAGATAGGAAGCAGTCACAAATATGTAAAGTAGTTTAATTTAAGTATCATTCATGATACAGCTGATGCATTTAAATCATAAGGTAGCTATAAATTTTATCTAAATCTGGGAAGCTAGCATACAGTATGTAAGATAACTGACTCCAGTAGCTATTTATAAAGAATAATTTGGAGATACACAATCACTGTTATTAACTAATTCCCTTCTCAGCTCAATTGCTACCTCCTCAGAAAGACTGTCTTTAACATCCATTAAAAGCTTTCCCTACTTGCAACCATATCCCACCTGTTTTATTTTCTTTCTGGTACTTATAGTAGATTATTTTCTTTATTTTTATTAATAGTTTATGCCTCCTCAGTGGAATATAAGTTCCTTAAAAATAGGGATCTTGTCTGATTTATCTTTGTATTCTCAATATGTGAATTAGGATTTGTCATAAGGTAGACATTCCATATACTTATGGATTAAATGAATTAGTATTAAACAAGACAACATAGATATCATCATTCTATTCTACTTTCCTTCACGGGTTATGCAAACTGTAGTTTGGTCTAACTCATCCCTCAAGGAGTGCTGCCAGTTTCCATTTTAACATCATTTCTGCCTAGGGGAAAATGGATGTATGTATGTGGAAAGGGTTACTTCATGGGGTTACTACAAGGGAAATCCTTAGGTGTAATCTCCGTATTAAGCCAAGTGGCATTCCCCCCTTCTCTTTTTCCAAGCAATCTCAGTTGTATCTAGAGCAGACCTGTCTCAGGCTACATGTTGTTTTTCCTAACTTTCCTTGTATATAGATGTGGCTATGTCATCATTTTCTATTTAATGAGATAGAATGAAAAAGTAATTTTGGGCTTTATAAGAAGACTTCTTAAGGAAGTCAGAGTAGCTTCTTAATGTTTATAATTAAAAAATATTTTAACCTTTTCTTCATTTCTAATGTATACATTTAAAGCAAAAATTTTCCCTCTAATCACTAATTTGCAACATCCCACAAATTTTGATGTTTTCATTTTTATTATCCACTTGCATTTTCAGTGTTGTCTTTAAATAGTCCATTTAGTTATTTTAACTCACTCTACCAAAGTCAAGTGAAAATAATTTTGATGTAAGTTATACTCAAGTTGAGTGCTATGAAAACTTCAAGGCTTTCTCCTTGTCAGAGGCCTACTAAGTATGCTAAATGGTAATTTTGTCAGTGATGAATTATGCAAAGCCAAAATAAATTTACTAGAATTTGCAAGAACAGATTTAAATTGCAATTTAAGAATACAGAGGTAAAGATTAAGGGATTAGAAATCTCTCTTTGCAGAGTACAATGACTCTGTGAGAGTATTGTAAGCTTGTGTATGAGTTGGTGCCCTCTCAGAACTTTATGTCAGTAAAATCATTTTGCCTGAAACAAATTTCTAGTAAAAAAGTTTTTTAAAGAATTATCTGGCCAGTCACTTTAAAGAGGAATCTGTGTGTGTGTGTGTGTGTGTGTGTGTGTGTGTGTGTGTGTGTGTGTGTGTGTTGAACTGAGTGTTTAGGTGTTTATGAGAAAACCAGCTCTCAAAAGTCTTCAAAAACCCTATCGGTTTTTGAAATTTTTTAAAAATTATTTCTTGTATTTTACTATAACTTACATGAAATCTGTTTGAAAACATTTCTAAAATGAATGTTTAGGCATAGTAATACACGCGCACATACATATATATGTGTGTGTGTGTGTGTGTATATATATATATATATATATATATTTAATACTTAAGATGTTTTAGTGGGAGTTTACCAGCAGGATCTTTAGATGGCTAAATCTCCATCTAATTAACAGAAAATAAATTGATAAATTCTAAAATTGAGCTATCCAGTAATGAGTCTGCGTATGCTATTTGTTGTCAATACCAGAAGGAATGTCTAAAAACATATAAGCAATTGCTTCTATGGAACAGAATTAGAACATAGATCAGGGGGGCCTAAAAAACATGTGTGTTTTATATTGATAAAGTGAAAGAAGTTTAAGAGATGTTTAAATGTTTGTACTTTATCAATAGTGGAGCTTTATTTAAAAAATACTTTGAGGCACTTGTACAACTAAATTTTTATTACACTCAAAATAGAAATTACATAAATGACCAAGCATTAAAATAATGAAAGTCAAATCATTTTATAAAATTTATTTTTTTTTAATTATAAAGAAAATAATCACAATATATAAAAAAAATAATTGTCAGGAAAGACATGTCTAGTGATATTCAATTTCTTCATGCCATATTTCAAACTATGTTAGTCTTATGAGCATTAGTACACTTGCTGGATTTTACACTAAAAGGATTCACTATTCTTCCAAGATTCCTTGGAATCTTGCAAAGAGAATCTCATCAACACAGAGCAGATCCAGGATATTAGAGAAAAAAAAAACACATTTAGCAAGAGAAAACTGTCAAAGAATTCAGCTTTGGAAAAATCAAAATTATCATTGAGAGATTAAAATAAAATGATCCTCTCTCTGTAAGGACATATGCACACTTAAATGTTATGTCACCTCACACTGAGTAATTATATACCAGTTAATACACACATACACACACACACACACACACACTAATTAGATGATACAATTCAAAATTGTTTACATTTTGAAGATATGCTTTATTTATAAGTTATTAACATTACAATGTAATCATAAATATATATAATCATATTACATATATACATGCCAATATAAAGCTCCAAAATTTGTATTTGTTAGATATGTGCTGTTTGTTCAGTCGCTCAGTAGTGTCTGACTCTTTGCGACCCTATGGACTGAAGCATGGCATGCTTCCCTGTCTTTCACCATCTCCAGAGCTTGAGCAAACTCATATCCATTGAGTCAGTGATGCCATCAAACCATATTGTCCGTATCATCCCCTTTTCTTCCAAGGAGTGAGCAGAGTTTAATTTCATGGTTGTAGTAACCATCTGTAGTGATTTTGGATCCCAAGAAAATAAAGTCTGTCTGTTTCAATTGTTACCCCATCTATTTGCCATGAAGTGATGGGACTGGATGCCATGATCTTAGTTTTCTGAATGTTGAGTTTTAATCCAGCTTTTCACACTCTCCTCTTTCAACTTCATGAAGAAATTCTTTAGTTCCCCCTTTTGCTTTCTGCCATAAGGATGGTGTCACCTGCGTATCTGAGGTTATTGATATTTCTCTCAGAAATCTTGATTCCAGCTTGTGCTCCATCCAGCCTGGCATTTTGCCTGATGTACGTGGCATAAAAGTTAAATAGGCAGGGTGATAATATACATCCTTGACTACTCCTTTCCCAATTTTGAGCCAGTCCATTTTTCCATGACCAGCCCTAACTGTTGCTTTTTGGCCTGCATACAGGTTTCTCAGGAGGCAGGTAAGGTGGCCTGGTATTCCCATCTCTAAGAATTTTCCACAGTTTGTTGTAATCCACATAGTCAAAGGCTTTAGCATAGTCAGTGAAGCAGAAGTAGATCTTCTTAAATTCTCTTACTTTTTCTATGATCCACTGATGTTGGCAATTTGATCTCTGGATCCTCTGCCTTTTCTAAATTCAGCTTTTACATCTGGAAGTTCTTAATTCACATACTATTGAAACCTGACTTTTGAGAATTTTGAGCATTACTTTGCTAGCATGCGAGATGAGTGCAATTGTGTGGTAGTTTGAACAATCTTTGGCACTGACTTTCTTTGGGATTGTAATGAAAACTGAGCTTTTCCAGTTCCTGTGGCCACTGCTGAGTTTTCCAAATTTGCTGGCATATTGAGTGCAGCACTTTCACTGCATCATATTTTAGGATTTTAAATAGCTCAGCTGGAATTCCATCACCTCCACTAGCTTTGTTTGTAGTGATGTTTTTAATGCCCACTTGACTTTGCATTCCAAGATGTCTGAATCTAGGTGACTAATCACACCAGCGTGGTTATCCAGGTCATTAAGGTCTTTTTTGTATAGTTATTTTACGTGTTCTTGCCACCTTTACTTAATGTCTTTTGCTTCTGTTAGCTGGATACATATTCTGTCCTTTATTGTGCCTATCTTTGCATGAAATGTTCCATTGGTATCTCTTAATTTTCTTGACTAGATCTCTAGTCTTTCCCATTCTATTGTTTTCTTCTATTTTTTGCATTGTTCATGTAGGAAGGCTTTCTTATCTCTCCCTGTTATCCTTTGGAACTCTGATTTCAGATGGGTATATCTTTCCTTTTCTCCTTTGCCTTTTGCTTCTCTTTTCTCCTTTGCCTTTTGCTTCCCTTCTTTTCTCAGCTATTTGTAAGGCCTTCTCAGACAACCATTTTGCCTTCTTGCATTTCTTTTTCTCGGAATGGTTTTGATCACCACCTCCTGTATGATGTAACCAACCTCCATCCATAGTTCTTCAGATACTCTGTCTGTCAGATCTGGTCCGTTGAATCTATTCGTTTCTTCCACTGTATAATTGTATGGGAATTGATTTAGGTCATACTTGATTGGCCTAGTGGTTTTCCCTACTTTCTTCAATTTAAGTCTGAATATTGCAATGAGGAGTTCATGAGTTGAGCCACAGTCAACTCCTGGTCTTGTTTTTGCTGACTGGAGAGAGCTTCTCCATCTTCGGCTGCAAAGAATATAATCAATCTGATTTCAGTATTGACAATCTGGTAACGTCCACTTGTAGAGTCTTCTCTTTTTTTTTTTGCAAGCAGGTATTTGCTATGACCAATGCGTTCTGTTGGCAAAGCTCTGTTAAGCTTTCTCCCTGCTTCATTTTGTATTCCAAGGCCAAACTTGCCTGTTACTCCAGGTATCTCTTGACTTCCTACTTTTGAATTCCAGTCTCCTATGATGGAAATGTCATCTTTTTTTTGGTGTTAGTTCTAGAAGGTCTTCATAGAACCAATCAGCTTCAGTTTCTTCAGCATTAGGGATTGGGGCATAGACTTCAATTACTTTTATATTGAATGGTTTGTCTTGAAAGGAACAGAGATCATTCTGTCATTTTTGAGATTGCAACCGAGTACTGAATTTTGGACTCTTTTGTTGACTTTGAGGGCTACTCCACAAAACTTAATTTCATGTGTCTAAATGTAACTTTAGATTAATTAGACTCAATATCTTAAAATAACAATTATTATTCATACATGAATGAAAACAATAGAAATATCTTTTATAGCTTAAATACTAGTTAATATACAATATAGAGGTAAATACTCAAAAAAATCATGTTGTTAATGTTAATGTAGATATGCACTAAGCATTAATATAAGTATACACTAAGATTATTGGATATTTTAACTAATTGGCCATTTGAAATAATCTGTATGCTCAATTTTCTTAAAAGAAAAAAAGCCGGCTTACCACTAAATATTAAAAAAAAACCTACATTCATGGCGTCTGGTCCCATCACTTCATGGCAAATAGAAGGGGAAAAAGAGGAAGCAGTGAGAGATTTCCTCCTCTTGGTCTCTAAAACCACTGTGAATGGTGACCACAGACATAAAATAAGTAGACAATTGCTTCATGGCAGGAAAGCTATGACAAACCTAGATAGTGTGTTAAGCAGCAAAGACATCACTTTGCTGACAAAGGTCTGTATTGTCAAGGCTATGGTTTTTCCAGCAATCATGTACAGACATGAGAGTTGGACAATAAAGAAGTCAGAGAACCAAAGAATTGACGCTTTTCAACTGAGGTATTGGAGAAGACTCTTGAGAGTCCCTTGGAAGGCAAGGAGATCAAACCGGTCAATCTTACAGGAAATAACTCTGAATACTCTTTGGAAGGACTGATGCTGAAGCTGAAGGTCCAATACTTTGGCCGCCTGATGCATATAGCTGACTCATTGGAAAAGACACTGATTCTAGGAGTTTGAAGGCAGAAGAAGAGGATGACAGAGGATGAGGTAGTTGGATGATATCACCAACACAATGGATATGAACTTGGGCAAACTCAGGGAGATGGTGAGGCACAGGGAAGCCTGGCATGCTGCAGTCCATGTGGTTGTGGAGAGTCGGACATGACTTGGCGACTGAACAACAACAATTATCCAAATATGTGTGGATATTTAAGATCGTTTTAGCATAACAATACCAACACTAGTTAATATTTAGACTGCACATAATGTTTAAGATTGTTCTTCAGTTTTTTTCTTTCTATAAAATATATTCTACCAATATATATACAAAATACTTTAAATACTCTAAAATCAATTGAAATAATTATTCTCAAATTGGATATGTAACCAACTTGATATAAAATTAGGTTTTTGGTTTCTTTTTTAAAAATTTTTCAGCCATTGCTTTCTAATTTAATTTTATTTTTAATCTATTTTTGGAAATTATATTTTCAAATTTAAATATATAACAAGACATATTCAGACAACTCTGTCTTTAATCTCTGTCATATCTGTTCTCTATTCTTCCCAGCTTTACTTTCCCTACTATCAGTGATTGCTGTCACAGATATAAGCAAATGTACATATATATGCATTTACACATACATGAGTATATAATTATTTTGTATACAATGTAAAGATATATGCAGTTAGAATGGTAGAATATATGCAACTATTTTCTTCTGTACTCTACATTTTATTAATTTAAAAGTAAATTCTGAATGTTATTTCATGAGAGGATATAAAGAATTTATCATTTTATGTCATTTTATGATACAGTCCCATTCAGTAGATACATTATTATAGTTTATTGAATCAGGCCTTCATTAGTGAACATTGGATTTATTTTAATCTTTTGCTATTTCTAGAAATACTATAATGGATAATCTTTGCCCTAAATTATTTCAAATTTTGCCAATATAATTGCTGATTCTTAGTATTAGGACTGTCAAAGGATAAATGCCTCAATATTCAGTTCTTTCTTTTAGATATTTTAAATTCCCCTTATAGGCATCATTTAACATAGGATACCCACCAGCATTATAACAGAGAGACTGATCTCTCATAACTTCCTAATTAGGTAATGATATTTGTTATGATTAATTCTATGTGTCCTCTGGCTACAGGGTGCCCAAATTAAGCATTATTTTTGAAATGTGTCTATGAAAATGGTTCTGGATGAGATTAGCATTTGTGTTGATGGATCAGAAGAGTATATTGCCCTCCAAAATTTGGTTTAATATCTTCCAGTCCACTGAGTGCTTCAATAGAACAAAAGGCAGAGGAAGGAATTTTCCCTTTTTTGCTGTCTGCTTGCCTGCTTGAGTTGGAATCTCATTTTATCTTCTCCAGCTGTGTTTTAAACTATCCACTGCACTGGTTCTGAGGCCTTCAGGTTTGGACTAAATTACACCACTTGCTTTCCTGAGTTTCTGACTTCCAGATTATAAGACTTTTCAGCATCTATAATCATGTGAACGAATTCCCCATAATAAAATATCTGTATAAATATACATAAAATCTCCTACTGGTCCTGCTTCCCTGAAGGGCTTTGGCTGATATAATGTTACTGAACTTTTGGATTTTTGCCAGTTTGATAGACTAGGTTGTTAGTCCAGTAAGATTCATTTTATATGTTTGAGAACCCTATTCATTTCTTCATCTATGAACATACTGTTTTGCTTTGTTCATCATATAATTATGACCATTATTGTAGCAGGTTATTTCATTCATTTCTTTATATTTTTAATAGAAGTTCTTTATATGCTAAGAAGTTTAGCTCTTAGTCAGTGATTCACAACTTTTTAAATGATGCCCAGTTTAACAATACCCCCTACCTCCTTTTAAATTTATTCTAGATTTTAAATATAGAAGCTGAAGAACATTTCCTTTCTTCCCCCATCAAGTTACAAAGGGAATGATCCACCCTCCTCTGTCTTGTTCCCAATTATTTTGTTCACATTGAAAAAAAATTCTAACCAGTAATGCAGTAATGCTCTAACTAGTAATTGCTCTTTACTCTTTATGGGGTCTTCCCTGGTGGCTCAGCATTAAAGAATCTGCCTGCAATGCAGGACATGTGGGTCTGATCTCTGTGGTGGAAAGATCCCCTGGAGAAGAGCATGACAACCCACTCTAGTATCCTTGCCTGGAAAATCCTTTGGACAGAAGATCCTGGCAGGCTACAGTCCATAGGGTTGCAAATAGTTGGACACAACTGAAATGACTTAGTAAGCTTGCACACATGTGTTCTCTGTTGCTTGTCTCCTGTCTAAAACTAAAACCTGCTTAAAGACAGGAAATATGTATGTGCAGCATTCTACCTCAGCATGTTTATCAGACCAAGAATGTACACTCACTTAATAGTAAAGAAATAGTTTAATAGATGATTGAGTAAAATAATTCAATCAAGGATTAGCTCAATAAAAATTACATCCTTTTGAAAAATCATTATTTTTGATTGTATATTTAGAGCCTACTGAATTAAACCTTAACACAAATGTAAACCTAGTACTTGTATTTGTGTGTGTACTATTTTTTACTATATCCCAGTTAGTTACCTATTATGAAAACTTCACAGGAAAAGCTATAATATTTGTTTATTTGAATCTGGTGAATCAAACACTTCTAATTTCTTTTTTAATTTGAAAACTTGCTTAAAGTTTCCTTGGAAGAACTTTGTGTGTACAACATAGAGAAGGGAGAAAAGCTGACAGATTTATGTTTTTGAAAGTCAGTTGGAGGAGGGCAGTGTGATGAATCAAGTTAAACCATGCTTCAAGATAAACACTTATCACCAAAGAAGAATGGCAGGAATTGGCTAGTTGAGAAACTAAAGAAGATATTCTGAAAATTCTTATAGTTAAGGATAGCTCTTAATGAAAAATGGAAGGGAAGGGGAAATTTAAGGTAACCAACCCATAAAAAAGGCCACATCTGAATAAGGAAGCTAAATGATTTATAAAGAGTTCTAAACTCAAGGTCTCCCAAACAATAAAAATTATGGAGGCAGACAGGGAATTAGAGCAGGATTTGTAATTTTATTCTCTTAAGACTGAACTGTCCATCTCTCATTTACAATTAAGACAAAATTACAATTATATACATATATATGGGAATTCCCAAATGGCTCTAGTGGTAAAGAACCTACCTGCCAATGCAGGAAACATAAGAGACACAGCTTGATCTCTGGGTCAGGAAGATCCTCTGAAGGAGGTATGGTAAGCCACTCCAGTATTCTTGCCAGGAGAATCCCATGGACAGAGGAGCCTGGTGGACTTAGGATAACAAAGGGTCGGACCCAACTGAGGTGACTTAACCCGACTTGCATACACATACACATGTATGTTTCTCCAGCCCAAGATTGTCTAGTGAGATCAAATATATAAAAGTGGCTTGAGGCTTCAGTTCAAAGTTTAGAAAGTTTTAAGTCCTAGTTGTCATTACAGTCATCACTGGTCCTTTAAAATTTACGTAAATACTTGAATGCTACCTCAGTCCTTCAGAGTCAAAATCTTTGGGCTAGACTATGAATGTTATCACTTTTCAAAATTCTGTTGGAAATTTTGGTATATAACCAGCATTGAGTAAATCTTGTTTAAAAAAAATGGAATTTAAAACAACTAATTAAAATGTTAATTTGTTAGCCATGCATGACTGGTAAAAATTTAATTGGTTGAATTGAGTGCAGGAGCCAAGGCAGAATCTGGGTGATTTGGAAACATCTAAAGATTGGGTATTATAAGGCAAGAGTAAGGTAGATATTGCAACATAGATGAAACCCAGGCCAGCTTCTCCCTCTGAAATGAATCTTTATTCTCCACTGATTGATGGAATTTTACTAAGTTCTTTAGGTTTGATGGAATCAAACTTACAGATGGGCATGAAGCTCAGTGATGACTTAATTGTCCCATTAAATTAGATGAGTGCAAGCAAATTAGAGAGACCTTGAGTAAAGGTGCATTTAATAGAGGCATCCTATTGATTAACTGCATCTCCCCCAAATCCATATGTTCAAGCTCTAACCCACAATGTCATGGTATCTTGAGATAAAACCTTTGGGAGGTAATTAAGATAAAGTCATGAGGGTAGTGTTCTCATGATGAGGTTAGTGCCTTTATAAGAAGAATTACTATTCTCAGAATTGTACCTTCCAGAACTAGAAGAAATGCATATTCCTTTAGCTTTGTCAGCCTGAGCTGATTAATACCAGTGCATAACTTCATTGTAGAACATGGGGGGAGTTGGAAATACCTAGTACCTCCCTTTCTTTTCATTACTATTGGTAGTCTTAAATAATAGCATTTTTGGACTAAACTATGCTCCCTCTTATAGCCCTCATTATTATTGAAATTTTAGATTCATGAGATGGCTACAGAAGAGCATATGCTATTTATATATTTATACTTGATTTATACTTGATTACTAAGTTTATGTAAATACCAACTGGGAGCTAGGTATTTAGATTCTATCACCACTGTCTTTGACATTGGCAGGTGGATTTAGGTAATAGATCAGATCACAAAGTGATTTCTAATGTTAATTGCTGTAAATCACTGAGAGTGAAAGTGAATTTAATAGAATATTGGGACTATATGAAGCAAGACAGCATTTAGAGGACAGGATAACGTGAGGAAGTATCCACTTCAGGACAAAGGAAGTGGATTTTAGGAATGGGGATTAAAAAATATTTTGAAAACTGGGTGCCCAGGGATAACAAAATCTCCCTTAAAGTAGTGTGCAATTGAATTAAATCAATTCAACCTCACAATATGGAATTTTTTACACAAATGTTCCAGGCCGCATAAGTTAAAAAGTACATATTTTTATTTGGGGGGACAAGAAGGAACTAATAAGAGTTCCTTTCAAAATATTAAAATCTATTAAAGGATATGATAAATTCATTTGTTAAACTGTCTGGATAGTTTTAAGATTCATCATAAATAAAATATTTGGAAATGCTAATTAGCCTGCAGAATATATAAACAATGATTATGGCTTGTAGATAACTTTTTATTTATTGAATCATGTATATTCTTGTCAAAAATATAGATTAAATGATTTAGGGGTTCATATTTAGAGTTATATAACTCAAAAGAAGTAGCATATTTCTGGGTTAAAGGAAATGAGATTTTTTGCTTTAATACTATCTCTGCTGAATCTGTTACTGTTTATAATGCCAGATATATAGTGTCTATAATTTTATCTTTTTTCTTAAATAATATTTAATATTCAGATTATTAGTTCCAACAATTTTTGAAATATTATATAATATAATGTTGATACATTAGACCTTGAGGTAAAAGAGCTTTTGATTAGAATCCCTGCTTTAACATTTACTAGCATGAGACCACCATGTTGCTCTTCTTCTGTAAGCTTGAGTTTTGAGAAAATATTTGTCTTTTTCTACCTGTTTCTTGCCTAGCACAAAGTAAACACTCACTAAATGTTAGCAATTTTTAATTATACTGAATTATTAAAACACTGAATATTTTAATAGTGTGCACTTGAATTCATCCTGTAGAAAATACACATTAATAAACACACAAAATGTTTTTAATTTGGTAAAACCAGACACAAGAATATGAATGAAGCTTATGCTATATGCTTAAATTTTTCATGTTATATTGTTTTGAAATCCTCTTGTAAAAATGTGTTCAAATGACTATAAACCTGCTCCTATATTCTTTGATTTATAATTGGTTATAGGTGTGGCATCACCTAATTTTTTCCAATCAATTTATTATTGCAAAGGATTCTTTTAGGAAATCCTTTCATAGAACTGGCTTATTTGAAATGAAAACATTAATGAAATATATAATTATAAAAGGAAACATATCAATTGGATCACATCATACCATATTCCAATTGATGCCAAAGACTCTACTCAAAGGGATAATTAGGATTATTGACTAAGTGAACAATAACATATGTATCTACAAAGCAAGGAATAGTGCGTGAGTGTGACAGAGTGTGTGTGTGTGTGTGTGTGTGTGTGTGTGTGTGTTTGTACTGGGGAAAGGTCAAAGCAGCAGAAAAAAGGACAGGTAGCATCCCACCCACTTGGACTTAGGATAGTTCTCACTACCCCTGAAAGGGATAAGTAAGTGTATCTAGCAGTAATTGAAATGTGAACAAGGGTTTCTAAACCCAGATTATTTGGAAGAGTTTTGGAAAAAGAAAAACAAAACCTTGACCTCTGCTAATCAAAGTATATCCAAATAATACCCTAATGATTTTCAAAGTGCTAAAATGTCAGTGATTTTCCAGTCACCAATATCCAGTAAAATTAAGCTTTTGAAGGGTTGCTAGAGTCTTAGACCCATGTAATTGGTTGGTTCCATTCAACTATTGAATCTCTCTTAGTTTCGAGTGAAATTTAATATCTTTTAGAGGTCTTAGAAGAAACTATTTTAAAAGTCTTTAACAATGTGTTTATTTTAAAAGGTTATGAATTAATTCAGTTTTAGAGAATAAAATCTACATCTGCCGGTAAAATAAAGCTAAGGGACAAACTGAATCCTGATTATCATAATTTGAATCTGTGAATCTTGATAACAATCATTCATGCTCACACACACACACACACACACACACACACACACACACACGTTCAACTGCATGAGGGCATGCTTTTCACACATTTTAAAAAGCCAAGTTCTAATAGTATAACTATAATGCATTTTTGTGTTAGGTCTTTTGGTACGTGGGAAAGAGGAGGACTTTGTAGTCAAACTATATTGATTTTAATTCCAGTTCTTCACGTTACAACTTGTAAGGAGTAAAATTGGATATTTAGATTAGTATGCGCAATAAAATGGCACGTGTGATAGGTTTTATTTCCTAGTAACATAAAAATGAGGACGATCCTAAGATAAATGTCTACCTCATAGGTATTTCTATTATTCATACCATTTTTTTCACATGACCGTCCTGATATATTTTTGATAAAATGATTTTTACACAGCCTCGATGATACATACTACCCTTTATAGCTATGTGTAGAAATAAAAAAAGGTATCCAAGAAGGAGTTTGCATGGTGTGTGTGTGTGTGCATGTATATTTCTGAAAGTAATCATTAGGAATGATAGAATTCCTTCTGATTAACGAATACTCAAAATGTTTGCTTTGAAAGGGTTTAAGTAGAGGTAAATAATAGTACTGTGAATGTTATCTTTTTCATCTATTTTTCACTATAACTAATTGCTCTGTGATAACCTCTTCTCAGATTTATTCTTGAATATACCAAGTGCCATAAGATACCAATTCATTTTCTTTAGACATGTTTGTTTCCAGGCAACAAATTTATGTGAAACTGAATTGTATATGAATTGAGAGTATGCCAGAAGTGGAATAATTTAAATATTTTGCAACACTTTGTCATACAGATGGCAGGTTGTTGGTTATTTTTGTGACAATAAAATGTGTGCCTGATTTGACTCAAAGGTATTACTTTGCTGCATATTTGTATAACCTGTCATCACAGAAGCTAAATGTTTAAAATGTTTTAAATATTTGTTTTGCTATCTTCCTTCAGTAACATGATCAAAAAAATAGATTGCTGATATTTAGTAATGAAAATAGAGCACCCAGATTTTGTATTAGACACATAAAATATGAGGGTGCTTGAATCATATATTAGAGATTTTTTTCCACTTAAAGCATCATATTTGAATGCAAAGGACTCGTTTGGAAGCTATTGTTTCCTTCAACTACTAGAATGGTAAAAGACCTAGAGAATCTATTTTGCAAGGTAAGTATTGATGAATATGCTATATTTAGATATATTTCACTTGCTGTCAAGCATTTAAAGTATAAGTGTTACATACACAATTCTGAGCTATATTCTTGGAACTACAACCAAGGGCACAAATAATCCCTGGAGTTCACTACTGCTCCTAGGCTAGAATTCTTACTAAACTGTCAGGAGACTCTTAAACTGCTTATCTTGTCCAGGCACTTGAAAACAACCAGGCACTTGAAACTGAGAGTAATACTTTTTTAAAGCATTAATGCTTGTAAGAAGAGAGAAAAATAGATGATTCAAAAGAATTTCTTTTAACCTCTGTTCCTAAAAAGTGATATTCTGCATTATCTGAAGCTAGGTTGGTGAGTGGAAGAGTATGTAAAACAACATATCTTAAGATCTGTTTAGTTCAGTGGTTATCAGCCTGGCATGAAGCTTTAAAAAGAAATTATAGGCACTGAGACAGACCCAAGGTCAGAGATTTGGCTTGCCAGATGGCGCTGTGGTGAAGAATTTGTCTGCCAATGCAGGTGTCGAAGGAGACTTGGGTTTAATCCTTGGGTCGGGAAGATCCTCTGGAGAAGGAAATAGCAACCCACTCCAGTATTCTTGCCTGGAAATTTCTATGGACACAGGAGCTTGGCAGGCTACAGTCCATAGAGTCGCAAAGACTCTGACACGACTGAGCATGCACGCACGCACCACTTTGTCTATTCAGTTACTCAGAAGATATTTGACTACTAACTTCATTAAAGTTAGTCACTTGGAATTTCATTATCTGGCATTGTCTACCAACACAATTTTAAGCATCAGAAAAGTTTCCGTTAACTGATGAATAAACAACCAGTTGTTATGTAACCACAGTATTTAATACTTTCAGGAGATTTGGCAGAGGGAATAGTTTAGGGCAGAAATTTCCTAATGATGTTATTATTCACTTTTTCTCCTAGGTTGACTAGGCCAGGACTTGGGACACCTGAAACCCCAGGACTAATTTCTGTTGCCTTGAATAGACTCATTTAGGGCTCCAAAAGAACACAGATACTGTGATATTTTATATGGGTTCTGATAGGTAAAGTTTGAAATGGCGTACATAGTAATGCTTCCTAATATTCCCCAGTTTTCCTGTTGCATACTTGAGTATAGGGTTGCCAGCTAATATATAATACATGACCCCCATTGAAATTCAAAATTCAGAAAAAGTGAATAATATTTTAACATTAGAATTTTCAATATACTGCATAAACATATATTAACAAATATTCTTTTTAACTGAAAATAAAATTTAACTGGCAAGGTACATTTTTACAGCTTTGTTGAGGTAAAGTTGACAGATAAAATTGTAAGATAAAGTACATGAATGTTAGACATATGTCTATATTGTGAAAGGATTCTCTCCATCAAGTTAATAAACACATCCATCATCTCACATTTTTATCTCTTTCTTTGGTGAAAACATTTTCATTTGAGAAATATGGCACCTGTATTCTGAACAATTTTACTTCTTTCTTTAGGTTACTTGCTATTATTTGACTCAATTTTGGCCGTTTAAATGTGTTTCTCTTCTCTGAGGAATCTATCTCAGGCAGTCAATTGTTTCTTAGGCAAACAATGGATTGTCTGAGATAGATCTCCCAAAGAACTCTTCCCCTCACTATGCAATTGTGGAACCCTAAGATGTCGTGAAGGATGTATGCTGCTGAAGCGTGATTTAGACAACAGCTGCCTGAGAAATCTTCCTAGTCTTGCTTCATAGGCTGAGTGAGTGAGAAGTAAGCTGTTGTTTGTATGCTTACATTAAAGATTTGTTGTTGTTATTGTTGGTTGGTTGCTAAGGCTTCTTCAATTCTTGGTTGCTGCTGCTGCTGCTAAGTCGCGTCAGTCGTGTCCGACTCTGTGCGACCCCATAGACAGCAGCCCACTGGGCTGCTCTGTCCCTGGGATTCTCCAGGCAAGAATACTGGAGTGGGTTGCCATTTCCTTCTCCAGTGCGTGAAAGTGAAAAGTGAAAGTGAAGTCACTCAGTCATCTCTGACTCCTCGCGACCCCATGGACTGTAGCCTACCAGGCTCCTCCGTCCATGGGATTTTCCAAGCAAGAGTACTGGAGTGGGGTGCCATTGCCTTCTCCGCAATTCTTGGTTAGGAGGTGCTTATTAACAGAGATAACCTAGTTATTTTGACTGATAAGGGTTGGAAGCACTGGATTTTCAGACAGATGTAGAAAAATTCCTATCATGAATGAAATTTCACTTGATATTATTGACCCTGAATTTAATATGACAGACAGTTTTACTGGTGTATGTGTGTGAAAATAAGAAATAAGACCTGGCTATTTTATGGTGGAAGAGTGGATGAAATGATTAAAAGAAAATGTAGAATTTGGATAGTTTTAAATAAAATGAAAGATAGATATTTCAAGAGATCATTCTGACCCAATCTCAGAGGAGCCATTACTGTTTGGCAAACCTATTTCATTTGTATTATTTTAATTAGTAGCCATTTCAAAGCTTTATTTTCTTTGTCTCCCTATCCCAACCAATCTCATAGACTACATGTCTTTTAACTAAAGACTGTCAGGTAAGTGCTCTTAATGATGCCCTTTTTTCCCTCTTAAATGTATCTACATCAATGCAATTTCTTCTTATTTAATATATCATTTATTAAATATATTTAAAATTTTGGATAATATGGGCTTTCTAGAAAGATAAAATTCACCAAAACTTGACCCATAGAAAAATTTAAACAGATCAAGTTTTTAAATAGTGACCTTTACAAAAAAACAGGCTTCCCTGGTGGCTCAACTGGTAAAGAATCTGTCTGCAATGCCGGAGACCTGGGTTTGATCACTGGGTTGGGTAGATCCTCTGGAGAAGGGAATGGCTACCCACTACAGTATTCTGGCCTAGCAGAATTCCACGGACTGCTCCATGGAAGAGCAGAATCGGACACGACTGAGCAAATTTCACTTTTCCTTTCACTTAACAAAAAACACCAACTCTAGCTGGTTTCACAGGTAAATCATATAAACTTGCAAAGAGAACCATAACATTGTACTTCACGCTCCTTACCTGTGGTGGTGATTTCCTACGAGCTAAAATTATTCATCTCTGTATTGTTATATTTGTTTCTGAACCATTTTATTCTCTTTCTTCATAAAAACAGCTAAAACAGAAACGCACACTGATTATATTATTCAATATCAATAAACATATGAATGACTAGCACATATTATGTGCCTAAGGAGATTGATTACATGAAAAAGCAGCTGCTGTACATTATTAGTATTCAATATGCTGCTGCTGCTGCTGCTGCTGCTGCTAAGTCGCTTCAGTCATGTCCGACTCTGTGCGACCCCATAGACGGCAGCCCACCAGGCTTCTCGGTCCCTGGGATTCTCCAGGCAAGAATACTGGAGTGGGTCACCATCTCCTTCTCCAATGCATGCATGCATGCTAAGTCGCTCCAGTTGTGTCTGACTCTGTGCAACTCCATGGACAGCAGCCCACCGGGCTCCTCTGTCCACGGGATTCTCTAGGCAAGAATACTGGAGTGCGTTCCCATTTCCTTCTCCAGTATTCAGTATAGGCCCCTACAACTATTATCAACCTTTGCTTTTGTTAAAAAACATACATATTGTTGAGATGAGTTTTTATGAAGTATTTGAGTCCTTAACCCATTAGTCAGGGATAAGCAGACATGCGCCTTGTCCCCATGATAAAGGGATCTTATCTGTGACCTTGTATAGCACACTTAGTAAGTCTATGTTTATGTGTGTGTAAATAAAGATAAGATACATACTTTTAAATTTTAGAACAGTTTTAGATTTACAGGAAAACGTGTAAGGATAGATTGTTCCCATTATATACTACTCTTAGTTCTTTTATTATATTGATATTTATAATTGTCACAATTAATGAACCAATATTGATAATTTATTATTGACTAAAGTCTATACTTTATTAATATTCCCTAAGATTCTACCTAACCTCCTTCCCTGGTGTGGGATCTCATATAAGGTATCACATTACATTTAACTATCGTGTCTCCTCAGGCTACTCTTAGCTGTGAAATTGCCTCAAAATTTCCGTTTCTTTGATATCCTTGACAGTTTTAAAGATTATCGGTTGGGTACTTTGTAGAATGCCTCCCTATTGAAACTTTTCCAGTGTTTTTGTAGTGATTGGACCAGGGATACAGGGTTTTGGAGAAATATCAGAGTAATGGGCCATTTTCATCTCATCATATAAAAGGTACATGGTGTCAACATATCATATTTGTGTTGACCTTGACTACATTATTGAGGTAGAGTGTGACAGTTTTCTCCACTGAAAAGCTATGCTTTGTCTCCCTTTTCCCATATTGTATTCTTTGGAAGAAGTCATTTTGTGCAGCCTACACGGGGGAAATGGAGAGTCATGCTCTAGTTGCTTGAGGATGGAGTATCTGTATAAGTTACCTGGAATTGTTCTGTACATGAGATTAGTCTTTTCTCCTCTTCTCCATTTACTTATTCAATCACTTATATTAGTATTGGCTCTCAATATTTATTATATACTGTGAGTTCTAAGGAGAAGGCAATGGCACCCCACTCCAGTACTCTTGCCTGGAGAATCCCAGGGACGGGGGAGCCTGGTGGGCTGCCGTCTATGGGGTCGCACAGAGTTGGACATGACTAAAGCGACTTAGCAGCAGCAGCAGCAGGAGCAGCAGCAGCAGTGAGTTGTAAAACAACACTATTTTGTCATTCAGATTGTTCCATCTTTGGCCATTGGAAACTCCTTCTGTTGGTTCCTGTGTCCCTTTGACATATTTCATCACTCTGTGTGTGTTAGCACTTTCTTACTTTCTGGCATGAGAATAAACTTCAAGATCATCTTATATATTTCCACCTCCAGTCTTAAACTCATTCCTGCCTCCTTTATCTAAGAATATTAGAAATTATATGCAAACATAAAATCTTTCTATATGAAATTTTCTGTGTGTAAATAAAACTAAACGTGAGTTCATACTGATTATTCAAACCAGAGTGATAAATGTTGTAATATACCATAGCTAGAGACATCAGTAAGAATTTATTCTCAGGAGTTCTACAGTTATGTATGGTAATGGCTTTTTTACATATAACACACTTATGTGGGAAGAAAAAACCTCTCTGATTCTCTAAAAATAACTTTTATGTGAATACAAAATGTCTCTTTTTTTATAGTACAAACCTCTTTTTATTACTGTGCCTATATGACTTTGACTTAAAACATATAATCAGAAATTTAAAAACTGGTAGAATCTTAGAGATTATGTAATCTAACTATCCCACTTTACATGGCAACATTAAGATATGGAATTGTTAAGATATTTTCATGTATTTGCTTTTGAAGAGGTAAGTGGCTGGATCAAATTCAGTTCAAAGTTCTAGTCCACAAGTTTAAAAAAAATAAAAGTAGATTATATAACTTACAAGGTGTAATGGATACTGATAGATATTAATGAAATCCAAATAAATAGTTCAAGTAAATTATGTTTAATTAAATATCAATATGACTAACTAATAATGACAGAATGAGAATAGAAAAAAAAGAGAGTGAAAAGAAAAATTAGAATTACATACTGAGAAAATTTTGCTCATCCATACTCCTTTTATTTTTTCATTTTGTCTAACTATCTCTGATTTGAGAAGCAGTACCCTACATTCAAAAATATTAGTTTGAGAATCAGAACATCATTATCTAGGTTTATCTTTAATCTGTTTATTCAGCTACAAAATAAGATAATTATCTCGATCATAACTAAGCTTTAAAATTCCATGGACTCTCAATATTTATATAATTATTTCTGATCAATTGAAAATCAAACCTATTTTTGAGAATTTTTTTTAAATTGTAGAAATTCATAGATTATTCGGCTGATCATTCAAACAGAAATGAATGGAAAATATGATATTAAATGTCCAAACCTCCAATCAAGCCTGAGTCTTACCTGAAAGAACACTTAATTTATTATTATGTTGATAATAGTAGCATTTTACATTCCTAGTTGTTTTAGTGGTTCCCAAGTAAATGGCAGCTTTGCAGTGAATTAACTGACCTTTTTATTAGCAGTGCTATTTGCCAATATTATGTTCAGGTGTGGTTTGTTGTTGCCTACACAAGTTATAGTTGATGTTGTGCCAGCCCAAAGTTAATGAGAATAAGCTCCCTAATAATTTGGATTCTTAGGCTGCTGTGGCAGTGCTCTCAGTTCTGTCAATGCAGTTTGACAACTACTGCTTTTATCACATAAGAACAATCAAAAAAAAAAAAACAAAGAAGAAAAAAGAGAAAAGATATAATTCACATGTACCTTTTCTTAATTTTTTAAAAATTTTATATTGGTGTATAGTTGAATAGCAATGCTGTGTTAGTTTCAGCTTACAGAAACATGTACATGTATCTATCAGTGATTCGGTTCAAAATGTACATGTAGCTATTCTTTTTCAAATTCTTCTCCCATCTAGGTTATTAGAGAATATTAAGCAGAGTTTCCTATGGTATACAGTATGTCCCTATTGGTTACCTAAATATAGAAATATGTATATGTTAATCCCAAACTCCCAATGTATGCCACTTCCCACCTTTCCTTTGGTAGCCATAAGTTTGTTTGCTAGTTCTGTAAGATTGTTCCTTTTGGAGGTAAATTCATTTGCATCATCCTTTTTATAAGATTCTGCATATAAACAATCATATGAGTCTTGTCTTTCTCTGTCTGACTTACTTCACTTAGTATGATAATCTCCAGGTCCATCCTTGTTGCTGCTGATGGCATTATTTCATTATTTTTAATGGCTGAATAATATTCAATTGTATATACTTACCACATCTTCTTAATCCACTCCTCTGTCAGTAGACATTTAGGTTGCTTCCATGTCTTGGCGATTGTAAACTGTGCTTCAATGATGATTGGGGTGTATATATCCTTTCAAACCATGATTTCCTGCAGATGTATGCCCAGGAGTGGGATGATTGAATCATATGGTAACTCTATTTTTAGTTTTCTAAGCAAACTTCACACTTTCCTCCATAGTGGTGGTACCAATTTACGGTCTCACCAGAGTGTAGAAAGCTTCTCTTCTCCACACTCTCTCAAGAATTGTTTGCAGATTTTTTGATGATGGCTGTTATGACTAGTGTGAGGTGATATATTATGGTAGTCTTTATTTGCATTTCTCTAATAACTAGTGACGTTGAACATTTTTCATGTGCCTCTTGGCCATCTGTATGTCTTCTTTGGAGCTATGTCTGTTTAGGTTTTCTGCCCATTTTTTGACAGAGTTGTGTGTTAATTTTTGATACTGAGCATGTCTTTTAAATAGTTAAAATAGTATAGATTCCAAAATAAGTACAATTAAACTACCAAAACTTTTTCCATGTCAACAAACTATGTCAATTTTATTAAGGGCCTTCTGATTTTTAAATAAAGTATTTATCAACATAGAAAATAAAATTTCATTATCTTGTTTGGTAGAAATGCAACACATTCAGAAATTTCTCTACCCATTGTATTACTTAAAACTCATATGGGGAAATAGTAAATTACAAGGAGATATACTCATTCTTTATTGGTCAACCTATAAAGAAGCAAACAATGATTCTTGCTTTAGAATGGCAACAACTTGGGTATCTGGTGAACATTTTTTTCAATGTTTTGGCAAAATACTATAAATATCCAGAGGATTTGGTGATGGGCTTTAATTTTATAGCATCTCATCATTTTATGTGAGGATTATGTGAAAACAATGCTCTAATGCTGTCCAACGGCTTCTTCTACTCAAAAGAAGGAACTTCTCTAATATAAAAGAAACTTCAGTTGTAAATTTTAATGGGGGAATGGTGGAAAATATCCAAGTGTGCCAAGAGACTCCTTCATCTTCCTCCACAAGAGAAAATAAAGCCATACTGTCTCCCTAAGTTAGAGGACACAATGCCCAGGAGGATTTGCTAGACACTTTCACATCTTCCAGTGTTTTGGAAGAAAATACTCTTCCAATATCCCATTTTTTTTGTTCTCATTTAATAAATACTTATGAATGTTCAATGACACCAATTTAATTTTTTATATTCACTTTTTTTCTAGAACCTGTTTAATATGAACAATTTCTTGATAACTGCCTGAACCCACTAATCATTTTCATTGGATTTATTTTATTAGACACACTAAACTACTTCAAAATATATCTGCTTCACAGGTGAAAGCAACTCAGGAGCATATATAAACACTTTTTAAAACAATAAGTTTAGATTTATCACATGATATATGAAAAGCTGAAAAGAAGGAAAATATCCTAAATATCCAAGGATTAAAATTTTTATGTTATGCTTATTCATTCCTATCTAATATTTTATGTACATTTGAAAAACACATTTCTGAGTTGATGAGTAATGATGTTATTGTTTTATAATCACAAAAGCTCTCATAAATATTTAATACTACCAATGATACCTCTTTATTTGGTCTCACTAGACTCAAATTTTCTTGGATTTCTTCTAAATCCTGTAGATATTCCTATCTGTTTCTTACAAAGGTCCCAACTTCTTTGCAGAGTGCTTTAATGTCAGCTATCCCTTAGCTTCTGCCTTGACATATTCTCCCTCAAAGATCTCTACCATTTTGATGGCTTCAATCACAATCCATGTGCCTAAATCTCTCTACCACCATGTCTAACCCACATTTATTTTTTGATATGATAATGGTAAAATGCCTCCTGGCTTTCTCTACTGGAAATTGAGGCAGTTTTTTTAAAATTTTTCTCTGTTTTTATTTACTATCCCTCACTATTTATATTATCTGATATATAATTCACCCTATGTCTTCCTTTAGGTAACTTATGCCCCTTATTTAAGTCTGAGCATGAAAGTCACTTTTTCAGAGATGACTTTCCTTATTTTCTTATTTTTGCTTATCCATTTTCTCCTTTTCTTCTCATGCTCTAATCTAGATTAAAAGCCTGTATTAGAAAAATATTATAGTACCTGATATTTTTATAACTCTATCCAAGGCTATAAACACAAGGAAGGCTAAGGTCACATTTAATGCATTAACCCTAATGCCTACAGAACCTAGTGTGACATTTTTATGCAATAAAATTTTCTCAGTAATATTTTATAATTTTGAGTTATTTTCAGATAAATTTGCACAAGACAAACCACAAAGCTATATGGCAGTTATTACTATTAATGCTTGATTATAGTATAGTAGAAATGCAGTTGAGTTTTCAAATGTATTATAAATCTGAATTCATGTTTTTTCTGCCGTAATCTATTATGAAATATAATGTTGATTTTTAGAGCATTAAAATTAAATAACAAGGACAATATTTTTATAGTTAATATGACTGTGACCAAGTTACATATTTAAATACATTTTGATGTTATTTACCAATATCCTAGCAAGGATCTCTGCGTAGGCCGCTCAGAAATATTCTCTCTTATGGCTCCAAATCTCACTGCGTTTCCAAAAGGTATAGAACAATACATGTGCATTTTTACTGATTAGTTTCTATCATTTTCCTAATATAACAAAGTTAAAAATAGCAATAAAGTCTAAAGCCTAATGTATGGTCCACAAGAATGTTAATTTTGACCTACTGTTGTGAACTTCTTTCCCTTATCACTGATAAATGAAAGCAACAACTCTGAGTAATTTTAGGTAATCTGTCCAAGAGAGCTCTCAAATAATCTAATTAACATTGAGTCTTTTCATAAACTTCACAGCATATTAATAGTGATTCTTTTTCTAAATAAAATAAAGAAGCTAGTCCTCATCCACAACTCTATAAAAATCCAAATGATATTTAATATTTTTAAATCAATTTTAACATACTTTATATTTATCCTTGTGTTAGATTCTGTGTGTCTCTGTGTGTGTTAATCTCTCAGTTGTGTCCTACTCTTTGCAACCCCATGGACGATTGCCCACCAGGCCCTCTGTCTATGGGATTCTCCAGGCAAAAATACTGGAGTGGGTTGCCGTTCTCTTCTCCACAGGTATTCGATTCTACGTGAGTTAAAAATCTATGACCTGAAACTAAAATCCTTTCAGATACTTTTATCTGACAGGCTTCAATTGTGATGATAGTAAGCCTACAATTTAAGCTAATACATAAACAGAAAAAGCAGTTTTCAAATCTATCCATAGAAAATAGTTTTCTATCAAGTGACACTTTGACTGTCTCTGCTTCATGTGAAACTTTTCTCTGGAAATCTATAGGATTAAAACAAAAACAGTAACCTAAATTTCTCTGTTTTTTTTCCCCCATTTGAAACCCTGCTATTGTTATCTAAATTATTAATTTTATTTTTCTTCCCCTGCTGTGAAGACATCTAACTACTGCTTTTTGCCACATAGTCTATGTAGGAGACAAATAGAACCATTTAGAATGATTTATTTGTAAATGACAATCTATTTCCATTACTTTAATACTTGTCATCATTTTCATGATTGAAATCAGTGAACCACAGTTAAATAATTAAAATATGGAGCAATTTGTCACATAATTTAACTTAATGACAAAAGTCAAGAAAATGTCTTTGCATATTTTTCTCCATACTATATATTAAAAAAAGGAATCATTTTTTGTAAACAAAAACTGGATTTTGTGAAGCATAAAAACAAAGAATGAAAATGTATACTGATGGTAAAAGAAAATCAAAACATTTATGCAAAAATATATAAATATAAAAAGAAATCATGGTTCTATTACTGTGAAATATATATATATATGTATACTATATATAACAAATATATATTATTTTGCCATAAGTTTTCTTTCTATACCTTGATTATTTCCATTTTTCAAGTTAGCTTTCAAAAAAAAAACCTGTGATTAGGTCAAATCTTTTCTTTCCTAAAGATATGTGAAACAATTTGTAGTTTCTTGATGTTTTATTCTGTATATTTGATGAAACTGAAAACCAAGAAACATGTATTAGTCTGTATCACCCAATGTTATATAATTAGGAATCAATATTATATTGTACAAAATTAAGTAATTTGTCTTTGGATAGTATTGATTATTAATTCTTTATTTACTTTTTAACTACTTTTTATTCCTGCAGCATGAAGTCAATTTGAGATATATTCCACATTCCACCAGTATAAAATCATACAATTAGAACTCTGACAAAATATATCAAACTTATAATTTTGCCATTTTCAATTTCTAAAATTTGAAGAAAAGTAATTGTCCTCTTCAAGTAGAAAATGAAGTACACTAAACTAGTCAATATGAATTCGGAAGGAATACAACAGTAGTGGAACAAGGATATTACATTGCATGGTTACAATATATGACTATCATATTTGATACAGAAACTAATATTATTGAGTTGTGAGAAGGAAGGATTTACCATGTCTAAAATAGTTACTGTACGACTTTTAGGGGAGGGGAGTAATTTCTAGGCAGAGAATAAGGAAAATCCTGAAAGGGAGAAAGAAGTAGGTTAAAGCTCAAAGTTGAATATATGCCCAGTGAGGACCTGAGATGTAAAGACCAGACTGAATGTTGCTAAATTGCCATCTAAGAGACTTAGACCGGAGGAGCCTGCTAGGCTGCAGTCCATGGGGTCGCGAAGAGTCGGACACGACTGAGCGACTTCACTTTCACTTTTCACTTTCCTGCATTGGAGAAGGAAATGGCAACCCACTCCAGTGTTCTTGCCTGGAGAATCCCAGGGACGGGGGAGCCTGGTGGGCTGCTGTCTATGGGGTCGCACAGAGTCGGACATGACTGACGCGCTTGGCAGCAGCAGGAGCAGCAAGAGACTTACACAAGGAAAGCTGGTCACTTTTGACTCACCAGCCACTAAAAACTGTTGAGATTTATGACACAATTTACATCAGTATAAGAGATGTTAAGAAGATGAAGACAGAAAATTTGTTTGGCTATTATTTCAGTCATCCCTTGTGCTCTTGTGATGAGAGGCAAGACTGTCACAATGTCAGTGGGAACAAGAACTAATTATTGAAAGATATAAAACCAGTGAAGTATTGGTGTGATCCCATGACAGATTTGTGTAAGACTAAAAGGAGGACCCAAGCATGAATTTAGGTCCTATGTATGCCACTGCTAGAATTTTGAATATATTAAATAAGTGAAACATACAAGAGGGAGACTTTTAAGGCAGAAACTAAAAGCTGAGTTCGGTAAGATAAATGTTGAATCTATGACTATGACAGGCCACTCAAATTTATTAGAATTTCTGGTATAGATGTAAACAGTATAGCTGTTTATTAGACACTGTTAGGAATTCTAGTAAATAGATATAGTAAAAAGATAAATTGCTTCTCTGGTAGCTCAGACAGTAAAGAATTCACTCGCAATGCAAAAGACCTGGGTTCAGTCCCTGGGTTGGGAAAGTCGCCTGGAGGAGGGCATGGCGACCTATTCCCGTATTCTTGCCTGAGAATCCCCATGAGAGGAGCCTGGCAGGCTAATGTCCATGGGGTTGTAAATGACACGAGCACGACTAAATGAGAGCACAGAAAGGTAGACTCTCTTTATAAAGATTTTGCTTTATTGATGAAGTTTGAGATGATGGGTCTTGATAGATTATTTTGAACAGGATAGCCTATTGACTTCTTTAATTACTCAAAACTATGATATATTATAAATTAAGAGACATTTGTTATTTGAGGGGAACTGTTTCTGAGGAGAAATGAAGACACTGTTTGAGAAGAGGGAGGCTTTCTTCCCAGCCTATCTAGGGAGAAATTTTCTGCCACAAAGCAGCAAGATAACTTGTTTTAAATGTCCAATATTAAATCTTAATTGGTTTCTATTTATACATTTTTTCTAGAACCATTAATACTTCCTTACTTTGTTATACTATGCCAGTTACTGAGCCTTCCTACACTGGATTATAAGGCTTCTAGAGTTTGTTTGTGACACAAATAGGAAAAGATACTTTCAAAATTACTAATAGAGAGCACACAGAGAAGTATTCATAAGTACCAGGAAAGATTTTTCTGTTTGTTTCCCTTTTCCTAAATTTACTGCTGCATGGGAAACTACATAGGGAATGTAACCCTGAGATGAAGAAAAACTTCTGTGACCCTTAAATACCTTAAATGTTTTATTAAAGTATTCATGATATCTTATTGCTCAAGATGTTAACTTTCCTTTGTAATCAAGCTACATGACTTAACATCCAAATCTCCTTACTCATGTATTTAATAAGCTCAAGTAATGTTCTGAGGCAGACACTGCTTGAAGCACTTTACAAGTAAGTCATTTATATCCCCTAGTGACTCTGAGATAGACATTATCATTATTGCCACTTTCAGCTGTGGAAATTGAACAGAGGGAAGTGAAGCACCATTTCCAGGGCACCCACAACTGAATAGAGGTGGAGAAGTCTAGCTTGTGAGTATATCCTATTAACCACAACACTGTGCTGTCCCTGAATCTGTCAGAATTAGTTAGTCCCCATCATCCTACTCCAATGTTCTTGCCTGGAGAATCCCAGGGATGGTGGAGCCTGGTGGTCTGCTGTCTATGGGGTTGCACGGAGTTGGACACGACTGAAGCAACTTAGCAGCAGCGGCATCCTACAGGAGACCTTTCTCTGCCTGCCTAGCACAAGTAGAAGCAATATTTGACTTGATTTGGAATTGGGGCCCATTCTATTTGGGACTTTCCTGCTTTTCATGCAAAGGTACAATCCATATATTCTGAGAACTAGCTTTGAAGTACTCTCCTTGAAATAAGGCTAAGCATGTCCAGATAATAAACTCATTAGTCCTTGTTCATTGCCATGGAAAGTTTTCCCTAAAATCAGTTATATGCAAGAAGTTAATGTATGATGCTTGGAATTTGTAAGAATTATGATGTTGGTAGTTTAGAACATGAAGTTCTGCTAGGAAAACAGAAGCCACATTGATAAAACGACATCATCAAAACTTTGTAGGAGAAGGGAATGCAACCCAGTCCAGTACTTTTGCCTGGGAAATCCCATGGACAGTGGAGTTGTTCCATGGACTGTTGGGCTACAGTCCATGGGGTCACAAAAGAGTCCCACACAACTTAGTAACAACAACAAACAACAACAACAATGTGAAAGTCAACCCAACCTATTTCCGAAACATCCCTGTTTCCCCTCCGTTTTTCCCCTCCCCACCCCTTCTTATCTTTACTCAGTGTTCTCAGGGTTAAGCCTGGCTAGGTTGGAGGCCAAAATTAACTTTTAGAAGCAGGGTGGTCTCCTGGAGCCTCTGTAGAAAAAGCCTGGGATTTACTGTGGCCCCACCCAGACCCTGTCCCTTACTCCAGTCCAGCTAGACAATAAGTCCCTGGTGTCTACTTGGAGAGCAGGGGTAGTGCTTTGGAGTAGGGAAAGCTGGGGCCTGCCTGGACTGGCAATTCTGGTGGCCTAGCCCCTGTATCACCTGGGGCAGGGAGGCTCCAGGAATGCTGCCACCCACCCCCTCTCCTATCTCCAGAGGCAGGGGTTTACACAATTTATGAGTGCCTCCTTTCCCCTGGGAGAGTGCATGAGTGTAATACACTGCATAAGGTGGCTTCTCACCCCGTGCCAGTTCTCCCAGTGCAGGTTGCTAAGAAGGGTAGATGCTAAAACAGGCTAGTTTCTCAGATGACTGGGAAGTAGTACCAATTAAAGAAAAAAAAAAACACCTTTGTGGATATTGAATTTAAGTAAGAGATAAGAAATTCACCCAAACCAATAAATCTTAGGACTTCTTAGAAAGTAAAAATGATTTTAAATCCCCAAACATGTCAGGAAATAGCACTGGAGAGAGTAGAAGTCAGCCTTGCTCTAATGTCCTTCCTCCCTAAAGATTTCCAAAAGATCAAGTCTGTGCTCAGGAGCAAAGGAGTTTTAATTGGTTAATAAATCAATGTTTTAACATTGGCAGGACTAGATTCCTTCTTTTTTTTTAACCCTGAAAATGAAATTGTTCATTAAGAGCTGACAAGGACAAGAGAAACTAAGGGTTATCCCTAGGATTACAATCAAGGATAAAGAAGAGAGGTTCAACAGAAATACTAAAAAAACTGTGATGGTAAAATAATAATTTGTTGAATTTTTGGTTTGCTAAACACTCCAGTTGCATTATCTTTCCTGAGTCTTCTATAATATAGTGCGAAGAGACCATTCATTAAAAAAAAAAATCATAGGTAATGTGAATGCAATTGCCAAAGGACCACACCCATATCCTGTATTTGTATGACCCTCGGTGCAGTCTTCAGAACATGATCACTGCCTTACAGCTATTGCTGCTCCACAAATGAGGGCATCATATTTTACTTCTAAGATCCCAACCAGATTTAAATACCTATTGAAGTTTATCCTACAGTTCACTACAGTTGCTCAGTCGTGTCAGACTCTTTGAGACCCCATGAAGCGCAGCACACCAGGCCTCCCTGTCCATCACCAACTCCCGGAATAACCCAAACTCATGTACATCGAGTCGGTGATACCATCCAACCATCTCATCCTTTGTTGTCCCCTTCTCCTCCTGCCCTCAATCTTTCCCAGCATCAGGGACTTTTCAAATGAGTCAGATCTTCGCATCAGATGGCCAAAGTTTTGGAATTTCAGCTTCAGCATCAGTCCTCCCAATGAATATTCAGGACTGATTCCTTTAGGATGAACTGGTGGATCTCCTTGGAGTCTAAGGGACCCTCAAGAGTCTTTTCCAACACCACAGTTCAAAAGCATCAATTCTTCGGCACTCAGCTTTCTTTATAGTCCAATTCTCACATCCATACATGAACACTGGAAAAACCATAGCCTTGACTAGATGGACCTTTGTTGACAAAGTAATGTCTCTGCTTTTCAATATGATGTCCAAGTTGGTCATAACTTTCTTTACAAGGAGTAAGCGTCTTTTAATTTCATGGCTGCAATCACCATCTGCAGTGATTTTGGAGCCCAGAAAAATGAAGTCAGCCACTGTTTTCACTGTTTCCCCATCTATTTGCCATGAAGTGATGGGACTGGATACCATAATCTTAGTTTTCTGAATGTTGAGCTTTAAGCCAACTTTTTTACTCTCCTCTTTCACTTTCATCAAGAGGCTCTTTACTTCTTCTTCACTTTCTGCCATAAGGGTTGTGTCATCTGCATATCTGAGGTTATTGATATTTCTCCCAGCAATCTTGATTACAGCTTGTGCTTCATCCAGCCCAGCGTTTCTCATGATGTACTCTGCATATAAGTTAAATAAGCAGGGTGACAATATACAGCCTTGACATACTCCTTTTCCTATTTGGAACCAGTCTGTTGTTCCATGTCCAGTTCTAACTGTTGCTTCCTGACCTGCATACAGGTTTCTCAAGAGGCAGGTCAGGTGATCTGGTATTCCCATAGCTTTCAGAATTTTCCACAGTTTATTGTGATCCACACAGTCCAAGGCTTTGGCATAGTCAATAAAGCAAAAATAGATGTTTTTCTGGAACTCTCTTGCTTTTTCAGTGATCCAGTTGATGTTGGCAATTTGATCTCTGGTTCTTCTGCCTTTTTAAAACCAGCTTGAACATCTGGAAGTTCATGGTTCACGTATTGCTGAAGCCTGGCCTAGAGAATTTTAAGCATTACTTTACTAGCGTGTGAGATGAACGTCAATGTGTGGTAGTTTGAGCATTCTTTGGCATTGCCTTTCTTTGGGATTGGAACGAAAACTGACTTTTTCCAGTCCTGTGGCCACTGCTGAGTTTTCCAAATTTGCTGGCATATTGAGTGCAGCACCTTCACAGCATCATCTTTCAGGATTTGAAATAGCTCAACTAGAATTCCATCACCTCCACAAGCTTTGTTCATAGTGATGCTTCCTAAGGCCCACTTGACTTCACATTCCAGGATGTCTGGCTCTAGGTGAGTGATCACACCATCGTAATTATATGGGTCCTGACGATTTTTTTGTACAGTTCTTCTGCGTATTCTTGCCACCTGTTCTTGATATCTTCTGCTTCTATTAAGTCCATACCATTTCTGTCCTTTATCGAGCCCATGTTTGCATGAAATGTTCCCTTGGTATCTCTAATTTTCTTGAAGAGATCTATAGTCTTTCCCATTCTGTTGTTTTCCTCTATTTCTTTGCGTTGATCGCTGAGGAAGGCTTTGGTATATCTCCTTGCTATTCTTTGCAGCTCTGCATTCAAATGGGTATATCTTTCCTTTTGTCCTTTGCTTTTCACTTCCCTTCTTTTCAAAGCTATTTGTAAGGCCTCCTCAGACAGCCATTTTGTTTTTTTGCATTTCTTTTTCTTGGGGATGGTCTTGATTCCTGTCTCTTGTGCAATGTCACAAAACCATCCATAGTTCATCAGACTCTGTCTGTCAGACAAATACTAATAAAAGAGGTCTAAATTTGTCATGTGCTATTTCATAGAAGCCAAATTTCTTTACATTTTTCCTGGATGGTGTTAGTGTCACACCACTGGAGTTCCCTGAGTGCTCGTTGTCTACCACTTGGGTTTTGAATTGCATTATAAAAATCTGAGGAAAGTTTATGGAACACCGATAGGTGGTAGGATAAATAGAATAAATTTTCTACTTAATAAAACTGATTACTTTCTAAAGAACTAAAAATATATTAATTTTAAAAAAGTCAATATTCCAAGGTTGTGATTACATCTGTATTTACTCCATACTCCACTTTCTGATAAGAACAAGAAGTAACTATAAAAAGACATAGCCATAAGCGTGAAAGTTTTAAAACATGTATCACTTCTGTAGTCGGTCTGCTTTACTCTGTGTAAATACAGCAGAGCAACTCCTCTGACATCTATTAATTCATTTTATTAAAATATCAAATTAGAAATGTACACAGCATAATCTTGGATATTGAAAATATAAAATTCCTTATGAATTCTGAAATTAAGACTCAGGTAATTAATTTAGATAAATATTTTCAACAAAGAGTATCATTTAAAATGTAAAAAACTCTTTGCCTTAGAAAAATTTTGTGTGATTGTTAATTGCTAAAATTATAGGAAGTCACTGATTATTTAAAAGTGAATAATTGTAAGGATCTCATCAATTATGTAAATTGTCTATGGATTTTATTTCCCCCTAATTTCCTAATTATATATCTTACTCAGGTGTCATGTTTTCTTATTATGTACATGTAATTTTTGTTGTTATTTTTACAATAAAGAGTATTTCTTCCCAAGCAAAGTTTTCAAAAGAAAATGGCTGATATTTTCCATTAAGACAAATTTAAATATCTTAAAGAGCAGAAAAAAGAGAACTAACAACATTTTTGTAGTAGACTTTGAAACTGAAGAATGCTACGCATATCTATAAAAAGAATGGAAAATATAATATCTATATTTTAGCAATGGGAAATTTACAGTAACTATAGGTTCATTTCATAATAAATTTAGAAAAATAAAAGAAATGGTCTCTATTTTTATTTTTTTGCAATCTCTTCAATTTAAAAACTTCATAAATGGTAATTTTTTTTGAAAACTTACAAAATCAATAACACCAATTACAAACCTTAAATCACATTTTTCGTAAAAATATCTTCAATTTTTAAACTTTGATTTTACAATTTTTTTTTTATGGTATTGATATGGGAGAGTATTTTAGCATAGCTGTCAATATCACTATCTAAATAATCATCATCTTGTTGATATTTTCATCTCTGGATAATATAATCATCTAGTCTTAAACAAGGATAATAGAAAAAAAAATTAGAACATAAATTTCATGATGTTTTCTCCTGTGCTTAAGCCTTTCAAATATTAAGAACCAAAGAATGTCTTAGGATTCCTTTCCCTAATTTGTGCTGTGCTCATTTGCTCAGTTGTGTCTAACTCTTCAAGACCCCACAGACTGCAGCCTGACGGACTCCTTTGTCCATGGGGATTCTCCAGGCAAGAATACTAGAGTGGGTTGCCATGCCCTCCTCCAGAGGATTTTCCCAAACCAGGAATCGAACCCAGGTCTCCCACATTGCAAGCAGATTCTTTACCAGCTGAGCTACCAGGAATGTCAAATTAGTTATTTCTGTCCCTCTTTCTCCTATGATATTAGCGAAAAATAGAAAACTTTATCTTCAATTGAAGTAGGAATATAGAAATTTCCATTTTCAACATATGAAGTATGCCTTCAAAATGTATAGAAATTTGAACTAGCATAAGAAATAATGCTGAGGGAAATGTATACTCACCAAATCTTACGCATTTTAAACAGAAGACTAAGTTTGCAAAGGTGGAAGTGGTAAAAACAAATGCCCATTACTTAGAGGAGCAACATTGGGTCTCCACGGTTGCCACTATGGAATGGCTTGAGACGGAAGGCCCAGTGGAGAACATGCAAACATGCCATGTACACAGGAAATATTTACTTAATGAGCATGTTGGGGAGAAAAACTGCAGCTACAAATAATCCTGTAGCTACAATAAAGTATCACTAGATGACAAATGTTGAATAAGTGTGTCCCTTTTTACAAGTATGAATATGACAAATCTGATTTTATCGTTTATAATTTAATTTTTGATCATTCTTACTTTAGATGAATTTTATTTTCATTAAATGCGGTGATTAATTGGATGGCAATTTTGCTTGGCCACAGTACCCAGATATTTGATCAAACATTCTTTGAAATGTATCTATGGAGGTATCTTTAAGTGAAATTAGCAGTTAAATCAGTAGGTTTGCATTTAAAATAACACTATATTCTAAAGGAAAAGTATGGAGAATACATACCATGGTAATATATGACCCAAAACTGGTCAGACTACTAATAGCTTGCAAAGTCCTTCAAAGTAACAAATGTTAAATAAATTAAAATTCCACCATAAGTTTCAGCATAACAAAGAATCAATTTCTGTAAAAAATAAAATGAGCAAAAATCATTTAACAGTAGGTGATATTAATTATTATTTGTAGTTCATTTTAGGTTAAGAATTCAAATATAGGGTGCATAAAAAGAACTATTATTGATAATCTAATTGATAATGTTAAGTAACTATTAAAATAGAAAAAATCTAATTGTTCAGTCACTTACATATTGTCTAATTTCACTTGCCAAACTAGATTTTACAACATTCAAAAGAAAACCACAATGAATATTGTCAAAGTAGAAATAACCATGTATATTTATTTCTGTGAATTGGACATGGTCAAACAGGCAATGTCAAGTGTGAGCATCGACATCTTAGGAATCAGTGAACTAAAATGGATGTGAATGGGAGAATTTAATTCAGATGATAATTATATCTACTACTGTGGGCAAGAATCCCTGAAAATAATTGAGTAGCCCTCAGAGTCAACAAAATAGTCTGAAATGCAGTATTTGGGTTCAGTCCCCAAAATGATAGAATGATCTCGGTTCATTTCCAATGCAAACCATTCAACAGCACAGTAATTCGAGTCTATGCCCCAAACACTGATGCCAAAAAGCTGAAGTTGACTGGTTCTATGGAGACCTACAAGACCTTATAGAATTAACAGCAAAAGAAGATATCCTTTTCATCACAGGGCATAGGAATGCAAAAGTAGGGAGTCAAGAGATACTGGGAGTAACAGGCAAGTTTGACCTTGAAGTACAAAATGGTTTTTCAGTAGTTATGTATGGATGTGAGAGTTGGACAATAAAGAAGGCTGAGCACTGAAGAATTGATCTTTCAAATCATGGCACTGGAGAAGATTCTTAAACTTTCCTTGGACTACAAGGAAATCAAATGAAAATAACCCTGAATATTCATTGGAAGGACTGAGGCTGAAGGTGAATCTCCAGTACTTTGGTCACCTAATGTAAAGAGTCACCTCATTGGAAAAGAGCCTGATGCTGGGAAAGATTAAAGGCAAAGGAAGAAGAGGGCATCAGAGGATCAGATGGTTGGATGGCGTCACCAACACAGTGGACATGAGTTTGAGCAAACTCCAGAATATAATGAAGGAAGGAGAAGCCTGGTGTGCTGCAGTCTCGGGGTCACTAAGAATCAGACACAGTTTAGTGACTGAACAGCAATTTACTTCTGTACCGGTTGTTTTTCAATCACTAAGTCATGTCCAAGTAGATGAAAACAATTCCTCCGAATCCCCATTCTTTACCCTACTGAAGGGAAAAATGGAGGAGGAGCCAGTTTGTGGAGCACATCTTGGTAAACTAAAATTTTGGTCAAGGAAGAAATGAAAGCACATAAAAGGCTTAAAAATTTTAAAATTCATGACACATAATAAAAATAATTATTGGCATGATCTTATACAATATAAGTAAAATAAAACTTGATTTATCTGTAGTCTTGAATATACTAGTAAAGTATATTTTTAAAAAAGCTTAAAAATAAGCTATTTTAAATTTTGAAAACATTATTTGAAAAATGACAACAAAAGAAACCTAAGTTGAGGAAGTTATTAGTAAATATGAAGATAGTGATAATATAAATTATATTAGAAACCAGAAATATAGTAAATCAAATAGAAAAATTCAAGAGATTTTTTTAAAAACTCGATAGAGTGGACAACCTTAACTCTCAAAATCAAGGAATTTAAGAAAATCCTGTAACATATAAAATTAAAAATTTATGAAATCTAAACTATAAGGAGTTAAATCTGAAATCTGTAAGGTAAACTGATGGGCTGAAAGTTCAGGTAAGGATTTGTATTGGAGTTTTAAGTACAAGGCATGTAAACTCATGTAAACTTTCTCTGTTTTCGTCTAAAAATATAACTCCTTTTTTCTTCAGGCAACTTCAGTCTGCCTATAAGGACTTCAACTAGTGGGAAGACAAACATTCATATTATGGATGTTTGTCTGCTTACTTAAACTGATTATAAATGTTCATTACATCTAAAAATTAGCTTTACAGCAACATTTAGACTAGTGTTTGATCAAACTACTGGGCAACATAGTCTCACCATGTTGACACATAAAATTAACCAAACACTGTTCTAAACCAGCAGGACATTTAGTGACTTGGCAACTCATGATATAGACACCTGGTAAGGCCAGCTGAGAGCAAAGGCACCACCTGGCTGAACTCAGCTTATGTTGCCAACTCATAAATTTGATTAACATACCAAGCCCTATTAAGTTTGGGGTGATTTGTTACAAGCAAGTTTAACTGGTTCAAAGGTAAAGCCAAAACATAAAGATACTGTTTCATTCTAAATTTGACTTATAAAGCTAAGGTATTTTTGGTAAAATCCCAAAAAGCTGTTTCTTTTTGTTTGTTTGGAAATATTTAATACAGACTATAGTACAACATGCACAAGAAAGCGAAGAAATCATCAGGAAATAAGATTAATAAATAATAAATATAAAACATGGTCATTAAAAACATTTAACTTAATTCTGAAGAAATAGATAAACATAACAAAAAAAATTCGAAAGCAGACTTTGAACCAACGGATCTCATGATGTGAGAAAACAAGGACTTAAACTCAGTAGAGAAAGGCTGTTATTAAACCAACAGTTTGCATACTTGTCAAAAAACATGGTAAATATAGAAAAGCTTTCATTGTTAACCGTTTATCAGTAACTGAATGCATTATAAATTAAAAGTAGAAATATGAGTCAAAATATTAATAAATGTATAAGTTTAGCAGAATGAATGACAACATTTAAATAATTTTATTGTGTGTTGATTTATTAAAAATATGAAAATAAAAGGAATAGAACTGGACAATATATCAACAAAAATTTCTATCTTTAAAAATCTATGATCATAGTAGAACTGGGATCCAACACTTCCACTTGTAATAACTATCCTATTAATATATAAATACGATATTATAAATTAAAAAACATGATAAAAAAGCAAAAGTGGATATAAAAAGGCAATTCTCACAGAGAAAGGCAAATTTCCTTTCTAAAAGTATTTCAAATATATATAATCCCATTCATATACAAATATGAATGCAAGTTAAATTCTGTTGACCTCAGAGCTTGAAAAAGATCAAAAATTTATAGAATATATATATAGTGTAGAGGCAAATTAGGAAAAAATGATCTCTTTAGATAATTATTCAACACTTTTTAAATTAAAAGTGCATACAGCCTTTGATTTAGTAATCCTAATAATAGGAATTTATTCTAGTAAAAAACCCTTGGATGAATATAGTGATTCATGTAAATGTTTACTGAATAGAAATCTATGATAATAAAATACTAGAAACAATTTAAATGGCCTTGAAGAAGGAATTGATGAAAATGTGCTGATCGAATGAAGCATGTATATATACAGATCTAAACTCTTTTTTTCTGAGTGTAGATCTATATGTATGCAATTTGTTTCCAAAATGTAAGAAAACTGTTTCAGTTCCGTTCAGTTCAGTCACTCAGTACTGTCTGACTCTTTGCAACCCCATGGACTGCAGCACGCCAGGCCTCCATGTCCATAACCAACTCCAGGAGTTTACTCAAAATCATGTCCATTGAGTCGGTGATGCCATCCTACCATCTCATCCTGTGTCATCCCCTTCTCCTTCCACCTTCAATCTTTCCCAGCATCAGGGTCTTTTCAAATGAGTCAGCTCTTTGAATCATGTGGCCAAAGTACTGGAGTTTCAGCTTCAACATCAGTCCTTCCAATGAACACTCAAGACTGATCTCCTTTAGGATGGACTGGTTGGATCTACTTGCAGTCCAAGGGACTCTCGAGAGTCTTCTCCAGCACTATAGTTCAAAAGCATTAATTCTTTGGTGCTCAGCTTTCTTTATGGTCCAACTCTCATATCCATGCATGACTATTGGATAAACCATAGCCCTGACAAGACAGACCTTAGTTAGCAAAGTAATGTCTCTGCTTTTTAATATGCTGTCTAGGTTGGTCATAAGTTTTCTTACAAGGAGTAAGCATCTTTCAATTTCATGGCTGCAATCACCATCAGCAGTGATTTTGGAGACCCCCCAAAAATAAAGTCAGCAACTGTTTCCAATGTTTCTGCATCTATTTGCTATAGTGATGGGACCAGATGCCATTATCTTGGTTTTCTGAACGTTGAGCTGTAAGCCACCTTTTTCACTCTCCTCTTTCACTTTCATCAAGAGGCTCTTTAGTTCTTCTTCACTTTCTGCCATAAGGGTTGTGTCATCTGCATATCTGAGGTTATTGATATTTCTCCCAGCAATCTTGATTCCAGCTTGTGCTTCATCCAGCCCAGCGTTTCTCATGATGTACTCTGCATATAAGTTAAATAAACAGGGTGACAATATACAGCCTTGACATACTCCTTTTCCTATTTGGAACCAGTCTGTTGATACATGTCCAGTTCTAACTGTTGCTTCCTGACCTGCATACAGGTTTCTCAAGAGACAGGTCAGGTGGTCTGGTATACCCATCTCTTTCAGAATTTTCCACAGTTCATTGTGATCCACACAGTCAAAGGCTTTGGCATAGTCGATAAAGCAAAAATAGATGTTTTTCTGCAACTCTCTTGCTTTTTCAATGATCCAGTGGGTGTTGGCAATTTGATCTCTGCTTCTTCTGCCTTTTCTAAAACCAGCTTGAACATCTGGAAGTTCACATTTCATGTGTTGCTGAAGCCTGGGTTGGAGAAATTTAAGCATTACTTTACTAGCATGTGAAATCAGTGCAATTGTGCAGTAGTTTGAGCATTCTTTGGCATTGCCTTTCTTTGGGATTGGATGAAAACTGACCTTCTCCAGTCCTGTGGCCACTGTTGGGTTTTCCAAATTTGCTGACATATTGAGTGCTGCACTTTCACAGCATCATCTTTTAGGATTTGAAATAGCTCAACTGGAATTTCATCACCTCCACTAGCTTTGTTCGTAGTGATGCTTCCTAATGCCCACTTGACTTCCCATTCCAGGATATATGGCTCTAGGTGATGGATCACACCATCGTGATTATCTGGGTCATGAACACCCTTTTTTGTACAGTTCCTCTATGTATTCTTGCTAAGCCATTTTGCTTTTTTGCATTTTTTTCTTGGGGATGGGCTTGCTTCCTGTCTCCTGTACAATGGCACAAACCTCCATCCATAGTTCATCAGGCATTCTTTCTATCAGATCTAGTCCCTTAAATCTATCTCTCACTTCCACTGTATAATCATAAGGGATTTGATTTAGGTCATACCTGAATAGTCTAGTGGTTTTCCCTACTTTGTTCAATTTAAGTCTGAATTTGGCAATAAGGAGTTCATGATCTGAGCCACAGTCAGCTCCTGGTCTTGTTTTTTCTGACTGTATAGTGCTTCTCCATCTTTGGCTGCAAAGAATATAGTCAATCTGATTTCGGTTTGGCCATCTGGTGATGTCTATGTGTAGAGTCTCCTCTTGTCTCGTTGGAAGAGGGTGTTTGCTATGACCAGTGCATTCTCTTGACAAAACTCTATTAGCCATTGCCAAGCTTCATTCTGTACTCCAAGGCCAAATTTGACTGTTACTTCCTACTTTTGCATTCCAGTGCCCCGTAATGAAAAGGATATCTTTTTTTGGGTGTTAATTCTAAAAGGTCTTGTAGGTCTTCATAGAACCATTCAACATCAGCTTCTTCAGCCTTACTGGTAGGGGCATAGACTTGGATTACTGTAATATTGCATGGTTTGCCTTGGAAATGAACAGAGATCATTCTGTCGTTTTTGAGATTGCATCCAAGTACTGCATTTCAGACTCTTTTGTTGACTATGATGGCTACTCCATTTTTTCTAAGGGATTCCTGCCCACAGTAGTAGATGCAATGGTCATCTGAGTTAAATTCACCCATTCTAGTCCATTTTAGTTTGCTGATTCCTAGAATGTCGATGTTCACTCCTGCCATCTCCTGTTTGACCACTTCCAATTTGCCTTGATTCATGGACTTAACATTCCAGGTTCCTATGCAATATTGCTCTTTACAGCATTGGGCCTTGCTTCTATCACCAGTCACATCAACAGCTAGGTGCTGTTTTTGCTTTGGCTCTGCCTCTTCATTCTTTTTGGTATTTTTTTCTCCACTGATCTCCAGTAGCATATTGGGCACCTACCTACCTGGGGAGTTCATCTTTCAGTGTCCTATCTTTTTGTCTTTTCATACTGTTCATGGGGTTCTCAAGGCAGGAATATTGAAGTGGTTTGCCATCCCCTTCTCCAGTGGACCACATTTTGTCAGAACTCTCCACCATGACCCATCCATCTTGGGTGGCCCTACACAGCATGGCTTAGTTTCATTGAGTTAGACAAGGTTGTGGTCCATGTGATTAGATTGGTTAGTTTTCTGTGATTGTATTTATGGGATGATAAAATTTGTATAAAATGAAATGTATATACATAAGCAGATAAATTAGTTTGATTAGTTAATTAGGTTGATCATATAATTTATTGCACAAATCAGAACACTTTTGAAAGTACACTTGTTCATATCTATAATTACCTGATGTCAATAGACACAAACTAGATCTGAGCTTGGAAACCTGTGGGGTTAGGACTGAGATAGGAATGTTTGAAAGAAGCTTGTTAAGGTGAAATGCCGAGCACTGAATAGGGTTCTCTGTTGGGCCAAAGCTACTAATGAACATTGCTCCTACTGCCTCTTACCACGAACTCTGGAAGGATCAGAGTTTCTCTGGTATCTGCTAGATGCAGAAACTGTTCAATTGCTGTGGAGAATGGGAAGAAAACAAGTGAATGATAGCAATTGTGTATGGTAATAGTTTCTTAATATCATTGCCAAAGAAGGAAAGTAAGAGAGTAAGAAGAAAGCCGAAAGAATAATCATTATCTCACTAATATTTTCAGTCTTTAAAAACATGTTGCTGTTATATAATCCACGTATCACTTGAGTATGCAGCATACTGGAGCAGCTTCACAAGTTATACTTACTGTACCACAGAATAGAAAGCCACATTGTAACAGATTAGACTGAGGACTGTTAAATTATAAAAAACAGTATTACAGGTTGCAGTCCAAGAGAATTTGAAGAGTATTTAAGAGACTAGTTTAAAAAGGCAGTTTCCTTGTAGGAGTTACATTTTAAATGCAGTGACCTGTGAAGAAATTTCTGCTCTTTAACCTTGTCTGCTTTTAGAAGATTTATTGATTGTGAGGAGGAAAGAGTAAAAAATTGTGCTTATTTTATTTTATATTTTGATAACTTCCTTACAAGTCTAAAGGAAAAGAAATACCATGAGCTCTCTACTATCTTTTTGTTTTATGTACCACATAAGATTAACAGGAAGGAAGAGAAAATCAACTAGAAAAGTTACATTAACAGATAATCTATATTTAGCTAATATTTATATGGTGCTTCTTTGTAGGATATTAACTTTTATAAATCATTTAGCCTTATAAGTATGGTCATTGGCTTATCCACCAAAGACCCAATATAAGTGGTGTGCACGTTCAAATCAGAACAATGTTACAAGGACCAATGTAAAAATATGTGGTAGGATGTAGCAAAACCAAAAGATATAATACCAATCCCTAGAGATAGTTATTGAATGCTGAAGAAGAGAGTTCTGTTTTTGTTTTATTGTGCCTTGAGATGTCTGTCACCTTCCAATGAGGAACAGTTCTTGACTGATGAGCCAGGAAAGAATCAGGCAGTCAAATAAGTATGCTGACTTCACCCTCTAATATCCTGCCATGAGTTCCTGTTGATCCAATTCTATGGCAATCCAGAGTACAAAGGACACAAACGTAATAACTAATATCAATCAGATAAGCCTTTTGGGATAAAGAAGGTGGTGGAGAAGAGCAGAGGGTATATCTGGAAGGAAAACATAGGATATATGGCATATATAAATATTACATGTGTCTTAGACACAGGAAATTGTGTTAGGTGTGGGGAGAATCAGCAGGACAGAGTTTAATCTTTCAAAATAGAAAAGCTTATTATGTAAGCTTTGTCATTCATTAAATATTGAGAAGAATGGAAAGAGCTAACAATGTCATACACCATTCCCTCCCATATACACAAATAATGCTTGGTTCCCAACATTCAGTTTTTCAGAAAATTTAGTTTCTGTACTTTAACATCTATCCACTAAAATATCTCATCTTTATGACCATATGAAGATTTTATGTTATTTCAAGATGGTATTAAGGTTTTGCCTAGTCCCTATATCAAAAATTTAGCAAGATGGACATAGAGATTTCAATATTTCCATAAGCCCTGGTATTTTGAAAATAAACTGTCTTTCACCCATTTCAACTAATCCACAACACAAATTGCTGGTAATTGCTTTAAGCTAATTTTAAATTCCCCTTTATATTCACAGTCTAAATATAAATCTCAATTTTAATCTTTTCCCACCTCCCTAACCAATGTAGGAAGAGACTCTGATTCATAGTTGCAGATAAATACATAATTTCTTTGGAAGATTTTTTTCAAAAATAAGGAGTATTTACATTTCTAAAGATTATTTGCATTTCCCTTGTATATTTTAATCCATAACAATGATTAAAAAATATTGTTTCTATATACCAACAATAAATAATCCAAAAAGGAAATTAAGAAAGTAATTACATTTATAAGAAAATATAAAATAATAAAATACATAGGAATAAATTAAGCCAAGAAGATGAGAGACTTATATACACTGAAGGCTTTAAAATATTGCTGAAAGAATTTAAAGATCTAAATAAATGAAAAGACATTCCATGTTCATGGGTAGGAAAATAAAATTGTTAAAATTCAACACAATCACTACCAAATCCAACAGCCTTTTTGTAACATGATATTATGTACACCATATATATGATATTGATGCTCTTCTCTTGGAAACTCTAATATAGTATCAAAGGACACTATCTAAAGAGTAAAAGACAACCTACAGATTGGGAGAGAATACTTGCAAACCATGTATCTAATAAGAGTTTCATATCCATAATATGTAAAAGATTCATATAACTCAACAGCAAAGAGACAAACAAGTTTACAAATTGGCAAAGAACTTGAAGAGACGCTTGTCCAAATAAGATATTCAAATAGCCAATAAGCAAATGAAAATATTTCAACATCATTATTCATTAAGAAAATTCAAATCAAAACTGCTATTAGGTGCCACTTCACAACAACTAGAATTATGACAATTTAAATCAAAAACAAAAAAATGGTCTGAAAGGATATGTAAATTTTGCTGCTGCTGCTGCTGCTGTCGCTTCAGTCGTGTCCGACTCTGTGCGACCCCATAAACGGCCTCCCACCAGGCTCTGCCATCCCTGGGATTCTCCAGGCAAGAACACTGGAGTGGGTTGCCATTTCCTTCTCCAGTGCGTGAAAGTGAAAAGTGAAAGTGAAGTCGCTCAGTCGTGTCCGACTCAGCGACCCCATGGACTGCAGCCTACAAGGCTCCTCCGTCCATGGGATTTTCCAGGCAAGAGTACTGGAGTGGGTTGCCATTGCCTTCTCAAATTTTGAAGCCCTTATAAATTACTGATGGAAATGTATAATGGTACATTCACTCTGGGAAACATGGTACATTCACTCTGGGAAACAGTATGGCAGTTCTTCTAAACATAGAATTACTATATGACCCAACAATCCCATTCTTGGGTATATACCCAAAATAATTGGATGTAAGTACTCAAATATTCATATACTAGTGTTCATTGCAGCATTATTCACAATGCCAAACATTGTAAACAATCCAAGTTTCCACCAGATGAATGGATAAGCAAAAATTCCTTACAATGGGATATTCTTCAGCTATAAAGAGATGTTCTGATACATGTTACAACATGGATAAATCTTGAAAACATGATAAGTGAAACATTCCAGACACTAAAGGAGAACTGTTATATGATTCCATTTATATGAATATATAGAATAGGAAAATCCATAGACCTAGAAAGTAGATTAGAAGTTACAAAAAGCTTGGAAAGAGGAGAATGACGATTTATTGCTTAATATTCAAGATGTTTCTTCTTGGGCTGATGAAAACATTTTTAAAAGAGTGGTGATATATTGTACAATATTGTGAATGTAATTAACATCACTGAATTGTACACTTAAAAAAGAAAAATTGTATGTTTTACATGTAAATATCTTACCACATAAAATGAAATAATGATTCTTACCTTATAATGGAAGAGTGGTTTGCAAGTATAATAAATAGGCCACTAAGCCTCATTGAGAACATGATAGTTGACAATGATATGGAGTATTTGGAGGTATTATCTATGTCAAATTATCTGGTGGCATAATGTCCCTAAAATAGAATCTTATTCTATAGTCTCCCAGAAACTCATATGATTTAAGTAAAATGAGGGAATGGAGGCAAAAATTGAGGTCATAGAGTTAAGAAAGGCAGATAAAAATATAAATATATGTAATAAGAATGTAACATGTAGACAAATACGGCATGACACAACTTTATTCAGTATAGTTTATGCGAAAGCAGAAAAGCTTGATTTTTAAATGGAAAGCAAAGTTAATTTTTCATCATGATCCATCCATCAAAAACAGAATGAAAAAACTGTGGGCATTCTTTTGGGAAAGAGTTCAAAATAGCTTTGCAGGAAAGATTTTTTTTTTTCAGTCATTACCATCATTTCTCATTTACTCCTTAAGGAAGAGACTGGGACCAAATATTTAAATTTTTTTTTCTGAGGTGCTCAATACATTCCAAATAGATGCAGTTACATCCTCTGCCCTGAAGTCACCTTATGATGTCTGTAGCTCCAAAACACTCGTACAAACCATGCGCAATAATATACTTCATTCCAAGGGGGTGTATAGATTTACTATTTACACAATTTTGTGTAGATTACTTCTTTAGGACTTCTTCTACACATTTGAGAATTAAACTCAGAAGAAAAGCTTCTTGAACACTGGGGGGTGGGGGCGCAAGCAATTAATCAATTTTTTTCTGCAGAGATAATCATCTTGTAAGCAAGTGTTTTTCTTCTTTTTTTTCCTGTAAATATTTATTTAGCAGAAATGTTAAAGGTTTTAACTTAGGTTGACTACCAGGATTTTCTTTCAAGTAAGCTATGTAAGAAAACAATTCTCAGATTATGTATGTGTGTATGTGTGTATATATATATATATATATATATATATATATATATATGTATATATATACATAACACATATATATATGTAAAAATTACTTATAAATGTGTGTATATATATATATATATATATAAATTACTTATAAATGTGTGTATATATATATATATATATTAGCATCCCTGTTCCTGCAGAATTTTGTTTTTGTTTTTAAGGAACAGAAGAGTTCACACACAAAAAAAACAAACTTATGCATGTCCATAGACTAAGGGAATAGTATTTGTAAGTTGCCATAACTCAGAGAGTGACTGTGCAAAGCCACAATTCTAACATTAGTCTCTAGAAATAATGTAAAGAAAAAATATTAGCAAGAAAAATCTTTCTTTTTTGTCCATTACTCGTTGTTAAAGTATTCAGTAATGTGAGAGAGTTGTCCTTTCCTTCAATACACACTTACTCAGGTTAGCAATACTTTTTAAACATGTCTGTTAAGTGTATGATAGGAACATAGTAATTCTAATTTCCTTGTGATTTAGAGGTTTATAAGTGTTCAAGGTAGGTCACTGACTGTGTGTTAGAGAGATCAGAGTAATTAAAGTTCAAACGAGTGTGGATGTGAAAAATACCACCTGTCATCCTCACTGAATCCTCGGTCCTTTCATTATTTTGAAATAGAGCAATAAATCCAAACATGACATTAAATAATATCCAGTGCAGCTCACTCACTCTAAAGATGAAAAGCAGAGCCCCACAGAGATTAAATACGCCCTCCAAGAAAAGGGCTAGGAAGTGGCAAATCTGGTCTTTCCCAATATACTACATTCCTCTGACTTTCTTTTTAGTCATTGTTCCTGTAAGGACATGTACATATTAAAAATGAGAAGCTTAATTCTCCCTGTTGAAAATAAAAGATTTTCCTCCTCTAATTTTTGAGGACTTATTTTAGAGTTGTTGTAAGTACTTTCTCCTCTCTTTGAAGTGTAAATAATTTTGAAGACTAGATTGGCATTTAGTCAGATTTCTGACCTGGGAAAGTCTTTCTCAGAAACCTGGAAGCTATCCCTATGAAATGTAACATCTAGGGGGATAACACCCCTATATCCCAGTTTCTGTGAGAGGATAGGAACCCAATGTTGGAAGGCAGAAACTTGCTCCAAGTTGCTAAACTACTCCTGTCATAGATATGAGATTTTTTTTTTTCTCTAGGTAACACCAATTAGCTAGCGTAACCCAATAACCAGGTAAAGATAAAGTTAGGATATACTACTTGTCACGAATGGTTCTGTCAAGACTTACTTGAAAACCAATTGCTGTTTACCTTAAAAATATGTCTGTCGTGGACTGCAGTTGTTGTCTATATAAATGGATTAGATTTCTGTCTTTACAATTTCAGCAGATTGCCTGTGATGGGCATCGCTAATTAAATAATAAAATGTATTCTTTCTCTACTCCCTTTGTGGAGTGTTTCTTCATTGGGAGAAATTGTGCTTTTAATTATTCTTCTGCAATACTCTGAAAGTAGCCTATCTCTACCTCTTCCCTCTTCCTTACTTCTTACCTTTGTTCCTTTCCTTTAACCCTTCAAAAAATTAAGGAACTGGACAAAAGATGATATTTAACATCTGTTTTAAATTTAATTTGATATATTTGTATATTGCATTGTTGTAAAATAACTACTATGATAGGTACTTTTTTACACAAAGTTGAGTAATATGGGCCTTTGTCTTCAAGAAACTGTCAGAAGAGAAAGAATGAATAATTCTCTCGGCCTTCTGGCTAAGATCAAATGTAGCATCTGTTTTATCAGTTTAACATCTGATACATCCTCTATCTGAGGACATATATATTAAATGGATTCTTGGAAGTAAGAGTTTGAATAGGAGGCTCAGATGGTAAAGAATCTGCCTGCAATGCAGGAGACCTGAGTTCGATCCCTGGGTTGGGAAGATCCCCTGGAAAATGGAATGGCAACCCACTCAAGGATTCTGGCCTGGAGAATTCCATGGACAGAGGAGCCTGGCGGGCTACAGTCCATGGGGTTGCAAAGAGTTGAACACCATAGCAACTTTCACACTTAAACTCACAAGGTTAATGGAATTGTAGCAGTGTATGTGTAAGATCTTCTGTAGTGCAGTGGTCAAGTGCAGAGATTGTCACCCCAGGCTCTCTGAATTCAACCCAGTTTTACCACTTATAATATTTTTGCCAAACTCTTCTGTGCCCCAATTATCTATGAATGGAATAATATTATCTAATGCATAGGGCTGTGGTGAAGATTGAGTGACTATGTGAATTGTGACCTTTATAAGTCTGAGCCAATTATAGGAGTCTGTAGGAGGAACACAAATAACCCATCCTGGACAGTGATTTCCATGAATTCTGAAGACAGACAAAGTAGAGATGTGAAACAGTACTATGTATGTGGAGAAGCATTTTTGACTCAGGGTTCTGGGGAGTTAAATTACAGAGGCTGGGGCATCATGAGGATCATCTTTGCAATATTTAAGAGGTTTCTCCTTAGTATGTAGTTCCAGAAGGAATTTATCAGGATGTACAACAACCACATTTGCAGTTAGATATGGCATGACACCAGCTTACAAAAAGATAAATTTTGACTCATTGGTATTAGAGGAGATAAGAATAAGGTAGGATTCAAAAGTTTGAGTGTCTGATGATTTTATGCTCTGAAACTCCTAAGTATGCTTTTAAATTACCCAAAATAATACAGCTTATAAATCCATTTCTGAAAGTTGAGTGGGCAGATGATCTGTTTTCTCTTGTTTAAGGCTGCTGTATCTCAGCATTAAGAAAAATTGTTTTTCTTGTTTTGCCTGTTTAATTTTTGACAGTGTAGGCTATGGATATTAATCATCAAATAGATATGGTGAGTTTTTCTTACCTGTTAAAACAAGAATCCATTTATATAAAGAAAGAAAACTTCACTATCTCACTTCAAATTTAATGTATAATATTTGACATGGAAAGTATTCTGACAGCTAATATCTTCATGCATTAGTATCCATCATACCTGGAATAAGAAAAAAAAGTTGTACCTATACATATAAGCTTTGTAGTTATTAATGAACAACTGCTTGATCACATTTCTCTCCAAGTGATCAGACAACATTTAGAAAAACATAAATAATATGCAGAGGGACTTGCACAAAAGTCTAGGTATTGGATTTATTTGTGAAATTCACACTATCATACTGACATGCCATATACGTGTTTCTTAGTTTCATAGCAAAGCAACCTCTTGTCTATAGCTAGATAAGAATAAAGAAGAGCTCTAGTTCTGTCATTTGTCACTTTATATAGTCTTTGCACCCAACTGGCCTCTTCATATACACACGTGCAGCTTCTTGATAACTTTCACTCACCTGCTAAAATATTACTTACTATATGTTTCTAATAATTTTCAGCATGAATAGATCATTTTAGGCAAATGAAGACATTCTCTGTGGTCATTTGGCAGATAATATTTAATGCTTGTAAAGTATTTGGAAGCAGCCTCCATCTCCAGTTTTCATATGGTCAGTCACAATTCCAAGTGTATTTTGCCTATAACATCTTGGCAAAGGAATGATTTTTTCTTAAATGTAGCACGCACATAAAATATACAGATGTAATGCTACTCATGGGTAATCATGAAGCCTGTCACAACAAATCCACATACTCAAATACCATGTCTGTTCGTCGCTGCCCTTAGAGAACTTCAATTTCTAACTGAAATATATATTTTATGTATTTCAAAGAATTTTAGGCTGGAAAAATGACTTTCTCTAATACAATTAAAATAATAAAAGTGTGAAAATTATAATGAATCCCCTCAATGTTTTACAATGAATTATTTTGTTATGTAAATCTACATGCTATAATCTTTTCATCTTATCAGCTTTTGCCAATTCAAAAATGCCTTCATATCTTTCCTTGGTGTATTTTCTTTAAAGGGAAAGTAGAAAAATGTGAATGATAAAAATTTAAGTAGTGAGGAGTGCAATAAAAATATAATAGCTTACAAAAACAAAAATAGTGAGATATAGAGAGGAAATAAAAATAAACAAGGAAAGAGAACATTGGAGTTGAAGAATATGGTACAAATACTGAGATATCAGAGGAGTAAATAGGTTTCTTTTAAAATGTCCATGTTATCAGTAAACAAAAAAATGAAACAATCACATTGAAAATAATGTAAGCTACATTCTGAAATATTCTGAAAGTATTCTGAAAATATTCAGAATATTTGATGTGAAGCTATAAATTCTGATGTGAAGCTAATGACAACTTCAGAAAAGTAAGTCATTTTCCCAGAAAGCCAGTGATAATATCACCTTTTAAAATTTTCATGCTGAACAGCTGGCATACATTTTTACATAAACAGAAATAATATATAACTGGTAGAATAAATCCAGAGAAGAAGAAATTATGGTATAGTCAAGATAGTGCTATGGTTTAATGTTAGAATTTCATATTTTAGAAACATTTTTCAATTTTTATGAGCTGAGGAGTGTAAATAAATCTATCCATGTTAAAAGTTATATTTTCTCTTCTCATTCAGTTCTTAAAAATGAAAGTGTAATATATTTGAATGAGTACTACTAATTGTGTCTTAAAAGAATTAATTTGTGTATTAATTTTACTTTCTTTTGAGTCATAACAAAATTTTCCATATAATATGGTAGAGCTTATGACAAGCGTGCAACTTTAAATCAATTTATCTAACATTGAATTACTGATATGTTGTCATACCTACCCATTTCACAGCCATTCCCACCTTTGATAATGACAATTGCATTTTCTTAGTTGCATAGGCCAAAAATCTTGTTATCATTCTTCAGTTCAGTTCAGTTTAGTCACTCAGTCGTGTCCGACTCTTTGCGACCCCATGGACCACAGCATGCCAGGCCTCCCTGTCCATCACCAAATCCCAGAGTTTACTCAAATTCATGTCCATTGAGTTGGTGATGCCATCCAACCATCTCATCCTCTGTCATCCTCTTCTCCTTCTGCCTTCAATCTTTCCCAGCATTAGGGTCTTTTCAAATGAGTCAGCTCTTTGCAACAGGTGGCTAAAGTATTGGAGCTTCAGCTTCAACATCAGTCCTTCCAGTGAACACCCAGGAGTGATCTCCTTTAGCATGGACTGGTTGGATCTCCTTGAAGTCTAAGGGACTCTCAAGAGTCTTCTCCAACACCATAGTTCAAAAGCATCAATTTTTCTGTGCTCAGCTTCCTTTATAGTCCAGCTCTCACATCCACACATGACTACTGGGAAAACCATTGCTTTGGCTAGACGGACCTTTGTTGGCAAAGTAATGTCTCTGCTTTTTAATATGCTGTCTAGGTTGGTCATAACTTTTCACCCAAGGAGTAAGCATCTTTTAATTTCATGGAATGTTTCTATTTTCTCAAACCCAAAATCTCGTCCATAAATTTTGACGTTTACCTTTTAATACTAGTCAAGTCAAGCCACCATTATTTTTATATGTTTTTTCAAGAGCCTCCCATGAAGGGGAAAATTCAATAAATATTTACTGAATGAATTACTGTGTTAGTGAAGATTAACATCATTGGTCTAAAAACCTTCTGGCCAAATAGCAGTCTTCAGTATAGAAATAGCTTAGCCTTATTTTTAACAAATATTGAAATATCAAGTTTTTAATTAAGTGTAGATCATCTCTGTAATTGCTTTAGTTGTGAATTGTGTCCAACTCTTTTGAGATCCCACAGACTGTTACTCACCAGGCTCCTCTGCCTATAGGATTCCAGGCTAGAATACTGGAGTGGTTTGCCATTTCCTTCTCCAGGGGATCTTCCCAATCCAGGGATCAAACCAATGTCTCCTGCATTACAGGCAGATTCTTTACTGCTGAGCCACCTGAGAAGACCCAGGTCATCTCTAACACAATCGAAAATCACCATTTTCCCCCAAAGAAGCTACTTTGATTTACAAATACTGCTAAAGATAATGTTGTATTGCTCTGTTACAGGTGAGGTTAGTTAAAGCTGACAGAAAATTAAATAACTACTTATCACTGGTTGAATTCAAGCTGCAGCATAATTAAAAGCCTGCAAATTTACTTTCAGTCAAATATAAGAAGCGAGGAAGAGAAACTGCAAGAGATATTCCAAATTTCCCTGAGGTTTTTGACGATCATTCATACACCAACTTGCAAAACAGTATATTTTCTTTAGAGTACACAAGGAGGTATGGACTCAATTGCATTCATATAATAAGTTACTTTAATTATTTTTCAGAGATAGGAACAACTTTAAACCTAAATAGTTTTAAAATATACTGCATTCTATATTCAAAACTATTTGTAGGGGATTTGTATTAAACAATTGGCTTCATTAAGTAATCATTAATTATCAGATTAAACTTTAGCTATAGAAATGTGATTTTAGTATTCAGAGCAAAGCAAAATAAAGTTAGTTTAATTTTATCCACAACTTGACCAAAGTGGAATTTAAAATATGAAGTTTGGTGAGTAGGTGTAGAGTGTGTAGAGTTTATAGTCTTCCTAATATCTTATACAATAAAAATCAAAAATTGAGAAGAAGAACCAGAGAATGTGAGAGTATAAAGCGGTATTCAGATACTGTAAAATTTGGGCTTCTTATTTTACAGGGATAGAAAGGTTAGCTGTTTAAATAACATCATGTTTTGGTGACACTCTACTTCAGCTTTACCCTATAGGAAAGAATACTATGATGTCCTACTAAGAATGAATGAAGGAATTATTTCCCCAGCTACTGGGATAAGTGCCAGGGAATGACCCTTATTTTCCTGTCCTCTTCAGAGATTACCTTTGCTAAAAATGTTGGTCTTTCCCAAGGTCGTGCTTCCTTCCATAGGCAGCCTACATCTAAAACTTGATAAATGTGGAGTTTAAAAGCCAACCCTCCTTACCACATTGTGAAATAACTCTGAAGCCTATTTCACTCCCCACTGAATATGTGAACGCCTTCTTTGGAAGTGTTTCACAATTCAACTTCTCTTTGACCAATCCTTCTTTGTTTCCTGTTTGTTCTCAGTACTGATCCCAAGAGCACTCCCCCCGAAATTTCATTATTAGCATCTACGCTCAATGAAATCCAAAATCTAATAGTCTAGAATGCCCAATTATATGGCACTCTATTCACAGTATTTATGTGTGTGTGTGTGTGTGTGTGTGCACGCGCGCACGTGAAGATTAAGGAGTAGAGTAGGAGCTACAGATTAAAAACAAATAGAGTATTGTGGAAATTTGTGTTGTACTGTGCTTAGTCACTCAGTTGTGTCGGACTCGTCGCGACCCCATGGACTGCAGCCCACCAGGTCTCCTCTGTCCCTAAGGATTCTCCAGGCAAGAATACTAGAGTGGGTTGCCATGTCCTCCTCCAGGGATCTTCCTAACCTAGGGATGGAACCCAGGTCTCCTGCATTGCAGACAGATTCTTTACCATCTGAGCCACCAGGGAATCCCACCAGGGAAGTAGAAATTTGGATGAAACTAAATGTATTAGACTATAAATCAACATAAAAACATTCAGGGCCATACTTAGTGACTGGCAAATAATATTGCTCAATAAATATTTCATTAACCAAAATTTTCAAGAAACAAAGACCTGATCAGATAAAGAAATACTTATTTGAAGGATTTTTATTTTTTAGGACTGCAGCTCAGGAGACACAGGTTCAAGAAGCACTTGAATTGTGTTCAACTGGACTACAAATTGGAGGAAGCTTATAAAGGCAAAAACTGCAAGGGCACAGTTAGTTACATAAATTGTTTGTCAAGAATTATGATTGGATATAGCAAGAAGGGTGCTGGCTAAACAAAGATTACCTGGGGTTCAAAATGGTTATATAGTTTCAAGTGGGAACCTTGAGCTCACAAATTGGCAAATGTTGTTCTAAAAATGTTTGGTAGTATCCTTGGGTTTGGTACAGTTCAGAAAGTTCAGGTTCTCAGTGATGCACGGTTGTGTCTCACACCAGATCCTCAATGGCCACCACGCCATTTTGTGTGTCTCAACCATGATTACTCTTATGATTTCTATTAGTCATCAAGTTGAATCAGTAAGTGCATGAAAAGACAGTCCTTACCCAATCTACCACTAATTCTTTGACAGTTGTTTATGGTCTCATGATCGATCCCTCTGCCTTGAATCCACTGCTGCAGCAATTTTTAGAGCCTATTATGAATGATACAGTCAAAGAATAATGACAGTGATTATTTTCCTGATATCTCCAGTCTTCTGAAATCTTAAATTCCACATCAGTGGGTCATCTTTTACATCTTATGGGCTCTCATCACTGATGTCTCATGAGGTTGCAACAAGAGTCAAATTGCAAGTCAACCTGCCCATCAAGCATTGCTCAGTTCAGTTTGGTTCAGTCTCTCAGCCATGTCTGACTCTTTGCAACCCCATGGACGGCAGCACACCAGGCTGTCCATCACCAACTCCCAGAGTTTACTCAAACTCATGTCCATTGAGTCGGTGATGCCATCCAACTGTCCCATCCTTCTGCCCTCAATTTTTCCCAGCATCAGGGTCTTTTCAAATGAGTCAGTTCTTAGCATCAGGTGGCCAAAGAATTGGAGTTTCAGCTTTAGCATCAGTCCTTCCAATGAATATTCAGGACTGATTTCCTTTAGGATGGGCTGGTTGGATCTCCTTGCAGTCCAAGGGACTCTCAAGAGTCTTCAACACCACAGTTCAAAAGCATCAATTTTTCGACACTCAGCTTTCTTTATAATCCAATTCTCACATCCATATGACTACTGGAAAAACCATAGCTATGACTAGATGGACCTTTATTGGGAAAGTAACGTGTATGCTTTTAATAAGCTGTCTGTTTTGGTCATAACTTTTCTTCCAAGGATTGCTATCTGCCAGTGATTGCCCTCCCATTTTAAAGCTTTATATACAATGGGGTGAATAATAAAAATACATACAGATTTAGATTTTTTGTCATTATACTGTGTTTCAACAACAAATGTTAAATATAAAATTAATATATTGAAGATCCAAAAGACTTTGTTATTAAAATTAGACCATCACAATCAATAATGCTGGAACAACTCAACCTGGAAAACACTCATGTTCATCTATGAAATTACCACGGGAGTATATTAGTTTTATATTGCTTCTGTAACTAACTACCACAAATGGACTGGCTTGAAAGAACCCAAGTTTTTTACCTTATAGTTCTATAAGTATGATATGGGTATCATTTGGCTGAGTAAAATATCAGCTGGGCTTCATTATTTTCCAGAGACATTGGGTGAAAATTAGTTTCCTTATCTTTTCCAGCTTCTAAGATCACCTGCATTCTTTGGCTTATGGCTCTCTTCTCGTATTTTTAAAGCTCATCTTTTTGCTGGTCTCCCTGACCCTCTCATATTTTGACGACACCAGTGATTAACTTAGATCCAGCTAAATAATCCAGGATAACCTCCCCATTGAAAATACTTACGATTAGTAACCATGATTGTGCCTGCAACCTTAATGCCCTTTTGCCATGTAATGTAACATTCACAAGTTCTAAGGATTAGGACATCTTTAGGGAGCTGTTTTTCTGCCCACTGTATGTAGATACAACTATGATTAGCTACTGTACTGAATGGAACTGTGAGCCCTAGGCCTACCTTACTTACTTCTGATATGTTATCCTGAGCATTAAAAAAAAAAAAATGTGCTGTTACCACCTGCACAGATCCCCTTTACTTTTTTTGCACTGGTCTCCCTCTGCTCAGTCCAAAATGGTACTAGATTTAAAATACCTATAATTTCAACCTATTAATGTTTGACCTGAAGAAATAGTTTTATCCTGTCCTTGTATTCCAAAGGCATTTATTAATACTTACTCTTTTCTTGTTGTTATCCTGTTCTACCTTAAAATGCCCTTATTTACAAGTTTATGTTTATACTCCTACTATAAAGGAAATCAATTGGCTGAAGTTGTTTTTTATTTAATATTTCCCTTTAGTATCTTATAAATGGTAGATATTCAATACATACTTCTTAAATGAAGATAACATTAAATTTCAAGACGAAGAATTTTGAATCTAATGCTGTTACCTCACAAACGTGCCTATTGAATTCAGAGCCACAGTCCTAACTTTGAAAGTATCCTTGTCAGCAGATTGTGTATCTTAAATATTGGAGACTGTCCTTAATTGCTGAGACTATGTCCTTCCTGACCTATTCAAAGCTTTGAAAGTTGACAGTGGAGCTAGACTCCTATAGATGATCAATGGTTTGATTGCTCAGAGAGTTTCACATTCTTTTTACCTTTCTTGGACTGAAATTTATAGATGGTTCCACTATCCAGTCCTTCTCCAGCATAAAAGACACACCCAACCATTTCCATGTGTTCTATGCAACTTTAAAAAAAAAACAGTTGTGAAGAGCAGTCAATACGGCACATTTAAAAAATTAGTCAATGTTGGAAACTTCTCAAATAACGTCATTATTAAATACACATACCACAAGGAAATGCATGATATAATGGTTATCAATATAGGCATTGTCAATATAATAATGCCTAATGTTATCAAGTTTATGGCCCATGCTATACAAACTTGAAGTTTAAACAAAACCCTTTTAGGATGTAAGCTCAAGCTGAAATGATAAACAGAAATTGTGATTTCTGAAAAAAAAAAGGCATATGAGATTAATAATGAGAACATTGAAACAGAGATGGAATATATCTTTTGACCTTAACAGCAAAATCTTGTTTCTATGTTTTACGTAAAAGCATGATCAGATCTTTATTGAATGCTATCTCTAATATATTGTAAATTTATATCAGGGGCTTTCTTTTTTCTAGAATTAATATTCAATAATAGGGAAATGATGAGGATAGTTGTATGATAAAAATAAAATTTTAGCACAGAGTAATAGATGAGTGGGCTTTCTAGGTGGGTCAGTGGTAAAGAATCCACCTACAATGCAGGAGACACAGGTTCAATTCCTGAGTTGGGAAGATACCCTGGAGAAGGAAATGGCAACCCATTCCAGTATTCTTGCCTGGGAAATCCCTTGGACAAGATCCTATGGACTGGCGGGCTACTGCTCATGGGGTCGCAAGGAGTCAGACATGACTTAACGTCTGAACAACAACCACAAATAAGTAGAAGTTGTCTTTTATTATTACTAATTTGGCCTGAATACAGTGACAAGAATTTGTATATCAGGCATTACTTTGTGAAAATGTACTGGAGGTTTCTATTAAAATACAATTGTTTTATAAAAGGAAAATTAATGACAAAAATGTTAACCATTAGTGTTTTATCTCAATTTAGACTAATTTTGCCATCACAAAATGTCCCCAAAATTCAAATGATAAAGGCTTCTCCTAAAGTTACAGTGAGCTCTCAGGCACAAAATATACATTGGATATTGTAAAGGCAGGGGATGAAATAATTAATATGCACTGAAATAGACAAAGGACAATGAAGAGGTATTCATATAAATTATCTTTAGTACACCCAAGCCATTCAAATGAACCCTAGTGAATTATGATGTGCCAGACATATAGAGAACATTTTTGGACAGGTCACCTATGACTCCCCTGCCATATCTTATCCATTCAAATTATCTGTCCTCCACTAGAGACAGATTCTGAAGCCTTCATTGTCATTTCAAAAAAAACAGACATGATTATTAATGCCATATTGAAAGAGTACCTTAGAACATGTCATGGGACTAAGGATTCTTCAAAAGCATGATATCCTATGGTGGCAACAAGCTATAGTCAGAAAAAAATATGATAATGTAATTGGTTAAAACTTGGTAATTATAGGATTAAGAAATGTTGAGAAACAAAAGTAATACTAACAGGGAACTGTCTTAAATATTTATAGCAATATTTAAATAATAGGACAAAGTTTTCATTGTGGGAAGAACAATGTAACATGCATAACCTATAGCACTTTTTCCAGTAGATTCAAAACAGTCTATATAATTAGTGACCAAGAGAAACAAAACTATATGTATACATGAAGTGATTTTTCCCTCTTTTACCAATTAAATGTTAGACTAAAATAAAAGAAATAATGTTTATAAATTATGCTTTTGAAAATTAGTTTCAGATCCCCTCAAAATTTGTCTTATAAATCTGACATTTTGAAGTTTTTCTATTTCTGATACATCCTACTGGTCAAAGCAGCAGGGACATGAAATTGCCATTAGTTCTAGCTATTAAAGGAAAAATGAAACATTAAACCACCATCTTCATTAATCATATCTCAGCCTCCAATCAGAAGATAGAGGTTATCAGGAGGCAACCATCGGTTTAATAGTTTGAAAATTCCAATTTCTTTTAATATCTAGCACCAGAGAGTTGTTGGAAACAAATTTATTGGAGGCAAATACATTAATTAATATAAAGTGCCCATCAGTCACTAATTTTTATACAGAAGATCAGAGTCTACATTCATATCAAAACCAAATTCAAAATGGCACTCTGCCTGCTATGAGCCCAGAGAAGTGATGTGAAATGGATTCATGATATGCATAGAGAAATATATTCTGACATATTTTGTTCATGGCTTTTTAAAAAAATCTAAGTGCTAAAAATTCATTTAAACTTCCATCAAATTGGACAAGGGACAGTCCCAGAGAACTCGGAGCTGCTATAAATATTTACCCTGAGTTTTAGTAAAGCCCTATCAAAAGATTCCCAGAGGGGCAGTGTGTGTGGTTCTGATCTCTAATTCTTAAGGAATTACATTTCAATTTTGATATTTTCATAATATCCTTTTAAATATTTCAGTTCCTAAAGGTGACACTATCCTTCTTATAAAGTCACTCAGACTTTTAGGACCCATTAGGGAAAAACAACACTTGTAAGTGTCCTATTTATCATCCTCATAGCTAAACAACAGGGGTAATCAGGGCAAACGAAACTTTTTTTTTTTTTTTTTTTTTACTTTTTAGAGCAAATAACCATGCATAGAGGAGTACAGTGGCTGAAAACACAGAATCTGGAGCCAGAGAGTCACAGTTCAAAATTAAACTCCTGTTTGTATAAACCTGGCCAGCTTACAGAACAGCCCTGTACCTTAATTTCCTCATTTCTAAAATAGGACTAATAATAAGAATACCTAACTCAATTCTAGCAGGAACTTATTATTCAATTGAATATAGAGCAGTTTATTTCTAATAAGCATTTATTTATTGCAACCCATGCTGTCATATATAGATCTCTTCATTAAAATCATTGCCTCCGGGAAATGTGACTATGGCCTTAAAAATCAGCTCATATAGCATGAGTAAGGATCACTGTCTTCCTTGCATATATTTCCTCTCTGTCATTATATACCCCAACTTGAATATACATCATTGACATTTTGACACAAAAAATTATTTTACACATCAGTGATCTTTTCAGAAAAGAAAATCTAAACAAAATAATTTAGAAATTCCATTGTATTGCTGCCTTTAAAAACTAACAACTTTTAAAATTAATAAATTCTATGGACAAAGTGAATATATTGTAGGTTTAGGAAACTATTTGAAGCAAAATTCAGCATTTCATATTGCTTATATATATATAACTATACATTGACAACAAACATAAAATAAACACTATTTTCCCAATGAAAGATCACACCAAAAATGTATTGGCCAACCTGAAAATATAAAATGTTGGATATATAAAGTAAGATATGTATATTGAAAATCACATATAATGCTCAATTATATTTAATTGAAACCTCTCTTTTTTCCCATTATTTTTCATTGCATGACTATTAAATCTCCTTAGTAAAGTTTTGGCATCACTCTCTCTGTCAGATTTGAACTTCTTCAGTAATTTAGCAAAGTTTTTCAGGGAACGCCTTATTAAGTTATAAGTTGAATCATCTATGACATTACTACTAAAAACTGTATCCTGCAGTTTCAATGGCTCTTCCCACAAATTTAGGATGCTTGTTTTTACTACTGAATTGTCTGTTTTGGTTTGTTTATGCTGTAGTTTTATGTGTATGTTCTTATCAACAGTTTTAATTACTAACCAAATTGATTTTAAAGTGATTTGTAAAGGCCTGTTTACAAAGCCAATCAGTATTTTATGCAAAGAATAGCTAAGGATTAATAAACTAATCAGACTTTATCAAATTAACAATTAGTGAATTAATACACTTATTTGGCACATTTTTTTAAAGACACTCTGAAGTGAGCTTAAGATCATGTCAGACCAGTGTGATTACATCAAAGATTAAGCTGATTATTTTTTGTTTTGTAAAAATAATTAAGACTTTTACTTCCAGGAAGATGTAATAGATGTGCTTTTCCCTTTTTGTCCTCCAGAGTACAATTAAAAACTGTAGACATTCAATCTAAAAATGTATAAATAATGACAATAAAACATAAGACTCTAAAAGGTAGAGAGAAAAAGGTGAATTAGTAGGGATCTTGGGATCCAGTGGTAAGTATTCATTTTATTTTGTTTTCTTTTCCTGCTTTGTATATCCCAGAGTAACTGCTGTATAAGTAACTAATCTGGGAATACCAATAAGTACACACTGAACATGCCAAACAAAAGCCAGCTTTCTCTAGCTGAAGAAACAGGAAAGGGGGAGCCTTACAAGACAGAAAAATCTAGATAATAGATAATAATAACTCTACTCCAACAAAAGACTGAAAAACCCATTTGCCTACCCAGCTTACTCCAAGGCTAATTGAGGAGCCCATAATTGTACTCCAAAAGATTTTAATGAAAGACTTCAATCCCTATACTGGGTAATGTCAGAGAAGGCCAAGATGGGACCCAGGACTTTAGCCCTTGCCAAGCATTAATGATCCCTCCCTCCCCTAGGTGTCAGCAGAGACCGCATGAAGGGCATGGACTTCCATGGGCACCTGGAAGTCCTGTGTATCCCTGCTAGGAGGTGTCAGAGGAGGCCTAGTCTAGAGGTGGACTTTCACCATACCCCCAGAACTACTAAGGTCTTCCACTGTGGTTTCAATAGAGGTCATGAGCAAAACAATAACAAGGCACATCTAGCCTTCCAGTCACAGTAGAATCAGCAAAAGAACAGTGATGAGCCATAAGTCTCATTCCTGCCCAGAAGTAGCAAGATACCCTTTGGGTATCAATGGGACCAAGTGGGGACCTAGATTTCCATGGCAACTGGCAATAAGTCAGTGATCCCTCATTTTCCCTAGTGAATATTACACCATTCCAATAGTGACCATCATCTGAATTTTCTTTGAATTAGCCATTCAGATGCAGTGTAACTAGCGTGACAAGATACCCCAGATCTACAGGGACACTGTGCTGGACTACTATGTCTGTTGTCTTAGAATAATTTTTCCTTTCTATCAAAGTAGGCACAATTTTCCTTAGGTAAGTAAAACAGTTTTGAGAGAAAGCCATTTTACAAATCATAAGATTGGATGTGTTGCAGATTTGGTCTTGTCTGGATGAGACAAGCTATTTGCTATTGTTGTCAGTTGCTAAGTCATGTCCAACTCTTTGCAATCCCATGGACTGTAGCCCGCCAAGCTCACTGTCCTTGGAGTTCTCCAGGCAAAAAATACTTGAGTGGGTTGCCATTTCTTTCTCTAGGGGATCTTCCTGACCCAGGGATCTGACCCATGTCTTCTGCATTGCAAGGCAGGTTCTTTATGGTTGAGCCACCAGGGAATAAGCTATACAGAACTGCATATACACAGCAGCAGTGTATTATTGGTGCATACATCTTCCCCCAGTTGCAGCATTCCAACTGCAACCTCCTTTTCATCCTTTAATGTAAATTTATATAGTATATTCACTTTATGCCTGCAGTATTATCACAAGGGAGGCATTAATTAGCATAGTAAAATCATCATTACATACATATTTGTCCTGTTATTGACACATATGGGCAACAAATTGGGTCTAGGCCCTGTGTTTAACTATTTCTCAAACACTGTTATTACAGTTGAATTTGCCTTGTTCTTTACTTTTTAGAAAAAAATATTTTCTTCCTCCAAAGAGTTCTTTTTTGTCCTTTAAAGACGAGTTTAAAACTTTCCTCCAAGAACTATTTACATGTTTCTATTGCAAAGTGAGCATATCTGACAGCAAAGTTGGGGCTTTCAAACTATTTTAGTGGGAATGGGCAGTGTTAGGGAGGCGCTGAAACTGGAAAGGTTTACTTCTAATTTTGTAAGGAATGTTTAGAATATTTATAAGATAACTCTATATGAAAACTTATAGGCAAGAATTTGATCAAAGGGAACTAACTGGAAATATTGATTAATCTCAACAATCAAAGCTTAGAGATTTCAAAATCCAACCTGTAGTATTATCAAAATCTAAGAACACATAGAAGACTTCTTATCATGTGAGAGTTAGGTGGGAAACTTAAAACCTGAGAAAAGGAAGGCTGACAGAATGAATATGTGGCCAACCCTCTTAAAACAATAGGGCACAGGATCAATTACTGAGGCAACAACGTGGTTTAGCTAGTTGGAAACATAATAGGGACTGTCTTGGTAATTAATTTAAAACAATATTGTTAGTAGTAAAATTTTCACACTTGTAACCCTGACTCTATGAGAGAAGCCCAGTTATCAGCAGTAAACTTTCCTAAACATATCTTTCAACATAGAGATGTTTCTTGTAAAGTCATATATGTACACAACTGAAGAAATAAACTTTAAAAACCTTTTAGTTCCTAACTTGATAACTTAAAATTGCATTGCTTGGCATTCAAACAGAATATCCCCTGATCTCCCTGTATGTATTTTGCCAAAATTTCTAATATGTTTAGTCAGAAGAGTCTTCATATTGTCCCACAAATTGCCGCATTCAATAATCATGACAGCAATTACCTGGAATGTTTCTTTTCTTCCTGTAGTTTCTTTTCTTCCTGTAGTTTCAGCCACTATTCAAAGACCACCTCTGTCTAGTTTCTCTTCACATATATTTTCCTTTAATGAAAACTCTTAAAAATTCTGTAATTTCAGTTGATCCCAGTCCTTCTTTCCAATAAAAAGTATATCATGTTATTCTAAACTTATGAATTTTTTAAAAAACTTATTTGATACCACATATTTTTTAGTTGTTTTTTTTTGCCAGTGAAAGCAGAAAATTCTAGAAGATACAACTTATATCTTATATTTCATTGTTTAACTACAGCATCTAGCAAGGTTCTGAAAATATATTTTGTGTTGCTACAAAAAAATCAATGGTTGTCTTTATCAATTTATAGGGCAATGTAGTGTATTGGGCTTAGAGTTTAAGAAACTCATTCTAATTAACTTTTTCATAAATTGATGTAGTTTATGGATATATACAGATTCTGAAGAGCTAAGCTTTTAGAACTAGACATAATGCTATTGACTCAAGATGTTTTTATCTTTTTCACATAATTTAAAAAATATTTTATCAGGGTATATCTGACTCACTCTTCTTGTCTTCTCTCAACTAATGTTCTTGCCCTTTATATCCCTTAGCACAAAATCCAGCAAGAGCCAGATTGATTTATACCTCTTTTAAAAAGAGCCAATCACATCATGCCAATAATCACAGTCTAATATTCTTGCACCAAACATCTCTTAGGTCTTTACATCTCATAGGTGTTTATGGACCTACCATTATGGATTCTACTTGATTGGTTTCTAGGGAAAGATTTCTGGCTTAGTTATATTCTTGAGGGTAATAGGATTTTTCCTTTGATGTACTAAATGTGGCAGAAAGTAACTAAATGTCTTCTTCTTCTATTTTACATCATCTAATTATAGCTGGCATAAAATATCTTGCTCCACTCTCACCTCTACAGATTTTTGTCACCTAACTTCTGGGCCCCTGACACTTACATTACATTAAAAACATGGACCAAGATTGCATTTGAAAATTTTTCTTTCCCTCTTCTCATATATTGTTTTACAAAGATAGATTTTTACATACATAAACACTTTTGAAATTATATATATATATATATATATATATGTATATACACATACATAAAGTCATTTAAATATACATATATAATTTTTTTTAAATATATACATATAAATATACATATATACACTCTTTTAAATGCTTTATAAATATATAAATTTGGGCACAGCTGAGCAACTAGCACTGTATTCTATAGCTTGTTTTGGTTTAGTGAGGGTATCCGTCCCTTTTATTCTTGTGTATGTATGCCTATGTGTGCCCAATCATGTCCCACTCTGTGCAACCCCATGGACAGTAGCCTGCCAGGCATCTCTGGCCCAGATATATATATATAGAGAGAGAGAGAGAAAGAAAGAGAGAGTGTGGGATTTAAGATACATTGTTTAAAATTTTTTCACTTTCTGAGAAAATGGAAAATTGAAAGGACTCAGAAACCTCTGTTAATTGTCATCACATGGTATACCTTCCTAAAATAATTAACTTTGAGTCCAAAAGAGATAATGGTGACCACATATTGACTGAGTTTTTTGTTTGTTTGTTTGCTTGAGATATAACTTTTAGTCTGGAATTTATAAATCTAAGCATTCCCCCAAGTAATTCCTCTTATTCTGCTGTCTGGATTAAAAATGTTGTTTACTGTGTGTATTTTCCCAATCTCCTACCCCCATTCCCCACACCACATAAATATTCACTTGTTTATCTTAAGCAGAATAAGGTAACTTCAAACTAACTTTAGTATTTCTAAAATCATGCCAGATTTAATATCATAAAATTAATATATCATATGATCCAACAATCCCACTCCTGAGTATATTCAGAGGAAATGAAAACAGGATCATGCAGAACTATCTGTATTCCATGTTCATTGCAGTATTACTCACAATAGCCAAGAGAGAGAAACAACCTATGTGTCAGTAAATAGATGAATGGATACAAAAGACGCAGTATGTATATACAATGACATATTTTTCAGCCATTAGAAAACATAGCATTTTATTATTTGTGACAATATGGATGAAACTTGTAAGTTTATCATTTTTGCAAATCAAATGTTTTCACATTTTATTATACCGGATATTTAGACATTTGAATGTGCCCTATACCTAGAGAATCCCATGGACAGAGAAGCCTGGCAGGCTACAGGCCATGGGGTCACAAAGACTTGGACACGACCGAGTGACTAACATCATGTTCTATGGCTTGTTTTGGTTTGGTGAGGGTATCTGTTCCTTTTATTCTTGTGTATGTGTATTTATGTGTATGTGTGCCATACAGTCTCATTCGTGTCTGTCTCTGTGAAACCCCATGGATGATAGCCCACCAGGCTCCTTTGTCCATGGAATTTTCCAAGCAAGAATACTGAAGTGGGTTGCCATTTCCTACTCCAACGGATCTATCTTCCCAACCCAGGAATCAAACCTGCATCTCTTGTGTCTCCTGCATAGACAAGTGGATTCTTTACCACTGTGCCACCTGGGAAGTCCTTCCTTTTATTGTTAATGGTGTCTAAAACAATGGTATAAATCACAGCTGATGGTAACTTATATGAGATAAAATATATTATCAAAATTAAGAATATATACCATTAACATATTTAATACGTTGTTGTTGTTCAGTCGCTCAGTCATATCCAACTCATCACGACCCATGGACTGCAGCATGCTGGGCTTTCCTGTCATTCACCATCTCCCAGAGCTTCCTCAAACTCATGTCCATTGAGTCGGTGATGTCATCCAATCATCTCATGCTATATCATCCCCTTCTTCTGCCATCTATCTTTTCCAGCATCAAGGTCTTTTCCAATGAGCAGCTCTTCGCATCAGTTGGCAAAAGTATTGAAGCTTCAGCATCAGTTAATAGATATACTTCATTTAATAAATATTTCACAAGTAGTTATTGAATGTATTTTGCCAAAAGGGGGAATAATAAGTGGTATTAACTTGGGAATGTTTTTATTATAAGCTGTTGAAAATTATAACCAGGCAAAATAAAACGTAGTAGTTTTTCTAGAAGTCAATAAATCAAGAAAATAAGATGTAACATAGTACATAAAGACCTCAGGGATTCTTGTATGTAAGATGTATTATATTGAATGAATGAAAACCATACCTTCATTACCACTTCTATGAATATACAGATAATGTGATGTTCCAGAGTCATTCATCTATCACCTCTGGTGGGTGTTTAATCCCTGTTTGGCTACCAAACACCTGTGTTCCAATCATTATGATCATCAAAATTAATACAACAGGGACTGTCTCTACTCTGAATGACTTGTCACAAGTGGAGAGAGCTTTTGATATATATAAGTATATATATATATATGTACATATATATAAATACACACACACACATATATATATATTCTACTGAAATTCTTAACATTTCTCTTATGAATCATAATTGTAGCAGCTTCAGCCAAGTGGTGGTGTATAATATACTTCTTTGTCATTTTTGTAGCTTTAGTTTTCAACCATGTGAGTTTATAATATAGGAGCTAGGCTTTTTAAGAAGATGGGCAATCAGATTGGGAATTTGTGTCTCTTAGCTCTTCTATTCTATTCCACCTAAAAATTTTCAGTGAAAGCACTAAAGTGAAAAATCCATACATTGTGTTTGCAAATGAACTTGTGAATATGCCGTTAAGAACAGGAATTTTAATGCAGTCAAGTCACGGTCGTGTGCCAGATTTGGATATGTCACAGGTGATAGCAATGCCTCCTCACAGATAGTTTTCCCATTTTCTGATAGTAGATTTAAAGTCCCACTAGTAAGAACTAGTACAACGCATTAATTGGATATTCTCAGGCAGTAAGCCCTCCAGTGCCATGCTGCAACCCACTAAGCCATTGAGAGCTCACCTCACAATCCTGCAGTAAGAATTCTCTGGAAACATGTAAAGTGCCATGGCCCTTCCTCTTCACCAGTCATGCCATTCTCTTGAGAAATTTGTAACTTGTATCGGCTGACAAATTGTAACCACATGATACTAGAGAATCAGTGTTAAAATGCTGCTTTTAGTAACACAAAAATCTTCAGGGACGTGGTAGAGAAAAAAAAGTAAAGTTAATCAAGTGATTGAGTTTCAGGGACACTCTTTGACGTCAAAGTGCTTGAGAAACCTTGAATACAACTCAGGCAAAATGGCCAGTAGCCATGCAAATGGAAGTTAGAAGGAAGTGTGGGTGGGGAAATGCCATCTCTTTGGAAGCTTCTAAAATAATAGAAGATTGTTGTTCATAATTTATATAATCTTATAGTTCTATTTCGATACGTCCCACCTTACTAACAGAATATGCCTATAGTGAATAGTAAGGATGAATCTGGAAGTAAACTTATGGGTCAAATTAGGGTCAATTTTGAAATTAAACTGGTTGGGAGAGAAATAGGAATGTATGTATGTTTTGAAGACAAATATAAGGGAAATATTATACCAGGGAAATGGAAAGGAATATAAAAATGAAAATGAAACTTTGCCTTCTAATGGAAAACTGTGATGATAGAAATACATTCTAAAATTCTGACTTCAAATTCATGAGAAGATATTTAGATAATAGTATTTATAAACTCAACATGCATTGATTGCCTTGTGACCATTTTTTCATTATGGATTATTTTTTATATTTAATTTTAATTTGCAAGTTTACTTTGTTATAATTCACTTTGTTAATGATTACTTATAATAGTTAATCCTTTCACAGTTACTTATTTCTCCATTTTCTTTTTTGTTTCTTTATTTTTTTTAACTTTTAATTGGAGGATAATTACTTTACAATATGGTATTGTTTTCTGCCATACATTAACATAAATCAGCCATAGGTATATATATGTTCCCTCCCTCTTGAACTCCCTCCTACCTCCCACCTCTTCCCACTCCTCTAGGTTGTCACAAAGCACCAAATTTGAGCTCCCTGAGTCATACAGTAAATTTCCACTGGCTCTCTATTTTACATATGATAATATATATGTTTCAATGCTACTCTCTCAATTTGTGTCACCCTCTCCTTCCCCGACTGTAACCACAAGTCTGTTCTCTAAGTCTGTGTCTCTATTTCTGCCCTACAGATAGGCTCATCAGTACTAGCTTTCTAGATTCCATACATTTGTGTTAATATACGATATTTGTTTTTCTCTTTCTGACTTACTTCACTGGGTATAATAGGCTCTAGTTTCATCCACCTGATTAGAACTAACTCAAATGAGTTCCTTTTTATGGGTGAGCAATATTAAATTTTATATATGTACCATTGCTTCTTTATCCATTGATGTGTCAATGGACATCTAGGTTGCTTCCATGTCTTAGCTATTGTAAATAGCGCTGCAATGAACATAAGGGTACCTGTGTCTTTTTCAGTTATGGTTTCCTCAGGGTATATGCCCAAAAGTGGGGTTGTTGGATATGATAGTTTTATGCCAATTATTTTTTTTTTTAAGGAATCTCTGTACTGTTTTCCATAGTGGCTATATCAATTTACATTCCCACCAACAGGGCAAGAGAGTTCCCTTTTCTCCATATCTTCTCCAACATTTAATATTTATACATTTTTTGATATTGGCCATTCTGACCAGTATGAGGTCATACCTAATTGTAGTTTTGATTTCTATTTCTCTAATAATGATTGATGTTGGGCATTTTTTTATGCATTTATTAGCCATCTTCAAGTCTTCTTTGGAGAAATGTCTGTTAGATCTTCTGCCCGCTTTTTGTTTGGGTTGTTTGTTTTTCTGGAATTGAGCTGCATAAGCTGCTTGTATATTTTGGAGCTTAATCCTTTGTCACAGTGGAAGTGAAAAACAGATTCAAGGGTTTAGATCTGATAGATAGAGTGCCTGAAGGACTATCGAGGTTTGTAACATTTGTAATGTTGTACAGGAGACTGTGATCAAAACCATCCTCAAGAAAAATAAATGCAAAAAAGGCAAAATGTTGTTTAAGGAGGCCTTACAAATAGCAGAGGAAAAAAAGAGAAACAAAAAGCAAAGAAAAAAAAGATATACCTATCTGAATGGAGAGTTGCAAAGAATAGCAAGGAGATATAAGAAAGCCTTATTAAGTGAACATTGCAAAGAAATTGGGGAAACCAATAGAATGGGAAAGACTAGAGATCTGTTTAAGAAAATTAGAAAAACCAAGGGTACATTTAAACCAAAGATGGGCACAATAAAGAACAGAAATTATATGGACCTTACAGAAGCAGAAGAGGTTAAGAGATGGAAAGAATACATAAAAAATATCCAAAAAAGATCTTAATGGCCCAGTTAACCATGATGATTTGATCGCTCACCTTGAGCCAGACATCCTGGAGTGAGAAGTCAAGTGAGCCTTAGGCAGTATCACTATGAACAAAGCTAGTGGAGGTGATGGACTTCCAGTTGAACTATTTCAAATCCTGAGAGATGATGCTGTGAAAGTGCTGCGCTCAATATGCCAGCAAATTTGGAAAACTCAGCAGTTGCCACAGGACTGGAAAAGGTCAGTTTTCATTCCAGTACCAAACAAGGGCAATGACAAAGAATGTTCAAACAATGTACAACTGCACTCATTTCACATAGTAGCAAGATAATGCTCAAAATCCTTCAAGTTAGGCTTCAACAGTACGTGATTTGAAAACTTCCAGATATATAAATTGAATTTAAAAAGGCAGAGGAAACACAGATCAAATTGACAACATCTATTGGATCATATAAAAAGAAATACGTTTCCAGAAAGACATCTTCTTCTGCTTCATTGACTACCCTAAAAGCCTTTGTCTATGTGGATCACAACAAACTGTGAAAAATACTTAAACAGATGTGACTACCAGATCACCTTACCTATGTCCTGAGACACCTGTATGCAGGTCATGAAACAACAGTTAGAACTGGACAAGGAAGAAACTAGTTCCAAATTGGGAAAGATGTATGTCAAGGCTGTATATTGTCACCCTGCTTATTTATCTTACATGCAGAGCACTTCATGCTAAATTCCAGTCTGGATGAAGCACAAACTTGAATCAAGATTATCAGGAGAAATGTAAATAACCTCAGATATGCAGGTGACACCACCCTTATGGCAGAAAGAGCCTCTTGTTGAAGGTGAAAGAGGAGAATGAAAAAGCTGGCTTAAAACTCAACATTCAAAAAATGAAGATCATGGTGTCTGATCCCATCACTTCATGGCAAATAGACGAGGAAGAAATGGAAATAGTGGCAGACTTTATTTTCTTGGGCACCAAAATCACTGCAGATGTTGACTGCAGCTATGACATTATAAGATGCTTGCTCCTTGGAAGAAAAGTAGAGACATCACTTTGCTGACAAAAGTCCATATAGTCAAAGCTATGGTTTTCCAGTAGTCATGTATGGATGTGAGAGTTGGACCATAAAGAAGGCTGAGCCTCGAAAAATTGATACTTTCAGATTGTGGTGCTGAAGAAGACTCTTGAGAGTCTTGGACAGCAAGGAAATCAACCCTGAATATTCATTGAAAGGACTGATGACAAAAGTAAAGCCCCAATACTTTGGCTACTTGATGTGAAGAACCAACTCATTGGAAAAGACCCTGATTCTGGGAAAGATTTAAGGGCAGGAGGAGAAGGGGGCAAAAGAGGATGGGATAACTGGATGGCATCATTGACTCAATGGACATGAGAAAGGGAGATAGTGAAGGGCAGAGAATCCTGGCATGCTGCAGTCCATAGGGGTCACAAAGAGTCCTACATGACTGAGCGACTGAACAATAAAATCCTTTGTTAGTTTTCATTTGCTATTATTTTCTCCCATTCTCAGGGTTGTCTTTTCACCTTGTTTATAGTTTCTCTTGCTTTGCAAAAGTTTTTACATTTAAGTAGTACCCACTTTGTAATTTTTTGTTTTTATTTCCATTTCTCTAGGAGGTGAGTCATAGAGGATCTTGCTGTTATTTATTCAAAAAGTGTTCATTATTAATGTCAAAAAGTGTTTTCCCTATGTTTTCCTCTAAGAGTTTTATAATTTCTGGTCTTATATTTAGTTCTTTAAGTGTTCCAATTTCATCCTTTTACACATAGCTCTCCAGTTTTCCCAGCACCATTTATTGATGAGACTATTTTTTCCCCATTGTATATTCTTGCCTTCTTTTGTCAAAGATAATATGCCCATAGATGCATGGGTGTATTTCTCCATTTTTTGAATTAAAATTTCTCTGTCCTTCTCTTTATGAATTCCAAACCTGCTGGTACTTTTTGCCACATATTAATATCACTTGTGATGCTCTGTTAAGCAAACATTAACATTTCAGGGATAAATGGAAGCACTGTAATTAGTGTGTGCATGCGTGCTCAATCACTAAATGATGTCCAACTTTCTGCAACTCCATGGACTGTAGCCCGCCAGGCTCCTCTGTCCATGGGATTTCCCAGGCAAGCATACTGGATTGGGTTGTCATTTCCTTCTCTAAAGGAGGTGTTCCCGACCCCGGGACTGAACCCAGATCTCCTGCACTGCAGATGGATTCTAGTATACTCTTCTCTTATAGGCTACAAAGGAAGTAAGAACACTAAGAACAGGTTAGAAAAAAATGGAAGAGATTAAGGTTATATTTTAAAAATACAGTGTACAAATTATTTTATATTCTGTCCTTGGTACTGATCTATTTTCCTTCTCTGCCTTTTGGCTTTATATGATTTATAGCTTATGATAATACAAATGTTTTTCAGTAGACTTATAATGATATTACACACCATTAGAAACACATAATTCTATTATTATCAATTATAGTCATACATTGGAATTGAAATGCGGTACCATATTCCAGCAGACATATTTGATTTTGGGGATTTGATACTGTTTTAATGTTACTCTATCACCATTATCTGATATTGTGTTATATATTTGAGGAAAATACTGTCCAACAACTAGGAAAATATGGTATGTTTTAAAATGATGACAGTGTTCATAACTTATTGGTATACATGGAAGGAAAAAAATCATTTTTCTCACTAGAAGAGAAAGAACACCTATTATGAAATCTTGGAAGACACACTTATGGATTTTTAAATGAAGCTAATACCCAAAAATGTTTATTTATAAAACATAAATATAGCTATGCCCCTAACCTACCAATCAAATTTCCAAGTAAAATGTAAGATGTCTTTTGAAAATATCAGTTCCTTTTAAAATTCTTAATGAACAAAGATTTTTTTTTTCAATCCACATGTATCTCTATATAATTGAAATTAGATTTTTATCCTGACTCTATCATCAGGTATATATGTGACAAAGCAAATTGCTTGGCTTGACATGCACACAGCAATTCACATGTTTTGGTATTAATGTTGCAATTGTGAATAAAATTATGAATGCTAATATAAACTTTACTCCATTATATATTTTCCAGTTGTTAAAATAATTTCTCATATGGAAACTCTACAAATGGTATTAATTCATATGAGTGATTATCAGTTTGGAATTATAAAGGTGAATATAAGAAGGATTAATATCAATTCTTTAATATTTATAAGTAATTTTTTATCCTTTTTAAGGATATATACATATGCAAGGAAAGATATTAGGCATACGTACATGTTAGGTTTGGGTAAGTTCATATATTTCAAGGATATATACATATGCAAGGAAATATACTGAGTATACTGAATATCTAGAGATAAGACAAGGAAGGAACTGAGGGTGGTGTCTTTCATGCATTAATTATTACTTTATACCATGAATAATGTTAATGAACTTTTCTTTTTGATTCTAAAAAAGAAGTATGAAGAGAGAAGCATAGGTTACATTTTTTTACACAGCTGAAATTTAGACCTGCTCTTTTTTAATGAGCAGGTAGTAGTTTTGGAGTAGTTTGATGATGTCAAATTGAAATGATTGATACATTTCTTCAAAATAAATAATTTATTTTTACACATTTAAAATTATTGAAAGGAAAATATTGTAATTTTTGGTCCTAGTTAATCTGGTGCACGTGTGCTCAACTGCTCAGTCATGTCCAACTCTTTGCAAGCCCATGGACTGTAGCCTGCCAGGCTCCTCTGTCCATGAAACTTTTCAGGGAAGAATACTTGAGTGGATTGCTATTTCCTGTTCCAGAGAATCTTCCCAACCCAGAGTTTGAACCCACTTCTCTTGCATTGCCTTCATTGTCAGGTGGGCTCTTTACCACTGGGCCACCTGGGAAGTTATTATTCTGGACTGTTTGGAATCTGATTTATCCTAATGCAATAAAGAAATGGAAAATTGGGGAAATATATAAAAGACAGGTTTCAGCACAGGAATGTGATTTTTGAGAACAAGGAGGCACATGAGGCAAGTACCACAATCACTGCAGCTTCTAACTTGAGAATATTTCCAAAATATTGTAGGTAAATGGAGCCAAAGCAGAAAGTGACAGTCTCACTGGGTGAAGGAAATAGATTGAATTTTGAAATAGTGCAGAAGACTGAAATTTAAAGAACTGAGTGATGAGAGATGGCTGCCAAGAAGCAGTAGCAATCTGGGTCACTGAAGAATCTTAAACAGTATGTGTTCAAAACAAGATTCTCTAAGGCCTAACATAATATTGAAGTAACAACACAAGGTGCCCTAAATTAAATACTTCTCATGTGTAATAGAGATATTGCTTATGTATCCTTTTGTGGAAACCTGCATGTCCCTCAGATACAGTTGGCTGTTAAACAGTGATTTGAATAGACAGTTGGTAAATGACTCTTTAGGAAAATAGCAAAGTCAGTTCTATCCTATGCCAAGTAATCTTGAGCACATATATGTTTTGAATCTTCACCTGGAGAAATGAAACACTTAAACAATTAATAGAACTAATACTTGTATGCAGCCCAATCACTCTTGAAAATGCCATGAATATGATGAGTCAGAAAAAATTTCAGTAACTGAAAAATGCCCACCAAATGAACAGTAGAATGTAAAGCACTCAGACTTCATTTGTTTCCAAAATTATAAGCATATTATGTTTCTATCTGAACTCAAGCCCAATGCTATATCTGAGGGCACCAAGATGACTAATTAATTTGAAATTTAAAACTCTATAAAATAATACTTTAGCGCTAGGTTTAATGATTCAATGATATTTTTCATTGAATATCGGTTCACATTTTACTTTATTTTCTTCAATTTAAGTTACATTATAGAAAACATTAAGAAATGTCATCCTTCTAGAGACAAAGCCAAAATAGTGTGGTTGTTAATGATTTAACATCGAATAAAGAATTCAAGTTTGTTTTTTTTTTCTTTCGGTTCTTAGTTCCACTTGCCCACAATGTGGATAATTTTTGCAAGTATATTTGCCATTTGAATTCACTGGATTGCTTTGAAGATTCAGAAATTCCTAATACTTGTCAAAAAATAGCAATATAATGTCACTAAGATCCTGTGTTTTCTGAGTATTGAAAAAAATGCCTAATATCAAATGACATTTTTTTAACTTCTAACACAATCCTGATTTGGCTAAGTGAATAGAGAGGAGAGGCAAGTTAATTTAGAATTCACACCATACCATTACATTGGTAATTAAAATCTTTGTTTACCCTCAGTCTTGAAAGAGGAATGTTTTCTAGTTTCTAATTTCACATCACCAAATATTTTATTCCAGGTTTTGTTATCAAACTAGACATTTTAAAATATTTGGAAGAATTATAAAAATTAAAATACATTTCTAACCCCTAAATTAAATAAAATTAAAGAGAAATATAAAGGCAAAAATGAAATATTTGTAACCTAGGCAGCTATCTATCTCTATCTATCCATTATATCCTTACACCAATCATTATAAAAGTTGACCAATATTTATCCAATTATTAATTGATATTTTAAACATCAGTTTTTTTCCTGGTAACATCTGACTGTACTTACATATGGCAATTTCCTATTAACATTCATACAGCTTCTCACATACAACAATATATTTCTATATGCAATATATATGAAGTCACATATATTAATACTATAGGTCTAAATATTTTAAAGTTTTAAACCAAGGTATAACTGTCCCTTGACAACCTCTTGCCCTAGTCTTGGGCCTTGACACCAGGTCTCCCTATATACACCTTAGCTGTACAAGACAGAGACTTTCAGGGCACCCTTCACCCTAGGGCAGGAATCCAGAGGAGTGACATGGGGGCAGCTGAGACTGAAGAGGGTGGAGCTGGATCTGAAGGAGTTCAGACAACTCCTGCACTAAGATCGGAACTGGCTGAGTTACACTCCCCAGAGAGGTGAGTGGATTACTTTTCTGTGCTTATGAATAACCTTGCCTGTTCTGGATTTCCCAGCAATGAGTAAGATCTTTCAAATTAATACCATCTAAGCAGAGAGAAGAAAGGAAACAGCTATCTATCTGCTCACACTTTTATTATCATTATTATTTTGACTGATTTGGGTGGCCAACTTAAAATAAAAACAGCCAAATTTCCCATGGCCAAGGCTATACTTGTCTACTTACCTGCCACCAACACAACCTACACAAATACATACAACTCATGCACACACTGGAGCACTCTTAGACCCATGTTTTTTCAACAGGAGAGCTTGGTTTAGCTTACACATTGTTTCCTTAAGGAATTGCTAAAAATTCATAAAACATGTTATACAAGGACAAAAAGTTAAAAAAAATGTTTCAATGTTTGTGGTGGGCAGAATCTTCTAAAGCATATAGCTAAGGACAGGGGCCTCTGTTTGCTCAGGTCTAAGGATATTTTTTAATTTGTTACTATTAAAAATATAAACAATAAGGCCTAATTTCAACACAGAATTGCAATGTATTTCATATGCTTCAGAGTAATAAGGCATCCTATCATATCAGTTCAGTTCAGTCGCTCAGTTGTGTCCGACTCTTTACAAACCCATGAGCTTCAGCACTCCAGGCCTCCCTGTCCAACACCAACTCCCAGAGCCCAAACAAACTCATGTCCATTGAGTCAGTGATGCCATCCAACCATTGCATCCTCTGTCGTCCCTTCTCCTCCCACCCTCAATCTTTCACAGCATCAGGGTCTTTTCCAATGAGTCAGCTCTTCGCATCAAGTAGCCAAAGTATTGGAGTTTCAGCTTCAACATCAGTCCTTCCAATGAACACTCAGGACTGACCTCCTTTAGGATGGACTGGTTGGATCTCCTTGCAGTCCAAGGGACTCTCAAGAGTCTTCTCCAACATCACAGTTCAAAAGCATCAATTCTTCGGCACTCAGCTTTCTTCACTGTCCAACTCTCAAATCCATACATGACTACTGGAAAAACCATAGTCTTGACTAGACGGACCTTTGTCGGCAAAGTAATGTCTCTGCTTTTTAATGTGCTGTCTAGGTTTGTCATAACTTTCCTTCCAAGGAGTAAGCGTCTTTTAATTTCATGGCTGCAGTCACAATTGGCAGTGATTTTGGAGCCCAAAAAAATAAAGTCTCTCACTGTTTCCACTGTTTCCCCATCTATTTGCCATGAAGTGATGGGATCAGATGCCATATCTTAGTTTTCTGAATAGTGAGCTTTAAGCCAACTTTTTCACTCTTCTCTTTCACTTTCATCAAGAGGCTCTTTAGTTCCTCTTCACTTTCTGCCATAAGGGTGGTGTCATCTGCATATCTGAGGTTATTGATTTTTCTCCTGGCAATCTTGATTCCAGCTTGTGCTTCCTCCAGCCCAGCATTTCTCATGATGTACTCTGCATAGAAGTTAAATAAGCAGGGTGACAATATACAGACTTGATGTACTCCTTTTCCTATTTGGAACCAGTCTGCTGTTCCATGTCCAGTTCTAACTGTTGCTTCCTGACCTGCATACAGGTTTCTCAAGAGGCAGGTCAGGTGATCTGGTATTCCCATCTCTTTCAGAATTTTCCACAGTTTACTGTGATCCATACAGTAATTATATAATGTATATTAGTTACATTTTATAATTGTATTATATATAATGTAGGTAAATGATATTTTCAAGTAATGAAAGATGTGAAAAATGTAGCTCCTTTTGTTGTGAGTTCTCAAGGTGACTAGAGAATATAACCCTTTGAAATATCCTGTACAATTCAAAGTATAATTTTATTTAGCTCGGAAACAAAACATTGTGAAGTGCTTTTCGCTTTTTCAAAGACATACCTCTAGCCTATAAAAATATATATTAAATATATTCTCAGTATTCAAAAATTCTCCTAGGACTTTTATAGACATTAATAGACATTAGTGGTGGTGGTGGTGGTTTTGTTGCTAAGTCGTGTCCGACTCTTGCGACCCCATGTCCTCTGTCCATGGGATTCTCCAGGCAAGAATACTGGAGTGGGTTGCCATTTCCTCCTCCAAATAGACATTGGAGTGTCTACTAAAAAGAGATAAGAAAGTTATTATGGCCATTTTAAGGTAAGAATAGAAGTTTTAGTGGAGACTTGATATAGAAATGGGGCCTTACCTAGTCTAAGGAATGAGTATGCCTTGACAAAATGACAGTAAAGGTAGTATCTAAAGATGAGTTAAAGAGATAAAAGAGGAGAAAGATTATCCTCTGGAGAAATATGTTCAAGGTTTCATAGTTTAAAAGAGTGGGTAAAGTACTCAAAGAAAACGAGGTTCATGTAGAAAAGGTTTCACAAGGTTTTAGAATTCCAAGTTTTCATTTGCTCAAACATTTATATATCTCTCCTTTAATTATTTATCTTAAGGTGAAAATACTTTTGACAGTCATTCTTATACTTCTTAATGCACTTACCATTTAACAGACAAAAACATTGGAAATCACTGAACCACTGCAATTAATTCAGTAATGATTTTGGTTGAATGGCCGTGTATATACATCATGTGGGCTACTGTTGTCACTATGAGGCTAAATTTCTTTTCATTTACCTGTCTGTAGCCTAAAAACAATAATGTTTCTTTCTTTGCTTGTTTGTTTTTACTTTCTTCTTCCTCCCCCAATAATTTTTGAAACTTAACCTGCAGTTTATTTTTCTTATGGGAATTGGCAGTCAACAACCTGCTGCCCAAACACACTCTTCAGCTCTCTCTGCTGATTCTTAGCCGACATCATTATTTTTGCTTAATCTCCAGTGTAATGAAGACATGAAAAGACAAATACCTGGTTGTCTTACTTCTGGAGTGGAAGTATGTAACCTTATTTTTGAGTTACAGTGGGTATATTTGAGACTGAAATATTCATTGACATAATACACAATACTGTATGTACAATAGGTCTTCCTGGGTAGCTTATCTGGTAAGGAATCCGCCTGCCTTTCAGGAGACCCTGGTTCGATTCCTGGGTTGAGAAGTTCCCCTGGAGAAGGGGTAGGCTACCCTTTCTGGTATTCTTGGGCTTTCTGGTGGCTCAGACAATAAAGAATCTGCCCTCAATACGGGAGACCTGGGTTCAGTTGCTAAGTTGGGAAGATCTCCTGGAGGAGGGCATGGCAACCCCTCCAGTGTTCTTGCCTGGAGAATCCCCATGGACAGAGGAGCCTGGTGGGCTACAGTCCACAAGGTTGCAAAGAGTTGGACATGACTGAGCAACTAAGCACAGCACAGCACAGTAAAATAGATAACTAATAAGAACCTGATATATAGCACAGGGAACTCAATAGCCCATAATGTCTTACATGGGGAAGAAATCTAAAATTAAAGAGTGGATATATGTATATGTATAACTGATTCACTTTGCTGTACATCTGAAACCACACAACATTGTAAATCAATTATACTCCAATACTATTTTTAAATCATTTGATTTTTATAATACTACTTCCCTGGTGACTCAGACAGTAAAGGATCTGCCTGTTACGCAAGTGACCTGGGTTCAATTCCTGGGGCGGGAAGATCTCCTGGAGAAGAGAATGGCTCCACACTCCAGTATTCTTGCCTGGAGAATCCCATGGACAGAGGAGCCTGGCAGGCTTTAGTCTATGGATCACAGAGAGTCAGACATGACTGAGTGGCTAAAAATAACACTATGATTTTTATAAAGCCATTGATATTTTTTGGGCATAACCATGTATCAAAATTTTAATAAATATAACAGCAGAAAATGAAATGTCACTTTTCAAATAAATTTATCCATATTTTATCAGTTAGTCAGTCATTTCAGTTGCTCAGTTGTGTCTGACTCTTTGCAACCCCATGGACTGCAGCAGGCCAGGCTTCCCTGTCCATCACCGACTCCTGGAGCCTACTCAAACTCAAGTCCATCGAGTCAGTGATGCCATCCAACCATCTCATCCTTTGTTGTCCCCTTTTCCTTCTCCTCCTCCTCCATATTTTATACAAGCAGTCTATTTTCTAACATGTCGCTACAACTCTCTTCTGGTACTATGTTTAATATAAGTACGGGTGTGTTGCATGCTCAGTTGAAGAGTCACAATTCCCTGGACTATAGCCCACCAGACTCCCCTGTCCATGGGATTTCCGAGGCAAGAATACTGGAGTGGGTTGTCATTTCCTCCTCAAATAAGTATGAGAGAATACTGAAAAACATAAGCTAGAACTGACATACATGATAGGGAAGTAAGGCATTAAAAATTCAATAAATAAAGAATTAATTGTTTGACCTATATAAAGTTATTACAAACAAGACAAAGATAACATGGCCTGGTCAAGATATCTACATATATATATTCTATATAATATATGCCTGTTCATATTAACATCCTTTCTAATATGGTATTATTTTCCTTTCTTTCAATATTATATATTCTAGTTAGAGTTTTGTAAAAATTTTTATATTTAATTATAAACTAGGATTTATTTACTCTTTCCAAATCAATATAATATCTCCTTTTCCCCGGTAGTAGTCTTATATGTAGTTTAGAAAAAAGCAACAATGAAAAAAGCTATCTTGACTCTGCAGCTTTGGAATTATTGACCTTGTCAAATATGAGAGGGATGACAGGAGAGAACACACATTTTTCAGTGGTATAAGCTGATTATTTTCAGTCAAGTTGACATTTAGGAATCATTTCTAATCACATTTAGAGTTGAATCTCATGCTACTTTTGGTAAAGCTTCTCTGGACCTTACATCCTTTTGAACTTAAGAAGGAACAGTCTGATCTTTGAGAAAAATACTTGTCAACTAGGAAAAATAGACACTGATGAAGGAATGGACTATAAATTCAAATGTAAGCAAGAAGAATCTCTACTAGATTTCTGAATTTTTAATTTAGACAGACTTTAATCTTTCATGTGAAATATGGTAGGATACTAGGTATATGGCATTTTTCTCAACTGACTTAAAAAATACAAATTGCTTTTGACTATCTCTCTTTTATACAATTGTATACAATGGATTTTCCTCTTAAGATTAGATTCTGAAGTCATACTGCCAGAAGAAAAATCACAATGTAGTCAGAGTTACTCTTGATAATCCCATAAACCGTTCTTTAGTTTCTAAACCCAGGACTTTAGATTCTGAAAAGAATATGTATTTTATTTATGCATACATATACTTCATCCCTTTGAAATATGGAGGTCAAGGATTTATTTGAACCAAAATTATTCCACCTCTTACTTTTTTAAACAAAAATCTCCCTGCTTCTTCTCTGTCCTCTCCAATCTCTCCCTTTACTTTTGAGTCTACCTCAATCTTAATCTCCTCTCTCAGCCATATTGTTGCAAACAAGCAGAATAAATGTGCATGTGATGTGATTCCTTTGTACTGTGATGAATGCAGCTGATGTAAATCGAAGACTACAACTACATAATATATTTATATGAAAAAAAGTTGCAGTTTATCTGTGAAGAAATGATATATCTAGTTAGGCCTTAAAACATTATTTTCCCAGCCTCCAAACTCTAGTAAGATATGAATGTAAGGATTGATATTAGTAAGGATAAGATATCAGTAAGGACCCTAGAACAATCTGAGTTCTATTCATTTGTTCTACCCTCAACATCTCAATTAAACTCACAGGATTGTTAATTTAACTCTCTAATAGCTACTATTTTTTGGTTGTTCCTACTCAGTAAAGAAATTATCCATGGATACTTTTATCCATGAATGTACCATGACTCTGTTTCTTCTTGCAATGGGAAATTAGATGGTTCATAACATCACATACAAAGTATCATTATCTCTATATATGGCTTAGCTAGAAAAGTCACAGAATCAGATAAATGAAATCCCCAAACTTCAAACAATGCAATCATGATCATGTGAGATTCACTTTGTTATCTCTAGAGAAAAGCAAAAGGACACATGGAATTTTGACTTGTACACCAGTGTATGAAATTTTAACACATGTTTCTATTAAAATAAAGCTTTCCAGAAAAAGATATTTCAGCATAGCTAAAGAATAATTGACAGTAATACTTTACATATACAACCTCAAGATAGAAGTACAATGAAAATACTCCATACCTCTGACTCCAAATTCAAATTTTTTTTTTCACCGCTGTTTAATTGCCTTCATCATCTGGAATTCAGCTGTGAATAGAGCAAACACAGTGTCTGGTAGATATATTTGATTTCTTTTCAAAAATCTTGCTCAAGAAAGGTTGACAAAAATATATTTCCTTAGAGTTCAGGTCATGGTTTCAAAATCTGACAAATACTTTCCAAGGTTGAAAAGGAGCAGGTACAAAATAAAGTGAAACCAAAAGCAAATTTATTGGAAAATATGTTACTGAAAAACTACTACTAATAAAGTACATGAAAAAATATTAAGGAAATAAAGGAAACAGAGAATATGAAGTACATAGTAAGATATTTAATGTGACTGGCCTACCCTCCTCTCCCTTCTAAAGATATTTTCAAGTACAACTGCCTAATATAATGTGTTCCTCTTCTCAATTTTTTATGGCCATTTTTATTCAGGCATCATAGTAAATTTAAATGAGTTGTCACATCTAGCTCAGCCTACTAGGCAAAATGAGTAGTTTAGAGAGACTAAAATGTCCAACTGATATTAGCCTTTTTTTTTTTGTCCACTCTACTTGAACCAAAATCATTAATATTTTTAAGTAAGCACGATATTTTTAGAAATCATCTAGCCAACTTTTTAGAAGCCTAGAATCTTTTTATGAACATGGCAATATTGAGAAAATTTACTTATTAGAATAGTAAACTTGCTCTAGGATGGAATAATTGCAAAATGTAGAGAACTCATCACCATCCAATGTTTTGTTTCATTGTATTCTATACTCTGTCCAATATGAAAAATTGGCCAGATTGAATGTAACAAAAATGTTGCCCATTCCTTTTAAGCCTATTTTATTAATGTTAAAATTATCTCTGGTGTTTTTCCAGTAGTTGGTTACAGGAATTACAGTTCTAATCATATGGATTGAAATTTTATTCTATGTTATCAATTATCCGTGAAGTGAGTTCCACGTTTTGTATGCTTAAAATATATTAATTTAAAAACTGGTACAAGTAAAACTATTTCATTATTTTTGCTTTATAAAGTACATTATTTCTAAAATTAACATTAGTGAAAAAAATACATGTGAAATAGAGAAAACCAAAATACTCATTTTAAATAAAAATTCCACTAATGTGTATGGTATATTTTTTCATATTTAATAAGATATTTTTTAACTGCTTTCAGTGCTTTAGGTGTAATCTCTATTTGACTATGAGCATTTTTTACTTTTATAGTTTATTCTTTAAACAATGCCCAAATCATTTACAATATCCTATTAAAGAAAAAATGATATTTTCTAGCAATAAATCATCATATTAGCTCTCTTGAAATGAATGTGTATATGTATTCCAATAAAATGCAGTCTGATATTTATGTTTATAAACACTTTAATAAAAAATCAGCAGAATTTGAAATTCTGATTTTTAAAGTAAAGTACAAAGAAATAGATGCAATTAGCTACATCTTTCTCTCTGAAGCTAAGGATATAGTTGTTTTTTTTAGTTAACATGTTAATTTTATTATAATAATTTATTATTTTAGTAATCTGTTATAAGTATTATTAAATATATAAGTGCTATAATACTTATCGATAGTAACCAATTATGTATGACTACTTACTCCCCTCCAACATTTCAAGACTGTGTTTATAACTGACTTAGAGTATTAAGATTATACGTATACATGTATATATACTATTATGGAACTATATGATGATTATATTTGCTTCATTATTTAACATTAACATTAATATGTCTTAAATATTATTTCTTATCAGCCATGTATATCTTCTATCTATTTCATTTTTTTGTATATATTTACCTCAGATTTAATTAAATTTAAATATATTGAAGTAGCTATCCATGGTCATCGCTATAAGTTCTTATTGATTTTTTTCCCTTAAAATTTCCCCTGGCAAATATATTAGTGTTGAAGTAGCTGGCCATGACAAACCTACAGCTAGGCAGAAATTTCGTACAAGTGTGGAGGCATTCAGAAAACAACTCATTCCATGCAATTTTATCCCAAATAAGTGTTAAAGTATTATACTAGAGGGAAAAATAAAAGCACAGTGGGTTCATAATTATACCACTATCTCCCTATCTTTTAATGCTATCTAAACTCTGTGTATGTGGATATTTTATATAATTCTTATTTTAGTAATTGCAGCTTGATGGTATTATCAAAAAATATTCTATTTTTCTTATAGGCTACTATAACTAGGAAAAATATTTGCAAAAGCTATCTGCCTTGTGGAATGTCTAGTATTGTATTATCTTGTTGTGCAGCTATCTCAGCAGTAAATAAAAGCCCCTTGCAGTCAGGACACGTCTTACAGAATTGTGGTTTTGAATCCAGCCAGCCAAATACCTTGCTCACATCAGACTCTCAATAACTATCATGATTTTTTTTTTTTTTGGCACATAGAGATATAAAAACAGGGATGTGTGAAGAACATGTATAATGTATTACAGAGATATAGTTGGGCTCCCCTGGTGGTAAAGAAACTGCTCACCAATGCAAGAGATGCAGGTTCGATCCCTTGGCCAGGATAATCCACCTGGAGAAGGAAACGGCAATCCACTCCAGTATTCTTTACCTGTGAAATCCCATGGACAGAGAAACCTGGCAAGCTACTGTCCATGGGGTAACAAATGAGTCAGGTATGACTTAGCGACTAAACAGCAACAATGGAGACATTATTACATATGAAAGTTACATATGAATGTTTCAATTATAGCATGAGAAAACATGATCCATGTTAATGCACTAAGACAGATATAAGTTTCTAGACTGGATTAATGAAAAAGATAGGCATCTAGGAGAACAATTTTAAAATCCTCTTGCAATCCATTGATTTATAGCATGCAAGTTTCCTAGTTTCAAAGTATATAATCTATTGGGACTAATTTTACACAGAAAGAAATTAGTGAATACATATTTTCTAGCTAACAGAATTGGTAGGAAGCTGAAGACAAAATCAGAAAATGAGCGGAAAAGAGGGAATCCAGGCAGATCAATTATGACCACAATCATAGCATGACTTAATCCTGCTGCCTTAGTAAACATTTGATACTACCCATGCAACAACTAAAACTGGACATTGGCTGGGACATTCATAGTTACTCTAGTTCCTGATAATCAGAGGTTCCTAGCAACTCACGTGATCCTGTAATGCCATCGTTTCCCTGCTTAACCTCTCAATAGACTAGATTCAAAGGCCCAAATATGTATAACATACTGGTCAAGTTAAAGTCCATACATACTTGACCTGACGGAAGACAACAGCCAAAATGAGAATAGAATTTGAATATTTGATTTTCATTGTGGTAGGACTGAAATTTCCCAATCATAGATAAAGATTCTGAGCAAATTACTATTAACTGATGTCTCAACAACTCTCTTTCTCATTTGCAGATAATATCTAGATACTTCTATTTCTACCTGTGCTTGAGTAATTTTTATAGTTCTATACTCCAACTCTCAAAATAAGGAACATTTTTACAAGTTCAAACTAAGAGACCATGACCCATGTTAATACCAACATACCAAGGCATGGTCCTTTAAAAAAAGAGAGAAAAAAAAAAAAAATTCATACTTCCAAAAATCAAGCTAGGGACATTCGAGACAGACAGATGAGGAGAAGGGAGAGAGGGGAAGGTAACTTTATCAAGAAACAAGTAATCTGAAATGCAACTTCTTATATAACTCTTTTTAGACCCATTAGTCTAAAAGTACCTCAATAACAAAAAGAATATATTAAACACCTTCCTGCTCCTAAAGATGAATATAGTGTAAGACTCAGTAAAAGATGCACAATATTTTATTTTGGTGTGAGATTTCATAGAACACTCATAGAACATTCCATAATGTCTGAGGTTTTTTGTTTTTTTTTTTGTTTTTTTTAAGATTTACTTAAGCTGTGACATTTATTTTATAAGTACACTAGGGAAATTTTGAAATAAGATATATTCTCTGAAAGTTTTATAATCAAACATGTAAAATCAAAATGATAAACTGTGCATGGTTTAAGGATACGCCTGAGATGTTTCACAGTACCATTTATTGATGTATTTAGAAAACAAAATACAAAGCAAAACTTACACAGAAAAAGTCAATTCTAAATAGAAAAAAAAATAGATATTTTTCTTTTTGTTCTTCACACATGCAATTTATGACTTACAAGTGATTTCAGAATTAGTTTGTCATGACCCTCTTAATGATGTCCATAAAAATGGCAGTGTTTGTATTAATTGTTTTAAATGGAATAAAGAAAGGATTTCTGAATACTGTACATTTGGATATTAGTCAAAGAGTAGAACTTATCAAGTAGTGATTGTTCACAGTGAAAATGATTTATTTATTAAAAGCTAATGAAAATTGAATTAATATGCCTTTAAAATGCAAGGTTTTTTTTTTTATATATAAAACCTGGGGTAAAGACCTTTATCCTTCAAATCTGGGATAGATACTGATCTTGGTGATTTTTTTTTTATCTTGGTGAATTTTAGGAAGAAAAAAAATTCAAAGAATGTTTCATTATACTGAATAAGTTACATTACTCTTGTCACACTTATGTTGTTGTTATTCAGTCGCTCACATGTGTCCTAATCTACAGCCCCATGGACAGCAGCATACTAGGCTTCCCTGTTCTTCACAATGTCGCAGAGCTTCCTTAAACTCATGTGCATTGATCCAGTGATGGCCATCCATCTTGTCCTCTGTCTCCCCTTCTACTCCTGCCTTCAATCTTTCCCAGTATCAGGGTCTTTTCTAATGAGTTCGCTCTTTGTATCAGGTGGCCAAATTATTGGAGTTTCAGCTTCAGCATCAGTCCTTCCAGTGAATATTCAGGATTGATTTCCTTAAGATTGACTGGCTTAATCTTCTTGCAGTCCAAGGGATTCTCTCAAGGGTCTTCTCCAATGCCACGGTTCAAATGCATCAATTCTTTGGTGCTCAGCCTTCTTTATGGTCCACCTCTTACATCCATACATGACTACTGGAAAAACCGTAGCTTTGACTAGACGGATCTTTATTGGCAGTGTAATGTCCCTGAATTTTAATATGCTGTCTAGATTTGTCCTAGCTTTTCTTCAAAGGAGTAAGCATCTTTTAATTTCACGGCTGCAGTCACCATCTGCAGTTATTTTTGAGCCCACAAGTATAAAGTCTGTCACTGTTTCCATTGTTTATTCATCTATTGCATGAAGTGATGGGACCAGATGTCATGATCTTCGTTTTTTGAACGTTGAGTATTAAGCCAGCCTTTTCACTTTCCTCTTTCACCTTAATTAATCAGGAGGCTCTTTAGTTCCTTTTCACTTTTTCCCATAATGGTGGTGTCATCTGCACATCTGAGGTTATTGATATTTGTCCTGGCAATCTTGATTCCACCTTGTGTTTCATCCAGCCCGCCATTTTGCATGATGTATTTTGTATATAAGTTAAATAGGAAGGATTACAATATACAGCCTTGATACATTCCTTTCCCATTTTGGAACCAGCTTATTCCATGTCCGATTGTAACTGTTGCTTCATGACCTGCATACAGGTTTCTCAGGTGACAGGTAAGGTGGTCTGGTATTCACATCTCTTTAAGAATTTTCCAGTTTGTTATGATTCTCACAGTCAGTCTTTAGTGTAGTCAATGTGTGTGCTCATACTCAGTTGTGTCTGACTCTTTGTGACCCCATGGATTGTAGCCTGCCAGGCTTCTCTGTCCATGGGATTTTCCAAGCAAAAATACTGGAGTGGGTTGCCATTCCCTTCTCCAGGGGATCTTCCCAACTCAGGGATCGAACTCCCAAGTTGCCTGCATTGCAGGTTGATACTTTACCACTGAGCCACCTCTGGAATCCCATTTCTTTTTGTATGATCCAACAAATGCTTGCAATTTGATCTCTGGTTCCTCTGCCTTTTCTAAATCCAGTTTGTATATCTAGAATTTCTCAGATCATATACTGTCGAAGCCTAACTTGAAGGATTTTGAGCACTACCTTGCTACCATGTGAAATGAGGGCAATTGTGTGGTAGTTTTAATATTCTTTGGCATTGCCTTTCTTTGGGATTGTAATGAAAACTGACATTCTCCAGGCCTGTGACCACTGCAGAGTTTTCCAAATTTGTGGGCATATTGAGTGCAGCACTTTAACAGCATAATCTTTTAGAATTTGAAAAAGCTCAGCTGGTTTTTCCATCTCTTCCGCTAGCTTTGTTCATACTGATGTTTCCCAAGGCCGATATGACTTTGCACTCCAAGATGTCTAGCTCTAGGTGAGTGATCACACCATTGTGTTTATATGGGTCATTAAGATCTGTTTTGTATGGTTCTTCTGTGTTTTCTTCCCACCTCTTCCTAGTATCTTCTCCTTCTCTTAGGTCCATACCATTTCTGTCCTTTATTGTGCCCATCTTTGCATGAAATGTTCTCTTGGTATCTCTAATTTTCTTGAAGAGATATCTAATCTTTCCCATTCTATTGTTTTCCTCTATTTCTTTTCATTGTTCACTTAAGAAAGCTTTCTTGTTTCTCCTTGCTATTCTTTGGAACTCTGCATTCAGATGGGTATATCTTTCCTTTTCTCCTTTGCCTTTCACATCTCTTCTTTTCTCAGCTATTTGTAAGTCCTCCTCAGACAACCACTTTGCCTTTTGGCACCTCTTTTCCTTGGAGATGGTTTTGATCACTGCCTCCTCTATAATGTTAATGAACCTCCATCCATAGTTCTTCAGGCATTTTGTCTATCAGATCTCTCCCTTGAATCTATTTGTCACTTCCACTGTATAATTGTAAGGGATTTGATTTATGTCATACCTGAATTGCCTAGTGGTTTTCTCTACTTCAATTTAAGTCTGAATTTGGCAATAAGTATTTCATGACCAGAGTCACAGTCAGCTCCTGGTCTTGTTTGTCATACTTGTACAACCATTTTAAAGACAAAACTTGATCGAAAGTTGCATAGCAGCAACTGCATCTCTGATACCCAGGAAACTCAGCACCTTTTATCTAATGCTCTTCCAGTATCTAAAAGCAGGGTCTCCAAACGTTTTAGCCTCAGGAGACTTTTATACTCTTAAAAGTTAGTTAAGATACTAAAGATCTTTAATTTGTCTTTTATATCTATTGAAATTTACCACATTAGAAATTGACATAAAATTTTAGAGATATTATTAATTTAGATATATTAATTTAGATATATTATATATTAGAGATATATTTTAAAATAATAATAATAAATCCAGTACCTAGTATTAAGGGTAAGGGAGTAAGGGTTAGTCGCTCAGTCGTGCCCGACTCTGCAACCCCATGGACTGCAGCCCACAAAATTCCTCTGTACATGGGATTTTCTAGGCAAGAATGCTGGAGTGGGTTGCCATTTCCTTCTCCAGGGGATCTTCCCAATCCAGGGATTGAACCCAGGTCCCCTGCACTGCAGGCAGGTTCTTTATCAACTGAGATACAAGACCTTGTATTATAAATAACATTATGAAAAAATATATTTTCACAAAAAATGCACATAGTGTTTGTCTATTCACTTACTGAATAACATATTAGCTGCTTTCAAGTTTAGCAGTCATGAATAAAAACATAAAAATGAAAATTTTCTAAAAGCATCCAAGTGTAGATTTTTGGGTGGACATAAGTTTGCCATTTCATGGGATAAATATCAGAATTACTAGATCTTACGGTAAGAATGTTTTTAATTTTGTAGCAAAATGGCAAACTTCTTTCAAGGTGGCTATACATTTTGCAGAAAATTGATATATTTCTTCCTTTAAGATTTGGTGGAATTGCAAGTGAACTCATTCTGGCTGAGTGCTTCCTATTTTGGGAGCAATTAATTGTTGATTCCATTTTTTTTATCTATTTCATTTAGGCTATCAAATTTATGGCATAGAGTTGTTCATAATATTATTTTCAATGTCCGTGGGATCTATAGTACTGTCTTCTTAATGAAGAGATTTCTGGTAGCAATAGTTTGTTTCTTCTTTCTTAGTTAGTCTGGCTAGAGGTTTATTGATTTTGTTGATCTTTTCAAATAATGAGCTTTTGGTTTCATTGTTTTTTTTCTATTTATTTTATGTTTTTAATTTAATTGATTTTCATTCTAATTGTTACTGTTTCTTTTCTGCTTAATTTAGATTTAATTTCTCTTCATTTTCCAGTTTCCTGATGTGGAAGATTAGATTATTGATTTTAGATCTTTCTCACATTCATATATATATATATATATATATATACAGACACACACACATATGTGTGTATATATATGTATGCTCAAAACTATAAATTTCCTCCTAAAACCTGCATTTGCTTCAATTCACAAATTTTTATAAATTGTATTTTCATTTTCAATTAGTAAAAAATATTTTTTAAATTCCACCTGCAATTTCTTCTGTCATGCATGTACTGTTTAGAAATGGGTTGCTGGGTCTCCAGATATTTTGGTCAACATTGGGGCATGTTTTTAATATCAATGATCTTTTCAAAGAACCAGATTTGGTTTTGTTGATTTTCTCAATTATTTTCTTTTTTGAACTTTGTGGATTCCTCCCCTAACTTGTATTATTTCATTTGTTGTGCTTGCTTTAGACATAAATTGCTCTTCTTATTTTAGTTTCTTAAGGTGGAAACAGATTATTAATTTCAGCTCTTTTAAAAAGCATGTTTAATTCTATAAAATTTCCTCTAAATAGTATTTTCACTGTTTCACAAACATTTTAATATGAAGTTGTGTTTTGTTTGGGGAAAAATATCAACAACCTCAGATATGCAGATGAAACCACTCTAATGGCAGGAAGTGAAGAGGAATTAAAGTGCCTCTTGATGAGGGTGAAAGAGGAGAGTGAAAAAGCTGACCTAAGACCCAACATTCAAAAACTAAGATCAAGGCATCTTATCCTAACACTTCATGGCAAATAGATGGGAGAAAAGTGAAAACAGTGACAGATGTTATTCTCTTGAGTTCCAAAATCACTGCAAACGGTGACTGCAGCCACAAAATTAAAAGCTGGTTGCTCCTTACAAGAAAGCTATGAACCTATGACAAACCTAGACAGTGTAATAAAAAGCAGACATCACTTTGCTGACAAAGGTCTATATATAGTCACAGCTATGTTTTATTCCATTAGTCATGTATGGATGTGAGAGTTGGACCATAAAGAAGGCTGAGTGCCAAAGAACTGATGCTTACAAATTGTTGTGCTGGAGAAGACTCTTGAGTGTCCCTTGGACTGCACAGAGGTAAAAGCAGACAATCGAAAAGGAAATTCACCCTGAATATTCATTGGAAGAACTGATGCATAAACTTCACTTCCAAATATAGCTATTTTTTAACATAATTATAACTCATTGACTAAAAGAATGAATAAAATTATGACCCCTTACTTTATCATTACTCACAAATATTGATGATTTAATGATAATCTCTCACCCCAACAATCATATATTTAACAACTTTCTATGTGTCATGATGTGAAGTGTGAGTCCACTCAGTCATGTCCGACTCTTTGCGACCCCATGGACTATAGAGTCCATGGAATTCTCCAGGCAAGAATACTGGAGTGTGTAGCCTTTCCCTTCTCCAGGAGATCTTCCCAACCCATGAATCGAACCCAGATCTTCCACACTACAGGTGGATTCTTTACCAACTGAGCCACCAGGGAAACCCAACTATACTACAGTGGTAGCCTATCCCTTCTTCTGCAGATCCTCCCAACCCAGGAATCCAACTGGAGTCTCTTGCATGGCAAGCAGACTCTTTACTAGCTGAGCCACCAGGGAAGCCCATATTTATGTTAAAAATAAATATTAAGAAGGGCTCAAAATATATGGTTATTCTTTGATTCATATCCATGTCAGAATCAAGTCTCATTCTTATTAATAGATACATAACAATGAATCAGTTCAGTTCAGTTCAGTTCAGTCACTCAGTCGTGTCCGACCCTCTGAGACCCCATGAATTGCAGCACACCAGGCCTCCCTGTTCGTCACCAGCTCCTGGAGTTCACCCAAATCCATGTCCATCGAGTCAGTGATGCCATCCAGCCATCTCATCCTCTGCTGTCCCTTCTCATCCTGCCCCCAATCCTTCCCAGCATCAGGGTCTTTTCCAATGAGTCAACTCTTCGCATGAGGTGGCCAAAATGTTGGAGTTTCAGCTTCAACATCAGTCCTTCCAATGAACACCCAGGACTGATCTCCTTCAGCATGGATTGATTGGATCTCCTTGCAGTCCAAGGGACTCTCAAGAGTCTTCTCCAACACCAGAGTTCACAAGCATCAATTCTTCGGTGCTCAGATTTCTTCACTGTCCAACTCTCACATCCATACATGACCACTGGAAAAACCATAGCCTTGACTAGACGGACCTTTGTTGGCAAAGTAATGTCTCTGCTTTTTAATATGCTGTCTAGGTTGGTCACAACTTTCCTTCCAAGGAGTAAGTGTCTTTTAATTTCATGGCTTCAATCACCATCAGCAGTGATTTTGGAGCCCAGAAAAATAAAGTCTGACACTGTTTCCACTGTTTCCCCATTTATTTCCTGTGACGTGATGGGACCAGATGCCATGATCTTAGTTTTCTGAATGTTGAGCTTTAAGCCAACTTTTTTGCTCTCCTCTTTCACTTTCATCAATAGACTCTTCAGTTCCTCTTCATTTTCTGCCATAAATGTGGTGTCATCTGCATATCTGAGGTTATTGATATTTCTCCCCACAATCTTGATTCCAGCTTGTGCTTCTTCCAGCCCAGCGTTTCTCATCATGTACTCTGCCTATATGTTAAATAAGCAGGGTGACAATATACAGCCTTGACGTACTCCTCTTCCTATTGGGAACCAGTCTGTTGTTCCATGTCCAGTTCTAACTGTTGCTTCCTGACCTGCATACAGATTTCTCAAGAGGCAGGTCAGGTGGTCTGGTAGTCCCATCTCTTTCAGAATTTTCCCCAGTTTATTGTGATCCACACAGTCAAAGGCTTTGGCATAGTCAATAAAGCCAAGTTAGAGTAATACTAGAAATTGGTATACAGAAGTTACCACTTGGGATTCCTTTGCCTAGAGACCTAGGCAAAAATCTATTTTAATGGCTAAGTTAAAAATCGTGTCTTTTCAACATTTCTAAAATAGTTTGCTTTTTTCCTGTCTTCTCATGGTCTTCCGTGCATATGTCCCTATTTTATTGCATGTGACCTTTCGTCCATATGTGTATACTTTACCCCAACTGAGCAAATATACACCAGCCTCCTCAATAGATTCCCAAAAAACCAACAGTCAAGCAATTTAAAATACCTCCTCTTATCATCCCCTTTTGTTTTTCTCTTTTCCTCTTGCTTTCTGTATTCTAAACCATTGCTCTCTCATTTATCTCTTGTATGATACAAGTATAAAAAGAACAGCCCTTGAGCCAACTCGCCCAAAGACTGTGTAAGATAAAGAATAAGTCTTTATCTTTCAAATATTTGTCAGAAAAAAAAAAAGTTCCCTCCAGGATAGAGGATCTCAGTAGTTCTCGTAGTAAGTTTATGAATGTTTCCACCATCCTGATTGAGAGGGATGAACAGATATATATATGGATAGATGTTAGATAGATAGACGAATAGATGTAGAATGCTTTGACATTCTAGTGTTCAAAAATACTTCCTTGAGAACCATTACACCTACGAGAAAAATTATACTTTCTTCTCTGCCTGTCTGTACCCTACAAACCAAACATGTGAATAGCATGTGGGAATGTCTACTAATTTTTGCTTGAAAGTAAATTGCCTTTGTAATGAATCACATAAAAGATTAAACCTAATTCAGTTATGATTGATATTTTTTTTGTTTCTACATAGACTTGATATTTTTGAAACATGTTGATATCTTATGCAGAATTATCTGTGTACAACTCAAATATCATTAGGGAAAAAATAGTTTGATTATAAAAAAATAATATACTTTGAGTGTTCTTTCAAAATTTGACTTTAAATCGATAATTTACTTAGCCCCAAACAACTAGCTAACCTTATAGCTGGAAAAGAATTTCTGCATGTTTGTTATTTTTTGAAATTAATGTTTTGCTCTTTTCTTCTCGTGTGTCATAATAATATTTAATATCATATGTAGCCACAATGAGAATCTAAATAATATTTTTTTCTGTAAGTGGATAAATGAATTTCTCAGTATTGCTTAATTATGTTCAAGTAATTATTCATATTTTCTCTTGTAGCCAAAATTTTCCAGAGGTTTTAGCTCTAATCATGAAAGTTGGTAAAAGAATCTTAAAAGAACAGTCAAGTAGATTAAAAGAAACCTGTTAAACAGCAAGAATACATTTTGAGATGCATTTTCACAATACAAGTAAAAAGAGTATTTTTACTAGTTTTTAGAACACATAGCTAATAAAAGATAATCGAAGCAAAATGTGTAAATGAAAAGCTTTATAGTTAAATATGTTTATTAAAATACTGCCAAAGAGCTAGAAATACAACTTTAAAACAAAAAAAAAAAGAAAATACTTTTCTTTTAAAAGAATTAATAATGCAATAATTGATCCCCAAGCTCTTGTTTAAGAGAACATAATAGAAATTGTTCTCTGTTATATTATACATTTACCTTTTTCATTTCTTTGTCTTAAATGATTATACAAAGTTTGCATTGCTAAAAATATTGACATTGGAGGCTCATTTAAAATATTTTAAAATAATAATTTCTATCAAATTTAAAAACTAGAAATTAATGCAATATATTATCATTGTAAAATATTTACAGGACAGATTTCATGTAAAAGCAAAAGAAATCTGTAATTTTGCTCAACAGGCAATTTAAAAATGAATCACATGTTAGAACAACAAATGAAACTGATGAGATTTGCACTTATGATTTTATATAAACCTTAATTTGCTATAATCTTTATAGGTTGCTCTTCACCTTTGGAGGGATAAGTGAGATTGTCTAAAATAACCCAGGGCACTCATTCTGTTTTGCATGACAATGAGATGCTGGGAATGAAGTTTTTACCTGAAACTCCTGAGGAAGGCTACCCTCAAACTCAGTTTCCCATAGAACCAAGGATGTTATATCCAAAGTGGAAAGAATTCCAAATTCATATGGAACCTCCATAGATAGATCCCAGGTATTAGGCAGCTGTCTTTACCCAGAACTCTAAAAGATGATGATATCTAAATGCAAACTTTTCAGCACTCTCAAACACAAGGTTTTTACCCACTAGTTAGACCACTCTCAGGTTTATTTTCTTCATAAAAAGAAGAGAAATAGGGTACTGGAGTCTCCCCTAGCACAACCATGGTACACCCAGCATGCTGTAGCCTAAACATGGAAGCTAAGTCGCTGGAAAACTTCCTTTGCCTCTTCACGTGATTGAGTCATTCTCCCTCCCTCATCTTCATGTACTCTGTATTTTGTAATTAAAATTCTCAATCAAACTTTATTTTAATTTTATACATTTTCCTTTAAGCTCTATCCAATTGCTCATGTACCCAAAATTTTAAAAGTAATGAATAATTTTATTATTTGATTAGTTAATTCAATACAAATTGTCTAAAATTAATGAATCAAGTCACATATGTATTTATGAATAGAGGTAAATTTCAATAACATTGTACTTCTTTAATTCCATTACTGTATGGCCTCTTATTTTGGATTAACTGGAAGCTTCTTTGATCAAACATAATCTTAGTCTCTCTGAAGAATGTTGTGGAGTATAATGAACTGTATTTGTATTAGACATGCAAATTAAATTTTATTTTACTCAATGGGTAAGATATTCTTACTAAAGTAGCATCCAACTTATTTTTTAAATTTAAACCAAAGTTTTCAATTTCATATACATGAAAATTATTACTATTGAGTGCGGAGATTTTATGACTATGGAAAATAACTCACTGGGGTCTAGCTGATAAATTATATCTTGAGTCTTATAAAAATAAAATGTCAGGAAAATATTGATAATGACTGTTACAATAATAATCAGGAACAATGTTCTTCATAACCTTCATATTAGATTATATATCAAATATTTGAAAAGAAGGATACCACTATGGTAGTATTTATTAAACAATATTAAAACATCAAAATGTAAAAAGAATTTTATATAATATGTATTTGTATAGCTATCCTGAGATATAAAAGCTAATTTATATTTTAACAAGAAATTTCAAAATGGAAAGAAGAAAATCAAAATCAAAACAAATCAACAAATGCTCCTAATGGACCAACTACTTTGTATTTTTGTAACCCAGGTAAACAATAATGTAAAAAAAGCATAAACTAAAAAATATTTCTCATTCGTACACACTACTTGCTAAGTTGTAGAAAGTGTGGTGTTTTATTCCTCTAAGTACCTAAAAATTTATTGAGGGAATCTCGAGTAGTTTTGTATAGGTACATTAAAAGGCAAGCAAGTGCCCACACTTTCTGATATTTCTCCTCTACCTGCTTCAACAACAGAATGACTGGCCCTGAATTATCATCTTGTGACTTCTACTTCTTGGCTTTATGTACATTAATTGTCTTATTGGAAAAAAACCAAAAACAAATGTTGAATTATTTTTCTGTGTAGTTTAATACCAAGATTTAAGAAGCACAAGGATTATACTTTACTCATCTTTGGATTCTCTGTGACATTTTAAGTTAACCTAGGTACCCTCTACTTCTTTAATTTACAGGACTATTTATCATTCTTGCATAGATATAGAACTACAAATCTTATCAAAATTTGTAATCACATAAAAAAGGAAAATGATTGGAAAAGATAATTAATGGATAATGTAAAAACAGTAAAAATTTAAGTGAAATAGGAAATTTTTATGCCTCAATGATAAATGAAAACAAATGGAAAGGAAGTAAAAGATAAAGTGGAAAGCAAGAATAATGAAGAAAAACAAATGCATTCAAATGTGGTTTTGAAGTTAAACAAGTCTTTCACCATTATGTTATGCCAATTGTTGCCAAACAACCAGCATATTAGGAAGATATTTCTTTTAAAATTAATTTATTAGCCATCAAAAAATAAATGAATAGAATAATGTAATTTGCATCAATATCTGGGGTTTACTGAGCCCTATGCTTTGACTATCCTTCCTAATGTTGGAGGTATTGAGGTCTGACAGCTATAAAAGTGAATAGCTGGAAATACAAGGATCATAACTTATTCAAACTGACAGAAAACCAGCTGGCTGTAACTTTTCAAGTTCAGTGCAATGCATTCATTGTCAAGAGATGTAGAGCGATATGTAATTAAAACATCTGGAAATCATACCAATGTGAGGCACTAAAACTTTTATGAATAAACATCTTCTCTTTCTGCAAGGAAATTGAGTTGACTGAATTGTTTGTCTGTAATTGGAAAACTTCTGTAAGCCATAAGCTTTGTTGCCTTGTTTGTGCAGTCTCTCCCTGGAGGTTTGACAAAAAGCAACATGAAAAGTTGCTAGAAAGCCACCTGAAATATTTCTGAAGAGTACACAGATAATCTGACTAAATAGTGATAACTGTGTATATTATATGACAAAAAATGAGCAGATTTATACCAGAGCAGTCACAAAGTAAAAATAACAAATGGAAATACTGACATGTTATTAAAAAGTAGTCACTGAGATGTTTTGGTGACCAAACACATGCTTGTTATAAATTTCATGTTTTAGGAATTTTTCAAGGCATGAGGTACTATTTATTTAATAACTGATTTAGTATGAAGGGTGTGCTTTATAAATATAAGACAATATGCATTTAATATCTTTAAAATGGTGCTAATTGAATTTATACTGTCTACATGATACTGTCCCATTTGCACTTAATCCACTAACAGCAATCTCTTTTTCATAAAAAAAGTTTTCTATGCATTTTATTGTTTTGTTTCTTTAAAAACTATAGTGTTCCTTTCTTTGATCAAGGTACATAATCCAAAATACCTGTACCACTCAATGTCCTCTATCGGAAAGCAGGTGCTTGTGACGATGATGTATAATTTTGCTTCTCTCGAAATACCTCGGGCTTCCCCGGTCGCTCAGTGGTAAAAAATCAGCCTGCGGTGCATGAGCCGCAGGAGACACAGGTTTGATTCCTGGGTCCAGAAGATCCTCTGGAGGAGGGCACAGCAACCCACTCCAGTATTCTTCCCTGGAGAATCCCATGGACAGAGGAGCCTGGTGGCTCCAGTCCACAGGACCACAAAGAGTCAGACAGGACTGAAGCAACTTGGCATGCAGGCGCGCAGGCAAAATACCTCAATGATTTCAATTGGTCTTTCTAAGTATCGGTTGAAATAGAGGATATTCTGAGAATATGGATGCCTGTGAGAAATTTTTCTGAAATGTCAGATAAATTCACTTTTTATCAGCCACTCTGGAACGACCTATACCTCTAGGTCATATACACAGAAGAAGTGGATTTTTTTACTATATTACATACTCCCAAATTGTTCTTCAAAGTGCTTTTGACAATTTGTACCCATCTCCCACGGGCAGTAAATGACAGCTCATTGATATCTATATTTTGAAATACATGGTAATGTCAACCTTTATGTTTTATTCTTCCTTAATTGATGAGCATGGCATGCTATTGTCCATTGTACTTTTAATTTGACTCGATGGACATGGGTTTGGGTAAACTCCGGGAGCTGGTGATGGACAGGGAGGCCTGGCATGCTACGATTCATGGGGTCCAAAAGAGTCGGACACGACTGAGCGACTGAACTGAACTGAACTGATATACATGTGAGTGTGAGCATTTTTTTATTACTTTATTGACCAGCTTTCTTTTTCGCTCTATTTTCTGTGAATATTTTAAACTCATTTTCTATTGCTTTTTTCTTTAAAATTTTAGTTTTTTAAAAACAATATGCATTTTTTAAAAGATTTCGCATCACAAACATCTTTTCATCAGTGGCTTAATTATGGCTCCTTGTAGAAGAAATTTTGTTTAATATGAATTTTAGTTGTTTATAGTTGTCATGGCTACTATAAATTGAATTTTTCTATTTCATTATTTTAATAATCGTGTATTAATGTAAAGTAACAATTATTTATAGTACATCCATACTGATTAACTTTTTGTCATTAGTTTTAATAGTTTTTGTTTTAATTCATGGAGTCAAACAGTACTTCCTGGTATTTACCAATTTTATATTTCTGAATTATTTGATAGCCTAATTGCCTTGTCTAAATCTCTCCATATGATATTGACAAATGAACAAAAGAGACATTAGTGGTTATGCCTATTTTAGTCTATAACTTTAAAAGTATTACCTTGAATATTTAACGAATGAGGCTGTTGTTTTTAAGCATGAATGAGTGTCATATTCCATAGGCTTTTCTGTGTTTCTTTATGGTGGTCACTATTTTCATGTTAGCTAAAGTGATGTGTGTGAGTACACAGTCCCTCTGTTGTGTCCAACTCTTTGCAACCTCATGGACTCAGCCTGCCAGGCTCCTCTGTCTATGGATGGAATTTTTCAGGCAAGAAGACTGGAGTGGTTTGCCACTTCCTACTCCAGGGAATATTCCCGATGGTAAATGTAAACATAATTTCAGGAAATAAACTCTCTTTGAATTCATGAAATAAACCTATTTAATCATAATACATTTTTAAAAATAAAATTGATTAAATATGCTAATATTTTACTGAGGTCTTAACATTTGACTTAATAAAATATTTAGTCCATTGTTGTTTAAACTTTTCTATTTATGATATATTTTTGGCCACTCTGGGCCTTCATTGCTGTGCACAGACTTTCTCTAGTTGTGGCGAATGGGGAGGACTCTCTAGTTGCGGTGCACGTGGTTCTCGTTGTGTCTTCTGGTTGTGGAGCATTGACTTTAGGGTGCACAGGCTTCAGTAGTCGTGGTACATAGGCTTGGTTTCTTTGTGGCATGTGGAATCTTCCCAGACCAGAGGTTGAACCCATGTCCACTGCATTATTAGCAGGCAGATTCTTAACCTCTGGACCACCAGGGAAGTCCTAGTTCTCTGTTTTTTATTACAGTATTCTTACTTGTTTTCATCATTATCATGATTATGACATTTTGACAAAGTAAATTGTAATGTTAATTTTCTTTTCAAAAAATACATGGTATATTTTCCTAGAGAGTTTGGTAAAATGTATATATCAATTGATACGGATTTGTCATTGCATTAATACAGCAGAAGAAATCATTTTATTGCATATGAATTTGCTAATGATTATTGGGTATTCAGGTTCTTAATATTTAAGGGATAAATTTCAAATGTTTGCAGTTTGAGAAAATAAAATTTTATGAAATTAAACATGAAAACTTATAATGGAAAATTACATATCTTGTTTTCAAGAAGAAAGAGGAGATTAGAATGTTCCTCTTACGTCTGGCACTTTCTAAGTGTCTTTGACTCAAAACAACCCTCATGACAAAGCAGCATGGTTTAAGGTGGCATGTTCTGTCACCCTACTCTTTCTATGCGTGTGTGCTAACTTGCTTCAGTCACGTCTGACTCTACGACCCTATGGACTAGAACCTTCCAGACTCCTCTGCCCAAGGGACTGTCCAGGCAAGAATACTGGAGTGTGTTGCCCTGCCCTCCTCCAGGGGATCTTTGCTACCCAGGAATCAAACTCATGGCTCTTAAGTCTCCTGCATTGGCAGATGGGTTATTTACCACTAGCACCACCTGGGAAGCCCACTCTATGTGCCTGTGTGCTAAGTCTCTTCAGTCACATCTGACTCTGTGCAACCATATGGACTGCTGCCTGCCAGGCTCCCCTGTCCATATGTCTTATCTAATTAGGTATTCTTTACTTAAAGCTTCCCTTGTGGCTCAGCTGGTAAAGAAACTGCCTTCAATGCGGGAGACCGGGGTTCGATCCCTGGGTTGGGAAGATCCCCTGGAGAAGGGAAAGGCTACCCACTCCAGTATTCTAAAGACTCAGACATGACTGAGTGACTTTCACTTTCACTTACTTAAAGCTACCCACATTTATGGGGCTTCCCAGGTGGTGCTAGTGGTAAAGAACCTGCCTGCCAGTGCAGGAGATACAGGGGACTGTGGGTTTGATCCCTGGATCAGGAAGATCCCCTGGAGAAGGAAATGGCAAACCACTCCAATATTCTTGCCTGGAGAATCCCATGGACAGAGGAGTCTTGTGGGCTCCAGTCCATAGGATGTCAAAGAATGAGACGTGACAGAAGTGCCTTAGCACACACGCACAGCACATCTTCATTTGTATTTTTGAATATTTTAAATTTTGCTATGCAGCTTCTCTATATTTTTCCATGTTTATCAAGTGAAAATTGCTGACTAAGGTCTCATATTGCTGAGAGTGATTTGAATTTTGTGCTCAACTTTTCTGGTTGTGCTTTACTTCTACATATGTTCCTGGATTATGCCTGGACCTTGGATTTTTTTCCCTATCAAATTCTCTTAGATTTTCTCACTTCAGCTGTCACTGCTAGGCCTTTATCAGAGAGAATGTGTCAGAAAACCCAAATGACTATGTCATCTTAAATGAAAATCTCTTAAATATTTTTTAACAATTTTAAATAATTTTATTAACTCCTAACTGTTCTTAGGCAAAAATTGTAAAATTTCTTAAAGTAGAATGCATCAATATGTTTTCATACCTCACTATACTATTTTATTGTCTAGTATATCTGTAAAGAAAGATATGTAGATAGTAAAATCAATTGTGGCAATTAAACCAAGTCTAGTGGCAAAGAATCTGCATGCTCATGCAGGAGACAAGAGAGACACTGATTTGATCCCTGGATCAGGAAGACCCCCTGGAATAGGAAATGGCACCCCACTCCAGTATTCTTGCCTGGAAAATTCCGTGGACAGAGAAGCCTGATGGGCTACAATCTATGGGGTTGCAATGAGTCATATACACTGAGCAACTGAGCACACACATGCATACATACTTGTTAACTGCCAGAGATTCTGTAAGAATTGTAGACAAATGATCGGACCTATATTTGAGATTAAATTATTATTTTGATGGTCTATTAAAAGCTATAAATGCATAGGATAGCTACAAATGGCTCTGATTTTCTGGTAGTATTTCTATTAAAGCTTCTTCATTTTTCAGTTATTTAGTTATGCACTATTATGCAATGTTTACTTCTACAAAATCAAGCTGTATCAAAGCCTTTTGCTTAAAAAAGATCTACCACAACTTGCCCTAATGTCCAGAATATTAATATTCAATACTCATTTGCTTTCATTAAGGAATTATTTTTTCTCAAAATGCAAATTCTGCTGAGATTTAGACTTAGTTTGTATAATATCTAGTTGTCATACATGGCCCAAAGGAAATTAAAGACTCTACAGAGATAGTTTAACTGTTGGTGTGGAAAGGAATGTGCTGAAGGAGAAAACACAATATTCCAGGGTGAGTGCCAGAGACCTGGATCACATCTCAAATTTTGGGAGCATCCACAGATCATTAAAATAATCAATAGAATTATATATCACTCTCCAATTTGCAAAAACTTTAAATCTGTACCTATTTGTTGGGCAATTGAAAATAACAACTACCCAATAGATGAGTATTTCCACCTTCCCACAAAACTGTCATCTACTGACCACAAAAGAAAAGTTTTTGTTCAACCACAGTAAAAAAGAAAAACAAGAATGATGAGATGTAGACACGACTCGGGTCCAAGTAAAACATAAACAGAGTTTTACAATTAATAGTTACATGAAGCTAGGCACAGAAAAGATTAAAGACTTCAAATGTGAGTGAGTTGAACTTAAACATATTCAGATTTATTAATAAAAATAAAGAAAGTAGATTCTGAAGATATTACTTTGAGAGGGAAAATGAGCCTTCATTAGTGTGTTTTGAGAAAAGTAAATAAAAATTGGATTCCATTTCAATTAGTATTTCATGTTAAATGATGCCTTCTTAAATGCAACTCAGGAGTACAATTTGAACACCATGGGACCACGGTCAGTTCCTTTAGTTAATGTATAGTAAAATGTAAACTAAACCCTATATTTGTAAATGAGGCATTAATTTTCTTTTTCATGCTCATTCATTTTACTCACAAGCCATTAAAAAAGAGTCACACATAGAAAAGTGGGAAATTTTTTTTGGAATTAGGATGTGTGTTGTGAATTTTACTTGTTGAAGAAATACATTTCAAATGTAAAGGATTTGTGTCTCCTCCAGAAACTGTAACTAGCTAATTACTTTTCAGATAATAAGATTCAGAACAATAAGCTGATTTAAAAATTATCATCAGCTTTATTGGAAAAATACATAAAAGTATATAATTAATTGTGTTTGGATTTTATAAGAAATATCTGAAAAGTTAACACATGAAAGATGCAATGTCTCCTATACTTTGTAATAAAAATTAATCTAGTCCTCATTCCATTCCTATAATTAGAAATAAGGCCAAATTGTTGTTCAGTCACTCAATTATGTCTGACTCTTTGCCACCCCGTAGACTGCAGCATGCCAGGCTTCCCTGTCCTTCATCATCTCATGGAGCTTGCGCAAACTCATGTCCATGAAGTCGGTGATGCCATCCAACCATCTTGTCCTCTTTCATACTCTTCTCCTTCTGTCTTCAATCTTTCCCAGCATCAGGGTCTTTCCAATGAGTCAGTTATTAGCATCAGGTGGCCAAAATATTGGAGCTTCAGCCTCAGCAACCATCCCTCCAGTGAATATTCAGGATTGATTTCCTTTAGGATTGGCTGGTTGGATCTCCTCGCACTCCAAGGGACTCCCAAGAGTCTTCTCCAACACCACAGTTCAAAGCATCAACTCTTTGGCACTCTGTCTTCTTTATGTTCCAACTCTTACATCCATACATGACTACTGGAAAAACCATGGCTTTGACTATATAGACCTTTGTTGGCAAAGTAATGGCTCTGCTTTTTAATATGCTGTCTAGGTTGGTCATAGCTTTTCCTCCAAGGAGCAAACGTCTTTTAATTTCATAGCTGCAGTCATGATGTGCAGTGATTTTTGAGCCCCCCAAAATAAAGTCTCTCACTGTTTCCATTGTTTCCCCATCTATTTGCCATGAAATGATGGGACCATCTGCCATGATCTTCATTTTTTGAATGCTGAGTTTTAAGCCAGCTTTTTCACTCTCCTCTTTCACTTTCATCAAGAGGCTTTTTAGTTCTTCTTCACTTTCTGCCATAAGGGTGGTGACATCTGCATATCTGAGGTTATTGATATTTCTCCCCGCAATCTTGATTCCAGCTTGTGCTTCCTCCAGCCCAGCATTTCTCATGTACTCTGCATAGAAGTTAAATAAGCAGGGTGACAATATACAGCCTTGACATACTCCTTTTCCTATTTGGAACCAGTCTGTTGTTCCATGTCCGGTTCTAACTGTTGCTTCCTCACCTGCATACAGGTTTCTCAAGAGGCAGGTCAGGTGATTCGTCTGGTATGCCCGTTTCTCAGAATTTTCCACAGTTTCCTGTGATCCATACAGTCAAAGGCTTTGGAATAGTCAATAAAGCAGAAATAGATGTTTTTCTGGAACTCTCTTGCTTTTTTGATGATCCAATGGATGTTGGCAATTTAATCTCTGGTTCCTCTTCCTTTTCTAAATCCAGCTTGAACATCTGGAAGTTCACGATTCACATGTTGCTGAAGCCTGGCTTGGAGAATTTTTAACATTACTTTACTATATATTTATCTATCTTTAATTCTCTGCTTGAGCAACTTTTTCAACTGAGCAATCAATCTCTGGTCCCTACCTTGATTCTTGCCAAAATTACAGCAGGTCCTCTGTCTTCCTATGTAGACCAAGTCTTAACAGTAAGAGGTCTTTTGTCAACATGAGATGTTTCATATCACACCTCAGAAATTATTTCAAGGGAAGGGACTTCCATGGTGGTCCAGGAGCTAAGACTCCACACTCCCTGTGCAGGGGGCCTAAGCAATTTTTACGGAAAATGAAAATGGATACCTATCTGTATGCCTCTTATCACAAATTACTGCCAAAACAGAACATAATTTAACAAGAAGAAAAAGTACTAGCAGTGACAAATACAAGAGAAAAATAAACTTGGAGGTCATACATAAAACAAATGTTTTAGCTAAAGTCAGGCACTTTTCAAAGTGCCTTATATTTATCAATTCATGTAAGAAAAAAAGTGTGAGAGGAGATAATACCACTCTAATGTCAGAAAATAAAGAGGAAGTAAAGAGCCTCTTGATGAGGGTGAAAGAGAAGAGTGAAACAGCTGGCTTAAAACTCAGCATTTAAAATACAAAGATCATGGCATCTTGTCCCATCACTTCATGGCAAATAGATGGGAAAAAAATGGAAACAGGGACTGATTTTATTTACGTGGGCTCTGAAATCACTGCAGACAGTGACTGCAGCCATGAAATTAAATGACTCTTGATTCTTGGAAGAAAAGCTATAACCAACCTAGACAGCACATTAAAAAGCAGAGATATTGCTTTGCCGACAAAGGTCCATATAACTAAATCTATTGTCTTTCCAGTATTCATGTACAGGTGTGAGAGTAGGACCATCAAGAAGGCTCAGTGCTGAAGAAATTATGCTTCCAAACTGTGGTTCTGGAGAAGACTCATGAGAGTCTCTTGGATTGCAAGGAGATCAAACCAGTCAATCCTTAAGGAAATCAACCCTGAATATTTATTGGCAGGATTGATCCTGAAGCTCCAATACTTTGGCCACCTGGTGTGAAGACCCACACACTGGAAAAGATCCTGATGCTGGGAAAGACTGAAGGTAGGAGGAGATGGGTGCAACAGAGGATGAGATGATTGAATGGCATCACTGACTCAATGGACATGAGTTTGAGAAAACTCCGGAGATAGTGAATGACAAGGAAGCCTGGCATGCTCCAGTCCATGGGGTTGAAAGAGCTAGACATGACTGAGTGACTGAACAATAGCAAGTGGTCTGTGTTTGGGTGGGAACAAACCTGTACTTTAAGTCAAAAATATCAGTCATTTATGTTTTGGTAAAATGAGATGTTAAAAGCATCTATGCTTCTCCTTTATGCAAAGCTCAGAAATAAATAATTTAGTGTCTTTTCCATTTATAGACGTAAGAAAGTATACAGTTCATAAACTGTGACATCGGGACAATTTCTTTCACTTTACGATATATACCATGTTTTAGTTATAATTCCATTTCTGGTAATTTAACCTTGAACTACACTGTAGTTGTTCCTTAAGCTCTATAATTTGAAAACTATTACATAAAGATGCAACAAGAAACAAAACACAATGAAATACTGCCATCTTTTAAATCATAGGTTTAGATGTCTGTTCTTCAACTGTATACCATTTATATTTTCCAATAAAATAGTCAGGTTTTCATAATTATGTACCCATGTAGGTTACCATTTAGATTTAAAAGAACATATATTCTCTCTTGAGAGGCTTCCATAAAGAATTACATACAAAATAAAAATAAATATATGCATGAATGTCATAAATGTCACATTTTTAGACAATATTTTTAACATAAATATTTATTATAAGTCCAAATGCACCAACAATGTTAATTCTTAACTTTTGAATTCAGTAGTCTTTGTTCAAATGCATTATTCTGTGTGGAAAATAGAAGATTTAAAAAGCAATGATATTCTAAAATGTGTCAGTCAGTCATATATGCACATCTTTATTTCAATATCAAGACAGAAAAATATAACAAAATTTCATTTGATTTTTTAGATTATTAGAATTCCCTCCAGGACATTCTGAAGAATATGAGGTATCCCTTTAAAATTATAAAGGGTAAGTTATATTACAAATTCTAAGAAGTCTGTTGCAAAGTATATGTAGCAATTCTTTTATCTCATTTCACCCTATTAAGGTTCATTAAATCATGTTGATTAGCAGGCATTAGATCATTCACAGATGTGTTACTTTTCAATTTATAACCTAAATCCAGCACAGATCATAGTTAATTTCCCACAGTACATTCTTCATAGCTGCACAGTAAATAAGTCAATGTGTAAACCAAAAAAAAATATTTATTGCTGGTCTTCCTTTTGGCATAAATAATGGATTACTAATTTTTCAAGAGCCATTTTATTCATGCTATATTCAAATAAAGAATGCTTTCCTTTGGCAGCTCTTGCTTCTCTTTGTAAAATGTCTAATTGTTTGTTGATCTAGCTATTTTTCTCCTGATTTTCAATATCCTTTCTATGTTACAGTTCCCAATTGAAATACATAAATTCAGATATGTATGACATGTTTCCTTGATTTAATTTGGTATAACTAAACTCTGTGTTCTTTTCTGAACCTCTCCACTGGATGATAAGAAATGTTAGGCAGTTTACAGGACCTTGCCTCTTTTCCAAGCTCTAGAAGAGACACATTTGCCTATCTGCTCTCAGATCTTGGAAAATCTATCTGAGATTTTAATTCTTCATACAAAGCCAAGACTTGGAGAGAAGTAATAGGGCATAGCTTTCAACCTGCTATCTTTTTTCTCAGGGACCCATTACATATATTTCTTACTTCTTTTTTTATATGTTTTATTCAGGAACAAAGATATTTATTAATAATTAAATGCATTATCTCATCACATTAAAAAATAGCCACTTGTTTTTGTTATTCTTTATTCAGCGTACCAAAAGGTACTTTTTCTAATGGATTTTAAGACTGTTAATCTGTGAGTATTGACCTTGAGTTGGATTTTTTTCTGAATTGAATTTAGTCAGTTTCAAAATAAATACTCAACAGTGTTCTGAGATTTTCACAAGTTATTTGCCAGGTAGATACATAAAAGAGAGTCTACATACCTGTCTACATGCATGCATGCACCTGTATGCGCACATATACGCACACAATACACACACACGTAAATGGGAATAAAAAGGAAGCATCAAAACTTTGAAAATAGTGAAGGGGGGTAATTTCTCCCCAAGAATGTAGCATGATCATCAACTCTGCAACCTTTTGGGGACACAGACTTCTCGATTCTCCTTCCTTGTGTAACTCTTCTCATAAATCTGTACCTTGTTCGAGTAAAGGAAGTATATATTTTTACTAGGTCTATTGAAAACTTTCCACCAGTCACATAGTTCTATTGTGAAATCACAGAAAGTAATGCTAGAGATGATGTAAATGAAATACCACAAACAGATAGCTAGTTTATTTGAGAGAGATTTAGAAAAGCTTTAGAAGAATTGGCTAATACTAAATGTCCAAGTATTCAATCTATATTTCCCAAGACCAAAATGACTTGTTTTAAGTATCTGAGAACAATTGTTTCAATGGAAAGGAACTACTGCCCCCCTTTTCTGAGTTTGCTGCTCAAGGAAATAATCTCTTATATGCTCTGTACATATATATCTGAATGTTAAATGAGGAAATACAGAAACCAGATATGAAACACACTATATGTCAGAACAATTTGACAATGGGAGAGAATTCTTTAAACTGACTCTAATGCTACTAAAGCCCTTATTTAGCACTGTCATTACCCAAGACTGCTTATCATCTTAGTGAGCACTTTTTACTTGTTTCACATTTCCAATATCAATATATTTGATTCTGACAATGTTTGATTATACATAGAGACTATTTTCACTCACGTAAACTTTTAATGTTATATTTATTATAGTTTTGTAAAATATATTTCTATAAACACTGGCCAAAAACTTATGAAAGGTGTGTACATTAGGGCTAAACTATGAAATATCATGAAATTTAGACATAAAAATCAAAGAGTTGTTCTTACAGTTGAAGAAGAATATATTTCAAATTCACTGGCATATCTATTGTTGAGAACTACAGCAGGAGAGAAAGCTGTTGCATGATTTGAAGCAATTAAGCTTTGAATTAATAAAACTCAAACAATTTGATAATAGTACTGGGAGAGTGTGAGAAAAGTTGCACCCATACTTATGTCAAGCAGTAAGACTATTAAGTAAAACTATTGGATACAAATTGGCAATGTTTAATAAAATTAAAAAGCATGACATTTTCTTTGATATACATTTAGAAACTCTTACACATTCATCAACTGAACATGTGTATTGTAGTCCTATCTTTATTTGAAAAACTCTGGAAATAATCTAAAAGTAAAATACCAAATGACTTTGGTAAAAATAGAGTGTTTATGCAACATATTATCAATAGCCAATAAAAATGTGCCAAGACTATATATAAGAATAATTTAAATATATCATAAAAAAGTATAAACTAAAAAAAGGGAAAGTTCAGAACAGTGAGTATTCTATGTTATTTGTTTACAAACTATGTTATCATTTGAGCTAAAGTGTATTATATTTGTATATATGATAGAATATTCATGGGTATCTGTAAGAAAACACAAAAATATGCTTTCAGAAGAAAGGGAATTCTGAAAAGCTGAGAGGTGTGGTGAAAAGGTGACACATTTCATTGCATGTGCATATATTTCCTACTTAAAAATCAGTTTTAAATTATTTTAAAACACGTTTCCAAATCATTTTCAACCTAAATGCATCTAAGATTATTACTGCATATTTTAAAAATTGAAGCCAATGCTCTACTTTAAATCATTATTTATGAAGTTCAGAATTTGACATGCATGAATAATTTCTTGTTAAGCTTTTCAGTTAAAACTGACCTATTCAACAAGTATACATCAAAAATTATATAACCTTCAATATGTGTTCCATCAGCTGAATAAACTGTGTTTTTCATATTGGGCAGTAATATACTCTCAGTTTGTACAGCAAGGCCTGTCTCTTAAATATTGAATAAACAAAAGATTTCAACAAAACTTGAAAATGGATTCCATGTTTCTATGAATTTACCTTAATCAGCTGTAAAACAAAGGAAGAAAACTAGCCTCTTCATGCATGTAAATGTGTGTGTGTGTGTGTGTGTGTGTATATATATATATATGTATATATACATATATATACACACACATATGTATGTGTGTGTGTGTGTGTGTGTGTGTGTTTGTGTTTGTGGGCTTCCCAGGTGGTGCTACTGGTAAAGAACCCAACTGCCAATGCAGGAGACCAGAAGACATAAGAGTCGTGCGTTCGATCCCTAGGTCTAGAAGAGCCCCTGAAGAAGGGCATGACAGCCCACTCCAGTATTCTTGCCTGGAGAATCATATGAACGAGCAGTCTGGTGGGCTACAGTCCATACAGTCGCTAAGAGTTGGACACGACTGAAGCAACTTAGCACACCCACATATATGGGTCTGTGTGTCTGTGTGTCTGCATGTGTGAGCATAAGCATCAAATATTTTAATATTACTTCAGAGGTCTTAATAATAAGTAACTAGTTGATGTTGTTAGGTAAATAAATGTGTAAACTTCTAAATATGTAAAATGTCTTATTACACAAGAAGCCCCAGTCTCATTGTTTAATCAATAGGAAAGGTACAAATCCATTCTAGGGTGGTACACATATAGTCAAGGGTGTATTTGGCTTGAGCTCTATTAATCTTCCTTCTCTGGTCCATTTTTTTTTTTACATTTTACAACCTGGAGAGCATCCCCCCATGATTAAGACCTAGGACTAGTCCTGTCAGTTATGAATTCTAAAATACTGAGAACTTTATAACCTCTGGTTTCAGGTAGCAAGAATTTATTCCTTTGGAAAATGCAATAACTATGTAGTTAGTGGAGATTTTGCCCTCATAAATTCTTCATAACATCATCCATTGCCATGAAACTCATAAAAGTAGTGGGGGGTGTTCTGATTTATGATCTCATTCAGCACAAAACTTTGAGGGCCAGAATTCAAATATATAGCACATGATATCATGTTAAATTTCAAAGAAATATGCATAATGGATTGATTTCTCTTTAATTTTTTAAACTGAAATACTGTAAAATTGCACAATATGATTCAGTAGGCAAACTGTCCTCATGATCTAACTGAATCCAATTCTCTTTCACTGTAAATATTTGTTGTTCTGTCTTATTTCTAAAACTTAAAAATATGAAATGTATTATTAATTTGATGAATGCTTCCTATCATGAAGGCATTTAGATGCCACAAACACACAGTTCTCATTGCTCCCTAATCTTGGTGATTGTAGATGCGGTGGACATTTGTTTCTCTGTGATAAGTCTGCACAGGCTACATAAACTGCGTAAACAAAAAAGGTCTCACAAATATGATTTCAAACAAGCTTAAATTTTCAAATTGTGACTGTAATTATATACAAAGTTTTTGTGGGCTGACAGTATTCAATTCTAAAAGTAAAAATACAGACAAACTCTCAGAAATTCTGAGAACAATCTGGGATAGGGAGATAATACTTAGAAGGAAAGAGAAGGCAGTACTGTTGAGTATCAATTATTAATACACTTGAATGCCCTACACAGTTCTAAATGCATTTAATTAGGAAGAGGAGAGTGAAAAAGAGGAGAGTAAAAAGCTGGCCTAAAACTCAACATTCAGAAAACTAAGATCATGGCATCCACCCATCACTTCTTGGCGAATAGATGGAGAAACAATGGAAACAATGGCAGACTTTATTTTTGGGGGCTCCAAAATCACTGCAGATGGTGATTGCAGCCATGAAATTAAAAGATGCTTGCTCCTTGGAAGACAAGATATGACCAACCTAGACAGCATTTTGAAAAGCAGAGACATTGCTTTGCCAACAAAGGTCCATCTAGTCAAAGCTATGGTTTTTCCAGCAGTCATATGTGGAAGTGAGAGTTGGACTATAAGGAAAGCTGAGCATCGAAGAGCTAATACTTTTGAACTGTGTTGTTGGAGAAGACTCTTGAGAGTCCCTGGAACTGCAAGGAAATCAAATCTGTCAGTCCTAAAGGAAATCAGTCCTGAATATTCGTTGGAAGGACTGATGCTGAAGCTGAAGCTCCAATACTTTGACCACCTGATGTGAAGAACTGAACATTGGAAAAGACCCTGATGCTGGGAAAGATTGAAGGCAGGAGGAGAAGGGGACGACAGACTATGAGATGGTTGTATGGCATCACTGACTCGATGGACATGAGTTTGAGCAAGCTCAGCAAATTGATGATAGACAGAGAAGCCTGGGGTGCTGCAGTCCATAGGGTCACAAAGAGTCAGACATGACTAAGCGACTGAACTGAACTGAACTGAACTGATGAAGAGGACATATAATGTGAAATTACTTGTAAGTTTTGATGACTGATGTGTTGGTGTATTGGTCTCAACTAGATTGTATGTGCTCTAGGAAATGCACAGGATATCTGTTAGGATGATAAAAGAAATAATTAGAAACTCTTTTCAAATTTTAGCTCACCTTTTTAAAAACAATATATTTATGTTTCCAATATACATTATTTTAGTATAGCAGAACATGTATGTATTATCCTTTCTTTAGAAATAAGCATATATTTCCATTACTGGAAGGAGTGGGTAATTTAAATAAAATTATATAAACTGCTGAATCAGGCAATTGAAAGATAAGATTTTAAAATTAAAAGGAAATAAGTATTAAATATAGATTAATATTTATAATATTTGATAATAGTTGCACAGCAAAGCATATAAAGTGCTATTGACAAATTATTCTCAATATATAAGTATTCCTGTAACTCATTTGTATTTCCAGATTTTTACATCTTTACATAAGGATAATAGGAAGAATATCTTGTCTACATCACCTTCTGGATTATTATTTTTTATATATGTTCTCTGTAAGTCAGCTTGGGCTGCCATAGCAAAACACCGTAGACTAGGTTAGTTCAGTTCAGTTCAGTCACTCAGTTGTATCCGACTCTTTGCGACCCCATAGACTACAGTAAGCCAGGCTTACCTGTCCATAACCAGTTCCTGGAGCTTGCTCAAATCATGTCCATTGAGTCCATGATGCCATCCAACCATCTCATTCTCTGTCATCCCCTTCTCCTCTTTCCCTCAGTCTTTCCCAGAATTGGGGTCTTTTCCAGTGAGTCAGTTCTTCGCATCAGGTGGCCAAAGTATTGAAGCTTCAGCTTCAGCATCAGTCTTTCCAATGAATATTCAGAACAGATTTCCCTTAGGATGGACTGGTTGGATTTCCTTGCAGTCCAAAGGACTCTCAAAATTCTTCTCCAACACGACAGTTCAAAAGCATCAATCCTTTGGTGCTCAGCCTTCTTCACCATCCAACTCTCACATCCATACATGACTACTGGAAAAACCATAGTTTTGAATAGATGGACCTTGGTTGGCAAGGTAATGTTTCTGCTTTATAATGTGCTGTCTAGGTTGGTCATAGCTTTTCTTCCAAGGAGCAAATGTCTTTTAATTTCATGGCTGCAGTCACCATCTCAGTGATTTTGGAGCCCAAGAAAATAAAATCTGTCACTGTTTCCATTGTTTCCTCATCTATTTGCCATGAAGTGATGGAACTGGATGCCATGATCTTTTTTTAATGTTGAATTTTAAGCCAGCTTTTTCACTCTCCTCTTTTACTTTCATCAAGAGGCTCTTTGGTTCCTCTTCACTTTCTGCTGTAGTAGACTAGTTCAGCAAAAACTTATTTCCCCACAGTTCTGGAGTCTACAAGTTCCAGATCAATGTGCTGGCTGATTCAGTTCCTGGTGAGGGAATCTCTTCCTGGCCTGCAGAGAAACTGTCGTCTTGCTGTGTACTGTATGACTTCTTCTTTGTGTATTCGGAAAGGGAGAATGAGATAGAGAGAGAGAGAGATAAAGTGTGAGAGTGAGAGCAATTTAGTATGTCTGCAAGAGGGCTCTCTGGTGTCTCTTCTTAAGAGCATTAATCACATAGAATTTGGACCCCCACCCTTATTTAACATTTATTATTATTTAGTGATCACTATATTTTTATTATCAATTATTATTAACATAACCTTGTTTATTAAAAGCCCTGTACCCAAATACAGCCACATTGGATTTTAGAACTTCAGAATGTGAATTTAGGGGAGATACAGTTCAGATACAGATCCATAGCATGCTCCAAGGGATGATTAAGAAATACTTGCTGATGGCTGAATTTCTTGACAAAATAATTTCAGAGAACCTTCAATTGTAGCAATTAAATTTCTGTTAGATGTATTTCATGCTTATATATGAAGATGAGTCTCAATAAATATATTTGTAAAATATTTGTCTGTGTTAATATATACTAAAATTTATAAAATATAATTTGGATAACATTTATAAAAATAGTGTTTACATTTTTGAAATACAAAGTTGGTTAAATTATAAAATAATTTATAATCCACACAGTATTTTAGCATGAAGGTAAAATGTACTTCTTTCTCTTTAGAATTCAAGACTAAATCTGTGACTTATATTTTATACCTTTGGTAGAGATTGCTCTATTTCTTACTGTTTGAAACTTTCTTGAAAGTGAGATGAACATTAGCTTAAATTACGCCTTACTCTCAAAGGAAAGTTAATTTCCCTCCTGTTTTCACAGTACCCCTCAAACTTGTCATCTGGCAAAGCAAAGGGGGAAGGACAAAGAGCAGCCCAAGGGGTAAGAGTCAAGATATTTTTCTAATGCTCTACCCTTGTGATTTTTAGTGTTGTTGAAATTTACACTTTGATTTTGTCATTGATGTAAGTACTCTCACCTCTGCCACCCCCACACACAAACGCAATATCTTATGCATTAAAAAAAAATTGTCATCAATAGTCTGAATTTTGAAAGTGGGAAAAGGACTCTAATACAAAATTCTGTCCTAAAGGTGGGAAGATAAGTGAGCCCACAGAAGAGAGTTTTTTAAATGTTTATCTTTCAGTGGGTCCCATTACATTCCTTCTGTAGGATATAACTGACCTCTGACAAAGTGGTAGAATACTTATAAAAATGTGAACGCATCCTTCTTTCTACCAGATCCTACTGAAGTGACTCATATGTTTAGAAAAAAAAAACACAGAGAATGGTTACTACTATTGCAACTAGAGATGATCTTGTACAATATTGAATTTTATGTGCTCCAAGTACTAAAAATATCTCAGACATGTCAGATTCTATTATAATTGTAACCCATTTATTATAACATGCTGCTGCTGCTAAGTCACTTCAGTCGTGCCCGACTCTCTGTGACCCCATAGACGGCAGCCCACCAGGCTCCCCCGTCCCTGGGATTCTCCAGGCAAGAACACTGGAGTGGGTTGCCATTTCCTTCTCCAATGCATGAAAGTGAAAAGTGAAAGTGAAGTCGCTCAGTCGTGTCCGACCCTTAGCGATCCCATGGACTGCAGCCTACCAAGCTCCTCTGTCCATGGGATTTTCCAGGCAAGAGTACTGGAGTGGAGTGCCATTGCCTTCTCCGTAATTATAACATAATACCACCTAAAAATCTTTAGAGATTTGTTCATGAGAGAAAACATTAGAAATATATCATCCCAGGCAAATAAAACGTACTCACCCAAAGGAATATCTTTATAATGAATGATACTTATTGTAAAGGAATTCTCTGTAGAATAAACAAAAGTTATTATTTTCAAATACAGATCAATTGTTACATTGTATTTAATAGCACTAGGAGGGCTGAATTACAATCAGTAAATAATATCTTATTTGAGTCTTTTTTCTTTCCTTAAAGTAGCAACCATAAACAATGACAGAAAACTTAAATATGTATCATGTTGTGAGATATATGTCTTGTAATTTTTAGAAAGTGTAACAGAAGTATGGTGTTTTTGAATTTAAACTTCAACTTTCATTTGCAAATCAGAACAAAATTATGCAAATAATTATAAATAATGAACATTTACAGTAAGTGTTTATAGTGTTTTATAATTTGAGTAGTAAATGAAAACACATATTAATGATTTTTATCAATTTTTACTATTTTGGTAGCTTGAGGTACCTAAATGTGACAAGTCTCTAAAACAATAGCAAAACCCTGCCCTTCTTCTTAAAAGCAAACAAAGGACCATGGTAAAGACAAGGAAGATAGGTTTTTTATTTGTTCATTTTTTGTTTAGATAAATAACAGCATTATCTGAGCCTTACTTTTGGTCAAGTATTAAGCTTACAAATGTACATGAATTATTTGGTTTCATTGTAGTAATCATACAGGAATGTAAAATATTGAGTAAGCTGAGATTCAGAGGTTAAGGAACCAAGGACTGTACTCAAGGTTATATAGCTAAGAAAGTACCTGTTTTTAAGAGGTGTCTTTGGTTGCAAATAACAAAAGTAACACTAAGTAACCTAAGCAGGAAGGAGAAATTCATTTTAAGACATAGAATTATCTTACAAAAGCCATCAGTACAGATTCAATTTGGCATCAAAAAGCAATTGTTACTTGGCATTGAATAGTTCACTGTGGCCCAATTTGATTCATTCTTCTCTAGTATAAAAAATTTCTGCCTTACCGCCCATGTTTTTGTGGTATGAAGTGAAGTGAAGTGAAAGTCACTCAGTCGTGTCCGATGGAATTCTCCAGGCCAGAATACTGGAATGGGTAGCCTTTCCCTTCTCCAGGGGATCGTTCGAACCCAGGGATTAAACCCAGGTCTCCTGTATTGCAGGCAGATTCTTTACAAGCTGAGCCACCAGGGAAGCTTAAAAAAATCTGCCTTATCACCCATGTTTTTGTGGTATAATTTGATCAAATTTCACTTTACAGCTTTAGCAACCTGAAGTTAATGATTCTCTGTCTCTGCTTAGTTAAGATGTGCATTCTTATACCAAATCACCTTACAAGAGAAGGACATCACACTATGTGAACCTACTCACAGTGTACCCAGGGAGAATGAGAAATTAATAAGGTCACCTAAAAAGTGGCTACTACAGGAGCAGAACTGGCACATTACATAGATCAGGGTTAATTGTCTCAGAATGCATGAGTCGAACACTACTGTGGTTTCCAAAAAAACCTTTCACATTTTGCTTTTAAATTACCCTCGGACAGCAGTAAGTACTTAGTGTGGTCTATAGTAGTCAATAGAAACTTAGATTGAACAAATAACTGGGTTTGGGAAGTATTACTCTGGTGCATGCTCAGTCACTAAGTCATGCTCGGCTCTTTAAAACGCCATAGACTATAGCCTGCCAGCTCCTCTTGTCATTGGGATTTCCCAGGCAAGAATACTGCAGTGGGTTGCCATCTACTTCTCCATTACTCTGGTAGGGAAGTCTTATAATACAAGACGTTTGATACTTGGATTGTAAATGTCTTTAATGGATGGAGGTTTGATTATTCTTCCTGTTCTCATGAGAATTGATGATTTTGAGATGTTCCTACATTTGGAAATTTGCAAAATAAAGACACATGGAGTTTAAAATCTAAAATCAAGAAATGAAAGTTTAGAATTTTAATTAATAATAATTAATTTTATCAGTTCCTTCAGGTGCTCAGGCATGTCTGACTCTTCATGACTCCATGAACGTCAGCATGCCAGGATCCCTTTCCATCACCAACTCTTGGAGCTTTCTCAAATGCATGTCCATCAAGTGTGATGTCATCCAAATATCTCATCCTCTATTGTCCCCTTCTTCTCCTGCCTTCAATCTTTCCCAGCATCAAGATCATTTCTAATGAGTCAATTCTTCACATCAGGTGGCCAAATTATTGGGGCTGTAGCTACAGCATAAGTCCTTTCAATGAATATTCAGGACTAATTTCCTTTAGGATTGTCTGATTTGATCTCCTCGCTGTCCAGGGACTCTCAAAAGTCTTCTCCAATACCACAGTTCAAAAGCATCAATTCTTTGGCACTCAACTTTCTTTGTGGTACAAATCTCACATCCAACAAGATTACTGGAAAAACCATAGCATTGACAAGACGGATGTTTGTTGGCAAGGTAATGTCTCTGCTTTTCAATATGCTGTCTAGGTTGGTCATAGCTTTTCTTCCAGAGAACGGGTAGATTTTAATTTCATGAATTAAAGACACCCAGGACTGATCGCCTTTAGGATGGACTGGTTTGATCTCCTTGTTGTCCGAGGGATTCTCAAAAGTCTTTTCCAACACCACAGTTCAAAAGTATTAATTCTTCAGTGCTCAGCTTTCTTTTAGTCCAACTCCCTCATCCATACATGACTACTGGAAAAATCATAGCTTTGACTAGATGGACCTCTGTTGACAAAGTAATGTTTCTGCTTTTCAATATGCTGTTTAGGTTGGACTTAGCTTTTCTTCCAAGGCGCAAGCTGCAGTCACCATCTACATTAATTTCGTAGCCCAAAAAGTAAATTCTCTCACTGTTTCCATGGTTTTCCCTTTTATTTGCCATGAAGTGATGGGACTGGATGCCATGATCTTTGTTTTTTTGAATGTTGAGTTTTAAGCCAGCTTTTTTACTCTCCTCTTCACTTCATCAAGAGGATCTTTAGTTTTTTAGATCATTTCTAGTTAGATTAGAAAATAAATAATAATTTTCAATAATTTAAATCCCCTTTGCAATTGTTTTACTTCCTTAAGAAAATTATTTAAACTCAACTGTTTTAGTTTGAGAAGCAAGTGAAAAGATTTGGTTGTAAAACAAGTGAAAATTCAAGAGCAGAGGAAAATTATACAAAGCAAGAGACCATTTCTACCAATAGCATATGATTATTAAGTTTGTTATAGTCTTTAAATGTCTACAGGTACAGCTTTATAATAAAATTATGAAAATAATCTTAGCCTAAACATAAAAACAGAGGATGAGATGGTTGGATGGCATCACCGACTCGATGGACATGGGTTTGGGTAGACTCCGGGAGTTGGTGATGGACAGGGAGGCCTGGCGTGCTGCAATTCATGGGGTCGCAAAGAGTCAGACACGACAGAGCGACTGAACTGAACTGAACTGAAACATAAAAAGTTTGCCTAAACAACTGCTATAACAACTGAACTCCCCCCATCCCACCAAAAAAAGCCAAAAGTTTATCCCATGTGAAAATCTGAGCTGAAATAAATTTCTGTGACTAATGAGCAGGGTAGGCCCAAGGCATGTAAAGTTTGGCAGTCAGATATGCTCCATAAGAGTCACACTACACAAACAATATTCTCTGGAAATCTAACATCATCATCCATATTTTGCAGGTGCCCAATCTCAAAAAACTATTGGCTTACAGCATATAAACATGGCTTTTATGAAATATGATTTCAGTTTGCCAATACATTTTTCCCTCTTGGCCCAGTGTACATTTCTGTGATCACAATAGTTCTAAAAACATATATCTATCTTTAGAACATCTCAGTATAATAGCAAGAAAGAAAACTGATAGTTTTATGATGACTGACAACATGAAAATTTTTAAAGAAGCAGATTTATCTTGCAAAGTGGTAGAGATTATTAAGCACATATTACAGTGTACATGTTTTGCATGAGTAAAATCCCAAATTGAAATGAGTCTACCAGTCTGTGGTTATGTATGCCATTCTACTGGATTAGATTACTTGGAATATGGAAAACTTTGGTAGTTTATGGAAATAATTTCCTTTTCTAGCTCTTCATAAAAAGGCAAGAGTTCAAAAGAGTATCCTCTTTAAAAACTCAAAATTTAAAGTCATAAATTATTATGAATAAATATCTGCCGAAGAAACAGTTTAAGACATGTTTTAAAATGAGGTACAAATATGTTTGGAATGCTTTTGCATATTTTCATCTGTATTTATGCTAATTCAAAATATTGAATTACCTAATACAATTACTTATACACTACAGTCTTCCAGTGAGATTTGGGATTCCAAAATTACTTTTATCTTATTTTTAAAAATCATCTTACTTTTAATAAGATGTAGCATATGTAGTCAGTACATTGTATAGGCTGTAAGAATCTCCTTTTGGTATTTTAAGAAAGATAAATCACCTATTATGGTGAGCAAAGAAATGTGCCACCCATATTGGAAAACAAGGAAGGCTATGATGCCCCACTGTGGGATGTGAAGATCAAATAGTCCCAACTCTGAGTTCCACTGGAGTCCATCTCAGCAGAGTAGCCACCTTCTCCAAGGCCATGCCCTTCCTAAGCAACCTGAATCTGGTGACTGAGCAAAATGGACCTGTAAATGACTGGCCACCTTAGCCATTAGGCTGTCACTAACATTGATAGATGATATTCGTTAAACACCTCCTTGCAGAATTGATCAATTATTTGTCACAATGACAATATAGTTCAACATCATTTTCCAGATTGCGTCTTCTGCTTCTTTTCACCAGTGTTGCCCCATAAACATCTTTCACCCTAAACTCTGTCTCAGCTTTTGTGTTTGGTGAACTCAATCTACAATATACATTCAAATTCAAGTTTAAAAATAAAAGCTAATGGAAGAATCTGTCTATACTACGACATGGCATATTATATAAAAGGCTGGAGGCAGTTAGAACAATGGATCATTATTTGCTAATTCAGTGTTTGGAGAGAGTTTACATAACTACTGCAAATAATGAGAATTGATGATATAAAATTTTAGATTTTGCAGTTCTGCATAGATGCATTTGTTCTGCATATAAAAATATTCTGCTTGAAGGCAAAGGTGAATATTTAAGGATAGTACATTGCACCACGCTTATTTTAACATCATCCTTATTTGCATGAAGCCAAACTTATTTGATTTTATATTCATGGTTATTTCCCCAACCACAGTAAGCCTCCAATATTGTGTCCAGTTTTGCAAAATTAATTACTATGTCCTCAAAATACAGGTAAAAATGTAAGCAATTTCTATCTGATCCCATAAAACTTTTAAACAACAGTTAGAAGAACAAAGATGCCATCTGAGAAACAGCATGTGCAAATGCTCTGAAAGCTAGATATCTGATGATTACTAATAAACATAAATATTGTTGCCACATACTCAGAAGCAGTATTTAAGATCATATAAATCTATAAATTGTAATTTATACAATTACTGACATAAAATTTATTTTGTAGAGTCAATGAAAATTATATATCTTGAATACCATGTAAATTCATTTATAGTTTAGTTAATGGTCTAAATGTGGTATTCTTAGTGATGGAGCATTCAGAATAAGGTGCTAACATTTAAAAATTATTCTGGCTTACTGTGTTTATCCGTAAAAATGATTTGAATTCAGTCACAGCATTAATTTGATTCTTTATACTATATCGTGGCCAACTCAAACACAAGTGCATGATTTTGTACCATTTGTAGAATCATTAGAAACCAACAGTTTCAGTAGAGAAATAAATGGAAAATCATTTTTACATCCTTGGAATCTCTGAAAGATCCACAGTTTTAACAACTCTAACTGCATTTTCATGAAAATATGAGAAAAGTACAGGTATCTGAAGAGCTTACCAAAGGGCTTCTCTTCACTCCAACTGAATGGTAAGGAGGTGATAAAAGTTGACTTGGGGTACTAGCAAGAAATAGCCATATACTGGTAAATTTTATAAATCTGAAAAATTGGATCACATGATGTTACATCACTGCTCCATTTTACTTTGGGCAATCTATCTCACAAAGTTATTAAGAGAAATCAAGAGAAAATTTTTATGAAATACTTGACATAATCCTTGATATACAGCAGTTGTTCAGTAGCTAAAGTTTTCACTTGTGGAAGAATCATTTACCTTGGCCATGAGGCTACTGATACCATAAGATATTCTAGGTTTTAGTTACTATCAAGGCACAGAAAGTTTGCATACATACAAGTGTGCACAAGTACAAACAGATATCAACTCCCCATCACATAAGCAAAAGCAACAAAACCTGTCCTTTATGCTTGATACACCTTTATTCTTACCTGGTTTAACTCAGGAACCCCAGTGTTTTATTTATGCATATAGTCACAGTTACATTTGTAAGAATTTTAAACTGTTTGCTTTTGTCACTGATTGAAATAATATTGTAATCAATATTATAAAATGGCATTCTAAGTAATTTTTATAATCAGGTTCTGTGTAATAAGTATTATTTGGTAGAATATGTAGTATTTTTCATACTGAACTATATACCATATCAAAATTGCAGAATACCTATAAATGGATCATATATTAACATAAATATATTTTTTAAATCTGTATATAAACAAATTTAATCAATACTTATCCAGAAATTTATTTATAATAAAAGTAAATTTTGGAATAAAAATCTGGCAAATCTTATTGCTAAATGATCACATTAGTGGTACTCTATGCTTATGATTCCATTTAGTTTTGTGTCCCCCAACATAATTAAGTGTTCAGCTAGCTGAGAAACTGTTCCAATAGTATTGTTATGTCTACCTCAAGTGAAGCATTTATTCATGGAAGGTATTTTACCAAATTTACAAAATAAATTTTGTGAGAGTCTCTGTTGTTTTTTAGTCGCTAAGTTGTGTCCAACTCTTTTGAGATCCTGTGGATTCTAATCCACCAGGCTCTTCTGTCCATGGGATTTCCCAGGCAAGAAGAATACAGAAGTGGGCTTGCCATTTCCTTCTCCGGGGAATTTTTCCCAACCCAGGGATCAAAACCAGATCTTCTACAATGACAGGTAGATTTCTTACCACCAGAGAAGCCCAAATAATGAGCACTCTAAAACAAACAAACAAACAAACTGATTTTGATGCAGGTGGCTGACTAAATAGAGTCTGAGAGAAAAGTAATATGAAATTAAGGAGTGAAATAATCAAATATACAGTTTAAAAACTTAACTCCCCTAACGGGTTAAGAGATGGACTGGAGTGAAGTAATAGAGGGAAGAATTAAAATAACATAGAAAGCTGTTAAAGTAGTGTAGGCTAAAATAAAATTTTAAAATCACATAAGGTATGGCTTAATAGATATTTAGAAAGTAGTATGACAAAACAAACCAAAAAACTTGGGGGTGTGGGAAATAGGCTATAATATTAGTAAAGAGGAAGTTTGAGATGTATATGAACATTCCTAGTTTTACAGCTTGAAGATATGAATGAATGACATTGATGATAAAGCATTTGAATTATAGTGAGTATAAATCGGTTCACAGTCCAATTACACTCAATAGCAAAGTTTAACATTTCTTTGTTACCTTAGAAATTTAAGCAAAATTTATCCAATGAAAGCAGTAGCTGAAAATTGGCTTTCTAATTAAAAAGAATCACACTTGTTGAATTAAGAAATATATTTCTTAGTAAGTATATTCTTAGTAAGTAAATATATTTCTTAGTAAGTGGTTAGTAATAACCAGTAACACTGATTTAAGAGACAATGCATGTATGCATACCTATGTATCAAATTATTTAAAATAGTCTTATTTTAATTGTCACTTATCATTATAGCTTCAAAGGTGATAGACATACTTTGTATGGTAGACTATTTTTGTTTCTAGAAATAATTGCAGGTTTATAAGCTTTTAATGTTTTATTTTTCTTTCCTCTATCAGAAACAAATTTGGAGGTTAAAACACAAGAGGTGTGCCACAGCCTCTTTATCCATTCATCTGTTGATGGGCATCTAGGTTGCTTCCATGTTCTAGCTATTGTAAATAGTGCTGCAATGAACAATGGGATACATGTGTCTTTTTCAACCCGAAAGAGAAATATAAATATCCTATTCTGACGCACATACACAGAATCTAGAAAAATAGTTCTGAAGAATTTATTTACAGGGCAGCATTGGAGAAACAGACATAGAGAATAGACTTACGGACATGGGGAGAGGGGAGAAGAGGGTGAGATGTATGGAAAGAGTAACATGGAAACTTAAATCACCATATGTAAAATAGATAGGCAACGGGAATTTGCTGAATGGCTCAGGAAACTCAAACAGGGGTTCTGTATCAACCTAGAGGTGTGGGGTGGGGAGGAAGATGGGAGGCAGGTTCAAAAGGGAGGAGATATAAGTATACCTATGGCTGATTCATGTTGAGGTTTTATAGAAAACAACAAAATTCTGTAAAGCAATTATCCTTCAATAAAAAAATAAAAAACAAGGGGTGTATCATTTCCATAAATAGCTTTCTCAGTAGCATTTTGTAGATCAAAGTAATGAGCTTATCACCCCTCTCATCATCTTGAAATTTGGAGGAATTATTCTGAAAATCATTCTCCATACAAAAATATCTTTTAGTTAAAAATTTCACCACTTCACATACAATTTAGCAAAACTAGTGATTACTAACGTTAGTCGGCACCATGTAACAGGAGATAGATAAAACTTCCTCATATATCTTCAGATCTTTTAAAATAAATGTTCCCAATGGAATTATGATTATGCATTATTAAATTTGACATAGAAAGCAAGAAAAGTTCATTAAGCTGCTAATGGTACTTTGTTGTTGAAGAGTGTTACTTAAATATCACTTGCTAAGAAAAGCTATAATTAGAAGAGGTTTTAATTTTGTTTTCATTTTACTCATACTATCTATTCCCAAGTACTAGAGTGACCACATAATCTCTTGTCAAATCAGAGACACATTTGAGAAAAAGTGGGTGGGGCAAATGCTGAGATAAACAGGATATTGAGAATCTTGATGCAAACTAAGAGTGCTCTATACAAACCAAGATATGTGGTTGCCATATGTCCTAATTCTATCATTTTCATTTTTCTAGTTCGTTCCCCCAGAACCTTAGGGTCTGAATTCATATTCATTTCATCAGGTAATCTGATAAATTGAAATAGAGCAATTATGTACAGAAGAACTGTACAAAAAAAATCTTCATGACCCAGATAATCACGATGGTGTGGTCACTCCGCTAGAGCCAGACATCCTGGAATGTGAAGTCAAGTGGGCCTTAGACAGCATCACTACGAACAAAGCTAGTGGAGGTGATGAAATTCCAGCTGAGCTATTTGAAATCCTGAAAGATGATCCTGTGGAAGTGCTGCACTCAATATGCCAGCAAATTTGGAAAACTCAGCAGTGGCCACAGGACTGGAAAAGGTCAGTTTTTATCCCAATCCCAAAGAAGTGAAGTGAAGTGAAGTCGCTCAGTCGTGTCCAACTGTTTGCGACCCCATGGACTGTAGCCTAATAGGCTTCTCCGTCCATGGGATTTTCCAGGAAAGAATACTGGAGTGGGAAAGGCAATGCCAAAGAATGCTCAAACTACCGCAAAATTGCACTCATCTCACACGCTAGTAAAGTAATGCTCAAAATTCTCCAAGCCAGGCTTCAGCAATACATGAACCGTGAACTTCCAGATGTTCAAGCTGGTTTTAGCAAAGGCAGAAGAACAAGAGATAAAATTGCCAACATCCTCTGGATCATCAAAAAAGCAAGAGAGTTCCAGAAAAACATTTGTTTCTGCTTTACTGACTATGCCAAAGCCTTGGACTGTGTGGATCATAATAAACTGTGGAAAATTCTGAAAGAGATGGGAATACCAGACCACCTGACCTGCCTCTTGAGAAACCTGTATGCAGGTTAGGAAGCAACAGTTAGAACTGGACATGGAACAACAGACTGGTTCCAAATAGAAAAAGGAGTACGTCAAGGCTGTATATTTCACCCTGCTTATTTAACTTATATGCAGAGTACATCATGAGAAATGTTGGGCTGGAAGAAACACAAGCTGGAATCAAGATTGCAGGGGGAAATATCAATAACCTCAGATATGCAGATGACACCACCCTTATGGCAGAAAGTGAAGAGAAACTAAAAAGCCTCTTGGTGAAAGTGAAAGAGGAGAGTGAAAAAGTTGGCTTAAAGCTCAACATCCAGATAACTACTCATGACATCTGGTCCCCTCTCTTCATTGGAAATAGATGGGTAACAGTAGAAACAGTGTCAGACTTTATTTTTGGGGGCTCCAAAATCACTGCAGATGGTGACTTCAGCCATGAAATTAAAAGACTGTTACTCCTTGGAAGGAAGGTTATCACCAACCTCGATAGCATATTAAAAAGCAGAGACATTACTTTGCCAACAAAGGTCCATCTAGTCAAGGCTATGGTTTTTCCAGTGGTCATGTATGGATGTGCTAGTTGGACTGTGAAGAAAGTTGAGCGCTGAAGAATCGATGCCTTTGAACTATGTATTTGGAGAAGACTCTTGAGATTCCCTTGGACTGCAAGGAGTTTCAAGCAGTCCATCCTAACGAAGATCAGTCCTGGGTGTTCAATGGAAGGACTGATGTTGAGTCTGAAACTCCAGTACTTTGCTACCTCATGCTGATAGTTGACTCATTGGAAAAGACCCTGATGCTGGGAAGGATTGGGAGCAGGAGAAGAAGGGGACGACAGAGGATGAGATGGTTGGATGGCATCACCGACTCGATGGACATGAGTTTGGGTAAACTCCAGAAGTTGGTGATGGACAGGGAGGCCTGGTGTGCTGCGATTCATGGGGTCACAAAGAGTCAGACAGGACTGAGCAACTGAACTGAACTTAGGATAGTTAGGTGGTTCTATGCTCTAGGCTTGGCTCAACTTTCTTAGCTGGGCTCAATTTTACACCTTATGTCAGCTGCCAAGCCTGCTGAATGGTAGCAGGTCTACCTTGGCTCATTCAATATAGCTGTGCATAATTCAAACATTGTCTTCTAGAGCAAATCATTCTAGGTTTGCCCACATGCAGACATAGAATGTCACGCAGCAGTGCAGGAAGTGTTAGAGGGAAGTAAATCAAGTGCAAAATTCCATATATCTATCTAGACATACGCTGCAAGCAGAGTTTTCAATTATAGATTTCAGAATTCATTAGGGACTGATTCCAAATTTAAATATAATATTTTTCTCTTTTCCTCTAATTTTTTACTTGGAAAACTGTACAGGGTGTATTTCATCTTCCTTGTTTCTATTTTAGATATTTCACACTTTCAGATGGGTTTTCCCAGGTGGTGCTAGTGGTAAAGAACCCGCCTGTCAATGCAGGAGATGCAAGGGATGCGGGTTCAATCCCTGGGTCGGGAAGATCTCTTGGAGGAGGGGCAACCCCTCCAATTTTCTTGCCTGGAGAATCCCATGGACAGAGAAGCCTGGCAGGCTACAGTCCATAGAGCTGCAAAGAATCGGACAGGATGGAAGCAACTTAGCATGCATACATGCATTGTAAGACATGTATGATTTTATTTTCTCTTACTATTTTTTGGGCCTGTGGCAAGGATGAAAATGAAGCAAATAGTGAAATCCAGAGTCTGTAGCAAAGGGAAGTCTTGACAAATAGCTTTGCTTACCTCAAGTCAGAGTAACATGTTTGTAGCTGATCGTTCCAGTGAAGTATCTGATACAGTTGGACCAAGATTGAGATTTTAAATTCCCACTGTTGAAGCCATTTATTAAGGCCCAGGATTTATATATTCATCAACATCATCATCATTATTAATTGTTGCTGTTATTATCTTTCATATTAGTTAGTAGTTTTTTAAAAAATAATGTCATTTTCAGCCAAAATGTTTCAGAACATTGGATGTCTTTCAAATAGCTTGAGGGAAATATACTAAAGAATATTGTAACTTGCTACAGTGAATTCCATTCCTCCTTTGTGCCCAAAGTTTCTGTAAAAATATGCCCAGAAAAATTGCTTTTTTATATTAGGAATATACAACTTACATGTGTGTGTAAATGTTCTCTATCATTATGTTGCCTTTCAATTCCAGAACTACTTTCTCTAATCTCTAAGTGATTCTAGCACCTGTGAGCAAAACTCTGTTAACATTGTTTCCATTTCCATTTTGAGGAATTTTAACATGCTTAGAGTTGACTGTTTCAGAATGTTAGTCTCACATTTTCTCAGTAGTCTCAATCCTGGTGCTCAATTTCTTCTTTGCTGTACATCAGTATAAACGTATGTAAATTTCTCGTCTCTAAAAATTGTACATTGATGGGATTTCAAATTCTTGACATGTGTCCCTTGGGCACAGCCTCATGCCTTTTCATATTGTTTATACCTTTTTGTCATTAAAATCTAGCTTATCTCATATCTTACATATTATTATAATCCAAATGCCATCTTTTAGAGTCAATGGAATTAGGTTGAATGGTTTTCCATTTTTAATATCCTAATTCTCCTGTCCTATTGTTTTACTTAGTTTCTTCATATCTACTTTCTTACCAAGTCTATACTAATCTACAGTGATCACTAAACCAAATATTGGATTTTACTGTTTGTATGCAGTGTACATTTCTGTATATTTTGATATTGTTGATAGGCTTAGCAAGAAGTTCTCTACTTCCTCGGTTTCTGTAGCACAATTGTTTCCAAGATATTCTTCAAACTCTTTTACTTTTCCTTCTTAGTGGTTCATTATTTCTTTCTCTTCTTTCTGTCATACCCCAAACATACTTTGAACCTCTTTTGTTCTGTTCCACTAGGATTTCTTCACTTTGCAACATTATATCACTTCTGTAGGCCAAATACTTCCAAATCTAATTTTCTAGCATTAGAATCTATGGAATTTTACTTTGCCATTTCTAACTACCTCTTTTCCATCTTCACATATATTTAACAAAAGGATTCTAAGTCATAAGTCAATCGTTAAAAGCTCTTTGACATAGATTTCAGTAAGTTTTCAACCTTATTTTCTGTATGCTTCAGCAATGAGATCCAACCAGTGAATCCTAAAGGAAATTAGTCCTGAATATTCATTGGAAGGACTGATGCTGAAGCTGAAACTCCAATACTTTGGCCACCTGATGAGAAGAACCAACTCATTGGAAAAGACCCTGATGCTGGGAAAGATAGATGGCGGGAGAAGGGGACGACAAATAATGAGATGGTTGGATGGCATCAATGCCGTGATGGACATGAGCTTGAGTAGGTTCTAGGAGTCAGTGATGGACAGGGAAGCCTGGCATGCTGCAGTCCATGGGGTTGCAGAATCGGACACAACTGAGCGACTGAACTGAACTGAACTGAACAATTATACAGTGGAAGTGACAAACAGATTCAAGGGATTAGATATGATAGACAGAATGCCTGAGGAACTATGGACTGAGGTTCATGACATTGTACAGGAGGTAGTGATCAAGATGATTGCCAAGAAAAAGAAATGCAAAAAGGCAAAATGGTTGTCTGAAAAGGCCTTGCAAATAGCAGAGAAAATAAGAGAAGCTAAAGGCAAAGGAGAAAAGGAAGGGTATGTTCATTTTAAAGTAGAGTTCCAAATAATAATAAGGAGAGATAAGAAAGCTTTCCTCAGTGATCAATGCAAAGAAAAAGAGGAAAACAATAGAATTGGAAAGACTAGAGCTCTATCTCTTCAATAAAAAGAGATACCAAGGGAATATTTCATGCAAAGATGGACACAGTAAAGGACAGAAATGGTGGGGACCTAACAGAAGCAGAAGATATTAAGAAGAGGTGGCAAGAATACACCAAAGAACTATACAAAAAGGATCTTCATGACCCAGATAACCATAATGATGTGATCACTCACTTAGAACCAGACATCCTGGAATGCAAAGTCAGTGGGCCTTAGGAAGCATCACTATCAACAAAGCTAATGGAGGTGATGGAATTCCAATTGAGCTATTTCAAATCCAAAAAGATGATTGTGTGAAAGTGCTGCACTCAATATGCCAGCAAATTTGGAAAACACAGCAGAGGCCACAAGACTGGAAAAAGTCAGTTTTCATTCCAATCACAATGAAAGACAATGCCAAGGAATGTTCAAACTACCGCATAATCGCACTCATCTCACACGCTAGCAAAGTAATGCTCAAAATTCTCCAAGCCAAGCTTCAGCAGTACATGAACCATGAACCTCCAGGTGTTCAAGCTGGATTTAGAAAAGACAGAGCAACCAGAGACCAACTTGCCAACATCTGTTGAATTATCGAAAAAGCAAGAGAGGTCAGGAAAAATATATACTTCTGCTTTATTGACTACACCAAAGCCTTTGACTGTGTAGTTCACAATAAAATGTGGAAAAATCTTCAAGAGATGGGGATACCAGACCACCTTACCTGCCTACTGAGAAACCTGTATGCAGGTCAGGAAGCAACAGTTAGAACTGGACATGGAACAAACTGGTTCCAAATTGGGAAAGTGGTACGTCAAGGCTGTATATTATCACCCTGCTTGTTTAACTTATATGCAGAATACATCATGCAAAATCCTGAGCTGGATGAAGCACAAGCTGGTATCAATATTGCCAGGAAAAATATCAATAACCTCAGATAGGCAGATGACACCACCCTTATGGCAGAAAGTGAAGAACTAAAGAGCCTCTTGATGAAAGTGAAAGAGGAGAGTGAAAAAGTTGGCTTAAATCTCAACATTAAGAAAACTAATATCATGACATCCAGTCCCATCACTTCATGACAAATAGATGGGGAAACAATGGAAAAAATGGCAGACTTTATTTTCTTGGGCTCCAAAATCACTGCAGATGATAACTGCAGCCATGAAATTAATAGATGCTTGCTCCTTGGAAAAAAAGCTATGACCAACCTAGATAGCATATCAAAAAGCAGAGACATTCCTTTGCCAACAAAGGTCCATCTTGTCAAAGCTATGATTTTTCCTGTAGTCATGTATGGATGTGACAATTGGACTATAAAGAAAGCTGAGCACTGAAGAATTGATACTTTCGAGCTGTGGTTTTGGAGAAGACCTTTGAGAGTCCCTTGGACTGCAGGGAGATCCAACCATTCAGTCCTAAAGGAAATCAGTCCTGATTATTCATTGGAAAGACTGATGTTGAAGCTGAAACTCCAATACTTTAGCCACATGATGCCAAGTACTGACTCATTGGAAAAGACCCTGATGTTGGGAAAAATTGAAAGTGGGAGGAAAAGGGGATGACAGAGAATAAGATGATTGGGTGGCATCACCTACTCAATGGACATGAGTTTGAGTAAACCCCGGGAGATGTTGAAGGACAGAGAAGCCTGGCATGCTACATTCTATGGGGTCACAAAGTTTCAGACACGACCGAGCTACTGTATTGAACTGCTGCTGCTGCTGCTGCTAAGTCGCTTCAGTCGTGTCCGACCCTGTGCGACCCCTTAGACGGCAGCCCACCAGGCTCCCCCATCCCTGGGATTCTCCAGGCAAGAACACTGGAGTGGGTTGCCATTTCCTTCTCCAATGCATGAAAGTGAAAAGTGAAAGTGATGTCGCTCAGTCGTGTCCGACTCTTAGCGACCCCATGGACTGCAGCCTACCAGGCTCCTCCGTCCATGGGATTTTCCAGGAAAGGATACTGTAGTGTGTTGCCATTGCCTTCTCTGGTTATGAACTGAACTGAATATAATTATAAATATACATCTATATGTTTTTTCTCTTTAGTTCTCTCAAAACCAGAACAGTAGAGGGCCTAAGTTTGCCTAGCAGTATTATTGTGTTTCATATAGAAAAATTTTAAATTGAAAATACAAGCACAGAGGAAAAGTGTTTTCTCTTCTCTTTTAGATGCATTCTGACTCTACTGTCCCAAGCTTTAACAGGGAGTTCATGTTATCTCATATTATTTACTAAATATCTCTTAGCTTGTTCATTTTTATCACAAGCTAATTTTATATTAAAAAAAAGTTTTTAAGTACACTTTAAAAGCACTTCTCATGATATGACTAGCTCACCCTACATTATTTCTCATAACTCAATGAATACCTGAAGAACTTCGTGGCTTAAAACACCCCTTAGTAGAAACAATTTTTAGAATTCTAGGTATTTTTCAAGTTAATTCTCTGTTTAAAATAGTAGCAATAAATGATCCACTGGGCATGATGTGTTCATTTGAGTCAAGCAAAGCGTTCTTAATCTTTAATGGTTTTAATCAGAGTGGAAAATATAGACATACATTCAAATGACAATAAGGTCTATGTAAGTAATTTCATTAGATGTGAACAATGATTGCTAGAACAGAGTAGTCAAGTAATATAACTCTCTGCTGACAGTCAAGTAATGTAACTCCTCCTGACAATCATTGTAGTTACATTTCTACCAAAAAATGTAAATGCATGGCCTGTGAATGCATGCATATTGATTAGTACCCAGATAATCAGACTGCATGATGACTGACTGAAAGCTATTTATGATTTTGCTTAGCGATAAGAAACATATATCTGGACAACTTTTGTAGCAATTTATTTTCAGGTATCAAAGACAGCAGATACTTTAAAATGCATGTAAACTCTCTAACTTTCTAAAACACTTGAAATTATAAAATTTTACATACCGGTTGAAAATGTACAAAATGACTAGCAGTAATGTTTTATGTTAGAAAGACACTTTACTGAGTTGCAATAAATGAATTTCATAGCTTTATAACTGAGTAGCCTTCTACTTGGTAAACCATCATGTAGAAGAGTTCTCTTCTTTCTTAGAGAACTCTTTCTTTCTTTCTTTGTTACTTAGAATACGATGAAAACTTAATTGGTAGTTTATTTCTTTACATTTTATGATAGCAACACTTATTTGATAACTATATATGGCTGATCTTTCTTGTAGAAATACAGAAATGACTCTTCCTGTGGATATGGAAAATTAAATATGTTGAGTATGTATCATGTCAGTGTTCATGCTGTATATTAAAATGTAAAGTTAATATATAAATGATTTTCATTTTTAAACTTTAGAGAAAGATTCTTTAATTATATTTAGATGCACTGAAATTCACATAAATTTCCTATAGCCAGTAATTGATAATTTCAATCTCCAGTAACTAAATACATTTAGGATTAGATTAGATAGAGAATGAATTAGGAAAACCTTGTGAAGATTAATGAATCCTCCCACTATTTTATCTATTTTCTTGTATGCAAAAGTGAAACTAATACATTCCCAATTATATCTCATAACATTAGTTTCTTAATGAAAAGGGTATATCTAGCCATGTGAGTTTGAGAAATTTTGGATTAAACATAGTTTGTCAATTTGTTTACCAAAGGACTAGATTTTTAATATGCAAACAGGTTTTTAAGAGCCCTGTGAGACAGGAAGGGTTTCTCTGGTGGCTCTGCTGGTAAAGAATCTGCCCGCAAAGCGGGAGACCTGGGTTCCTCCTGGGTTTTGGAAGATCTCCTGGAGAAGAGAACTGCTACCCACACCAGTATTCTTGACTGGAGAATCCAATGGACAGTGGAGCATGGCAGGCTATAATCCATGGGGTCACAAGAGACACGACTGAGTGGCTTTTACACACACACACATGAGCCAGGGAACAGAGGAAGTTGAGAATCAGGGGTGGGGAGAAACAGTAGTAAATTGAAATCTAGTTGGGGATATTTGTGGCAAATACAAAATAATTGGAAACTTGTAAAATCTTTACATGCTGTTTTAAATTCATTTTGTACCTTTTAACAAGACATTCCTCTAGGTTTTAAGATTTATGCTTGTGTCTTCTGTGTGTATATTTCCAGTATCCATTACAATGACAAGCACACAATAACTGTTTGCATGAAAAATTGTATTTAATTTTGGAAAATATAATTGGAAAAATCTTATTCCAATCAACCTTTAGGAACTATGAAAGTGAAAGTGTTAGTCTCTTCTGTCAAGCTCTTTACAACCCCATGGACTGTGGCCGGCTAGGCTCATCTATCCATGGAATTCTCCAGGCAAGAATACTGGAGCGGGTGCCCTTTCCTTCTCCAGAGGATTTTCCCAACCCAGGGATAGAACCCAGGTCTCCTGCCTTGCAGGTAGATTCTTTACAGTCTGAGCCACCAAGGAAGCCCTTAGGAATTGGGTAGAATGTTTTAATTTTAAGTAATAAAAATTAACATTAAAACTGGAGTGCATGTGTGTATTTGGATAAGATCAAAGAACTCTACTATCCCCTTATTTCTGAGCAGGCATGTAATATGTACCAACTATTTACTTTTTTGAATTAAAAAGTAAACTAGATAGCTTCTGCAATAGTCTCAAAATCTAGTTAATATAAAAAACTGGATCTTGTTCAGACTTCACAGTTAAGATGCCGATGCATCTTTCCTTGAGGAGACATTCTGCAGGAAACTTTCTTGCTGGCAAAGTTTATACCATCTTGAAATAAGTAAACAGTCCATAAACTGTATATACTAGCAGGCAGCAGTAAACAATCAACCTCTGAGCCATTCACTAGACCAGAAAAGCTTCCTGAGATACCAAATAGTTTCTTCAAACCTTGCATTCCACACATGTGTCTAGCAAAAAATCATTTAAAATTTCTAGCTTAGAGAATATGTAATATCTTACTAGCGCTAGGGAGAATCATTTCTGCAACATTTAGCTTTGGTTATAATACAGCAGTCTACAACTGCAAAGCCAGTTAAAAATAAGTTAATCAAAGATGACTTTACTTTTTATAATAGTAGTGACCTTGCAAGACCTGACCTTGAAATCTCGTTTACTTAGTCTGACTTAGTCCAACTTGCTTTCCTTTTAATAACCCTGACTGTTGCTATTCAGAAGAAAAGTGAAAGTGTCAATCACTCAGCTGTGTCCAACTCTTTGGGACTCCATAAACTGTAGCCCACCAGGCTCCTCTGTCCACAGAATTTTCCAGGCCAGAGTACTGGAGTGGGTAGCCCTTCCCTTCTCCAAGGGATCTTCCCAACCCAGGGATTGAACCTGGGTCTCCTGCACTGCAGGCCAATTCTTTACCATCTGAGCCATGAAGGAAGCCCCATTCAAAAATAAGTAATCTGTAAAATGGCAAAATCTAAGAACTGTAGGTATATCTGCATTTACTAATATTTTTTTTAAATTAAAGTTCAAGTAATGTTATTCCACCTCTGTTGCTTCCATACCTGGCTAAATGATATGGGTGTCCTATTAAGATTTCTGAATGATTTTGAGTTAAAGAGTATGTTATGTCTGGAGAGGTTCACAGTTTCCAAATACATACTGTCCTTTAAACTTACATGTATTGGTATTTTCACATTTGCTTAGCTTCAGTTAAACTATTTATTTCTCAGTCAAACAATGAATTTGCATCCCAAAGGCAGGTATGATGTGATACAATCTGACTAGTAAATACATACATAAAATAAATTGATAAATAACAAGAGTTATTTATCAATTCATGTTTCACATAGTTTGTAATATATGGGGCCATAGCAAGCTCATTTTATTTTTGATTTATATATATATATATATTTAACTGAAGAATAATAAACAAGTTTCAAACATAAGTTTCAGCTCAATTATATCCATAAAGTCAATACAGTTATGTAGCCAGAAGCCAAATTAATACAAACAGAATATAACCAGCACACCTTCTCATAGCCACTACATGCCTCAGTAAGGGTAGCTACTGTCCTGACTTTTTAACATCTAGAAATAGTTTTCCCTGTTTTCAAACACTGTATAAAAAAATTATAGAGAATGAACACGTTTGTGTCTTGGGCTTCTTTGTCTGAACATTTGGTGTGTAAGATTTATCCATGTTTTTGATATAGATAGATTTTAATCATTATCTTTGCTCTATAGTAGCACATTTTATGAGCTTCTCTGGTGGCTTAGTTGGTAAAGAATCTGCATGCAATGTGGGACACCTAGGTTCGGTTGGGAAGATCCCCTGGAGGAGGGCCTGGCAACCCACTCCAGTATTCTTTCCTGGAGAATCCCCATGGACAGAGGATCCTAGAGGTCTACAATCCATGGGGTCGCAACGAGTCAGATATGACTGAGCAACTAAGCACAGCACATTGTATAAATAAATATACCACACTTTATTTATCCATTATTCTTTTGATAGGCATTTGAGTTTTTGTTGTTTCAGGGCTTAGAAAAAAAAAAAAAAAACACTGTTATGAACATTATTTCACACTTACCAGATATTGTCAAATAGTTTTCTCACATGTAAAGTTAACGGGATTCCTGGTGCTCTCATCAAAACAGATAGTGTCTATTCTATTTTAATTTCATTGATAAAATTCTCTTGTGTGTTTTATAGCATTGTTTTTTGAGTTACAATTCTCAAAAGAAAACCAAAATAATTTATTTCCCATTTCAACAAAGTACTTTTGAATATAGAATACTCAAATGAAAAGGGCATACTTACAGGTATGTATAGAAAGATAGCATAAAGAAATCTGAATGATTAGTAAAATGTATTTACAAAGTGGAAACTAAAGAAAAAAAAATAGGCTTAGGTCCTATAATTAGAGTCTCTCCTTTTCTCTTGTCCTCTACTCTATGGCTATAATTGAAAAGAGTATCTTGATTGGTTCAGTTCCCCCTAAAAGAATACCTTCTTTCTCAGAGACAATACCTCTTAGAGGCAGTTTGTGTTTTAGGGAAATGCAGGCTCATTAGTGCAGTTTTGCCACTCACACTCAGCCACATGGAAATGAGTCTTGAGTCTGGAACACTTTCTTACCAAAAAATAAAGAGCTCCAACAAGCCTGTGCTAGGATTACCATCTCCTATGGGAATATCTTTCTATATTTCAGGCACAATGAGTGTCACATGGTGTCTGGCTAACCCCACTGTTAAAAATCTGTCTCCTGCAGAGAGCAGAAGGTTCCTTCTACTGTGGTCCTGAGAAGGGTGCCCATAGGCCTGTTGCCCTGCATCAGCCTCCCACTGCCAAGGGAACTGTTGGCCTTGGGGACTGACTGTAACTATCAAAGTTGATCTTGCTTGGTCTCTTCTCTATGTGAGTAAAACCTTATTTCATCCAGTGGTGAAAAGAAAATGAAAGTGAAAGTTGCTCAGTTGTGTACAACTCTTTGCAACCGCATGGACTATACAGTCCATGGAATTCTCCAGGCCAGAATACTGGAGTGAGTAGCCGTATTTTTCTCCAGGGGATCTTCCAACCACAGGGATCAAACCAAGGTCTCCCACATTGCAGGAGGATCCTTTACTAGCTGAGCCAAGAGGGAAGTCCAGTAGTGGATTGTATTCCTTTCCTTGGCAACCTAGCTAGCAAATGCATTGGGAAGAAGTGTTTGGAGGCCTCCCCTTGGATTGGTATCAAATGCCTGGTATTCTGCTTGACACTAGAACTAGATGAATTAATGTGGGAGCTGAGGATTTATTTTTGTCAGGTGTTGAAAGCTAAGCCAGAAGTTCTCCTACTTTAATATATATCAGAACTACCCATAGGACTTGTGAAAATAAACGATTCCTGGACCTCCCTTTCCAAGTTTCTAATTTAGGGGTAAATTGAATGGAGCCTGAGAATTAGCATTTCCCACAAGTTGTCAGGTAACAGTGAGACTATTGATTTGACAGCATCCCGTAGAGATTCACTGTTCTGAGAAAACAGACAAGAATGATGAGAACACTTTTTCTTATGAAGTTATGTGAAAGTGAAGAAAGTGAAATCGCTCAGTCGTGTCCGACTCTTTGTGACCCCATGGACTGTACCTGCCAGGTTCCTCCATCCATGGGATTTTCCAGGCAAGATTACTGGAGTGGGTTGCCATTTCCTTCTCCAAGAGAAAATTACCTACAGAAAACATGAAGGAACTTTTTGAGGCTTTTGAAATATTATGCATCTTGATTGCAGTGATGATTGTATTACTGTGTGAACTTCTTAAAATTCATTGATTTATATACCTGCATTTAAATATTTCTTTCTCTCAACACTGAAAAAAAAAAGAAAACCACAAAAACAAATAAACAAGTAAAGACATCAATTAAAAAATAAAAATTATAGTGGATATTTTTTCAGCATTTAATTGTAGCAACATGAAAAATACATAAAACTAACTACAGAAAAGTAAATTATTTTGTAGAGTTGACCTGTGCACTTTCATGAAGTGATGCCAAATATTAAAATTAAGCTTCATTTCATGTAGTTGAATATAAGTAGTTTTCCCATGTGTCAGATTTACTAAGGTCTAGTATCGTTAAATAAATAACCCCTATGTCCTGTATTGTTCATTTCTTTTTGAAGTAATACCTTTTTCCCTCCTTTAAAGTGAAGACCTTTATGATTTTAGCAAGGTTGTTGAATTATTTCTCAAATGAAAATGACTTCACCTGCCAGTTGCTAGTGTACTATACTATCACCTTGACAAGATGAAGAATGTTATGTGATAGATTCTCTCATTTCCAACCCTCTCTGCTCAGCCTAAGTAATCCTTGATTAATTTTAGGTGTCACAAAAATTAAGTCCATAGGAAAATTTAGGAAAGGTTGAAAGCTGGTATAAAAATATTCTAATTTTTTAGTATTGATGCCAAATATAAGGTTTTAGAACAATGTTATTGCATTTATTTTATTCGTTAGTTCACTTATTCAGTAATATATCTTCAATAGTCCCTGATCTAGATATTATATATGCAATTATTATTAGACTTTCTCATGGTGGTTATATTCTAGGGGGAGGAGACAGAAAACAAGTTAACATATGCTATCTAGTAAACAAAATCCCTTAAAGCTGAAATTTGAATTTATATTGGAAATAACATGGCTAATTTGATAGAGAGGAACTGGGAGAGAACTTCAGCACTCACCCAGAAGCATTGTCTTGAGCTAAAGAATGGCCAGGAGAGAGTCAATGCAGATTTGGAAAAAGATGTTATGGGGAGAAGAAAAGCAAATAATAATAAAAAAAAAAACTAAAAGTAGAGAACAAGCAAACAATAGCAACAAGAGTATTTTCAAAAAACACAAAGAAGTCCTATTTCTTGAAATGTTATTGCAACACAGAAAAAGATGAGAGCCAATATAGGACCTTTCTAAGTGATGGTTAAACTGGAATTGAACAACTGAATAAATGGTTGATTGTTGAGAAAAGTTTCTATTGAAGTTAGAGTTAACAAGAAGTGAGATCTAGAATGATCTGTGTGGTACTACAATAGACTTGGAAACATTGTATGAACTCATGTTTGGCTTAATACAGATATCACTTCAGTTCAGTTCAGTCACTCAGTTGTGTCTGATTCTTTGCAACCCCATGAACCACAGCACGCCAGGCCTCCCTGTCCATCACCAACTCCCTGAGTCCACCCAAACCCATGTCCATTGAGTCGGTGATGCCATCCAGCCATCTCATCCTCTTTTGTCCATTTCTCCTCCCGCCCTCAATCTTTCCCAGAATCAGGGTCTTTTCCAATGAGTCAGCTCTTCGCATGAGGTGGCCAAAGTATTGGAGTTTCAGCTTCAACATCAGTCCTTCCAATGAACACCCAGGACTGATCTCCTTTAGGATGGACTGGTTGGATCTCCTTGCAGTCCAAGGGACTCTCAAGAGTCTTCTCCAGCACATATATATATATGTACACATATATTTTCTTGCTGTGAGGGTTAATAGGGCATAAAAGCAAGGGATTACAAGTAGCAACAAACATGTCTTATCCCATGATCTTAGTTTTTAATATCATTCCTTATTAAAAAGAACCAGGACTCCTTGAGATAATGGCTGATTCTAAACCTGAGACATAAAATATACAAGATGAGTCTGGAGCATCTTTCTGTGTCAGAAAGTAAGGAAATTCCAGCTCCACCCCCCTGCAAAAAAAAATACTTTGGAGAGGATAAGGCAAAAGAAATAAGAGCCAAAATGAACTACCTTCTAATGATCAAAACAGGAAAAACATAAACCATGTAAAAAATAATGTAGCAATGGATTATAACCCTAAGTGTAGAATTAATATCCATAGATCTATAGTGATATAAATAAATTATTGAATAAATAAATTAATTGGAAAAGTGGCAAGTTTCCCTTGAAGAAAAATTCCAAATAATTTATGAAGATACAGTGCCCTAAAGAAGGGGGAAGCAGAGTTCCCTCTTGGTTGGTGTGGACTGTGTTAATGACTGCCTTCTATTTAGTATAGAATGGAAAGGGGAAGAATTACTTTGTAGTAGAAAAACTTGAGAAACACTACCTCATCCTGGTGATGTCAACATCAACAGTGAAAAATTGTGCTAATACCCTGGTAATATATTTGTACACTGGATATGATATTAGGAAAGTGATGCTTTATCTCCATGGTATCCTTCCCCCAAACCCATAACTTTAGTAATCTGTGAAAAAACACCAGAAAAATTCTAATAGATAGGCACAATAGATGTACATAATACATGACCAGGACTCCTCAACATTGTCAAAGTCATCAGAAACAAGAGTCTGAGATACTGTCACAACTAAGAGGAATCTAAGAAGGTCAGATGACTAAATGTAATGTAGTATCCTAGATGTGATAGAGAAGCAACAGCAAAGGACATTAGGCTTAATAAAAAGAATCTGAATAAAGTAGAGACTTCAGTTAATAATAATGAACCAATATTTTTTCATTACTTAGAGCAATATGCCATAATAATTGAATGTATTTTAAAGGGGGAAGTTAGATGCAGAATATATGAGAAATACTCTGTACTATCTTTTCAATATAAATCTAAAACTCTTTTTAAAAAGGAATCTATTAAAAATACCAGCAGGAAATTAAAAATGAAGACTATTATTTTTTCATAGCATCTCTCAATAGTGTTGGTGAAAAATAAAATTCTCCTCCTACCACATCTTTTTTTTATCTTGACACATCAGTCTTACACTTTCTAACTTAGTATCTGCCACCTACCATCTCCTGTACTAGTTTCCTACAGTTTGCTAACATTCCACTCCAAAATTTAGTGGCTGAAAACAATGATCACTTACTATTCTCAAATCTGTATTCCAGCTGTGTGGTTCTTTTGATCACGATTGGACTCCCTCTTATATCCTCTATGGTTGTTGTTTAGTCGCTAAGTTCTGTCTGACTCTGCAACTGCATGGACTATATACCACCAAGATCCTCTGTCCATGGGATTTCCCAGGGAAGAATACTGGTATGGGTTGCCATTTTTCTTTTTTTTTACAGGGGATTGTCTTGACTCAGGGATCAAACCCAAGCCTCCTGCTTGACAGGCATATTCTTTACCACTGAGCCCCCTGGGAAGACACTTATTTCCTTTGAGGGTCAGCTAAATGGCTCTCGTCTGGAAGTCAGCTTGTTATTGGCTGCTTTGATTTTCTCCTATGTAGTCTTATTTTTCAGAAGGCCAAACTAGTCTTGTTTGCATGCTTGTATGGTCAGGCACAAACTGATAGTCACATTCTACTGTCCAAAGAAATCACAAAGTCAGTAGGTATTTGAGGGGTAGCAAAACAAACTCTACTTGTTAATGGGAAAAGCTGCAAAATCACATTGTAAAGGGACATGAATAGCGATAAATAATTTCAGCCATCTGATAAACAATCTACAACATCCACCCATACAGAAATAATCCCATAGGGTTGAATTTCTAGAACACTTTGTAACTGACCTTGTATTATATTCTGCTAGACTTAATATCAGGGAACCTACATTGTATTACAGAATATGATTATTTCTTTGTGAATTAGTTGTTCAGTAAAATTGAATGCAAGTATCTTCAAATTTTTTAATGCAAGAGTACGGTGTGTTTTTCTAATTTCCTCAAGAAACTAAAAATATCAAGCACTTTTCATCAATTAAAACATCTTAGCTTAAAGAAGCTGAGGAATTCCTTTATCCCTTCATAGACAAAATTCCTGTCTCTTAAGTCTTGGTTTATTATCTTCAGTGTGGTCATAGCTGTTATTGTAATGAGCCCAAATGAAAAAAAAACCCAACACATAACTTTAATGATTTGAATTGAAAATGAATAAGGATTTTATAGATAAACTATTTAAGCATCACTCTACAATGACTGAGTATGATTATTCAGTTTCCCAGTTCTATACCAGCATGTGACAGTTTGTGGTCACATTATACTGAGAGCCAAGTTCCAGAACCATAAACAGGAAAATTCGAGATTTTACCTTGAATCATTTGACTACCAGCCATAACAACATATATATTATTTTTATCACTTAACAAATGAATTAAGTGGATATTTAGCAGTAATGGCTGTGGTGGAAATTACAGTAATAATAATGAGAGTGTATATTTTTAAGGATTTTTCTAATTTTTCTATAAGTAAGACACCTTTTCATCAGATGATTATATTCCTTTAATGGTTGGATGGCATCACCGACTCGATGGACATGGGTTTGGGTAGACTCCGGGAGTTGGTGATGGACAGAGAGGCCTAGCGTGCTGCAGTTCATGGGGTCGCAAAGAGTCGGACACGACTGAGCGACTGAGCTGAACTGAACTGAACTGAATGCTTAGACAAGTATTAGTTTCCTAGCTCTTCTCCAAGTGATAATTAATTGAACAGATTATTAAACATTATCAAATTCCAATCATGTTCACTCTATAATTTTTATATATCCAACAGAGATATCGGTTAATATATGAAAGGCTTATTTATGCCAGCAGTAAAAATGAGTGACTAACCTAGTGTTGTTATCCATCCCTACATTGCTAACTTATTATACAAAACTTTTGCTGACCAAGCTGAGAAACTGTCATTCATATTAAATTAAAATGAAATGTTAGAATCCAGGAAAATTGAAATGGATGATACATAGCATCCTGAGTGTCTCTTTAAGAATTATGAGTAATTATGATAGGGAAGTTCTCTGGCACATGACAGCTACTTGAAAATTCAGAAGTTTGTTTTGTCATAAAGAATACAAAATTGACATTTTAGTTACCATAAAATGAAAGAGATGCTTCTTAACATTATTTAAAAATATATTCTGTTTTTCATGGTATTGAGAAAATAAAGGAAACCATTTTGATTTAAAAGATAAAGGGATTTTAGGTTCTATAAATTTTATTTTAAAATTTTCAATAGCCATATGTCAAAAGTTTTAATGCATAGAACATACCATTTATATTTTTTTTCAGTTTGTATTCATTTTTCTATTGGTTTATTTGGCATGATAAAGAATATATTGGAATAAACTGCATAAGTTTGAAATAAATATTTGCCTGGCCCATGAAGTTAGAGGCCTGGAGACCTCTAACATAGACCAGTCTCAACTTTTTTTTTTTCTCTTGATGAATGATATATAGTTTGGTGATACTATAGTATGAAAAAAGCACTTTTGTCTCATAGAAAAATATATGTTCTGAGAGAAATATGTGTTTAAGTCCCAGTATACTGGTTACTTGGTTGAATGACCTTGAACTACTTGTTTAATCTCTGATCCTCAGAATAAATAACTGTAAAATGTGGATATTGAAAATATTTTCTTAACTAATGAATTTTGGTAGAACTTAGGAAGAAGTTTGTTGTGGAGAACAAAGTGGATGGCATGGGTTACAGTGTCTTGTAAAATCAAAACTTTTAAGTGAATATTAGCTTTCTGTATTATTGCTATTTATAATCTTTGTAAGTTCCATATTTTTCTCTGTTCATTTTCATCCAACCATAAAACTTCTGGACTGATAGCTATTACATGGATTTTATTAATGTGACTAATTTTATTTCAGAGAAAATAAAATCAATCCCTATCCCTCCCCTCTTTGGCTGATAAAAACCCAAATATGAAGTGTCTTTATGTTAATCAAGTGTTAAAGGCCATGTTCAGAACTTTATTGAAGTTTTGCTGCCGAGATCCTAACCCCTGCTGAAATCAAAGGTGTGAATGACCACAAGCAGTTGGGTCTAAATATTTATAAAAAATTCTATTCTCTTTTCACTTTTGTGCAATCAAATGGCATGTAACTTGAGTATCACTTTTTCTTCAAGTGAATTTGATTCATTAATGAATTTATTTTATTTGATGAGTGCTGTCTCGATTTCTTCCCTTCACCTATAAATTAATAATTGAAAACTACAGTGGTTTTCTTTTTAAAAGATACTATTTAGGAGAATAAAGTTCTAGTGTTTGTAATCTTTCTAAATTTCTATAGCTTGAGAAAAAATAAGTTTATTTATTTTATTTATTAATTTCCCAAAGGAGAGAAAATTTGAAGAAGCAATTTGTTCTATGTTTTATTATTTTCTTATTTATCTGGGGAATGGCTAGATGATTTAGGTTTAAAACTAGATGATTTAGGTGTTTTTTTTTTTTAAGGAGTAAATTTGTTTTTAGAAACAATGACTTCTATTATTATTACTACTGATGAACAACACCCAGGAACTGACTATCTCTCTCTTCTATTCTATGATGCACAGCATCTCTGTTCTGTTTTAATAGACATTGACATTTTTAAAATGTTTAAGTTTAGTTGATTTACAATGATAAATTCACATATACAGTGTAGTGATTATTTTTACAGATTATACTCCATCAAAATTTATTGTAAGATAGTGGCTATGGTTCACTATGATATAAAATGTGTGTTTGTTGTTTATCTATTTTATAGCTAGTAGTTTGTATCTCAAAATCCCATACCTCTATCTTGCACCTCCCCCAACTCCCCTCTCCTTGCTGGTACATACTAGTTTGTTTTCTATATCAGTGAGTATGTTTCTGCTTTGTGATATGCATTCATTTTTTCTTGAGATTCCACATATAAGTGATATCATACAGTATTTTTCTTTCTCTCTCTGATTTATTGCATTAAGCATAATATCTTCTAGGTCCATTTATATCGCTGAAAATGACAGAATTTCATTCTTTTTTATGGCTGAGTACTATTCCATTTCTCATATGTACCACATCTTCTTTATCTATTTGTCTGTTGATGGACCCTTGGGTTCCTTCCATATGTTGGCTATTGTGAATAATGCTTCTATGAACATTGAGGTGCGTGTGTCTGCAAATTAGTGTTTTCTTTCTTCCTTTTTCTAATCAATTACAAGAAGTAGAATTGCTAGGTCATATGGTAGTTCTGTCCCTTGGAAGTTCTGTCCCTTGGATAGCAAGGAGATCAAACCAGTCAACCTTAAGGGAGATCAACCCTGAATATTCACTGGAAGGACTGATGATGAAGCTGAAGCTCCAGTATTTTGGTCATCTGATGCGAACAGGCGATTCATTGGAAAAGTCCCTGATGCTGGGAAAAATTGAGGCAGAAGGAGAATAGGGCGTCAGAGGATGAGATGGCTGGATGGCATCACTGATGAAATGAACATGAACTTGGGCAAACTTCCGGAGATGGTGAGGGAAAGGGAGGTCTGGAGTGCTGCATTTCATGGGTTCACAAACAGTTGGACACGACTGGGTGACTGAACAACAACAACATAATAGTTCTATTTTTAGTTTTTTGAGGGATCCCTATACTCTTTACCAAAGTGATTGTACCAACTTTTATTCCCACCGACAGTGTATAAGTGTCCCCTCTTCTCCAGATCTTCTCCAACATTTTTCATTTGTAGCCTTGTTGGTCTGACCCCAAGCTACTGGAGCAGAAGCCCTGAAGATTGGCTCTGAGCTGGTTTTGTTCCCTCTCAGTGTATATTTTCCCCTCTCCCTGGTACCAGGACCCTTGCCCTAGAGTGGGGGAGTGCTAAAGCAAGTGGGGCCCATGTGGGCTCTTGGCTTATGTGTACTGAAGATAAAAATCTGAGCTGTCTCAGATATGCTGCCTGGGTATGCATCCACATTTGTTTTCCATGGTTCTTTCAGATTCAGCCATTGGTACCAAGTCCATTTTGTCCCTAATAGCCAATCACTGCCCCTAGCCTCCATCACCCACACCCTGTTACGGAGCCACACTGCAGGCAGGCTGGGCCCATGAAAACTCTTGCGCATATTGAGGGGTGAGTTGTGGTGAAGCAGCCACTATCAAAGATGGCTTTGGTAAATGCCAACAATGGTTGCTGCTGACCAATCTAGGCTCTGAGTCCCATGGTCCAATCTTCTTCCAGGTTGTGGCCACCCCAGATCCAGTGCTGCCCTGGGACATGGAGTGGGGCTGGAGTGCTTGTTTGGCTTGCCTGGGGTGTATAACAAGGTGGTCTCAGGAAGTCTGGCAGCCTCTAGAGCAGACCTTTCTCCACATTGCTCAGAGGCAAGCCAGGCTTCCCACAACCCTCCTGTTGGTTGCAGAGTTTCTCCAAGCAGTTAAGGAGGCTCATCTCCCCTCCCTACAGAACTGTGGTGCCCAGTCTGTGGCTCTCATTGCTGACTCCCCAGGTGGGTGTCCTCCCATGCAGTCTCCTTTTTCCTTTGACTCCCCTCCCAACTCCTGACCCTATTGCTTTTCTTTCCTTCCTAGTCAGTTATGTGTGTATCTTTCTTACAGCCTTGATTGTACAGAAGTCTTTCTGCTGACTTCCAGTTGAGATTTTAGTGAGAATTGTACCATAGGTAGATGTATTTTTCAAGTGTTCATGCAGTAGGTGAGCTGCATGTTCTCTTACTTTACCATCTTGATCAATCTCTCCTAATAGACATTCCTAATGTACTCACCAGTTGAGTTTATTTTAATAAATAAAAAATATTAAAATCATGTGATTATTTAGATTATGTTATAAAAGTGTCAGAAAAATATATTTTGAAAAATTTTTTTTCTATTTGGAATAATTTATAGTACAACATTTTTTTGTCTTATGAGTATAGGTTCCATTCTTTTACTTTTATACTTCTTCCCATGAGATTGAAAGTTAATATTGCTTTTATCTATTTTAAGGGAGTAGTAACAGGTCTAACAATTGAAATCTATAACAAGTAGCACAGCATAAGGATTTATCAAACTGTTTTGAAAAAAAAAATGTTTGCTTTAATCATCCTTACTTTTGCAAAATATTCTAGAAGTCAATTTTGTTTTTCCAATAACACAGTCCCAGAACAATTGAGCAATAGACTGTGAAGTTATAAACAAAATTCTTCATTTTCAAATATACCAGTATACACAAGTTAGACAAGGTTCTTAACATTCTTTCTCCAGTAAAATCTAAGTTGAACAACTGTCTGAAAATGCTATTATAAGAGGCCCTATTCCATGGAAAGCAGACAAGCATGAAACTAGATTTTTTTTCAGCTTTCATTTATTACTTGGTGGAAAAAAAAATGCCCAAAGAGGTGAAAAACTTCCCTTGATATTCAAATTTATATTTATCTATCAAGAGTTTATATTATTTTCAAATTTGAGAATTCCAAATTTTAATTATATACTGTTTAATTTGTTTTTATATATGTAAATAATTATATATATATATATTTGTATTTACATACCTATGTTCTCATTAATGTCTGGTATATTAACCTTTTTTAATGTAAGTTGCACAAATGATTCTACAATCTGTAATACTTTTATAAGCAATCACATACCAGAAGAAAATAAAATAATAAATGGTATCACTCAATGTTTCTTCTGCATAAATACACCAAGGGTATGTAACATACTCAAAAGAGGTTTGGGCTTTGGCTTCAACTCTTGGAAGGTAACCTCTGAACCCTTGTAATGTTCTGCCTGATTAGTGAGTCCTTGTTTACCTATAGGCTTTGGCCATGCCAGGTGTGCTAAACTAAGGGTGTGATTCATGGTTGGTGGCATTTGACCACAAAGAACCAGCTCAACATCTGGAGAGAATGGAGTTTAAAGTTAGCCACATACAGGGTCAAGCATTTCAATATGACCCAGTTCCAATAAAACTGTAGATACCAAGGCTTAAATGAGCATCCCTGATTGGCTATACCCTGTACATGCTGTTACACATCATTGCTGGTAAAAACAGGTACTGACTGCACCATTCCACTGGGAGAAAACAACTGGAAGCTCCAATCCTTGGTAACTCTAGGACCTTGACCCATCTGCATCTTTCCTCTCCGATGTTAACCTATCATAATCAACCATAACCATGAATACAATAATATCTTGTTGGAGTTCTGTGAGAACTTGTAAATGATTGAATCTGACTATGGTTTTAAGGACTCCCAAATTTGTAGTTGGTGTGAGAAGTGAGAGTGGTTTGAGGAACCTCTAGAACTACATAGAGACAATCAAAGTGGAGAAATAAAAATGTTTAGACATTTAATGAATCTCAATTACATTAGAAATATTCATGCCATCATTAATTTATTCTTTCAAGACATCAAAATTTTTATTTAGATATATTTATTAAGGAACTGTGATAGCTGAGATTTAGCACTTTTAATAGACATTAAAATAAGAATTAAAATCTTTACAATTTATATGAATATATCAAATGTGTCTGATACTGATTCATAACATTCTAAATTCTTCACTTATTTATTAGAAATTCTTAAGACAAACATTTTAATTATATCTGTCTCATAGAGCATTTTGTTGTGTAAGTTACTAAAGACACAAAGCCTTCAAGATGGTACAACCAAATGGAAATCATTGAAGTTTACCCATGGAAGAGTGATTGTACTGTGATGATGTCTATGGTTCAGGGTCATATTCACCTTGTCTACTGATGTATCCCTGGTACCTAACATAATACTTGGCCTGGCTTTCTGAGACCTGGGTCTGCTCAGTCTGGACTCTATGATTATTCTCAGTGTTGCTGTTAATTCATTTTCTCTCATCTCTTTCCCTTTCAGTCCACATTGATAGTGTTTCTTCTGGTAGAAAAATCTCAAAAACCTTTTCTATTTTCAATGGATGTCAGGGGAATCCTCATCATTAGACTCAGACCCTTCTAGGTAACCTCATCCTCGGTCCTGGCTCCTGCTGAGATGGCTGATTGGATCAATAAATCACATGCCTAATCTCTTTAGCAAACAGTTGTTCAGACATACCCTTGACTCTGTCTCAGAGCATGTTTTCTGGATATGTTGAAATTTCCAGTTCATCAACTGCTGATTTCTTTTGGCATAACTGTTAGTTCTTTCTTCAATTTATCTCTTTCTTTTCATATTTCACATATTTCACTAAAAGAAGCAAGGAGAAACCAGGTTTCATCTTCCACATTTTGCTTAGAAATCTCAAGTAAATATCCAACTTCAAAGCTCAAAATTTCTACCTTCATACAACCATAAAACATAATTCAGTCAAACTTTCTCACTTCATCACAAGCAACACTTTTCCTCCAGTGTCCAATAACATGTTCTTCATTTCTATCTGAGACCTCACAAGCACTTTTAATGCTCATTTTTCTAGCAACATTCCACTTATAATGATATATGTATTTTCTAAGATGATAGAAAATTTTTCTATAGATTTTTTCACTTCTAAGTTCTCACTGGAGTCAGCTTTAACAAACATATGTCTACCAGGAGTCTCTTAAAGGAAAATTAGTGTTTTTCTATCATGCACCTCAAAATTTTTATACATACATATATATATATATATATATATATATGTATATATATGAACTGAAGTGATAGTCACTCAGTGGTGTCCGACTCTTTGCAATCCCATGGACTGTAGCCCAACAGGCTTCTCTGTCTATGGACTTCTCCATGCAAGAATACTGGAGTAGGTTTCCATTCTCTTCTCCAGGGGATCTTCCTGACCCAGGGATAGAACCTGGGTCTCTTGAATTGCAGGCAGATTCTTTACCATCTGAGCCACAGGGGGAGCCATACACACACACACACACACACACACACACACACACATATATGTATATATATATTCAGGAACCAATTTCAAAACCATTTCACATCTTTAGATATTTGTTAACATAGAACCTCAATTCTCAGTAACAAAATCTGTATTAGATGGATACCTGATCTGTACTTCCAACTGTGTGTGTGCCTGTGTGTGTGTGAGTGTGTGTGTTTATGTATGTAATGGTCAATTCTATGTGTTAACTTGGAAGGGTGTTATTGAATGAGATTAACATTTCAACCGGTGAACTTTGAGTATGTATATTTGAGTAAGTATAATGGGAATATACTTAATTGCCATAATGGGAATAATACTCATCTAATCAGTTGAAGGACTGAAAAAAGTGAAAATGTTAGTCGTTCAGTCATGTCTGACACTTTGTGACCCCTAGGATTGTAGTTCGCCAGGCTCCTCTCTCCAAGGAATTCTCCAGGCAAGAATACTGGAGTGGGTTGCCATTCCCTTCTCCAGGGGAACTTCCCTACCTGGGGATCAAACCTGGGTCTCCTGCATTTGCAGGCAGATTCTTTACTGTCTGAGCCATCATGGAATTGGAAGACCTAAATAGAACAAAAAAGACCGGTCTCCTTGTGCAAGGGAGATTTCCCAGCAGACTGCCTGCCAATATCCTCCACTATCATGTATCCTGGGTCTCCTCCCACTGGCCTTTGGATTTGAAGTACACCATTGGCTTTTCTGGGTCTCCAAGCTGTAAGCCCACACTGCAGATTTGGACTTGCCAGTTTCTATGACCACATGAATCAATTCCTTAATTCCTTATGATAAATCATTTTCCATATACATTCATATCCTAGTAGTTCTACATTTCTTGAGATCCCTGAATAAGGCAAAATATGTTTGTGTTCAGTTCAGTTCAGTCGCTCAGTCATGTCCAACTCTTTGCGACCCCATGAATTGCAGCACGCCAGGCCTCTCTGTCCATCACCAACTCCCGGAGTCTACCCAAACCCATGTCCATTGAGTAGGTGATGCCATCCAACCATCTCATCCTCTGTCATCCCCTTCTCCTCCCGCCCCCAATCCTACCCAGCATTAGGGTCTTTTCCAATGAGTCAACCCTTCGCATAAGGTGGCCAAAGTATTGGAGTTTCAGCTTCAACATCAGTCCTTCCAATGAACACCCAGGATTGATCTCTTTTAGGATGGATTGATTGGATCTCCTTGCAGTCCAAGGGACTCTCAAGAGTCTTCTCCAACACCACAGTTCAAAAGCATCAGTTCTTCGGTGCTCAGCCTTCTTCACCATTGAACTCTCACATCCATACATGACCACTGGAAAAACCATAGCCTTGACTAGACAGACTTTTGTTGGCAAAGTAATGTCTCTGCTTTTAAATATGCTATCTAGGTTGGCCATAACCTTCCTTCCAAGGAGTAAGCGTCTTTTAATTTCATGGCTGCAGTCACCATCAGCAGTGATTCTGGAGCCCAAAAAAACAAAGTCTGACACGGTTTCCACTGTTTCCCCATCTATCTGTCATTAAGTGATGAGACCAGTTGCCGTGATCTTAGTTTTCTGAATGTTGAGCTTTAAGCCAACTTTTTCACTCTCCTCTTTCACCTTCATCAAGAGGCTCTTTAGTTCCTCTTCACTTTCTGCCATAAGGGTGGTGTCATCTGAATATCTGAGGTAGTTGATATTTCTCCCGGCAATCTTGATTCCAGCTTGTGCTTCCTCCAGCCCAGCGTTTCTCATGATGTACTCTGCATATAAGTTAAATAAGCAGGGTGACAATAAACAACCTTGAAGTTCTCCTTTTCCTATTTGGAACCAATCTGTTGATACATATCCAGTTCTAACTGTTACTTCCTGACCTGCATACAGGTTTCTCAAGAGGCAGGTCGGGTGGTCTGGTATTCCCATTTCTTTCAGAATTTTCCACAGTTTATTGTGATCCACACAGTCAAAGGCTTTGGCGTAGTCAGTAAAGCAGAAATAGATGTTTTTCTGGAACTCTTTTGCTTTTTTGATGATCCAGCAGATGTTGGCCATTTGATCTCTGGTTCCTCTGCCTTTTCTAAAACCAGCTTGAACTTCTGGAAGTTCACAGTTCATGTATTGCTGAAGCCTGGCTTGGAGATGTATTCCTGGTATACATGGGTACATGGGTACTTTTGAACATCCTAATTTCCCAAATAGATTATCTTCCCAGGTTTACCTAGCATATTAAGGGAGTGTATTTTAGGTCCCAACTGTAATCTTTTGTCTCTGTTACCTAGTCGTTTTTCATTAACATTACAGTGTTACAGTGTTTTCTAAAAATGCCTGTCACTTTTCTGTCCCTAACAAGTTTTGAGTCAGATAAAACAAAAATGAGCACCTGGCATCTGTTCTTCAGCTAGCCCTCAGACAACTTAGAACAAAGTGACATGATCTGTGAATGAGATCTGCTCTGCTTCCTTTGGAAAGACCGGCTTCTATCTTCAAGACCACCACTGAGTCTAGGGAGTGGTGGGACAAAGACAAATAAAAGTGCCTAAAGTTTGTTTCTTTTTTTAACATTTGTATTTTCCTTTTTTTGTGTGTGTGTTTGTTTGTTTAGAATTTGTTTGTTTGCTATATCTTTGACTATTTTTTAGAGTATGACATAACTGGCTGACAGTTTATGCTTGTTTTCAATGTTTCTTTGGGGAAGTGGATATTTGGAATTGCTTATTCTGTCATTTTGTTGATGCCATTCCTGATTTCTTATTGAATTTTAATCATAATCCCACAAGATAAATAACATGATGCTTATTTTGAAAATTAGAAAGTTTTATTGCCTTGGGTTAAATAAATTAGTCAATGCAATAATTGTAGTAATTTCTAGGGACAAGGAAAGAAACAATCATATATTTCAAATATATTATTTCACTTGAAGTCAAACAGTTATAAAAATGGTCTTAAAATTAGGGAAGTTATTATGATCTGGTCTTGTATATTTGAAAAACAAATAGACTTATTTAGACTTACCAAATAGGTCTCACCTATACCATACCACCCTGAATGCCCCCAATCTTGTTTGATCTCGGAAGTTAAGCACGGTTGGGTCTGGTTAGTACTAGGATGGGAGAACAAATAGGTCTCATCCATCCGAAAATCCTGTGAAGATTTCATTAAATAAGCGTTTATTTTTTCCAAGAAAATTTTATTATAACCATGCTGATTTTCTTTGTTTCTGTTTTTATTTTCCTGTTGACTCAGCTTTCTAATTATTTTTCTTTATTATCCTTGTTTCCTTGCTATTGACACAAGAGAGTTTCTTATTTTCTTTGTGAACACAGGAAGAGAGTAAAATCAGTTGCATGCTTTCAGGTATTGCAAATCTTGCCTTTACAAAAAACTCCTGCAACACAACCACAACAAAGAAAAAAACAAACATCTGTTCCTAGCTTCTAAACAAAAGATTTGTTATTATAAATATATTAATAATGAAACCCAGTGATTTTAGATGATATTTAAATTAGAATTAATTGTAATATACACAGTGTCCTTAGAGGCAAGCTTAGAAAAACATTTAGCAAATAAAACTCTGTATCACACTGTGAAAAATAAACAATAAAAGTCATTGTAAAAGACCACTTTTGTGAAAGCTCAAAAGATGCTGACATAATTTATATAATCATATAATCTTTATGCTTGCTTTTTATAATTTCCATTCCAAATATAACTATTCTATAATTTATTTTCAAAGTATTAAAAGAAAGAGAACATACATCTCACAGTCAGTACTGTGAAATGTTGTTTGGGTGTTTTTCAGCTTAAGTGAAAACTGATAAATTGGGCTGATCCCGGGACTTAGAGTACAGAGGCAATCTTAATTCTTTCAAGTATTATACACCATTATTTTTAATGAAACAGCAACAATAATGTGTCTTTACCTTGCATACTATTAAAAGCAATAATAAAATTATTGAAAGAAATTCATGATGATGATTCTTTCTATTCCATGGAGTTGAATAGTAAAATTTTATATCTTTTGAATTTTTGTGTCAACCTAAATTCTTATCTACAAAAGTCATCTCTGTCCCTATTAATATGTGACTTAACTCTCTTTATCATTATTCTCAGAACTTACATAGAGTGTTAATAATTTGGAATAAACATTTTTGACCCTTGCTGATTACTATAAAATGATTTTTTCCAAATTGAGATATTTTAAATATTGTGTGCCATTAAATTTTCTATTAATAATTATTTATTCCCCAAGAGCTACTTTTTATAGTGTTTTACTGATACACAAAAAAGGTGGTAGATTTAATGTACTCTAACACTTTTTCAATTTTCAATTAGTTACTTACACTAATAGGTATGACACTTATTTCTGTTGCTTGTGCTTTCACCTGTTTATTTTCCTTTCATTCAACTAACTCTCTCTTCAATCTAGCAGAAAAAACATCAACCTATTTTATCTAGTCCTTTTATTTAACTTCCCTCGATTAAGAGAAAGGTTGTAAATTCACTGTAACTAATATCTTTATTTCTTGCAAGACATTCTGCAATTAGGTCTAATAGATAAAGATAAAACTCACTTCCAAATGATGTTATCCATTTCTGACAGCTTCCTATTAATCAGCATCTAGACTTTTTGTCTCTCAAACTTCTGTTTTATCTCCAAAGTCTGCATCATTTAATCATTAAAGGGAATGCAAAATTTTGTACATGGATTGTTCTAAAAGATTTATTGCTTGTATTAGGGACTTCACTAACCATGCATCATCCTAACCTTCCTTAAAGGGTGCACTGTGATGGGGCCTTGATGTTTTAGGAAGTGATAAAGTTCAATCTTACACCAAGCACAATGGAAACCTTTATTTGGGACGACTATTTGTATAGCATGATCTAATCCCGAATCTTTGACTCCTGCAAGTGGGCCTAAGAGAGCTACACTGCAGATTCAGACAGTGATTCCCAACCAGATCATCAGCTGGTATAAGACCAGAGACACTTTTACAATGGCTCAACTGCACTGCTCCTGTGTATAGATCCGGAATTTCCTTAAAAAAAAACTTCTATTACTGAAGGATGGATACAGATTATAGTGGCCTACTTGCAACTTCTTCACTTCATCTACTCTTTTAAAGAGTATAATATTTACAGTAATTAGGTACCAACTATCCCAACAGTCTTTTCTGAAAGTAACTTTCAAAGCTTTCCTCATCTTTGGTAAGTTGGGATTTTTTTTTCCACTGCCTCTTCTTTCATTTCTTGCCTTAGAAACAATATCTAGTATTTCACTTCCTGTAGTCTTTGTCAATACCAAGTTTGGGAAAGCAACACAAAATGTCAGAGGTGTTGTAATCATAACAATAGGTGTTATGCTATGAAGGATGGACACTGTCAAAATTAGCAGGAGAAAAATGTGTTAGTCCTGGAGACTCATTCTCTCATCTTGCTTTTCTTCCTCCCAAAGACTACAGGGTCTATAATACAGGAAAGGCCGTATTTTTACCTCACTGTCACTTCCCTATAAGCAGATCTATTTAGTTGAAAATATGAATTAAAGAACTGCCTGAAAGCTAGAACCAGTGGCTAAAAGGAAGATGAGTCAGAATCAAGAGTGGAATATAAAACAGAAACCATGGTATGAATCTTGAGGGAGGAGTTACAAATGGAACAAGAAGGTTTGCATTTTTATGCTTTTGTAAAGCAGATGCATTTGTGATTTCTCAGTGAACAATCCAATTCAAACTCATATGATAATTTGTCATATCTTTGGAAATCCAGCACCTCAGCTGTGATCTCATGAAAACCTCACTCATGATTCCTCTTTTAAGTCATCTCATTAAATGGATGTTTTTAAACTTGCAACTTTGTTTACTGAAACCATGGAAATCACTCTAGCTAAGATTTTACTATACAACTTCTAATTATGAATGGTTTATCTTATTTACCAGTGGGAACATTAAGGGTACCTGCTGCCTGGAAGAAAAGATCTGCCACTTGCTGGAACCTGTAAGTTTCAAATGCACCTTCAATAATGAGTCAATGACATTAAGTCTAGTAACCAACACTGGAAACTTCTATGTCTGTGCAGCGCATACTTTGCCTTCAGATGATGAAGGATGATGCCTTTTACCCAGGACCGGAGCTTCCTGCCCTGCCCCATATGAAGGCCCATTATCACCACATGACAAAGTTCTAATTTCTTGTCACGTCTGGGGGCCTGGAGAGTCAAAGCACTATATACCACTGTCCATTCTCTCGCTCGCTCTCACACTATGGGGAAGGCTTCCGCATCGCCTCAATATGGACCAGGTGCGGTGTGGGAATTCCAACGAAGGCAATCAGGGCACTATTGGAGCCCGCAAGTTAGGCTTAAGCACCTTCAGGTGTGTTTCACGGTAGCAGGGGTGGGGGGAGGGGTGGGGGCAGATAGTAAAAGTATGTCCTGACAGAGGGCAGTTAAGAGGACAAGCTAAGGATCAATGACGGCTCCAAAAACAGCAAAATCCCAACTGAGCCGCTACCGCGGCAGCCCACGCTTTCCCCCAGGGCTGCCCACGCTTTCCCTGAGGAAACCCGATCTCGCGAGATCTCAGGAGTTCCACGTGGCTGGCAGGGGAATCCTGGGTAAGAAACACTGGGTGCCAAGGACGCCGGATTCCCTCCTTCCAGAGTCGTCCATGAGGCGTCTGGCTCATGTCACCTGGCATGCAAACTCCAGTGCCTGTAGAGTCCTCACTACCTCTCCCCGTCTGAGTCACAGAACAGCTGTTCTTACCAGAGGGCCTGGCCAGGTAAGATTAGGAAAAGGTCTTGGGCCAAAGACGGAAAGGGGTGAACAAGAAATAAAAACTACTCCCAGAGCTACTCCTCCCTCGGAAAACCCCCACTCTCCGTGCCTCAGAACGTCAGTATATATTTGTGAATTGAATGGATAAATGGATAAATGTTACTACCTTTCCACAGAGAATGTCTTGGATTAATTCAGACAATACATTTTAGCCTTCTCAAAGAAGTTGACAGTCCTTGTGGGTGCGTGTGCTCAATCGTTCAGTGGTGTCCAACTCGAATGTCACTAATGTGGTGGACTAGTGAAAGAACTAATAATGCTCGAATATCTTTAAAAGGAGAAATTTGAATATTTATATTGATGACTTTCTTACAACTTTAGTTTCGTTCTTGAAAAAACTGCTGTTATTCCACTGTTAGCTTTCTAATGAAAAAGGTTATCAGTACATCAAACTGCACTAGATGAAATGGAGTGATAAAACACTAATTTCCTTCTGCTGAATATTTATTCCCTTTCAAGTGTATATTTGTTATATAGAAAAACAATTAATTGAAATGAGTCCTTCTAAAATAGAAAAAATTAAGTGGGGCCTTTTCACACTAAAATGTTTTGTCTCAAACAGATGTGCATTATGATGAGACTCTGCTGTGTATCCTGTTTACAAGGTGCTTAGGGCAGGACTTCTGGTGAGTAAGGGTTTATTTATTTTTAATACACAGAACCCAAATTCAAACATTATTATTGTTTTATTTTTAAGAAAACACAGTGCTTATTTGTTATTATATTGATCTTATTTTTCTGTTTATACATGGTTGTTTAATGTATCATATATCTTTTTTCTCCAACTAAGTATTAATAAGGCATCTACTGGTTAGTTAGGGGATAAAACAACATTTGATTAAGTGATCAAGTAAGCTTATGGAGAATATGAGGATGAAGGTAGTCCTTGAAGAGGAGAGTTTAAATAGACAAAGGATTAGTTAGAATTTTAGGCAGAAGACAACAGTGTATGCTACTGTGCAGAGTTTTATATGAAAATCAGCTGATTTAAAAAAAAAAATGAGTTCCATTCTTTCATTTACACACCTATCTATTCAAGAAGCATTCAGAGAGTCCATATAATGTTATAGGCATCACATTAAGCGTTTGGAATACAGAGTAAAACAATGCACAGTTATCCACAGTTGTCTCCAAACAATCCCATTGTGTTCGTGACATATGTGTAACAGATTTAATATACACCTGCATTATGCATTAAATCTTCACAATCTATAGGAGTTCATCCATAAAGCAGGCTATTGTTGAGCAGATGCTGTAAACAAATGATGTAAAGCTAAGTGAGGGAATACTGACAACTCTTGTGACTTACTGAGCCATTTAAAATGAGCAATGAGCCAAAGCAGGAGTCCTACAGAGAAAGAATCAATAATGAATACATTATCATGCATATTTCCCTAAGACAAGGGTAATAATCATGTGGCGTTCACTTCTGTTACTAAATAATTTTAAGGAGCCTTGCCTCCCCTCCCCGTGGACTCTAACACACCTATTTCTGGTACAAAATAGAGAGATCTCCACTGCTATTAACACCATAACTCTTAGACTTTAGCTGCCAGTACATTTTTCAGAATCCATCGGCTCATTTAAACCTTCTGAGAGAAAATGGCAATTGAGCGTAAGTTTTACATTAAAGCAGTACGGCACTGACTAGGAGCAATGTGGCATTCCAACATTTTATCAACTGTGATGGAGCCTGAAACTTTTAAAGGATAAATAAGTAAACCCCTTGTCTTCTCTCCCACCATACTTTCCAATCTGAAATTAAATGCTAACCTTGTTTTTGTTATACTGTTAAAGTGATTCTTCTCATATCCTTTTGAATTATATTATGTAAAAAAAAAATCGAACATCTCTCTTTATCCTGCTATCTATGATTTATATTACTTATTTTTATCCTTCTCCAGAATTTCCTTAATGTATTATTATTCAGTAGCAATGTTAAATACACTTGATAAATGATGGTTTCATAAAATTCAGTATTTACTGGAGGAAAAATTAAAGGAGAAAGAAGACAATAGTGTAGATTATTCTGGCCAAGTTTTAACTCACAAGATTTATCCTCTAGGTTGAAAGGAAAAATATAATTCTGCTACTCTTTTAGCCGTGTTTCCTCATGCCTTTCATAGACTGAGATTCAAATCCACTCAGAAGTGTATCCCAGGGATTAAAGGTGTATATAACCTTTAATATGCTTGTGCATATATATATGCATATGCATATATATATGCATATATATATATATATATATATATATATATATATATATATATTGATACTTTGAGGTTGGCAAATGATGATTGTTGTATTCTTCTCTGGAGAAAATTTCTGCCTGTGAGCTCCTTCAGCTCATGCCACAGAATTCCAGCTACACTTTTAAATGGTCTGCTGTATGGATTTTGGAGTTTCCTAGCTACCTCTTACAATTGCATAATCCAGTTCTTTAATTTCTAGGATTGCAAAAATGAGGAATCATTATAAAGCTTTAGAGGCTTTATGAAATTCCTATATTTTTGTGTCCAGATTCACATAGTGTAGACTGTATGTTAGATGGAGTTAGGCTAAAATGTCTGCATATTGACCAATGTCAAGCATTTTCAAAGAGTGTAAATTATAGATGATTTTGTATATGTAATTTAAATGCAAGTTGAAATTTAAGAATCATGATCTAGAAAAGGAAGATTTTTAAGAATGTCTTTTGAGAGGCCTGAATTTTCAAACCATTTTGCCTTGAAGGTAACTTTTATTAAATTCCCAATAATGACTCAGTGTTGTTTTGGGAATTATAAACTTGCATACAGAGTTCACACTGTTTTGCTTCAGTATTAAATCTATATTACTTTAATGCATGTTAATAGAGTTTGGTGTAATGAGGAGTAAGAAGAAGTGCATCTCATTGGTGCAAGGAAGGGATTATTTTCAGTGTTACCAATGGAAGATAAATATATTTATGATTTGATCTCCTGATTTAGCTGATAAGAATTGAATTAGATACCTTGTTTTACTTTGGCACTTTAATTCCTGAAAATATGACTCATCAAGATGCATATCTCACCACCCAGCTTCAGAGAGAAGCTTCACACATTCATGTTGATCTCTCTCCAGAATTGGTGGGCAGTAAAATAAAAATTAAAAGAATAAACTGCCCCCTTGTCTCATATGGAAACTGATATTTCCAAGGACCAACACATTCTCTTTTACTAACTTGACATCTGGTTATTGTAGAGTCAAGAAATAAATGTCATTCTTTCCTGTTGGCCATGATTTTACTCAATCTAGGCAATTTTCCATCCTTCTCTTTGGAATTTACTCAATTTGGAATGCCTCCAAATTCTGGACAAGATGAGGATAAGTCGCATTTCCTTTTACACTTCATTAGCTTTAACAAATACGTAGCTGGCACTTATACAAACACTATCTTACCTGCTGTTCTGTTCCTTGCTATACTGCCTTCCTGCTGTTTTTACAGGTGGTGTTTAGGCAGTGCTATTCTGAGATATATCATCATTACTGCATCATTGTCACAGACTTGCAGACACAAATCTGGGGACAAAACTTAACTTGGAAAAAAATTACAATCAAAATATTCAAAGCTCACAAGGCATAAAATGGAAAATAGTGTATATTTAAGACCACCATCACCTTCCAAAATCATTGGAAGGAAATCACTGTTGTCTTCTTTGCACCAATATTACTGTCGCACTATTAAATAGTTTAATGTGGAATCCTCCATATTTACTAATGCACTGAAGTTCTCTTTTTTTCCCCCTTTATAAGGGAGGAGTGCCTTTCACTTTTCACTTTCATGCATTGGAGAAGGAAATAGCAACCCACTCCAGTGTTCTTGCCTGGAGAATCCCAGGGATGGGGGAACCTGGTGGGCTGCCGTCTATGGGATCGCACAGAGTTGGACACGACTGAAGTGACTTAGCAGCAGCAGCACTATCACCAGTACTAAAATAGTCCACATTGTTTTCCACCTTTATGCACCATTTTCGTATAGCTGTTTGGAGTTTCGCCATTGTTTAGTGTTAAACATAATGGTCATCATCAGTTGAAAACAAATTTTATGATATCTCTTTTTAGGGTAATAACAAAAATATGAAATCAGCCCTTTAAATTGAAAAAAATGAAGCCAGATGCAAAGTTAAATGTAGATCAACTCTTTATAAAACAAAGAAGCAACAAAATAAACTAAAATAAACTTTTATCTTTGATAAATTAACACATTTATTCATTAAATAAGTAATTATTTATATCATGCACTGGGCCCTGGGGAACAGTATCATATAACGGTTCACTGTCCTGGTCTTGCAATACAGTTAACTTCAGAGTTGGGTTTAGGTCTCACTGTGGTTAGCCTTCTCGACACAGAAATAAACAGGGGCCTGCGTAAAGACTAAGGCTCCAAAAATCTGCCCTTTTTACTGTCTTCCACCCCCATCCTTTCTCTTTCTTCTCCTAAACCCTCTGCCCTGGGACTCTCTTGTCATTAGCACATGGGGAGATATTTCTGGGAGAATATTACATTACCAGCTGTATCTTGCCCCTGACAGAGGTTCTCTGGACTGAGATCATGGAACTGGATTTAACTTAATCAACTTAACTGCTCCACTATTTGAAACCTTTTGCTATTGGCCATTGTTATAGAAATTTAGATTATATTCCTTGCATTCTGTGTAATTTCTCAGCTTGCCTTTTGTACTCAAGCTAAATGTGACACTACTCACTTGCCCTCATCAGAAAAGATACCCATTTCTCCTTTATTTTAGGAGTTTCTCTAATAATGAAATAAGAAACAAAAAATAAATGAAAAATGTTCAAAATTGGACAATGAAAAAAATCAGTGTGAAACATGGAAACAACTGAAGCCGATTAACTATATCAAAAATTCCATATTTTGCATGTCCAGTGTTTCTAGGCAAGTACAGCTGAAGTTAAATTCTGATTTGAAAAAAAAAATGCAATGCAAAAAGAAAACAAAAACAAAAAAAAATTAGTATTGTCACTGCTAAATAATGAATGTCATTCTGTTCCATTGAAAATTATTCTGTATGTTAGCCAGAAATGAAAATTTTTGTCTTTGCGGAAAAAAACAAGAACTCCCAGAATGTTACTGCTCTCCAGCTATTTAAAATCAGGCAGTCAGTGTCAGCTGCCCTTCCCTACTCCCACCCCGTTATCTCAAAAAAACAAACAAACAAAAAAAAAAAAATCAAGCATGTGTCCTCTTCTTTTCTGGAAGGAAGGAATATGCCATTTTCAGTGCCTATGAGTTGCTTCTTCCAGAGAGCAATCAATTATTGATTGTGTGAGATTTCATAAATAAAGCCAAATGTAAGTAGGTGATTAATCATTCATTTCTAATTCACCTTGAGAGAACCGTACAATGATAAGAAAAGCAAAACATTAACTGTGTTCCAGTTCATTCTGTGCAAGTTAGCAGATGTATGCTCGATACAGTTTATAAGGATTCTTTCATTGTCAACTGATGCATTTGATGTATTAAAGCACCCAGACAAGAAAAATGACATCTTGAGGGTACTTGCTATGTATTAGCAACTTTATGTACTTATATGGGTTACTGTGCCAAACATCATTCTTTATTTTTTTAAGGATGAGGCTTAGCTGGCTGGTTCTGACACTGATTGTATTACTTGTTTGCCATGTGACCTTGGGCAGGTTTTTAACTACCAATTCCATTTCCTCATCTCCAAAGTGGGGATATAGGAAGTTATTTCATAAGACCATTATGAGAACACAATCAGAGAATCAGAACCAGTAGGACCCAAAAAGCATGCAAATGTATTAAATACATTTGTTACACTGACTTGACCTTATATAATTGTAGGAATTAATTAAACAATCCCCGTGGAGACTGTTGTCTTCACATCTGATGCCAGAGCTCAGAATCCACAGGTCAGGCAGTAAGGAAAGGAAGATAGATACAAGGTGGGAAAGATGACAGGCAGGCTGGAACCCACAAGCTTGAGCTGGGTGCAACTCCACTGGGGCCCTGAATCTGGTCTATTGCTCCTGACCTTAGTGACATGGGTATCCTGCATATGCTGGGGCCCTTTGTCACAGAGATAAACACACACTCCTGATCCAGGAATGAAAGCAGCAAATGGGTAATCCTGAAGAGGGAGAACAATTGGAAGCTCAACTGCTGGTTCACACCAGTGAGGTGAATCTGCTGAGCAGCATCAGTGTGCACCTTTGGTAAGGAATGGTTGCTGCTTCCAAATCTTCCAAAAATCCTTCTTGTGACCTCCCCTTACCAGAAACATACAATACAGTGAATTTTGGGAAATGTAGTTCATCCTGACCAAGTTGACACATTTTTATAGTATTCCACACACAAAGGTGGGCATATATCACATGTTTGATTTTTCTTTTACTAACTAATAGTGTTTGTTGTATTATTTTGTTTTATAATTTACTTGCTTTCACCCAGAAATTTAAAATGACTCAGGGCAGATTTTATGAGTGGTGGAAGACACTTTGTCAAATTGGAATGAGGTAGTCAGACTTAGAACAAGTGTTAATTGATACAAAGTAACAATTTATAATGAGTTTATTATAAACAAACTTCAGAGTTAACAGAAAATTCGTTAAAAGTTGAAATTGCTAATCTTTGTAAATCTGAGGCAACTTCAGTCTCTCTATCAACTAAGATATAATGTACCCAGATATAGCCCACTTTCAGCTCTCTTCCATAGAATGTCTTGGAATTTAGTTCCAGATTCTCTAGTACTTATTTACTCAGTTATCTTCTAGGAGGATAGATTTTATTTTGAGATGGAGTTTTCTTTTATACATGAATTCTGTACAGGACCACTTTATTCTTACTGAGGGGTAGATTCCTTTCTTCTAGGGACAGAGTAAATGTATCATTAATTGCTCAATTAAGTTTATCTTCACTTGAACAAGTATAAATTTAGGTACTCTGACAGTGTGTTGAATATGTTTAATCTTTAATGAGTATTTTATTCTTCACTAGTCAATATTAACTTTTGTTTTTTAATAGTAATGTGCTAACTATTTAAGTTCTTCTGTTTAACTCTTAAAATCCAGTGCATTTGTCCCTTTGTGCCTTGAGATCTTCATGGAATTGAAGAACTTTCACAGTCACAAGCCTGGGTGCTTAGAGCAGAGTCTCAATGCAGTCTATATTTAATAACATCAACTCAGATGTTTTCTTTAAATGTATTTAGCTCCTACAGAATGGGATTAGGATTTATTATAAGGTCTTTTATGGAGATCAGGATCTGCATTTTTTTAACAAGTTGATATTTGTATGGATTTTACTTTGAGAACATTATATTAGAAAATACTCTGTCAAGTAAGCCAGGCTTCAGAAAGAGAATGATATATGTAGATATGTATAGATGCAACTGCTGCTGTTGCTAAGTCGCTTCAGTCGTGTCTGACTCTGTGCGACCCCATGGACTGTAGCCTACCAGGCTCCTCCATCCATGGGATTTTCCAGGCAAGAGTACTGGAGTGGGGTGCCATTGCCTTCTCTGATAGATGCAGCAGGAGAAAGAAAGTCCCAAAGGGAGTGTGAGGAATGTTGAAACTATTTCAGCTTTCTCTATTGCAGAGTTCTGCCTAAGAACATTTGACATCTGTTTGGTTAGTGCATATTGAGTTCTGGAATCCATTGGTAGTAAATCATGCTTGAGTTCTGGGTGTTTACTAAGAATAATAACTTAGACAGTATTTGTTCATGAACAATATTTGCCCCTAGAAATTTATAGAAAATATTTTCTTGCAGAGGCCAGAGTCGTTGAACTCGTGTGTGAGAAATGAGGTAGTCATCATATATAGATTCTTAGAGGTTGTTTTTTTGTCAAAACTAGGAGTCATTCAAGGGCTTCCATTATGTTTACTTCTTGAATATTTACAACTTGAATGTAATCTTTGTGTATCTTTCCTAATGTTTCCTTAGGGCCTATCATTTTCTTAACTGTAAAGTTTAGATATATTCACCATCTCTCCTTATTTGTTACTCACTATTATGATTTCAGGGGAAATATGGTATGACAGTATAAAGCAGAACCATTTGAAAATACAAACCCACTTTTACAGGGATTGTAGTAGAAGAGAAGATCAAAACAAAAACATGCAAATATTAAAATGTGTCATTGCTGGAACCCATCGGATATTTTGTTTAAAAAACTGATTTTTATGCAGCATGTCTCAAAGAATAGAAATGACAGTTTCCACTAAAAGAGAAATAGTGTACACAGATAGAATATTTCATTCATAAATAACTTCATTTATCCCCTTATGTATAGATTTTATACATAAAATCTATTGGAACTAGTCAGACATTGAAATTGTTAAAAAAAAAAAAAAGGTTAATAGGCTACATTATTTTTGACTTGAAGCAAAATTTTTTTAAAAGTTAAATTCAACTGCATTTTGTTGTTCTAATATCTCATTATTGTATTTTATATGTATCCAATATTTTTAATGCTAACTTGACACAAATAAGTGTTGTATGTTTATTACTTTAATCTTCATAGAAAAAGAAGTAGTTTCACTGATAGTCAGGGTATAAATAAATTATCATATATATAATTGAAATAAAATAGTTTAATACCATATAAACTTTCAGTTTTAAAAATAAGTATTTTCATCTTATTTGCTTAAAAAAAAAGACTTTGGGTTAATGACTTAGTCCAGATAATTAATATCTTTGCTCTTTTCTTTCATTCTTTGTCTTCTCTCAGATCACAAGTGGACAAAGTTGAATTAATCTTACTCCTCAGATCATAGCATATTATGAATATTAGTCTGAGCAAGGTCTTGCTCTTATTTATCTCTGACATTTTATCTCCATATTCTTTTCTTATTTTCCTTCTATTTCTAATATATTTAATATCTGTCTTTTAGTGTGTGTGTCTAATTGTAACTTGTGTCTATATCCTATTGACATGCATTTATTATGGTAGATGATATGATATGGATCCATATTTTCATTTTTTTCCATTTAGTATTTTGTTAAAAATTTCATCCACCCCATAGTACTATGCTGTCCATAATATTCCATAATATTTATCCATTATATTTTACCTTTACTGTTTATCTATTGGTTAACACTGTTTTGTTTTGCTTTTATTTTTAACTTCCCAGTACTAAAAGTAATTGAATATTGCTAGATATATTTACTTTGGTGGCATATGCTTAAAATCCAAAATGCGGAGTCATAGGCTCTCTTACAATATGGTATTAGATGACTTTCTAGATGACCAACCTGTATTCCCACCTGAAGTCCGTATCAGTGTTCCCACTTCTCCTCAATAAATAAATAAATAAATAAATTTTTCAGCATTGTAAGTTTTGCCACTCTAAGAAATAAAGATTTGTTTCTCATTTTTGTTTTGATGTGTATTTTTATGTTTATTAACATTTTAAGTATTCCTTCATATTCTCATAAGCCTTCTGAGATATCTTCTTTAACAAATATGTTGATCATATCACTTAATTTTCAATTATATTCCTACTATATTCATGTTGATTTATAGAAGTTCCATATATATTGTAGACATTAATCTTCTATTGATTTCATATTTGACAAATATGCTCATCATCATCAGTTAGTTTTCTTATTAAGAGGTTAAGGATTTTTGATTTATAATTAGTATATTAAATTTTACTATATATTTAGATTAACTTTTTCCTTCTCTCACCTTGCAGAGACTCAATGAACCATTTAGTCTGAGGTCTTTCAAATATATCTGAGTCTGGGAAACTTCCACTCTTCCCTTCTTTCTCTTTTTATTGTTCTCTTTATTATATTCATGTTTTTTGGATATCTATAATTCTGTTCTCTCTATTTCTTAATTTTTCTTTTGTTTCCTACATACTGTTACTCTATCCCGACATTTTCTGTGAAATTTACTCCATATGGTTGACCATTCAAGTCAAAATTCACTTTCAGCAATTTATATCACATAGTATAGTTTATCTCTTCCGTTTATCTCATTAGCATCTAACATGGTAATATTTTCCATTTCTTGGTTAAATATACTCATCATCTTATTTTAATTATCTGTTCACTGCTTCATTAATTCTTGTTCAGATGATATATATTGTGCAATTCTGTTTTTCTTTTGAAGTCTTTCTGTTTTTTAGTTATGTTGTACTTTGGCCTGTGAGCACCTATTCTCATGTATAGTAGCTTTTCTCTTCTGGTAATGTGTATTGGGAAAGAGCTACAGACCTGCTTTATTAACTTCATATACAAATACATACCATAAATATATGTCATTAAGGAAAACTAAGTTTTAAAATTGCCTAGGTATTTATATTTTGTTTAGCAGTTTTAATTTTCTGAACTGGTAGATGTCTTCATAATAGTATCTATTAAAATTCACAGTACCTGTACCAGGCAGTATGAAAGATTTGACCTACAGTATCAACAAGGATTGTGTTCAATGGCAACAAGCAAATAATTAACTAATATTGACATAAATAAGATAAGTGTTTAACACGAACTTTCTGGAGAGAGGCTATTTGAGGCTTAAGCAAATTCCCAAAAAACAAAAAAAGTCAAAAGGGGACATTCTTCCTGCTATCTTATTATTACAATTTAGCATTCAGTTTCCATCAACAGGATGATAACTGCTGTACTTCTGTTAATCAAGATCATTTTTTATATTCTACATAGGAATCATGGAGTACATCAAAAGGTAAAGGGCCAAATGAGATGCCAGGTTAGTTTGTACTTTATGTAAACTTTCCTGGTAACCTTACCTAACATCTTTCTCTCACATCATTTTGGCTAAACTTGAATACAAAGCCAGTCATAGTTATAAAAGCAGATTGGAGGGCCAGGACAGCAAGGGAGCATCCAGCCTCTGTCACCAACGAAAACCAAAGAGACAGGAGCTCCAGAAGGCTTCATGCACTTTCCCTCACTAGATCCGTGTACCAATGTGGTGAAATATGTACGCAGTATCTACACTGCTGCTATGGATTTTTGAGTGTTAGAATATTATTCTTTCCCATTATTTTCTAACCTTATAAAGTCAGTATTGGGAAGAATGCCTTACATATTAAACTTTTAGTTATGCATGGGTCCAGAAGGCCAAGAATGGAAGCAGGAGAGAGTAGGAACCGTGGAGGAGCTTCTCTGACTTAGCTTTGTAAAACAGATGTGAGAAGAGCTGAATAAGACAAAATGACTAAATATAATATGTCATCCTATATGGGATCCTGGAACAGAAAAGGCCATTAGCGAAAACTAATGAAATCTAAATGAAATATGGACTTTTGTAATACTAATGTATCCATATTGGTCTATTAGTTGCAACCAATATACCATGCTAACATAAGTTGTTAAAAGTAGAGGAAACTAGGTGTGGAGTATATGGGAACTCTTTCTGTGGTACACTGTCTTCTTAATTTTTCTGTAAATGTAAAACTATGGTAAAAAATTAAGTTTAGTTAAAATAAAAAGTAAATCTGTACAGAGCCAAGATTGAACTATGTCAGTCACTGTGTCAGTCATAAAATATGCCTTGAATTCCACCGTCTATACCAGGAGGAAAGTTGATCATGGGTCCTAGATTGTGCCCCTTGAAATTCACTGCTCATTTGTATCCCAGACAGAGACTGGTTAACCTAGTAGGGATCCTAAACAAGTTTGTTTATAGGAGCTGTGGGACTCTTCTGATGGGAAATTTTGTTCTAAGAATTCCCCGATTGCCTAATCCTCTTTCTATAGATTCCATTTCATCTTGACACATATCTACTCAATCTTCTATCCATCTCTTCTGTACACAGTGTCAGACATCTGTTGCGTAGTGACTCCCTAGATCAGAATCCTCTCTAAATTGTCTCTCCCTGGTGGGTCTCCTGGTAAAATCTTTGCATACTTAATCCTATATTATTATAATTTCCTTCTCAGAAGACTGGATGAAAACTAAAACCAAGTGATCAGCACATTTGATGAAAAACAACAGCTTAGAAAATTCAACACAACATCTGTGAGAAAAACTGTTAGCAAATTTGTTTTTTTTTTTTTTTTTTAAGCAAAAAAATAAGCAGATAAAGGGCAGCTGTAAAAACTGAGCAGTTAACATCTTATTTAATTGAGCACTTCTTCCCTTTGATTGGGAATAAAACAAAGATATCCACTCTCATCACTTATATTCAACAGTGTAGTAGAGATTCTCCTCATTGTAATAAGGAAGGAAGAAAAGAAAGGAAAAAAGAAAAGGAAAGGACCAAAATAAAATAACAGTCTCTTTATAATTATTGACGTGACTGTTTGCATAGAATATTCTTAGGAATGTACAAAACTAGTACTGGAACTAATGTGTGAATTTAGCAAGTCAAAGGATACAAAGTTAATATAAAATGTATCAGTTGTGTTTTTATATACTAGCAGCAAATCATCAGAAAACAATTTTATTTTTTGTTTAATTGAAGTATACTTGATTGATTAACAATGTGTTAATTTCTACTGTACAGCAGAGTGATTCAGTTACATACACACACACATATACATATATGGGCTTCCCTGGTGACTCAGACGGTAAAGAATCCGCATGCAATGCGAGGAGACCTGAGTTCGATCCCTGGGTTGGGAAGGTCCCCTGGAGGAGGACATGGCAATACACTCCATTGTTCTTGCCTGGAGAATCCCCATGGACAGAGGAGCCTGGTGGGCTACTCGCAAAGAGACAGACATGACTGAGCAACTAAGAGTGTGTGTGTGTGTGTATATATATATATATATATATATATATATGTATGTATGTATATGTATAGATGTGTGGATGTATATATTACTTTTTAATATTTGTTTTCACTATGGTTTATCATAAGATATTAAGCATAGTTCTCTGTGCTATACGGTCACTCCCCCTTGGCAACCACCAGTCTGTTTTCTCTAATTCTGCTTCATAGATAGGTTCCTTTGTGATATATTCTAGATTCCACATATAAGTGGTACCATATGGTCTCTGTCTTTATCTTTCTGGCCTACTTAGTATGATAGCATACTTTACTTAGTACAATAGTCTTTAGTTGTATCATGTTACTGCAGATGGCATTATTTTGTTCTTTTTATGGCTGAGTAGTATTGTATAAAGGTACCATATCATTTTTATCCATTCAGATGTTAATGAACATTTAGGTTGTTTGCATATCTTGGTTGTTGTCAATAATGCTGCTATGAATAGAGGAGTGCATATTTATTTTTGAACTATACTTTTGTCTAGATATATGCCCATGAGTGAGATTGCTAGATCATATGGTAATTCTATTTTTAATGAGTAAACATAATTTTAAAATATTTGTATTATTGCCAAATATCATAAAATAATCAGGAGTAAATTTTTAAAATGTTTTTACAATCTTTATACTTAAAGTTACAGGATGGTTCTGATATAAATTGTCAAAAACCTAAAGAAATAATGTGAAATATGTGTTTACATTAGAATAGCAAAATCAGTTTTCCAAAAAACAAAGTTGAAAAATTTATCTTACCTAATTTCAAGATCTACAGTAAAGGTATAGTGATCAAAACAATGTAGTTTTGGTGAAAGAATAAGCATATAAATAAACAAAACAAAATAAATATTTCAGAAATAAATGGAAACATACGTGGTCAAGTGATTTTTTTTTTCAGGTGACTCTTGACAAAGTAACAAAGTAAATCAGGCAATTTCGTGGGGAAAGAAAATTTTTTTTCAACATATGATATTAAATAATGATACTCATTATAGAAAAAAATATACCATTGCCCATTGTAGGCAGAATGATGGTCTCCCAAAGATGTCAACATACTACTCCCCTTTACTTGTAATTATGTTACCTATGGCAAAAGAGACTTTGTAGGTGTAATCTAGATTAAGAATCTTGAAATGAGAAAATAATTCTGAATTGTCCATGTAGCTAAGTCTAATCACATAAATCCTCAAGAGTGAAATATTTTTCCTGCCTGAGACATAAAAAGATGTGACATGAAAGGGACTCTACCAGCCATTGTTGCCCTGAAAGTTGGAGATATGAACTTTAGAGTCCAATAGGCCTGGGTACAAAACTTGTCACTAGAACTTACTAAAATTGCAACTATTGAGGACTTATTTAATTCTCTGATTTTCAGCTTAATCACCTCTAAGAACATGGAAAAAAATAATCTAACAACTATCGTTTTGATGTTTAAATAAGAATGTGTTAAAATGGCTAACAAAAAATCATGTACTTTATAGGTTGCTATAACATTTTTGAAAAACTTGTCTTTTTTTTAAACTAGGTGCTTGACACAAATTGTAAGTGATTTTAGATATCAGTTTGCTTAATAATTTATAATTATACATAATCTAAATCATTTAAAAATTAAAATACCTCATGTAATTTCATTATAAACACCACTAACATTTTATCTGTGTTTAAATAAGCTTGCAAACCATTTCTCTCATCTTCTAATAATCTTATTCCTTATTTCCTCATATTCAGCTGCCAAGATCTTAATTGTTTCTCATAGAATGACATGTGCTTAGTCATCTTGATCACTGCTATTATCAGTGTCAGTCTTGTACTATTTGTCTCATATATTAACATTGGAGATTGCTAAGAGTTAGAATTATCCTGAATGGCAACCCACTCCAGTACTCTTGCCTGGAAAATCCCATGGACGGAGGAGCCTGGTAGGCTGCAGTCCATGGGGTCACTAAGAGTCGGACATGACTGAGCAACTTCACTTTCACTTTTCTCAGGTGCAACAGATTAAAACCCTTTAGTTAACATTGATTAAGCATTGGAGGGGGCCTATAGAGCTTGAGAACAGGTACAAGCTGGAACAAGGAACTATCTGAAACTGAACTGACCCCACACTGCCCACAACAGCTCCAGAGAAATTCCTAGATATATTTTTACTATTATCACTTTTAATTTTTTAAAAAATTTAAGTTCTTTATTAGTCTTTTTAATTTTCATTTTTATAACCTACTATTACCTTGCAAAAAAAAAAGACCCTATTTTTAAAGCAAATTTCATATATATATTTTTATAAATTTGTGGTTGATATTGTTTTGTATTTTTAATATTGTATTTTTGAGAGTTTAACCTCTAAATTTTTAATCTTTGTTTTTTGGTATTTGTTATAAATTTTGTACCTTTAAGAATCTAATCATCAGTATCCATTTTCACTTAAGGGTGTGATTACTGACTTGATTGCTCTTTCTCCCCTTTTGACTCTCCCTTTTCTCTCCCAGGTCACCTCTATCTCCTCTCTCCCCCTTCTCTTCTCTACTTAACTCTTTGAGTCTCTCTGGGAGTTCTGGGCTGTGGAGAACACTTAGGGAACTGATTACTGACTAGATTGGTCTCTCCCCTTTTGACTCTCCCTCTTCTCCTCCTGGTCACCTCTATCTCCCTCCCCCCTCTTCACGTCTCCATGTAACTCTGTGAACCTCTCTGGGTGTCCCTTGATGTGGAGAATTGTTTCACCATTAACCTAGATGTTTTATCCTCTGTGCTGTATGGATGGAGAAGTCTTGAGGCTACTGTAAGAATAAGACTGAAAGCCAGAGGCAGGAGGTTTAACTCCAAAACTTGAGACCATCAGAGAACTCCTGATTCCAGGGAACATTAATAGATAAAAGTTAATCCAAAAGCCTCCATAAGTACGTGGAAACCACACTAATTCTCCAGCAAAGCTGGAACACAGCCCTGAGCATTAAAAGACAGGCTGCCCAAAGCCATATCAAACCCATAGACACCCCCAAACTCACTGCTGGACACTTCATTGCACTCTAGAGGAAAGAGATCAAGATCCACCCACCAGAACATTGATGCAAGCTCCCATAACCAAGAAACCTTGACAAGCCACTAGTCCAATCCCACCTACAGGGAGCAGGCTCCACAATAAAGAGGAACCACAAACTTCCAGCCAATAGGAAAGGCACTCCAAGCACAGCAATCTAAACAAAATGAAAAAGCAGAGAAATATTCAACAGATAAAGGAACATAAATGCCCACCAAACAAAAGAGGAGGAGATAGGGAGCCTACCTGAAAAAGAATTCAGAATAATGATAGTAAAGGTGATCCAAAATCTTGAAAACAAAATGGAATTACAGATAAATTGACTAGAGAGAAGGATTGAGAAGATGCAAGAAATGTTTAACAAGGACCTAGAACAAATGAAGAGTAAATCAATAATGAATTGTGCAATAACTGAGATCAAAAGCATTCTAGAGGGAACTGACAGTATAATAACTGAGGCAGAAGATAGGATAAGTGAGGTTGAAGATAGAATGGTGGAAATAAATGAAGCAGAGAGAAAAAAATAAAAAAGAATTAAAAGAAATGAGGACAACCTCAGACCTCTGGGACAATGTTAAACACCCCAACATTCAAATCATAGGAGTCCCAGAAGAAGAAGACAAACAGAAAGGCCATGAGAAAATACTTGAGGAGGTAATAGTTGAGAACTTCCCTAAAATGGGGAAGGAAATAGCCACCCAAGTCCAAGAAACCCAGGGAGTCCCAAACAGGATAAACCCAAGGCAAAACACTCAAAGATATATATTAATCAAACTAATGAAGATGAACCACAAGGAGCAAATATTAAAAGCAGCAAGGAAAAAGCAACAAATAACACACAAGGGGATTCCCATAAGGATAACAGCTGATCTTTCAATAGAAACTCTTCAGGCCAGAAGGGAATGGCAGGGCATACTTAAAATGATGAAAGAGAAAAATGTACAATGCAGATTACTATACCCAGCAAGGATCTCATTCAAATATGTAGGAGAAATCAAAAGCTTTTCAGACAAGCAAAAGCTCAGAGAATTCAGCACCACCAAACCAGCTCTTCAACAAATGCTAAAGGATCTTCTCTAGACAGGAAACACAGAAAAGGTTCATAAACTCGAACCCAAAACAACAAAATAAATGGCAACGGGATCATACTTACAATAATCACCTTCAGTGTAAATGGGTTGAATGCTCCAACCAAAAGACAAAGACTGGCTGAATGGATACAAAAGCAAGACCCCTATATATGCTGTCTACAGGAGACCCAGTTCAAACCGAGGACATACAGACTGAAAGTGAAGGGCTGGAAAAAGATATTTCACATAAATGGAGACCAAAAGAAAGCAGGAGTAGCAATACTCGTATCAGATAAAATAGACTTTAAAATAAAGGCTGTGAAAAGAGACAAAGAAGGACACTACACAATGATCAAAGGATCAAAGAAGAAGTTATAACAGTTATAAATATATATGCACCCCATATAGGAGCACGGCAATGTAAGGCAAATGCTAACAAGTATGAACGGGGAAATTAACAATAACACAATAATAGTGGGAAACTTTAATACCCCACTCACACCTATGGATAGATCAACTAAATAGAAAATTAACAAGGAAACACAAACTTTAAATGATATGATGGATCAGTTAGACCTAATTGATATCTATAGAACACTTCACCCCAAAAATAATGAATTTCACCTTTTTCTCAAGTGCACATGGAACATTCTCCAGGATAGATCACATCCTGGGCCATAAATCTAGCCTTAGTAAATTCAAAAAAATTGAAATCATTTCAAGCATCTTTTCTGCTCACAATGCAGTAAGATTAGATGTCAACTACAGGGAAAAATAAAGCTATTAAAAATACAAACATATGGAGGCTAAATAACACACTTATGATTAATGAACAAATCATGGAAGAAATAAAAAAGGAATCAAAATATGCATAGCAACAAATGAAAATGAAAACACGACAACCCCAAACCTATGGGATTCAGTAAAAGTAATGCTAAGTGAAGGTTCATAGCATTACAAGCTTACCTCAAAAAACAAGGGAAAAATCCAACAAAAAGCTAACTACACCTAAAGCAACTAGAAAAAGAAGAATGAAGCACACCAGGGTTAGTAGAAAGAAAGAATCATAAAAATTAGGGCAGAAATAAATGAAAAAGAAACAAAGGAGACTATAGCAAAAATCAGCAAAACTAAAAGCTGGTTCTTTGAGAAGATAAATACAATAGAAACCATTAGCCAGACTATTAAAAAAAAAAAAAAGAAGAAGAAGAATAAAATCAACAAAATTGGAAATGAAAATGGAGAAATCATAACAGACAACACAGCAATACAAAGGATCATAAGAGACTACTCTCAGCAACTATATGGCAATAAAATGGACAACTTTGAAGAAATGATGAATTCTTAGAAAAATATCACCTTCCAAAACTGAACCAGGAAGAAATAGAAAATCTTAACAGACCCATCACAGGCACGGAAATTGAAACTGTAATCAAAAATCTTCCAACAAACAAAAGCCCAGGACCAGATGGCTTCGCAGGTGAATTCTACCGAAAGTTTAGAGAAGAGCCAACACCTATCCTACTCAAACTTTTCCAGAAAATTTCAAAGGAAGATAAGCTCCCAAACTCATTCTATGAGGCCACCATCACCCTAATACAAAAACCAGACAAAGATGCCACACACACACACACACACACACACACACACACACACACACTACAGGCCAGTATCACTGATGAACTAGATGCAAAATTCCTCAACAAAATTTTAGCAAACAGAATCCAACAACATATTGAAAAGATCATACATCATGACCAAGTGGGCTTTATCCCAGGGATGCAAGGATTCTTCAGTATTAGCAAATCAACCAATGTGGTACACCATATTAACTAATTGAAGAATAAAAACCATATGATTATTTCAATAGATACAGAGAAAGCCTTTGACAAAATCAACACCGATTTATGTTAAAACTCTCCAGAAAGCAGGCATAGAAGGAACATGCCTCAACATAATAAAAGCCACATATGATAAACCCACAGCAAACATTGTCCTCAATGGTGAAAAATTGAAAGCATTTCCCCTAAAGTCAGGAACAAGACAAGGGTGCCCACTCTCACCACTACTATTCAACATAGTTTTGGAAGTTTTAGCCACAGCAATCAGAGAAGAAAAAGAAATAAAAGGAATCCTTATTGCAAAAGAAGAAGTAAAACTCTCACTGTTTGCAGATGACATGATCCTCTACATAGAAAACCCTAAAGACACCACCAGAAAATTACTAGAAGTAATCAATGAATATAGTAAAGTTGCAGGATATAAAATTAACACACAGAAATCCTTTGCATTGCTATACACTAACAATGAGAAAACAGAGAAATTAAGGATACAATCCCATTCACTAGTGTGAGAAAAATAATCAAATACTTAGGAATAAATCTACCTAAAGAAACAAAAGAGCTATATACAGAAAACTATAAAACACTGATGAAATAAATCAAAGATGACACAAATAGATGGAGAAATATACCATGTTCGTGGATCAGAAGAACCAATAAACTGAAAATGAGAAGACTACCCAAAGCAATCTATAGATTCAATGCAATCCCTATCAAGCTACCAATGGTGTTCTTCACAGTACTAGAACAAATGATTTCACAATTTGTATGGAAATACTAAAAACCTCAAATAGCCAAAGCAATTTTGAGAAAGAAGAATGGAACTGGAAAAATCAACCTGCCTGACTTCAGACTATACTACAAAACTACAGTCATCAAGACAGTATGGTACTGGCACAAAGACAGAAATATAGATCAATGGAACAAAATAGAAAGCCCAGAGAAAAATCCATGCACCTACGGACACCTAATCTCTGACAAAGGAAGCAAAAATATACAATGGAGAAAAGACCATCTCTTTAACAAGTGATGCTGGGATAACTGGTCAACCACCTGTAAAAGAATGAAACTAGAACACTTTCTAACACAATACACAAAAATAACTCAAAATGGATTAAAGATCTAAATGTGAGTCCAGAAACTATAAAACTCTTGGAGTAAAACATAGGCAAAACACTCTCTGACATAAATCACAGCAAGGTCCTCTATGACTCACCTCCAAGAATATTGGAAATAAAAGCAAAAATAAAAAAATGGGGCCTAATAAAACTTAAAAGCTTTTGCACAAGGAAGGAAGCTATAAGCACAGTGAAAAGACAGCCTTCAGAGTGGAAGAAAATAATAGCAAATGAAGCAACACAAAGAATTAATCTCAAAAATATACAAACAGCTCAATACCAGAAGAATAAACAACCCAATCAAAAAAATGGGCCAAAGAACTAAACAGACATTTCTCCAAAGAAAACATACAAATGGCTAACGAACACATGAAAAAATGCTCAACATCACTCATTGTCAGAGAAATGCAAATCAAAACCACAGTGAGGTACCATCTCATGTCAGTCAGAATGGCTGCTATCAAAAAGTCTACAAGCAATAAATGCTGGAGAGGGTGTGGAGAAAAGGGAACCCTCTTACACTGTTGGTGGGAATGCAAACTAGTACACCCACTATGGAGAACAATGTGGAGATTCCTTAAAAAACTGGAAATAGAACTGCCGTATGACCCAGCAATCCCACAGCTGGGCATACACACTGAAGAAACCAGAATTGAAAGAGACATGTGTACCCCAATGTTCATCACAGCACTGTTTACAATAGCTAAGATATGGAAGCACCCAGATGTCCATTGGCAGTTGAATGGATAAGAAAGTTGTGGTACATATACACAAGGAATATTACTCAGTTATTAAAAAGAACACATTTAAATCGGTTCTAATGAGGTGGATGAAACTGGAGCCTATTATACAGAGTGAAGTAAGTCAGAAAGAAAAACACCAATACAGTATATTAACACATATATATGGAGTTTAGAAAGATCGTTATGATGACCCTATATGCAAGACAGCAAAAGAGACACAGATATAAAGAACAGATTACTGGATTCTGTGGGAGAGGCGAGGGTGGGATGATTTGAGAGAATAGCGTTGAAACCTGTATATTAACATATGTGAAATAGACGACCAGTCCAAGTTCGATGCATGAAACAGGGCACTCAAAGCCGGTGCAATGGGACAACCCAGAGGGATCGGATGGGGAGGAAGGTGGGAGGGGGTTTCGGGATGGGGGACACGTGTACACCCATGGCTGATTCATGTCAATGTATGGGAAAAACCACCACAATATTGTAAAGTAATTAGCCTCCAATTAAATTCATTTTTAAAAAATATAAAAAAAAAAACAAATGTGTTATAATCTCTCATCATGCTGCCTTTTTATGGAAGGTTTCTCTTCATAGGATGCCTTTCTTTCTATTTGGGATTTTTTGATAACAGGAATATGAATATGTGAACATCAACAATCTATGATATGTAATAAAAAGTGCATCTTAGTTTTATAGAAAAAAAAGTTTGAAGTCATTCTTAAACAGCATTATATGTCTTGAAACTTTCTATTTTTACAAAGACCTCCTCAAGACCTGAAGTTTACTCTAAATTAATTCAGTAAAGTGACCAAATACCCCTCATTTTAATGGACTGTGTCAGCCTCCTAGGAATTTTCACTGGAACATTAACTTGTCACTTTATAGCTCTATTCTCAAATAGCAGTTCTTGTCTTCTTTCAAAAAGTCAGCAATTGTGAAAGCATTTTCTTATTAGGAGTTTTTCCCAATTTTGTGAAGACAATATTTTTTAAAGCCACATTCATTCTTTTATAGTATTTAAAGATAGAACAGAAATACTTTTAGAGTAATTGTTAGAAATAATACTCCCATTAGTAGATATTTAATTATTTTAAATAGTGCCTTCCCTTGTAATTAATAATTTTTACAAATATTGATTGAATATCTGATATTTATTTGGAGTGCTAAATGCTGGCATTATACAGACAGATTAAAGTAAATGTCCTGAAAATACAAAGAAACAAATTTGAATACACTGTGAATAAGGGAAAGAAAACTAATTGAGAAGTGAAAAGTGTCATAGAAGTATTTAAAGAAATATCTGAACTGCATCTTGAAAAGTGAGAGGGAATCATGAAATGTGTAAGGAGAAAACCATATTCTGGGGAAAAGATCAATGTGTAAAATATCAAAGAAGACGCAACTGTCAGTGTGACAACCTGGGCAAAATTCAGAAATAGTGTCATTTGGGAGAACGGAAAACAGGACACACAATTAAATAAGATTTTATTTATTAAGGGAAGATAACAGAATGTTCAGCTCTAAATAACAGAAAATCCTAATTCAAATTTGCTTTGAAAACAGTACTCGTACTACATAAAAGACATTCAGTTACAGAAATAAAAGCATGTCTTCAAGCATCAGTGTCATCATCAGGATGTTTGGTACATCACTTCCAAGCACAGAACAGAGTATAGGGATCAGTTCAGTTCAGTATCTAAGTCATGTCTGACTCTCTGAGACCCCATGGCCTGCAGCACACCAGGCTTCCCTGTCCATCACAAACTCCCTGAGCAAACTCAAACTCATGTCCATCGCACTGGTGATGCCATCCAACCATCTCATCCTCTGTCATCCTCTTCTCCTCCTGCCTTCAATTTTTCCCAGCATTAAGGTCTTTTCCAATGAGTCAGATCTTCACATCATCTGTCCAAAGCATTGGAGTTGCAGCTTCAGCATCAGTCCTTCCAATGAATAATCAGGACTGATCTCCTTTAGGATTTACTGGTTTGATCTCCTTGCAGTCCAAGGGACTCTCAAGAGTCTTCTCCATCACAGTTCAAAAGCATCAATTCTTTGGTGCTTAGCTTTCTTCATAGTCCCACCCTCACATCCGTACTTGACTACTGGTAAAACCACAGCTTTGACTATACGGACCTTTGTTGGTAAAGTAATGTCTCTGCTTTTTAATATGCTGTCTAGGTTAGTCATAGCTTTTCTTCCAAGAAGTAAGCATCTTTTAATTTCATGTTTGCAGTCACCGTCTTCAGTGATTTTGGAGCCCCCAAAAATAAAGTTAGTCACTGTTTCCACTGTTTCTCCATCTATTTGCCATGAAGTGATGGGACTGGATGCCATGATCTTAGTTTTCTGAAGGTTGAGCTTTAAGCCAACTTTTTCACACTTCTCTTTCATCAAGAGGCTCTTTAGTTCTTCTTCACTTTCTGCCATAAGGATGGTGTCATCTGCATATCTGAGGTTATTGATATTTCTCCCAGCCATGTTGATTCCAGCTTGTGCTTCTTCTAGCTCAGCGTTTCTCATGATGTACTCTGCATATAAGTTAAATAAGCGGGGTGACAATATACAGCCTAGATGTACTCCTTTTCCTATTTGGAACCAGTCTGTTGTTCCATGTCCAGATCTATAATGTATAACCTCATGATTGTAGTTGATGATATTGTACTGTATAATTGAAACTTTTTATGTGAATGGAACTAGTGTCTCACACAAGAAAAGGAAGCAAATGTGTGAAGTGATAGATATGTTTATTAACTTGGTGGTGGGAATCCTTTCACAATGTGTGTATAAATCATCATGTTGAACACTAAATATCTTAAAATTTTACTTCTCATTTTTAACTCAGTAAAGCTGGAATAAAAGGATTTTGCATTTCAGTTTGTCATAGTCACTGTCAAATAGTAAGACCCCATGGTGATTAACTCCTTTTAACAAAATAATATAAACAGAAGCTTCAAAATGTACTGTCATTTTTTAAAGTCCCTATAAAACATGTTATATTAAATGTTTAAAAATATGTTGAGATGGATAAGGGTCAAAGCAAATGTATTTAAAACTCCAGTGGAAAGTTTTGAACCAAAAGACAGTACTGGGAACATTAGACACACAAAGGACATTAGAAGACTGCTTCTGGAGGGACAAATCAAAGGTAAAACTCAGACCAAAGACACAAAACCATGCACCAATTCAAAGTTAAAGGTTATAAAATAGCATAAGGTTTAAAATAATTTCTGTTGAGCATATAAATAATACAGCTTAAGTTCAAATATTTTAAAAGTTCATTACTGTAGTTTCTCAACTTTTAAAAATATTTAAAACAGTCCTGACATGATAGTTTGTGCATAGGTAGTCCTGAGTTGGAATAAAATGATCTCTTGTGGTTACTGCCATTTATGTAATTCAGTCTGAATATTCACATAAACTATGAACAGTCTATTCAGCCTCAATGATCTGTGAAAAGGACATGTAAAGCAGGAGGAAAGGACTTGAACCAGATGGCCTGGTTAACAATAGAACATTTTACAAATTGTCAAAAAAATAAAAACAAGAGGTAGGAAACCACAGCCTTCACAAGAACATTTCCCCTGACCTGATGGAGGCAGAGATAACTACTGTGCTGCATTTCTAACAAACATAATCATTGTGTTCACCATAAGAACCAATTGTTCCTAGCCATGTGGAACCAAAATTAATTTCTAAATTATGAACCAACAGATTGCAATAAGCTTCCCTATCATTTAGCCGGTAGAAAGACCTAGTTAATTGAGTTTATTGTTATAATGTTTAGGGAAAGTGTTCAAGGAATATAATTTTTTCATTTTATAATGGAATGGCAGGTTTCAGTGATCATGGTTTTTCAAGAGTACAATAAAAACTTGGATGATAATGTCAGCATCATGGGGGCAAAAGACAATTTTAATTTTTTTTAATCCTCTCAACAACAAAAATTCAGTATCCTTCCATGAACAAAAATGCCTGTGAGGAAACCAAATGATCAGTTCCATATACTGAGGAACTAGGAGTCTTTTCTTCCTATGATTTAAGTAATAAATAGACAGATATGGATACTTGCTGTAGAAGCTATAGTTGTCTCTGAAACAGTTATGGGCCGTTTCAGTTATAAACCATGAGTCATTGGAAGACACCGTCTTAGATAATTACCCGTGGCTGAGGGAGACTTTGAGGATGTCCAAGTTTCCAAAAAGCACCAGCAGCTTGGCCAAAATAAAATCTGAGTTTAGATGTATTGGTGTGGGTAAAAGAAAAAAAGCTATATTTTACCCATATTATCCCTTGCAGAGGGCGGCAGCATTGCTTAAGGCCATGAGAGATGCTTCTCTGTGATTTCTCTCAAAAAGAAAAGGACGATCATGTGAGTGAACAAACATCCAGCTTCCCTAATTGTGTAAGATACTGCCAAAGGGGCTCATTTCTCTCTTGATTCATCAAGAATGTTAAATAGTGAGCTTTATGAGTGGAGATTAGGAAAGGAAGAGGCTGGGAGAGCAGCAGATAATACTCAGAGAGGGTATTAAACATACTACTAACTGTGTTGTGAACTCCATCAAAAGTCTGGCCACAAACCAGTAGGAACGCTTTATCTGCAGACCACCCCAAGTGGCCCACAGGCATCTCCAGTACTTCATGTGCCTCACCCACATACACCCCCATCCTCTAACTAGCTCCCTGGGTGTGCAGCAGACTGGGAAGTGGGAGCAAACTTTGACACATGGCTAGTAAGCACAAGCAGAAAACTGACCCAAATCTGCAAGCCAGGTAGACACCATGGGCTTGAGCTTTAGTGCCATCTTTAGGAACAAAAGAGCACTCAGCATGATGCATGGCAGGATCCAGAGAGGTCTTAAAAACTTGAGAATTCTGCCACAAGAAGGAGTGAGGTGTGGAGCAGGTATATGTGTAGAAGGTCTGAGATAACTTCAAAATTTCCATTTGAGGGAGTGGATGGTATCTTTCTCTTGAAGACACAGAATAAACACTGGAGGAGATAACTGCTACTTCAGATATGAAGACAGCATCACAAAACTAAAGGAGTATGAAAATTCAACATGATGCCATCAAAGGGTTATAATAATCTTCCAGTAACTAAACCAAAGACTTGTAGATCTTCAGTTTACCCAATAAAGACTTCAAAACAGGTGTTTTAAGGAAAATCAATGAATCACAAAGAAACATAGAAAAACAGTCCAACAAATTCAGGAAAATAATATATGAATAGAATGAGAAGTTTAAGAAAGACATAGAAATCATAGATAAAGAACCAAACAGAAATTGTGGTGCCAAAAGAATACAATGATGAAGAAAGAAATAGACAACACTAAAATAATAGTGCATGCGTACTTAGTTTCTCAATCATGTCCAACTTTTGTGACACCATGGACTGAAGCCCATGGTTAATGAGTTTATTATAGGCTCTTCTGTATACTGGAGTGAGTTGTCATGCCCTCCTCCAGGGGATCTTCCTGACCCTGGGGTCGAACCTGCATCTCTTGTGTCCCCTGCATTGCAGGCAGGTTCTTTACCACTAGCAGGAACTTCAGTATTGTACTTTCAACAATGATAGATTATGTAGATAGGAAATCAAGAAAGAAATGTTGGAAATAGGGTACACTCTAGACCAGATGAACCTAACAGATACCTACAGAAAATTCAGTCTGACACAATACACATTCTTCCTGAGTGTGCTTGGAATGTTCTCCAGAGTAAATTATAGGACAATAGGTCACAAAACAATTCTAAGCAAATTTAAGAAGACTGAAATCATACCAAGTATCTTTACCAACAACGGTGTTGTAAAACTAGAAGGAAAAACAAGTGGAAGCCTGGAATATTTAAGATTATATGGAAAGTAAACAACACACATCTGAATAGCAAATGGGTTAAACAAAACAAAAAGACAAATCAAAAAATATCTTAAAATAAAAACAGAAATATACCTACACCTGTGGGATGCTGAAAAAGCAGTTCTAACAAGTTTTATAGTGATAAATTCCTACATCGAGAAAAAAAAAAAAACTCAAGTAGCCTAAAACAGTATATCTTTATATCTCAAAGAATTAGAAAAAGAAAAATTCAAATTAAGCCCTAAATGACTAGAAAAAAGGAGTAACCAAAATCAAGCAGAAGTATATGAAATAGATATCAGAAAGGAGCAACATTTCTGAAAAGATAAACAAAATTGACAATTGGAAAAAAAAAAGGGAAGACAAATAAAAAATGAAAGAGGGGACATTACAACTGATACCACAGAAATACAAAGGATTGCAGGAGTCTACTAAGAACAATTATGTGCCAATGGTTTGGATGACCTAGAATAAATGATAAGTTCCTAGAAACATAGAACCTATGAAGATTGAATCATAAAGGAGTGGGAAATTTGAATAGACCAATGACTAGTAGGGAGATTAATTATTAATCAATAATCAAAATTATCCTAACAAAGAAAAACTCAGAGCTAGATTATTCTCTGGTGATTCTACCAAATGATTTTAAAATAAAAAAATTAATGCCAGTCTTTCTCAAACTCTTCCAATGAGTTGAAGAGGAGGGACCACTTCCAAATCTACTTTAATAGGCCAGAATTACCTTGACACCAGAGTTAGATAAGGACACAATGAAAAATGAAATGGACTAATTCAGACGAGTATAGATATAAAAATTATCAAAAAAATATTAACAAACAAATTCAAAAGTACATTAAAATGATCATACACTATGATCAAGCAGGGTTTAACCCTGGCATTCAAGAATTTTTCAACATACAAAAATTAGTTAATGTGACACAATACATTCCTAGAATAAAGATAAAAAGTCGTGATTATCTCAGTAGATGCAGAGAAAGCATTTGACAAAATATAATATCGTTTCATGATAAAAAATGATCATAAATTTTGGTGCAGAAGGAACATGTGTCAACATAATAAAGGCCACATGTGACAAACCCACAGATAGCATCATATTGGTGAAAGAAAGCTTTTCCTTATTCTATGTGGTATTGGAAGCCCTAGCCAGCGTAATTAGGTAAGAAAAAGAAATAAAAGATATCCAAATCAGAAATTAAGAAACAAAATTGTCTTTGTTTGTAGATGGAATGATCTTTTTTATTTAAAATCCTAAAGGCTCAATCAAAAAAAAATAAAAAGTTAAAACGAATCAACTTATTCATAAAGTTGCCAAATACAAAATCAGCCTACAATCACTTGTGTTTTGATACACTAACAATGAGTTATCTGAAAAATATGTAAATAAAATGATTCTATTTGCAATAGCGTCAAAAACAGTAAAATACTTAGGAATACATTTAGCCAAGTAAGTAAAATAACTATTCATTGAAAACTAAGATTTAATGAAAGAAATTGAGGAAGGCACAAATAAATTGAAAGATATTTGACATTTATGGATTGGTAGAATTAATATTGCTAAACTGTTTGATATTGATAAATATTGCCCAAAGCTGTCAATGGATTCAATGTGCAATCTCTGTGAAAATTCTAACTACTTTTTTCACAGAAATAGGAAAAAATTATTCTGAAATTTGTACAGACCCATGAAAGTCTCCGAATAGCAAAAGCAATCTTAGAAAAAAAAATAAACAGTGCTAAAAGCAGCACACTTATGATTTCATACTCTACTACAAAACTGTACTCATCAAAACAGTATGAACTCTTATGAAAATAGACCAATAGAACAGAGCTGACAGCCCAGAAATATATGTTCCTATTTATGGTCAACTGTAACTTCACAAGGAAGCTAAGAACACTCAATGGAAAAGGGTAGTCTCTTTAAAAAGTTGTGTTTGGAAAAACGGGATAACCACATGGAGAAGAATGAAGTTGGACTTCTGTCTTATACCACTCACATAAATTAACTCAAATTCAAGACTTAAACATAAGACCTGAAATTATAAAACTCCTAAGAGAAAACATAAGAAAATAGCTCATTGATATTGGTCATGGCAAAGATTTTTGCGTAAATGATTTGCAGTGTTTTTAAGCTTAAGTAACAAACCCAAAAAGTAGAAAGTGTAACTGTATCAAATTAAAAAGTGTTTGTACAGCTAAAAAAAGAAAGCAACAAAATGAAAGTTGACTGAAGAATGGAAGAACATATTTGCAAATTGTACATCTGATAAGAGCTTAACATTCAAAATGTATTTTTAAAAAACTTCACTCCATTCACTAACAGAAAAATATAAACAGCCCAGTTTTAAAAATGTCCATTTTTTCAAATAAGACATATAAATGGTCAACAGGTGCTTGAAAAGATGCTCAACATTAGTAATCATCAAAGAAATGTAAATCACAACCACAAAACCTCAAAACTGTGATGTTGTCTATTACCAAGAAGACAAGAGATAACAAATGCTGGCAAGGATGTTGAAGGTGAAACTGTACACTATTGTGGAAATGTAAATTGCTATAGCTACTATGGAGAACAGTATAGAGTTTCCTTAAAAACTAAAAACAGAACTACCATATGTTTTACCAAAGTCACTTTGAGTGTATACCCAAGGGAAATGAGAACGGGCTCTCAAATAGCTAGTTGCAGTCCCATGTTCATTGCAGCATTATTTAAAATAGCCAAGATATGGAAACAGCCTGTGTCCAACACAGGGATTGAACCAAAGTCTCCTGCATTGTAGGCAGATTCTTTACCATTTGAGCCACCAGGGAAGCCCAAAATACATATAATGCTTGTCAAAAGAGAAAAACAGGAAAAAACAGGAAAACTCTGAAAAACAAAATTTCATTCAATTTAATGTATTAAGCAAAATTTGCCACAATAAACAGATCTTTTTATTCACCCATAGAGATGAAGGAATTTTGCCATCTTTCCAACTCATTTTTTTTTTACTATATTTGTCAAGTTCTAATGGCAAGAGTTTCTAGAAGAAATTGCTCTCTATATAGAATCTTATAATATATGGACACAACTACCAGAGATTTGTTCATTGGATTTTGATATGCTATAATTGAGAATCATGTAAACACCAAGAGCTAAATTTAAAACAAATAAAGGTATTCTAAGCATTTCCATGAAACACAGTGACCTGAGGGAGCACTTCTTTATAAGTATTTACCTGACTTAGAAACAAATGTTGTTTAAGAAAATTTGGATGTTGATGTATTTCTGCCTTGAAAGGGTTAGCAAAAAGAAAAAAAAAAAACAATGCTGACCTATTAATAAGTCTTAATGTCATGGACCAAAATTAATGGGTTAGGGTATTTTCATAGGATCACATTGATTTTAATACCTAAGGCAGGATCACTACAGAGTTCTTAGTATGTTGTTACATAACAGCATGTTTTTCTTCTGGATATGAGTTCCCATCTTCTCTGCCATTGAAGCTCTCCATTTAAAGGGTTGTTTTGTTTTTTTCTTTCCTATTCAAAGGTTTCATCTTTCTGATAAAGGACTTCGTCTCTATGCAAGTACTCACTCCAAGTCTGATTTCAAGATCAGACTGTTTCACTGAAAGTGGCTAGCCTTTGGTCTTTTCCCTTTGGAACAGGTGTTGCTTCTCCTGAGGTCTGTTACTTTGGAAACATGGGTGGTCTCTCTGAAACAGTGCTGAGTTTTTCAGCCTTTGGCCTGTACTTGTGGAATGGCTGTTCTCTGAAAACTAGTTGAAAAAGCCTTTGGCCTGACTGCTTTGAGACCAAGGTGTTTCCTCTGAATTGACTGAGATTGGCTTGTGAGCTGTTTGAATTGAGCCATTTGTGCTGTAAGCTGTTCAAGCTGTTTGAAAATTGTTCTTTACTCTATGAACCTCCAGAAAATAGGGTCCCAGTTATCTTAAATATTTTGACTCCCCAGCCTGCAGAACTCTGGCTATTTTTTTCTAAAAAAAGCACAGATATTCCTCATGAACATTTCTAAATAAATGGGCTGACTGACAAAAGGCAATTTAAAATATCAATATAAAATAGTATAAGGAACTTTTGAAATCTCCAAAGTTAATTTTCTTAAAACTAAATTGGACTACAATAGTTCAAATTTTTTTAGAACTGGGTGATATTGTTTTGATTGGTATTTTAAAGTTCCCTAGTACTACCAGGAGTTTATATCTGCCTCTCTGTAAATTAACGTTTAAGACTAACTGAGACAAATAAAGGATTAAAGAAGATAAAATGACTCCCAAAGCCCCAGTCTCTTCCTTGACTTCTTTGTCTCAGGCTCCACCTCCAGCTCCATTTCCTTCCTTCCTTTCTATACTGCCTATGCCTCCACCATACTTTCAAATCCCCAATGCTAATGCTCCCACAAGCTTCCCCTTTTCTCTGAAGCTATCCCCATTCCTTTTTTGTTTGACCTTGTCAGAACTGGTATCTTTAAATTAAGCCTTCTAAGGATCTAGAGGTGAAATCTTTCATTTCTTACACTTCCTGGACTAAAACTGAACTGAACTTTGAACCATAGACAAAAATTTCCCAAGGTAACTGAAGCTCCTTACAAGTTTGCTGAGGAACTTAATGTAGTCATTAAAACTTGTCAGTCTGATTTCTCTGACTTAAATAAGATACTTCATATGCTTGTCAGTGAAGACCAGGCCCAGCATTGGATGAAAATCTCTAATTGAGAAAGCCCTAAAAGGTCTCTAGTATTACAAATGGGAGACCAGCCCGTTAACTTATATGATCTGGTTTAGGGAAACAATCACTAGGCAACTTTAACAAGCAATTTCTAGGGCCTTTATAAAGCCTGTTGATTGGAACAGAATTCAGGCTTGCACCAAAAATCTGACAAACCTGTTCAAGATTGTTAAAATAGACTTCAGATTATTTTTAAAGAAAACTCTGGCGTTGTGTGTATTGATTCCACCCAGGTAGCTTTAAACTCTCTGCTTATTAATAGGATGAACTAAGACCTTTTCCTTCTAGTAAAAAGGACCAGGATAGAATAGGAAACTATTTCCACTCCAGGTTTGATTCATCTGGCAGACCACCTCTCTCCTTCTCTAAATGATTCACATCCAAGGGAGACAGTCAAGAGTCTTAATCTTCAAATCTAGCAAATAAAACCTCAGAAATAAAATACATACCCTCCCACTTTCTGCTGTTATTTCAAAGAACCAGCACATTGGAAGAGAGATTGTTAAAAATTTAAGCACTTTCAGTTCGGTTCAGTCGCTCAGTTGTGTCCGACTCTTTGCGACCCCATGAACCGCAGCACGCCAGGCCTCCCTGTCCATCACCAACTCCCAGAGTTTACCCAAACTCATGTCCATTGAGTCGGTGATGCCATCCAACCATCTCATCCTCTGTCGTCCCCTTCTCCTCCTGCCCCTAATCCTTCCCAGCATTAGGGTCTTTTCCAATGAGTCAACTCTTCGCATGAGGTGGCCAAAGTATTGGAGTTTCAGCTTCAACATTAGACTTTCCAATGAACACCCAGGACTGATCTCCTTTAAGATGGACTGGTTGGATCTCCTTGCAGTCCAAGGGGCTCTCAAGAGTCTTCTCCAACACCACAGTTCAAAAGCATCAATTCCTCAGTGCTCAGCTTTCTTTATAGTCCAACTCTCACATCCATACATGACTACTGGAAAAACCATAGCCTTGACTAGATGGACCTCTGTTGGCAAAGTAACGTCTCTGCTTTTTAATATGCTGTCTAGGTTGGTCATAACTTTCCTTCCAAGGAGTAAGCATCTTTTAATTTCACGGCTGCAATCACCATCTGCAATGATCTTGGAGCCCAGAAAAATAAAGTCAGCCACTGTTTCCACTGTTTCCCCATCTATCTGCCATGATTAAAATGTGTGTGTGTGTGTGTGTGTGTGTGTGTGTGTGTTAGTCGCTCAGTCATATCCGAATCTTTGCAACCCCATGGACCGTAACCCACCAGGCTCCTTTGTCCATGGGATTCTCCAGGCAAGAATCCTGGAGTGGGTTGCCATTTCCTTCTCCTTTACATTATTAAAATGTAAGTTATCTTTATTAGTTATATTTTTAAATGTTTCTTATGAAATCATATATTTAATGCCACAAATATTAATCATTTTTAATAGACTTTATTTTTTAGAGCAATTTTGGGTTCATAATGAAATTGAGAAAAAGGTACAAAGATTTCCCATATACCCTCTGCCCCTGCTTATGCACAGCAGCCTTATTACCAAATGCTCCCACCAGAGTGGTATATTATGCTAAAGCTGATAAACCTATATTAGCATGTTATTATTACACAAAGCCCATAGTTTGCATTAGGATTCACTTTAGTGCTCTATATTGTATGGGTTTAGACAAACATGAAATTGCATGTATTAATTATAATAGTATCATACAGCCTAGTTTTACTGCCCTAAATATCTTTAGTGCTCCATCAATTCATCCCTCCCTCCCTCTAAACCACTGGCAATCACTGATCTTTTTATATCTCCAGAATTTTAACTTTTCCATAAGATTATAGTTGAAGTCATATAGTACACAATCTTTTTAGATTGATTTATTTCACTTAGTAATATACACTTTCCTCCTTAATTTTGCAAGGCTTACTAGCTCATTTGTTTTTGGCACTGGATAATATTCCATTTTATGGATATATCACAGTTTATTTATCCATTCACCTACTCAAGGAAAGCAGTACTGTAGCACATAATAAGCCTTGAAATTAGGTAGTGTTAGCATTTTTCCTGCAATATTAACTTGGGAATTTTGGATCGTTTGCCTCTCCATGTAAACTTTAGAATTAATTTGCTGATATCCACCAAATAACAGGCTGGAGTTTTGATTGAGGTTGCATTGACTCTATTGATCAAATTGGGAAGAACTGACATCTTGACAGTATTGGGTCTTCCTATCCATAAACAGGGAATGTTTCTCTAAGTAGTTTTTTTATATCTTTCATCAAAATTTTGTAGTTTTCCTCATGGAGATCTGATACATATTTGTTAGATTTATACTTTAGTATTTCATTTTTGTAGTGCTAATATAAACAATATCATGTTTTCAATTCCAAATTCCACTTGATTGATGTTGGTATAGAGGAAAACAGTTGACCTTTTTATATTAACCTTGTGTCCTACAACCTTGCTATAGTCACTTACATTAATGATTCAGAAGTATTTTTTGTTGATTCTTTCAGATTTTCTATAATAGATAATCGTGTGAATAAAGACAGTTTTAGTTTTTATTGTCTTTCTTCCTCATCTGTGTACCTCTGTTTCCTTTTCTTGTCTTACTATATTAGCTAGGACTTTCAGTATGATGTTGAAAAACTGCAGTGAGAGGAAATATCCTTCTTTTTTTCCCCTGAAAAAGCCTATAGTATCTCACTAGAAAGTATGATATTAACTTTAATTTTTTGTAGATTTTTTTTTAGAAATCAAATTGAAGAAATTCCCTTCTAGTGCTGGTTTAGCGGTTGACTGTTAGAAATGGGTGTTGGGTTTTGTTATTGTTCACTTACTAAGTTGCATCTGACTCTTTGTGACCCCATGAACTGCAGAATGCTAGGATTCCCTGTCCTTCACTATCTCCCAGAGTTTGCACAAACTCAGGTCCATTGAGTCAGTGATACCATCCAACTATCTCATCCTCTGTCACCCTCCTTCTCCTTCTGCCCTCAATCTTTCCCAGCATCACGGTCTTTGCCAGTGAATCAGCTCTTCACATCAAGTGGCCAAAGTATTGGAGCCTCAGCTTCAACATCCGACCTTCCAGTGAATATTCAGGGTTGATTTCCTTTAAGATTGACTGGCTTGATTTCCTTGAAGTCCAAGGGACTCTCAAGAATCTTCTCCAAAACCACAATTCGAAATGTTTTTTTCTCTATCTATTGATACAATTATGTGTTTTTTTTAAATCTTTTTTATTGTTGATGTGATTTTATTTTATTCATTTTATTTATTTATTTTTATTTCATTTCGCTTCACTTCACTTCACCTTACCTTACGTTTTTTTAACTGTAGCACATGACATGCAGGATTTTAGTTCCCTGACCAAGGGTCAAACCTGTGCCCCCTGCAGTGGAAGTACAGAGTCTTAACCACTGGATCACCAGAAAAGCCCTATGGTATTTTATTTTAAAATATTGAACCAACCTTGCTTTCTTGAGATAAATCTCACTTGGTCATGGTGTGTGTGTGTGTGTGTATGCATGCATACATCTGTGTATTAATGCTTTGCTAGATTTGATTTGCAATATTTTGTTGAGGATTTTTGTATGTGTGTTCACAAGATATGTTGGCCTCTAATTTTCTTTTGTTTTTAGTATTAGGGTAATATCTATTTTTCATGTTAGGGTAATACTGGTCTAATAGAATGACTTGAAAATGAGAATATTCCCTCAGTTTCCATCTTCTGAAAGTGAATGTAGAGAATAGGTATACTTTGTAACTTAGATGTTTGCAGAATTCATTGATGAACATATCTGGGCCTAGTTCCTCCTGTTTTTGAAGGTTATTTATTGCAGATTCAATTTATTTAGTAGATATATTTTATATCTACTCTGTATATCTAATATATATTCTCTAGTATATATATATTTTCATATCATCAGTTTCTTCTTGTGTGAGTTTTGTTTGGTTATGTCTTTGAAGGAATTGGTCCATTTTGCTTAGGTTATTAAATTTGTGGTCATAGATCTTCTCATATATTTATCCTGTTACTGTTCTTGGGATATGTATTAATGCCCTTCTTTTTTCTTTGATGTTGGTACTTTACTCTCTTTAATTTTAGTTATCTAGAAGCTTATTAAATTTATTAATTTCAGCTTTTATTAATAGTTTCTTCTAACTTCAGACTTATTTGATTTTTTCCTACATTTTAAGGCAGAATTTTTAGATGATTTATTTTAAATTTTCTTCCTAAGATACACATTCAGTGCTATATATTTTTTTCTAAAAAATACTGTTGCTCTATCATACAAATTTTAATGTTTCATCTTCATTTTATTTAGTTCAAAATATTTTAAAATATCTCTTGGTTTTTTTGATACATGTATTCTTAAGAAGTATGTTATTTAATCTCTGAGTACTTAGATTTTTTTTAAGGTATCTTTGTATTATTAATTACCACTTTAATTCTATTGTGGTCTGAGAACAAACTGTGTTATACATATATTCTTGTAAATTTATTGTGTTTTTGATCCAGGTTGTGGTCTGTCTTGGTGAATGTTTCATGTGAACTTGAGAAGAATAGGTATTCTGCATTTGTTTGATAAAGTAGTTTTTAATTGTTCATTACAACAGTTGGTGTTGCTAAGTTCGTCTTTGTCTTTAATGATTTTTCTACTACTGGATCCATCTGTTTCTGAGTGGCGAATCATTTCTGAGAGAGGGAAATTGAAGTGACCAACTATAATAGTGGGTTCATCTATTTATCCTTGCAGTTCTATCAATGTTTGCCTCATGTGTTTGACACTCTGTTGTTAGGCACATAACCCAGGGCTCCTGCATTGCAGGCAGATTCTTTACCATCTGAGATACCAGAGAAACCCACTTACACATTAATAATCATTATATTTTCTTGGAAAAATTGTTCCTTTATCATTATATAATAGCACTCTGTTTCTGATAACTTTCCTTACTCTGGAGTCTACTTTGTCTAAAATTAATATAGCTGTTCCTGCTCTCTTTTAATTAGTATAATCATAGTATATCTTTCGCCATCCATCTGCTTTTAATCCATAAATATATATATTTATATTTAAAATAGGTTTCTTATAGACTACATATAGTTGGTTCTTGTTTTTTTTAATCTCCTCTGATAATCACTGTCTTTTAATAATGCATTTAGATCACTGTTATTTAATGATTAGCAATATAGTTAGAATGATATCTATTATATATGGAACGTTAATATAATTTCTATTTGTTGCTTGTGTACTTTGTTTCTATTTTTTGTCTTTCACTCTTTTTCTGCCTTTATAGTTTTAGCTGATCATTTTATATGATCCCATTTTCTCTCCTTTCCTTTCAGTTTTACTTCAAAATGGGTCTGTGGGCAACAAATTGCCTTAACTTTGAGAAAATCTTTACACCTACTTCACTTTTGAAAGAAAATCTTTCTGGTGCAGAAATCTAGGTTTGTGGAGGGTTTTTGTTTGTTTTGTTTTTCTGTTAACACTTTCAGTATTTCACTCTATTCTCTTCTGGCTTGCACAGTTTCAAAGTATAGAAGTTGGATGTAATTATTTTTAAAATTTTTTATTGGAGTATAATTGCTTTACAATGTTTTATTAGTTTCTGCGTGCATGGGTGCCAAGTCACTTCAGTTGTGTCTGACTCTGTGACCCTATGGAGCATAGCCTGTCAGGCTCTTCTGTCAGTGGGATTCCCGAGGCAAGAATACTGTAGCGGGTTGCCATACCCTCCTCCAGGGGATCTTCCCGATCCAGGGATTGAACCTGTGTCTCTTAAGTCTCCTGCACTGGCAAGCAGGTTCTTTACCATTAGCACCACCTATTAGTTGCTACTTGTATAGCTAAGTGAATCATATATATATATATATATGTGTGTGTGTGTGTGTGTGTGTGTATGTGTGTGTATGTATATATGTATATGTATACACACACACACACACACACATGTCCCCTCTGTTTTGGATTTCCTTCCCATTTAGGTCACCACAGAGCATTGGGTAGAGTCCCATATGCTATATAGGAGGTTCTCCATACAGCACGCCAGGCTTCCCTGTCCTTCACTATCTCCTGAAGTTTGCTCAAACTCAGGTCCATTGAGTCGGTGATGCCATCGAACCATCTCATCCTCTGTCACCCCCTTCTCCTCTTGCCCTCTATCTTTCCCACTATTAGGGTTTTTTTTCCCCAATGGCTCTTTGAATCAGGTGATGAAAACATCAGAGTTTAAGCTTCAGCTTGATGACTATTCCTTCAAAGGAATATTCAGCGTTGATTTCCTTTAGGATTGACTGCTTTGATCTTCTTGCTGTCCAAAGTACTCTCAAGAGTCTTCTCCAGCACAATTTGAAGCCATCAATTTGGCACTCAACCTTCTTTATAGTCCAGCTGTCACATCCATAGGGCTTCCCTGGTAGCTCAGCTGGTAAAGAATCCACCTGAAATTCAGGAGACCCTGGATCAGTTCCTGGGTTGGGAAGATCCACTGGAGAAGGCATAAGCTACTCACTCCAGTATTCTTGGGCTTCCCTTGTGGCTAAGATGGTACAGAATCCACCTGCAATGCAGGAGACCTGAGTTTGATACCTGAATTGGGAAGATCCCCTGGAGAAGGGAATGGCTACCCACTCTAGCATTCTGGCCTGGAGAATTCCATGGACAGCGGAGCCTGGCAGGCTACAGTTCATGGGGTTGCAAGGAGTCAGACACAACTGAGCAACCTTCATTTTCACTTTTATCACATCGGTACATGACCACTAGAAAAAACATAGCTATGACTGTATGGGCCTTTGTTGACAAAGTGATGTCTCTGATTTTAAGTACGCTGTCTAGGTTTGTCATAGCTTTTTTTCCAAGGAGCAAATGGTATCAATAGAGTATATATGTCAATCCCATTCTCCCAATTTATCTCTTCTCCCCTTTCTCCTTTGATATTCATGCATTCGTTCTCCATGTCTGTGTCTCTATTTCTTCTTTGTAAAAAGGATCATCTATACCATTTTTTTCAGATCCCATATATATGTTAATATACAGTATTATTTTTCTTTCTGACATTTCACTGTATATAACAGTCTCTAGGTTCATCTACATCTCTGCAAATGACCCAATTTAGTTCCTTTTTATGGCTGAGAAATATTCCATTCTATGTATACAATTCTTGTATTTGTTCCTCTATAGCTAAGATAATTTTTCCTCTCTGGCATCTTTCAAAAATATATCTTTGATTTTTCATAATTTGAATATTATATGTATAAATTCTGTATTTTGATGTTTATCCTGCCTGGTGTTCTCTGAGCTTCCTGGTTGTGTATTTTGTGGTCTGTCATTATGTGGGGGAAGTGCCTTCCTTCCCCTCTTCCTCTCTTTTTTCCCTTCTTCCCTCTCACTGTCTCTCCTTCCTTCCCTCCCTTCCCTTTCTTACTTTCTCTCTGCTATTCCCATTATGTCCTCGTTTCATTGTTTGTAGTGGTTTTACAATACTTGGATACTTTCTTCTATTTATTTCAGCCTCTTTTCTATTTGATTTTTAGCTTTAGAAGTTTCTTTTTGCATATTTTGAAACACAGATTCTTCCCTTGGTCATATCCAGGCAGCTAATAAGCTCATCAAAGGCACTCTTCATTTCTGCTATAGTGATTTTTATGTCTAGCATTTCTTTTTGATTCCTTCTTACAATTTCCATCTCACTGCTTACATTGCCTATTTGTTCTTTTCCACTGTCTAATTTATCCATTAAACCCCTTATCAAATTAATCTTTTTATGATTAAAAAATTTTATTGAATGAATGATGGATAACTCTGCTATGTGAGCAATGTAGTTAGTTGGTAAATCTATACTCGCTAGACATCTTATACATTTCTAGTCTCTTAAGAAACCCTGGGTATAAAACTGGAATGAAAAATATGCCACACAGATAGTCATAGAAGTCTCCCCGGAACGCCATCAGATTGTAGGACCACAGCTAGTATCAACTTCCATCTGGGATTACCTCTACATTAATTGTTTAAATTCTCAGCCTGATAATTCCAACATTTTTGCCATATCTGAGTCTGATTCTATTACTTGCTCTGTCTCTTCAACTGAAGAGACTTCTAAAGTTGGGTTAGTCCTTACATAAGGATGATCATAATATATTGCACATATTCTGTCATAACCCCTCTCATACTTTGATATTTATTTGTTTACTTGTTTGTCACTTTCACTAAAGTGTATGTTTCCTGAAGAAAGTAATTTTATATTATGATTATTTTTTAGTTAAAAATTATTTTTTTTTATTTTGACTGCACTTGCTCTTCCTTGCAGTGTAAAGGCTCTTTCTTGTGACTTTCTCTAGTTGTGAACATCTTAATGTCTAGCTTCTTACAGTACATTTCTAGTGAAGTAAACCCACCCAGTGATGAAACAGATTCTTCCTCTGCTCCTTCCAAAGAACGATTAGAGCAGGAAAAACAACTGCTTCTTTCCTTCAAGCCAGTAATGCAGAAATTCCTTCATGATCACGTTGATCTACAAGTCAGTGCCCTCTATGCTCTTCAGTGCACTGCTACAACAGCAACTTCCCAAAAAGCATGTTACTCCACTTTTTTGTTCACTTCTATGACATGGAAATTATTGAAGAAGAAGCTTTCTTGGCTTGGAAAGAAAATATAACACAAGAGTTTCCAGGGAAAAACAAGGCTTTGTTCCAGGTAAATCAGTGGCTAAGCTGGCTAGAAACTGCTGAAGAAGAAGAATCAGAGGAAGAAGTCAACTGAAAGAACCAGCCAAAGCCTTAAATTGTGCAAAACACACTATTGCTGTGATGTAACTGCATTTTACCTAAACACTGTGAAAATTCATTCCACTGTAATGTTTTCACAGTACTTAAAAGCAGAAGCACATCAGTTAGGATTTCCTTTTGCACAAGGCTTTTTTGTATTGTAATGTCTTAATCAGTCTACCATCAAATATTTTAGGAGTATCTTTAATGTTTAGATGTTTAGCAGCATGCAACAATTACATCATAAGTTCTCAAGCAGAGGCAGTCTATTGCAAGGACCTTCTTTGCTGCCAGTATTCATAGGCTGTATTAAGTTAGAAGACTGAATAGCAACACTGAATACTGTAGAAATGCACTATGCTCAGTAATATTTGAGTTGTTGCAATATTTGATTATCCATTTTGTTGTTACAGAAAAATTCTTAACTGTAATTGATGTTTGTTGCCAAAATAGTTTATTGCCTGCATTTCTACCTTTAGTAATGGGCTTTATGTGCTAGATTTTAATGTCATTGAGCCTGGGCAACTGCACACATCTTTTTAAAAGAAACCTGGCTTACTTGCACAAAACTGACCAGTTTTGAGAAATTTTAAATGCCCTTGAACTGGTCTTTGTGGTTGTGAAACAAATTGTGAGAATTTGAATTGATCCCTCTTATTATAGTATTGAAATTAAGTTTACTTAATTTATCAAGTCATGCTCATGCCCTGATTGTATATACTTGTATCTATCAATATTTTTTTGAAAAAAATGTGCCATTTGGGATGTTAATTCCCCCAGCAGGAATTGAACCCATGTCCTCAGGCAGATTCTTAACCACAGGACCACTGCAGAAGTACCAAGAAAATAACTTCATATTTGTTGTTTTATTACCAGCACTGAAAATGTAGTTCTATTACGAGTTCACATCCTTGCACATAACATTTTCTCAATACATATTTTAAATGACTTACTTATTGGCTGAATTCTCAATTCTAGAAGTAAGTTTCCAGAAGATTATATCAAATCACCAATATATCAGTTTGAATGTTTGGAGTATAGCAGTTTTTACATAGAACCAATGGTAAAAAACTAATTTGTGATATATATTTTAAAGTCCTAAAGAGGGAAGAGCTTCCCTGGTGGCTCAGACGGTAAAGTGTCTGCCTGCAATGGGGGAGACCTGGGTTCAATCCCCAGGTCAGGAAGATCCCCCGAAGAAGGAAATGGCAACCCACTCCAGTATTCTTGCCTGGCAAATTCCATGGACTGAGGAGCCTGTAAGCTACAGTCCATGGGATCGCAAAGAGTTGGACACGACTGAGCAATTTCACACTTGTAAAGAGGAAAAGCTATTATGGCATTTTAGGATGTAAAAGTAACATTGACTAGGGCAATATATAGCCTTGACCTACGCCTTTCCCAATTTTAAACCAGTCCATTGTTCCATGTCTAGTTGTAACTGTTGCTTCTTGATCTGCATACAGGTTTCTTATGGGAATACCAGGAAGGTTACAACTAGACATGAAACAACTGATTGGTTCAAAATTGGCAAACAACTATGTCAAATCTGTATACCGCCACCCTGCTTATTTAACTTATATGTAGAGTGCATCATGTGAAATGCCAGACTGAGTGAATCACAAGCTGGAATCAAGATTACCAGGAGAAACATCAACAACCTTAGAGAGTCATATGACACCACCCTAATGGCATAAAGCATGAGTAACTAAAGATCTCTGGATGAGGGTGAATGAGGAAAGTGAAAAAGTTGGCTCATAACTCAACATTCAAAGAATTAAGATCATGGCATCCAGTCCCGTTACTTCATGGCAAATAGATGGGAAAAAATGGAAACAGTGACATGTTTTATTTTCTTGGCTTCCACAATCACTCTGGGTGGTGACTGTTGCCATGAAATTAAAAGGCGCTCTTTGAAAGAAAATCTATGACAAACTTAGCATACTAAAAATCAGAGACATCACTTTACCAACATAGATCCATATAATCAAAGCTATGGTTTTTACAGTAGTCATGTATGCATATGAGAGTGGGATCATAAGAAGGCTGAGCACTGAAAAACTGATGCTTTTGAATTGTGGTGCTGGAGAAAACTCTTGAGATTCCCTTGAACAGCAAGGAGATCAAAAAAGTCAATCATAAAGGAAATCAACCCTGAATATTCATTGGAAGGACTGATGCTGAAGCTGAAGCCCCAATACTTTGGCTACCCGATATGAAGAGCCAACTCATTGGCAAAGACTTTGAGGCTGGGAAAGATTGAGAGCAGAAGAAGAAGGGGGAAGCAGAGAATGAGATGGTTGGATGGCATCACCGACTCAATAAACATGAGTTTGAGCAAACTCTGGGAGATAGTTAAGGACAGGGTATCCTGGCATGCTACAATCCACAGGGTCACAGAAGTCAGACACAGCTTAGTGAGTGAACAATGCAGTGTTAATTTCAGATATTATGCATTGTGTTTAAATACTTTTTATGTATTGTGATTGATTTTTGCAAGTCCTGTACTTCAGTAAAGGGAAGTTTTCCTCCCAGAAAAGTAGGAAATGAATGCAGACATTTTTCTTTCAGATCATTGGTTACCTTTGATATGCAGATTATGGCCATATTTTTTTTTTACCATAAATATATAGTATTTCAAAATATCAATCCAAACAAATCCCTGGTTGTTGCACAAATTAGAAATCTACACAAATTAGGAATCTTTCCCTTCTATACTGAAAACAGCAACCTATTGTGAATCCACCACTAATCTTTATTGATACTATTTTAACCTTATCCACTACTTTATTAACAGTACTGCATAGTAAAAGCTAGGCATCATGAAACGTAAAAGTGAACGGAAATGAATGCTTTCCTAACCACATATATGCAAAATCTTCTATGTGTGTCTCGTTTTTCCTATGTACTTTGCTGTTTGTAAAATTTCCTCTATTTCTGGATGACAACTTTTTGTTTTATTATCTTCTTTTTTCTCTGACATCAAATAAGGGCCTTCTTTTCACTGAGTTTAAATTCATTAATTATAGACACTCATAAACTTATGAATATACAATAACTGTTAGTACCTTAGTGAAAACTATACAGTATAATACATAAATATGGATGACTGACAGTAAGAGAATAAGGAGAAGAATGTCTAACCAATGTATCAGGAAACTTGTCAGTAAATATTCTGTGTCAGTAACTAAATACCTAATGCTTGATTAGGAAATGAAATATCCCTTGGCATGGTTGCCATTGTCATTACCATCATCAAATAATTTGCAAGCTTTTTCTAGTTCTAAGCTAGTCCCTGAATACTGTATTAATTCATAAAGCCTGTCAGAGCTCTATTCAGTAAATAATTGCTTCCCTATACTATTTTTGCTCCCAGTGGCCTGAATTGTGAGATGTATCTATACTAAACAGTGCTTAATAGTGTTGAGTCTGTGCTGCATTTCTGTAAGATTTATTGAGCTCACATGCAAAATATGATTTTACAGATTGACTCTCTGGGATTGATTTCTTAATGATTTCAGTATGATTCAGTTTCTTACTAACATTATTACCTAACTATTCAGTAAACAAAACATTTGCTGACTGATTTTAAATTCATGGTACCCCTGAAACACACTTTACTCATAAACAAAAATAACAAAACTTTCTTTAGTTGAAATGATCTTGGCTAACACTGAATGTTCATTGGAAGGACTGATGCTGAAGCTGAAGCTCAAGTACTTTGGCCACCTGATGCGAAGAGCCAATTCATTGGAAAAGACTGATGCTGGGAAGGATTGAAAGCAGGCAAAAAAGGGGGAGTCAGAGGATGAGATATTTGTATGCTATCACTGACTCAATGAACATGAGTTTGAGCAAACTCCAGGAGATAGTGAAGCACAAGGAAGCCAGGCGTGCAACAGTCCATGGAGTCACAGAGTCAGACACAACTGAGCAAATGAACAAAATAGAACTTTCCTTCCAGGACAGAAGTTAAACTCTCTGAAACTTTTGTGGTAGTTGTATAGAACAATAAGAAACACTATAAAGTGAAATAATTTGCACAGAATAGATTTTTTCTCCCACTCATTAACTCATCATTGCTTTAGCAACTTGTTTCCCTTGAAAAGGATGCAGCCTTTGATGACCAGTCTGAGGAAACATGTAACTCTTACATTATAATTTGAGTGCAATCTCTTCAGTAAGCTTTTACTCATTTCCAATATGCCATGCTGCTCTCTTCCTAAGAGCTACCTGAAACATCAGTTGTGTCTGTTAATCCAGAGACCTAGTAAAAAAAAAACACCTATAACTTCATAAATTCTAAATTTTGATGATCGTGAGTTTTTCAGGTACTTTTTTGAGTAAACAAATATATAAACCAAGTAATTAGTAAAATAATGCTCAAAATTCTCCAAGCCAGGCTTCAGCAATATGGGAACCATGAAATTCCAGATGTTCAAGCTGGGTTTAGAAAAGGCAGAGGAACCAGAGATCAAATTGCCAACATCCACTGGATCATCGAAAAAGCAAAAGAGTTTCAGAAAAATATCTATTTCTGCTTTATTGACTATGCCAAAGCCTTTGACTGTATGGATCACAATAAACTGTGGAAAATTATACAAGAGATGGAAATACCAGACCACCTGACCTGCCTCTTGAGAAACCTGTATACAAGTCAGGAAACAACAGTTAGAACTGGACATGGAACAACAGACTGGTTCCAAATAGGAAAAGGAGTACGTCAAGGCTGTATATTGTCACCCTGCTTATTTAACTTATATGCAGAGTACATCATGAAAAACGCTGGGCTGGAAGAAGCACAAGCTAGAATCAAGAATGCAAGGAAAAATATCAATAACCTCAGATATGCAGATGATACCACCCTTATGGCAGGAAGTGAAGAAGAACTAAAGAGCCTCTTGATGAAAGTGAAAGAGGAGAGTGAAAAAGTTGGCTTAAAGCTCAACATTCAGAAAACTAAGATCATGGCATCAGTCCCAACATTTCATGGCAAATAATGGGGAAACAGTGGAAACAGTGGCTAACTTTATTTTTCTTGGCTCCAAAATCACTGCAGATGGTGATTGCAGCCATGAAATTAAAAGACACTTATTGGATCATCGAAAAAGCAAGAAAGTTCCAGAAAAACATCTATTTCTGCTTTATTAACTATGCCAAAGCCTTTGACTGTGTGGATCACAATAAACTGTGGAAATTCTGAAAGAGATGGGAATACCAGACCATCTAACCTGTCTCTTGAGAAACCTGTATGCAGGTCAGGAAGCAACAGTTAGAACTGAACATGGAACAACAGACTGGTGCCAAATAGGGAAAGGAGTACATCACGGCTGTATATTGTCACCCTGCTTATTTAAATTATGCAGAGTACATCATGAGAAATGCTGGGCTGGAAGAAGCACAAGCTGGAATCAAGAATGCCAGGAAAAATATCAATAACCTCAGATATGCAGATGACACCACCCTTATGGCAGAAAGTGAAGAGGAACTAAAGAGCCTCTTGATAAAAGTGAAAGAGGAGAGTGAAAAAGTTGGCTTAAAGCTCAACATTCAGAAAACTAAGATCATGGCATCTGGTCCCATCACTTCATGGGAAATAGATGGGGAAACAGTGGAAACAGTGTCAGACTTTATTTTGGGGGGCTCCAAAATCACTGCTGATGGTGATTGCAGCCATGAAATTAAAAGACGCTTACTCCTTGGAAGGAAGGTTATGACCAACCTAGATATCATATTTAAAAGCAGAGGCATTACTTTGCCAACAAAGGTCCATCTAGTCAAGGCTATGGTTTTTCCAGTAGTCATGTATGGATGTGAGAGTTGGACGGTGAAGAAAGCTGAGCACCTAAGAATTGATGCTTTTGAACTGTGGTGTTGGATAAGACTCTTGCAAGTCCCTTGGACTGCAAGAAGATCCAACCAGTCCATCCTAAAGCAGATCAGTCCTGGGTGTTCATTGGAAGGACTGATGTTGAAGCTGAAACTCCAATACTTTGGCCACCTGATGCGAAAGCTGACTCATTTGAAAAGAACCTGATGCTGGGAAAGATAGGGCAGGAGGAGAAGGGCACGACAGATGATGAGATGTTTGGATGGCATCACCAACTCAATGAACATGGGTTTAGGTAGACTCCGGGAGTTGGTGACAGACAGGGAGGCCTAGTGTGCTGCAGTTCATGGGATCACAGAGAGTCAGACATGACTAAGCAACTGAACTGAACTGAAGTTATAAATGTTTTTGTTTAAATACACTTGAATAAAATAAGAATCTGATATTTTTATAAATTTTGAGATTCTTAGAAGGCAAGTCTACCACTTGATAGTAAAAGTGTCACATTTTGAGAGAGCCTCACTTAAAATGTCTTACTAAAATAGCTAGTGTTTTTATTATTTTGCATCATTATTGTCAGCTCATCTAAGAGATACATATGTTATTTGTGTGTGTGTTCCTCTTCCATTTCCAGGATGTGCATCTCATTGATTTATTAACATTGAACTTATGGCCGACTGCACTCTAAGAATTGCCTGAGTAAAGCTTATCTAAGCATGTATTTTCTCCCTAAGGCACATCACTGTCTTCTTATGTTTAGGAATACAAGCTGGCAGTTTTGCACTATACTAGAATGTCATTTAAGACAGTGAAATCACCACAAAAAGCACAAAAGTACATTAAAAATAACATGGCCCTACAAGGTTCAAAGAAGTGTCTCTTGTTTAAAGTATGAAGGCTGAAATGCAAGTCAGAGCACTCCTTTTTTCAGCCTAAACTGGGATGGTATGTGTATAGTGACTCAAGTTTTTGCCACTCTGTATATGGCGGTGAATGACTATGAAAGCACTGGGAGTACTGACTTTGGAGTTATAAATGCATTTTAGCAAGTAGGCAAATTCACAAATATGAAACCATGAATAGTGAATTCTTGCTTAAATAATTCTCCTGTGAAAATTTTTACTGATTTTAGCTTTAATACCTGTTTCTCAACTTCACTTCATCCTAGTGAACTCCTAAATAGGAAAGTCAAAGAAAAAGGAGCTCATTCCTTCTCTTCTCCTCTGTTTACCCAACTGTGTTCTTCTCAATGAAAACATCTCTTTCTACTTTTATCAGTTAGACTTTACTGAGACAAACAGATTTACCATTTTTCTTGGTTATACTTTGGTTTTCCTGTCTGATTCTGGAGATCCACAGCTGCAGCACAGACCATTAGGAGAGATGGATAAGGAAGGAAAGATAGATGAAAGTGAGGGCAAGGATAAACTAGGACTTGTGCAAAAACTGGAACCCCCAAAATTAAGTGGAACCCATCTCAATTCTCATTGTTGCTGATCATGATGAGATTGGCATAGTGCATGAGAAGCTGCTGCCCCTCTTCCTGGAGTGAAACACACACCTGGCCCAGAAACCATAGAAACTGAAGGACTAGTCAGGGGAGTGTATATTAGTTGTGGATTTGCTGCTGCCAAACCAATACAAGTTCAGCCAGCAGAAAGCAACAACATGTGTGAGCTACAAAAGTACCCAAAGACCTTGTTGTGTAGAGAGCATAAAGTTGCTGCTTCATTCCTGTCCTCCAAATCTTTGCAAAAACATACCTTATGGCTTACTTTCATCACAAACATAGAGCAAAAGGTATTCCAGGAAAAGTAGTTTAGATTAGCGAAATTAACACGTTACAAAGCCAGTATATTCCACTTTGTGTCGCTTAGAATCCATACTTTAAACATACTAATTTTCAATAAAGCAATAATAGTCATGCTTCCTTTGAACACAATACAACTTTTCTATTGACTATAATCACAGGTCTCAGAAATATTAAGAGACCTCCCAGGGGACCGTCTGTGTTTCAGACTGTCATCCTGGGTCCACACTGTGTCATGGCAACCATTCTTCCCTGGGTCATCAGTTACCCAGCCAGAAGTGTAACTTCCTTTGCTTGTTGATTCATTGGCATTAGAAACTAAAAGTGGTTAGGTTATCATCTCTAATTCTAGTTTAATAGATAGGATCATTGTTTTGTCATTGATATAAGTAAGCTTTCCTCCTTTGCATTTAAAACTTCTAGACCACGGACAGAAAAGTCCATGGCCATAAAGTCATGGACAGAATTTTTCCCCTTAATTGATTATTTGTGGTAAGAGTGAAGGGAGATACTCACCCTTTTTGTCACAGATTTATGAATCTTGGCCATAGGAGAAACATCTCCATATATAGACTGCCAATTTAGAGCATATATCATATCCTGGAGAAAACTTCCCCACTTCTACAAGTTGTAACCACAAGTGAGAACTCAAAAGAATTCAAAATGCCACTTTTATAAAGCCAGCTGTTTCAAAATAATGAGATTATACATCCAATGAATTTCATGGAGCTTGGCTCATTGCCATACTTTATTGGCTAGGAAATTATTCGATAGATTAGAAATAATTCTGTATGTAATACCAACATGGTGAGCATGGTATTCTGTAAATCTGTGGACAGTTCCTTTGGCAGAAGCATTGCAAACAGGGAAGAAAAATCCATATCTAGAGTGAACACCTTATCCAATGAGTGCAAAGAATTTCCTCTTCCACCAGTTGAGCTGGCTGCTAATCCCAGGAAATGGTGCCAGAACAGAGGCTAAGTGTTGCTTTCTGCTGTGGTCATACTGATACTCAGTAGTATCTGTAACCAGCTCTGCTCTAGTAAGTATAAATCCCATACTCTGCTCCAATGTATTACCTCTTTCACTGCTGCCATGGCCACCTTGTTCATGAACCAGTTAAGCAATGATATAATTGAATGGGAGCAGAATGATGGACAGAGAAATGGTTACATTATTCGTCTCCAACTATCTGACATACCATATTTGTCTGTTGACATGTGTTGGATATTGTCCATATTAGAATCCAAACTTCACTGAGGGAAGGGTTTATTGATTGTCTTATTCATTGGTATATCCCTATGACATAAAAAGAATATTTGAAATATAGAACATATACTCAAGAAATAGTTGTTAAATGAAGAAATAATGAAACTTTATAAATAATTTATATGTAATTACTATTTTTATTCTGAATTTATAGATTAGAAAACAGAGTGTCAGAGGGTCACAGAGATACACTGTTACTTGCCAAATGCCATTCCTCTTGTAAGTTATAACAATGGGATTCACACCCTGTCTGCCTGACTTACAGACCCTACTTTCAAACACTACAGTATAACTCTTATTTTCAAATATGGTATTATTTGATGAAGTACAATAATGTAAGAGAGAGTTTTCTGTTTTGAAATTTTAGTGTAATATAGTAGAAGTCCTGTATGAAGTCGAACTGTCACCACTTTTGATATTATATGTACTTTAAGAAAAATGATGCAAGTGCTCTGATTCAACTATGGAGTTTTTCAGGTTCTGAAAAAGAGACAAAATTTGAATTTAAAAACTTGCTAGTAAACAGCTAGTACTATCATTTAGGGCTCCTGGAGAGTTATTGTCCAGAAAGGGTGATAGACTACAGTTAGGCAAGTTATTTGTTTTGTATATTTGCATCCTAGTCACCAATCAGGTCAGTATGATTAGCTCAAGATGATACATTTCTTCTGTGGAGAAAAATATCATTTAGAGCCTCTGTATTTTTCATTTACAGTGCCTTACATTCAGTAAAAAATCAGCCAAAATATTAAGAAAATACAGCCATGAAAAAATCAGATAATAGAAACACACTTAGGGATGACAGGGTTATTACCATTCTCAAATATGGACATTAAGCTAATAGTAATTAACATGTCTAAGAAAGTAGATAACAAGAATAATTTTGCCAGTGAACAGTGAATTATGAAATAAAATCAACTGGAAGTTCTATTTCTGACAGATGCAATGACTGAAATTTAAAACGCAGTATATGGTAACAGCTAAATTAGAAAAGAAGATTGATGGAGTAGAAGATATGTCGTTAGAAAATATTCAAAATTTTTTTATTATTTTTTTAATTAGCTTATTTATCTATTAAAAAAAAGAAAATATTCAAGTTGAATCACATAGATGAAAGCCATGGCAAACACAAGAGGGAAGAGGAGAGAAGAATATCAGGTCAGGCTGCTGCTGCTCCTGCTAAGTCGCTTCAGTCTTGTCTGACTCTGTGCGACCCCATAGACAGCAGCCCTCCAGGCTCCTCTGTCCCTGGGATTCGCCAGGCAAGAATACTTGAGTGGGTTGCCATTTCCTTCTCCAGTGCAAGCATGCATGCTAAGTCGCTTCAGTCGTGTCCAACTCTGTGCGACCCCATGGACAGCAGTCCACCAGGCTCCTCTGTCCACAGGATTCTCTAGGCAAGAATACTGGAGTGGGTTGCCATTTTCTTCTCCAATCAGGGCAGGAGCAATATCCAAAGTAAATGACTGAAAGTTTCCTTTATACTGACGGAAGTAAGTCAGTTTATATATTTCTGAAGAATATTGGAACCTAAGCAGGATAAGTGCAAGGAAGAACACATCTAGACATATTATGGAAAAAGTGCTGAAAACCAAAGAAAAAGGAAAAGAAAAAAAGTCACAAGCAGCCAGACCAAAAAAAAAAAAAAAAGACAGCTTTTTGAAGGAGTAACAATAATAAGAACATCAGATTCCTCAACATAAGAGGAACCTGGATAACTATTGATGGATACATTGTAAAGCTACAGCAAGTAACAATATGTAAAAGATGCAGAAAAAGATAAATAAACTGAGGAAACAGACTAGTAATATAGGAAAGTCCTATACATATATAACCCCTTGATTTATGACACAATTGTCATTACTGTACACATGGGGAAAATAATCTCTCCAATAAATAGAGTAAAATGGATATCCATTTGGGCATTTGAAAAAATAAAATATTAGAGGTGAATTCCACATTAAAATGTGAAATATGAAACTATAAACTTCCAGAAGAAAATGTAGAAGAATGTTTTTATGGGTAGGGATAATCAAGAATTTCTTTAAAAGACATAGAAACTTTAGAAAGTTGATAAGTTATACTCTACATTAATGGGGCTTCCCTGATGGCTCAGCAGTAAAGAATCCACCTGGACCCAGATTCAATCCCTATGTTGGGAAGATCCTCTGAAGGAGGAAATGGTATCTCACTCCAATATTCTTGCCTGAAAAATCCCGTGAACAGAGGAGCCTGGCGGGCTACAGTTCAAAGAGTTGCAGAGTTAGTCATGACTGAACGACCAAGCATACGCACATGCACTATACATTAATATTAACAAATGTCTGGTTTGTCAAATGACACTGCTGTGAATGAAACATGTCTGTGAGTGAGAGAAGATAATTACACTATATGTATCCAAAATAGCTTACATTCAAATTTACAGTAAATGAATGAACTTTCAGACAAAGTGACAGACAAAAAAACTGAATTAAGTATTTCACACATGCGCGCGAATGTACAAGGATATCTGTGTCTGTACCTCTATATCAATATCTTTGTCAGGGGCATACAAATAAAATGACAAGATACCATTATTCAAACAAAAAGTGGCTGCTGTGGTCTCAGTGTTTGTGTTTCCCACTTAATTCATAGGTTGAAATCCTAACCTTCAAAGGTGGTGGTATCAGTAGGGAGGGCCTTTAGGTCAAGGGGATGGACCTGTCAGGAATGGGAGTAGTTCTCTTTTAAGACAGATCTTACAGAGCTCTGGAGCACCTTCTATGAGATTAGGACACAATGAGAAGTGTGCTGGCTATGAACCAAGAAAGGGTTCCTCCCTTGACCTTATTTGACCATACTGGTAGTTTGATCGTGGACTTCCCAGTCTGTAGAACTGTGAGAAATGTCTGTGGTTTATAAGCTATCTAGTCTGCAGTACTTTGTTCTAGCCACCCAGACAGGCTAAGACAATGGCTAAAGTTAAAAAGTTTTGCTTGGGTTTTTCAGGAGCTGAGTCTCTCGTATATTGTTTTAATGAGGTTATATTGGAACAGTTACATTCAAAAATATACCTATACATTTATGTACCTATACATTATTCGAATGTACCTATTCGAATTTACCTATACCAACAAAGCTGAATGAGCTCATAGTCTATGGCATAGCAGTTCAACTTATAACATGTACCTGACACAATGTGTACATATATTCACTAAAATACATGTATAAGTTTCTCAATAGCATTATTCTTTGTGGCCCCAAAGTACATATAACCCAGATAACCATCAGTGTTAGAATGGGTAAATTGTGATAGACTCATTCAGGGGACTACCATACAGTACCAAGAATGAACATTTCATTCCACATGTTGCAACAGATAGATCTCACAAACATGATACGTAAGAGAAGCCAGACATAAAAGAGTGAATTCTTTATATTCCGTTTATAAAGATTTCAAAAACTGGCACAACATACCTATGGTTATCAAACTTAGAATAGTAGCTTGTTTTGGAAAAGTATAGTAAGTGAAAACGGATGCAAGGGGACTTCTGGTAATATTCTATCCTACTCAGTCCTCGTTTCATCACTGTTAATTTTGTAAAAAAAAAATGCCATTCATAAATACACTTATTATTTGTATATTTTATACATTAAATACTTTAATATAAAATTTCTCATTTTTTACATTTAATTATTAAAAGTGGTACATTCTGTTCCATAGAAAACTCTGCTATACAGTTTATGGAGTTATTTCAAAATATATATTAAAAAGTATTCTGAGATCCTGGATCATCTTTACTATCATTATTCTGAATTCTTTTTTCTGGAAGCAGGCCTGTCTATACTTGTTATGTTTCTGGGGATTTATGTTGTTCCTTCATCTGGGACATGATCCTGTTTCTTTTCATTTCGGTTAGGTTTTTGTGATTGTCATTTCTGTTCTGGAGGCTGTGGGATTGTAGCTCTTGTTTTTTCTCTCTCCCCTCTGGTGGATGAGGATAAGAGGCTTGTGAAAGCTTCCTGATGAGGGGGACTTGGTATGGGGAAAGCTGGGTCTTGCTCTGGTGGGCAGGGCCATGCTCAGTAAATCTTTAATCCAATTGTTTGCTGTAGAGTGGGGCTGCACTCCGTCCCTGTTAGTTGTTTGACCTGAGGCAACCCAGTTTCTGGTAGGGCTAACCTCCAAGAGGGCTCATGCCAACACACGCCTCCCAGGACTACTGCTGCCAGCAGTGATACATACACCCCAGTGTTCACTGCAGCACTATTTACAATAGCCAAGACATAGAAGCAACCTAAATGTCCATCAAGTGAGGAATGGATAGAGATGTGTTACATAAATATGATGGAATATTGTGCCGTGCTCACTCAGTCGTGTCCGGCTCTTTGCGACTCCATGGACTGTAACCCGCCAGGCTCCTCTGTCCATGGGGATTCTCCAGGCAAGAATAGTGGAGGTGATTGCCATGTCCTCCTCCAGGGGAATCTTACCAACCCAGGGATCAAACTCAGGTCTCCTGCGTTGTAGGTGGATTCTTTGCCATCTGAGCCACCAGGGAAGCCCATAATGGAATGTTACTGAGCCATTAAAAATAATGAAATGATGCCATTTGCAGCAACATGAATGGACCTAGAGAGTGTCATACTAGTAAATAAGTCAGACAGAGAAGGAGAAATATTGTATGACATCATTATATGTGGAATCATAAAAACAAATAATACAGTTGAACTTACAAAACAGAGACTCGGGGACAAAAAGTTAATTACGGTTGCCAGGGGAAAAGGATAGTTAGGAAGTTTGGGAAGGCCATGTACACACTGCTGTATTTGAAATGGATAACTAAAAAGGAACTCTATTCATTTTAAGGGGTTTCATAGTGGCTCAGAATAGTAAAGGATCTGCCTGCAGTATGGGAGACCCGGGTTCAGTCCCTGGATCAGGAATATCCCCTGGAGATATTCCTGAGGAATATCAGGAATGGAAACCCACTCTAGTATTCTTGCCTGGAGAATCCCATGGATAGAGGTGCCTGGTGGGCTACAGCCTATGAGGTTGCAAAGAGCTACAAACACATGGAGGCTAAAAAAATATGTTACTGGATCACTTAAGAATTAAAGTGTCCGACTCTTTATGACTCTTTACAAAGAGAGAAAGAAGTTACATGTTTTCTAAATTAATACCCTTTGTAATGTATGTAAATCTTTTTAAAAACTAAATAAGACTGCTGTCTGTTGCACCTCAGGAATGCTTTTCGCAAGGGCTTGGGAACCAGCCCTTTGAAAAATCATCATTAAGGAAGACAGTCCTCCTTTCACCTAGTTTCTATGGGGGATAGAAGCCTAACTTCACCACGTCACCTGGCTCCAAAACTACCTCCTGTCATAAAGATGTGAGAAGTTTATTTTTTCGTTAGTTAAAGCCAGTTAGCATCCCACTGAACTAAGGATGAACTATGTGTAATGAACAGTGTTGTCAAATTCTCTTAGTTGAGGGCTAGGTATTGTTTATCTGGAAAACGTGTATAATGAGTGGTACTTATCAGCTATGTAAAAGGGTAACACTTCTTTCTGTTTTTGCAATCTCTTGGAAGATTGCCTGTGGTGCATATCACTGTCTGGTTTAAATCTAATTCAGTTAAAAGGTTGTTTTCTTTCTCTTATACCTTTGTAAAAGGTTTTCTGGGTTGGCAGAATATTTTGTTCTCAATTATCTTTCTCCAACCACACACATATTTAATGTTAGTATGTGCTAATGTGCACATATACATATATAGCATCCATGTATATTTAAAGTAACTTCAGTTCAGATGCTTAGTCATGTTGGACACTTTGCGACCCTATGGACTGCAGCACACCAGGCCTCCCTGTCCATCATGAAATCCTAGAGCTTTTTGAAGCTCAAGAAAATAAAATCTGTCACTATTTCCATTGTTTTCCTACCTATTTCCCATGAAGTGAAGGGACCAGACAGTATGGTCTTCATTTTTTGAATGTTGAGATTTAGAACAACTTTTTCACTCTCCTCTTTCATTTCTTCAAGAGACTCTTTAGTTCCTCTTCACTTTCTGCCATAAGGGTGGTGTCTTCTGCATATCTGAGGTTATTGATGTTTCTCCCTTCAATCTTGATTCCAGCTTGTGCTTCATCCAATCCGGCATTTCGGTTGATGTAATCTGCATATAAGTTAAATAAGCAAGGTAACAAAATACAGCTTTGACGTACTCCTTTCCCAGATTGGAACCAATCCATTGTTCCACATCTGGTTCTAACTGTTGTTTTTTGACCTGTATACAGGTTTCTCAGGAGGTAGATAAGGTGGTCTGGTATTCCCATTTCTTTTAGAATTTTCCACAGTATTTTGTGAGCCACACAGTCAACGACTTTAGTGTAGTCAATGAAGCAGAAGTAGATGTTTCTCTTGAATTCTCTTGCTTTTTCTATGATCCAACAATGTTGGCAATTTGATCTCTGGTTCCTCTGCCTTTTCTAAATCCAGCTTGAATATTTGGAATTTCTCGGTTCATATACTGTTGAAGCCTAGCTTGGAGAATTTTGAGCATTACTTTGCTAGTGTGTGAGATGAGTGCAATTGTTTGGTAGTTTGAACATTTTGGGCATTGCCTTTCTTTGAGTTTGGAATGAAAACTGACCTTTTCCAGTGCTGTGGCCACTGCTGAGTTTTCCAAATTTGGCATATTGAGTGTAGCACTTTTACAGCATCATCTTTGAAGATTTGAAGTAGCTCAGCTGGAATTCCATCATCTCCACTAGCTTTGTTCATAGTGAGACTTCCTAAGGCTCACTTGACTTCTCACTCCAGGATGTCTGACTCTAGGTGAGTCACATCACATCATCACAATTAACTGGGTCATTAAGATCCAGAGGAAGAGTATATTATAATGAGCTTTGAAAATAATAAAAGGAGTTCGGCTCAACAAAAGTAGAGTTAATGTTGACACTGGGGAGGAGAAAATGAACCAGGGTTAATTTTAAGGGTGATAATGGCAGGTACTTTACTCTTAAATCTACTCATATCAAGTGATTTGTAGACCCAAACACTCCTGGCATCATTATAACACATTCATCCTGATGGATAAAAAGTGGTGAATAAATGTGATGACTTACAGTCAGTCTATTAAACCTTCTTTCTGCCCAGTGTGATATATACCACTGATTTATTTTTTGACCAAAAAAAAAAAATATATATATATGTATATATGGAGGAGGTATAGAGCTGTAATATGTGAAGAAGAGCACTAGTGGCCAGAGTAGTGTGGCAAAATTTCATCTTCCTAAACCAGAAAATGCAGATGAGCCAATGATTATTAGGTCTTTAATGATTGGGCTTTAAGAGTACAAAAGTCATTGAATGAGCTTAGGATCACAGCATTTTTGAAATAGTCGTATTACATACTAAAGTGCATCATACATTCTAATATTAAACTTTAATTTCTCATTAAATTCAAAATGTTAACTGACCCTCTTTTTCCACTCTCCTCACACACCGCAGTCAGTGCTCACATGCCTAGTAGGTGAAAGCCATGGTATGGTCTATTCTTTCACTCACCACTTACTGCCTCCATGACCTAACCATCATCTGTTGATTTCACCTACTCTAGGATTGAGCAGAGTGGAGATATTTCTGAACCAGCACAAGAGTCTATTAATTTAGCTTTTTTAATTTGAATTTCTCTCAAGGCTGAGTCAAATGCACTTTTCAAATGCTGGCTCTTTTGGGGAACATATAGTTGATTCTTTCAGAGACAATTAAGGAAGATCCCTGTGGGCCTTCTGACCATTTTCTTACAAGGCAATGAGTTCTCCAAGTCACTTTTGTCATATGTCTTCAGGTTTGACACAGTAGTCATCTTCCTCTCCCTGCTGATATCTCCTTATCCAGAATATCATTCTTTTGAGCAGTATCTTTTCATGACTACTCAAACTCAATCATCTTTTATGGCATAGAATTAGAGAGTGGAGATTCATGCAGCCTTGCCCATATCTCAGAACGCAGCTAATTCTTTTATTTATTTTTTTTCTTTTTCCAGTTTCCTTTCTACTTTGAGATATTCATGTCAGCCTCTGCCTTCAGATTTCATCAGTAACTTACCACTCTCTGTGACGTACCATCAAGCATCAGAGGTTTCTTGTTAATTCTCTCAAGAATCTCTTTAACTCTCTATTTCAATAGTTAAATGGCCTGTGTATCTATGCCATTCATTAAACATTCAAGTAGATAGTGAGATGTTTATTTCTCTTCTTGAAAACCACTAGAATCTCTATGACTGCTTCTTTGAGTACCCTTTCAATTGACTTGAATATATCAATTTAACGACAGGAGATACAATCTTCTATCCTCCATAATTAATAGAGAGAGGGGAAAAAAACACAACAGAGTAGTTATGGGTTTTGAAATTCCTTTCAAAAAGTTGTTCCTCTGCTGAATTGTTAGCCTTCTCTCATATAGGCTATTGAGGATAATGATCACTGGATCATTTTGCTAACTCTCAGTAAGTGCTTTGAATATATGACTAGAAAGAGAATATGGTCTCTTTTATAATGTCTCATGTGTAATATGGAGACATATATAATTAATCATCTCTGACTTTGTGCCTTTCACTGAAATTCTTAGAGAATAGAAGGTCCATTTTATATCCCATTCCATTTGAAAGAGACATAGCACAGGCAAAAAGTGTCTATTATACCAGGAACATCTATCCTCTCAGAGAAAGTTAGGACTTCAAAACACCTCACCTTACAACAGGAAGAAGGATTTAGAAGAAGAGGGACCTTGATCTAACTATACCATTTTCTTTTGTAATTAATCTATGTTTGTCGCTCAGTTGTATCTGACTCTTTGAGACCCCAGGAACTCTTGCCCACCAGGCTCCTCTGTCCATGGGGATTCTCTAGGCAAGAATACTGGAGTGGGTTGCCATGCCCTCCAGGGGATCTTCCCAACCCAGGGATCAAACCCAGGTCTCCTGCATTGTAGGCAGATTCTCTACCATCTGAGCCACCAGGGCAGCCCAAGAATACTGGAGTGGATAGCTTATCCCTTCTCCAGGGGATCTTCCCAACCCAGGAATTGATCCAGGGTCTCCTGCTTTTCAGGCAGATTCTTTACCAGCTGAGCTACCAGAGAAGTCTACTTATATGCATTATTGTTAGATGATCCCAAAGTATTAGTAATTAAGCATCAAAAATCAGTTCATTAATACCCATAAATTACTTGCCTCTCAAACAATACTGATGCAGTTTTCAGTAACTTCTCTTATTCTGAAAAATGATAGAAATAAAATGAAAATATTTACAACTCTTCTTCAAATTAAGCTGTTGAGATTAGGAAGAAAGTGAGATAATTCTTGAAAATAAATACTTGCCACTTAAAGTAGGAATGGTGAAGAAGGTAGTAAAAGTGACATGACCTCATGTCATCAAATGGTTGTCATTTTCAAGGGATTTTTGTTTTATGGTTCTGTTTTTATAGAACTGTTGTGATCTCAGTTAAATGAGCATTAGTAATATTATAAATCCAAATGAAAATTGTTGTCAGTTTTACATGGAGAGTAATCATCATTTTATAAATCCTGACCCCATCTTTAACCATGTAAAACTCAGCCCCTCTGACTTTTTACTTCCTCTTTGTGCTGTTTCAGTTGAGAATTCAAGAACATACATGGCCTTGCTTTGAAAATTGAAGGACAATAAAGCAATGAGAGATATAAGTCCTTTGAATATGTGAGATCAGTTCAGTTCAGTTCATTCACTCAGTAGTGTCCGACTCTTTGTGACCCCATGGCCTGTAGCATGCCAAGGTTCCCTGTCCATCACCAACTCCCAGAGTTTACTCAAACTCATGTCCGTTAAGTTGGTGATGCCATCGAACCATCTCACCCTCTGTTGTCCCCTTCTCCTCCTGCCTTCAATCTTTCCCGGCATCAGGGTCTTTACAAATGAGTCAGCTCTTCACATCAGGTAGCCGAAGGATGGACTTTCAGCTTCAACATCAGTCCTTCCAATGAACACCCTGGGCTGATCTCCTTTAGGATGGACTGTTTGGATCTCCTTGCAGTCCAAGGGACTCTCAAGAGTCTTTTCCAACACCACAGTTCAAAAGCATCAATTCTTCAGTGCTCAGCTTTCTTTATAGTCCAACTCTCACATCCATACATGACTACTGGAAAAACCATAGCTTTGACTAGATGGACCTTTGTTGGCAAAGTAATGACTCTGTTTTTTTTTTTTAATTAGTTTATTTATCTATTTTTTTAACTTTACAATATTGTATTTGTTTTGCCATACATTGACATGAATCCTCCATGGATGTACCTGTGTTCTCTGTTTTTTAATGTGCTTTCTAAGTTGGTCTTAACTTTCCTTCCAAGGAGTAAGCGTCTTTAAATTTCATGGCTGCAGTCACCATCTACAGTGATTTTGGAGCCCCAAAAAATAAAGTCAGCCACTGTTTCCCCATCTATTTGACATGAAGTGATGGGACCGTATGCCACGATCTTTGTTTTCTGAACGTTGAGCTTTAAGCCAACTTTTTCACTCTCTTCTTTCACTTTCGTCAAGAGGCTCTTTAGTTCTTCTTCACTTTCTGCCATAAGGGTGGTATCATCTGAATATCTGAGGTTATTGATATTTCTCCTGGCATTCTTGATTCCAGCTTGTGCTTCTTCCAGCCCAGCGTTTCTCATGATGTACTCTGCATATAAGTTAAATAAGCAGGGTGGCAATATACAGCCTTGACGTACTCCTTTCCCTATATGGAACCAGTCTGTTGTTCCATGTCCAGTTCTAACTGTTGCTTCCTGACCTGCATACAGATTTCTCAAGAGGCAGGTCAGGTGGTCTGGTATCCCCGTCTCTTTCAGAATTTTCCACAGTTTATTGTGATCCACACAGTCAAAGGCTTTGGCATAGTCAATAAAGCAGAAATAGATGTTTTTCTGGAACTCTTGCTTTTTCGATGATCCATCGAATGTTGGCAATTTGATCTCTGGTTCCTCTGCCTTTTCTAAAAACAGCTTAAACATCTGGAAGTTCATGGTTCACATATTGTTGAAGCCTGGCTTGGAGAATTTTGAGCATTACTTTACTAGTGTGTTAGATGAGCGCAATTATGCATTAGTTTGAGCATTCTTTGGCATTACCTTTCTTAGGGACTGGAATGAAAACTGACCTTTTCTAGGCCTCTGGCCTCTGCTGAGTTTTCCAAATTCGCTGGCATTATTGAATGTCACAGCATCATGTGAATTAAAGTGAAGTTGTTCAGTTGTGTCTGACTCTTTGTGACCCTGTGACTGTGGTTCACCAGGCTCCTCTGTCCATGGGATTCTCCAGGCAAGAATACTGGAGTGAGTTGCCATTTCCTTCAGGGGATCTTCCTGACCCAGGGATCGAACCAAGATCTCCCACATTTTGGGCAGATGCTTTTCACTCTGAGCCACCAGGGAAGCATCATATATGAGATAAAATACTTCTTTTATCATACTGTGTTTACACAGGTAGCTTTCAATTTTCATGGGGTTATCATACACTTGATATACTTTTGGTGTACTTACTGTTTGCTCCTAACTCACTGAGAATCCAAAATATTTTATACATAGTAGATAGCGCTGTCTCTTCCTGAAAAAAAATTTTTTTTTCAGTTTTCCTGTTACCTACAAAAAATGTCTTTTGAAAAAAAATTTAGTTTTCTCATTTGCTGCTTTTATAAAGTTAATGTAGTGATCGATTCTTCTATTTACAGAAGAGTAAGAATTACTTGGCCTAGAGTCAACAACTTATTAGAGAAAAAGAGACAACTGTCTGAATTTAATTTGAATTTAATATAAATTGTATATTAATCTATACACCTTATATAGAATATATAATAAGTATTTACTTCCTTGGTAAGCGAACCTCATCAGTTCAGTTCACTCGCTCAGTTGTGTCCGACTCTTTGCGACCCCATGAATCGCAGCACGCCAGGCCTCCCTGTCCATCACCAAATCCCGGAGTTTACCCAAACCCATGTCCATTGAGTCAGTGATGCCATCCAACCATCTCATCCTCTGTCGTCCCCTTCTCCTCCTGCCCTCAATCCTTCCCAGAATTAGGGTCTTTTCCAATGAGTCAACACTTCGCATGAGGAGGCCAAAGTATTGGAGTTTCAGCTTCAACATCAGTCCTTCCAATGAACACCCAGGACTGATCTCCTTTAGGATGGACTGGTTGAATCTCCTTGCAGTCCAAGGGACTCTCAAGAGTCTTCTCCCACACCACAGTTCAAAAGCATCAATTCTTCGGTGCTCAACTTTCTTCACCGTCCAACTCTCACATCCATACATAACTACTGGAAAAACCATAGCCTTGACTAGATGGACCTTTGTTGGCAAAGTAATGTCTCTGCTTTTAATTATGGTATCTAGGTTGGTCATAACCTTCCTTCCAAGGAGTAAGCGTCTTTTAATTTCATGGCTGCAATCACCATCAGCAGTGATTTTGGAGCCCCCCAGAATAAAGTCTGACACTATTTCCACTGTTTCCCCATCTATTTCCCATGAAGTGATGGGACCAGATGCCATGATCTTAGTTTTCTGAACGTTGAGCTTTAAGCCAACTTTTTCACTCTCTTCTTTCACTTTCATTAAGAGGCTCTTTAGTTCTTCTTCACTTTCTGCCATAAGTGTGGTATCTTCTGCATATCTGAGGTTATTGATATTTCTCTAGCAATCTCGATTCCAGCTTGTGCTTCTTCCAGCCCAGCATTTCTCATGATGTACTCTGCATATAAGTTAGATAAGCAGGGTGAAAATATACAGCCTTGATGTACTCCTTTTCCTATTTGGAACCAGTCTGTTGTTCCATGTCCATTACTAACTGTTGCTTGCTGACCTGCGTACAGGTTTCTCAAGAGACAGGTCAGATGGTCTGGTATTCCCATCTCTTTCAGAATTTTCCACAGTTTATTGTGATCCACACAGTCATAGGGTTTGACATAGTCAATAAAGCAGAAATATTTGTTTTTCTGGAACTCTCTTGCTTTTTCGATGATCCAGCAGATGTTGGCAATGTGATCTCTGGTTCCTCTGCCTTTTCTAAACCCAGCTTGAACATCTGGAAGTTCACGGTTCACGTATTGCTGATGCCTGGCTTGGAGAATTTTGAGCATTACTTTACTAGTGTGTGAGATGAGTGCAATTGTTGGTAGTTTGAGCATTCTTTGGCATTGCCTTTCTTTGGGATTAGAATGAAAACTGACCTTTTCCAGTCCTCTGGCCACTGCTGAGTTTTCCAGTTTTGCTGGCATGTCGAGTGCAGCACTTTCACAGCATCATCTTTGAGGTTTTGAAATAGTTCAACTGGAATTCCATCACCTCCACTAGCTTTGTTCAAACCTCATACTACTATCCAATGGCTCATACGTATGAACTGCTGTAATACTAAATTGGATATAATGACTTTAACTTTAACTTCAGAATCTCTTACTTTCCCCCCATTTTCATTATTTTAATAGCTTACCACAAGTTTCTGTTAGCATTTCAATTCTCCACACTTGTGTCAGTGAATTCATATTGCATCTCCTTCTTTAATTTTATTTTACACTAATTTTAGGTTTTTCCATACAGAAATATAATTCACAACTAATATATTCTAATTTGGCTACAATAAACCCTAAATGTTAAAAAGAATAGCTGATTCTTTATTTTATGGTTCCATGCTCCCAATTTGTGCTCTTAGAACTTCTGAGCTGCTTAGATTTTACAGGTCGTTAGCACCATCATGAGTGCACCTGCCACCAGCTATATCAGAGTGACATTTAATTAGTCAGAGATATTGAGGTTTTAAAGCTGTCTATTATACAATTCTGTGACTTCTTGGAATTATTTTTATAGAAAGTATTTCTTTTGTAGATTTGTAGAACAATTATGGACACAAAATTAATTGTTAAAGTAGAGAAAATGTCATGGAAACTGAGTATCATATATATATATATATATATATTATATATTGCATTGAATTTTCTGTAACATTATGAAGGTTATATGATCTGGTTGGAAGGTATATCAATTTTAGTAATCCACTCTCTACCTTTTGAAATATTCTCATTGTTTCTGTGTGTACTGAATTTATTTTACAGTGTTTTCTCAATCTGTATCCTTCAAACTTTTAACAAAATCTCTGCCCTATGAACAGGTTTGCACTTTGGCAGTTTGCATTATGAAATTTGTCCCCTGTAACAGTTGACTTTGGACCAATCCCAAACTTTCCATATATTTAGAATTTAAACAGGGCAATTTCAGTTAGTCTCTGTTATGCACATAAACCGGTTAAGTGTGGAAAAACTTGGCTGAGATTACTGATTTGGCTGTGAGAATGCTAAAATCCAAAATAATCCTTGTGTCAGTGGAGCAAAATGACACATGTATGTGGAGAAATGCAGAGTAAAGATAACACGTGACCCAGAATTAAAGGAGAGCAATCTCATTTTCTGATTTGAGTACCTAATTCCTGTTCCTAGGGAGATTTAACTCTGCTTCATGTCACTGAGTTTCATGTGGATAAGCTAATATACTGACAATAAATTATCTCCCCTTACTATTTTCTTAAGTTATTTGGATTGAATTTCTAATATTTTCATTCAAAAGAGCTTTGACTATACCATCATGACTCAGCATGGAATGGCCAGTTTATTAATCCATGTCAGTATCAGAAATAATAGAGTACTTGTACAAGGGCAAGGTTTATTGAAAATTATAGAATATTAACGCTGAAATGTACTCAGACATCATTTAATGAAGCTATCTCATTTTCCTTCTCCTCACAAACAGGGATACTAAATCACAGAGGTACTATATACACTTTTTTCTTTCTTTGTGAAATTTTTATTTCACCATACCTAAAGATTAGTATTTAACAATGTTTATAGAAAAATTTATATAATATTTACTTACTTTGAGGATGCATAAAAATAATCATTTTTGTCTTGATTGCTAAATTGCTTCATTCGTATCTGACTCTTTGCCACCTTATGGACTGTAGCCTGCCAGGCTTCTGTGTCCATTGAATTCTCCAGGCAAGAATACTGGAGTGGGTTGCTGTGCCTTCTCCAGGGATCTTCCTGACCTAGGTATCAAACGTGCATCTCTTATGTATCCTCCATTGTCAGGTGTGTTCCTTACTACTAGTGCCACTGTCTTAGTTATATAACTAAATTACAGTTTGAATTTATGTATGTTATTTACCTCTTATGAATAACTACTGTCTTATTTATAATGTGAAAGTATATATTAACATCATTTCACCATCTGGAGGAGGTAAGGACAATGAAGGTCACTTGTCAGTGAGTAATGTGTCATATGATTACATAGATAAGACCAGTGGAGTGATGGAAGGAGAGTAGAAATGATACTCAGCTATGGATGTGTCTTGTGGTAAATGTAAAGTCCAATGCTGTAAAGAGCAATGTTTCATAGGAACCTGGAATATTAGGTCCATGAATCAAGGTAAATTGGATGTGATCAAGAAGGAGATGGCAAGAGTAAACATCAAAATCTTAGGAATCAGTGAACTAAAATGGATGGAAATAGGTGAATTTAATTCACATGACCATTATATCGACTACTGTGGATAAGAATCCCTTCAAAGAAATGGAGTACCCCTGATAGTCAACAAAAGAGTCTGAAATAAAGTACTTGGATGCAGCGTCAAAAATGACCTAATGATCTTGGTTCATTCCCAAGGCAAAACATTGATCATCACAGGAATACAAGTATATGCTCCTATGACTGATACCAAAGAAACTGAAGTTGACTGGTTCTATGAAGACCTATAACACTTTCAAGAACTAGCACCCAAAAAAGATGTTATTTTTATCATAGGGGATTGGAATAAAAAAAATAGGAAGTCAAGAGATAACCTGAAGTAACAGACAAGTTTGACCTTGAGTATAAAATGAAGCAGGGCAAAGGCTAACAGACTAGTGTCAAGAGAACATGCTGGTCATAATGAACATCCTTTTCCAACAACCCAAGAGATGACTCTACATATAGATATCACCAAATAGTTAATACCAAAGTCAGATTAATTATGTTCTTTGCAGCCAGAGACAGAGAAGCTCTGTACAGTCATCAAAAACATTACCTGCAGCTGTCTGTGGCTCAGATCAAGAATTCTTTATTGTAAAATTCAGGCTAAAATTGAAGAAAGTAGGACAAATCACAAGACCATTCAGGTTTGACCTAAATCAAATCTCTTATGAATATAAAGTGTAGATGACAAGAGATCCAAGGTATTAGATCTGGTAGACACGGTGCCTGAGAACCATGGATGAAGGTTCATGACTTTGTACAGGAGGCAGGGACCAAAACCAGCCCAAAGAAAAATAACTGCAAGAAGGCAAAATGGTTGTCTGAAGAGGATGATCGGCAAAGGAGAGGGAAAGATAGTCCCATCTAAATGCAGAGCTCCAAAGAAGAGCAAGAAGAGATAATAAAGCCTTTCTTAAATGAACAATGCAAATAAATTGAGAAAAACAATAGAATGGGAAAGACTAGAGATCTTTTCAAGTAAATTAGAGATACCTAGGGAACATTTCAAGCAAAGATGGGCACAATAAAGGACAGAAATAATAAGGATCTAATAGAAGCAGAAGGGATTAAGAAGAGGTGACAAGGATACACAGAGGAACTATAAAAAAAAAAGTCTTTATGACCTGGATGACCAAGATGGTATGGTCACTCCCCTAGAGACAGACATCCTGGAGTGTGAAATCAAGTGGGCCTTAGGAAGCGTTACTTTGAACAAAGCTAGCGGTGGTGATAGAATTACACCTGAGCTATTTAAAATCCTAAAGAGTATGCTTTTAAAGTGGTGAACTCAATATGTCAGCAAATTTGGAAACCTTAGCAGTGGCCATAGGACTGGAAAAGATGTTTTCATTCCAATCCCAAAGAAGCATAATGCTGAAGAATGTTCAAACTACTGGTACAATTACACTCATTTCACATGCTAGCAAAGTAATGTTCAAACTTCTTCAAGATAGGGTTTAGCAATATGTGAACCAAGAACTTCTGTATATAGAAGCTGTGTTTAGGAAAGGCAGAGGAACCAGAGATCAAATTGCCAACATTTGTTGGATCATGGAGAAAGCAAGGGAATTCCAGAAAAAGCATCCACTGCTTCATTGACCATGCTAAATTTTTTGACTGTGTGGATCACAACAAACAGTGGGAAATCTTAAAGAGATGGGAGTACCACACCACCTTACCTGTATGTGGGTCAAGAAACAACAGTTAGAACTGGATGTGGAACAACTGACTGGTTCAAAATTAGAAAGGTAGCACGACAAGTCTGTATATTGTCACCCTGCTTATTTAACTTATGTGTAAGGTATATCATACGAAATGCTGGAATGCATTAATCACAGACTGGAATCAAGATTACTGGGAGGAATATCAACCTCAGATATGCATATGATACCACTCTATAGGCAGAAAGGGAAGAGAAAGTAAAGAGACTCTTGATAAGGGTGAAAGAGGCGAGTGAAAAAGGTGGCTTGAAACTCAACATTCAAAAAACTAACACCATGGCATCCGGTCCTATCACTTCATGGCAAATAGGTGGGGAAAAATTGGAAACAGTGGCAGATTTTATTTTCTTGGGCTCCAAAATCACTACAGACAGTGAGTGTGGCTGTGAAATTAAAACAAAACAAAACAAAAACACACACATTTTCCCTGAAAGGAAATTATGACAGGCCTAGATAACAAGAGACATCACTTTGCTGACAAAGGTCCATATAGCCAAAGCTAATATTTTTCCAGTAGTCATGGGTCAATGTGAGATTTGGACCATAAAGAAGTTTGAGCATCAGAGAATTGATGTTTTTTAATTGTGTTACTGGAGAAGAATCTTGAGAGTCCCCTGGACAGCAAGGATATCAAACTAGTCAATCATAAAGGAAATCAACCATGAATATTCATTGGAAGACTGATGCTGAAGCTGTAGTTCCAATACTTTGGCCAGGTGATGGGGAGAGTTGACTCATTGGAAAAGACCCTGATGCTGGAAAGATTGAAGGCAAATAAATGGAGAAGTCAGCAGCAAAGGATGATATGGTTAGGTAGCATCACTGACTCAATGGAGATAATTTTGAGCAAACTGTGGGAGATAGTGGAGGACAGAGAAGCCTGGCATGCTGCAGTTCATAGGTGGCAAAGAGTCAGACACGACTTAGCCACTGAACAATAACAGTGTTAAGCATAGGAAAGATGAAGTTGGTCTATATAGATTTTTTTTGCTACTGCACAAAGTTTTTAGAACCTCAGAGGCTTCCTTTTCCCTAAGGAGCAGGTTTCCTCACATGGCCCAGAGATGCTTAAATTGCTGATGATAGGGCCTAAGTGACTGAGCCAAAAAACCTGGAGAAGATATGAGTCACTGGTTAATATAACATGATATGATGGGAAATGTCACATTATTGACACCATCTGTGTATTTTGTCACCTCGCATATATCTCTTGAATTATTAACCCAAGTGAGAAGAAAGTTTTTTTTTTAATTCTCTCTTTTCTTTAAAGCATACTATATCATGAGAAGTAAAATTGGTACTCTGCAGAGAATTTTCAAAGAGAAATTATCTTGTGCAACTTCTTTCAGTCACTTCTCAAAGACAGTTATGTATTTTCTACTCTACTTTTCCTGTTTTCTAAAGGAGAAGTATGATGATTGAAATATTTTTATATTCAATCTACCTGCTCCCTCTGAGACATATTTTAACAGGGTCTTACACTCAGTGTATGTTCTAATCCCTGTCCTTGACAAGTTTTATATGTTCCCAACCCGTTTGAAGCACAAGCTGCAATCAGGATTGCCGGGAGAACTATCAATAACCTCAGATATGCAGATTACACCACCCTTTTGGCAGAAAGTGAAAAGGAACTAAAGAGCGTTTTGATGAAAGTGAAAAAGTTGGCTTAAAACTCAACATTCAAAAAATGAAGATCTTGGCATCCGGTCCCACAACTCCATGGTAAACAGATGGAGAAACAATGGAAGCAGTGACAGACTTTATTTCTTGGGTTCCAGAATCACTGCAGATGGTGACTGCTGCCATTAAATTAAAAGACACTTGCTCCTTGGAAGAAAAGCTATGACCAACCTAGACAGCATATTAAAAAGCAGAGACATTACTTTGCCAGCAAAGGTTTGTCTAGTCAAGACTTTTGAGAGTCCCTTGGACTGCAAGGAGATCCAACCAGTCCATCCCAAAGGAGATCAGTCCTGGGTGTTCATTGGAAGGACTGATGCGGAAGCTGAAACTCCAATACTTTGGCCACCTAATGTGAAGAACTGACTCATTGGAGAAGACCCTGATGCTGGGAAAGATTGAGAGCAGGAGGAGAAGGGGATGACAGAGGATGAGATGGTTGGATGGCATCACCGACTCAATGGACATGAGTTTGAGTAGAAGACTCCACAATTCACTGGACATGTAATGTAGGACTTTACATTAGTAATGGGTTAAAACTAACCCTAGATCAAATTTAATATTCTCTCAACTTTTACTGAATTCTCCTGTATTGTATGCTAGTCCTATCTAATAAAACTTAAAGAACCAAAATAATCAAACTACTTGCAAGTAACTTATATACTTTTCAGAAGAAAGTTCAAGACTATGAATGGTGATAAAAAAGAAATGCAGAGCATAAAAAAGTAAAATTCACATTTGACATCAAACCTTTGAGTTTTAATAGATTTCAGGAAAATACAAATTATGAGGAGCGAAATCAATCAATTAAAACTGAGTCAAATAATATAGATGATAGGATTAGTTATTAGGACATTAAAAAAGTCATTACAACTGTTTTGCACATGTACAAAAAGAGGAAATGATATTTAAATGTGGACATGTAATATATTTTAAAAGATACAAACATAATTTTTAAAGAAAAACTGTAATATCTGAGATGTTAAAGACCATTAATGACATAAACAGCAGATTAGATATCGCCAAAGAAAAGAGTAGTGAAAGAAGTTATGGAAATTACTCAAAGAAAAACACAAATATAGGAGACAAATGACAAAAACAAATGAGCAGAGCGTAAGGAAGATGTGAGATAATCCCAAACAATATAATGTTATTGGAGTCCTCAGAGTAGGAAGTTAAAAAATTGTTTGAAGAAATAATGACTTAGCATTTCCTGACTAAACCCACAAAACTGTATTTAAGCAGACTGACAGACCATAGCTACAAAAAACATAAATAAATGACCATCAGTCCAAATCAATTACTTAAATTAATAACAATGAGAAAAATCATAAAGTCACCCTTTAAAATGTCATTATATACAGAAAAGCAAAGATAGGGATAGCAGTACTTTTTGGGCAGAAGCTGCCTAAATCAGAAGGTTCTGGTGAGAGACTTCTTTAAAGAAGTAAAAATAAGAATAAAAAAGAATGCTATTTTAAAAATATGTACCAAGCAAAAATATTTTTCAAAATGAAGGTTAAATAAACGCTGTCCAGATACATAAAAGTTGAAAGGATTAATCATCAGCATACTCATACTACAAGATATGTTAGTAAGTAGTACATCAAACAGAATAAAAATTACACCAAATGGCAGTAGGAACAAAATCTTAAAAGTTTTCAACTTGCTCAAAAAAAAGGTAAAAATTAACAAAAGGCAAAGAAAGATGAGATGGAGAAAATGAATAGCAGCATGTAGACTTAAACCAAAGTATATCAGTAATCAATGTAAAAGATCTACATGTCAATAGAAAGAGAGTGCCACATTTTATTTAAAAAACAACAACTATATACTACCTACCAGATTTCCATTTTAAATATAAAAAGTAAAGTAGGCTAACAGAAAATAATGTAAAAAGCTATACAAAGTGAAAGTGAAAGTCACTCAGTCCTGTCTGACTCTTTAGGATCCTATGGATTAGACAGTCCATGGAATTCTCCAAGTCAGAATACTGGAGTGGGTAGCTGTTCCCTTCTCCAAGGAATCTTCCCAACCCAGGGATCAAACCCAGGTCTCCCACATTGTAGGTGGATTCTTTACCAACTGAGCCACCAGGGAAGCCCAGTTTAAAAAGCTATACAGTTTAACACTAAATAAAAAGAATGTTGTAGTGGCTATTTTAATATAAAGTCAATACAGAGAAAATGATACTGCTAGGAACGATGAAGCTTATTTCATAATGATGAAGGGGTCAATTCATCAAGAAGACCTAATTATGTTAAATGTTTATGGATCTAATAAAATAAGACAAAAATAGAACTTCAGGGAGAAATAGGCAAGTAAAATAGTTCAAGATTTTAATATTCTCTCAACTTTACTGAATGAATTTATTAGTTCTAACTTTTTTTTTGGTAGACTTTTGAACTTTCTATGTATAGTATCATGTTACCTGAAAATAGTGACAGATTTACTTCTTCCTTTCCAGTTTGGATACCTTTAATTTATTTTTCCTGTTTAATTGCTCTGTCTAGGTCTTCCAATACTCTGTTGAGTAAAAATGGCAAGAGTAGACATCTTTGTCTTATTCCTTATTTTAGAAGAAAATTTTTCATATTTTCTCTATTGATGATGTTATATGTTGTGGGATAAAAATATTTTAGTTAAATAGAAAATCACAACATAATAACATTTGTGGAATGTTACTAAAGCAGTGTGTAGAAAATATAGGAAATACGGGCTTCCCTGGTAGCTCAGCTGGTAAAGAAGAGGGAAATATATAGCACTTTGTATTTCTCATTGGCATGTCTAAGTAAATGTTGAAAAAGGTGATTTAATATAGAAATTTAGAAAAATAAAGAAAGAAACTAAAGTCGCTCAGTCATGTGCAACTCCGTGACGCCATCGACTGTAGCCCGCCAGAAGTTAGGATTGTAACATACTCCAAAATTTAGAGTCTAAAATTTAGAGTATGTTAAAAAAAATCTAACCTAGTCTCACATTTGGAAATATGTACCTAGATTAGATATGTAAATTTATAGGACTTTATGAGATGGCTTAGAAAGATAAGGAAAGGAGAAGATGATCCTATACCCAATATTTAGAGAATGGGTGAAGGAGAAGATTTCAACAATAAAGAGAACTGAGAAGAAGCAGACTCTAAATTAGGAGGCAGATAAGGAGAGGATTGTTTCTCAGATTTGAAAGGTGATATTTTTCAAGGAGATAGAATTCTGCTGCTGCTAAGTCGCTTCAGTTGTGTCCGACTCTGTGCAACCCCATAGACGGTAGCCCACCAGGCTCACCCATCCCTGGGATCCTCCAGGCAAGAACACTGGAGGTTGCCATTTCCTTCTCCAATGCATGAATAACACCTAAAAAATTCAAGTGAGATGAAGGGGTAAAAATGTGGCTAGGGGCTGTAGCTACAAAAAGATATTTGAAGACTATGATCTAACAGTTTTGATGATGGAGCTGAGAAGGGTACTGAGCTTATGATGTGTTCTAGAGTAAATAGTTACTGAGGAAGTACATGTATCAGTTTTAAAATACTTACAAAGTTTTGCCATCAATGTTGAAAAATAAAATAAAAACAGAGCATTGGCTTTATGGTGCAGGGGATCCCAGAAGGCTTTAGATAATGTTCTTATGGTCTACTATGGGTGTTCCTATACAATATGGCTTTTATACTGTTGAGAATTATCTACAAGAGAGGGAGATACGATGCAAAAGGGGAAAAGGTAAATAATTGTAAGGACTCAGTCTCAAAAATTCAACAAGAAGTTAAATTTTCAACAGTGTTACAAATTTGAACTTTGATTGACTCAGGAATATTTATTCCATTGTAACTAAGTAAAATATAAAGAATATGGATAATGATGTAGGTAACTAGTAAATCTGTAAAGGGAAAAGGTGGAAGTTTCTTGTTTTATATATTTTCAATAAATATGAAGTAAAGCTGCCAAAGTGATGATAGAAATGATGGAGATGTAAAGCAAGATGAAAAGGTAAGAAGTAACTGACTCAGGGGAAGGAAAAGTTAATTTGTGGGTTATCCAGGCAGTTTTGAGTGCTGGACTGATGTTTGCAGTCATTATCTTAAAAGAGTCTGAGATGTTGTTTTCCTTTTTTTTTTTTTTTTTGCTATTTTCAGTTAGTTCTTGTATTCAGGCTAAAAGAGGGCATAGGTTTAACTAATATTAAAATGTTTCCAGACATCCAGTAAATCTAAGAGTATTTCCACAGAACTGAGTATATGAATACGATCCAAAATTATAGTTGTCAATGGAACAATGAATATGAAGAAAATTGATGGTTACAGTGGACAATGGTAGAGTCAATGAATAGAAAGTCTAACTTTGATGAAGAAGTCTTGGAATTCAGAGTTTAGGACAGGAGGAGGAAACACAGAAGATGGTGGTCGGGTAAATAATTGATTTGAGATGTAAAAGATAAAAGGAATAGCATGTGCCTACATGAGCAGAAAACTGAAAGAAGGAGCAGATGAGTAGGTCTGAAAACATGACTTGATAAACTGAACACATGGTTATTGAAATTCCAATAATTTATATATTTTTATATAAAGGCAATCACTAATCCTCTATTGATGAAGTCATAAATAAACTTTTTATTGATAAATCAAAATGATCATAATGGATGAGAGACTCAGAGAGAGCAGCATGAAAGTAATTAGTTGGAAGCAGTATCTAGTAAGTACTGTCAGGATATGATTATTATTTTGGTCAGTTTTACTCTGCGTTTATACCAGTATTTTTATTTTATTTTCTAAATATTCAGGTCATTTTGATTTTTCTCCTGTGACAAGTCAATACTGTTGTTTCATTTGTAAAGCCTAATTACTTCTTTGTTCTCTATTCCTAACTAGGTTCTAGGAAGGGTATATGTGTGGTATTATCTATACAACATATAATTATTTAGTACTTACTATGTGTTAGCAGTGTAATGATTAATGATGAAAAAAAATCTTTAAAATAATTTTCACCCTCAAAGAAATTTAATGTCTTCAGATATTAAAAGTAAAGATAACTACATTGACCTTGATTTTTCTATTTCTTTAACCTCAGAAATGTATTCAAAATAATAAAACATTCTTATAGCCTGTTTTATGTAAGTTTTAATGTTCACTATTTTATGACCAGAGAAGAAAGTTATCAAGGATTTATACTCTTTTACTATAAAAGCTGTAAGAATTTATGTACTGAGTGACCAGAAATAAATTCACAAGAAATTAAAAAAATGTAACAAATTTGTTTGGTTAAAACATATTTGTTTAGAATTATTGATATTGTTTGATGTATAGCATATTTTCCAAATACTAGGTGTGTGCATGTGTATATGAGGTGTGAGGGAGGTGATTATAAATAGAACCTAATGTAATGTGGTTAGTATGCTAACTTTGTAGTTTTTGAAAAGTTTGATAGAATTTTTTTTTATTAAAAACTAAAAGTATACATGAAAAATTAAAGAATAATTTTAAACTGTCATAAGAATACAACTGGGTTTCCCAGGGGGCTCGGTGGTAAAGAATCTACCTACCAGTGCAGGAGCTGCAGGAGACGGGGGTTTGATCCTTGAGTTGAGAAGATCCCCTGGAGGAGGAAATGACAACCTGCTCCAGTATTCTTCCCTGGAAAACTCGATGGGCAGAGGACTTTGGTGGGCCTCAGTCCATGGGGTCACACAGAGGAGGACACGACTGAGCAATAATACAACTACTATAACTTAACTGCTTTAGAATTGTCCGATGGCACAGTACCTTTATACAGAGAAAGAAAAATGGTAATTCAAAAATAATTCAATAATGGTAAACATAACTCTATTTACAATAAATATGTTAATGACATAACCTACCCATGGAAAAATCCATGTGTATTTTTACATGGATTTTGACAAAATGTACATGCTTGTGTAACCAGTATACATATAAAGACACAGAACAGCATACAACCTAAGAAGTTACCATCATGATCCCTCTGGTCACTATTTCTGAAAGAATAATTACTCTTTTTGTTTCTAATAAGATAATCTTGCCTGTTTGGAGAGTTGAGACACATAGAATCATGTCTTTTGTGAATTTCTTTTTTTGCCTCGTATATTGTTTGTGAGATGTATCCAAGGATTTATGTGTAGGAAAAATTGATTCACTCTTGTTGCTGAATAGTACTCATTTATTTGAATATACTACATTTACTGTGTGACAGATTATCAGTTCTATATTGTTTGACGTTTTGGTTGCTCCAGTTTTTATCTCTTAAGACCACGTGCATTTCTCTTGGTGGTTATTTGGTTGGATAGCGAATTCCAGGGAGATAGTAGAGGACAGAGGAGCCTGCAGTCCATGGTATCACAAAGAGTTGGATCCTACTTAGCAACTGAACAACAAAAACAACCATAATACAACTAGAAGTATAATGGCTAAATCATGAGGCCTGTGTATATTTAGCATTAATATTTACTGGGAAGATAGTTTTCAAAAAAGTTGTACCGTTTTACATATGAACAGTGTATGAGTTCCAGATGATGCATGTCTTCATCAGAATTTGATACTGTCTTTTTCACTTATCCATTCTCTTGGTTTGATAGTGATACAATATTTTGGTTTTAGTTGAAATTTCTCTGATAACTAATAAAATTGAATGTCCTGTCATGCACCTCTACATTTGAATTTTTTACTTTTGTGTAGTGCTGTTCAAGTTTTGCCTTTTAAGAATATTCTATGGAGAATTTATGTGAACTCTTTTTTTGGGGGGATTTGTTTTTCATTTTTTTAAATTAAGTATAGTTAATTTACAGTGTATTAGTTTTTGGTGTACAGCAAAATCATTCTGCTATATGTGCAGATTTTTTCATATTATTTTACATTTTATTTTATTACAAGATATTGAATGTAGTTCCCTGTTCAATACAGTGGGGCATTGTTATTATATGTATAATAGTTTTATCTGCTAATCCCAAATTTTTAGTTATTCTTCCTCCTTCCACCTTTCTCCTTTGCTAACCATAAATTTGTTTTCTATGTCTTTAAATCTATGTCTTTTTTGTAAATAAGTTCATTTGTATCATATTTTGGGTTCTACATACAAGTGCTATCATATTTGTCTCTGTCTGACTTACTTCACTTAATATGATCACCTCTAGGTCCATCCATGTTGCTGCAAATGGCTTTATTTCATTCTTTTTGATGGCGGAGTAATATCATTATCCATCTGTCAGTGGACATGTAGATTGCCTCCATGCATTGGCTATTGTAAATAGCTCTATGATGAACATTAGAGTGCATGTATCTTTTCCAAAGAGACTTGTCTAGCTTTATGCCCAGGAGTGGGATTGCTGAATCATATGGTAATTCTGTTTTTCATTTTCTAAGGAATCGCCATACTATTTTCCATAGCGTTTGTACTGTCTTACAGACCAGACCCACCAACAGTGTAGAGGGGTTCCCTTTTCTTCACACCTTCTCCAGCATGTATTATTTGTAGACTTTTTGATGATGGCCAGTCTGACTGTTGTTAGGCAACACCTCATTGTAGTTTTCATTTTTATTTCTTGAATTTTTAGTGATATTGGACATCTTTTTATGTGCCTGTTGACCATCTGAATGTCTTCTTTGCAGAGATGTCTAGTTAGGTCTTCTGCCCCTTTTTTTTGTTGTTGTTTTTTTATGGAATTGTATAAGTAAATATTTATGTATTTTGGAAATTAAACCCTTGTCTGCATCATGTGCAAATATCTTCTTCCAACCCATATGTTGTATTTTCATTTTGTTTGCTGTATAAAAACTTATAAGTTTCAAAAGATTCCATTTATTTATGTTTGCTATCACTTCTGTTGCCTTGGGAGACTGAGCTAAGAAAAAACTGCTATGATTTATGTCAGAGAATATTTGACCAGTGTTCTTGTCTAAGTGTTTTATCGTCTTTTTAATTTTTTTTAATTGGAGGATAATTGCTTTACACTATTGTGTTGGTTTCTGCCATATATCAACATAAATCAGCCACTAGGTATACATATATCCCCTCTATCCTGAACCCACCTCCCATCTCCCTCCCTATCCCAGTCCTTTAGGTTGTCTCAGCGCACTTGGTTTAGCTGCCTGTGTCACACAGCAAATTCTCACTTGCTATCTATTTTATATATGGTAATGTATATGTTTCCATTCTATTCGTCCCACCTTCTTATTCCTCACTGTATCCAGAAGTCTGTTCTTTATGCCTGTGTCTTCATTGCTGCCCTGCTGATAAGTCAATCAGTACCATCTTTCTAGATTCCATATGCATGTGCTGGTATACAACGTTTGTCTTTTTCTGACTTCCTTCACTCTGTGTAATAGGCACTAGGTTCTTCCACCTCATTAAGACTGACTCAAATGCACTTTTTTATAGTTGAGTAATATTCTGTTGTATATATATATATACCACAATTTCGGTATCCATTCATCTGTTGATGGACATCTAGGTTGCTTCCATGTCCTAACTATTGTAAATAGTGCTGCAATGAACATTGGGGTAGATGCATTTCTTTCAGTTATGGTTTTCTCAGGGTATATGCCCAGTAGTGGAATTGTTGGTTCATATGGTAGTTCTATTCCTCCTTTTTTAAGGAACTTCATACTGTTCTCCATAGTCACTGTATCAGTTCACATTCCCACCCATAGGGCAAGAAGTTTCCCTTTTCTCCACATCCTCTCCAGCATTCATATGTTTTGTAAGCATATGTTTTGTAAGTATTCTCTTCTATTAGTTTTATCAAGTCTTTTTGATAAAGCTCAAAGCCTGTTTGAGCTTTTAAGTCATTTTGTTTATTTTTGTGTTCAGCGTGAAGTATTCTAACTTCATTGATTTAGATGTGACTGTCTTCAACACAACTTGTGAAGAGACTGTCTTTTTTCCTATTGTATATTCTGTCCTCATTTGTCAAAGATTAGTTGCCCCTAGGTTTGTGAGTTTATTTTTATTCCATTCATCCATATGTCTGTATTTGTGCCAATACCAATCTCTTTTGAGTACTGTAGCTTTGTATTATTGTCTGAAGTCTGGAAGATTTATGCCACCAGCTTTGTAGTTTTACCCCAGGATTGTTTTGGCAATTTGAGATCTTTTATGGTTCATAAGGGCTTCCCTTGTAGCTCAGTCGGTAAAGAATCTGCCTGCAATGCTGGAGACCTGGGTTCGATTCCTGGGTTGGGAAGATCCACTGGAGAAGGGATAGGCTACCCATTCCTGGATTCTTGGGCACCCCTTGTGGCTTAGCTGGTAAAGAATCTGCCTGCAATGTGGGAGATCTGAGTTCAATCCCTGGGCTGGGAAGATCCCCTGGAGAAGAGAAAGGCTACCCACTCCAGGATTCTGGTCTGGAGAATTCCATGTACTAGGACTGTATAGTCCATGGGGTTTCAAAGAGTCGGACATAACTGAGCAACTTGCACTTTCGATGGTTCATACAAATTTTAGGATTATTTCTGCCAGTTCTGTGAAATATCATGGGTTATTTGGTTAACATCACATTAAGTCTTTAGTTTGCTTTAAGTAGTGTGACCATTTTAACAGTATTAACTTTTCCAGTTCAAGAACGTGTGCTCTCTTTGCATTTCTTTAAATAGTCTTCAGTTTTCTTTATCAGTGTTTTCTAATTCTCAGCATATAAGTGTTTCACCTCCTTGGTCAAGTTTATTTCTAAATATTTTATTTTATTTTTTATGTGATTTATTTATTTATTTATTTTTTACTTTCCCTTTCTGATTCAGATTTTCACATGTTAATCTTGTGTCCAGTACTTGGCTGGGTAGTGTCCTAGGTTTTTTCTTTGTTTTTCCTTTCTGCACTTTTAATATAACATGACATTCCCTTCTGGCCTGTAAATTTTCTGCAGAAAAATCAGCCAATATCCTTATTTGGGGTTCTCTTGTATATTTATCTTTGTTTTTCTCTTGCTGCCTTTACAAATATTTCTTTGCATTTTTAAATTTTGCCATCTTAATTATGTCTTGATGTGGGTCTTTTGAGTTCATCTTTTTTGGGACTTTCTGTGCTTTCTGTACCTGGATATCTGTTTCCTTATTCAGAGTCTCAAAGTTTTCACCCAAAATTTCATGATTTACATTTTTCATGCCCTTTTCTCTCTTTTATCCTTCTAGGACCCCTATAATGTGAATGTTGGTACAGTCACTGATCCACAAATCTTTGAAACTTTTCTCAATTTTTAAAATTTGTTTTATTTTTACCATTATGATTATGTGGTTTTTGTTGTTTTACATCACTTATGCATTCTTCTGTATCACCTAGTATGCTATTAATTCTTCCCAGTATGTTTTTTTTTAATTTCAGTTATCATATTATTCAATTTTGACTTTATGAAAAATATTTTCTAATTCTTTGTTATGTCTTACTGTTTAATTCATCTATTTTTCCCTAATCCAGTTAGCATTCTTATCACTAATACTTTGAACTCTATTTGGTAAATTATTTTTGCTACATTAGTTGTTTTTGTTTTCCAGGAGTTTTCTCTTGCTCTTTCAATTGATTACCTTTTCCTCTGTCTTCTCATTTTTCTTAAGTTTCTCTGACTCTGAAATTAGGGAAAACGGCTACCTGTTATATTCTTGAAGATACATACTTTTGTGGGCGGGAAAAAAAAAAAGTTCTTAGTTCTTTTCAGTGAAAAGGCCTAGAGACGATGACTAAATCCTTTACAATATACAGTTGTAATACCAGATATAATCCATAAGTAAAATGAAACAGGGCTCTTTGAGGAGGTGTGATTAATCCCACATTTGAAACAGCAGCTTAATAAAAATGAGGCTGAAATACCTTGTTATGTAGAAAGCAGTCCACATAAGAAAACTACTAGGACCGTGTCAGAATGGCCTAAATTTTAACCTGAAAGGTCTTTTATTGGCCAAAGATAGGATGCTTGAGGATCAATAAAATAACTCCAGTGATTTGGAATATATCAAATATGTCAAAGCCATTATTTGTTCCTCTTTGTAAGGTGCCATGTAAGACAGAATAAAGTAACATTCTGACTTGCATGAGGTTAAACAGATAAATTGGAGTTTGAGACTCCCACAGCAGTAAAAACTTAAGAATTTAACATCTTATTCTGAAAACTAGTAAATAATAAAGATACAAATATTTAAACTCCAATTACTATACAAACAGTTCTTCATGAACTGAAAACCAAATAACTGATGAGAAGTTTGTTTTTCTAAAGACATGTTGCCACTGAAAGTGAAGTATTAATGATTCTGAATATCACTCTTAAATGCCAACGTCTAATAGAATCATGAATCTAGGCAATGATAATCTAAATCCATTAACATCATAAAAATGGATATATGTAGATATTATGTGCCACCTTGTGGAAATACACTACTCTACCAATGAAATGTTCTTGTTGAAATGGAACCTGAGTACTATCAAGATGCTAGTTGATGCTGAAATTGCCAGTAAACAGATGAAACATTTCTCATTTTTAATAGTCATGGAATAATTTAAATTAAAATCCAAATGAGATAGTAGTACAGACACTCAAGATTTTATAAAAGTAAAAAGGCTGTATCTCATAATATCATCTTTGGCAAGAATGAAAATTAATTGGAATTCTTAATATGCTGCTGATAGAAATAAAAATTGGTATAAGCCACTTTGGGAAATGTCTGGAGATGGCTACCTAAGTTGAAAATGCAAGTAATTTATGACCTGTCACTTTCACTTATAGAAACACAGTCAACATAGCTATGAAAATATTTGGAACAAAATGTATGTTCATGTATTTTCTTAGTGGGAATATTATAATAAAAAATCCTAGAAACAACAAAAAGTTCTATAAATATTAGAATAATAGATAAATAAACTGTAATATAACTTTTAAGTATAATTTTGTTTAGATAAGTGACTAGATAAAAATACTCATGTGCACAAAATATTCATAAAATTCATGAACCTGTTGTTGTGTGAAATAAACTCGATACAAAACAGTATACATTGTGTGCTGTCATGAAGATAAAATTCAGATAAAAGCGTAACATATTTATGGCATTAGAAGTCAGGAGATGAGAAGAGTTGTCACTGAGTGAGCTACCAGGGGATTTCTAGAATGTGGTAATGTGTTTCTTGACCAGAATGGTAGTTTCATTGATGAGTCAAATTTGCAAAAAGTAAACAACCCGCACTCCTCTGATTTGTATAAATTGCTGAATTAATTTCATGATAACAAAATTTATTTTTAAAACTACTTTAAATTAGTCCTTGTCTTGTGGAATTTTTAGGATAGTTTCATTGATTAAAAAAAGCTTGGGAATATAGGGCCAAAATATAAAATAAGAAATATATCTAAATTCAGTTATGGTTTTGATTATTTCCAATAAACCAACCATTTAGTTAAAAGCTAAGAAATGTTCAGTTTTATGTGTATGAAAGTGTACTATGGTATATATTAATAAGTGAAGTCTTAGGATTTAGAGATTTATAGTTAAAATATTTATGAATGAAATTATATGACACATGGAGTTTACCTCAAAATAGTGCAGTTCAGTTCAGTTCAGTTCAGTCGCTCAGTCATGTCCGATTCTTTGCGACCCCATGAATTGCAGCACGCCAGGCCTCTCTGTCCATCACCAACTCTAGGAGTCTACCAAAACCCATGCCCATCAAGTCAGTATGTGTGGGCAAAGAGGTGAGGGGATAGCTATGCAGTTATAGATGAAATGGGTTTGTCCGTAAGTTGATAATTTTTTAATCTGTGGGTATATTATGCTACTAATGATACATTAAAAATATAATTAAGTGCAGCAATGCTACATTTAATGTTATGTGGCAGCCTGGGGAAGTTTAGGGGAGAATGGATACATGTATATAAATTGCCGAGTCCTTATCTATCACAACATTGTTAACCAGCTATACTCCAATATAAAATAAGAGGTATATAATATATGTATATATGTACACACACATACATGTATATATACACACACATATATATAGTAAAATTATAGTTTTCAGTTAAAACGTTAAAAACCTATACATTTCTAGATATAATGGTAAAAATATTAAGGCTTATGAAATAACATTATGAAGTATAATTATGATATGAATATGTAATGTAATTTTTTGTAGAAACAGAAACAATTTTAAGGTATTTTTTTCTCAATGTACTTGTATTTTTCAGGAAAATAGAGACTTACAAACCACTTATTTTTAGATTATGGACAATAATTTTAATTTCGGATGTTCAAAAAGATAGGGGACTTTGGACACTAAAAGTACTATAGCTTTAGAACAAATTAGTCACTTGAAGCAGGCTTTTTAATTTGTATTAACTCTTTTTACAAACATATCCTTCTATATATCCTTTTACATTAACTGAGAAATATCAGCATTGTAAAGAGGAACACTTTTATGAGGGTTCTAATTTAATGTTACTGAAAGCTCAGTTGTTCCACTGGTCATGCATTGAAGTAAAGTAGAAAGATATCCGTAACCTTTCAATGACAGCTTCATGGAAGGATATGAAGACAGCTGTAGGTTATTTTCTTACATAAAAAGCTACCTCATTTAATTTGAATTCATAAAGGATTATCAGCAAAATTTCAATAGAACATTTAATGTCAAACTATTTGGAGTGATATATTTTGCCAATGATGTATAGCTTTTTATTGCAATTTGCCACCAAAGTTCTTGAGACTTCTTTAACTTTTTGTAAAGTAACCTAAAATCTTTTATGTTAAGATTAACACATTTATAATCATTCTATTAAATTGTTTTACAAGTGAAGCAGGGCTATAAAACTTGCTTCAGAAGATGGAAGATTGTCAGAAGATGGTTATGTGACATTTAGCAAGCAGTTTCTAGTCATCAACTTCTTATTTGATAGAGTCCATGGCACAATTTTAAATTTCCATTCATTCAAATACCACTTAAAATTTGAAGGGGAAAAAGCCATTGTTGCAAATAAGTGTATCCTCTTCTCTATCTTGAATGATTCTCTGAAAGATATTAGGCAATGATAGCACAATTTCAAGTTAAAATTGGATATATATCTGAATTATCCAAGCATTTGTTTTTAGTCAATTAATTTTAAATCCAATATTCTTTTTTTTATCATAAAAGCACCTTGTTCTTCTGTGTTATCTAAAATTAAATAGGGTAAGCATGCATGTTAATTACATGGATAGATCCTCTTGCTAGAGAGGTAAAATCATCTGCCTTATTATACACATTTAAGCTGTTGTTGTTTAGTCACTAAGTGGTGTCCAACTCTTTTACAACCCCATAGACTGTAGACCTCCAGGCTCCTCTGTCCATGGGATTTTCCAGGGAGGAATACTAGAGTGGATTGCCATTTCCTTATCCAGGGGATCTTCCTGACTCAGGGATCTAACTTGGATCTCCTGCATTGGCAGCCGGATTCTTCACCATTGAGCCACCATGGAAGCCCAAATATTTTATTGTTGTTGTTGTTCACTTGCCCAGTCATGTCTGACTGTATGTGACCCCAGGGACTGCAGCATACCAGGCCTCCCTTGTTCCTCACCATCTCCCAGAGTTTGCCCAAATTCATGTCCATTGCAACAGTGATGCCATCCAGCCATCTCATTCTCTGACGCCCTCTTCTCCTTCTTCCCTCAATCTTTCCCAACATCAGGAACTTTTCCAGTCAGCTGTTTACATCAGGTGACCATATCAGTGCTTCCTAAGGCCCACCTGACTTCACATTTCAGAATGTCTGGCTCTGGGTGACTGACCACACCATCGTGGTTATCTGGCTCATTAAGATATTTTTGTACAGTTCTTCTGAGTATTCTTTCCATCTCTTCTTAATCTCTTCATCTTTTACTAGATCTCTTCACTTTATCTAATTTATTATACTATGCTTCTGTCCTTTATTGTGACCATCCTTGGGCAGAATATTCTAATTTTCCTGATGAGATCTCTCGTCTTTCCCCTTCAGTTGTTTTCTTCTATTTTTAAGCATTGTTTATTGACAGGCAAGAAAGCCTTCTTCAATGAACAGTGCTTAAAAATAGATGAAAACATTTAATTACTTAATGCTATATTGCTATTACAATGAGATTTAAGCATACACCTTAAAATCATATAAATCTAGTTATCTTTCACTTAACACTTCAAAGGGGACCAGAAACCAGTAATGTATCTTTGCTTCTTGGTCATTTGTAACCCCAGTACCCTAAGATGTTCTGCTTACTCCAAAGGAGAAAAGGGATTCAAGACCATGCAAAGAAACTCTTGAAGCATTAAATACCAGGCCTGAAATAGGTGGACATCACTTCTAGAAGCTCACATTCCATTCATAAAATTACAGTCATAGCTGACTGCATAAGAGGCTGAGAAATGTAGTCCAGCTGGGTAGTATGCTGTATTTCTATTATTATGATTAAAGAGAAGAATGAAGTTTCTGGAGAGCTGCATTAAAATTAATAACTAGAAGTAAAGATTAGTGTATTAGAATAAGAGAAACAGAGGAGTTGGAGAAAGTAGAGAGCCAAAGGAACAGTCACCAAGGAGGATACTTTTCTATGTAGGTTTCTGTTTAGTCCCTGATGTTAAATAAATGAATGGCCTTAATTAAGTCACTTTTTGGATCTCATTCTTTTGTACTTTTAAAGCAAGTAGCTTGTGTTACCCAGTATTCCTCAAACTTCAGTAATCAAAAGGTTAAAAAAAAAAGTGTATGTGTGTGAGGAGTGGGGAGTATCTGGGAACCTGGAGATTCCAATAGATTTAGTTAGGTGGGTGGGTTACTCTGAGAATGTATGTTTAAAAAACTCCTTAAATCCTTACAATGCATTTCAATTCAGAGAAACTCTGAATTTTATATTCTCCAAAATATCAAATAGCTCTGCGATTTTGATTCCAAATATACGGAGTGAAGTAAGCCAGAAAGAAAAACACCAATACAGTATACTAACACATATACATGGTATTTAGTCAATCGGTAAAGATAACCCTGTATGCGAGACATCAAAAGAGACACAGATAAATAGAACGGTATTATGGACTCTATGGGAGAGGGCGAGGACAGGATGATATGGGAGAACGGCATGGAAGCATGTAAATTATCATATGTGAAACAAATCGCCAGTCCAGGTTCAATGCATGATACAGGGCGCTCGGGGCTGATGCACCGGGATGACCTGGAGGGATGGGATGGGGAGAGAGGTGGAAGGGGGGTTCTGGAAGGGGAAAACGTGTACACCCATGGTGGATTCATCTCAATGTATGGCAAAACAAATACAATATTGTAAAGTTAAAAAATAGAAAATAAACTAATTAAAAAAATATATATATATATATATAATGTGTGAAACACATAAAGAGTAAACTTTTTGGAAGTCTTGAGGAAAATAAAAAGCAAGGATATTGGAGTTGGGCAGAAATGTTGTTGTTCAGTTACTCAGTCATGTCTGAATCTTTGCAACCCCTGCACTGCAGCACGCCAGGCTTCCCTGTCCTTTACCATCTCCCGGAGTTTGCTCAAACTCATGTCCACTGAGTCGGTGATGCCATCCAACCATCTCATACTATGTTGTCCCCTTCTCCTCCTGAGTTGCAAACTAGCCCCTTAAGAGGAAATCCTTTATAATCAGCAGTCAATAAGTAATCTTAAATTAACGGAAGCCACTTTTTCTGATACCAGTATGCTGCCTCTTTTCATTCTCTTTGTGTTCTGTGTGGCCACATTGTCAATAATCAAGGAAATGCATAAAATGAAGTAAGTTGCAATTATATATCTACCAGACTATCAAAGATTCAAATGTCTGAAAACAACAAATGTTGGGAAGGATATAAACCAAGGAAATACTCACACAGTGCTGTTGGGGGTATAATATAATATTTGAAAAGCTGTTTATTTTTTCCAAATTCAGTAATGGTAAAGCTTTGTATTATGTATGTCTTAGTTATTGATATATGTCTTAGATGCACATTTACACTGAAGGACAAGTACAAAGCATTCATAAAAGTATTGCTTTAATTATGCAAAATTTGGAAGCTTTGTCAAAGTCTATAACATATTCTGTTCCTACAAAAGACATTAATAAACATAACAACCATCCTTATCTGTATAATTTTGGCTGGCACAGAACTAAAAAGGAAAAAGATAATTGTAAGTTGAGAAATTTAATTTCCCATGTGAATTAAATAATTTTAAATCACAAAATATTATTGATTAAAAAAGAATACAACAGAAATGTTAAGTACCACATTTAGATGCAAAGCCTACTACACAGTCAAAGTATGGTCTTGATTTATAGATACCTACTATGAAAATTGCCCAAAGGTTTTGGTGGATCACAAGTGTTATATAAGCCAACAATATACATGATGTTAAATAAGAATGGACTAATAAAATAGACTTTACTAATACATGGGATGTTAAATAAGACTGGAGTAATAAAATATTCAGACTTTGTTAATACGTGAAGAAATTCTCAGATCAAGCAAAATACTCTATATTTCTCTCCCCTGGCTATATATATTGGATTGGCCAAAAAGTTCATTCGGATTTTGCAATGTGATGTTGTGGGAAAACCCAAGTGAATCTTTTGGCTAATCCAGTATTTGGAATAGGGTCTTCAGTTTAAAGGACATATTTAATGTTGGATTGACCTAGAAGTTGATAACTTGGGAAATGATGGTTAAGCAGGAAATGTTTGAAAGAGAAGAAGATATTTCAGCTAAAGTTAGCCACTCAGATTTTTTCAGAGTTTGGATGAGTACATCTGCTTTCTTGAGTTAGACCAGATAACTGCATAAAGTGACTAATTTAAAACTTTCATGCTCTGTCTCAAGAAAGCAGAATTTTTTTTTTTTTTTGGTCAGAGAGATTGAACAATTACATTGCTACCTAAAAAATGAGTTTGTTTCACCACTGGAAATATTCAAATGATGGTGATATGCTCAGCTCTGATATAACATTGGAGAAAGTGTTTGATTGAATTTTGTATAAATTATCTTTGCCTTGTAAAAGTTTATTATTATTTTTCCAAAACCAGTTATATAAAACACTTTTTTTCCAGTATAATGTCAACTTTTTAAAAAGTGTATGATTATGGTTGTGTTCAAAAAGGGTGGTATTTTTGGTAAGAGAAATAATTTTAATTTGCATTGTTAACTAGCATTATCATTCCTGTGTTAGATAGATCAAAAAATGGATGTTGATTAAATTGGTTCCAAGCTTCCAGACTATCTACAGATCCGTATAGTCATTTTCTGTCAACATTATGGACTATAAGAATGCAATTTATTCTATATACATTTAAGAAGAAAGTACAGAAGTACTCATCTAAATTTTGATTTTCGGTTTCAGTTGTTGTTTTGCCTGTGGTTAAGACAATTGCAAAGGTTTTATCTGAAGTGATTGAAATTGTGTGCTAGTGATAATTGTGCCCTAAGTACTCTTAATTTGATTTTAGTGGAATCCTTAGATGTTTACCTTCTCAGGCAAATATAATTGTGATTTAATGTTGTTGAAGTTTAGGATCACATTCTTAAAAATGTTATGATCATTTCATTTCCACATTTGAAGTTCTAATTTCAGTTTGTATATTTTCCCAAAGGAGAAACAGATTTTGTCATTTTTAAACAGAAACAGTTTTATAAGAGAAAACTAGCACAGTACATAGTCACATGGACTTTTTCAACCCTCAACCCTTGTTTCCCATGTATTTTCTTCAAATTTGTAATAATATTCAGTAGAAAACAACTCAGCACTTATTAATTACCAGGCATACGTCTAAGGAGTTTACATGTATTCAGTTCAGTTCAGTTCAGTCGCTCAGTCGTGTCTGACTCTTTGCGACCCCATGAACTGCAGCAGGCCAGGCCTCCCTGTCCATCACCACCTCCCAGAGTTTACCCAAACTCATGTCCATTGAGTTGGTGATGCCATTCAACCATCTAATCCTCTGTCATCCCCTTCTCTTCCTACCCTCAATCTTTCCCAGCATCATGGTCTTTTCCAATGAGTCAGTTCTTCGCATCAGGTGGCCAAAGTATTGGAGTTTCAGCTTCAACACCAGTCTTTCCAATGAACACATATTACATCAGTTAAACCTTCAATAACTTATGTAAAAACACTCTAATGTAGGACTTTATTTCACCAGGCCTTGTTTCTTAAACCTTGTTTATAGATCTAGGTTAATTTATGTATGTATATATGTATGTACATGACAAAAACCAGTGTCAAATTTCAAGTTTCTGGTGAAGTTGGACAATGTTATAATGCCATAAAAAACTTTTCAATATATGGCTTGTAGAAGGGTAGAAAGATTGCATTTACTACCATTGTTAATGTGCTCCTGTTTCTGCCTGATACATTCTGTGGGGCTGCCCTCCTTTGGAGGGTCCTATGGCCAAAGAAGGGATATTCAGGCACATTGCAGCTTTGTTATTAAACAAGTGAGACTCTTGTTGTTACTGCAGTACCTTGGATATTCTAAAGCACATCAATGGAAACATGCTCTCAATGAATTGCCCTTCATTATAAGATAGTTTTATGTCCTAAACAGAAAGTGAATAAATTCAGTACTGCAGAGGTGAGTAGAGGGCAGGCAAGCATGAAGATGTAGAGATTTAAGGGCCTGAATAATGCCCAAGAATGCAACTGCAAGTAAATTAATTTATACATTTGTCAAGATAAAAGTGAAAGGTCAGCATACAATTCCAATTTTTATGTAAAACAAAAAGTAAGGTGAATCCTAACAAAGCATTCTCACTTAAGGCAATTTTCTCTCAGAGTTGTTTTTAGGTAATCCTGCCACCTATTAAGCAGAGATTTACAGTGATCAGTGAAGGGGAGTTTGTACTGCCACACATTAACAGAAGGTGGAGAGTAAAACATAGTCGAAATCTTAACTTCTCGACTTTATGGTATTGAAACTCTTTTAATGCCATTTTAAATTTGCTTAATTTAACCTCCTGCTAATTTAAAAGAACATAAAACCCAATAGTTTTATTGTCATACTTTATTTTGCCCTCTGTGCACCTCTATTTTAATTCAGGCAGGTTTTAGGCAGCAAAACTAGGCTCGTCATACCACACCTCGATGATCTTACCAATCGCTAAAGTAAAGATGCCTTATCTTCCTTTATTTTACTTGTGCTCTCTCTTCTTTAAGTGCATGATGAATACAAAATAAAGGTCTTTTCAAGTTCATTGATGCTCTTCCACTTTCAGTCATATTGTGAATGATCTGTGCCTGCCTGGTGGTAAGGATTGGATCTGGAAAGGAGACTGGTAGAGGAAGGGGCGAGTTGTCTGGTCCTTAATTGCTTCTCCCTGTTCCAAGTGATAAGGTAGCTCTGTGTGATTTACAGTTCATCTCTAAGGAGACTTGTCTTGCTAATAAATAAGTTCCTTCTTTGAAATCTTGGCCATTTGTAAGCAGTATCTTGAGTGTTTTTAGTCATCCTCTGAGGACATAAAACTCTCTGGAATTTGTTCCTTGTAGAATACTGATTGCTGCAAGGTCACATATACCTGATAATTAATCTGATGTAATTGGTTATCTCCTTTTCTAACTGTGTTCCTTAAAAGGCAACTTGAAAAAATGGCCATACTTCTTTTCAATCTAAGAAATGTCTAGTCCTTCAGTAGGCAATATCTATTAGGATTGTAATAATAGTCACAATTCGTATAGATTGTGCACTGAGACAAAGTTAAGACATTTACATTTATTATTGATTCTTCACAAAGAAGGTGTTAGTTTCTTATTATTTTACAAAATAAGAAATAGCTGCAGAATTTTGGACTCTCAGTAATTTTCTTATGTAATCCCTAGACAAAACAGGTAATCTATTGTACTAGTAAATCCAAGACAACCCTATTTATTACCTGCTTCAGCAATGACCTTACAAGGGGAGGTTACCTACCCCTGAGTTATACTACGTTTGTGCTACCTTATTTTTCATAAGAAACAATTTCTTGTCTTCTAAAATTTTGTTTGCAATACTTTACATAGACAATATAAGTCTGATGATGAAAAATATAGAAATGATTTAATATAGGCTGCAGTAGAGCCCCTTAATTATGCTGATTCATTTTTCTACTGGGACAATCCCTGAAACTTACACACAGAGTAATCGATTCATCTGAGGAAGTAATCAGGTCATACACTTACTTAAGAAAAAACATAATCAATTTCAAATGGATAGCAGTTAAACTTGATAACATGGTATTTTTTTTTCTTTTCCATTGTTTGTATTTTTGAACATTTTTAAACAATTTACCCTTGCTAAAATATTTTGAATTCACTTCTAGGCAACATGCTACATATTCAAAAAAAGTGTGTTTCTATAAGGTTGAAGTCATATGCTGTATTTAACTTACAGAATATAATTAGTACTCAAAATGAATATAATGTACAATAACAGGCTACAGGATAGCTAAATGTAGGCAGTAAAATATAAATGAATATTTAAATTTGAAAGATTGCATACAATATGGTACATATTTTGCAAACTGGAAACTAATTTTTATACATACACTCTTTAGGAGATAAATGAATATTAAAAGAGGGCAGAGTAATAATGAACTCTGAATGTAGAATGTTGGTTACTTCAAGGTAAGAAATACAAGGCTATGAGGTGGGGGTCAGATCACATAGATTTTTGTGGTCTTAAATTTCATTTTTGTTAGTGGGTTCCTATGTCCTTGTTATATGACAATAGTTACAAATATATTTATATACAAGTTTATACTTAGATGAAATAAAAACAGAGGTTTATGTGGAACAATAATCAGAGTATATACCATGAGGCAAAAATTATTGTTACCTAATTCTTTCTTCCTGACATCATAAAAAAATCCTGCACAAATGTAGACATGAGAATATATTCTGGCTCAGCCATTTGCTGACTGGGTCTTCTTGGGCAAATTACTTAATACTTATGACTCTTGACTTCATTCATAAATATTTGTGTTGAACAATAATACTTCTGTTACTCATAATTTGCATATTATGTATTACTTATATACTTATACTATAATTTCATGGCAAATAGATGGGGAAAAAGTGGGAACAGTGACAAATTTCCTCTTCTTGGGCTCCAAAATCACTGCAGATGGTGACTGCAGTCATGAAATTAAAAGATGCTTCCTCCTTGGAAGAAAAGCTATGACAAACCTAGACAGCGTAATTGAAAGCAGAGACATCATTTTGCCAACAAAGGCCAGTATAGTCAAAGCTATGGTTTTTCCAGTAGTTATGTATGGATGTGAGAGTTGGACCGTAAAGAAGGTTGAGCGCCGAAGAATTGATGCTTTCTAACTGTGGCGTAGGAGAAAACTTGAGAGTCCCTTGGACAGCAAGGAGATCAAACCAGTCAGTCCTAAAGGAAGTCAACCCTAAATGTTCATTGAAAGGAGTGATGCTGACACTGAAGCTGCAATACTTTGGCCACCTGATGAGAAGAGCTGACTCATTGGAAAAGACCCTGATGCTGGGAAAGACTGAAGGCAGTAGGAGAAGGGGGTGACAGAAGATGAGATTGTTGGATGGCATCACCAACTCGATGGACATGAGTCTGAGCAAACTCCAAGAGATAGTGAAGGATGGAGAATCCCGGCAAGCTGCAATCCATGGGGTCTCAAAGAGTTGGACACGACTGAGTAACTGAATGACAAAGTTGCCAGAGAAGTAATAACTGTATGAAATTACTCACAAGAAAGTAGTGCAGAAGTGACCAGCTACCATTTGTTTACTTATTTATCCTTTCCATATAAAGTGTTAGTGAATGTTTACCATGTGCAAAGCAGTATGCGTTACTAGAGATTTAAAATTTTAAGACTGCTGGTTCTATAAAATTATTATGCATCTGGGAAAAAAGCAGAGTGAAGCATTAACCACACAAATCACACATCTAACAAGTGGTAGAGGCTGTCCAATTTCTAAATATACATTATGGTTTATAAAAATATTAGGATGATGAGGAAGCCATTATGAGTAAGACATTGCTAACCCTCACCCGATTTTTTTTAATGGACATAAGAATAGCAGTCTTCCCACTACCCTTGTAGTTAGATGGGGTAATAAGATTAATTCTGTCTTATGGACTCTAATCAGAATGATGCATGTAACAGCTGCTCCAAAGCATAGGAGAACAGGTGTGAATGCTTGTCATTGCTTCTCTTCTGGCCATGGTAACAAAGAGTAAGGTTGAGATAGTAGAGGCTGTAAGACCAAAGGAATCTTTCTATCATTTGGAAGGAAACCACCTGGGTAAGTTATCTAGACATATCCCCAACATTGCATGAGAATAAATTTACTATTTTGCTTTATTTTTAAGATACTTTTTGGTCACACCATGTACCTTGCAGAATCTTTGGATCTTAGCTCCCTGACCAAGGATTGAACCAGGACCATGACAGTGAAATCGCATAGTCCTAATCACTGAACCACCAGGGAACTCCTCTACTATTTTCAGTCTGAGATTTTGGGATTGTCTTTACCACAACATAGTTTAGTCACACCAGACTACTGTGAAAGATTGCCCTTGTTTTTTGGAAAATTATGCCTGGGTGGAGGTATTGTATTGTTAAAAAGACTGTGGAACTGATTATAAAGAATTAAGGGTCTTAGTCTTCACAATGATTTGTATATCTTTAATCTTTATGGCTTAAGTGGTCATTTAAAATTAGAAAATCTTATTCTCTTTCAGTTCTATTAGTTCATGATGATATAAGATATAGTCTTTGAAAATTTTACAACGGTAGATACATGAGAAATGTTCCTGAGTAAATGGGAATAAGCTTTTCTCTTCAAGATAGTGAAGGATGTAAAATAGAATGATCTGACTTGTTAGCTATGTGTTTTGATGAGCGGAGGCAGATTATTTAATCTTGTACGTAGTGTGCCCCTGCTCCTTGGTTCAAATGTGACAGTAATATTTAGTTTGAAATATAAATGCTTTTTAAATAATCTATGAAGAGTATTTTTCCTTAGCATAAATCAAATATAGAAAATTACTTTCTATTCAAGGTATTTGGGAATAGCATACACTTATTAAACATATACATAATAGCTTCTCATGATCTTTCAGGCAAGACTTTTTACAGTATGCTTTATAACTTACTTTATAATTTATTAAGATAAATATGCTTGCATGCACGTGTGCTAAGTCACTTTAGTGGTGCCCAACTCTGTGACTCTGAGGACCATAGCCTCCAGGCTCCTCTGTCCATGGGATTCTCCAAGCAAGAATATGGAGTGGGTTGCCATGCCCTCCTCCAGGGTATCTTCCCAACCCAGGGATCAAATGTGTGTCTCTTTAGGTCTCCTGCATTGTCAGGTGGATTCTTTACCACTAGTGCCACCTAGGAAGCCCATTAAGATAAAATGCTATATTCATTAAATTGTGTTACATTATGAATAAAATTTTATAGATGGTACTATATAATGACTCATCAAAGAATTTTACATACTTCTACAAAATTGTGTTCATAACAACCATTGTCTATTTCATTAGTATAATTAATACAGTGAATTCCAAGTAAAATATTTTTTAATGAATGGATTAGACAAGTTCTCATCCCCTCTTGAGGAGAAGGCACTGGCAACCCACTCCGGTACTCTTGCCTGGAAAATCCCTTAGATGGAGGAGCCTGGTAGGCTACAGTCCATGGGGTCACTAAGAGTCGGACACGACTGAGCAACTTCACTTTCACTTTTCACTTTCCTGCATTGGAGAAGGAAATGGCAACCCACTCCAGTGTTCTTGCCTGGAGAATCCCAGGGATGAGAAAGCCTGGTGGGTTGCCATCTATGGGGTTGCACAGAGTCAGACACAACTGAAGCGACTTAGCAGCAGCAGCAGCAGCATCCCCTCTTGGGGAAAGAGAATACTCACATTTTTCTAGTTAGAGGAAAAGACACAATATTCCATCTTTCATTTTCTCTTCTTCAAAAAAATAAGAGTGTAGTGGTCATAGAGGCACAGAATTGCAGGGTGACCAGGTGTGAGCCAAGAAAGTGGACACAAAAGAGAAAAATCTTCAAAATTGTGATCTCTTTTCAGCTGCTGGTAGCAATCACAACAAAGCCCCTTTCCTACTTATTCTTCTTCTGCATAAAATGTCTCCAGTTCACATCTATAAATAAATAAATATAGTGCGTTCATTAGAAGCTTTCTATATTGTAAGATGTAACAGAAAGTCTAGTTATACATTTCCATATGTAGCCTTGAAGCAATTTTGGTGTTTTTTGAAGATAGCAAGGTACCTTGGTATTTTTATAGACAGAAAATTTCCTGTCATATTTATAAATGAGTCCCTGCTCTTTGTAATATTTTTTTCTAAAGGCTTAAAATAGGAAAATAAATATTGTGTTCATTACTTAGAGATACCAGTAAATATTATTTCCAAGTCACTTAATTTTATTTTACATTTGACCATAAATGACAAATAGCTGGGCTTCCCTGGTGGCTCAGATGGTAAAGAATCTGCCTGCAATGCAAGAGACCTGGATTCAATCCCTGGGTCAGGAAGATCCCCTGGAGGAAGGGTATGGCAACCCACTCCAGTATTCTTGCCTAAAGAATCCCATGGACAGAAGAGCCTGGTGGGCTACAGACCATATCGTTGCACAGAGGCAGACATGACTGAAGTGACTTAGCACCCACACACAAGACAGCATTGCTGTGTTCTCACTATGAAATCTTGAAAGTTCAGATTTTAAAAGTTTCCCTCTAGTTCTTATAGGTGAAAAAGAGCTACAAATGATGAGAAATCCTCCTTCCATATCTCTATTCTAGTATCTGTCTTCATTCATCTGAAGCGAAATCATTGCACATAATGATTATTGTGATGCTGGTGTGTATGTATGCATGTGTTTGATGTGTGTATGTGGTGGAGGTGGCACTGCATCAGTAGAGCTTATTGACTTATCTTTGTTGTTTTAAGAAAGCTAAATGAGGAAAAAAAATCTGAGACTCCACCCAATTTATAACCCTAGAGAAGAGAGCAGTTGTAGCACCTGTCACTCCATCTATTCTCAGAGAGCTGACTGACAAGCCTTTCATAAAAGTATTATAATAACAGGTTAACACTTGTCAATTTAAACCACAGTGTCCCCTCTCCTCTCTTGATTTAGAAAGTTTATATTAATATATGTGATACTCTGATAAGAATTTGAATAGCTTGCTGTTCAATATATATATACATAAAATAGGTTGAGGGATGTACCTAAGCTGTATAGTACTTAAGGCCTGAAGTGAAAGCCAAAGGCTTCAACTATGTTCAGCAAAGTTTAAAAGATTACAGTACTAACAACAATAAAAAATGTGACTGAGGGAAAATATAAAAAAGCTTCAAAAGTTATTTATATTGCATAGTGCCAATAAAATCTACAACGAATATGGAGGGTGGGGGGGAGGAAAAAAAAAGAAAAAGATCTACAAAAAGTTCAAAACATAAAGGAATAATAAAGTGTTTTTCTTGAGTCATTGATTCAGAGTCCTTTCCCTTGCTGGGAGTCACAGTCTACCTCCACCTCCCTAGGATGACCTCCAATACTATGTGCTTTTTGGTCTCTGGACGTGCTGTGGGGGCAGCTCAGATTTTCTAGTCTGGTCCTTCTCCTGTGTGTTCTTGCCTCCAATGTTCACAGCTATCAGAAACTAGTGCATTTTCTTTTGTGGGAGCTCTCGTGTCCTTTTTTATATTGTTAGACAGTCTGCATAGTTGATTTCCATGTGAATTTAATATTGCAGCTTGTACAACTGCGTGGGAAGGTTTTGGTATCCTCTTCTTTGCCAACTGCTGCTGGGTTTTCAATTGTGGTTTTATTTCCACCTCTGCATGTGGTCGTACACTGGGATTTACTACTAAGGCTGCCCTGGAGGAATTGGGATTGCCCCTGTGAGAGCCAGGTGTGGAGATGGTGCAGCTGCTTGGGTTTGCAGGGGTTTGGCAGCACCACGTACTCAGGAGGGTTGGCGGCTTAGGAAAATGTAGTGCTCTAGAGGGTACAGCAAACCAGTATTGGCCCCATACACTCCAGTATTCTTGCCTGGAGAACCCATGGACAGAGGAGCCTGGCAGGCTACAGTCCACAGGGTTGCAAAGAGTTGGACACGACTAGAGTGACCCTGTGCTTAGATTGCAAGGTTTTTTTTTTGCTGTGGCAGCTCTGTCCCAGGGAGGGTTGATAGTGAATGTGGCAATAGCTTGCTTGGCTTGTGGGGGACCATGGCAGTGCCAAGTGTGCTGGGACACGGACTGCCTCCACCGCAGGAGTTATGGCCCTATCAGAGTCTATTTTCTGAGCCTCTTGTAAGCTGGGGATTAGAAGACTTCTTTGGCCGTCTTTCTCATTGCCCCAACCCATTCAGGAATTAGGGGCTCCTTGCTGGGGCTTCTTCTGTTGTTAGGGGCATCAGGCACATAGAGGGGCCCCCAGAGCTAGGGTCCGATTCTGTTGAATTGGCAGGGCAGCCCTTAAATGGGCACCATGGGTGCTCTATTTCTGTAGTTCGGTGCATCAGTCTTTTTTTTTTTTTTATTTATTTTATTTATTTATTTTTTTTATTTATTTTAGTTGGGGGCTAATTACTTTACAATATTGTAGTAGTTTTTGCCATACATTGACATGAATCAGCCATGGGTTCACATGTGCTCCCCCTCCCGAACCCTCCTCCCACCTTTTGGCTAGCAGCCATTCTGACTGGTGTGAGGTGGTACCTCATTGTAGGTTTTGATTTGCATTTCTCTAATAATGAGTGATGTTGAGCATCTTTTCATGTGTTTGTTAGCCATCTGTATGTCTTCTTTGGAGAAATGTCTGTTTAGTTCTTTGGCCCATTTTTTGATTGGGTCGTTTATTTTTCTGGAATTCAGCTGCAGGAGTTGCTTGTATATTTTTGAGATTAATTGTTTGTCTGTTGCTTCGTTTGCTATTATTTTCTCCCATTCTGAAGGCTGTCTTTTCACCTTGCTTATAGTTTCCTTTGTTGTGCAAAAGCTTTTAATTTTAATTAGGTCCCATTTGTTTATTTTTGCTTTTATTTCCAATATTCTGGGAGGTGGGTCATGGAGGATCCTGCTGTGATTTATGTCGGAGAGTGTTTTGCCTATGTTTTCCTCTAGGAGTTTTATAGTTTCTGGTCTTACATTTAGATCTTTAATCCATTTTGAGTTTCATTCTTTTACAAGTGGTTGACCAGTTTTCCCAGCACCACTTGTTAAAGAAATTGTCTTTTCTCCATTGTATACTCTTGCCTCCTTTGTCGAAGATAAGGTGCCCATTAGGTGCGTGGGTTTATCTCTGGGGCTTTTATTTTTGTTCCATTTGATCTATGTTTCTATCCTTGTGCCAGTACCACACTGTCTGATGACTGTGGCTTTGTAGTAGAGCTTGAAGTTTGGCAGGTTGATTCCTCCAGTTCCATTATTCTTTTCAAGATTGCTTTGGCTATCGAGGTTTCTAATACTTCCATACAAAATTGTTGAATGATTTGTTCTAGTTCTGTGAAAAATATCATTGGTAGTTTGGATAGGGATTGCATTGAATCTATAGATTGCTTTTGGGTAGTATACTCATTTTTCACTATATTTTAATTCTTCCTATCCATGTAACACGGTATATTTTCTCCATCTGTTTGTGTCCTCTTTGATTTTCTTTCATCGTGTTTTATTGTTTTCTATATTAAGTCTTTTGTTTCTTTAGGTAGAAATATTCCTACCAGTATTTTATTCTTTTTGTTGCAATGGTGAATGTATTGTTTCCTTGAGTTCTCACCTTTCTGTTTTCTCATTATTGGTGTATAGGAATGAAAGGGATTTCCGTGTGTATTTTGTATCCTGCAACTTTTCTATATTTAATTTGATTTGCTCTGTAGTTTTCTGGTAGAATTTAAGGGTTTTATATGTAGAGGATCATGTCATCTGTAGATCAGTGAGAGTTTTACTTCTTCTTTTCCTATCTGTATTCCTTTTGTTTTTTTTTTTTTCCGCTCTGGATTGCTGTGGCCAAAACTTCCAAAACTGATGTTTAATAGTAGTGGTGAAAGTGGGCAACCCTTGCATCTGTTCCTGACTTAGTGGGAAATGCTTTCAGTTTTTCACCATTGAGGTAATGTTTGCTGTGGGTTTGTCATATATAGCTTTTATTATGTTGAGGTATGTTCCTTCTATTCCTGCTTTCTGGAGAGTTTTTATCATAAATGGATGTTGAATTTTGTCAAAGGCTTTTTCTGCATCTATTGAGGATATACATATGGTTTTTATCTTTCAATTTGTTAATGTGGTGACTTACATTGTTGATTTGTGGATGTTAAAGAAACCTTGCATTCCTGGGATAAAAGCCCACTTGGTCATGATGTATGGATCTTTTTAATATATGATGTGGGAATTTCTGTTTGCTAGAATTTGATTAAGGGATTTTTGCATCTATGTTCGTCAGTGATAATTGGCTGTAGTTTTCTTTTTTTTGTGACATCTTTGTCTGGTTTTGGAATTAGGGTGATGGTGGCCTCATAGAATGAGTTTGGAAGTTTACCATCTTCTTGCAATTATCTGGAAGAGTTTGAGTACGGATTTTTAGGGTGTTAGCTTTCTACTAAATTTTTGGTAGGAATTCCGCTGTGGAAGCCGTCTGGTCCTGGGCTTTTGTTTGCTGGAAGATTTCTGATTACAGTTTCAAATTTCCGTGCTTGTGATGGGTCTGTTAAGATCTTCTATTTCTTCCTGTTTTCAATTTTGGAAAGTTATACTTTTCTAATAATTATCCATTTCTTCCAAGTTGTCCTTTTTTGGGCATATAGCATGTTGTAGTAGTCCTCTTATGATCCTTTGTGATTCTGTGTAGTCTGTTGTGATCTCTCACATTTTCATTTCTAATTTTGATGATCTGATTCTTCTCCCTTGTTTCTTGATGAGTCTGGCTAATGGCTTGTCATTTTGTTTATCTTCTTGAAAACCAGCTTTTAGTTTTGTTGATTTGCTATGGTCTCTTTTGTTTCTTTTGCTTTTATTTCTGCCATATTTTTTAAGATTTCTTTCCTTCTACTAACCTGGGGTTCTTTCATTTCTCTTATCTAGTTGCTTTATGGTGTAGAGGTGTTTATTTATTTGAATTGTTTTCTTGTTTCTGAGGTACGGCCTGTAATGCTATGAAACTTCCCATTAGCATTGCTTTTACAGTGTCCATAGGGTTTTGGGTTGTTGTGCTGTCCCAATTTTCATAGGTTTCTATGCATATTTTGATTTTCTTTTCTGATTTCTTCTGTGTTTTGTTGGTTATCAGAAGCGTGTGTTTAGCCTCATATGTTGGAATTTTTAATAGTATATTTTCCTGTAACTTGAGGTCTAAATCTTAACTGCATTGTGGTCAGAGAAGTTGGCTGGGGATGTTTCAATTTTTTGGAAATTTACAAGGCTAGATTTATGCCCAGGATGTGATTTATCCTGGAGTAAAGTTTCCGTGTGCACTGAGAAAAAGGGTTGAAATTGCTTGTTTTGGGTGGAAAGTCCTGAAAATATCGAATTAAATTAAATTTGTCTATTGTATCATTAAAGTTTTGTGTTTACTTGTTAATTTTCTGTTTAGTTGATCTATCCATATGTGTGAAGAAATCCAGCTCACCCACCAGAACACCGACACAGCTCCCCCAACCAGGAAACCTTGGACAAGCCACCCATCAACCCCACCCCACAGTGAGGAACCTCCACAACTAAAGCAGGAACTTCAAACTTAACCAGAATACATGAAAGGCCACGCCTAACACAGCAATCTAAACAAGATGAAAGGCAGAGAAATACTCATCAAGTAAAGGTAAATGAGGAAATGACCCACCAAACCAAAACAAAGAGGAGAAAGATAGGGAATCTATCTGAAAAAGAAGAATTTAGCAGTAATGATAGTGAAAAAATAATCCAAAATATTGAAATAAAATGGAGTTACAGATAAATAGCCTGGAGGACAAGGATTGAGAAGAAGCAAGAAATGTTTTACCAAGGACCACCCCATAGAAGAAATAAAAAGGAGTCAATATATATTGAATAATGAAATTAAGGAGATAAAAGAACGCATAGACGGAGGGAACCAAACGTAGAAAACAGAGGCAGAAGTAGGATAAGTGAGGTAGAAGATAGAATGGTGGAATTAAACGAAGCAGAGAGGAAAAAAGAAAAAGAATCAAAAAAGAAAAAGTGAGGAAAACCTCAGGGACCTCTGGGACTAATATGAAACGCCCCAAACATTCGATCATAGGAGTCCCTGAAGAAGAAAGATAAAAGGAAAGGGCATGAAAAGATACTCGAGGAGATAATAGTTGAAAAATTTCCCTAAAATGAGAAAGGAAATAGTCACAGACAGTCCAAGAAACCCAGAGGAGTCCCAAACTGGATAATCCCAAGGTGAAAAACACCCATGGACACTTATTATCAAATTAACAAAGATCAACACGAAGAACACATATTAAAAGCAGCAAGGGAGAAAACACAATAACACTCAAGGGGATCCCCATAAGGATAAACAGCTGATCTTTCAGTAGAAATCTTCAGGCTAGAAGGAATGGCAGGACATACTTAAGTAATGAAGAGAAAAATCTAACAACCCAGATTACTGTACCCAGCAAGGATCTCATTCAGATATGAAGGAGAATTCAAAAGCTTTACAGACTAAGCAAGGAAACTGGGGAAATTCAGCGCCACCAAACAGCTCTCCAACAATGCTAAAGGTTCTTCCTCCTCAAACAGGAAACACAGAAGGATGTTGAAACACGAACTTATAACTTACAAGTAATTGCAACGGGACCATTATTATCAGTAATACCTGAAATGTCAAATGGGTATGAATGCCCAACCAAAAGACAAAGAGTGGATGAGTGGATACCAAAAACCATGACCCCTACTATGCTGTATACAAGAGACCCACCTCAAAACTAGGGGACACATACAGACTGAATGTGAAAGGGATGGACAAAATATATTTCAGCAAATGGAGACCAAAAGAAAGCAGGAGTCGCATTAATCATTCAGATAAAATAGACTTTAAAAATAAAGGCATCAGTCTCCTTAAGGAGCACCATGCTGGTGGTGTCCTACTCTGTAGGTTCAGTGCCTCAGGCATTTGATGGGCAAGCCTCTTTATTGTTCAGCTCCCAATGCTGGATGTGGGAGAGACAAGCTATGGTGAATGGCTCCACCCCTTATGTGTGACTCAGAGTATTGCCTTGCTTCATGGCTGTGTGGTTGGAGAAAATAATAGCAAACTTGAAAGCAACTGACAAAGGATTAATTTCCAAAATATACAAGCAGCTCATGACACTCAATACCAGAAAAACAAACCAATCAAAAAGTGGGAAAAAGAACTAAACAGACATTTCTCCAAAGAAGACATACAGATGGCTAACAAACACATGAAAAGATGCTCAACATCACTCATTATTAGAGAAATGCAAATCAAAACCACAATGAGGTAACCTCACACCAGTCAGAATGGCTATCATCAAAAAGTCTACAAACAATAAATGCTGGAGAGGGTGTGGAGAAAAGGGAACCCTCTTACACTGTTGGTAGGAATGTAAATTGATACAGCCACTATGGAAGATGGTATGGAGATTCCTTAAAAAGCTAGGAATAAAACCACCATATGACCCAGCAATCCCACTCCTAGGCATATACCCTGAGGAAACCAAAATTGAAAAAGACACATGTATCCCATTGTTCATTGCAGCACTATTTACAATAGCTAGAACATGGAAGCAACCTAGATGTCCATTGACAGATGAATGGATAAAGAAGTTGTGGTACATATGCAGAGAGGAATATATACTCAGCCATAAAAAGGAAACCACATTTGAGTCAGTTTCTAATGGGGGTGGATGACCTATTATCAGAGTGAAGTAAGTCAGAAAGGAAAAACAAATACCGTATAATAATTACATATATGTGGAATCTAGAAAAATGGTACAGAAAAGAAATTTATTTACAAGGCAGCAGCAGAGAAAACAGACATAGAGAATAAAACTTATGAAACATGGGGAGAGGGGAGTGAGAGGGTGAAATGCGTGGAAAGAGTAACATGGAAACTTACGATAACAATGGGAATTTGCTGTTGGATCAGGAAAATTCAGACAGGGGCTCTGATAAACATAGAGGGGTGGGATGGGGAGGGAGATGGGAGGGAGGTTCAAAAGGAATGGGATATATATATACCATATGGCTGATTCATGTGAGATTTGACAGAAAAAAAATTTATAAATTAAAAAAAAAAAAGATTATGTTAGCAATATGCATGCATACTAAGTTTGCTTCAGTTTGTGTCGAGTCTTTGTGAAACACTATGGAGTGTAGCCCACACGGCTTCCTCTGTCCTATAGAATTCTCCAGTCATGGTACTGGAGAGGGTTGTCATGCCTTCTACCCAGGGGATCTTCGACCCAGGGGTCAAAACACACTCTCTTTAGGTCTCCAGCATTGTCTGTCAAGTTCTTTACCCCTAGTGCCACACGAAGAGAGCCAAGAATCTGAATGGGCAACCATATTTGTAACTTTACCATAGCTTCTAGGGAAGTTGTAAGGAAAGTTAATGGAGTGATATGTGAGAAACTAATGCTTTATGAGAGGTCAGCTGTTTTATTTTCTTAGCATTTTTCTCGTAGTATTAATATTTAGGTTCAATTTCTGTAGTTGAGGAAAATAAAAGTGATGAAAAGTTTTATATCATCATGATGGATTTCAAAATGTTAAAATATTATTCTGTTACCCCAGTTTATCAAAATTTAATTTGCATTTAGATATATCAAATTGAAAGAAGAAAATCAATAATATTTTTGTTTTTCTTCCAAGTTGGTAACATTTTCAGTATAACCAAAATTTGTCTTTGAGATTACTATAAACTTTCAAGAAATGCTTGATTCCTAAATATTTCATAAATTATGACTTAATCATAGTCTAATTCTATTATCTGTAAATTAGTGGGAACTTTAATCTGATTGAGATGAATACAATTGCAAGCAGAGAATTGATGAGGGTTGGGGAAAAGGAACATGGAGTTAAGTTGACTCAGTGTCTTGGTATCTTGCCTGTGTGAATCCACAGTAGCAGTGGGCTGATACATATATGTGAGATGGAGGGAAGTCAAAGATTTCACACTTTTATAATCTCCAGGCCAGACAAGTATTAATTATTGTTATAACAGAAATCTGCTTATGTTTAAAGAAAACAATGTTGCTCTTTTGCCTTCTTTTCCTCCCTTGTCTTGTGAAGTGTACTAAGTTTTCAGTAAAGAGTGGTCAAATGCTATTGTCACACAGATCCACTGCCTCGACTCCAAAGTTTGGTACTAGGAATGATGTATTTGGCCCCTCCAGCTAAAAGAGCACCTCTAGGCCTCACATCTATGGACACAAAGAAAAGGCTCTGAGGACTCAAGAGGGAGATGCACAAGTACTTTAAGTACTGTTCAGAGAAGATTGCCAGAAGGTAGTAAAGTGTAGAAAAGCAGGGATTTAAAACTTCTGTTTGAAATATTTAGCTTTGTAGAGTGGAAAAATTCCTTTTTCAGTCCTTTTTCCTATAGCTGTTAGAACAGCACAGAGCTCCTGAGAAAAATATTGATAAAATTCAGTTTATAATTCCAAATAGCTATTGATTCAGTCCTATAGTCTGAAATTAGTTTCAAATTTAGAGAAACAGGTGATGCATATGTTCAGAATATTATTACATAAATTGACTTTTAACATGTGCTCACTTTCACAAAATTTCTATTTTGAGGAAAGAAATTTATAAACTATGGATCCCCCACCCCAAAAACTAGCAAAAGTTACTTTCTTATTTATGCCAATGACTAATCATGCTTCTCAGTGCTGGGAATGAATACATTTGGTGATAACCAAGAACTTCCTAGATGATATAAAACACTCATAAAAATATATCTGTCACTGCTTTATCCAAAAGACATACATAGTTTTCTTCATTAATGCACATTAAGTGTTTTATTTAATACTTGGAGTCTTCTCTTGACATGCATAACAATGCATGCAGTGCAATTGCTAATGAGAGTTAAATGTTGAAGTGGCCCAAAAGGAGTTTAGGCTTACTTCAGTAGTATGTAGACAGTTTAAGAAGTACATATTTAATCTATTCTTATGTACAAATTAAAAAATAAACTTGAAAGTTAATGTAACCTCTTGATGGAATGCTAATTCAAAGGAAATAGAATTTTATGTAAATATACACATTTCAAGTTTGATACAATTTTGTATATCCAAATTTTTTGAGATTATTTTGACAAATGAATGTTATGACATTATTTAATAAGTTACATGTGATTCCAGGGGACTTCCCAGGTGGTGCTAGTGGTAAAATGCAGGAGACATAAGAGACATGGGATTGATCCCTGGGTCAGGAAGTTCCTCTGGAGGAAGGCATGGTGACCCACCTCCAGTATTCCTGCCTGGAGAATCCCATGGACAGAGGAGCCTGATGGGCTACAGTCCCTAGAGTCACACAGAGTCAGATACAATTGAAGCGACCTAGCATGCATGCATGAGATTCCAGTGAAATTTAATTTTACTGATTGGTAGCATCTTTTCTTGGCCCAAACTTCTGAGAAACAATGTACTCTCCCCTTAGCTAATAAGGTGGCTCACTAAAGTGCAGTTCTCAAAATTGAAGAGTGTAGATGGAAATGAGGGACATGCAATAGAGAAAACAAGAGAGCTAATTTTGTTATTGATACACTCATTTAGAGTCTTGCCAGTGAAGCAAAAGTTCACTATAAGTATTTCTGTTTTCTGTGGTTCTTTGACAAAAGACCATATATAGTAATATATGCTTTTGAAATAAAAGAAAACTAATACAGATTAATTATTTGCTAAAAAAAAGTGAGGAAATATTTAAAATTTTATGTTATTCATCAATTTAAATTTCATAAGAGTAAAATGTACTTGGCACACTATTATCTGGAATGTTATTTTTATTTATTTAGATCTAGTTGTCTAATACATTAGTTTTCCTTTGCTGTCTGATAAATTGCTACAGCATAATGCTTTAACAGCTTTAAACAGCATAAATTTATTTTCTTACCATTTTATAGGTCAGAAATAGAGTGCAGGTTAGCTGTTCCTCAGCTTAGGGTCTTAAACTGAGGTGTTTGTAGCTGGGGCTGGTATTCTCATCTCTCTTTCTCTCTCATGGTTCTTTCTCGCAGTCACTGGTTGCTGGCAGAGGATCTCTTCTTTCCCTGGTGTTTGACTGAAAGTTTTGTTCTCTGATGATCAAGCCTGTTTATCCAGCAGTGAAAATCCTCATATCTGATATATAAGCAATTCCTTTTTTCTATATCCTGTTACTAGAACATATGTTCTAATATTTCAATCGAGCGTCTTTCTAGTGTGCTCATTCTAAAACTTAACTGGAGCCTATTATACAGAGCGAAGTAAGTCAGAAAGAAAAATGCCAATACAGTATACTAACACATATATTTGGAATTTAGAAAGATGGTAACAATGACCCTATATGCGAGACAGCAAAAGAGACACAGATGTAAAGAACAGACTGTTGGACTCTGTGGGAGAAGGCGAGGGTGGGATGATTTGAGAGAATAGCATGGAATTATCATATGTGAACTAGATCGCCAGTCCAGGTTCGATACATGAGACAGGGTGCTTAGGGCTGGTGCACTAGGATGATCCTGAGGGATGGGGTGGGGAGGGAGGTGAGAGGGGGATTCAGGATTGGAAACACATGTACACCCATGGCTGACTGATGTCAATGTATGGTAAAAACCACCAGAATGTTCTAAAGTAATTTGCCTCCAATTAAAATTTTTAAAAAATTTAAAAAAAAAAAAAACTTATTTTCCTGTTTCTCTTTACTTGCCCAGAAAGTGGGGAAAAGGTAACAAAAATATCTCGGTCTTTTGTATTTTGTTTTGTTGGAAATTTTACTTCTTTGTTTCATCTGATCACTCTTGGTTTTGTTTTACAAGAGCCTGAATATCAGAAAATTTGTCTTTTCATCACAATTAAACTGGAAAATATAGTTCAGTTCAGTTCAGTAGCCCAGTCATGTCCGACTCTTTGCGAATCCATGGACTGCAGCACACCAGGCCTCCCTGTCCCATCAACAACTCCCGTAGTTTACTAATAGCTTACAATTAGCTGTGAAAAGAAGAGAAGTAAAAAGCAAAGGAGAAAAGGAAAGATATTCCCATTTAAATGCAGAGTTGCAAAGAATATCAAGGAGAGATGAGAAAGCCTTCCTCAGCGATCCATGCAAAGAAATAGAAGAAAAACAACAGAACGGGAAAGACTAGAGATCTCTTCAAGAAAATTAGAGATACCAAGGGAACATTTCATGCAAAGATGGGCTCGATAAAGGACAGAAATGTTATGGACCTAACAGAATCAGAAGATATTACGAAGAGGTGGCAAGAATACACAGAAGAACTGTCCAAAAAAGATCTTCACGACCCAAATAATCATGATGGTGTGATCACTCACCTAGACCCAGACATCCTGGAATGTGAAGTCAAGTGGGCCTTAGAAAGCATCACTATGAACAAAGCTAGTGGAGGTGATGGAATTCCAATTGAGCTATTTCAAATCCTGAAAGATGATGCTGTGAAAGTGCTGCACTCAATATGCCAGTAAATTTGGAAAGCTCAGCAGTGGCCACAGGACTCAAAAAGGTGAATTTTCATCCCAATCCCAAAAAAAGGCAATGCCAAAGAATGCTCAAACTACTGCACAATTGCACTTATCTCACATGCTGGTAAAGTAATGCTCAAAATTCTCCAAGCCAGGCTTCAGCAATACATGAACCGTGAACTTCCAGATGTTCAAGCTGGGTTTAGAACAGGCAGAGGAACCAGAGATCAAATTGCCAACATCCACTGGATCATTGAAAAAGCAAGAGAGTTCCAGGAAAACATCTATTTCTGCTTTATTGACTATGCCAAAGCCTTTTACTGTGTGGATCACAATAAACTATGGATAATTCTGAAAGAGATGGATGGAATACCAGACCACCTTACCTGCCTCTTGAGAAACCTGTAGGCAGGTCAGGAAGCAACAGTTAGAACTGGACATGGAACAACAGACTGGTTGCAAATAGGCAAAGGAGTACATCAAGGATGTATATTGTTACACTGCTTATTTAACTTATATGCAGAGTACATCATGAGAAACGCTGGGCTGGAGGAAGCACAAGCTAGAATCAAGACTGCCAGGAGAAATATCAATAACCTCAGATATGCAGAAGACACCACCCTTATGGCAGAAAGTGAAGAAGAACTAAAGAGCCTCTCGATGAAAGTGAAAGGGGAGAGTGAAAAAGTTGACTTAAAGCTCAACATTCAGAAAACTAAGATCATGGCATCTGGTCCCATCATTTCATGGGAAATAGATGGGGCAACAGTGGAAACAGTGGCTGTCTTTATTTTGCGGGGCTCCAAAATCGCTGCAGATGTTTACTGCAGCCATGAAATTAAAAGATGCTTACTCCTTGGAAGGAAAGTTATGACCAACCTAGACAGCATATTAAAAAGCAGAGACATTACTTTGCCAACAAAGGTATGTCTAGTCAAGGCTATGGTTTTTCCAGTGGTCATGTATGGATGTGGGAGTTGGAGTATAAAGAAAGCTGAGCACCGAAGAATTGATGCTTTTGAACTGTGGTGTTGGAGGAGACTCTTGAGAGTCCCTTGGACTGCAAGGAGATCCAATCAGATCCAATCAGTCCTGATGTTCAGTGGAAGTATTGATGCTGAAGCTGAAACTCCAATACTTTGGCCACCTGATGCGAAGAGTTGACTCATTGGAAAAGACCCTGATGCTTGGAAGGATTGGGGGCAGGAGGAGAAGGGGACGACAGAGGATAAGATGGCTAGATGGCGTCACTGACTCGATGGACATGCGTCTGGGTAAACTTCGGGAGTGGGTGATGGACAGGGAGGCCTGACGTGCTGTGATTCATGGGGTCGCAGAGTCGGACACGACTGAGCGACTGAACTGAACTGAGTAGTTTATTTTTTTCATAAAAAAAAGTCTAGTTTATTTATTTGCATTGAGATTGTGGGTCTCCATATTTTAAGAACCCAGACTCCTTTTATGTTTCTCCTTTGTTTTTCCTGGTGCTTTCCTCATTGTTTTCGAGTTATAAGGATAAACACAGAGTCGAAGGTGTTCCTAACAGAGTTACGTGCATAGCAAGTCCTCAGCACAACTCTTCTTGTGAATGAATGGCCATATGAATTAACAAACAGAAAGATGGAAAGTTAACAGTTTTCCTGAAGTATTTAACCAAATATTAGCATCAAGTGGCATTGGCACTGACCGGTATTTGATTTGAAAAAAAATTAACCTTAATATGTTTATAAATATATTTAAAATGTAAAACTGTCATCCTTAGTAGACTAAGAAAGAAAATCTTGGTCTTTTTATTCACTTTGTAGTTATAGCTCCAATGTGATGATTATTCTTTGAATTTTCATTTTCTCTCAAGATTCTGATGAATATATCAGTATCTAATAAAGGTATTCTCATTGAAAGTAGTTGAGTGAATATACATTATGCATGCCTTATTTTTAGCTATTGTTTTCAGGGTCCTAATTTATACTTTTCACCCTTATTCATGATTCCAGTGATATATACATAAGTAAAGTAGTCATAATTAGTAGACTTTGATTTTTAAATTGTTTATTTTCTAGTTTGAATTTTACATTAACAGCTTACATTCTATACACCAAAGAAGAATACTTTTAATTGTTGAAATGTTCATAAAGTAATACAATAATTCTAAGAATATTAAGAACAACCCTAACCCTAACAATTCAGGACTGAGAAAGGAGTATGACAAGGCTGTTTATTGTCATTCTGTTTATTTAACTTATAAACAGAGCACATCATGAGAAATGTGGAGCTGGATGACTTAAAAGCTGGAATTTCCTGTGATGAAAAGGACATCTTTTATTATTATTATTATTATTTTAATTTTTTATGTTAGTTCTAGGAGGTCTAGATCTAGGTCTAGATCTAGGTTAGATCATGGCATCTGGTCCCAGCACTTCATGGGAAATAGATGGAGAAACAGTGGAAACAGTGTCAGACTTTATTTTTTGGGGCTCCAAAATCACTGATGATGGTGATTGCAGCCATGAAATTAAAGGCCGCTTACTCCTTGGAAGGAAGGTTATGGCCAACCTAGATGGCATATTTAAAAGCAGAGACATTACTTTGCCAACAAAGGTCCGTCTAGTCAAGGCTATGGTTTTTCCAGTAGTCATGTATGGATGTGAGAATTGGACTGTGAAGAAAGCTGAGCGCCGCAGAATTGATGCTTTTGAACTGTGGTGTTGGAGAAGACTCTTGAGAGTCCCTTGGACTGCAAGGAGATCCAACCAGTCCATCCTAAAGGAGATCAGTCCTGGGTGTTCATTGGAAGGACTGATGTTGAAGCTGAAACTCCAATACTTTGGCCACCTCATGCGAAGAGTTGACTCATTGGAAAAGACCCTAATGCTGGGTAGGATTGGGGGTGGGAGGAGTAGGGGACAACAGAGGATGAGATGGCTGGATGGCATCACCGACTCGATGGACATGGGTTTGCGTTAACTCCGGGAGTTGATGATGGACAGGGAGGCCTGGTGTGCTGTGATTCATGGGGTTGCAAAGAGTCGGACATGACTGAGCAGCTGAACTGAACTGAGGAGGTCTTCTAGGTCTTCATAGACCTGATCAACTTCAGGTTCTTCAGCATCGGTGATTGGGGCATAGATTTGAATTACTCTGTTGTCGAATGGTTTGCCTTGGAAACGAACTGAGATCATTTTGTCATTTTTTGAGACTGCACCCAAGTACTGCATTTTGGACTCTTTTGTTGATTATGATGGCTATTCATTCCATTTCCTCTAAGGGATTCTCGTCCACAGTTTAGTTCAGTTCAGTTGCTCAGTTGTGTCCGACTCTTTGCGACCCCATGGATTGTAGCATGTCAGGCTTCCCTGTTCATCACAGTAGTAGATATAATGGGCATTTGAATCAAATTTACCCATTCCCATCCATTTTAGTTCACTGATTGCTAAGATTTTGATGTTTACTCTTGCCATCTCCTTCTTGATCACATCCAATTTATCTTGATTCATGGACCAAACAATCCATGTTCCTATTCAGTACTGTTCTTTACAGGATCAGTTTTTAGTTTCATCACCAAATATATCCACAATTGAACGTTGCGTCCGCTTTGGCCCAGCCACGTCATTCTTTCTGGGGCTATTAGTAGTTCTCCTCCTCTCTTCCCTGTAGCATATTGGACAACTTCTGATCTGGGGGATTGGACTGGTAGATAGGCACATTTTAAGGGAGATTTTGGTAAGTCAACATCTGAGGAATATTTTTTATTATTACAAAAATTGTATATGTTAAATGCTTTTTTAAAAAGAAAATTTCCTTAAAAATTTCAATAATAATTGTATGATACCCACATAGAAAGTAGAAATTTCTTTTAGAATATTTTAGCACACAATTTTAGGCAAGTGCCATAAAATAAAACATTGTCTCAAATGTATGGAAAGTTAAAATACTTGTATAACACTTTAAATTTTAAGAAAACATAGTTATTAAATAGAAAATTCTTGCAAAAGAGCAAGCACTTGAAAGTACTAGTAAGTAATTGAAATCACAATAGTTACATACTAAGAATGACATGAGAAACTTGTGTTTATATCAGATAAAGCCCTCACAGGGCTTATTTTCCTCAGTTTGCTTTGTATTGTCTAGCTGCCAAAATTTTAACAGCCAAATGGTCCTCAATGAAAGACATTCTTAGCTTTCAGTTCTAGCCTATGAGGTAGTTTGTTATGACTCTATACAGAGTTGTCCTATTCATAGTCCTTTATATTCAAAACTTTGATTTGTAATTTGAATTAGAATCTGAAATGGGAAAGGCTTCCACAGAAATTCAGTGCCTGAATGCAGTAGGAACAGCTCAGTCAAGCCCTAGAACTTACACTTTCAAAATAGTCATCAAAATGCCAATTATTCGATTCAATAAACAGCAAATAGAGACAGGAAATTTATTCATATGAGAAGTAAGCCTGATGAAAGTCAATTTGCAGAATAGAACAATGAAAAATCTGTGATAGGTCTTTATACAAAATCCTCAATAGATTAATATACCCTGTAGTTCATATAATTGTGAGTTTTTCTGCATTTAGAAATCACTTTGAGAACAAAACCAATCAAGGCTTTTGAAGATTTGTGTTCTCTTCTTTGGTTTTAAGACTCTTCCTAGTCCACCTAGCTATTTTCATTTTCCATCATGTACATTTTTGTATGATTACCTTTCTGAATGTTTCCTAGAGTTCTTACTTTCTCAGTTCTCTTGCCATCTCTTGTGCCATTACCACAAATGTTTATGTGCACCCTTGTATACTTTGTACACAGCACAAAGAATATGAAAGTTTGTTAATGAATGATCCTAAAAGGAAATGAATGTCCTTTAGTCCAGTTAAATTTTACTCAGAAGACTTTTTGTTGTTGTTGTTGGAAGACATCTCTCACGTCTTTAATGGCTTTTATTTCCCAACCCAATTTCTCTATTTATGTTAATTTCAGGGGCTTTATAATCAATAAAAAATTCAGATTATTTTTGGTAATAAAGAGTATTTTTGTAGTCCCAGAACCCTCCAGACAATCTAGTGGAACACTCTATCTCTCCTTGAAGTCCCACTCTTGTCATCTCCAAATATTTCAGAGATTTCAGTTCAGTTCATTTCAGTTCAGTCGCTCAGTCGTGTCCAACTCTTTGCGACCCCATGAATTGCAACACGCCAGGCCTCCCTGTCCATCACCAACTCCCGGAGTTTATCCAAACCCGTGTCCATAGAGTCGGTGATGCCATCCAACCATCTCATCCTCTGTCGTCCCCTTCTCCTCCTGCCCCCAATCCTACCCAGCATTAGGGTCTTTTACAATGAGTCAACTCTTCGCATGAGGTGGCCAAAGTATTGGATTTATCAGAGATTTATCAGGATCTTTCTAATGATAAACAAGTTCTCTCAGCTACCATTTACTTTATGGCAGCTCCCTTTTCTGCTTCAGCTGTGGGTGTTTTGAAATTCACAGAAAGTTATCTCCAGTGCTGCTAGTGCCTGTCAAAGCAAAGTTACCATCTTCTTTTGACTTTGGAGCCACCTATATTGCTTATCACTTTTGGTGTCAATTCATGGTGCATTTCCTAAAACCACTTAGAGCAAAAAGCACTCTCAGAAACTTCCACTGCTACCAAAATGGACTGGTAGAAACTCAAAGCATTGCTGTACCAAATTGTAATAGGTTTGGCCACAACTTTTCGAACCAGTGTGGGCATTAATACCACTAGCCATCTGTCTCTTTTATGGATTCAGAGTAAATTGTAGAGTGCTAACACCAGACAACACTTAATCCTCTCTGATAAAGAGCAGTCCTTTAATTTTGCCTTCATTTTACAGCCTTGTAGCAATTAGGATTCATATTTGCAATCAGTAAAGGCTGAGTGATTAAGCAGAAAAAAAAAATTGAAAGACTATCTCACAGATTTGTTGAGAGTCTTGAAGTACAAGGCCCAAGACTACATTTAAAAAAAAAAATCAAAGCAACACTAAAAATTTATTTTTTAAAAAATATAACTGTTACTGCTGAATTAAACTGGGTGCTATAGGTTTCCACTGTTTCAATTTATGCAAAAGTAACAACTCTGCAGCCACTGCTACTATAGGAGAGAGGGAAGGCGTTAGGAAGGGAGCTTATGAGGGAGGTAGAGGAGAGGATGCAAAAGGAGAGGAACGGGAGGGAGAAAGAGAGAGAGATCACCATCCCTCAGCCCATGCTAGCATGTTAGTCTGATGTATGTGTCTGAATAAAAGAACTTAGGTCATATGTTTGTGTCTTAGGTGCAAAGAAAGTTGACAAAGTGAGTTCATAGCAGTGTTTTAGTTTTCAGAGGTGGAGGTGTTTATTTCTCCCTCAGAAAGACTCATCAGCTTGGACATTTCCACATAAAATAGCATTCAAAGATTGTTTGGCCAAAAGAAATAGCAAAAAATATAAACAAATATATGTTAAACATCTTTATTGGCCATCCTATGTCTCAATCCTTGCAGAGATAGTACGTTAAATGAAAGAAATTTCTGCCTAGACTTAAGCATGGTTCCCTGTTCATGACAGGAGAGACTACTCTGAGTTACAGGCTCAATATTTTGCTCAAAATTGCTCATTCCATTCATATTGTGCTAAATTGTTGTTTTTAGACCTAGTAACATACACATGTTCTCTCTACTTATAGTGAGTTCTTTCTCTCTAGACTCCGCATTTTTTTTTAATCCAAATAGTCTTGTAGTGTTCTCTTTGCTTAGTAGTGTTCCATATATACCTCAGAAGTAAAATGAGTCAGCTTAGATTCAAGCATTCACTGTTGGATATGATATGGCTTGATGATTAGTTAGATATTTTCCATGACTAACATATGTATTAACTTAATGACAGGGTAATTCATTGACATATAATCTTGTGTTTTTTACTTCATTTATATTTACTCACTCCTTCTGGGAATGCAGTGTGTAGGGAACAAAGTGTTTGTGAAGAAAATTGTTAGAGGAAACGTTAACATTACCATATTGTAAGCAGCTGCTGGGATTCAAGAGTCTCAAGTGTTCCTACTCCCCAAAGCCCTGCCAGAGGTATTGTGGAGTGCATGTAAATAGTAAAAACAACAAAAGAAAAATAGGAAAAAATAATACTTAAGTATAAAACTAGTTATTAGCAACCAACTGAAATTATTAGGCATATTCCATGGAATTTGAGGGTTGCTGTGGTAAAACAGTTTGACATTTCAGAGTGCTTATCTTTATACTGAAAATGAGGAAGCATACTGTGAATGCTTGCAGCTTAGGGTAAAGAAAAGGCTTGTGCTTAAAGTTTTATTGTTGTGCTCAGTTGTGTCTGGCTTTTTGCAACCCCATGGACTCTAGCCCTCCTGGCTCCTCTGTCTATGAGGATTCTCCAGCCAAGAATACTGGAGTGGGCTGCCATGCCCTCCTCCAGGGGATCTTCCCAACCCAGGGATCGAACCCAGGTCTCCCACATTTCAGGTAGATTCTTTACCTTTTGAGCCACCAGGGAAGTCCAAGAAAAGACACAGTCTTTTTATTTAATCTTACTGAGGAACTTTGCTCCAGCCAGATGAAAGAGTTACCAGGATGTTTTATTTAACTCTCTTGGTTGTAAATAATCTTTGTCAGTCTTAATCTTATACTAAAATGAAGCACTATTTTTTTTAACATTGGGCGAGAACTTAAAAAGTTTTATTATATCATTTTTCCTTTTTTGAAATATTTTGTCTACCCAAATAATCCAAGTGGATTCTTTTTTTCTAAAATAAGGCCTATAGTCAACAACCGCTAAGCTTTTCCTCATCATTACAGGTTAGGGGTAGAGGTAACAAGATCAGTCATATGGTAGGACTACAAATAGGAGGAAGACAAATATAAAATAGTATCTCCTACATGTGAGAGGATACTGATTAAAGAATAAAGTAGAATCCCAAGATAATATTACAGAAAACATAGGCACTGGAGAAATTTTTCAAAGAGCATCACTTACAGTGCAGGTCAATAGAAGTTTTGTACCTTCTCCCAAGAAAGCAGCATACCACTCCTGAGTGTATTTATATTTACCTATTAAAGAATCTGCCTGCAGTGTAGGAGATTCAGGTTCAATCCTGGATTGGAAATATCCCCTGGAGAAGGAAATGACAACCCACTCTAGTATTCTTGCCTGGAGAATCCCATAAGCAGAGGAGCCTGGCAGGCTATAAAGTCTGCGGGGTTGCAAACAGTTGGACTTGACTTAGACTAACAGTATTACTCTTAATCCTTTAGTGGCTTTCCAGGTGTCGCTAGTGGCAAGGAACCCATCTGCCAAGGCAAGAGGCATAAGAGATGTGGGTTTAATCCCTGGGTTGGGAGGATCCTCTGGAGAAAGGCATGGCAACCCAACCCAGTATACTTATCTGGAGAATCCCATGGACAGAGGAGCATGACAGGCTTCAGTCCATAGTGTCACAAAGTAGGACACTTACTGAAGTGATTTAGCATCAGCATTAATTCTTTAAGAAGCCATTGCACCATGAGGTAAATCCTGTGAGTGATATTGCCATGAGGATTCCAGCTTCTTTATACCCCTTCAAGGAACATCCAAATGAGCAGTCAATTTTGTGCTGATGCCTAGGTTTCCTGGGATATCTACATGGCTGAATTGCATGGTGGTCTTTACATTTTAAAGGACATAAAGCAAGAGTCCATATCATAAGTCTAACTATTTCAAAGTCATAAATCAAGTTAATAAAATGTTAATATAACTCATGTCCTCCTTTGTAAAGATACAATTATAAAGGCTTATAAATTCAGATTCCGACTTTAAATGCTTAGACAATCGGGGTTCCACAAAAGACAGTGCCTTTGTATCATATCTTCTTTCTCCTGCTTCTATTCTGTTCCTGCTACAGATATGTCTGTCTACTCAGGAAAATCCCTGTTTCAGCATGGTATGCTGGATTTCCATATATCTGGTCCATTATGTTGAAGAGATGTACTACAGGTCTCATTTAATGTGAAGAGGAATGTTTGATGAAGGCCAAAGTGTGGGGCACATGATGGGGCACTTTTCCTGAGTATATCAGTATCATTAAACATGAAAAGACTCTCTGCTTGAGAGGATGAGGATATGACTTAGCTGAAGGAAGATCACTATTTGGCTTATACTCAGAAAAAAAACATTTTGAGGTCAGAATGTCTGTAAAGCTACAAAGTAAAAAAGGGAGATAAGGTGAAATTACAATATATCATATCAAAATAAGACAATTAAATCTTAATGATTGTAAAAGAAGCAGTAAATAGTATATTGAGATTGGAGAAAACATAATTAGTTCATTATAGAACATATGAAAAACAATCCTAGAATTCCAAGGAAACATTAAAAAATGAATGGAAATGTGAGGGACATGAGGGAACTAAGAGATGTTTGAGAATATTAAGTATGTATAGATATAAAGAGCTACATTCAGTTCAGTTCAGTTCAGTCGCTCAGTCGTGTCCGACTCTTTGCGACCCCATGAATTGCAGCGCGCCAGGCCTCTCTGTCCATCACCAACTCCTGGAGTCTACCCAAACCCATGTCCATCGAGTCGGTGATTCCATCCAACCATCTCATCCTCCGTCGTCCCCTTCTCCTCCCGCCCCCAGTGCTACCCAGCATTAGGGTCTTTTCCAATGAGTCAACCCCTCGCATGAGGTGGCCAAAGTATTGGAGTTTCAGCTTCAACATCAGACCTTCCAATGAACACCCAGGATTGATCTCCCTTAATAATTAACATTTTATTTATTGTAGAGCAGTGGGTTAAGGCAATAAAATTATCATTTCTTTGAACAAAGTTATATTTTAATTCAGTGTAACTATATCTGCTTCACAAATCCTTGACCATGATTCTAGTGATGGTGTTTGCCTGGAAAATCCAGTGAACAGAGGAACCTGGTAGGCTGCAGTCCATGGGGTCGTGAAGAGTTGGACAGGACTGAGCGACTTCACTTTCACTTTCACTTTTCACTTTCCTGCATTGGAGAAGGAAATAGCAACCCACTCCAGTGTTCTTGCCTGGAGAATCCCAGGGATGGAGGAGCCTGGTGGGCTGCCGTCTATGGGGTTACACAGAGTCAAACACGACTGAAGTGACTTAGCAGCAGCAGCAGCAGTGATGATGTCAGAAGTACAGCATCTGAATGCTTTAGGAAAAGGTCAGAGTGGTGCCTGGAGCAATATTTTTACAGGATCAGTCCTTCTAATGAATATTCAGGGTTCATTTCCTTTAGGATTGACTGATTTGATCTTCTTGCTGTCCAAGGGATTCTCAAAAACCTCCTCCAGCACCACAGTTCGAAAGCATCAATTCTTCGGCACTCAACCTTTTTTATGATCCAACTCTCATAGCCCAACATGAATACTGAAAAACCATTAGATTAACTATATGGGCCTTTGTCAGAAAAATGATATCTCTATTTTTAATACATTGTCTATGTTTGTCATAGCTTTTCTTCCAAAGAACTAGTGTCTTTTAACTTCCTGGCTGCAGTCATTGTCTGCAGTGATTTTGGAGCTCAAGAAAATAAAATCTGTCACTGTTTCCACTTCTTATCCATCTATTTGCCATGAAGTGATGGGACTGGATGCCATGATCTTAGTTTTTTGAATGTTGAGTTTTAAACCAGTATTTTCACTCTTCTCTTTCACCTTCATCAAAAGGCTTTGAGTTCCTCTTTTCTTTCTGCCATTAGAGTGGTATCATCTGCATATCTGAGGTTGATGATATCTCTCCTGGCTATCTTGATTCCAGCTTGTGAGTTTTCCAGCCTGGCATTTCACATGATGTACTCTGCATATAAGTTAAGTAAGTAGAGTGATACTATTCAACCCTGATGTACTTCATTCCCAGTTTGGAACCAGATCACTGTTCCATGTCTGGTTCTATCTCTTGCTTCTTGACCTGCATACAGGTTTCTCAGGAGGCAGGTAAGGTGATCTTGTTTTCCCATGTCTTGAAGATTTTTCAACAGTTTGTTGTGATCCACTCAGTGAAAAGCTTTAGCATAGTCAGTGAAGAAGAATTCAATGTTTTTCTGGAATTCCCTTGCTTTTTCTATGATCCAACAGATGTTGGCAATTTGATCTCTCATTCCTCTGCCTTTTCTAAACTCAGCTTGTACATCTGGTTCTCAGTTCACGTACTGCTGAAGCCTAGCTTGAAAGATTTTGAGCTTTACCTTGCTAGCATGTGAAATGAGTGTGATTGTCCTGTAGTTTGAACATTCTTTGGCATTGCCTTTTCTGGGGATTGAAATGAAAACTCATGTTTTCCCATCCTGTGGCCACTGCTGAGTTTTCCAAATTTGCTGACATATTGAGTCAGCACTTTAACAGCATCATCTTTTAGGATTTCAAATAGCTCAGCTGGAACTCAGTCACCTCCACTAGCTTTGTTCATAGTGACTTTTCCTAAGGCCCACATGATTTCCCACTCCAAAATGTCTGGCTCTGGGCGAGTGACTACACCATAGTGATTATCTGGGTCATTAACACCTTTTTTGTATAGTTATTCTGTGTATTCTTGCCATCTCTTCTTACTCTTTTCTACTTCTGGTAGATCCTTGCCATTTCTGTCCTTTATCATGCCCACCTTTGTATAAAATGTTCCCTTTGTATCTCCAATTTTCTTGAAGAGATTACTAGTCTTTTCCATTCTATTTTTTTCTTTGTTTCTTTTCATTATTCACTTAAGGAGGCTTTTATATCTCCCTGTACTATTCTCTGGGACACTGTATTCAGTTTGCTGTGTCTTTCCCTATCTCCCTTCCTTTTACTTCTCCTCTTTCCTCAGCTATCTGTAAAGGCTCCTGCTTCATTTTGTACTTCAAGGCCAAACTTTCCTGTTACTCATAGGTATCTCTTGACTTCCTACTATTTTCATTCCAATCCCCTATGATGAAAGTACATCTTTTTGGTGTCAGTTTTATAAGATCTTAAAGATTTTCCTAGACCTGCTCAACTTCAGCTTCTTCAGCATCAGTGGTTGGGACATAGACTTGAATTACTGTAATGTTGAATGGTTTGCCTTGGAACTAAACCAAGATCATTCTTTCATTTTTGAGATAGCACTGAAGTACTGAATTTTGGTCTGTTTTGTTCACTGTGAGGGCTACCCCATTTCTTATATGGGATTCTTGCCCACAATAGTAGATATAATGGTCATCTGAAGTAAATTCACCCATTTCCATTCACTTTAGTTCACTGTTTCGTATGATTTCGATGTTCACTCTTGCCATCTCCTTGACTGCGTGCAATTTGTCTTGATTCATGGACTTTACATTCCAGATTACTATGCAATATTGTTTTTTATAGCATCAGGCTTTACTTTGACCACCAGACACATCCACAACTGAGTGTTATTTCCACTTTGACCCAGCTTCTTCATTCTTTCTGAAGCTATTTCTCTGCTTTTTTCAGTAGCATATTGGACACCTACTAACCTGGGGCTCTTCTTCCAGTGTAATAACTTTTTGCTTTTCATACTATTCATGGGGTAATTAAGACAAGAATACTGGAGTGCTTTTTCATTCCCTTCTCCAGGGAATAAAATTCTTCAGTATCTTTTAAACCAAATGTAGTTCAGTTGGAATTTTAAAGCAGAAAATTTTGTTTTCTCAGAATAAAACTATAATTATGGGGGATTTTCTATGATGGTTGTACTTTTCCTTCCAGTTTTTGAGATATAATTGACATATAATTTAAGATGTGCAGCATAATGGTTTTACTTACGTACATCATGAAATGATTATAATGGTAAGTTTAGTGAATATCTGTCATCTGATATAGATACAAAATTAAAGAAAAAAGTTTTTTTCTTCTTGTGAAAATTCTTAGGATTTACTCTTTTAACTTTTATGGATATCACAAACCAGTGTTAATTATATTTTTCATGTTGTACATTGCATCCCAAGTGCTTATGTATGTTATACCTGGAAGTTTGTACCTTTTGACTAGCTTCATCAAATTCTCCCTCCCCTACCCACCCTCTCTAATAATCAAAAATCTGATTTTTTTTCTAATAGTGTGTTTTTGAAATATAATTGACCTGCAACACTATATTAATTTTGTTACAGGACATAGTGATTTGGTATTTATATATATTTCAAAATGACTACCACGATAAGTCTTGTTATGTCATCATACAAAGTTATTATATAGTTATTGATTATATTCCCCATTCTGTACATGTATATGTATATATACACACACACCACATCTTTTTGATACAGTCATCTGTTGATGGGAGCTTGGATTACTTCTTATCTTGGCTATTATGATTAATGTTGCAGTGAACATTGATTGTATGTATCCTTTCTATTTAGAATATTTGCTTGCTTTGTATAATTACCCAGGGTGGAATTCCAGATCATACGGTAGTTACATTAATTATTTTTAAAGACCCTCCATACTGTTTTCCGTAGTTGTTGTTGTTCAGTCACTCAGTCATGTCCAACTCTTTGCAACCCCATGGGCTGCAGCACACCAGGCTTCCCTGACCTTCTCTATCCCCTGGAGTTTGCACAAACTCATGTCCATTGAGTTGATGATGCCATCCAACCATGTCATCCTCTGTCGTCCTCTTCTGCTCTCACTGTTTTCCAGCACCAGGGCCTTTTCCAATGAGTTGGCTCTTTGCATCAAGTATTGGAGCTTCAGCTTCAGCATCAGTCCTTCCAATGAATATTCAGGGCTGGTTTCCTTTAATATTGATTTACATAGTTGCTGCTTCAATATGTATTCCTCACCTATCCTCCCCAGTATTTATTAATTGTGGTATTTATGATGATGGGCATTCTGACTTGTGTAGGATGATAACTCATGTTGGTTTTGATCTGCATTTCTGTGACCTTCAGGGATGTTGAGTATTTTTTATGTGTCTGTTGGTCATTTGTACATCTTTTTGGAAGGTTCTTCTGTCCACATTTTGATTGGGTAGTTTGTTTGTTTTATATTGTATTATATGTGCTGTTTGTGTATTTTGGGTATTTACCCCTTATTGGTCATATCATTTGCAAATATGAATAGTTTCTCCCATTTAGTACATTGTATTTTTTATTTTGTTGCTCATATCCTTTGCTGTATAAAACCTTTAATTTTACTTCAGTCTCACTTGTTTATTTTTGCTTTTGTTGCTCTTGCCAGAGACATTATTACAAAAATACTGCAACTGTTTTTCAAAGAGCATTCTTCTTATGTTCTCTTTTAGAAATTTTATGGTTTCAGGTCTCACATTTAGGTTTTTAATCCATTTTGAACTTATTTTTGTATATAATGTGTGAAATTGTTCAAATTTTATTCTTTTACATGTAGCTGTCCACTTTTCCTAGTACCAGTTAGCAAAGAAATTGTCTTTTCTCCATTGTTTATTTTTATCTCTTCCACTGTAGAATAATTGACCATTAATTTTTGGGCTTATTTCTTGGCTCTCTATTCTGGTCCATTGATCTATATATCTGTTTTTATGCTAATACCATATTGTTTTGATAGCTCTAGCTTTATATTATACTTGGAAATCAGGGAGTGTGATGTTTCCAGCTGTATTCTTCTCTTTCAAGAGAGAGAAAAACTTTTGGGGTCTTTTGTGTTTCCATTCTTTATAACATTGTTTTTATTTCACAGGCACTTTTATTGAGAATTAAAAGTTTTATAGATACATCAATAAACCAACAAGCAAAATTCACCATTTGGGACAGAAAGAACAAACAGTTGCATGTGATAATCATGAATTGAAAGTAGCACTGAGAAATAATTACTAGTATTTAAAAATAGAAATAAATAACTGGTGTTTAAGAACTTAATATTAAAATCATAGAAATATTCAAAATAAGTAAATAAAATATGGATCTAGATATAGATATAACAATGATATAGATTACATATATTTGGACAGAGGTTCGTGACATTGTGCAGGAGACAGGGATCAAGACAATCCCGATGGAAAAGAAATGCAAAAAAGCAAAATGGCTGTCTGAGGAAGCCTTACAGATAGCTGGGAAGAGAAGAGAAGCGAAAAGCAAAGGAGAAAAGGAAAGATATTCCCATCTGAATGCAGAGTTCCAAAGAATAGCAAGGAGAAATAAGAAAGCCTTCCTCAGCGATCAATGCAAAGAAATAAAGGAAAACAACAGATTGGGAAAGACTAGAGATCTCTTCAAGAAAATTAGAGATACCAAGGGAATATTTCATGCAAAGATAGGCTTGATAAAGAACAGAAGTGGTATGGACCTAACAGAAGCAGAAGATATTAAGAAAAGGTGGCAAGAATACACAGAAGAACTGTACAAAAAAGATCTTCACAACCCAGATAATCACGATGGTGTGATCACTCACCTAGAGCCAGACATCCTGGAATGTGAAGTCAAGTGGGCCTTAGGAAGCATCACTATGAACAAAGCTAGTGGAGGTGATGGAATTCCAGTTGAGCTATTTCAGATCCTCAAAGGTGATGCTGTGAAAGTGCTGCACTCTATATGCCAGCAAATTTGGAAAACTCAGCAGTGGTCACAGGACTGGAAAAGGTCAGTTTTCGTTCCAATCCCAAAGAAAGGCAATGCCAAAGAATGCTCAAACTACCGCACAGTTGGGCTCATCTCACATGCTAGTAAAGTAATGTCAAAATTCTCCAAGCCAGGCTTCAGCAATACGTAAACTGTGAACTTTCAGATGTACAAGCTGGTTGTAGAAAAGGCAGACGAACCAGAGATCAAATTGCCAATATCCGCTGGATCATCGAAAAAGCAAGAGAGTTCCAGAAAAACGTCTATTTCTGCTTTATTGACTATGCCAAAGCCTTTGACTGTGTGGATCACAATAAACTGTGGAAAATTCTGAAAGAGATGGGAATACCAGACCATCTGACCTGTCTCTTGAGAAACCTGTATGCAGGTCAGGAAGCAACAGTTAGAACGGGACATGGAACAACAGACTGTTCCAAATAGGAAAAGGAGGATGTCAAGGCTGTATATTGTCACCCTGCTTATTTAACTTATATGCATAGTACATCATGAGAAATGCTGGGCTGGAAGAAACACAAGCTGGAATCAAGATTGCCGGGAGAACTATCAATAACCTCAGATATGCCGATGACACCACCCTTATGGCAGAAAGTGAAGAAGAACTAAGGAGCCTCTTGATGAAAGTGAAAGAGGAGAGTGAAAAAGTTGGCTTAAAGCTCAACGTTCAGAAAACTAAGATCATGGCATCTTGTCCCATCACTTCATGGAAAATAGATGGGGAAACAGTGGAAACAGTGTCAGACTTTGTTTTTTTGGGCTCCAAAATCACTGCTGATGGTGATTGCAGCCATGGAATTACTCCTTGGAAGGAAGGTTCTGGCCCACCTAGATAGCATATTAAAAAGCAGAGACATTACTTTGCCAACAAATGTCTGTCTAGTTAAGGCTGTGGTTTTTCCAGTAGTCATGTATGGATGTGAAGAAAGCTGAGCGCTGCAGAATTGATGCTTTTGAACTGTGGTGTTGGAGAAGACTCTTGAGAGTCCCTTGGACTGTAAGGAGATCCAATCAGTCCATCCTAAAAGAGATCAATCCTGGGTGTTCATTGAAAGGACTAATGTTGAAGCTGAAACTCCAATACTTTGGCCACCTCATGCGAAGGGTTGACTCATTGGAAAAGACCCTAATGCTTGGTGGCATTGGGGGCAGGAGGAGAAGGGGACGACAGAGGATGGGATGGTTGGATGGCATCACCAACCCGATGGACATGGGTTTGGGTAGACTCCAGGAGTTGGTGATGGACAGAGAGGCCTGGCTTGCTGCAGTTCATGGGGTCGCAAAGAGTCGGACACGACTGAGCAACTGAACTGAACTGATGCTTAACATATTCTATATGAACTCAATAATAGAGGTGGTAAAGTACAGTTTTATTTTAATATAAAATAAATATCAAATCATCCATCTTTTAATATCAACTACTTTTTCAATCTAGGAATTTTTGCAGTCACCTAGCTTATTATATCATTCTGACATATTAGGAAAGCAGACATTCCTATCAGTGCCCTCTTTTGATTTCTTCTATTGCTTTTACATTTTCAAATTGGAATTTCTAATAACACAAAGGCAATTTTATATTAAGAAACTTGAATAAATTGCTATCTTAGAGAAAACTGAGTATCTAAATGAAAGAATGACTCTTCTTTTTGAACGGAAGCCAGAGGTAGTTTCAGTGATGTCCAGTGTTATTTGTACACAGAGATATTTTGTTTTGAGTGACATTAAAAGATAGGAGAATTCTTCATGATCAATAGCAAATAAAAAAAGAAAAATAAAGCATTACATTTCTTTTTAAAATATATGAGCTACATAAGTACAGTTCTTTTGCCTTCTCAATTGTTTTCTCAGTTCCTAAAATAAAGATTTCTGAATATATAAAATATATAATTCTTTCCTTTTCTGGACTTTGCATGCATCATAATGCCACTTTAAAGTGATTTTTCCCTTTATAAGATACTGATCTGTTTAACGTCACTCTGTCACAGCTACAAATTCTGGAAGCTTCTTAGAGCTATTGCAGCAGTGTCCTTAGGTTTCTGAGCTAAATGTTTAACACAAGTGAACCTACAGGGATCCAACCCAGGTCTTCCACATTGTGGGCAGAGGCTTTACCTCTGAGCCACCTGGGAAGTCCCTGTGGTACATATATCTTTTCAAATTATGGTTTTCTCGAGATATATGACCAGGGGTGGGATTGCTGGATTATATGGTAGTGCTATTTTTAGTTTTTTAAGGAACCTCCATATTGTTGTCCATAGTAACTGTAACAATTTACATTCCCACCAGTAGTGTGGGAGGGTACCCTTTATGGCACACCATCACTGGCATTTATTGTCGTAGATGTTTTTGATGATGAACATTTTGAGTAATGTGAGGTAATACCTCATTGTAGTTTTCATTCACATTTCTCTAATATTTAGTGATGTTGAGCATCTTTTCATGTGCCTCTTGGCCATCTATATGTCTTCTTTGGAGAAATGTCTATTTAGATCTTGTGCTTATTTTTTTATTTGTATTTTTTATATTGAGCTTCATGAGCTGTATATTTTGGAGATTAGCCAACATAAAAGGCTGCATATTATATGATTCTGTTGACATGGCACTCTGGAAACTAGTAAAACTATAGAAAGGGAAGGAATTTGCATTGGGGGGATTTTGTTTGTTACAATCCATAGAACTATACAGCACAAAATATAAATTTTGTTGTATGAAATGTCTTTAAAATCTCAACCAGAATATTGGAGGATATTAGGATTGTTATGGACTGAATTCTGTGTCCCCTAAACTCCTGTATTGAAGCCCCAGTATGCATGTAATTGGAGCATGGAAGCAATTAAGGTCAAAGAGGCCTAATCTGATAAAGAAGGGACACTGGAGAGCTCTGTCTGTCTTTACCATGTGAGGACAGAGCAAGTAGGGTGCCATCCGTGATCCAGGAAGAATGCTCTCACCAGAAACTGAATTGACCAACAGCTTGTTTTTGGACTTCTTTTTCTCCAAAACTGTTAGAAAATGAATTTCTGTTATTTAAGCTGCCCAGTGTATGGTATTTTGTTATGGCAGCCCAAGTTAACTAATACAAGGACTAGACAAGTGAATCTAACTGTATTACACATGAATCAAATAACTACACTGAAGGAGATATAAAGAAAGGAACTGACCTAAAAAACCTGGGAAAACAGTGTTTTGGCTGGATGCCATATGATTAAAAACAAAAGGAAATTTACACAGTTTACTATAATTGGAAATTATTTTTTCCTCACAAAGTTATGACCTCAGTATTCTGAAACTGTTTTCTATTTTAAGATTAAACATAATATATTACAGAAAATGAAAATTACATTTTCACTGTAAGTCAGTGAAATTCACAAATAATGAAATGGAAAAAGGTAAACTGAGCTCACTTGCTCCTGGATTAAAGTAGGAGTGATTTTTATATACTCATTTAAAAGTTGTTAAAACAGAGCAATAATTGCCATAGACAAAATCTACTGATGGATATTTAAATCAGTGAATGAGAATTTAAGCAGAAAAAAAAATATTACTAAAGTTTCAAATATCTCTCCCCAAATATTTAATAATTACAAAATGAAAAAAAAAATTATAGAAATTTTGCCTTGGAGAATCCTGATAGACACCACTTCAGTCAAGTGATCAAAATTAACTTTGCCAGCAACCAGTTATAATATCATATACCTCCTGGTATTATGCAGTGAGGGCATATCACCTCTGTGATATTTTCACCAAAATGCAAAGCTTTATTCTAATAATGCAAAATGCCCAAAAAGCTATATAGAAAATTTTATAAAATAACTGTCCAGCATTCTTTTAAAGTATCAAGGTCATAAAAGACAAGGAAAAACTGAAGAACTCTCATAGTCAGAGAAGAGTAAGAAAACACAACTAAATGCAACGTGAATGGACAGTGTTCTGAAAATGCTCATTAATAGCTCCAAATTTTGAGTGGAGGGCCAAGGACAATTCTTTTTTATTGTCATTTGGTGCAAGTCAAATGGATTAGAGGAAAATGTGAAACAGAAACGTTAAACTTGCAGTAATAACTCACCCTGATAAAGACAAAGTTTACAATGTTTCACATAGAATTAGGGAAAGAGCTGCATCCAAAATGAATCATGAGATGAGAATAGGATTCAAACCTCCAACCCAAAGAACAAAACCTTTGAACAGAACATTCAATAAAGCCTCAGACAAGAAGTGAATATAAGTTCCTTCACAAAAACTATTTTTTCACAGTTTACCTTCTTCAGTATGTTACAGAGAAAGGCTCAAATATACAGCTTTTCTTCAAATTATAGCTTAGATATGGAGACTAACAAGTATTAGATGATGTACAAAGAAAGCAAAGAACCTATAAAAGTAAATGGAATGGTTTGTACTGTACTGCCCACTTTAAACATGCAGATAAAGTATAGAAAATATGATTGTACAGATATAGCATTATGAAAAAAAAGATAAAAGACTCTTTTGAGCCAATCTGGAAGAATATACATGATCAAAGAAATTATTAGCTGATAAAAATACTGATACAATTACAGTCATGTCAGTTACCTAATTGCAGTCTAAAAGATGAAAACATATTAATCTCATACTCTGTAATTCCAAGTTTTCTACTGTAGTGAGAAGTGCTCTCAGAGGGAATTCAAAATGTATTTTAGATTCCTGTTCCTAGTATTTTAAAATTAAATTGTATTAACATGCAGTCATAGTTAATTTAGTTCAGTATAAAATGAATAATAACATTGTGCCTATATAAGTTAATTTAATAACAGCAGCAGTAGTTGTTTTATGTTGTTTGGATTATAGCTGTTCTATAAATCTGCAAGGCAACAGCTAGATTCTTCATTTAGTCATTCTTTTTTGTCAGTGATTATCTCTAAGATAATAGTGATATTTTATCAAAGTGAGACAATCATTGTATCAATTTGTTATACAAGATAAAGACAGGTGACATATTACTCTAGCAAAAGGCAAAGCAAATGCCCTGATCTTTGTTTCTGAATTCAACAATTAATATAGATTTGCTGTAACTAGACATAATTCATTATAAAAATTACGCTATATAAAAGAAAATGATTATATCTTATGCAATTGATTTTTTCAGTAATAATTAGGATATGTTTGGAACAATTTGACAAAGTAACTATTATGAAACTAATAAATTATTACATTTCTGAAGCTACCTTCTTTTGCTCATTAATTCTGTTAACAGATCATTTATGGGTCTGTGAATGTATGTGAAACGCACCCATATGAGAATAGATTTCTCTCAAAATGATAAGACTGAAATTGTTTCTCATTAACTAGATTTTTTGTGCTCTAATATCTTGAGAGAGCCTATCAGTTACATTCAAGTGGTCAAGGCATCAGTAGAAAAAGGTATACCTTATACTTAATAAAGTATGTAAATTCATATACTGCTTGTTTAATGGATTGTAAACTGATGAATATTACCCAAAAAATAAGACCATCAAGTTTGAATTACATGTAAATCATTTTAAAGTAATATACAAACTAATGAAAATGTATACTAACCAACAAAAGTGATGTAACATTATTAATCTTCAAATTAAACCATAAATCAATGGAATTCAATTAACTTCTAGTATTCTTTGAGGAATTTGACACAAATTATAAAATTTATTTTGAAAATAAATACATGAATTTGTAATGAAAATTTGTGAAGCTACATGTAGGACTGTGTTTGGTACAAAAAGATTCAACTTACCAAATATGTAGGCATAATTTAAAACCATGTTAATTAAAAAGCTCAGAAGTAAACAAAGGTTTTATATATGATAAAAGATAAATGTGGCACCACATAATAGGCCTGATTATTTGATACTAGTAATAATGGAAAAACTGGCTTGGTGTGTAGATAAAATTATAGTTGAATAGTTAATCAATATAGTATACAGAATAACCCATGTGTAATAAAGATTTAAAGATTATAATAGTATATTGAGATTAACATAAAATAGAAGGATATCTTTATGATCATAAAAAGGAAGGAACTGTCAGATAAAATCTTAACAAATCATAAAGCAAAAGTGATAGATTTTTATCTTCAACATTTAGGATTTATGGTCAATAGAGAGGAGTATCTTCATCCAAAACTACAAATAGATTAAAATCTAGAATAAAACTTGAGTTTGGGAATGTCAAAATAGAAAACAAAACAACAATAAAATGCTTAGTAGAAAAACAGGAGCACAAATGAGTGCAAGTAAATAAAGAGATACTGAATTTCTAGTAATAAAAAAGATATTAATTATAACAACCTTGAGATACCACTTTATGTCTTATATATAGTCAAAATGTACATTTCTGCAATACAATCAGTTTTTAATGTGGCAATGTGAATGCCTCTGGTTTGCTAGGGGAAAGATGTACAAAAGTAAAATGCACAAATTAATACTTTCATATACTATCAAATTCCAAGTATGTGAAAATATCTACATTCTTCATTTGATTACTGGTAGAGAATTCTAAATTCCTTTTTTTTTTTTAATTCTCAGAACTTTAAATTTTCAGAAAAGTATATTGAACTTTATTTTTCTCTACTATAGGAATTGACTGCCTTGTAGCTCAGCTAGTAAAGAATCCGCCTGCCATGCAGGAAACCTGGGTTCGATCCCTGAATTGGGAAGATCCCCTGGAGAAGGGAAAGGCTGTCCACTTAAGTATTCTGGCCTGGAGAATTCCATGGACTGTATAATCCATAGGGTCGCAAAGAGTAGGACACAGTTGAATGACTTTCACTTACTTACTTAATTACATAGGAATAGATGGGCTCTACCTAACTTGATTTTCTTTCTTTAACTCTGTGAATATTTATTATTATTATTATTTAAAAAAATAAATACTCTCTTTTGTTTTCTCTGCTCTCATGTGATGAGACAGTTTTTAACCATGTTTTGTAACTCCAAAGTCAGTGTACTGTGTCTCTTATACTGTCTCATATTTCCTGTCATTTTGCTGGATATTTAAGAACATATTCTTGATTTTATTATCTGTCCTTTGTATTCAGTGTCTCATTTTGGCAATAGTAATTTTAGTTTCCAGTAACTACTTTCTAAGTATTTATCTCCTTTTTAAGTGTCTTTTTCTTACATCAACTGTCAGAATTTGCTTTACATTGATGCTGCGGGCTTCCCTAATGTTAGATATACTGAAAGACAAGCTATGTCTTGAAAGGTGTAGGAATATTTGACATACACAAAAAGGGAAGAAAACACATATTTTGTTAAAACAAAAATATAGGAAAAGAATCACACAATACTTGGGGAATTACAATCAATTAATTTTGTGTGGAGTATATCATATAGATTCTGGAATAATCACAGGGTAAGGCAGATTGCAGTCTGATTTTGACATTCTTTGTTGTTATTGTTGTTCAATCAATCAGTCGTGTCCCATTTTTGGACTCCATGGACTAAAGCATGCCAGGCTTCTTTGACCTTCACTATCTCCCAGAGTTTGCTCAGACTCATGTCCATTGAGTCAGTGATGGCATCCAACCATCTCATCCTCTAATGCCTCCTTCTCCTCCTGCCTTCAATCTTTCTCAGTATCAGGGTCTTTTCTAATGAGCCTGCTCTCTGCATCAGGTGGCCAAAATATTGGAGCTTCAGCTTTAGCATCAGTCCTTCCAATAAATATTTAGGGTTTATTTCCTTTAGGACTGACTGGTTTGATCTCCTTACAGTCCAAGGAACTCTCAAGAGTCTTCTCCAGCACCACAGTTTGAAAGCATCGATTCTTTGGCGCTCAGCCTTCTTTTGGTCCAACTCTCACATCCATACATGACTACTGTATGGATACTAGAAAAACCATAGCTTTGACTGTGCAGAACTTTGTTGACAAAATGATGTGTCTGGTTTTTTAATATACTATCTAGGTTGATCGTAGCTTTTCTTCCAAGGAGCAAGCGTCTTTTAATTTCATGGTTGCAGTCACCATTGCAGTGATTTGGGGTTCCAAGAATATAAAGTCTGTCACTGTTTGCAATGTTTCCCCATCTATTTGCCATGAAGTGATGGGACTAGATGCCATGATCTTCATGTTTTGAATGTTGAGTTTTAAGTCAGCTTTTTCAATCTCCACTTTCACCTTCATCAAGAGACTCTTTAGTTCCTCTTTACTTTCTGCCATTAGGTGGTGTCATCTTGCATATATAAAATTTGGAACCAGTGTATTAGACTGTGGGAAGTAAATGCAGTTTGCATTACATAAGATATAAAAAGTTATGAAGTCATGTATATATATATATATATATATCAAAATAACCAATGAAAAGAGTTAAAACTTGGATAAATTATGATGCCATTTACCAAAATGTGTAAGCTAGAAAAATCTAATCTGTAAGGATATAGTAAAGTACCTCCATAAGTCACAAATATCCTCTATGTTAAATTGTTAACCTCTGTGATAAAATCATCTATTTTATCCCTTAGAAAACTGGCTGACTGAAAAAATAAGCTGTATTATTTTGGTTGAATCAAATAATCCATTTTCAAAGATTGTTTTTCATTAAGAAAATAGATGAATGTGAGAGAGATGTTGAAAAAAAGAAGGACACAGAGGGAAGCAGAGAGTGAGTCTTTTAAGCAAGGAGATTCCATAGTATTTCCCGTAATTTATTTTGCTATTTACTATACTATCTTGCTTAAATCACTCATGCTACATTATAACAAATTATTTTGTCTCTTAATGAAGCACTTGACTAATTATTTTTTCACACCTAACAGCAGTCTTAACATCAGATTTAAGTATATTTTAAGAAAGTAGAAAGTCCCCTTCAGGAACGTAGAAGCTCCAGAGTGAGTTTTCCAGGTCATGACAGATGACATTTATTTCTGTTTCAGTAACCTAAGAAGAATGTTAAACACCAGAATATTTTGGATAAAATAAAAATATATCTCCATAAGCAAAAAGGAGGTAAAACAGTATTTATAGAATGTATGATGCCACAGAAATTGTCTTAGGAATAACTTAACACTTGCATATTCACGTGTAAAAATTAACAGCATTTTTTGTCACAAATCAAATAATTTTTATTTTCTTCTTCCAAAATATCCAGTATTAATCCTTGTTAGTGTTCCTTTTACAGACTCTTACTATTTATCACACAAAATTCATTCTGACTCCAAGACCATTCTATTTTCTTTTCTCTTTTCCTGACTCTCTTGGTATAAATCTTCATGTTACTAATGTTCCACACATTTCTAGCCTGTCTCTGTTAGAATAGCATTACTTTAGAGAAGCTTCTCTGACAACTTAATCTAAAATAATGCCCCCCCAATTCAGTCTATCTCTTACTCTCATTTTTTCTTCTCAGTCCTGTCTTTACTTGTCATTATATTAATTGCTTCTTCTTCATTTCCATAGTTGCCTGGTGTCAGTTTCCTTTACTAACACGTAAGTTCCATGGGAACAGGAATTTTCTCCAGGAGACCGAAGATAGGACTCATGATGTTATTCCTGCAGTATTTTCCATGATCTCTCCTTTGTCCAGTGACTTGTGTAGCACTGTTTGACACAGACAAGTTCCTCAGCTACATAATCTAAATGAATGAATGTAAGAATAGCGCAGATTTTACCAAACAATTCTGAAAGTGCCAAAATATTGTTAACATAGCAAATAATTTGCATTCCAACCTCTCAGTTCTGCCACATTACTCATTCATTCTTAGGAATCCATTTTTAATTTTCTCCTTCAACTTTTGTATTCTCTCAGTCATCAACTGGTACTGCCTCTCCTATCATACCTTTGCCAAACTAAGATTAAGATACTTTCTACCTCATATCTATACCATAAAACTAACTCCTGATAGATGTTGCATACCAATGATTATTCTATGCCTGTGATCCCTGTTACTTACATAATGGTTGCCAAACTTCCTATTCTATCAGATCTCAAAATGAGCTACTTTTCCTGCACCATTCCGTCACTCTTCCCTACTACCCCTTAATGTGTTATTAATCAGCTTTTCTGATAGCCCAGTTGGTAAAGAATCCGCCTGCAATGCAGGAGACCCTGGTTCAATTCCTTGGTCATGAAGATCCACTGGAGAAGGGATAGGCTACTCAGTCCAGTATTCTTGGACTTCCCTTGTGGCTCAGCTGGTAAAGAATCTGCCTGCAATGCAGGAGACCTTGGTTTGATCCCTGGTTGGGAAGATCCTCTAGAGAAGGGAAAGGCTACCAAATTCAGTATTCTTGCCTGGAGAATTTCATGGACTGTATAGTCCATGGGGTCACAAAGTTGGGCACAACTGAGTGACTTTCACTTTCACTTTCACTTCACTTTGCTATTTCTCACCTTCATGTGTTTAAGTTTCTTTGCACTGTGCATAACCTATTTTTTTCTTTTGTTTCATCTATCATTTCTCCAATTCTGAATTCATGATGTTCTTCCACTGATATTTTCCCTGTTCACTTCATTTTCCAATACATTTTGTTGAAATAAATATTTTACATCTGATAATATCTTAAAAATGTAAGTGATGGTAGTACATATATTTATTGAATAACAGCATTCTCATTCTAAATCCCACCATTACACCTTAGAAATATAAATACATACATAGAAACTTACTTCAAACCCTGGTGTTTAAAACTTAATTTGATTATCCTACTACTGCCATGAAGAGAAGTCCTGACTTTTTTGAAAAACCCAAGCCTCTAAGAGTTGCCAATGAAATTCTTATCCTTTAAAAAAATATGATTAGTTTGGCTCTACCAGTCTTAGTTATGGCAAGATCTTCAATCTTTACTGCAACATGCACCATCTTTAATTGTAGCACATGGGATCTAGTTCTCTGACCAGAGATTGAATCTAGGAACCCTGCATTGATAGTACAGCGTCTTAGCCACTGGACCTCCATGGAAGTCCTGAAATATATATCTTTAAATACAGTTTTCTGTAAATGTAGTGTTGATGAAAATGTATTGATGAAAATGTGGTCTTGAATAATTATATCTAGATCTCTTTATTGTGTGAAAAATAAAAATTAACAAATCATAGAAAAGGAAAGGAAAGAAGAGGCTCATCAAGTAGAAGGATGGGTCTATACGTTTGAATATATATATTAAATTTATATTTAAAAGACAAGCATAGAAAAGTGATAAAAGAAACTGAAAGTTGTAAGATTAATGTTTTCTCCCTGAATGCTTATCTGACTGGAACAGATACTCAATTTACATCTGAGTAAAGCTGTTGCTGACAAATTCTGATCTAACTTGTCAACACCAGGTGTTATTAGGTTGTTACTAACACATTCTGGAATAATTGATTTCTGTGTAATATAAAATTCTAATGAGTAGAGTGCACTTAAACAGTCTAAACAAATTGACTAAAAGAGTCACAAAATTGGACAAAAGATGGTAAATGTTCAAGGTAAAATTTGTTTGAGGGAAGTGGTCTCTGGCTGATACTTGTTGTTTTTGATGGGAGATCTATAGGTCTGGATTATAATTAGCAACTTAAAACCATTGATTTCTTGAGGACACTGAGTATAAATGAAATCATAAGATAACTAATGGAAGTGTAGTGAAATGCTGCCATGATATAACAGACCAACAATCGGAGTTTTATCATAATAATGGGTAGTTACATATCCTTTTAGTGTTTAGAATTTAGTTTTCTGGCAGTGGAAAAGTCCTGAAAAAGGAAAATGACTTAAATTTTAAAACACATGATGGCCCTTGTAGTATTACTTATATGTTCTTTAGTAAAAATTATACAGTCATGATAGTTAGTTAAAACCAATCAGTTACCAGAGCAAATTAAAAGTTACATAATATTTTTAAAAATTAGACCAAAGGTGCTACAATATGATGCGTTCTTTGCCTCTATTCAGTCATCTAAGCACATATACTTAAACAGTTTCCAAAGAGACTGATTTAACTGTCAAAATTAAATTTACTTTCTATTTGCTTTGGAAATGGACTTCACTTTATAATATTGAAATAGCTGAGTTGTTCATACTAGAGAAGGGAATGACAAACCACTTCAGTATTCTTGCCTTGAGAACCCTATGAACAGTATGAAAAGGCAAAAAAGATATGAAACTGAAAGATGAACTCCCCAGGTCAGTAGGTGCCCAATATACTACTGGAGAAGAGTGGAGAAATAACTCCAGAAAGAAGGAAGAGACAGCCAAAGCAAAACAATGCCCAGTTGTTGATGTGACTGATGATGTAAGTAAAGTCCAATGCTGTAAAGAACAATATCGCATAGGAACCTGGCATGTTAGGTCCATGAGTCAAGGTAAATTGGAAGTGCTCAAGCAGGAGATGGCAAGAGTGAACATCAATATTTTAGGAATCAGTGAGCTAAAATGGACTGAAATGGGCAAATTTAACTCAAATGACCATTATATCTACTACTGTGGGCAAGAATCCCTTAGAAGAAATGGAGTAGCCCTCATGATCAACAAAAGAGTCCAAAATTAAGTTCTTGGGTGCAGTCTCAAAAATGACAGAATGATTTCTGTTGATTTCCAAGGCAAACTATTCAATATCACAGTAATCCAAGTCTATGTCCCAACTAGTAACACCGAAGTAGCTGAAGTTGAACAGTTCAATGAAGACCTAAAAGACCTAGAACTAGCACCCAAAAAATGTCCTTTTCATTATAGGGGACTAGAATGCAAAAGTAGGAAGTCAAAAGATACCTGGAGTAACAGGCAAGTTTGGCCTTGGAGTACAAACTGAAGCAGGGCAAAGGCTAACAGAGTTTTGACAAGAGAATGCACTGGTCAAGAAAACACCCTCTTCCAACAACATAAGAGAAGACTCTACACATGGACATCACCAGATGGTCAATACTTAAACCAGATTGATTATATTCTTTGCAGCCAAAGATGGAGAAGCTCTATACAGTCAGCAAAAACAAGACTGGGAGCTAACTGTGGCTCAGATCATGAACTCCTTATTGCCAAATTCAGACTTAAATTGAAGAAAGTAGGGAAAACCCCTGGACAATTCAGTTGTGAACTAAATAAAATACCTTACAATTATACAGTGGAAATGACAAATAGATTGAAGGGGTTAGATCTGACGGACAGAGTGCCTGAAGAACTATGGACAGAGGTTTGTAACATTGTACCAGAGGCAGTGATCAAGACCATCCCCAAGAAAAAGAAATGCAAAAAAGGTAAAATGGTTGTCTGAGGAGGTCTTACAAATAGCTGAGAAAAAAGAGATGTGAAAGGCAAAGGAGAAAAGAAAAGATATACCCATTTGAATGCAGAGTTCAAAAGAATAGCAAGGAGAGGTAAGAAAGCCTTCCTTGGTGGTCAATGTAAAATACAACAGAGGAAAACAATAGAATGGGAAAGACTAGACAACTCTGCAAGAAAATTAAAGATACCAAGGGAACATTTCATGAAAGATGGGCACAATAAGGGACAGAAATGGTATGGACCTAACAGAAGCAGAAGATATTAAGAAGAGGTGGAAAGAATACACAGAACTATAGAAAAAAGATCTTAATGACCCAGATAACATGAGAGTGTGATCACTCACCTATATATAGCCAGACATCCTGGAATGCAAAGTCAAGTGGGCCTTAGAAAGCATCACTATGAACAAAGCTAGTGGAAGTGATGGAATTCCAGCTGAGCTATTTTACATACTAGAAGATGATGCTGTTAAATTGCTGCTGTCAATATGCCAGCAAATTTGGAAAACTCAGCAGTGGCCACAGGACTGGAAAAGGTCAGTTGTTACTCCAACCCCAAAGAAAGGCAATGCCAAGGAATGTTCAAACTACCACACAGTTGCACCCATCTCACATCTAGCAAAGTAATGCTCAAAATTCTCCAAGCCAGGCTTCAACAGTACCTGCATTGTGAACTTCCAGATGTTCAAGGTGGATTTAGAAAAGGCAGAGGAACCAGAGATCAAATTGCCAATATCTGCTGGATCATTGAAAAAGCAAGAGAGTTCCAGAAAAACATCTATTTCTGCTTTGTTGACTAAGCAAAAGCCTTTGACTATGTGGATCACAACAAACTGGAAAATTCTTAAAGAGATGGATGGAATACCAGACCACCTTACCTGCCTCCTGAGAAATCTGTATACAGGTCAAGAAGCAACAGTTAGAACTGAACATGAAGCAACAGACTGACTGGTTCCAAATTGGGGAAGGAGTGCATCAAGGCCGTATATTGTCATTCTGCTTATTTAACTTATATGCAGAGTACATATTGTGAAATGTTGGACTGGATGAAGCATAAGCTGGAATCAAGATTGCCAGGAGAAATACCAGTAACCTCAGATGTGCAAATGACACCACCCTTACGGCAGAAAATGAAGAGGAACTAAAGAACCTCATGATGAAAGTGAAAGAGGAGAGTGAAAAAGTTGGCTTAAAACTCAACATTCAGAAAACTATGATCATGGAATCTGGTCCCATCACTTCATGGCAAATATATGGGGAAACAATGGAAACAGTGAGAGACTTTATTTTGGGGGGGCTACAAAATCACTGCAGATGGTGACTACAGCCGTGAAATTAAAAGATGCTCGCTCCTTGGAAGAATAGCTATGACCAACCAAGACAGCATATTAAAAAGCAGAGATATTGCTTTGCCAACAAAGGTCTGTCCTATCAAAGCTGCTGTTTTTCCAGTAGTCATATATGAATGTGAGAGTTGGACTATAAAGAAAGCTGAGTGCCAAAGAATTGATGCTTTTGAACTGTGGTTGGAGGAGACTCTTGAGAGTCCCTTGGACTGCAAGGAGATCCAACTAGTCCGTCCTAAAGGAAATCAGTCCTGAATATTCATTGGAAAGACTGATGCTGGAGCTCAAGCTCCAAACTTTGGCCACCTGGTGTGAAGAATTAACTCATTTGAAAAGACCCTGATGCTGGGAAAGATTGAAGGCAGTAGAAGAAGGGGCCAACAGTGGGTGATTATTGGATGGCATCACGGACTCAATGGACATGAGTTTCAGTAAGCTCTGGGAGTTGGTGATGAACAGTGAAGCATGGCATGCTGTAGTCCATGGGGTTGCAAAGAGTCTGACATGACTGGGCAACTGAACTGAACTGATTAAAATGTAAAATGACTGTATTTTGCTCCTTTTTCCCCTACAGCCAAACTTGCCCTTGTCCTTGTAGAACAGCTACAACATCTCATTAGTATCTGATGTATTTTGATTAGAGCTAAGGTATTGTACTGTTTTGACCTTTTCAATATTCTGCACTTTAATTGGCTGTTCATTCTGTATCTTCCCTACAGTTTAGTGGGACTGCAGGCAAGGGGAAAATGCAATGAGTAGCCAATCAAATCACAGAACACTGAAAAGGTCAAAGCTGTATAGTAGAATCCTGTAATTGACAGAAATGTATGAGACATTGAAATTCTACCACATCCTTCTTATGACAGAGACTATAATGAAACAGAAAATGGTACCATGTAAATCTATTCATATGACTTCACTTATCATTGTTCTGAGAGTTGAGTACATAGTTTAACACATTTCAGTTATGATTTTTTAAACTACGTTATTTTGGTATACCACAGATTTTGTGGTGAGTTATATTACACTTAGTCAGCAGAACTGTTTGTCTAGCAGTAGATATTCAGTTCAACATGGAATGACATGTCTTAAATATGAATAGATCTACACTTATAAAAATCAAGAGAGGCAGTATTCATAGAAAGAATAGTTTTATCTTATGAAGGACTCTCTAAACACACTTGAAAACCTTTGATAAGCTTGTTTTTTTCTTTTTTTTTTTTAAGGGAAACACCAAACTAGTATAAAAGAGAGTTTTCTCTGTTTTCATAGAAGCTATCTTCATTGATGATAAATACTGGACTCAGAGTCCCCTAAGAGAAAGCTTTGGGGCCTGAAGCTGTAAATATATTCTGTTATCTGGCTCTTAGGTTATAATTAAGAAAGACATTTTCAGTCAGAGCATTGACCTAGAAGCCATATTTTAAGTGTGTCTTCTTAGAAGTTTTACTCCCTTGAACACACACATCTAGAGGAGATCAACTGGAAAAGAGAGGGGAAAAAAAACAAAACTTCCCAGAATTTCAGCAAATGATAATGTAATGAATGTTGGCATAATTCAAATGAAATAAATGCAAAGCTTGTGGTTAGTTGTTGAATAATATGAGATTTGACACCCATACTTGCCCTCACATTTTTGAGACTTGTCATGCATACTGCACATAGTCATTAATAATAGCTAATAAATAGAGCCTTCCTGGTGGCTCAGATGGTAAAGCCTCTGCCTGCAATGCGGGAAACCTCGTTCTATCCCTGGGTCAGGAAGATCCCCTGGAGAAGGAAATGGCAACTCATTCTGGTATTCTCGCCTGGAAAATCCCATGGACAAAGGAACCTGATAGGCTACATACGGTCCATGGGGTTGTAAAGAGTCAGACATGACTGAGCGACTTCACTTTCACTTTTCTCTTTCATGCACTGGAGGAGGAAACGGCAACCCACTCCAGTATTCTTGCCTGGAGAATCCCAGGGACAGCGGAGCCTGGTGGGCTGCTGTCTGTGGGGTCGCACAGAGTCGGACACGACTGAAGCGACTTAGCAGCAGCAGCAGCAAGTGGAGTGAAAGTCATTCAGTCATGTCCAACTCTTTGCAACCCCATGAACTATACAGTCTGTGGAATTCTCCAGGCCCGAAGACTGGAGTGGGTACCCTTTCCCTTCTCCAGGGGATCTTCATTGAGCTGCATACTTGTATGTACTTTATATTGATAAAAGTTGGGAAACTTATGCAATACAAACTGACAAGAAAAGCAAAAGTCATTATTGAAGAAGGTGGGAATGCTGACTATCAAAAAGAAAGATTTTAGAGCCCTAATAATAAAAATGTGAAAGATAAAATAATAAATGTGTTGAAGAAAATGTCTTTTAGGTTGTGAGTGTAGGAATGTTTTAAACATGACACAAAAAAGAACAAGTAAAAAATTTGTATGTTGCACTTCACTGAAATTAGAAACATCTGTTTATCAAAAGATGTCACTAAGAAAAGAAAGCCCACAAAATGGGAAAAGATATTTGAATTATATGTAATTGACAAATGACTCTTCTCAAGGCTATAATACAAACAGATAACCGAGCATATGAATCAGTCAAAAAAATATAGACAACGAAATATGATGTGGAAGAAACATGTTATTCAAGTGATAAGATGGTACATAAAGAGTGCTCTATCTCATCCTTCTTAAAGGAATGCAAATTAAACTCAATAGATACTGCTGTTTACCTGCTAAGGAAATCAATCCTGAATATTTATTGGAAAGACTGATGCTGAAGCTGAAACTCCAGTACTTTGGCCACCTGATACGAAGAACTGACTCATTGAAAAAGATCCTGATGCTGGGAAACATTGAAGGCAGGAGGAGAAGGGGATGAAGGGAAATGAGATGGTTGGATGGCATCCCTGACTCGATGGACATGAGTTTGAGTAAGCTCAGGGAGGCCTGGCATGCTGCTGCTCCATCAGATTGCAAAGAGTCAGACACGACTGAGCGACCGAACTGAACTGAACCTACTAAAATTAAAATTAAACCTATTGGCAATACCAAAATTTACAAGGATGTTAAGCAAGGAAAGCTCTAACAACATGCCGTTACCAGTAAACTGATAGAAACATTTTTGGAAAACAGTTTGGTAATAGCTACTGAACATAAACTGTATCCCTTAAGGTTCAGTTATCCCATATCCAAAAATGTATCCATATGTGCAATGAAAGACTTGTAGAAAATTGTTCATATCAGTCTTTATAATTACCTCAAATTGGAAACAATACAAGTGTTCAACATCAGAATAAACAATTTTTTTTCTTATTTATATTAAGATATATGTGCAGGTATATATAATATTATACCGCAATAAAATGGAAAACTATCAACTGTGGGCTATAGCATGAATGGGACTTCCCAGGTAACTCAGTGTTAAAGAATCCACCTGCCAAACAGGAGATATAATTTCCACCCCTGCGTCAAGAAGATCACCTGGAGAAGGAAATGGCAACCCACTCCAGTGTTCTTGCCTGGGAAGTCCCATGGACAGAGGATCCTGGTGGGATGCAGTCCATTGGGTCATCAAGAGTCAGACACAACTGAGCAACTGAACAACAACGTAGCATGGATGATTATAACAAAACAATAGTAAAACAAGAAGATACGGAAAAATCAAAGGTATGTATAAGATTCAGTCTATTTAAAGTTCAGAACCAGGCATGATCTGTATATATTGTTAGACGCAAAAGCTTGATTTCTCTCTGGAGAAAGCAGTGGATATACTGAGTGAAAGCAAAAAGGGTACTTCTAGATAGTTTTGAATATTCATAATAGATGCTTGTCTGCCTGTGTGTGCGCGCTTGGTCGTGTCATACTCTGCAACCCTATGGACTGTAGTCTGCCGGGTTCCTTTGTCAATGGAATTTTCCAGGCAAGACTCCTGGAGTGGATTGCCATTTCCAACTCCAGGAGATCTCCCTTACCCAGGGATCAAACCCCATCTCTTGTGTCTGTCTCCTGAATTGGCAGGCAGGCATGCTTCATACTACTAAGCTATCTGGGAAACCCAATAGATGCTTACTTTGTGCTAATCAAGTAAATTGAATTTATCCTCGATGTCTTCCTGCCTATTAGCTATCTGTTTACCTACCTACCTACCTACTTATTAGGTAACTATCTGTGTGTGTGTGTGTGTGTGTGTTTTTCTTCACTCATAAAGTTAAGAAAAGTCTGAATTGCAATCAAGGTTACAATTTCTGGCACAGACCTAGTCTTTTATCAGGATATGATTTAATAAGATTGCACGTAGCGAGGATATCCCTCTAGATACAATTAAAATAACTTCATTCACAATAACTGAAATAGAAATGTAACTGATACCTGCATTAAGCAATACAATTTTAAAGGAATTATCCTTATTTTAGACATATGAGCTACTATAAGACTAGGAAAAATAAGATATACATTTTAATGCCATATAATTCCACTTAAGTTGCAATTTTCATACATTGTTAATTAAAAAAAAAAGAACTCCCTATAACTAATTTGATAAATGTGGAAATTACTCATTTATCCCAGGCAAAAGAATTACTGTTTTCTTTGTAAAATCTCTTTAAAGGCACTGCATTAGGACATCTAAGATCATTATTGTTCCTCTATTACAGCATATTCCTTATGTATTTAGCACAGATAGATTCATGATGCTTTGGAATAAAGAATGACAAGCACTTATACATTAAAGAAAAGGATTACAAAGCCATTAAAATGAAAATAAGCATGTGCCACATCTGAATAAAAGGTCTGTTGAGACTTCTACAGCAAGTCAGTGTTGTCATTGATGTATAAAATTTTGAATCTAATCTGCCCACATGTAAACCCCTTTGATTATTAATGCCTGTTTGAAAGAAACGTTAACCAGATTCTCCAAGAAACAAACAGAATATTGATACTATTAAATGGAATCTTAATGAAAACCCTTAGTGACTGTGAAGGTTTTAGTTCGTTAATCCAGTAGAGGTATGAGAAATGGAAAAGTAGAAGATAGAAAGTGAAATATAATATTAAGTGTGGTTTGTTTTTGACCTAATAATCTGAAAGAACTAGTTTTCACAGTACATCCTCACCAAATCTGTTCCTTCTTAAAAATGTTCCTTCAGTCATCTGAAATCAATCTTTCTTCTCCACTGGTATATTTAAGTCTCCAGTATCTACAGTGAATGTATCATGTTACAGTGAAGTACTATGTTAATTAAGAAATGCTTCTGGTGATAAAGATAGAGAGAATACCTCAACTGAGTAAATACCTGTGACATACTCCTTTACCTCTTAGATCCACAGCAGTACACACTGATGAACAATCATGGGGAGTCTTGTCAGCTGTCTGCCTCTACCAAATGAATACGTGAATGTGAGAAAAATAATCTAATAGGTTCAAAATGACCACAGTGTAATTCTGTCCTGTGTGTTTTACTTTTGTTCTTTCTCTTTGTCTCAACCTTTCTCTTATTCTCACTTCCTGTCTCTTATCTCTTGACCTTTCTAACAAAGCTTCATAAAAATACTGTATTAAATACACATACACATGCACACATGCGCATACACACCTATGGTATATAAACACTGGTTTATGTTTTTTACTCATGTTATTAAACATTTCCTGAAGAAATATTCATAAATGTTAAAAACTAATTAAAAACAGAAATGGAAAAACAAGCAAATCTGAGCTGAAGTGGAAAAAATAATTTAGAAAAATAAGCTACAAATAATGTGGGTCTTTTGGAAAACTCATATAGTTTCTCCCAGAGAAAACAAGTAAGTCAAGCATGTGTTTTACTTAGATTGAGATAGACAAAAGTTCTTAAGACGTTGGACTATTTATTCAAGTTTTAAGAATGTTGACATCATCTGTTAATGAATTATAGAGGCCTCATTCATTTTGCAGTCAGCCAGAGAGCCATTTAGTTTTATGGCTTTCTCTCTCAAGGTGTTAAAGCTCACAGGGCACCTTATAATTCAATTATATTATAAGCACCCCTAGAATTTTAATTACATGAGGCAGATTAATTTAATTTTTGAATTTCTATGAGATATACTTGAATAAACCTATGTTTAAGTTTTGAGTCCGACTTTCTCCTTAAACAGAATAAGACATATAAGTGACACTGCCTTATTTATTAAAGAAAATAAACTACTTTCATCATTCCAGCTTCTCTAATGAACCCTTCCCTCATCTGACTCCATAGAAAATATTTTGAAAGTTTTGTTAGACACAGTCTCATCTATAATATGCTAAGAAAGGAGAGAGACTGACAAGTCGTTAGAAAATTTCTCATTACTTCTCCAACTTTTCATTTCCTCATTCCTTCTTAAATCAAGGCTGTGCACTGACCTAACATACAAATTTCAAGAAAGAATATTAGCAGAATAAATAGATGACAAATAGTCCAATATCATTAGGAAAATTATGTTCCTATCCTGTTCCCTTTTATGTAAAGAACTGAATCAGTTATGCAGGTGCAAATCAAACCAAATCAAAACAACTGCAATAAATAAATTTAAAATAATTTGTTTGATTTTATTTTTTGTTTTTTTCCTATTTTAGTTTGCTGATAGATACTAGTTCTAAATGATGCTCTCAGAATAAAGCCTAAATAAATTTAGGAAATTATCTATTTCATACATATGTCTTTCTATGTCTTCATAATGCAATTTACTATATTAAAAGTTCTGATAAGTATTACAGTGAAGAACTCTGCTTACCCAACCATCTCATTCTCTGTCATCCCCTTCTCCCCCTGCCCTCAATCTTTGCCAGCATCAGGGTCAGTTCCAGTGAGTCAGTTCTTTGCATCAGGTGGCCAAAGTATTGGAGACTCAACTTCAGCATCGGTCCTTCCAATGAATATTCAGGGTTGATGTCCTTTAGGATTGACTGGCTTGATTTCCTTGCAGTCAAAGGGCTCTCAGGAGTCTTCTCCATCACCACAGTTTGAAAGCACCAATTCTTTAGCACTCAACCTTCTTTGTGGTCCATCTCTCACATCTGTACATGGCTAATGCAAAAGCCATGAAATTAAAAGGCGCTTACTCCTTGGAAGGAAAGTTATGACCAACCTAGACAGCATATTAAACAGCAGAGACATTACTTTGTCAACAAAGGTCCATCTAGTCAAGGCTATGGTTTTTCCAGTAGTCATATATGGATGTGAGAGTTGGACTATAAAGAAAGCTGAGCGCTGAAGAATTGATGCTTTTGAACTGTGGTGTTGGAGAAGACTCTTGAGAGTCCCTTGGACTGCAAGGAGATACAACCAGTCCATCCTAAAGGAGATCAGTCCTGGGTGTTCATTGGAAGGACCAATGTTGAAGCTGAAACTCCAATATTTTGGCCACCTGATGTAAAGAGCTGACTCATTGGAAAAGACCCTGATGCTGGGAAAGATTGAAGGCAGGAGGAGAAGGGGATGACAGAGGATGAGATGGTTGGATGGCATCACCAACTCAATGGACGTGAGTTTGGGTAAACTCTGGGAGTTGGTGATGGACAGGGAGGCCTGGCGTCCTGCAGTTCATGGGGTTGCAAAGATTCGGACACGACTGAGTGACTGAACTGAACTGAACCGAATGTAAAAACCGTAGGTTTGACTATATAGACCTTTGTTGGCAAAGCTGTGCCTCCTTTTTTAACATGCTGACTATATGTGTTATAGTTTTTCTTCTAAAAATCAAGGTCTTTTAATTTTATGGCTGCAGTCACCATTCACAGTGATTTTGGAGCCAAAGAATATAAAATCTGCTGTTTCTACTTTTTTCCCATCTATTTGCCATGGAATGATGGGACTGAATGCCATGATCTTAGTTTTTTGAATGTTGAATTTTAAGCCAGCTTTTTTACTCTCCTCATTCACCCTCCTCAAGAGGCTCTTTAGGTCTTCTTTGTTTTCTGCCATTGGAATGGTATCATCTGCATATCTGAATTGGTGATATTTCTCTCAGCAGTCTTGATTCCAGCTTGTGCTTCATCCAGCCCAGCATTTTTCACGATGTACTCTGCACATAAGTTAAATAAGCAGGGTGACAATATACAGCCTTGACATACTCGTGTCCAAATTTTGAACCAATCCATTGTTCCATGTCCGGTTCTAACTGTTGCTTCTTGATCTGCAGACAGGTTTTAGGAGACAAGTGAGGTGGTCTAGTACTCCCATTTCTTTAAGAATTTTCCAGTTTGTTGTGATCCACACAGTCAAAGGCTTTATTTAGCATAGTCAGTGAAGCAAAATAGATGTTTTTCCCTTGCTTTTTCTATGATCCAGTTGATGCTGGTAATTTGATCTCTGGTTCCTCTACCTATTCTAAATCCAGCTTGTACATCTGGAGATTCTCTATTCACCTACTGCGGAAGCCTAGCTTGAAGGATTTTGAGCATTACCTTGCTAGCAAGTGGAATGAATGCAATTGTACAGTAGTTTGAACATTCTTTGGCATTGTCTATTCAATAAAGAATTGATAATACTTGTAAACACTCAAAAAGAAGTGTACATGAAAATATAGTTAGGAGTTGACATGATTTACATTGAAATCAAGGAAATCAAGTAAAGCAACAAGAAAATGTGAGCAAAGGTAAATAGTAGTTAATATTAGAAAATAACCTGCAGTATTAAAGGGTAATGGATATTATTTTTGCCTATGTTCTCAATGAACAGGAAGCAATTAGCAATCCAGTTACACTGCTTATTTTGTAACATAGCTGAATTGTATGGGAAATAATATAAATAATAAAGTAAATATATTTTAAAAATTCTATAATAGATCCAGCATGCATTTTTAGTTAACTTCCTTTGACAAAGGTAACATAAAGCAGCAATAGAATTTATCAATATAAGACCATTTATAACTTGATCCTCTTTGTTAAGTAAGTCAAATCAGGCACAATGAAGCTGTCTTCTGTGAGTTGTCAGGTAGTAACTGCTAGAATGAAAATAATTGCATTTTCAGGACTTGAAGCACTAATACACTAACAGCTTCTGCATAAAATATCTCTATTGAGAGGTGTAAAGTAGTTTAAAGAGCATTTCCAATAAATGTGACTTTACAACAAAAGGCAATATAAAGTCAAATCATTTTTTTAACATTTCTCATCAACTTTATAAAAGTAAAGAGTTTTAAATATTAGCAAGCATTTGAAGCTAAATACATATTTTAATAATTAATTTTATTATAACTCAAGCTCTCAGTTTTTTCCTCTGCTCTTGCTATTAACTCTCTCTGCACACTGGCATTTATACATTGAAGTACTATTACGCATGTGTGTTGGGGGGCACTGTGCATGTTTAACAATAATCTAATATGATGGTTTTCTGACTACATAGCCTTCTAGATCTAGCCATCAGTTCAGTTTTATTTTACACCTTTGAGTAAGTGGCCTCTCCATTTCCTGAAATATAGTACTGCCTATTCAAATGCTTCAGACAGTTTTTCTCTGCAGTGTTTACTTCCAACATTGCAAAATGCTAGTGTATACATTTGTTGAAAGCTATGTATATTACTAGTTGGGCAAAACCAACATTACTATTGCATTTCTCTTTCATTGTTTCAGGAATAACTAACATATACCAATTTAGCTTTATTTTTTAAATTATTGTGTATTAAATTGCCCTGCCTTTTATTGGTACTATTTTATATCCAATATTTACAGAATATCACTCAATTGTTAAAAATTTTAAAGTAGCATTCTAGTCTTTTTTTTATTTTGAAGTAGCATTCTAGTCTTTTTTTTTTCCTTATTGCTCATTCTAAACATCTGTTTATATTCTCCCACCTTGTCACCCATTGTGTTACTACCTATAGTGTCTGTTTACAAAATAAGTGAAAATGAAAAGTGAAGGTGTTTTTTCCTTGCTCGGTTGTGTCAACTCTTTTTGACCCCATGGGCTGTAGCCCACTAGGTCCTCTGTCCATGGAATTCTCCAGGCAAAATTACTGGAATGGGTTGCCCTTCCCTTCTCCAAGGGACTTTCCCCACCCTGGGATCGAACCTGTGTCTCTTGAGTTGCAGGGAGATTCTTTACTGTCTGAGTCACTAGGGAAATCCCATTTATAGAATGCTATGCTTCATTCAAATGAGAACTTTTTTTTTTTTCTAACTTGGCCAAGTAGAAATCAGCCCATTGATCTTTACTAAATCATAATGGTGATTGGAAATGTAACAGTACGAAGTAGAGTTGTATTAGGTTGGTGAAAAAGTAATTTCAGTTACAAACTATGAATTTTAAATCTTTATAACTAGAGTCAGACACATCTTTATTAATCAAAATAGGAACCATTAAAATAAACACATTTATGCCAATGAGAAATAAGTTTGTTTATTCCTGTAGTGTGAAAACCTGTGCTTCAGGGTTCGACAAACACTTTGAAAGCATTTTCTGCATCCTGCTGATTTTGGAAGTGTTTTCCCTACAAAAAAGTTGTCCAGATGCTTGAATAAGTGGTAGTTTGTTGGCAACAGGTCAGCTGAATATGATTAATGAGACAAACCTTTGTAGCCCAATTTGTCAAACTTTTGGAGTGTTAGATGTGCAATGTGCAGTTGGGTGTTGTCATGGAGAAGAATTGGGCCCTTTCTGTTGACCAGTGCCAGCTGCAGGCATTGCAGTTTTCAGTGCATCTCATCAATTTTTGAGCATACTTCTCAGATGTAATGGTTTCACTGAGATTCAGAAAGCTGCAGTGGATCATTCCAACAGCAGACCACCAAGCAGTGACCTGTGACCTTTTTTTGGTACAACTTTTGCTTTGACAAGTGCTTTGGAGTTTCTTGGTCCAAACACTGAGCTGGTCATTCCTGATTGTCATATAAAATCCACTTTTTATTGCACATCACAGTTTGATCAAGAAATGGTTCATTGTTGTTGCATAGAATAAGAGAAGATGCCACTTCAAAACAAAACTTTTTTTTTTTTTGGTAAATTCATGAGGCATCCACTTATCAAGCGTTTTTACCTTTCCAGTTTGCTTCAAATGCTGAACAACCGTACAGTGGTCAATGTTGAGTTCTTCAGCAACTTCTCATGTAGTTGTCAGAGGATTAGCTTCAATGATCCTCTCAGTTGGAGGTTGTCAACTTCCAATAGCTGGCTGCTGTGCTCCTCAACTTCAAGGCTCTAGTCTCCTTTGCAAAACTTGTTGAAACACTACTGCACTGTACATTGATTAGCATTTCCTGAGCCAAATCCATAGTTGATGTTGTGAGGTGTCTTTGCTGCTTTATAACCCATTTTGAACTCAAGTAAGAAAATCACTGGAATTTGCTTTATGTCTAACATCATTTCCCTAGTCTAAAATAAATATAAATAACAAGTCATTAGCAAAAAAATAAAGTGAGAAATGTGCATTAAAATGATATATAACAATCATATTTAAGAATGTATTCCAGTTGTTCAGTCGCTAAGTCATTTCCTAATCTTTGCGACTCCATTGTTTACAATGCAGCAGGTTTCCCTCTCCTACACTGTCTCCTATTGTTTGCTCAATCTCATGTCCATTAACCACATTTAAGAATATATTCCAATATCAAACAGCAAATTTCAATGATGTAGAACCACAATTACTTTTACACCAACCTAATATTAACAGTAGTATTCTTTGAACAGCTATGTGAAAAGATGAGTGTGGGATGTATGGATCTAAACTCAGGCTATGGATGAAGATATGGTAGTTTTCTTAGGTATTATCTGAGAAAGCTGTGAGCTTATGTGAACCTTGAAAATAAAGATACCTTGATGGGAATAAAAGGAAGAAGAGGATTACCATACCAACAAATACACAACCAAACTATTTTACCATTTCCTTTAATATGTGAAAAATTGTTATTTAGGAAAAAAAACAGAAACCGTTGTCACTGATAGACATTTTTGTCTAATGAAGATATATTAACACATTCCAAGTTGCAAAAATCAAAATAAGATTCAGTTCAGTTCAGTCACTCAGTCGTGTCCGACTCTTTGCGACCCCATGAATCGCAGCATGCCAGGCCTCCCTGTCTATCACCAACTCCCGGAGTCTACCCAAACTCATGTCCATCGAGTCGGTGATGCCATCCAGCCATCTCATCCTCTGTCGTCCCCTCCTCCTCCTGCCCCCAATCCCTCCCAGCATCAGGGTCCTTTCCAATGAGTCATCTCTTCGCATGAGGTGGCTGAAGTATTGGAGAGTCAGTCTCAGCATCAATTCTTCCAATGAACACCCAAGACTTAACTCCTTTAGGATGGACTGGTTGGATCTCCTTGCAGTCCAAGGGGCTCTCAAGAGTCTCCTCCAACACCACAGTTCAAAAGCATCAATTCTTCAGTGCTCAGCTTTCTTCACAGTCCAACTCTCACATCCATACATGACTACTGGAAAAACCGTAGCCTTGATTAGACAGACCTTTGTTGGCAAAGTAATGTCTCTGCTTTTTAATATGGTGTCTAGGTTGGTCATAACTTTCCTTCCAAGGAGTAAGCGTCTTTTAATTTCATGGCTGCAATCACTACTTGCAGTGATTTTGGAGCCCCCCAAAATAAAGTCAGCCACTGTTTCCACTGTTTCCCCATCTATTTCCCATGAAGTAATGGGACCAGATGCCATGATCTTAGTTTTCTGAATGTTGAGCTTTAAGCCAACTTTTTCACTCTCCTCTTTCACTTTCATCAAGAGGCTTTTTAGTTCCTCTTCACTTTCTGCCATAAGGGTGGTGTCATCTGCATATCTGAGGTTATTGATATTTCTCCCGGCAATCTTGATTCCAGCTTCTGCTTCTTCCAGCCCAGTGTTTTTCATGATGTACTCTGCATATGTTAAATAAGCAGGGTGACAATATACTTCATGTAAAAATAGAATATTAGTAGAATATATATTCAGTGGTTTGTGATAACTAAGTTGCTAAGGTCAATAAATAATGTTCCATGGTAAATTAGGCTTTGGGAGGTATATCAACTCTTTGTGTTTGTAGGAAACCAGAGAGAAAGTACTGAATGATTCACATTAAAATTGTTCTGTTTTAGAGTAAGATAATCCATTAGGAAGATGACAAATTACCATGTTCCACTATGTCATTGTTTAAGTGATGAAACTGATGCCCAGAGAGATAAATGGATAATATTAGAGTTATATAGAATAGAATGTTTTATAACTCCTAAATCAGGGAAGGTTTTAGTATGCTGTGTGATTGCTTATCTGCTTTTCTGAGGCCCTGAGCCTATATAATACAACAAATATGTTTTTAAAACAATTTAAAGAGTAGATTCCACTGGATTGGGGAATTTATCATTCTGCTAAAGATGATATAAAAGAATGACCTTCCTTTCTTCAACATTTTGGGGAAGGGTTGGGGGCTAGTAGGAAAAGGAGGGGCTGCTTTAGCAGTAAACTTGATTCATTCTCCACTGAAGACTTAATACACAGAGGAAATTTGCTGTAGTGGATTTAGCAAAAATTTGGTCAGAGAAGAACCCTGTTGGACCCCAACTTTTTGAACCTTTCAGAAATCAGCATGACTTCTGCTTCATAGAATCTGTAGATATTGAGTGGCTTTCTGCAAGGTTAAAAAAAAAAAGATCACGATGTTAGAAGCCTGTGCAGGAGGGTATTTCACAAAAGGTGGGTATCTTACTGTGTAAGGAAAGGCATCTTGCTGTGTGAGGCTCCTTATAGCAACATTTCAATTTTAAAGCAATCTGTGCACTCTGTTATTGTAAGATTTCCTTATTTCTCACAAATTACATAACTGAAAACATTCACAAATACAAAATGATTTGCTTGGTATATATAAATATAAACATAAATATATATTTTTATGCATGGTAGAAAATGGTCATGTTTATTTTCAATGATATTACAGATAATATCTTGTGAGAAAGACTGCTAAAGTCTGGGAAAACTACAGTGACAGACCTTTATTTATTTTTAGAATAAAGCTTGTCAAGCTTAACAGTCTTCTATGAACTGAATTAATTTTTTATTCTGTAGTACCATTTTTTGCCAAAGCAATTGCTTGACACTACAAAAGACTTGTTTATTTACAGAAATGTTTCCTGTATGAGAAAAAAAAATGAGATAATCCTATCTTTTCTGAGAATATGTGAGGTTTTTTGCATTTGTGACTGTTTGGGAATTTGATGTGATTATATCCCTAAGACTCTTTCATAATCTACAAATGCTCTTTAACAATTGAAATAGCTATTAATTTAATTTCATAGGTATGGAATAGAGACATAATCTGCATTTTGGAATTTGAAGGTAAAAGTTATAGTAATGATGTTTGGCTGATATCAAACCAATATTGTAAAGCAATTATCCCTCAACTAAAAATGTATTTAAAAAAAAAATTAATAGTACTTGTTTTAGACAAGTGCTGTTGAATACTTAGGGAAATTATGGCCAAATTACCATAAAGGGGTGAAATTACATGTACATAATGAATAATATTATAAGAAACTCCTATGATTTTTAATAACCAATTAGACAAGCTAAAACAAATGGACCTTGCAACTCATTTTCTTTTTATAAATTTGTGACTATTATCAACTATAATTAGCCACCATTTTTGTGACATTAGCTAAAACAAATGTTCAGTAAAATCTAGTAAATGTCAAAATTAAGATCTTTGCATAGAATAAAATGTTCAATAAATTAAAAACTACTTTAAAAATAGCATTCAATGTATATTTTTTACCTTAAAAGACAAATGCATATCGAAATACAGGAGCTAGATTGTTAGCTCCTCTTTGCATTTTTTCTGTTATGCACACCAGTTCTTTATAAGGCAAGCAACTTTCCTTAAAAAGAGCAGTCTGTTTTTATGAAAATTCTCCATACTTCTTACATGCTCTACTTTTGTACTTATGAATAAAGGAAAGAATAGTATGATTGAGAGAGATAGTAGTATATAATCACAGATAAAATAATATTGAATGAAAAAGATTAATTATTGCTAATTCAAAGAATCTCATAAACATCTTAAAAGTACACTTTTCCTTCAGTCATGTCAGACTCTTTGTGACCCTATGGACTATAGCCTGCCAGGCTCCTCTGTACATGGGATTCTACAGGCAAGAATATTCGAGTGAGTTGCCATGTCCTCTTCCAGGGAATCTTCCCAGCCCTGTGATCAAACCCATATCTGTCTCTTGCACTGGCAGCCGGGTTCTTTACCACTAGCGCCACCTGGGAAGCCCTTAGTTTTTTGTAATTTGTAACTGAAATCTTAGTATCACTTAAAAAACTGCAGTTATGTCTTGAAAATTTGGGGGAGGGGTTTCATCATTGGCAATCAAGTAAATTATTCACTTTATTGACTTCATGTCCATTATTTATGTTCCCTGAATGGCTGCAAGGATGATCAAATTAAGCAATACCTGAGTACTGTGTTAGATTTTGCTCGTGAAATATACATTTTGAGTCATTAAAAATAGCTATCCCTCTATATTATCTGGTACAAATGCTCTATTATAATCGTGTAAGTTAGTTTCTGTATCTCAGAAAGTGACATCTGTTGCATCATGTGTTGTTTGGAGAATTCAAAGGTCACTCTAATTCTGTGGGGAAAAAAAAATGCTATTGGTAATTTGATAGGGATTACTTTGAATCTGTAAATTGCCTTGGGTAGTATAGTAATTTTAACAATATTGATTCTTCCAAGAACACGGTCCATCTTTCCATCTGTTTGCCTTGTCTTTAGTGTCTTTCATCAGCATCTATAGCTTTTGGAATGTATGTTGTTGCCTCCATAGGTAGTTTAATCCTAGATTTTAAAAAAAAATTTTATGCAGTGGTGGGTGGGATTGTTTCCTTAATTTCTCTTTCTGATCTTTAATTGTTAGTATATAGAAATGCAGTGGATTTAAATGCAAATAAAAACTACAAAAAGGTATCACCTTGTTCTGGTCAGAATGATCTTCATCAGAAAGGCTAAAAATGATAAATGCTAGAGAGCGTGTGGGGAAAAAGGAACTCTCCTACACTGTTGGTGGGAATATAAATTGATACAGCCACCAAGGAGAAGATTATGGGGATTCCTTAAAAAAAAAAAAAAAAACACCTCAAAGTAGAGTTACCATATGAAATTACAGTTCCACTCGAGCATATATCTGGATAAAATCATAATTGACAAAGATGCATGTACCCCAGGGTTCATATCAGCACTATTTACAATTTAATACAAAACTTGGAAGCATTCTATGTGTTTATTGACAGAAGAATGGTTAAAGAACAGGTGGTGCATGCATATATGTGTATGCATGTATGTGTGTACACACACAATGAAACATTATTCAACCATAAAAAGAATGAAACAATGCCATTTATTTTCATGCTAAGTGAAATAAGCCAAAGATAAATATATGATATTGTATAAGTGTGGGATCTAAAACAAACAAACACAAAAAAAGAGATACAAATTAATTCATTTACAAAACAAAAAGATTCACAGACATAGAAAACAAATTTATGATTACCGAAGGGGAGAGGGCTGGGGATAAATTAGGAGGTTGAAATTAAAATATATTTGCTACCGTGTAACCGATAAGTACCTATTGTATAGCACAGAGAACTCTACTCAGTATTTTGTAATAATCTATAAGGGAAAAGAATCTGAAGTGGTGTGTATATATATGATGCTGAAGCTGAAACTCCCATACTTTGGCCACGTGATGTGAAGAGCTGACTCACTGGAAAAGACCCTGATGCTGGGAAAGATTGAAGGCAGGAGAAGAAGGGGAAGACAGAGGATGAGGTGGTTGGGTGGCATTACTGACTCAATGGATATGAGTTTGCGTAAATTCCAGGATATGGTGAAGGACAGAGAAGCTTGGTGTGCTGCAGTCTATGGGGTCACAACGTGTCAGATGTGACTTAGCAACTGAATAACAAGATATCACTGTCCTGTATACCAGAAACTAACACAATATTGCAAATCAACTCTGCTTCAGTAAAAAATGGAAACAACAACGAAGACCAATTCCAGTCAGTTTCTTTGTCAAGAGCATGTTCTTTCCCAGGTTTTCCCTCAAGATTCTCAGAAGTACCTGAAGTCTTAATGGGGAGATGAATAAGAAACATATACCACATACTCCAGAAGACTTTTTAACCGAATAATTATCAATGACTATAATTAAGCCTATTTAGGAAAGAGAGGATTCCAGATGGTAGACAGAGCTCTAAAAACATTAAAATTTGAATTCAGAAGCTTAAGATGATATGGTTCTCCTGATATGAATATGAGAGAATGACCCACTTAATGAGTTTCCACTCATGAGTACATAAAATGACAGTTGTACACAGAATAGTGCTGCTCTTTTGGGCCCTGCACATTGACAGTTTAGTTTAACTGTGGGAAATAGAGAAAAGCACATGCCTTGAAGAATGCTAAGTATTAAGTTGGCATTGGTTCTACATGCATGGCATGCTCATAACCTAAGCCTATTTATTTAAAGAAATTGTAAACTTAAACATCATACAACAATGTGATACAAAAGGTGAAAAATGTATTCCCCATCACAGAAACAGTTCTACTATGACAGCTATTTAAGAATACACAGGCCATTATAGAACAAAGACCATTAATGTTTGTGGAGAGAAATTTAAGCAAGTTAACTGCTTTGTCTTTACTAGCTTGTAACAAAAATTTTTGTTCTACTTGAAGAGGTTCTAATTTTATACAAACTTTATTTGCTTAGTTAATTACTTTTGCTTCTAAAGTTATTTCTCTAAAGAAATTACTAACAGTTTGTAAAGCATGCTGTTCAGAATTGTTTTGACATATGTGGGTAGAAAAAAAATGATGCTGAAAATATAAAACAAATGTCTTTGGTTCGTAACATCCATCCTTAAACATCTGTTAATAGATTGGTATTGCAATAGAATGCAAACAAATCCCTTAGTTTGGACCCCGCTAGGTTTGAAACATAAAATTTATAACAACACGTATAAGCCTTGGCTTCAATTCCTAAGACAAAAAAATATACACAAAAACCGCAAAAAAATGCAAAAAAAAAAAAAACACCACACCTTGATGATACTAATGACAAGTAAGTAGAAGTGGCTATATTAATATCAGGAAAAATAATTTTCAAACAAAGAAAAATGTCACAGATAAAGAGAATGATTATTTAATGATACATTGGTCATTTCATCAGAATAGCAGAAGGATGCTAAACCTTTTTTGTATATCATATCACATTTTACAATATATTAATATGCATATAGAAAGATCTGATGGATCCATAAAGAGAAATAGAGAGTTCCACTTTAGAGCCAAGGATTTCAAAGCCTGTCACTAAATAACTGATCGGAAGAGTTGATAGTAAATCAGTGAGGTTAGAGAGAAATTGAATAAAACCTAAATACTTTGATCTAATTGAGATTTATTTACAGAACACCATACTCAACAATGGTTTTTCCAGTAGTCATGTATGGATGTGAGAATTGGACTGTGAAGAAGGCTGAGCACTGAAGAATTGATGCTTTTGAACTGTGGTGTTGGAGAAACTCTTGAGAGTCCCTTGGACTGCAAGGAGATCCAACCAGTCCATCCTAAAGGAGATCAGTCCTGGGTGTTTGTTCATTGGAAGGACTGATGTTGAAGCTGAAACTCCAGTATTTTTGCCACCTCATGTGAAGAGTTGACTCATTGGAAAAGACCCTGACTGGGAAGGATTGGGGGCAGGAGGAGAAGGGAACGACGGAGGATGAGATGGCTGGATGGCATCACCGACTTGATGGACATGAGTTTGGGTAAACTCCAGGAGTTGGTGATGGACAGGGAGGCCTGGCGTGCTGCAGTCCATGGGGTCACAAAGAGTCCGACACAACTGAGCTACTGAACTGAACTGATACTCAACAGTGTCTTTGTTGTTCATTCACTAAGTCATGTCCGACTCTTTGTGACCCCATGGACTGCAGCATGCCAGGCCTCCCTGTCCCTCACCACCTCCTGGAGTTCACCCAAGGTCATGTCCATTGAATCGGTGATTACATTCAACCATCTCATCCTCTGCTGCCCTCTTCTCCTTTTGCCTTCAAGCTTTCCCAGCATCAGGGTTTTTCCAATGAGTTGGGTTTTCATATCAGGTAGCCAAAGTATTGGAGCTTCAGCTTCAGAATCAGTCCTTCCTGTGAGTATTCAAGTTTACAGTTCAGAAGCATAGACTGACTAAAAGATTGAAACCTAATTATAGAACTGGAAAATGTTTCCCTTCCTGCACCACACTACATTACTAAAGACCTATTTATAGTAGTTCCATGGCTCAGTACATCATGTCCAGCTGTTAAGAAAAAATCACACGGAATACTAAAAGGCAGTTTAGAAAGAGAGAGGAAGAATCATAACTAGAAATGGCAGGAATATTGAAATTATCAGAGATAATTAGTTAATCATATTAACTATGATTAATATACTAAGGGTGCTAGTGGATAAAATGGATGATAGAAAATCACCAACCTCAAATTGTGTACCCTGTGAAATTTTGCTTCAAAAGAGAAGGAGATATAAAGACTTTCTCAGATTAAAAATATTGAAGGAATTTTTTGCTAGTAGAATAGCTTTCCAAGAAATATTAAAATAATTTTTTAGAGAGGAGGAAATCAATACAGATCAGATTTGGATCAGCATAAAGAAAGGAAGCACAATAAAGATAAAGTGAAAGTGAAATAAAAACATATTTTTCTTGTTCTTAATTGACCTGACAGGTAACAGTTTTTTCAAAATAGTAATAGCAACCATGCAGCTGATTATGTATACTAATGAATGATTATATGTAAGTGAAATAAATAGCAATGACAAGAGGTCGGAGAGAAGCATTAGAATTATTCAGTTATTATGAGATTCTCCCACTGCCTGTGAAGTGGTTTAGTGATATATGAAAGATGGCTTGTATAAATTGTAATATAAATGTATATAGCAAACTCTAGGACAACAACTAAAAAAAGTAAAATTTAAAAAATAAGTCTGATATGCTAAGATTAAGGAAAAATATCAATAGAATCATATAAAACATTCAGTTAAAACCAGGAAGGCAGAAAAAGAGTAGAAGAAAAAAGTAGGAGCAAAGAACAAGAGCACCAAGTAGAAAACAGTAAGCAAAATGTCAGATATTAATCCAGATACATAATCACTTGACCGTCATTGGTCTAAAAGCAACAGTTAAAATACAAAGATTGTACAAGTGTTTCAGAACACAAGACCTGGATATATGTTTCCTGAAAACCTATTTTAAACATAAGGGCACATATAGATTAAAAGGAGATGAATAGAGAAAGATATACCATGCAAACACTAATCAAAGTAATGGCTATATGAATGTTAGACTGGGGAAAACTCAAAGCAAACAAAGTTATCAAGAGGTAAAGAAAGGTATATGCACCAAGAAGATAGACCATATTCTGTTCCACACAAGAATAAATCATACAATATCTGCTTTCAGATCACAATGAAATTAAACTATAAATAGATAACAGAAAGTTAACTAAAAACATCCCCTAATATGTGGGAATTAGATGACAAACCTCTAAATAACACAAGGTCAAAGAAATAATGTCAAGAGACATTACAAGATATTTTAGCTAAATGAAGAGAACAGTACAACTTAGCAAAATTTGGAGGTACAGGCAACACAACCCTTAAAAATTTATAGTGTTGGATGCATGTATTAGAGAAGAAAGATCTAAAATTAATCATCCAAGTTTCCACCTTAGGGTACTAGAAAAAGAACAAATTAAATCCAAAGTAAAAGAAGAAAAATAATAAGAAAGCAAAAGTCAGTAAAATTAAAAATAATAAATAAAAAACACAAATTGCTCATAGGAGAAATAAAAGAGAGGGAGGGCATCACTACAGATCCCATAAATGTTAAAAGTATAACAAAGAAATACTTTGAACAATTCTGTCCTTATAATTTGATAGGTTAGATGAAACAGTTCACTTCCAAAAAAGAAACAATCAACCAAATTCACATAGGAAGAAATGGAAAATTTTAATACTGAATCTGTTGAATTAATTGAATTAATACTTTTTTCAAATCAGAAAGCACCAGGCCCAGATTGATTCCTGATGAATTCTACCAAACTTTTAAGGAAGATATTATACCAATCATTCTCTTTATTTGTGATATTATTCTCTGCATTCCCTTTCAGAGAGTAGAAGCAGAAGGTATATTTCTTAACTCATTATATGATATCTAGTACAGAAAAACAGACAAAATACTATAAAGAAAGCAAGCTACAGAGTATAACTCTCATGAGCATAGGTGGAAAAATCCTGAAACCTTATAAAATCCATTTTAAATTTTTTATAAAAATAAGTATACATTTATTTCTATGTATAAATTATACATAGATTTATTCTAGGTATTCATGACTGGTTCAGCATTTCAAAATACAATAACATAGTTCATCAAATTAAATAGCTAAAAAAATTCAATCGCATTTCATATCAATAGGGCTTCCCTGGTGGTTCAGTGGGAAGATCCTCTGGAAAAGGGAATGGCAACTCACTTCGGTATTCTTGCCTGGAGAATTGCATGGACAGAGAGCCTGGTGGGCTTCAATCCAAGGGTCACAAAGAGTCATACATAACTGAAGAGACTTAGCATAGCATAGTGTGTGTGTTTGTGTGTATACACAATATGATGAGTGGAATTTGAAATAAAAGCACAATACTGTTTACTTCATTGTGAAGTAAAATGGGCCCTAGGAAGTATTACTATGAACAAAGCTAGTGGAGGTGATGAAATTCCAGCTGAGCCGTTTAAAATACCAAAAGATGGTTCTGTTAAAGTGCTGTACTCAATATGACAGCGAATTTGGAAAATTCAGCAGCAGCCACAGGACTGTAAAAGGTCAGTTTTTATTTCAATCCCAAAGAAAAGCAACACCAAATAAAGTTCAAACTACTGTACATTTGTGCTCATTTCACTTGCTAGCAAGATAATGCTCAAAATCCTTCAAGCTAGACTTCAACAGTATATGAACCGAGAACTTCCAGATATACAGGCTGGACTTAAAAAAGGCAGAGGAACCAAAGATCAAATTGCCAACATCCACTGGATCATAGAAAAAGCAAGGGAATTAAAAGAAAAAAGAAAAAAAAACCTACTTCTGCTTCATTGACTACTCTAAAGCCTTTGTGTGAATCACAACAAACTGTGGAAAATTCTAAAGAGAGATGGGAATACCAGAACACCTTACTTGAATCCTGAGAAATCTGTATGCGGACAACAAGCAACAGTTAGAACCTGACATGTAACAACTGACTGGTTCCAAATTGGGAAAGGAGTACAACAAGACTGTATATTGTCACCCTGCTTATTTAACTTACATGCAGTTCAGGTCAGTCACTCAGTTATGTCCGACTCTTTGCGACCCCATGGACTGCAGCACACCACGCCTCCTTGTCCATCACCAACTCCCAGAGTTTATTCAAGTTCATGTCCATTGAGTTGGTGATGCCATCCAACCATCTCATCCTCTGTCATCCCTTTCTCCTCGCGCCTTCAATTTTTCCCAGCATCAGGGTCTTTTCAAATGAGTCAGTTTTTCGCATCAGGTGACCATATGCAGAGTATATCATGCAAAATGCTATGTTGGATGAATCACAAGTTGTAATCAATATTGCTGGGAGAAATAATAACCTCAGATATTCAGATGATACCACTCTAATGGCAGGAACTAAAGAGCCTCTTGATGAGGTTGAAAGAGGGGAGTGAAAAACCTGGCTTAAAACTCAATGTTCAAAAAACAAAGATCATGGCATCTGGTCCCATCACTTCATGGCAAATGGAGAAAAAGTGGTAACAGTGATAGCTTTTATTTTCTTGGGCTCCACAATCACAGCAGAATGTGACTGCATTCATAACATCCAAAGAAACTTGCTCCTTGAAAGAAAAGCTCTGACAAACCTAGACAGCATATTAAAAAGCAGACACATCACTTTGTGGACAAAGGCCCATACAGTCAAAGCAATGGTTTTTCCAGTAGTCTTGTAAGATTTGAGAGTTGAACCATAAAGATGGCTGTGTGCCATCTTTCAAAAGAATTGATGCTTTTGAATTGCAATGCTGGAGAAGAGTCTTGAGGGTCCCTTGGACAGCAAGGAGATCAAACCAGTGAGTCCTGAAGAAAATAAACCCTGAATATTCATTGGAAGGACTAATGGTGAAGCTCCCAAACTTTGGCTACCTGATGTAAAGAGCTGACTCATTGGAAAAGACTCTGATGCTGGGTAAGATTGAAGGCGGGAGGAGACAGGGGCAGCAGAGAATGAGACGGTTGGATGGTATCACCAACTCAATGGACTTGAGTTTGAGCAGATTCGGGAGATGGTGAAAGACAGAGAAGCCTGGCATCCTGCACTTCATGGAGTCAGACACGACTTCGAGACAGAAAAACAACAATTATTTATGTCAGCATCAAAAAATGAAATACTAAGGTATAAATCTAACAAAATATATACAAGACATATATGTCAAAGATTATAAAATTCAGTTGAAAAAATCCAAGAAAAACTAAATAAATGGAGATATAATCCATTTACAGTGATGATAGGAAAATTAATATTGTCAAAATACCCCTTCTCAAATTTATGTATAGATTCAGTGCAGTGCTATTCAAAATCCAGGTAATTGATGTTTTACATATTAGCAAACTGATTCTAAAGTTTTTTACTAGATACCATAAAAATTTAATGTACAATACTAAAGTTGTGTAGCCAACATAATTTCAAAAGAGAAGAACAAAATCGAATAACTAGCACCATCCTACTTCAGGACAACTGTACTACAGTACCAGGGTGGTTGCTAATATTGGGGGAGGCTATTCATGTGTATATGGGAAATCTCTTTTTCTTCCTCTGAGTTTTACTGGGAACTCAAACCTGCTTTAAAAATAGTTTTTAAAGAAACTAAATAAAAGGAAATGAAGCCCAAGGCAGAAAAAATAGAGAAGAGACTTATGAAATAAAAAAGATAAAATAATAAGAAAAATTGGTGAACAGAATAGTTATATCTTTGATAAGACCATGATAAACATTGAAATATATCAGAAAAATATAGAGAACACAACCAGTATCAGAAATAAAACATGTTATTTAATACCAAAATTAGAAAAATACATAGAGCAAAAAATAACATTGAAAAATCCACAGTTGTATTTTAAATTATAGAAATTATTTTTAATCAACATGAATGCAATGAGTAGTCATATAAAACATTCAGAACAATCAGTTAGGATTTCAATAGAACTAAAAACAAATGCTCTATTCAGTACTGTTAGAACACATCACCCAACAGCAGCAGTATAACCATTTTTTAGAGTTAACATGAAACTTTCAACAAAAGATAGACCATAAAATTAGTATCAATATTTTCAGAAAATGATTGCTGTGTTACAGAGTACATATTTGCTGACCAAGCAAAAGAAAATCTGTAATATTAAATATGAAGTTAGCTGGATGATATCCATGTACTTGAAGATTGTGAAAGTTGCTTAGTCGTGTCCGACTCTTTGTGACCCCATGGACTATAGCTCCTCTGTACCAGGGCTATACGTAATCCCATGGACAGAGGAGCATGTACCAGGCTCCTCTGTCCATGGGATTCTCCAGGTAAGAGTACTGGAGTGGGTTGCCATTTCCTTCTCCAGGGGATCTTCCCGACCCAGGGATCGAACCCAGGTCTGCCACATTGCAGGCAGACACTTTAACTTCTGAGCCACCAGGGAAGCCCACTTGAAGATTAACACACATCTAATGTAATCTAGGTTTCTAAAAGGGACATTATTTTCAGTTGAATGATAATAAAAATGCAATGTATTACAATTTGTGCAATGTTGTGGAAATAATGTTAAAACTGAATTTTTGGCTTAAACGTTTCTATTAGAAAATGAAAATTTAAGTTAATTCCATAAATATCTAAATCAAAAGGCTACTGTAAAAACTTAAAAGCAAATTAAGAAATACAATTATAAATAAATATGCATTATAAGTTTAAAAGCCTTAAGCTGGAAACAACTAAAATGTCTATTAACAAGAGATTAGGAAGATACATTTTTCTAAATGTATATGATGGAATCCTACTCACCAATTTAAAAAATACCTAATTGCAGAAAAACAGGGCAGCTCAAAAATCTTACGTTGAATAAGAGAAATCAGTCACATCATAGTATGTAGTATATTATTTTATTAACATTAAATTTAAAAACAAAACTTAAAACTGATTTCCAATGGTAGAAATCATCACATTGACATTCTAGGAAGATGAGAGCTAAATGGAACAAATGAGCATGAGGGAACTCCCTGGGGTGATGGAGATGTTCTGCCTTCTAATTAGGTCATTGATGATGTGTGTATGCAATCATTAAACTTTGTTGAACTGAAGAGATAAAATATCTGTATTTTACTCTTTTTAAATTTTACCTGCGTAAAAATGTAGACAAGGGGCTTCCCTTGTTGCTCAGTTGCTAAAGAATTTGCCTGCAATGCAGGAGACCTGAGTTCAATTCCTGTGTCGGGAAGATCCCCTGGAGAAGGAAATGGCAACCCACTCCAATATTCTTGCCTGGAGAATCCCATGGAAAGAGGAGCCTGGCAGGCTACATTCCATGGGGTCACAAGAGTCGGACATAACTTAGTGACTAAACCACCACCAAAAGTATAGAAGTTATTTTCATTAATAAAGCAAACAGAGTAGGGTAATTTTACCTCCATATGGACCCATTTATGTATACACATATATATTTAGCATTGAAATAGTGTGTATTTCAACCATATATTTCAGATTGTTTTATGAAACGGTGGCAGTAAAATAGAACAACCCTTCATTCAGGAAGCAACTGCTTAACTAGCTGCATGGAAGTGACTTTTAGATCACACAATTGCATTACTTTTTAAGAGTATTGGAATACTATTTTTATTTACTTTTATTTTTGTCACCAATCAACTTTTCTGTTTGTTTATGTAGAAAGTGAATACATCAGTAGATAATCAGTGATAACAGCACAGAGAACCCTGAAATAGTGCAATGAATTGCTTAAGACCTTAAGAAAATGTTATTGACTGTTTCATTCATTAACTCATTCAACAAGCATACACATTTATTTCTATGGTGTTCTTGGCCTGGTTCAGGCACCAGAGATATTTTGACACACAAATTAAGAACTGTGCCATCAATTTTATCTGTATGAAATTAAGAGAGAAACAAAGGATGAAATAACTGGACCTTAGATATCTCAATTGAAATCTATGATAACCGAATTATAGCAAATCCTTTCTCACTTAATACTGCTCTAGAAACTAGATGAAATAACATATATAAAATATTTTAAACTTGTAAATACAGGGCACTAGAGTTATGTGCAGTATATTTCATCAAATACATTGCTTTGCAATGTAACAAGCTCAGGTTGGCATATAGCTGGGTTTTAAACATTGTTCTAGAAGTTTTCTGTTACTTATTTCTAAGGAGATACCAAACTTTATTTTGACTATTGCATAAGCAGGATATCACTGTATATATTCATTAAATAAGGCTCTCACTGTATGTGTCTGTTAGTTTTGTTGAATCCCTTTGCTTGATTTGAATAACTTTTTATATATTTATAGGTTAGCTGACAATAAGAAGGAACAAAGACACCTACAGAAGAAATTGTGTCTGTTCTGTAAGTTATCAAATACATTTATTATTTATTATTCAAATTTCTAATAACGTGGAATATATACATATACATTGTGTATTTTTGCAATTATATTTTGGATACAATTAGCATATATATATCCATATACATGGATAAGTAACATAAGTAGCAACTAAAATATTCCCTTAAAGTTTAACCTATATAACCACTTGGGGAAGAAAACATAAGAGAATGGTGTCTTGTCACATTTTAAAATGTGAGAGCTGTGAAGAATGGAGAGAGAAACAATATTAGGAGTCTTCAGGCTCTGTTAGCAAGGCCATCATTTCCTCATTATAACTATACATTGTACTGTTGTGATATGCAAGCCATAATTAAAAGCATTGTTTATATCTCAAAACCAAACAGCAATATAGAGAAATAATGGAATGTTTAGAAAAATCACTTAATGTATCCTAAATTTTGCCTAAAGGAAGAAACAGACTTGTATCTACCTCTATGTTTTATATTAGAAGACAATAATAGGAATAACTTGGTGCAATAAGTGAAAATATCAGAATTGTTTCAAATTATCATGTAAGTTCCATGATACTATTGATGGCAATGTGGAGTACATTGAAAATTACTGCTTATGCTTTTATAACTTTAATATGAAAGGAGAATGAATTAAGTCATCCAGAAATCTTTGGATAAGATATGATATACCAAATAGGAAACATATTTCTCTTATTTTGCCTAGGTTTACAAAAAGCAAATATCATATTTGATAAAGTGCCCAGCAATTTTAATACATTTCTTTTAGAGCTAAATTATCCAATTTTACAGGATACATAGATAAATATTGCCACATACTTTCTCTTCAATTCACACTATGTTATATAAATGTGGTAAAAATATACTGCTACTGATTAGCCATAGTTAATTTTTATAAGTAATTTAAACATGAGTTTCAACAATGTTATCTCCCTAGAAAATATATTGTACCATCTATATTTTTTTCACAACCCTCTATTTGTCTGTATCTCCCACTGTAATTGTCCCTTTAATATTTTTAGTTATTATTTTTAATGCCTATTCATCTTTTAAAAATGGAACTCCATGAATATAAGGATTTTATATGTCTTGTTACCAGTGTGTTTTCAATATGTTACAGAGTATCTGGCACTGAATAAGCATCAACATGTAGTACTGAATAATGAATTGTTAATTAAATCAGCATGAGTTCTATGTATGGACTTCTATTCCATTCGATTAGGAAAGATAACTTGGATATCTGCTCTCTATATCCCTGCCATAACAGAAAGAGGACAACATGGCTGCCAGTGGGGAGTCAATATCTTTGTGTGTGTGCTTGTGCTCAGTGACCAACTCTTTGTGGCCCCATGGACTGCAGCCTGTCGTGTTTCTCTGTCCATGGAGTTTTCCAGGCAAGAATACTGGAGCAGGTTGTATTTCCTTCTCCAGGAGATCTTTCCAACCCAGATCAAACTCGAGTCTCTAGCATCTTCTGCACTGTCAGGCAGGTTCTTTACCAGCTGAGCCACCAGAGAAGTCCCCATTATCTTTAAAGATTTTATCTTTTAAATGCTTGTGGAATGATGAGAAAGAGGTTGGCCTCTTTGAAAGAGAAAATGTGAAATCATTAGATATTTGGGCAAACTAACAGCCCAAACTGTGACTTCATGACCAGAGATTACATCTAAATTTAGACTTAGATAATTCACTACATTTCCATGTAGTCATCTGTTGGATGGGACGGATTCTAATCCTGAGACTTCTATCAGACAGAGTGGGTGGTAGAAGGAAACTTGGAAAATGAATTGGGAAGGAGAGAAACACTGACCCATGTCGCCAGCAGAATGAACCAAAGACTAGTGGAACAAAGTGGAAGGGGCAGGATGGGGATCTGAAAATATCCTAAATTTGTAGTAAGGTCAACACGCATCATGTTTAAAGATTTGGTTTTATTTTTCCTCACATTGCATCTTTGCAGTTTTCATCTTTTGTGTTTTGTTGGTGGTGGTGTCTTTGTGTATTTGTTTCTTTGTTTGTTTGTATTCTCATGCTGGATTTTCATGAACTTTTATAAAATACATGGATTCAAGAAGGGGAAGGACAATATATTCATACTTGACTGTTCATTCTCTACCGATGTAGTCAGACTGAATTGGGGACATAATCAGTTCAGTTCAGTTCAGTCGCTCATTCGTGTCCGACTCTTTGCGACCCCAAGAACTGCAGCACACCAGGTCTCCCTGTTCATCACCAACTCCCTGAGTCCACCCAAACCCATGTCCATCGAGTCGGTGATGCCATCCAGCCATCTCATCCTCTGTCGTCCCCTTCTCTTCCTGCCCTCAATCTTTCCCAGCATCAGGGTCTTTTCCAATGAGTCAGCTCTTCGCATCAGGTGGCCAAAGTATTGGAGTTTCAGCATCAACATCAGTCCTTCCAGTGAACACCCAGGACTGATCTGCTTTAGGATGGACTGGCTGGATCTCCTTGCAGTCCAAGGGACTCTCAAGAGTCTTCTCCAACACCACAGTTCAAAAGAATCAATTCTTCAGTGCTCAGCTGTCTTTATAGTCCAACTCTCACATCCATACGTGACCACTGGAAAAGCCATAGCCTTGACTAGACGGACCTTTGTTGGCAAAGTAATGTGTCTGCTTTTTAATATGCTGTCTAGGTTGGTCATAACTTTCCTTCCAAGGAGTAAGCGTCTTTTAATTTCATGGCTACAGTCACCATGTGCAGTGATTTTGGAGCCCAGAAAAATAAAGTCAGCCACTGTTTCCACTGTTTCCCCATCTCTCTGCCATGAAGTGATTGGACCGGATGCCATGATCTTAGTTTTCTGAATGTTGAGCTTTAAGCCAACTTTTTCACTCTCCTCTTTCACTTTCATCAAGCAGGTCAGGAAGCAACAGTTAGAACTGGACATGGAACAACAGACTGGTTCCAAACAGGAAAAGGAGTACGTCAAGTCTGCATATTGTCACCCTGCTTATTTAACTTATATGCAGAGTACATCATGAGAAACGCTGGGGACAGAATAGGGTAGGGTTAAATGTGATGAGCAGGTATTAACTCAGTTTGATGTGCTAGATCTTGATGTCTCTATCCCTTTTGTGAGATAATCTCACATAGCCCTTCCTTTGCAAGTGTTCCTGGAGGGGACTGACTGGGTTTTCCTAAATTTCTTGCCACTCTTCTCTGTTCTCTATTTTGTTTTAGTATATATGGCTACCTCTGAATGTGCTGTGCTGTGCTTAGTCACTCAGTCATGTCCAGCTCTTTGCATCCCCATGGACTGTAGCCCATCAGGCTCCTCTGGCCATGAGGACGCTCCAGGCAAGAATCATGTAGTGGATTGTCATGCTCTCCTCTAGGGGATCTTCCCAACCCAGGGATCGAACCCAGGTCTCCCACATTGCAAGGCTGATTCTTTACCGTCTGATACCTCTGGATACTGCTGCTTTTACTGAAATGTTGAAGTTCCCCACCCACCTTAACCTCCTGATACTGAAGAACATTGGTCCTCTAATTATGATATGGCTACATCACTACAGTCTCTCTGTCAGCCAGACTTGTTTAGGGTACTTATACTTAGGTGCCTCCTACAGTCATAGAAACTGGGGTTTCAAAATTTTCCTACATTTTGGCATGGAAAACCTTCAGTCTCTGACTCTTGAATACCTTGCCCTCATACTCTGTCTTCTGTTCTTTCTATTGACAGTTTGTCATTTTGAATCCCACTTCTATTTAGGCTAAAAACATTTTGTATATTGATACAGATCTATTTTTAATATTCTTTCAAATGCTCATGTTCATATACCACACTATGCATTCATCTTACATCAGAAGATTAATTTTACTTGTTGAGTTACTTCTTATTTTTCCTATCAACTTCAACACTATTTCTGTGTCTATGTAGAATATTGTCTATTTATGTCTTCTCAGTTATGTCTTTTCAGAGAGCTATAGTAAATTTTGCGTTAATATTTCAGAGGTAAGCAAATGAGACTGATTTTGAATATGACAATAGTCACAAAATCCTGGAATGTTTGGCAGTCACCAAATTCTGGAGTGTTTGGCTCTGTATTTAATGAGTTTTTTTTTTTTAAATGTTGCATATTTGTTTAACTTTCAGTCTTCTATTATCTGAGGGAAAACTGCTGCCTGTATAGTTCTGCTTCTTATCTCAGTCAGTTTACTAAACTTAAAGATTCAGAAGCTGTAACCTTAGATATACTGCATTTGTCATACTGTGTTATTCATAATTATCTAAATTAACTTCAAATCACATTAAAAAAATCTATAAGAATGATTAGTTTGTATAATAAAATTAATTACACATAGGAGAGCTTTTCCTGATACAGCTATTTTGCCAAAAGTATATTTTCAATAATCTATTGATATTTAATTTCTATTAATAATTTGCTACTAAATGTTGATTAAAATCTGAGAGAATCGTTTTATTAAAACTTAGAAAAGCTAGCAGTTACCTTCTTTTATAATAAATATTTACTCAAAATCAGGTTTTTCTTATTGCTGTTAAACTACACATGTGCAAAAATTCTAGTAAGTTTCCTTATGAAGGTTCTTTGTACCTGGTTTTAGATTTCTAAGGAAAGAACCTGAGACAGAGCAGAGTCATTAGGTTGGCTATATCCAAGTAGTTCAGAGAAGCAAGACTTAAAGGAAGTGAAAAAGTTGAACATGTCTTGTGTAGGCCCTTGTAGTAAGGTTGTTAGGATGTATTAGCAGAAATCTAGGAAGCAGCTACAGACCTAAATAGAGCTCTTTGAAACTGAGCAGAAATAAAAGCACTTCTCTGCCACACAGATCATTTACAGTAAACAAGCAGGTATATTATGGAAATTTAGTTTTCATAAAAACCGAAGCTAATAGTGTGCCTTTTTGTATCTGACTTCTCTTGCTCAGTATACTATTTTTGAGATTCATCCAAACAATATATATGAACAATTGGTTATTTTAAATTTTTATTGTTGACTAGGAGTCCGCTGTGGTGTGCACACATACATGCACACAAAGACACTCATATACACATGCTTGTTTACATTTGTGCTTGATGATAGAAATTTGATATGTTTTTAGTTTCTCTCTATTGAGAATAAAGAACATTTTCTTTATGTTGGGTTGTATGTGTAAATTTATAAGAAAATGACAAATTGTTTTCCAAAGGCTTGCTTCCAGTTATTCTTAATCTTTGACAGCATTTGATATCAGTCACTTTAAATTTTTCTATTACAGTGTGTTTGTGGCCATATCTTACTGTGATTTTAATTCTTATTCACTTGATGAATGATGCTGAACATTTTTTCATGTGCTTAATAGCTGACTATATCTTCTATAAACTGTCTCTTAAAATAATTGTCATTTTAAAATTCTAATTTAGTCAAATTAATTCCTCTATTATATTATTATTTAAAGGCTTCTTTATATATTCTTGAGCATGAGCCTTTGTCATATCTATATAAACTAGTATTCTTTAACTTTTAGTCTGTGAATTTCCTTTTCCTTTGTCACTGTCTTTCAAAGATTTTTATCTTGATAAAGCCCAATTTATAAATTTCACTTTTATGGATTGTGCTTTATGTGTCCTCTGCATGATATCTTTGTTTACTCCAAAGATACAAATATTTCCTTATAGAATACTTTTATTTCATAGTTTATTTATTTCATAGTTTTACATTTTAAATTTAGGTCTGTGAATTATTTAAATCTAACTTTTGTACTTATGTGAGATAAATATTAAGGTTCTTTGTATAAAAAATATGAATATCCATTTGTTCCAATAGTTTGATATCACTGCAAATCATAAATGAGCTATACATGTGAGAGCTTATCATTAGTCTCTCTATTGTAGGCTACTGTTCTATATGTGTAGCCTTATGTGAGCAGTTGTTATTACTCTTTCTAGTAAGTCTCAGAAACAGGTTTTGTAATTCTTCCACTTTATTCTTGCCCCAAATTAAATTATTCTGGCTTTTCTGGGTCCTTTGCATATTTATATGAAATATTAATTCCAGCTTTTCAGTTTCTTCAAAATTTCATCTTAGATTTTGTTCGGAATTATATTTAACATGCTAATTAGTTTGGGAAGAATTTCTCCCTGAACATTATTCTATGATTCCAACACAAAGACAAGCTAGATATTACCATTTATGTATGTCTTCTTTCGTTTCTCTGGGCAGTCCTTATAGATTTAGGTGCAAAGAGTCTTTCACAGATGTCTAATTTATTACTATTTCATGTTTTGAGATGCTGTTTTAAGTGATATTATTTTAAAATTTTTATTATATTTTTATTGCGAATATATAGAAACAGTGGATTTTAAATAAATCGTATCACTTATATCACTTATATAAGTTCTACAAGTTGTTTTGTGGTTCCTTATTATCTGTGTGCATATTGTTTCATTTGGGAAGAAACACAATTTTTGTTTTTACTTCTAGAGTACCAGCCTCTTATTTCATTTCCTTACCTAATTGCACATTTTAACACCTCCAGAAGTATTAAATAGAAGTAGTATTAATAGATATCTTTCTTTTCCCCAGTATTACAGGGAAAGCATTTAACCTTTCACTATTAATGATATTAGCTGTAGTTTTCTTTTTTACCTTTGTATTTTTTTCACAGTATGTTTTTCAGATTAAAGATTTTTTTCTCCTTCCCCAGTATTCTTACTATTTTGTATAAAATTCATAAATAGGAGTTGAATATTATTTAATGTATTTCTTTTGAATATATTGAGATGACCATATCAGTTTTATCCTTATGAATTTTCAGGTTTTTGATGTCACTGTCACAATAAAGATAAATAAAATTAATCCCATAACAAGCTAGACATAATTAGGAGACAGTTTAGTAAAGCAAAAAAAAAAAAAATGGATGTTAAAAACAAAGAGAAAGAGATTATAGCTGAGGAATTCACACACAGGACATAACTTAATAGTAAATATGAAAAGAGGAAAAAATTGAATACAGTAACACCTTTAAAATGCTCAGAGAAAATATATACTAATTTATTTTTGTTATATAATAGAAAAAAATTTTTCTATTGTTTACTTTTGTTTTTGATCAAGAGTAAAATACAAACTAAAAACTAGTAAAAAAAATTCCAAAACATGGGAAAGAGGCGAGAATGGAGAAGGATACTTATATTAGTTATATTATATATTACTTATATTAGTCATATTAGAATATAATCAATCTGATTTCAGTGTTGACCATCTGGTGATGCCCATGTGTAGAGTCTTCTCTTGTGTTATTGGAAGAGGGTGTTTGCTATGACCAGTGCGTTCTCTTAGCAAAACTCTATTAGCCTTTGCCCTGCTTCATTCTGTACTCCAAGGCCAAATTTGCCTGTTACACCAGGTGTTTCCTGACTTCCTACATTTGCATTCCAGTTCCCCATAATGAAAAGAACATCTTTTTGGGTTGTTAGTTCTAAAAAGTCTTGTAGGTCTTCACAGAACTGTTCAACTTCAGCTTCTTCAGCATTACTGGTCGGGGCATAGACTTGGATTACTGTGATATTGAATGGTTTGCCTTGGAAACGAACAGAGATCATTCTGTTGTTTTTGAGATTGCGTCCAAGTACTGCATTTCAGACTCTTTTGTTGACTATGATGGCTACTCCATTTCTTCTAAGGGATTCCTGCCCACAGTAGCAGATATAATGTTCATCTGAGTTAAATTCACCCATTCCAGTCCATCTTAGTTCGCTGATTCCTAGAATGTCGATGTTCACTCTTGCCATCTGTTTTACCACTTCCAGTTTGCCTTGATTCATGCACCTAATATTCCAGGTTCCTATGCAATATTGCTCTTTATAGCTTCAGACCTTGCTTCTATCACCAGTCACATCCATAACTGAATGTTGTTTTTGCTTTGGTTCCATCCCTTCATTCTTTCTGGAGTTATTTCTCCACTGATCCCCAGTAGCATATTGGGCACCGTCCGACCTGCGGAGTTTGTCTTTTAGTGTCCTATCTTCTTGCCATTTCATACTGTTCATGCGGGTCTCAAGGCAAGAATACTGAAGTGGTTTGCCATTCCCATCTCTAGTGGACCACATTCTATCAGACCTCTCCACCATGACCTAGCCGTCTTGGGTGACCCCACATGGCATGGCTTAGTTTCTTTGAGTTAGACAAGCTGTGGTCCGTGTGATCAGATTGGCTAGTTGTCTGTGATTGTGGTTTCAGTCTGTCTGCCCTGTGATGCCCTCTCTCAGCGCCTACCATCTTACTTGCGTTTCTCTTACCTTGTACGTGGTGTATCTCTTCATGGCTTCTCCAGCAAAGCGCAACCACTGCTCCTTACCTTTGATGTGGGATAGCTCCTCTTGGTGCCGCCCCTGACCTTGGACGTGGGGTAGCTCCTCTTGCTGCTGTCCCTGACCTTGAATGTGGGGTAGCTCCTCTCGGCCGCTCCTGCGCTGCGCAGCCGCCACTCCTGCGTATTTATGTTCCCTTATGTACAGAAAATGTATTCTCTTGTTGATCATTGCCTACTAATGTATTCCTGGGGAATTTAATATGTTCTTAATTTCATCAAATTCCAAAACTCTCTTTTTAAAAGTTTTTTTTTAGAATATGGCCAGTTTACAGTTGTTTCTTGAGCCAGTGGAGTTTCTCAGATTTCTAGTATTGGTATCATTTAATTTTTGCTAACCATAGCATCTGAAATTGCTATCTTATTAATCTGAATCTTCATTACTCCCAATATATTGCTTTTAACTTAACCTGAATGTTCTAGTATAGTTTTATTTCTCATTGTATTCCTCTTCTTTGCTCAATTTCCTTATCACTTTTCCTGTCTCAGTTGTTTTGCAGAAGTTCCTCCTTAATTCTTGATGCTAATCCCTTGTCAGTTGTAGATGTTGTAAATATCGAAGTACAGACTGTCACCCCATCTGTTAACTTTGTTTATGTGGTTCATTGAATAAAAACTTGAATCTTAAAATTCATACTTTGTACACCTTTGATTTGAAAAACTTAGAATATTTTCTCTACTCCAAATTCCCAAAGAGGAATTTTTAAAATAACAATTAAGAGAAAGAATAAATTTCCGTTCATTTCATCTCTTGGTCAGCATTCATAGATTTATAAAGGCAGTATTTTCACATCTTTGATTATTCCAAGTATTCTTTTCATACAAACGACTATCTAAATGTGATAATTGTCAACCCACTTTCAAAAGGCCTTGCCGTATGCTATGATTTTATTGGTTAATTCCAGAGTATATATTAACTTGGAAAAAATGAGCTGCTGCTAATGGGATATGCCATGGAAATGCTATCTTTTGTCACTAAGTGGAGTTTATGTGTGAAGTTAATGTACACATAAATCAGTGCTGTAAACACAAACAAGAGAATATCAAAAATTCATTGCTATCAGTTGTTACCTATATGTAGATGACATTGAAGTTTATTATATTTTGAGAACTTGTTTCCATATTCACTTTTATATCATCAACAAATATTTCCATGTAGGCTTAAAGAACAAACTGTTTAATAAATCAAACATTGACTTGATAAATTTGTACCTGGATACTGACTCTGAAACTTACTAGATAATCTTGGATATGTATACAAGGTATTAATACTTGGCTTCCTTGATTTTGCACTTCCTCATGTATACAGAAGAGATAAAAATATTGATAATAATTTATTTGAAAATATATTTAGCATTTACGGTGACCCAGGTATTTTGTCAAACCTTTATTGTACAGCATTGTGATCAGTGTTTACAATAATGCTATGAAGTAAATTATGAGTTACTTTTTAGGAATGAGAGAAGTTTTGGGGAGATTGAATCACTCTTCACTCTATACTTGCAATATTTATATTAAAAGAAAAAAAAAACAGTGAAGGAAAGATTCACACCTACTTATTCCTAACTCAGAAATTCATGGTTTTAAAAATTATGCTCATTTTTGAGAGTAGATACTTCGTGGCTCACGCTAAGTCACTAAGTCATGTCCAGTCTTAGCGACCCCATAGACTGTAGCCCATCAGGCTCCTCTGTCCGTGGAATTTTCCAGGCAAGAACACTGGAGTAGGTTGCTATTTCCTTCTCCATGGTATCTTCCCGACCCAGGGATCGAATCCACTCTCTCTTGTCTTCGCAGGTGGATTCTTTACCACTGAGCCATCAGGGAAGCCCCAGTAGGTGCTTCACTAGCACCCACATGCAGTGGAATATTTCTAAAAAGTCCTCCTCTCGCTCTCCCCTGTATCTCAGCACCAAGTTACTATAAATTGCTGTTAAAATGATGTTGTATATACAACCTCACAAACTTGCAAACATGGAATCATGCATGATTTCTTAGTCTTCTTAGTGACTAAATGCACTATCTAACCAGTAAACATCTGCTGGTTATTTTATATTTAGAAATAGTTCATTTTCCAATTTTTATCAAGACGCAGCACCATATATTTTAGACGAGCCTCTAAATATTTATTTGTTAGTCTAATTTCTTCTACATCCAATCCATTCTGCACTCTTGAAATTTAGAATTCTTTATACATCATTCATGTTATTCCATCAGCAAAACATTTGCTTTCTGTACCATGGAACAAGATATTTTAAATCCAGATACAGTCAATTGAGTTTTTTCAATAACAAGCTTATATTTACATCATCTTTTATAACAGCTTTATTGAGTATAATTCACTTAAAAAATCATCCTTTTCAATTGTAAAATTTGGTGGTATTTAGTATACTCATAGACTTGTGCAACTCTCTAAAAGGTCTTCATCACCTAAAAAGAAACTCCACACCCATTAGCAGTTACTCTTTGTTCCCCAATCCCCCTGGTGCCTGACAACCACTAATCTACTTTCAGTCTCTCTCTATGGATTTGCCTATTCTGGACATTTGATATAAATAGAATCTTTATTTTATTTAACTTATTTATTGGCTGTGCTCAGTTTCCATTGCTGTGTGAAGTTTTCTCTAGTTGCTTTAAGTGTGGGCTACTAGTAAATGTATATAAACTAGGGGGTTATCTAACACATTTCCTAGCTGCTATCTGGTACTTAATAAACAACAAATACTTTCCCCTTCACATCCTTTTCCAGAGAAAAGAGGGTTAAATTATTACAGCAGAGAAGTATTTATGGCACAGGTTGTAATGCTCTTTTCCTTTCCTCTCACATCAATATGGCTTGTTGATGCTGGGCAATGCTGTTACAGCTTAAAAAATTTCTCTTAATTAGCTTCAGGGACAAGATCCACTCACCCATGTACTTCCTCATTCTCCCTCATCTACTTGGCCAACAAGGCCTTTGAATATGTTATACGCTCAGAATAAAGAGGTAGATGTAGCACTATTCATTTTAAACAAACATGTCAAGAAAACTTCTTCTGGTAAAATGCATACATGCATACTCAGTCACTTAGTGATGTCTAACTCTTTGTGACCCCATGGACTGTAACCTGCCAGACTCCTTTGTCCATAGGATTTTCCAGGATAGAATACTGGAGTGGGTTGCCATTTCCTCCTCCAGGGCATCTTCCTGACTCAGGGATTGAACCTGTGTCTCTGTGTCTCCTGCATCACATGCATTGGTAGGTGGGTTCTTTATCACTGTGCCACCTGGGAATCCCTCTGGTAAACGACTGAACAAGAAAATTAATAGAACCTAGAGAAAGAGAATGGGGAAACTTCTGCACATAAGTAAGTTCATCACTGTTTAAGGCTTTATCTAAATAAATAAGAACATCTAGAAAAGAACTACAGAATCTCTTAAAATATGATGTCCTCCACAGTCCATAAAAAATTAAGTGATAACTCTTGGGAAAGGGTACAAGATATACTCATGTGTGTGTGTATGTGTTTGCAAATGAAGTGCAGTGTGTTGCTGCAGTATAATTTGCAAATTTGGAAAATACCATGAGGTGAGTTGGTTAAAGTGAAAAGGTATCTGTATAAAAAATAAGTAACTTAAATGAAGTCTGTTATCATCAATGATGAGAATCTACTTCTATATTAGATTAAGATAGTATATCTAAAATGTAAATTAGCTAATCCAAGGTTTTTCCTGTGAGTTTGCTTAATGAAAAGTGGATGCTGTACAAACTCGGGGCTACATTACTGTCCTCACAAAGACACTTCCCTGTTACAATACTTAGTTTCCTAATCTTTAGGTAATAATTTTCCTTCAGCCAAAATCTAGGCTTAACATTATAGTCATGCCAGTAATCTTGAAGGAGGAGGCTACAAAATTCTTGACCTTCTTTCAAGCAGTGTATGACAAAAGGAATCAAAACTAGATTGCTTCATACATCACAAGATGAGCCATATTCTTTTCAAATAAATAAAACTACAACAAAAAATATTCTGTTTCTCTCATCTCCTTTTCATGGTTTTCATTAGAATAATCATGTTGTTCCAACTGCATCCAGACTCTTAATTCACTTTTCAAATGTGCATATTTTTCTTTGCCACTCAGTAGGAACCCTACAACACATTTAGAGCTGGGACACTTGTTCATAACTTTCTAACTTCAAGTGAGCTGTAGTTTCAGACAACTGAATCTTGATCTTTATATTTCAATTATCTTGTTTAAATACCAAAGTATGTGCACACATAATAAGTTAGACAAATGAAAGAGAAGTAATAATAAAGTAGCCAAAAGAAACCAAAATATAGCAGTTACAAAGAAAAGCTGAGAGCAAGGAGAAAGGCATTTTGAATCTTGATGAAGTCAAGGACTTTTCTGCTGTGATTTACAAATATATAGCAAACAAACAAAAAAGAAAGAAAGAAAGAAAAAGTGTTACTAAAACATAACCATTCATTCTGGTACTGTTAGTATCTCCCTTTGTGATAATTCAAATACCAATGAGAATAAAACAAAATAAAAAATCCGCCAAAGTTTTAAACTTTTTACCCTAGTACATGATTCAGGAATAAGGGTTGCAAGTGGCAGTGGAAGAGAGGTTTGAATTTCTAATGTGTGCTTCAGTTTTTATTCTTTCAGCTTTATCCTTGTAATCAGTAAATCACTGGGGTTGGTGATAATACATGCATATGGAAAAGGACTAATTTATTTTCATGAAGACTATTAATAGTTTGCAAGAGAGAAAAAGTAATTAACTATAACTTCCAGCCTTATAATAACCATAAACTTATTAAACTTCTCCTCAGTAATATTTAGAGAATACTGATACAGTATGTCTTTGAAGATCAAGTTGTACTGGACTTGCATGCAAATATTTAAGAAGTTAATTAAAATGTGAATCGTTTTTGAACTGTGATTTTGGTTATATTGTAAAAATACATTGCAATTTATTACTTAAGCATCCTATTTTTTTTTCTTTTTGCATTAATAGCATTTCTGATTATGTCTGTTTGGACCATTAAAATTCAATTCTACTACAGGAAATAGTGGTATGGACTGCAAAGTTGAGAAAATATGAATTTTAGTAATTTCTTCTTTTTTAGCACTTCTCTAGTGACTCAGTTGGTAAAGAGACTGCCTGCCAGTGCAGGAGTCTGGGTTTGATCCCTGGATTGGGAAGATCCCCTGGAGAAGGAAGTGGCAATCCATTCTAGTATTCTTGCCTGGAAAATTTCATGAACAGAGAAGCCTGGCAGGCTACTCATTGGGTCTCAATGAGTCGGTCATGACTTAGTGACTAACCCACTGCCACGCTTTTTTCCAAGTAATAAAATGAATAAATTTACATTTCATTCTGTGTGACCTACTTTTATGTTGAAAAATGAAATCTGATATTTTTAAGATTAAAAGAATGTGTTTCCATATTTTTACCTATTTTCAGGATATCAAGAAGTAGATGGACCTTAAGTCTAGAACCACAATAGAATAATTAGCGGTTCTAAGTTATTTAACTTGATGACCCTAGAACTTGTTATATCTCTATGTCTTAGTATTTGTGTCCATATTAGAGTTAAGTTAGGCACTTTCTAGATAATCATAATATATTGCTACAAATGCATACACATTTAAGTTTAAAGTAGTTTGCTTTCTTGATGTGTAATATACCACTGTAATGTGACTCTAGGTCCCAAGTACTTACCATTCCACATCATCTAAATTTAGGAATCATAAACAATCTATACTAGCAAATATTTGAAAAGAGTTCAATAAACAAAATCTTAAATAATCATGTTTTATTTATATATTGATTTCATTGGCTAATGTTTATTTTTCCTTTAGTTAAGACATCAAATCAATTAGCAATGGAACTGTATTTGCATTAAGTCTAACTATAGGCAAGTAACATAGCAAATTCACATCTTTTATAAATATTTTTCATTGAATGCATTCATTCTGTTTCTACAAAATAAAGAATTCTTAAAATAAAAATTAATGAAGTGAGCTGTACATGGATAGTTTTAAGATAAATCATATATCTCTTTTACACCTTAGATTGTTGTAAACTTTTAGTAAAAACATCCAGCACTGAATTAATACCTAGGAAAAAAAAAGCCACTAAAAAGAGGTCACCCGTTATCTACTAAATAAGAAAGGCCTAAATTCTCCAATGTTAGGGATTGTCTGATATCTGAGTTGGCCAATATAATTTGAGAACCTGCTGTGAGTCATTATGTTGCTTGGTTCTGAAGATTTAAAGATGAATTTAGATGTTCACCACCCTTGAAAGTTTATTTTGATTGACATAGAAAGAAGGAATGAGGGAATAAAGGAAGAATTTCTAATATGGTCTGAATTGGCAGTACTTTTTATTGTGTGTGAAGAACAAGATTCACATTATGTCAAAATATAATGAGTCAGCCAACCACTTTATTTCCCACATAAACAAATTAATGTTCAGAGACAGAGTAAAATTTTCACTTTTGTATTGCTAGCTATCTGTAAGTCCAAAATGAAAATTTTATGTTCTCTATGGATTTATAAGAGTCTCAAGCAAATGCATGATTATAGATGCTAAGAAATTATACCTAGATATGGAAAAACTTCTTTTTCAGTTTCATGACTTTTGAGGCTGCAACCAGTACCTGAAATGCTTTACCTTGGCCATATCATAATTTTGATTAATGTTGGTTAATTGTACTTTTACAAGATTCAGTTCTGTTTTAAACAATCCTGATTTCTTTCTTTCTCACTTTCTCTTTTATTAGAACACAATTTCACTCCATATAAAGTAGCACTTCTCAAATTTTAATGAGCATATAAATTACCGGGGATATTAGTAAAATGCAGATTCTGATGCAGTAGGTCTTGTAACAGACCTGCATTTTGTGATTTTGATACATCTTTAGGTGATACTAGTGATGCTCATATGAACACCATTCTTTACTGAGTAGCAAGGCTTTGAAAGAAGTCATTCTTCTACCTTAAATTCTGATTGGTCTTTCCACTGCTTGCAGTAATTTGGGATTTGTAATAGTCTACCTTGAGAGGCATTTCCTTAAAGCAATTACTTGGATTATGATGGTTTATGCATCATTATTTAAAAAAATAAAAATAAAAAGACCCTTATATAGTACCAACTGGCAACAAACTCAGCCATTGACATCCATGTTTTTGTTTTTCTTGGTGACAGGCTTTTGGCATATATCCAACAGTACACAGCTGAGAAAAAGGATATTTTCCAAGCATCAGTTCTGTTGTTCTGGATTACTGTCACTGAATAAAACCTGGATTATACCTTTTACTAAAAATGTAGGAACAGCTGGGATTTATTCAATCAATACACATTTATTAAGCCCAGCTCCCAGGAAAGCATTGCCCTTAGTGATGTATAAGTGCAAGAAACAACCAGTGGTGTTACTGTCTCCAGCAAGTAACAGTAAAATAACACTATGCATGTTTTGCAATGGCCTATAAGTTTTATATTTAACTTCATATTTATTAGTAAAATAATACCAGTTAGTTTCTACCTTTTTATAATAGTAATAAATGATTGAGGTAATAGTGATGGTATGGATATAAATCTTATAACATATCCTCTGTAACTCCTCCCAAAAAAGAATGAAAAATAAAACTAAAAATATCCATGTTATTAGCATACATAGAAGACTTAGGACATCCTCAATTCAGTTTTCCTTTAAGTGGAAATATAAACAGAATATTCCATCAAGCCACTGGCCATGCTCTAACACATGTGCTTATAGACAGTAAGAGAAGTTTGAGAAAGGGATTAACATTTAAAAAAAAAACTCAACAGATAGAATTGTGAACCAAGACTTTTATAAACAGCCAATTTTTTTTCTATCAAGATTGTATAAAAAGATGAAATATACAAGATCTCCAGGAGTTGTTCCCCCATAAGCCATTACCGAGGAATGTATCAGAAGATGAACTTCATCCATCCAAGAGACAACAGAGACAGTTACTACAGAAGTAGTGATGATGGGCATTTTATATTTAATTCTAGGTTGAATATTAAAATGAATGCATGAATGAGGATGGAACAAAATGAAAGTCATATGTTGTATATCTGACAATATACTGCAACAAATGAATGGAAGGAAATAGGAGGAGACAAAATTATCATACACTTATTGATTGCTGTACTGGTATTAAAATATACCATTTAAATGTATTATTATACCAACAAAATTAGTAAAAAGTTAAATAAGAAAATAGAAAAATAAGGACATTTTGAACTGTGGTGTTGGAGAAGACTCTTGAGAGTCCCTCAGATTGCAAGGAGATCACACCAGTCTATCCTAAAGAAAATCAGTCCTGAACATTCATTGGAAGAACTGATGCTGAAGCTGAAGCTACAATATTTTGGCCACCTGATGCAAAGAACTGACTTATTGGAAAAGTCCCTGGTGCTGAGAAAGATTGAAGGCAGGAGGAGAAGGGGACGACGGAGGATGAGATGGTTGGATGGCATCACCGACTCAATGGACATGAATTTGCACAAGCTCTGGGAGTTGGTGATGGACAGGGAAGCCTGGCGTGCTGCAGTCCATGGGGTCACAAAGAGTCGGACATGACTGATCGACTGAGCTGAACTGAACTGAAGGGCATATATTTTCATGTGAATGTAACTAATAGAACAGAAGTACAAAAGAACTAAATGCCAGAACAAATTTAATAAGTAAAAAAGCAAAGAAAAATATTATATAGAAACAATAGAAAATATAACAAAATATATAATAATTATAACCATGTGACTTGACAGTTTAGACAAATACATTGCTTATAAATAAATGTGAATGAACTAATTCACCTATTAAAAATATTTTCAGTTTGATTCACAGAACAAGAAACATATGTGTCTTAGAAGAACAGCACTTTAAAAACCATCCCTAAAAGATAAAACTGAAAAAAATACAGATGTATACGAAGTAAAGGGAAACCATAATAATACAAGTGAAGGTATACTGATATCAAAGTAGAATACAAAGCTAAAACCATCACATAAAAATGTGGGCATCATTTACTGTTGCAAGCCAAAATTCGTAACAGCAATCTTTGTAAAGCAAAAATGATGAGATACAAGAAAATTAAGTAACACAGTAGTAACCCAAGAACCAAAAATATTTTTTATAGAATAGGCAAATAGACACTAAAATATACTTGGAAAAAGAACCATGTAGAAGTAGACATAAAAACAATTTTAAAATATATTTGAGGGAGAATAAACATACAAAGGATTTAAATATAGGCCCTTCAAATTTTGAAAGTATGGTTCTCATGCGTGAATAGACATACAAAGAAGGGAAATAGAATTAGAAATCTAGAATTACACTAAAAATATGAAACTTAAGTATATGCTGAGAATGGAATATTTTGAGAATCAATAAGCTTTTTAGTAAGTGCTATTGGGATAACTGGATAGCCATTTGGCAAAGGAAGAAAGTATATCCAAATCTCACACTGTTATACAAGGGTAAACACCAAAGGGTCTTCCCTGATAGCTCAGTTGGTAAAGAATCTGTCTGCAATGCAGGAGACCCCAGTCAATTCCTGGGTCAGGAAGATCCATTGGAAAAGGGATAGGCTACCTACTCCAGTATTCTTGGGCTTCCCTTGTGGCTCAGCTGGCAAAGAATCCGCCTGCAATGCAGGGGAACTGGGTTTGATCCCAGGTTTAGGAAGATTCCCTGGAAAAGGGAAAGGCTACCCACTCCAGTATTCTGGCATACAGAATTCCATGGACTGTATAGTCCATGGGGTCACACAGAGTCAGACACAACTGAGTGACTTTCAAACACCAAAGAGCTCAGGGCTCTAAATATAAAAATACACTACTCAGTCATTAAAAAAAAAAATGAAGTGTTGCCATATGCTACAATATGAAGGGACCTTCAGGGTATTTTGCTAAGTGAAATAAGTCAGATGGAGAAAGACAAAAGCCATACAACCTTACTTAGATGTAGAATCTTCAAACTAAGTAAACATAAAATACTAGTAGATACAAAGTACAGGATGGTGATTTCTATGATAGAAGGAGATTTGAGGGTAGGGAAAATGAGTAAAGGAGGTAAAGAGGTACAGATTTTCAGTTATTTAAATAAATAAGTCATAGGGATGTAATGTAAACATTGTCAGTGACTATAGTCAATAATATTGTAGTACATATTTGAAAGTTGTCAGAAATCTTCAAAGTTCTCATCACAAGAAAATATATAGTGATGGATGGTAGCGAGACTTGTGACTGTTTTGCAGTGTATACAAATATTGAATCACTAAATTTTACAGCTGAAACTAATGTTGTATGTCAGTTATATCTCATTTTTAAAATTTTATATTGGAGCATCGTTGGTTAACAATGTTGTATTAGTTTCAGTATAGCAAAGTGATTCAGTTATACCTATACATATATCTAATCTTTTAAAACGCTTCCGTGGTGGCTTAGAGGGTAAAGAATCTGCCTGCAATGCGGGAGATCCTGGTTCGATCCCTGGGTTGGTAGGATTTTCTGGAGAAGGGTATGGCAACCCACGCCAGTATTCTTGCCTCAAAAATTCCATGGACAGAGGAATTTGGTGGGTTACAGTCCACAGGATTGCAAAGAATCAAACACGACTGAGCGAGTAACACACACACACACACACACACACACACGAAGCTTCACAGAAGAAAATTCTCCATGCTAAACGATTTCAAGAAGATCACAAAAACAAAACAAAATTTAAAAACCCTGAAATATTCCAACTCTAAAACTGCCTCGCTATTGACAAATAGTGGGCTTCCCTGATAGCTCAGTTGGTCAAGAATCCGCCTGCAATGCAGGAAACCCCAGTTCTATTACTGTGTAGGGAAGATCGCTGGAGAAGAGATAGGCTACCCAGTCCAGTATTCTTGGGCTTCCCTTGTGGCTCAGCTGGTAAAGAATCCGCCTCCAATGCAGGAGACAAGGGTTCAGTCCCTGGGTTGGGAAGATCCCCTGGAGAAGGGAAAGGCTATCCACTCCAGTATTCTGGCTTGGAGAATTCCACGGGTTCTATAGTCCATGGGGTTGCAAAGAATCGGACACAACTAAGCTTACTTTCACTCACTCAATCTTTTAAAAATGTTTTTCCCATTTAGGTTATTATAGACTAATGAGCAGATTTCCTTGTGTCATACAGTAGGTCTTGTTGGTTATCTGTTTTAAATATATTCGTGTGTACCTTTCAATCCCCAAATCCTCATATATCCCTCCCCCCAGCTCTTCCTCCCTGGTAACCATAAGTTTGTTATCTAAGTCAGTGAGTCTGTTTCTGTTCTATAACTAAGTTCATTTGTATCATTTTTTTTTGTTTTAGATTCTTTATGTGAAAAAGAGAATTAAAAAAAAATAGACATATAACTTATTTGTGTAAGTGATTTCTGTCCTCAGGCTGCAGTGGCTTGAAGCAAGATTTCAGTTCCTGGCCAGAGATTGAAGTCAGGCCACTGCAATGAGAGTACTTAATCCTAGCCAATAGACCAGTGGTCAGTGAAAAGGCCCTAGCCTGCAAGGCTTTGTAGAAAATGGATTTCTATAAAGAAATAGAAAGTAGTGAAACAAGTGTTTATTAGGAGGGAAAAAAAATCCACAGGTGTCTACCTGTGGATAGACACAAGGTGGGCTCAGAGAAAGAGTTTCACCTTTGTGGTAGTTTGAGTCACTTATAAAGGAAATATAAGGGACGTTTCCTTTAGGCTTCCTTTGGCCAATCATGTTGATTTGTCTGATTCCAAGTTTGTATCTCAGGGTGCCACCATGTATGTGCATGCCTCCCATAGCCAAGATGAATTCTAGCAAAGAAGCCTATGGGTAGGTTGACATCACTCCCTTTTTGACCTCCAAGGAACCTTTTTGAGCATGTAAAATTGAGAAGATGTCCTTGATCTTGAGAATGAGAAATATGTGATCTCTGTCTTTTATCTGGACAGAACTCTTCTCTTGCTCCTGCTATTTTGGAGTATCTGTCCAAAATAGCAGATACTATTTGCAGACAAACTCTAGTCAACTTTATGGACAAACCTTATTCTCTAGTTCTTGCCCATTATTATCCAGTCAAAAGGTAATGAGTTAATAAGGCATAATGCATTATTTATTACAAATAATTATTTATTACATTTATACATAATGTTATAAATGTCATTTATAACATTTGCATAGTGAAAATAAATGTTAAATTATGAAGGTATTTTGCTCAGATTTTTGAGGACTAACCAAGCAATTAAATATGTCTAGTTTAAAATATATTCCCTTTCATGCTCCTTACCAAATATGTGCATTTCATTAAATACTTAGAAATTTTCTCTGTCCTTGCAGTTAAAGTCCTTGCAGTTATGAAACAAAAAAAGAAAGAAAGAAACTCCCGGTTATTGTTCTATTAAATCCTAATAAAAAAAACTAGGTCCAGGGCTTTAAGCTTTAAGAGCTCCTTAGAGAGACAAAGCAATAATTACTGAGTTGAAGCAAGTATAATTCTGGCCTTTAATAGCAAGAACAGGACAAAAATCAAAATTAGAATGATATCTGACCTTCAGCCATTTTAAGGACATTTAGAGACATTTGGAGCTTCCCCTATAGCTAGGCAGATAAAGAATCAGGCTGCAATGCAGGAGATGCAGGAAACCAGTCTTTGGGTTGGGAAGATCCCTTGGAGGATAACATGGCAACCCACTCCAGTATTCATCTTTTCTTTCATCCATTTTTCAGACTTAATGTGGAAATAGCAACATGAATTATATTTATTAGACAGAATCTCAGTGTGAATGTTAATGGGTGTTGTCAAGTCATTAGCATCTCAATAGCTCTGGAGAAAATAGGGTCTTGGCCAAAGCCTCTCTTCTAGATTAGAACAATTTATGCTGCTCCAAGACTTCTCATGCATTGAATGTCTGCAAAACTTAATTCTAACAGTTTTTAAACCAAATTTCATGTATGCTTGCAAAGTAAAAATTATGTCATCTAATGAAGGACAAGTAGTCTCTCCTGCCATTTAACACACACACACACCCCATTTGTTGATTTTCCTCCTTTTCATTAATAATGCAGTACTTCTTTTCTCGTTTTGAAATTTGTCGTATCTTAAGGGAGATTTTTCTTCCTGATCTGTTTTTTTTGCATCTACCTTTAATACTGACACTTCTTTGTTGCACATTTAATTGAAGTTCCTCTGTAAAATGTCTTTTCATTAATCTAAAAAAATTAATCTGTAGTTTATTTTTAAAATGCTTTGAACACTTTATTTGGTCTCTTTGAAATTATCTTCAGCTTCAGAAGAGGATTAATCAGTTTCAAGTAGAAGACATTAATTACTTTGTCTGTCTAACATATGCAGATTCCATTTGTATAAACAAATGTGGATTCAATTAATTGCTATAACATTTTATTGAGTCCTATTCAGTTTATTATGTTATTATCATAGTTGTATGATAGCTTATCCTTCTCCTATATTAATTATTCAGAGTTCTCACATTCTATTCCATTTATTCTTTTAGGATCTCTAAATACTTCCCTGAATTCAAATTGCATTTTATTCTAAGACTCCCACCTAGAAGCTGAAATGAGGAGACTTTTAAAATGCTATTAACTATCAGATAAAATAAACAAATGACCTCAGAATTATTTAAATTATAAGAATTATAAAATTTCATAGAATCATTTGTTTACTTAATGGAGTGTAATCTCTGCAGTATGTGTTTGCAGAATGTGTTTACAGTATAAGCTACACAGCCTCCAACACCTTCTATATTTGCATATAAGTTGTGAATGCTAATCACAGATTCTGAGATTCATGTTAATGAGCACAGAAAGGTTCTATGAATATCTAGAAGATTCAGTCTCATTACTTAATCCCTGAATAAACAGAAAGTCATTAACACATTTTATGTATTTTAGTTTTAGAAAGCTTTATTTTTAGTTTAGTTTAGTTTAGAAAGTAATTAATTATATTTTAGTTTAGAATGCAGGCAGTTTCACAAAGTATCAGAACCAAAGGATTTCTGCTTAATTTTTAAAGAAACTAGGACTGTCACTCAAATTCAATTATAGCTCATTGAAATGTTCTTTTATAACCATTCACTTAGTCATTTACTCAACAGCATGTGAATAATCTTAGGCATTAAATCCTTTGTTAAATCTACCTTGATGCATTTCGTGATGTAAGGAAGATCCATAGTTTTGCATGCAAAGTATCAAACTTACACATTATTAACACAAGACAGCAAAGTACACTGAGCTTTAATGATTCTAAGGAGTTCTAAAGATGTCGTTAGTGAGATGACATTCTCCTATTTGTCATCAGTTCCACAGATTGAGTATTGGGGGTTTGCAAGACTTAATATATCTGACAGAATGAGGATAGTTATAGGTCCAATTCTGTGACAGATGGAAGGTTTCGATGAGTTTTGGGTATGCTAAGGTTATCTGAGAAGATGCTTGCCAGTGTAGTCTTCTGCATGAATTCTTATTACACAGAGCATGAGAGAGGCATATTAGTGAGATAAACCAAATCTGGATACATTTATTTTATTAATAAAGCTTTGTTTTGTCTAAATATACTGTCAACAGTTCATTCAGTGGACACTGCCCTCATAAGGTTAATTGTTCAGGCATTTACTCCAGACCAAATCTAGCTACACATGGAAAAGTTATCTATTATTTTCATCTATTCAGTATTTTAGACTGGAGCATCCCCATAGACAGAGGATCCTGGTAGGCTACAGTCCATGGTGTCAGAACTAATCGGACATGACTGAACGACTAAGCACAGCACAGTACATTCAGTATTCTTTCCTTTTTTTCAGATAAAAAAATAATCTATGTGATTGAAAGGTCTGTAGTTTTTCCTATCCTGTTCACTTGAGACACACAGCTCAAGAAAGATCATTACATCTGCCTTATCTTAGGGATTGTTAAAAAAGGGATATAAACATGACCTGAACCTATGCAAGTAGGTTTTTCTCCAAAATTGAAGAGAAATTATGGAGAAGGATGCACTGTATTCCTTTTTCTGAGTTCACTAGATACAAGGAAAATATGAACCTAAAACTTCTGTTGGTGACCACTTGTAACAACATGTGGGAAGAAACTGCTTGAAAATCAAATTATCAGGAGAAGTAAGCCAAAAGATAGAAACAGGGATCTGAGCCATCATTTGTGACCTTAAATCTAGCCATTTCTGAAGCCACACTGTGTAGGTGGACTTTCCTTTTGTGTGAACCAACAAATTCCCAGATGAGATTAAACAAGTTTTGGTTACATTTCTGTTGTTTGCAATAAAAAATTATCTAAGGTAATATGTTCTCTGATTACAAAGTAACTCATACTTGAAAAAAAATCAGAAAATGAAGTCTTGTATAACAAAAAAGTTTGACTGTCTCAGATGATCAACAGTATATATGTGTGAACATTTTAAAGAAACAGGGGGATGGGATCAGGGAGAGAGAGGAAAAAAATGAGAAAGTATGAGTTGTTACTCTTTAGAACAGAATTTACTCAGGATAGTGGTGATTTTAAATAAAAAACATAATTATAGAAAGTGATTTATACAATATGCATAACATATAATAAACACACCAATGGGGCTTCCCTAGTAGCTCAGTAGTAAAGAACCTTCCTGCCAATGCAGGAGACATGGATTTGATCCCTGGGTCAGGAAGATCCCCTGGAGAAGGGAATGGCAACCCGCTCCACTATTCTTGCCTGGGATCATCTCCTATACAGAGGAGCCTGGTGGGCTGCAATCCATGGGGTTGCAAAAGACTTGGACAAAACTGACTTAGTGAATAAAAGCCACCACCACCACACACAAACGGAACCATAATTAAACTTGAGAATACCCAAAAGTTCATGAAATAAAGAACTAAGTCTCTTATTCTGGGTTTGGAATTCCTCATCAATATGGATTCTTAATATTAGTACTGGGAGTTGAAATTAAAATACCTTCAGAATAATTGCTTTACTCTTGGACACTTACAGGGAAAGTGCATTTCCTCTGGAGAGCTGTTTATTTTATATTAAAAAAAGATAAAGGGACTTTCATAAATGTTTGCTTAGAGGTCAATAATTTATGCTTACAACACGACAGAAGGTAATATGTTTACTAATCATAACATGACAGGAATATTAATCAAATGTGGAAGAAATAAAAAGAAACAACTAGTGACAACCATATGGTACATTGAGAACAGGTATCCCAACTGTTGGGGGAAAAGCAAAATTGTCTTCTAAGAGACAACATAATTAAAAGTGAGAAGAATGTCCTTCTACAAAGAAGAACAAAGAACATTCAGCATAATTATAGAAAAAAATTATGAAATAATTAAGGATAGATATATTCTGCAGCAGAGATATGGAAAAGAATATAGCATATTAGTAAATGTCATTTAGAAAACAGATATGGAAGATCATTAAACAGAATGAATAAGTGTTACCAAATAAGAAAAAAATATATCACACAGTATTCTTACATATTTAATATAGCACAACATACTAAAAATAAAGCTAAAAAAAACAGATAAGGAATAACTGAAAGTTGCATGTAATTATTCTTTCAGTCTTTGAAAAGTAAGGAATTTGCCAGTTTGTGTTTAATAGATAATTTTATATGCCGGAAAAAGGATGTTGAATCATTCCCCTATTTAACATTGAATACAAAATGCATGTCATGTAAGAGAAGCTTACCCTTGTCCAAGGTACAGTTTTATGTGTAGTGAAACACAATAAAGAATGCTGTTTCTATCTGAATAGTAAACACTTTGCATCTCTGGTTTTCCACATTAATATTGCTAATCTTCTAGAAAGACCTTGTCATATGACCTTTATGTTCTGTGAAATTTACTATGACAGTTGGAACTGAGAACCCACATAATGGAATAACATACAGGGAGGTGTGCACTAGCTTCTAGTGGGTATTGACCAAGATGCTGTTAAATATACAATTCACAGAACCGCCCCTTAAAGAACTGTCCCACCTAAAAAGTCAGTAGTGCCCTCCTCAAGACAATGACTCAGGACAGTAGTAGGGCTTCCCAGGTAGCTCAGTGGTAAAGAATCCACCTGCCGATGCAGAAGATACAGGTTCCATCCCTGGGTCAGAAATATCCCCTGGAGGAGGGCACGGCAACCCACCCAGTATTATTGCCTGGAGAATTTTATGGAAAGAGGAGCCTGGTGGGCTACCACCAATGGAGTTCAAAAGAGTCAGACACAACTTAGTAACTAAACAACAATAAATAACAGTAGTTGTTATAGATGAAGAAACTGAAACACTGAAAATTTATCTTTGCATGAATTCACCAATCAAGTAATGGAAAATTAATAGTTTGTAGGAAAAGATTGGAGGTAAAAAGCAAATCGCTATTATAGATATTAATTTTCAACTGGATAGTGAAAAAAGTACTTTAAAATGTCTAATGTAATATTTATCTTTTCTAAGAGTCTCTGATCCCTTTCATTTCTCTCTGATATTTATTTCAGTAAATAGTATTTTCACTTGTGCCAAAAAATGAATTTCCTCACTTCTCTTCTATATTGGGCTTCCTAGGTGGCACTAGTGGTAAAGAACCTCCCTGCCAATGCAGGAGACACAGGAAACAAGGGATTGATCCCTGGGTAGGAAGATCCCCTGGAGGAGGGCATGGCAACCTACTCCAGTATTCTTGCCTGGGGAACCCCATGGATAGAGCAGCCTGGTGGGCTACAGTCCATAGGGTCGCAAAGAGTCAGACATGATTGAAGTGACTTAGTACGCACTTCTATATTAGGCACCATAAAGTCTTCCCATTTTAGTAATAGCCAGCCTTTGAAGACTCTTCTCACCTTTTTGATTCAAGTAAAGTATGTGTTTGTAATCATGTTTCATGAGGCAGTATTGTTATGTTTTACTTTCTCTGATCTGAGAGTACATGATATTTAGAAATAAACTAGAAATAAGCTAAATAGGTATTATTTTTATTTCCTAAATGACATTTTATTAATTCATATTTTGATACCTTCTCTTAGGCTTCCTTGGTGGCTCAGATGTTAAGGAATCTGTCTGCAATAGGTTCAATCCCTGGGTCAGGAGGATGCCCTGGAGAGGGAAAGGCAACCCACTCTAGTATTCTTGCCTGGAGAATCCCATGGACAGAGGGGCTTGGTGGGCTATAGTCCATGTGATCACAAAGAGTCGGACAAGACTGAGGGAATAACACTTTCACTTCCTACAGTTTATAGGATTTTAGTTCCCTGACCAGAGATCTACCCCATCCCACTGCAGTGGAAGCACAGATTCCTAACCACTGGGCCACTAGGGAATTCCCCAGTTTTGTTTTCATATTAAGTATCCCAGTATATATTGCATTTCATATAATTTGTGTTCTAGGATGTTTTTCTCTCATAGTACACTGGTAATGTATTAAGAACATGAACAAACCTTATACTTATTTCAAATTTGTTGAATTCTTCAGACTTTTTTATACTTATTTTTCATTAGTGATTATTCCTAAATGAGAATAAGTGGCTGTATGTAGGATCTGGATGAGCATCAGCAATTAGAGACTGATGTTAAACTCATGGGATTTGGCTCATAACTGACTTTTGTCCATAGAGTTCAGCACTGAGCAAAGGACAGAAATAGTTGTCCACTATAATACAGCATAAAATATTGGTTATACAATGAAAGAGTTCTGTGTACACTTGTCTTATACTCCTACAGAAAGTTGGGACTTTATGAAGAAACATTTAAATTGATGGAATTTCAGGTGACATATCTAGTCATGTAATAAACCTATGATTTAGTGAAGGAAAAATATTACTATTTTAAATAAGCAAGGCAGATTGCTTATAGAGTGCCTCCATAAAGAAACATTCTAACACATTTCATACAGATGAATATGAATTGTGGTATATTGTTGAAAATGGTCTTGAACTGATAAATCAAAACTTTATTCCTTATGTTAAATTTCAAAAAATTTCCCTTACTTTATATTAGGATTATATAAATAATGGAAGTGTATTATAGATTTAAGTTGAAAGAAATAATTACGTTGATTTGTATATATACATATATATATATCAATATTTCTCCACCCTATTTATATATTGATTTGCAAAAAAAATGGAAAGCAAACTTAATACATTAGTTTAGTTCCCATTAATTCATTTATGGTTGTATGAGGAAGACACTTTTATTCTCTCGGTATTTTGTGAAATGTATTTCAATTATATAATATTTGATGTAATGCATTTATATTAATGTACTGTATTTATTTAAACTTTTCTTCATTATTGGCATTTACTTATTTTCTCTTAAAGTTCAATAAGTATTTTAATTCAAATGTATTTTTCTCTTTAAATTTATAAAAATTGTAATTACTGGATAGATTGTTTTAAAATAAGAGGCACTTGACTTACTTCACTCTGTATGACTGACTCTAGGTTCATCCACATCATTATAAATGACCCAGTTTTGCTCCTTTTTATGACTAATAACACATTTTATATATGTACCACATCTTTATCCATTCATCTGTCAATGGACATTTTTAAACTATTTTATCACATATTCTCCCACCATGAGAATTTAATAAGTTTTTTTTTGATTTATTAGGATTTTTATTTTCATAGTTCCATTCATATGAAAATTATTTTTACATCAAATGTTTGTTCATACTATAACTGACTGTTTTTCCATCTAAAAATTATTTTCATGTTGAATGTTAGTTCATACTATAACTTAACACTTCTTCAAATATGTAACTGGTTTTCTTAGAAGCAATATTTTATAATTCTTCGCCCACAAATCCAAATGAGACTTAAGTACAAAAATCTGACAAATTGATACTCTATTATCATGCTACTTAATTTATATAGTTTTTAAAAGTTAAGTTTTCATTTCCAATAACACTACTCTTTTCTTATTACTTTTACACTTGATCTTAGCCAAAAGGCCGAGAAGTGATTTTTCTTATTACTTTTATTTTTCAAAAACTTCTTCATAGTCTTACATAGCTTTGTGTCAGATGACATGACTGTCATTATCAGGTTCTTCCATAAATGGAAGCTTGGTTTTAACTGAGATTTACTTTGCCTGAGGAAACTGTTTGTCTTTATAGTTTTATTTTTCCTAAACAAGAACATTTGTGCAATACATTATTCCATACTGTGGTAAATTTTTCTATGATTTTCTATATGGGTCTTGCATTTTTTATAATTAATTTAGTTCAGTTCAGTCACTCAGTCATGTCCTACTCTTTGCAACCCCATGGACTGTAGCATTATTAAATAATAAAAGCTTGGATCATTATAACTGGGGGGAATATCAACTACTTCAGATTTGCAGATGATAACCACACTAATGGCAGAAAGTAAAGAGGAACTAAAGAACCTCTTGATGAGGGTGAAGGAAGAGAGTTAAAAAGCTAGCTTAAAACTAAATATTAAAAAAAACTAAGATCATGGCATCTGGCACCATCATTTCATGGCAAGTAGAAGGGGAAAAGGTGGAAGTAGTGACAGATTTCCTCTTCTTGGACTCTAAAATCACTACAGATGGTGACTGAAGCCATTAAATTAGAAGACAATTTTTTCTTGGCAGGAAAACTATGACAAACCTTGACAGTGTGTTAGAAAGCCAAGACTTTTTACTTTGCCGACAAAGTTTTGTATAACCAAGGGCACGGCCTTTCCAGTACCCATATATGGTTGTGAGAACTGGACCGTAAAGGAGGCAGGATGCCGAAAAATTAAAACGCAAAGACATCTCTTTGCTGACCAAAGTCCATTTAGTGAAGGCTATGGTTTTTCCAGTAGTCATGTATGGATGTGAGAGCTGGACCATAAAGAAGACTGAGCACTGAAGACTTGATGCTTTCAAGTTGTGATCCTGAAGAAGACTCTTGCGAGTCCCTTGGACAGCAAGGATATCAAACCCATCAATCTTAAAAGAAATCAACCCTGAATACTCACTGGAAGGACTGATGCTGAAACTGAAGCTCCTCTTCGTCACCTGATGCAAAGAGCTGACTCATTGGGAAAGTCCCTGATACTGGGAAAGATTGAAGGAAGAAAGAGGAGAGGGTGACAGAGGATGAGATGGTTGGATGGCATCACCAACGCAATGGACATGATCTTGAGCAAACTCCGGGAGATGATGAGGGACAGGGAAGCCTGGCATGCTACAGTCAATGGGGTCCCAAAGAGTCAGACACAACTTGGTAACTGATGAACAACAACTTTATGAATTTACCCTCTTCTAAGACCTGTCCTTAAATGTAGCACATTTAATCACCACTTCAGTCCCTTGATGCTTATTTATTATTATCTCATTCTGTAGCTGTGAAAATAGAGACACAGAGATTTTTGAGAGCATCTAACGTCACAGAGCTATGAGTGATGGAGACACTCTAGTTTTAAATTAAAGTACATATCATGTTCTTAGGTGGCACAATGGTAAAGAATCTCCCTACAACACAGGAGACACGAGAAATGCAGGTTCAGTCTCTGGGTTAGGAAGATCCCCTGGAGCAGGAAATGGCAACCCACTTCAGTATTCTTGCCTAGAAAATCCATGGACAGGAGAGACTTGTGAGCTGTAGCCCATGAGGTCTCAAAGTGTCCAGGCTAGTGGAAGCTAGTGGAGTTGCAAGGGGCTAGTGGAGCTGAAAGAAACAAGGAAGAATCCATCCCTAGAGACTGCAGAGGAAGTATGACCTGCCAAAACTTTTATGTATTTTAAACTACTAGCCTCCAGAAACTTAAGACATTAAATTTCTCTTGTTTTAAGGCACCTAGTTTGTGATGCTTTGTTTCACTGATGGCTGTGCACACACGCATACTTGACATACATAGTTTTTAAATATGTTATATATTGTCTATGATTTTATACTTATAAATGTATATATAAATACATTTTTACATGTTCTGTATACATACACACAGGTCCATGTACTCACACACAAATATGCCTCTAATTGTTTAGTGTCAATGTATAACAAAACTGTTATTTTCTCTTACATCACTGTTACAAGATAAATTGTGTCCCCATGAAAGATACATTGAGGCTTTAACTCCCTATACCTGTGAGTGTGACTTATTTGGAAACAGGGTTTTTTCAGGTGAAATTAAGATAAGATGAGTTCATATAAGATTAGTAGATCTAATCCAATATAACTGATGTCCTTATAAGAGAGAAAGCAGACATAGGAAGGGATATGCCACATGAAGACATAGATGTACCCAAGACAGAGAAAGATAGCCAGGTGAAGAAAGAGTTTAGTTTCCCTGCCACAAGCCAAGGAACCCCTGAAGCTAGTGGAGCTGCAAGAAACAAGGAAGAATCCATCCCTAGAGACTGCAGAGGAAGTATGAACTGCCAAAACTTTTTTGTGTTTTAAAATTCTAGCCTCCAGAAACTTAAGACAATAAATTTCTGTTGTTTTAAATCACCTAGTTTGTGATGCTTTGTTTCACTTATGGGTGAGCAGTCAAGAATCCACCTGCAATGTAGAAGATGTGGGTTCATCCTTGGGTCAAGAAGATCTCCTTGAGAAGGAAATTGCAACCCATTCCAGTATTCTTGCCTGGGAAATACCATAGACAAATGAGCCTGGCCGGCTACAGTCCAGGGGATCACAAAAGAGTTGGACACAACTTAGAGACTAAATAAACAGCAAGAACTGAACATATTAGCTAACATTTTAAAGACAAGCTTTGACATTACAATATTATTGTACTTCCCTTGGTATTCAATATAATGAGACTCCTTTAGTGCTGCATAGGCTGCTTGTTTTATTATTTTCTTTTTAAAACATGTTAAGGGTAAATAACTACATTACTAAACATTCATATTCTTATAAAGAATATTTTGAATTTGATGAATGTTTTATAGCAGCTATCAAGGTATTAATAAAGTTTCTTCTTTATATTAGATATGTTTATGTCCCTAAAGACTAGAGATCTCTTCAATAAATTTAGAGATACAAAGGGAAAATTTCATGCAGAGATGGGCTCAATAAAGGACAGAAATGGTATGGACCTAACAGAAGCAGAAGTTATTAAGAAGAGGTGGCAAGAATACACAGAAAATCTATACAAAAAAGATCTTCATGACCCAGATAATCACAATAGAATGATCACTCACCTAGAGCCAGACATCCTGGAATGCGAGGTCAAGTGGACCTTAGGAAGCATCACTATGAACAAAGCTAGTGGAGGTGATGGAATTCCTAAAAGATGATGCTGTGAAATTGCTGCACCCAGTATGTCAGCAAATTTGGAAAACTCAGCAGTGGCACAAGACTGGAAAAGGTCAGTTTTCATTCCAATCCCAAAGAAAGTCAATGCCAAAGAATGCTCAAACTACCGCACAATTGCACTCATCTCACATGCTAGCAAAGTAATGCTCAAAATTCTCCAAGCCAGGCTTCAACAGTACATGTATTGTGAACTTCCAGATGTTCAAGCTGGGTTTAGAAAAGGCAGAGGAAAAAGAGATCAAATTGCCAACATCTGTTGGATCATCGAAAAAACAATAGAGTTCCAGAAAAACATCTATTTCTGCTTTATTGATTATGCCAAAGCCTTTAACTGTGTGGATCACCACAAAGTGTGGAAAATTCTGAAAGAGATGGAAATACAAGACCACCTGACCTGCCTCTTGAGAAACCTGTATGCGGGTCAGGAATCAACAGTTAGAACTGAACATGGAACAACAGACAGGTTCCAAATAGGAAAAGGAATATGTCAAGGCAGTATATTGTCACCCTACTTATATTTAACTTATATGCAGAGTACATCATGAGAAACGCTGGGCTGGAGGAAGGACAAGCTGGAATCAATATTGCCAAGAGAAATATCAATAACCTCAGATATGAAGATGATACCACCCTTATGGCAGAAAGTGAAGAAGAACTAAAGAGTCTCTTGATGAAAGTGAAAGAGGAGAGTGAAAAAGTTGGCTTAAAGATCAACATTCAGAAAACTAAGATCAAGGTATCTTAGTTTCTGAAGAGCAGTGACTGCTGAGTTAGGGGATGAGGAGGGAGAAAGTTAGCTGTGGGGGCCTCTGGAGGGTCTAGGTATGTACTATTTGTGAGTCATTTCCTGTGCTGCATGAGTTTCAGTGTGAGTGTGTATATGGGATGATGTGTTGGTGCATATGGATATTTGTGGGTTAGTTCTTGGAATGTGTGTATTTGAGTGCCTATGTGTGCACTGGAGGGATTATCCCCTGGCTGTGCAAATATGCATGTTGGGGCTCCAGTAAGGGCATATGGGCTTGGCTTTTGTGCATTATTGTTAACTGAGTGTGTGAGCTTGAGGGTGCAAGTGTCCTGTGGTGCTGGGTGGGGTTAATCCTGGTCATGTGTGTGTGTTTATTTTTGAAGTATAGCTTATGTACAATATTTTATGCAAGTTTCAGATGTACAACACAGTTATTCACAGTTTTAAAGGTTTTTTTTTAATTTATAGTTATCCTAATATCATTGGCTATATTTCCTATATTGCATATCTTTGTTACTTACTTATTTTATACATAGTAGTTTGTACCTTAGTCCCTTACCAGTGTCTTTCTCCTCCCCTTCCCTCTTCCCACTGGCAAGCACTAGTATATTCTCTATATCTGTGAGACTTTTTTCTTTTTGTTATATTCACTAGTTTATTTTTTAGATTTAGCATATAAGTGATACCATATTTGTCTTTCTGTCTGACTTATTTCATTTAGCACAATCTCCTCCAAGTCGATCCATGTTGTTATATGGTAAAATTTCGTTCTTTTTTAATATATGAGTTGTGTTTCATTATATGTGACTTAGGTTACTTATATATCTTACTAATCTAAATAATACCTCTACAAACATTGAGTTGCATATATTTTTTTTGAATTATTGTTTTCTTTTTTGTTTTCGATAAATTCCCAGGAATAGCAATTCTGGGTCATACGGTATTTCTGTTTTTAGTTTTTGAGAAACCTTAATATAGTAGCTGCACCAATTTACATCCCAGCCAAGTGTGTATGAAATTCCCTTTTTTCCACATCCTTGCCAGCATTTCTTATTTGTAGTATTTTTGACAATCACCATTCTGACAGGTGTGGGGTAACATCTCATTGTATTTTTGATTTGTGAAATTTCTCTAATTATTAACAATGTTGAACATCTTTTCATATGCCTGTTGGTCATCTATATGTCTTCTTTGGAAAAATGTATATTCAGTTCTTCTACTCATTTTTTAATCGGTTTGTTTTTTTTTAATAAGTTGTATGAGCCGTTTATATACTTTGGCTATTAATCCCTTATTGGTCATATCGTTTCTCAATATTTTCTCCCATTCAGAAGATTGTCAATTTGTTTTGTTAATGGCTTCCTTTGTTGTGCAAAAGATTTTAAGTTTAATTAAATCTTTCTTTTTTAATTTTTGCTTTTATTTTGTCTGTTTTAGAGGATGATTCTAAAGAAATATTACACTTTATGTCAAAGATTTTTCTGTCTATATTTTGTTCTATGATTTTAGTTTTCATTCTTACATTCAGGTCTTTAATTCATTTTGAGTTTACCTTTGTATATGGTGTTGGAGAATGTTCTAATTTCATTCTTTTACATGTAGTCATCCAGTTTTCTCAGCACCATTCCACTGAATAGAGTGTCTTTTCTCCACTGTAAATTCTTGAATTCTCTGTCATAAATTGATTGACCATAAGTGTGTGGATTTATTTCTGGACTCTGTATTTTCCATTGATATATGTGCCTTATATTTGTTATTAATAGATAGATAAATGAAACTTGAACTATTTATTTGATTATTTCATATTATGGGTAAAGTACTGTTCAATCACTCATCTTCTGTTGATAGATATTCAGAACACATCTATATTTGCAAAAACTATAAAAAAAATGCTTCAACTTTTGCTTCTGTAATATACTTTCCGTAGAGTTGGCAAACAGCATGTTGAAAGCACAATTCTCATAAAAGTATTCTGAAATGTTAGGTCAAACATGTATTTTAGACAAGTTTGGGGCAGGTAAATTAGGTCCAAATATTAAGGCTCTACATTGTATTGCCTAAATTAAAATTAAAACTAGTAAGGATGAGGTTAAATTAGTATAGTAGGCTATTTTGATTGAATTTGTAGAATTTACAGTACTTATAAGTATGAAATGAACTGAGATTTGTGAAAAACTAAGGATAGTAGCTAAGATCTTTTTAAATGAAATAGGATGCCTTTTAAAGTGGTGAATTCCTCATCAGTGGAAGTGTTGAATCAATGTTTAACTGAACACCTGTGAAGAATGGTTTTAAAGGATTGTTACATTATATTGGAGACTGAAATATCTTGTTTTAAGATCCCATTAATTTCTAAGGTTATGAAGTCTAAAACACAATACAAAATCCGTGACACCTGTTAGTGATTACTTCAGTTCAGTTCAGACATGCAGTTGTGTTTGACTCTTTGTGTCCCCATGAACTGCAGCACTCCAGGCTTCCCTATCTATCACCAGCTTCTGGAGTTTACTCAAACTCATGTCCATTGAGTCACTGATGCCATCCAACCATCTCATCCTCTGTCATCCCCTTCTCCTCCTGCGTTCAATCTTTCCTAGCATCAGGGGTTTTTCAATGAGTCAGCTCTTCGCATCAGGTAGCCAAAGTATTGGAGTTTCAGCTTCAGCATCAGTCCTTCCAATGAACACCCAGGACTGATCTCCTTTAGGATGGACTGATTGTATCTCCTTGCAGTCCAAGGGATTCTCAAGAGGCTTCAACACCACAGTTCAAAAGCATCAATTCTTCGGCACTCAGCTTTCTTTATAGTCCAACTCTCACATCCATACATGACTATTGGAAAAATCATAGCCTTGACTAGACGAACCTTTGTTGGCAAAGCAATGTCTCTGCTTTTTGATGTACTGTCTAGGTTGTTTATAACTTTTCTTCCAAGGAGTAAGTGTCTTTTTATTTCATGGCTGCTGTCACCATCGGCAGTGATTTTGGAGCCCCCCAAAATAAATTCTGCCACTGTTTCCACTGTGATTACTTAATAAATTATATTTACACTCTCATAATTATACAGTGGCCTTCTCTGGTTGCTCAGATGGTAAAGAATCTGTCTGAAATGCAGGAGACAAGGGTTCAATCCCTAGGTAGGGAAGATTCCTGGAAAAGGGAAAGGCATCCCATTTCAGTATTCTTGCCTGGAGAATTCCATGGACAGAGGAGCCTGGCAAGCTACAGTCCATGGGGTTGGACATGGCTAAGTGACTAACACTAATTAGACAATAGCTTTGAAAAAACCTATAGCCATTTTAATTTTACTGTATTATAGTTATTGAAATTTAGGAAGATTTGTCCCTAAACTTTTTGAGAATTACACACTGAATTGCAAACTTACTGCATTTGAACTCAAGACTGCTACTAGAAAAAAATGCACAGTACCAACTCATAGATATGCAACTCATATATGTGCAAAGTGTGGCATCAGAGTGAAAGTATGGGCTGTGGCATTAGGCAGTTTCCCACTACATCTCTGGCAGAAAATAATTGATAATCAAAATGTAACAAAAAATCAAACTATAAGAGTAAAACTGATATGTGAGATTACCACTCATTCTTTTATCCTTTCACTTATTAAACAGACATTAATAAGTGCCTGGTTATGAATCAGGTTCTCTTATAATTAAATTTTACTGTTAAAATCTACTGTTAATACTTGGGGGGTTTGGGATATAAATTTAAGCTACCTAAGCCTCATATTCTTTATTGAGTGGAAGTAAATACAGTATATTTACTCCATTGAGTTCTTGGGAAGAATAAAGTTAGGTGCTTGCTTAACAGAGGCTAATAATTAAACATTATATGTAACAGATGATATTATTTTTGTTATATCGATATAATTCCAAGTGGAGACTTATGAAAACTTAAAAAAAAACCTTCCATTTCATAAAATGAATTCAAGAACAAATTGAAATATATAACATATACTCTAGAAAGAAAGAATAAGACATTAAGTTAAAAAGAAAAAAGTCAAGAGAGAGAAATCTAAATATACTATTAAATATATAGCCTATTAAGCCTAATAAATTTTATTTAAGAATTTCCTTAGGATCTCTGTTTTTATGGTTATTTTTGAGAGTATGTTTGTCTTTCTTATACTGCATTGTATACAACATGGCTAAATAAAAGTATAATTTGAGGTAAGTAGTGAGATTGGTCCAGTGAAATCACACAAGGGGTATTTACAGAGATTTTATTTTTTTTTAAGACAGCATATCAAAGTATTCCATAGTCTTTGGCAACCATCATCATTTTTAGTACTTTGTTGCTGTACCTACTACTTCCTTTACTCTTCTCTGATATTTCCCATTTATATGTCTTTCATTTACTTTTCTTTTACATACTTCACTACCATCTCTAAAATATGCCTCCTTTAATAGGCAGAATTAGTTTATTTGAGAGTTTTGTTTTGTATGGTGAATAACATGTAACAGTAATCTATTGGGGCACCTCCCATGATTAACTAACTTTTCCTAACAAAAAAGATACTGACTGTACTTTAATATTCATGTGCTAATTCATTCTGATAAACACATGGGGATGGGCTAATAATCAAGGATGCTACTAACAAAAGCAGAGAAAATCTATATACTGAGCATTCCAAAACAGATGTAAAACCTATCAGTTGAGTTCAATTGCTCAGCCATGTCCAACTCTTTGCAACCCCATGGACTTCAGCATGCCAGGCTTCCCTGTCCATCACCAACTCCTGGAGCTTGCTTAAACTCATGTCCATCAAGTTGATGATGACATCCAATCATCTCATCCTCTGTCGTCTCCTTCTCCTCCTGCCTTCAATCTTTCCTATCATCAGTGTCTTTTCTAATGCGTCAGTTCTTTGCATCAGGTGGCCAAAATATCGGAGCTTCAGCTTCAGCATCAGTCCTTCCAATGAATATTCAGGACTGGTTTCCTTTAGGATTGACTGGTTTGGTCTCCTTGCAGTCCAAGAGACTCTCAAGAGTATTCTCCAACACCACAGTTCAAAAGCATCAATTCTTTGGCACTCAGCTTTCTTTATGGTTCAACTTTCACATGCACACATGACTACTGGAAAAACCATAGCTTTGACTGGACAGACCTTTGTTGGCAAACTAATGGCTCTGCTTTTTAATATGCTATCTGTGTTGGTCATAGCTTTTCTTCCAAGGAGCAAGTGTCTTTTAATTTCATGGCTGCAGTCACCATCTGCAGTGATTTTGGATCTCCCAAAAAATCTGTCACTGTTACCATTGTTTCCCCATCTATTTGCCATGAGGTGATTGGACCAGATGCCATGATCTTCGTTTTTTGGAATGTTGAATTTTAAGCCAGCTTTTTCACTCTCCTCTTTCACTTTTATCAAGAGACTCTTTAGTTCCTCTTCACTTTCTGCCATAAGGGTGGTATCTGATAGGGCCCAAATGGGGCCTCATTGATAAGATGGCTCATTAGGTCGATGTTCCAACGTCCCTTTATGCCACAGCTGGGACATGGACCTGGAGGAGGCCTTGGCTTTAGGCATGAGCAGGCCCAGTGGCCTTCTTTGCCATATTTGAAGCAGGGCCCAGGTGGCTTCCTTTCTTTGTTGGTTGATGGAGGCTTGAAGCCATGTAGGGCAGTGGCTAAAAGGTGGTATTTGGCCTGATCTCATTGAGCCTTCTCTAACTTTGCCTGTTCTTCCCAGTTATTGAAAATTTTAAAGGCTAAATTTAAAAGGTCTCACTGAGGGGTTTGAGGGCCTTCTTCTGCCTTTTTTAGTTTCTTTTGGATATCTGGGGATGAGTGGGAGATAAAATGGGTGTTAAGGAAAATGGTGCCCTAGGCTGAAGTGGGGTCTAATTTTGTATATTTTTGTAGGGCTTCTGTTAACCTGGCTAGAAATTGTGCCGGGTTTTCCTCTAGTCTTTGAGTTATTTCCTGGAGCTTATCAAAGTTGATGGCTTTATGCCTTGCCTTTTGAAGAGGCACAATGAGGCAAGCAACTATATGATTACAGGCTGCTTGCCCATGTCTCCCTGCCTGATAGTCCCAGTTGGAATCATCTCTGGGGACAGCCATTCCCCCTACGGGCTTAGCGAGTCTGTCCTGTGTATCTCACAGGCATGTGCCTGAGAGGCTTGCCATACTGGTTCCTTCTCTTCTGGGAGAAGAGTGGAGGAAAGTATGATGTAAATATCAGGCCAGGTTAAGTCTTAAGACTGGGTAAGATACTTGAATTCTTTTAGATAATTATCAGGGTCTGAGGAGAAGAAGCCAAGACGCTTTTCAATCTGAGATATATCAATGAGGGAGAATGAGACATGAACCAGAACAATGCCTTCTGCTCCAGCTACTTCCCATAAAGTAGCGGTCCTACGGTGAAGTTTCCTGTTTTAAAGTTGTCCAGGACCTGGTAGGGGTATGGGGAGAGGATCCAGGGAGGTTGGGGTGAAGCCTTGGGACCCTTGGGATAGAGGGTGGGGCTGAGGTCTCAGAGCTTGCCTCTGGCACAGGCAGGGGAGTGGGGTTGGGAGCTGCCCTGGTGGCCTGTGCTTGAGAAAGAGGGAGGGAGGCGGGGACTAAGGTGGAGGTTGTGGAACTGGACCTGAAGTGGGGAGCAACAGGGGGTGGGCTGTGGTCAGAAGGGTCTAAGGAAGAAGAAAAGTCTGAACAGGGATCGGGAGACATTGTATTAGGGGGATGTGGCCCAGAGTCAGCTAAGAGTATTTGACAAGCAGAACAGGATTCACAGAGGGAGGGTCGAGAGCAAAGAGCAAAGAAAGCCTGAACATAAGGGATTTCTAACCACCTGCCCTTTTTAGGGGGCAGAAGTTATCGAGGTCCCGTAGAATATTAAAATTGAGAGTTCTTTTTTCTGGCTGTTGGGACCTATTATTAGGTCTGTATTGTGGCCAGACAGTGTTAGAATAGTAAATAAGTCTTTTTGGTCTTATCTCCCCTTGGAAGCCCAAGGCTTTTAGGTTTTGGAAAAGGCATCCTAGAAGAGTAGATTCTGAGGGCTGGGATTGAGAATTTCCCATTGCAGCCAAAAAGGGAGGTTAGACAAGGGCAAGAGAAAGCAGGGACAAAGGTCTGAGAGAAAAGGTGTCCCCGTTCTCAGGACTTTTTCAGAGAGTAATAATAGTCTGCTTTGAAATGGGTGTCCCTTATTTTGAAGTCAGACGGGGCACTAGGCTGGGGGCCCAAGAGCCGTGGGGATCCTCCTGCCTTACTGCTAAGACTTGGAAAGGAGGCAAGAGAGAGAGAATCCAAGGGAATGGGATTTCACTCACCCTTGTAACCAATGAATGAAATGCGGGCCTGTGTGTGGATATCAGTCCAGTAAGGCAAATGGAGAGTCCTGTCCCAGAGCTCAGTTTCTCAGCAAGATCCAAGGGAGGGGACCACAGGAGGTGGGCCCATGAGAGGAGCCCACCCAGTTGTGGTGGATCTTCCCTTCCAGGTTTTGGCATCAGAATATAAGGAGAGAGCAGAGAAAAAGAAAGCTATCTGGGCAGTCAGGCAAGAAAAGGGAAATTTATTCAAAGGAAAAGAGAGGGTGGCTGGCTCTTAAGGAGAACCAGCGTCCTCCCTTTCTGACATGTCCTTCTTATACCCCACCAATGAAAATTTCTATGAAGAGATGGTTAATTTTTAGCCTCTATTTGAGTCCTGTGGTCACATAGCCAGAGGTCCAGAATCTGGTAGTCTCCTAGCTTTGAGAAGATAGGCACGAGTGAGAAAACAGAATGCCATTTGGGCATTTTGGTCAGTCACAGATCATTGTGATTTTAATCTTTGTTTGTGAGGTTGGCATAATGAGCCATCTTATCAATGAGACCCCATGTGGGCCCTGTCAGGATCATCTGCATAGCTAAGGTTCTAGATATTTCTCCCAGCAATATTGATTCCAGCTTGTGCTTCATCCAGCCTGGCATTTTGCATGATGTACTCTTCATAAAAGTTAAATAAGCAGGGTGACAATATACAGCCTTGACGTACTCCTTTCCCACTTTTGAACCTGTTCATTGTTCCATACCCGGTTCTAACTGTGGCTTCCTGACCTGCATACAGGTCTCTCAAGAGGCAGGTAAGGTGGTCTGGTATTCCCATCTCTTTAAGAATTTTCCACATTTTGTTGTGATCCACACAGTCAAAGGCTTTAGTGTAGTTAATAAAGCAGAGGTAGATGTTTTTTTCTGAAACTCTTGCTTTTTTGATCTAATGATGTTGGTAATTTAATCTCTGGTTCCTCTGTCTTTTCTAATCCAGCTTGAACATCTTAAACTTCATGGTTCATGTACTGTTGAAGCTTAGCTCAGAGAATTTTGAGCATTACACCCTTCGCGTGTGAGATGAGTGCAGTTGTGCATTAGTTTGAACATTCTTTGGCATTGCCTTTCTTTGGAATTGGGTAGAAAACTGCCCTTTTTCAGTCCTCTGGCCACTGCTGACTTTTCCAAATTTGCTAGCATATTGCACTTTCACAGCATCAGGTTTTTATGATTCGAAATAGCTCAGCTGGAATTCCATCACCTCCCCTAGCTTTCTTCGTAGTGATGCTTCCTAAGGCCCGCTTGATTTCGCCCTCCAGGATGTCTGGCTCTAGGTGAGTGATCACACATCATGGTTATCTGGGTCATTAAGATCTTTTTTGCATAGCTCTTCTGTGTATTCTTGCTACCTCTTCTTAATATCCTCTGCTTTTGTTGCTGCTGCTGCTGCTAAGTCATTTCAGTCGTGTCCGACTCTGTGTGACCCCATAGACGGCAGCCCAACAGGCTCCCCTGTCCCTGGGATTTTCCAGGCAAGAACATTGGAGTGGGTTGCCATTTCCTTCTCCAACGCATGAAAGTGAAAAGTGAAAGTGAAGTCGCTCAGTCGTGTCTGACTCTTAGTGACCCTATGGACTGCAGCCTCCCCGTGGACCAGGCTCCTCCATCCATGGGATTTTCCAGGCGAGAGTACTGGAGTGGAGTGCCATTGCCTTCTCTGCTTTTGTTAGGTCCATGCCATTTCTATCCTTTATTGTGCCTATCTTTGCATAAAATATTCCCTGGTATCTCTAATTTTCTTGAAGAGCTCTCTAGTCTTTCCCATTCTATTGTTTTCCTCTATTTCTTCACATGGATCACTTAAGAAGGCTTTCTTATCTCTCCTTTCTATTCTTTGGAACTTTGCATGCAGATGGATATATCTTTCCTTTTCTCCTTTGCTTCTCACTTCTGTTCTTCTCTCAGCTATTTGTAAGGCCTCCTCAGGCAACCGTTTTTCCTTTTTGCATTTCATTTTTTAGGGGATGGTTTTGATCACTGCCTCCTGTACAGTGTTTTAAACCTCTGTCCATAGTTCTTCAGGCACTCTATCATATCTAATCCCTTCAGTCTATTTGTCACTTCAACTATATAATCATAAGGGATTTGAGTTAGGTCATACCCAAATGGTCTAGTGGTTTTCCTTACTTTCTTCAATTTAAGTGAATTTTGCAATAAGGAGTTCATGATCTGAGCCATAGTCAGCTCCCGGTTTGCTTTTGCTAAGTGTGTAGAGCTTCTCCATCTTTGGCTGCAAAGAATATAATTAATCTGATATCAACATTGACCATCTGGTGATGTCCTTGTATAGAGTCATCTCTTGTGTTGTTGGAAGAAGGTGTTTTCTATGACCAGTGCATTCTCTCAGTAAAACTCTGTTAGCCTTTGCCCTACTTTATTTTGTACTCTGAGGCCAAACTTGCCTGTTATTCCACATATCTTTTGAATTCTTACTTTTGCATTCCAGTCTCCTCTGATGAAAAAGGACATTTCTTTTTTTTTTTTTTTTTGGTGATAGTTATAGGAGGTTTTGTAGGTCTTCGTGGAATCATTCAAATTCAGCTTCTTTGGCATTGGTGGTTGGGGCATAGACTTGTGTTACTTTGGTATTGAATGGTTTTCCTTGGAAACAAACAGAGATCATTCTGTCATTTATGAGACTGCACCCAAGTATTTCATTTCAGACTCTTTTGTTGACTATGAGGGCTACTCCATTTATTCTGAGGGATTCTTGTCCACAGTAGTAGGTATAATAGTCATCTGTATTAAATTCACCTACTCCAGTCCATTTTAAAAACTGTTATCTAAGATATTTTGTTTTCTAGTTCTCTGTACTCCAATGCAAGTGTGTTTTGCAAAGAAAAACATAAAGTTAACACGATCCAGAAACTTTCAAACTTTTTAGAGTCAATTCAGACAATTTTAATAAATGGTATTATCTTTGGTGAAAACTGTGGTACTGTCACTCTTCAGTGTAATAAACTAATTCACTATACGAATTTTGGAAAAACAGAAGTGATGCACTGTCATTATGTTTTTGTGGGGCTTTATATATATATATATATATTTTTGATTACATCAAATCATCACAGTCTGCATGCAGAAGTAAAGTCTGTTCTCTTGTCTCCAAATAGTATAAAATAATTTAAAAAATTAAACTGATGGTGATTGCTTGCTATACAATCATTCAGTACACACCTACTCCAATCCCATTAGTATTTTTGAGGAGGATTTCTTTGAAATTTTATGGTATCAGAAGTGATATGTATCATGAAAGAAAGAGCAGGTTGATTCAACTTATAGAGGTAAGCAGTGTGACAAAAGGAATTCTCCTGAAGGAATTGGGTGTTGCTCTATATCTTGAAGTACAGATATAAAATGATACAGAAATAAAAAAGATACTAAAGTTTTAATTTAGACTAATAGAGTTAGAAATAATATAAATCTGACCAATAAACTTTAAGACCACTCAAACCCTGACATTAAAAACCACTAACCGTTGATTAGCATTACCAAACATGCTTTTACCCATCAAGATTTATGGATTAAGTCTTGGATTAGTTTAATGTAACCCAAAGTTAAGTTACTTCTAGCGTCTTAATTCCAAGCTTATACATAATAAAGTAATCTAGAAAAAGATAAGTCACATAGAAATCGCTTAAAAATGTTGATTGAACCAATGATTGCTAATTTTAAAATCCTGGAGATTCTACTGCTAACTATTCTGTATTTACAAATATTCCAGTATGTATACAGCCTAATTTTCATATCTCAAAGTTAAAAATTATGACCAGCAAAAATCTATTTCATAAAAAAACAAAAAATACTCTTTTTTCAGGAAATATGTTGGAATAAAAAAATAAATGTGGAATAATTCATGAAAAATTATGTAGATGTGCAATCCTGTTAAAATTGTTATTTTTTGAAGGGTGGGGATGAAAAGTAGAAGCACATGCAAATTAATATTCTAGTGTTTCTTTCAAGTATATTGCAGGGGAAAGGACTTTATTCTTTTCATTTTTATTATTTATTTTTAGTGATAGAAATACTGGGATAGTTCGGAGTCATTAGGTTGGATTCAAGAAGTTGAGTAAATTAAAACTTGCTAATATATGACTTATTTTTAAACAATTACTATGACTTTAATAATCCTTATGTTTTTAAGCAATTTGTATCAATTGTGATTCAGCATGCCTCTGCCTTAGGGTTTGCATTGGAAAAAGTAAATTGATAATAAAAATACTAACAATAATGATCATATAAATAATTTTAGTAATAGTTGCCTTTTTTGGCCCATTTTTTCTACCAGAAACTGTATTAAGAATTTATTTATGTAATTCCAATAGAAACCTCTAAATTACATTCTATTTATGGTGTATTTTATAAGTGAGAACAATTATTATATAGCAAATTACTTGGCTTTGCTTACCCAACTACTCAAAGCTGTAGCTGACTGCCTAGATTAACTCAGGATTTTAAAAAAGAGTTTCAAAAGTAATTGAACTATGAAAATGTGATAATTTTAGGGTTTATGTATCATTAAAAGGATATAAGTGTACAAAAGCACTATCACACGTCTAAAACCTTGAGATAACCCAATTTTAATTATTTTCTATCAAAACTGTACTCAGAGATTATACTTTAGGATTTACTTAGAATTCTACACGGAGATTTGCCACTCAGCTTCATAATTATCTAGTGCTCAGATTTAAAAATCCTATTTTGATTTTGAATTCATTGACTCAGTTTTATATTTATGATATTTACAAGTTGATGTTTTATTATATTGAGGTATAAACTAAACACTTTGAATGGGCAATATTTTATTTTCATATTAGAATATATTATTTTTATATTTTCAACAAATTTTAAATTATTTTGCATATAATTATTGACTAAGTATATTCCTTTTATCTTTACTCTGATTACTCTAATTACCTCAATGCTTACCTAGGAATGAGAAGCCTAGTTAGAACTAAAAACCTGGGATGACCCTGAGGGATGGGATGGGGAGGGAGGCAGGAGGGGGATTCAGGATGGGGGACACATGTACATCCATGGCTGATTCATGTCAATGTATGGCAAAAACTACTACAATTTTATAAAGTAATTAGCCTCCAGATAAAATAATTAATTAAAAAAATCTGATGAGGATGTTGTAATAAAGAAAAATTATAGGCCAGTATCTCTGATGTACATAAATTTAAAGTATTCTTTCAAATTTATGATGCACATAAATTTTAAATATTTTAAAATTGAATGCACTGATATATAAAATGGATAATCATCGCAGCCAAGTTGGATTTATTCCAATATTTTGAAAGTGAAATGATATTTAAAAGGTTATTCAATTAATATATCAAAATTTTGATAGCTCTAGTTTTAAGAGTAGTCTCTTCATATAAGAGGATACATTTAACATTTTTTCCAAATACTTTAATATAAGCTTATTGAATATTGACTCCAAGCTAATAATAAAAATTAACTTTTTGTAATAAAAAAAATTTTAAAAGCCTTCAAATACATATGCACGTAACCATCAAACTAGGTAGCATTTTAAAATGATTTGAAGAAGAATTTATGACTGTGTTCAAAATTTTCTTTGATTAAAAGTTATATAATATTTTTTACTTTTGTTCTAAACCCTAATTTACCTGTTATTAGCATTCTATTTCTTTAATGCCTCTGGTGATTGTAAAACTCAGTCATTTGTTCAATTCTTAGCCATATTTATGTAACAGGAATTCCTTTAACATTCCTCTTCATTTTCACATAAAAGTCATACTTGCCTCCCATTCCTGTATGGTTACAACGGACAATGCAGAAATACAAAGGATTATAAGAGACTATTATGAACAACTATATGGCAATAAAATAGATAACCTGGAAGAAATGGACAGATTCTTAGAAAAGTTCAATCTCTCAAGACTGAACCAGGAAGAAATAGAAATTAAGAACAACCCAATTATAAGCACTGAAATTGAAGCTGCGATCAAAAATCTCCCCCCCAAAAAAAAGCCCAGGACCAGATGGCTTCACAGAATAATTCTATCAAACATTTAGAGAAGAGCTAATGTCTATCCTTCTAAAATTCTTTCAAAAAATTGCAGAAGAAGGAGCACTTCCAAATTCATTCTATGAGGCCACCATCACCCTGATACCAAAACCAGACAAAGAAAAAACAAAAAAAGAAAACTACAGGCCAATATCACTGGTGAACATAGATGCAAAAATGCTCAACAAAATTTTAGCAAACAGAATTCAGCAACACATTGAAAAGCTTATACACCATGATCAAGTTGGGTTTATTTTAGGGATGCAAGGATTCTTCAATATACAGAAATCAATGTGATATACCATATTAACAAATTGAAAGATAAAAAACATATGATCATCTCAATAGATGCAGAAAAAAACCTTTGACAAAATTCAGAACCTATTATGATTAAAACTCTTCAAAAAATGGGCATAGAAGGAACTTACCTCAACATAATAAAAGCCATATATAATAAGCCTACAACAAACATTATTCTTCATGGTGAAAAATTCAAAGCATCCCCCCTAAGATCAGGAACAAGACAAGGGTGTCCACTTTTGCCACTATTATTCAACATAGTTCTAGAAGTCCTAGCTACAGCAATCAGAGAAGAAAGAGAAATAAAAGTAATCCAGTTCAGAAAAGAAGAAGTAAAGCTCTCACTGTTTGCAGATGACATGATACTGTACATAGAAAACCCTAAAGATATTATCAGAATATTACTAGAGCTAATCAGTGAATTTAGCAAAGTTGCAGGATAAAAAATGAATACACAGAAATCACTTGCATTTCTAAATACTAACAGTGAAAAGTCAGAGCAATTAAGGAGTCAATCCCCTTCACCATTGCAACAAAAAGAATTAAATATCTAGGAATAAACTCACCTAAGAAGACAACAGAACTGTACACAGAAAATTATAAGACACTAACAAAAGAAATCAAAAATGACATAAACAGATGGAGAGATATTCCACCTTTCTGGGTAGGAATAATCAATGTCGTGAAAATGGCAATACTACTAAATGCAATCTACAGATGTAATGCAATCCCTATCAAATTACCAATGGCATTTTTCACAGAGCTAGAACAAAAAAATTCACGATTCATATGAAAACACAAAAGACCCCGAATAGAGAGCAGTCTTGAGAAAGAAGAATGGAGCTGGAAAAATCAAGCTTCCTGACTTCAGGTTATAGTACAAAGCTACAGTCATCAAGACAGATGGTATTGGCACAAAAACAGAAATATAGACCAATGGAACAAGATAGAAAGCCCAGAAATAAACCCATGCACCTATGGGTAACTTATTTTTTATAAAGGAGGCAAGAATATACAATGGGGCAAGAACAGCCTCTTCAATAAATGGTGCTGGGGATACTGGACAGAAGGCAATGGCACCCCACTCCAGTACTCTTGCCTGGAAAATCCCACAGATGGAGGAGCCTGGTAGGCTGCAGACCATGGGGTCGCTAAGAGTCGGACACGACTGAGTGACTTCACTTTCCCTTTTCACGTGCATACATTGGAGAAGGAAATGGCAACCCACTCCAGTGTTCTTGCCTGGAGAATCCCAGGGATGGGGGAGCCTGGTGGGCTGCTGTCTATGGGGTCGCACAGAGTCAGACACGACTGAAGCAGTTTAGCAGCAGCAGCAACACCATACACAAAGATAAACTCAAAATGGATCAAAGACCAGAAGCTATAAAACTCTTAGAGGAAAACATCGGCAGAACACTCAATGACATAAATCAAAGTGAGATCCTCTATGACCCATCTCCTAGAGTAACAGATATAAAAACAAAAGTAAACAAGTGGGACCTGATTAAACGTAAAAGCTTTTGCACAGCAAAGGAAATTATAAGCAAAGTGGAAAGACAACCCTCATAATGGGAGAAAATAATGGCAAATGAAACAACTGACAAAGAATTAATTTCCAAAATATACAAGCAGCACATACAACTCAATACCAGAAAAACAAACAACCCAATTAAAAAGTGGGAAAAAGACCTAAACAGACATTTCTCCAAAGAAGACATACAGATGGCTAACAAACAAATGAAAAGATGCTCAACATCACTCATTATCAGAGAAATGCAAATCAAAACTGCAGCGAGATATCACCTCACACCAGTCAGAATTGCCATCATTAAAAAGTCTGCAAACAATAAATGCTGGAAAGGGTGTGGAGAAAAAGGAACACTCTTTAACTGTTGGTGGGAATGTAAATTGATACAGCCACTTTGGAAGATGGTATGGAGATTCCTTAAACCACTAGGAATAAAACCACCTTATGACTCAGCAATCCCACCCCTAGGCATATACCCTGAGGAAACCAAAATTGAGACACATGTATCCCAGTGTTCACTGCAGCACTATTTACAATAGCTAGAACATGGAAGCAACCTAGATGTCCATTGACAGATGAATGGATAAAGAAGTTGTGGTATATATACAAAATAGAATATTACTCAGCCACAAAAGGAACACATTTGAGTCAGTTCTAAGGAGGTGGATGGACCTAGAACCTATTATACAAAGTGAAGTGGGTCAGAAAGAGAAACCTAAATACCGTATTCTAACAGATATATACGGAATCTAGAAAAATGGTACTGAAGAATTTACTTACAAGGCAGCAATGGAGAAACAGACATAGAGAATAGACTTATGGACATGGGGAGAGGGGAGGAGAGGGTGAGATGTATGGAAAAAGTAACATAGAAACTTACATTACCATATGTAAAACAGATAGCCAATGGGAATTTGCTCTATGGCTCAGGAAACTCAGACAGGGGCCCTGTATCAACCTAGAGGGGTGTGATGGGGAGGGAGATGAAAGGAGGTTCAAAAGGGAGGGTATATATGTATACCTATGGCCAATTCATGTTGAGGTTTGACAGAAAACAAAATTCTGTAAAGATATTATCCTTCAATAAAAAATAAATTAATTAAAAAAAATGTTTAGCTCACTTGACCATACAGAATGCTTCATATCCAGTTGTTGGTTACCTGTGAAATCACATGATACAATTAGTAAGAAAGACAACTATTCAAAGTTATGTGTCGCAAAAAATTACACATTCAGAATCAGTGTTTACTGAAGTTGTAAAGTCATAAAATTCAAGTTAAAAGATTATTCAGCTTCTATTTGGATGGGTAAAACTCTTTAGAGTTTTGATAGAACTTCATCCATCCACAAATTAAAAGTAAATATAAGCCATCAGCTTTTAATGCTTTATGTACCTAAGTTGTTTTGTTGTTTAGTCACTAAGTTGTGTTCAACTCTTTTGCAAACCCATGGACTGCAGCATGCCAGGCTCCTCTGTCCTCCACTATCTCCAAGAGTTTGCTCAAATTCATGTCCATTGAGTCATTGATGCCATCTAACTATCCATCTTCTGCTGCCCTCTTCTGCTTTTGCCTTCAGTCTTTCCCAGCTTCAGAGTCTTTCCCAATGAATTGGCTCTCACATCAATTGGTCGAAGTATTGAAGCTTCAGCTTCAGCATGAGTCTTTCCAATGAATATCCAGGGTTGATTTCCATTAGGATTGACTTGTTGATCTCTCTGCTCTCCAAGGGATCTCAAGAGTCTTCTCCAGCACCACATATCAAAAGCATCAATTCTTCAGTGCTCAGACTTTATGGTCCAACTCTACCATCTGTACTTGACTATTAGAAAAGCCATAGCTTTGACTATATGAACCTTTGTTGCCAAAGTGATATCTTTGCCTTTTAATATGCTGTCAAGGTTTAGAATAGCTTTCCTTCCAAGGAGCAAGCATCTTTTAATTTCATGGTGACAGTCGCTGTCCACAGTGATTTTGGTGCCCAAGAAAATAAAATCTGTCACCGCTTCTTCTTTTTCTCCCCCCTTCTATTTGCCATGCCTCGTAATTTATTATGCTTTCTGATCCCTCCAGGAATGAAGTTTTAATAGGAAGGTATGTTAAATTCAATCCATTAATGTCATACATTATTTAACTCCAACTATCATAATGGTATCCATGAACTTTCTTTGCTCATTATTTTTATGCTTGCTTTAACATAGCAAGCAGTTTATCCTCTTTATCCTGTCAGATCCACCAAGCTATGCACTGTTGGACTGAGTGAGTACTTGGCAAAGAGCCTTCAAAAAATTTTGAGACCCTTGTGCTATTTAAGTGGGTGGCAAGTTTTCTTCTGACTCAGGCTTTAATGGAAGAACTTCTCAAGAGTAACTAGACCATTCTTGATTCCCTTCTGTCTTAAAATGCTTAAGTGTAAATAGTGTGTCCTGTGGATGGGAACACTTCCCATTGTTCTATGCTGGCTCCAGAAAGCTATGTTTAATAGAGATAAAAATAAATAAACCAGTGAGTTCTATTCCTCTTTTCACTAGGAGAGTGAACACAATCTGGAAACAGATAAAATTAAGAATACAGTATATTTTTCCAAAAGGAGACAGTTACATCTCACCTAGGAACTTGCTGCTAAGTAGAGGAAGACACAGACATGTAAGGGATGAGCATTGTGAATGTGCAGTTGGACTAGCTATATATGACTGTGGACTAATGCCAAACTTTCTGAGTCTTTGCTTCATTCGTCACCATAGGTCTGAAAAAAATGAGATATATGAACTTCATAAGGCAGGGGCAGGGGAAAATGACATATAACTAAGACAGTGGCAGTATTTCCCTCAGATTGACTAAACTGTAGACAGGCTTCTTCCAGACTCTAAGCCCTGACTTTTTCTGTAGAGGATTTACTTAAGAAAATGTATAATTGTGAAGTGTCCCTTTGCCCCGATTGAGACGTAAAAACTTCAAAAACCTTTTGCCAGTTTTACAACCTAGGATTGCCTCAAGGACTGGGGAGCCATCCCCTTGAAATGTATTCATCAAGGAACCTCAGCCAACTTTATCTCTGTCTCTCAAGGAGAGTAAGAGCTGAAAATCAGTGGCTGCCTAGCTCCAAGTTATAAAATGATCTCCTTTCATGAACACATGAGAAAGTTTACTTTTCCTTTGGGTAGGTGGATAGATTAGTAAACACAAATGGCCTACTGTTTCTCCTCTATCCACCTCATCCCAGCTATTAAAAACTCTGACACTTTTTTCAGCACAGTTGAAATCAGATTGTACTGGTTTCTCTCCCCTATGAGCAGTAGCTTCCATCTCTTTAATTTCATCCTGTGCAATTTTTGCTTTGACACATGCTAGCACACTCTCCTTGTGCTTACTTATTATACACACCACAGCATTCACCTTTGGTGTTCATCTTTATTTGTTAAAAATGCCCCAAAGGCTGAGTAAAACATTAATATTGCTTGGTAAGTCCTTTCTCAGCAGATTTCACTGAACACAGTATGACTCAGACAGCTCTCTCTGCACACTGAAGCTGAAAACAAAAAAAAATGGCTTTTTTTATTGGCACATTTCATCCTAGAGATATTTACTCAGTTTTTATTATTAAATCCTCTCCTTGCCTAAAAAGCCTCCAGAAAACAATAAAAATATCATTAGTTAAAAGTGAAAAAAGTTATAAATTTGCAAAATAAAACCCAACAGTAACAAGAAATAAGCATTAAAAGTGGAATAAGACCTTAAGGACTAGACCAAGGAAGCTATCTCAAATACAGTGACTTTTTAAATAAAGATATTTTAATATGTAACCATGTAAATTTCTTAAAAATAAATTAGAAATTTTGGAATATTTGTAAATTATTTGTAATTTTTAGAACAACTTAAGGTTATGTTCATATAATGAACACAGTGAAAATTCCAAATAGGAGCATATGTCTGTATCTTAAATGAACACAGATCACTTGATTTTACTTTTCCTTTTTGTATATCTAAATGGAATCTTTGGGGAAATGCATAGTAGATAAGTATTTGCATATGGTAGTGAAAGCAGGTTTCCAAAATTTTGTTGTTGTTTAGTTGCTAAGTCGTGTCTGACTTTTAGCAACCCCATGGACTGCTGCATGCCAGGCTCCTTTGTCCTCTACTATCGTCTGCAGTTTGCTTAAATTCATGTCCTTTGAGTCAGTGATGCTATCTAACCATCTCATCCTCTGCCACCCTCTTTTCCTTTTGCCTTCAATCTTTCCAAAATTTACAGCTCCTTAATAACAGATTGGAATATTTCAATATCATGTTAGACTAGGATTATGAAAAGAAAATTTTTCTCAATTATAAAGTATTTCCCTTATTTATAGTAGGGAACATTAATTTCCTTGGCTTTCTAAAATGTGTGGTACTCACAGTAGGGCTAGTAAACTATTAATATTAAATACTTGTCCAGGAGAGGGACTTACTTTGCCTTGTCAAAGTGTGTACAGTTAAGTAGTACCCAGAGAAATGTAAAGAAGTGTCCATACCTGAATAAAGTCAGTAACCATGCCCACTTATTTTCAACACAGACTTGACAGCTACAGTTTCGCTTATTGGGTGTGCTGGATGTAGTGCTCCTAAGGAGCTGTTGGCTTCATTAATTCAAGCTTGGTAACATCAGCAGTGCATTCCTTATATACTTTTGTGTAGTTTTACACTGTGTGCAATAAGAATGTGAACATAATTTTCTAGTGTATTACAAATTTGATATAGCTATTGAAATGAACCTCAATCAACAATTTTACAACAGTGATGTATATATTCCCACACTTATATTTCCATCTATCCCCCAAAACACACACACATGCAAACACACACATAGTTACAGGATTCATTAACCATGCTACAGCCAAGAAGTTCAAAACTTATGAACTATGAACTATGCATTAATACTTTAACTTCTAAATTTTCCAAAATTGAATATAATGTCTCCACTATATATTTTCATACAAATTGGTTGCATATTGAATTAAAATTGGTTCATATATAATTTTATTTTGTGACATAATTATGATTACAAAAGCCCTAGGACTGTATATCTTTTTTGTGTGTGCTTAAAATACTTAATTCAATTTTTTAAATTAATTTTTATTGAAATATAGTTGCCTTACAATCTTGTAGTAATTTTTACTGTACAGCAAAGTGAATCAGTGGATCAAAGTGAAAATATATTAACATATACATATATCCCCTCTTTTTTGGATTTCCTTCACATTTAGGTAAGCACAGAGCACTGAGCTATACAGTAGGTTTTCATTAGTTATCTGTTTTATACATAGTATCAATAGTGTGTGTAGTGCTAAGTCACTTCAGTCGTATCTGACTCTTTGCCATCCTATAGACTGTAAGCAGGCTCCTCTGTCCATGGGATTCCCAAGGTAAGAATACTGGAGTGGGCTGCCATGCCCTCCTCTAGGTTCAACCCAGAAATCAAACCTGCATCTCTTATATTTCTTGCTTTGGCAGCTGAGTTCTTTACCACTAGCTCTACCTGGGAAGCCCCATTAATAGTGTATATATGTCAAATATTTATTTAATAATGAAACTTTATTTGAAGAGATAAAGTAAAAATAAATATTGACTTAAGGGTGGAAAAGGCAATTATTAATTCATTATTATTGTTATTATAACTACATTATGGAAAATCAGAGAAACAATGGGCATCAAAATCACCTATAATATCAAAACTTTAATTATGAAAGTCAGTGTAGCAAACTAATTAAAAATGTGATCCTTGAAATCAGAACAATATGAGTTTGATTCCAGGTCCGCTATGAGCTTTGTGATTTAAGTTCAGTCATTTGACAAATTTATATCTCAGTGTCTTCAATAATATAATAATATATCTTTCAATATTTGGTTATTTAATATATAGCTTTGCTATGAAGAATAAATAAATGTATATTATATATAATTGTGTACCACCAGGCATATACTAAAACAATAAATATGAGCAACACTATTAGTGTTACCCTTCCTAGCAATGTATATAAAATCGTTATCTAATCCTTTATTTTAAAAACATAAATCTACTAGTAATTTATTTGTATCCTGATTTTTTCCTTACTCAGTTTTTAATTTTACATATAAATCACACATTATTCTTAAGTTATTTACTTTTACTTTTTTTTTTTATTCTGTATTGAAAAATGATTCTTAAGTACCTTCTATATTGTGATATACTGCTAGGAGTTGAGGCTAAAATAATGAGCAAAACAAATATTGTCCCTGCTCTCATGAGACAGACAAACTAGTATGGAAGTCAAGCATTGATACGAAATTCCTACAAACAATTGTAATATTGTAGTTGTGCCCGGTGCCCAAGGAAAGTCACAAGGTGGTGTGATATGTCCTAGCCAAAATGTGGTTTTTCCCCTGTAAACTCTTGCTGAAGAGCAAACTGAATGATAATTCGGTTAAAATTATGTAGATTAAATTGACAAAACAACCTCAATTGAATCCCTGGTAGCAGGAAATATGGTGATTATATATTGTTATTTATGTATTTGTTTTAATTCAAAAAATAAAGAAAATGTGATGAAATATTATCAAATTTTTGTTTTGAAAAGCTATTTTGACTACATATTATGAACAGATTTGTAGGAGCTAAGGTGTTAAAAGAACAGTTGAGAAACTTAAAATATTTCAAGTGAGAAATGGCAATAGTATGGCAATGTATATAGTTGCTTCCCTGGTGCGCTAGTGGCAAAGAACCTGCCTGACAATGCAGGAGACATAGAAAGGTGAGCTTGATCCCGGGTTGGGAAGATCCCGTGGAGTAAGGCATGGCACCCACTCCATTATTCTTAACTGGAGAATCCTGTGGACAGAAGAGCCTGGCCCATGAGATCACAAAGAGTCAGACATGACTGAAGTGACTTAGCACACATGCATATAGATAGATAGATAGATAGATAGATAGATAGATAGATAGATAGATAGATAGATAGCCCATACTATCACCATTTCTCACTTAAACTATTTTAAGTTTCTCAACTTGTCTTTTAACATCTTGTGTGCTTTGTCGCTCAGTTGCCATTCCCTTCTCCAGAGGATCTTACCAACCCAGAGACTGAACCCAGGTCTCCTGCATTGCAGGCAGATTCTTTACCATATGAGCTTCAGGGAGCTCCTTTTAACATTTTAGCTCCTACAAATCTGTTCATCACATGGTATGGGCTTTCCAGATGGTGCTAATGGTAAAGAACCTGCCTACCAGTGCAGGAGACACAAGAGACATGGGTTCAATCCCTGGGTCAGGATGATTTCCTGGAGGAGGGCATGGCAACACATTCCAGTATTCTTGCCTGGAGAAGCCCGTGGACAGAGGGGCCTGGCAGACTACAGTCCATGGGGTCACAAAGAGTCAGACATGACTGAAGTGACTTAGCACAACATATGATGGTACCATTTTATGAGCTAGGCAACACTAGATAAGGGTTAGATTTGTTCACCTTCCTCAAGTGGAGTTAGAAGATCCATCAAGACATACAAGAACTATCAAGTACCATGTTATTAATTTCTTTATACTGATATTTTTATTTACCAAATTTTATTCCATGATTGTATGTGCTTCATTTTGTTTAGAATTCCTCATTGCTAAACAGTTAAATTCTGCTTCTTTTTTTCATTAAAGTAGGTAATAATGCTATAATTGAATTATTTGTACCTTAGCTTATTCCTTGTTTCAGATTATTTCTTAGAGGGGATATACTAGAAATAAAAGTTTGAATCAACTAGCAATAAAACTTCTTTTTTCTAATGACTATTGCCAACTAGTTTGCCAAAGTGTTGTAATTATTTATACTGTCACTAGCAAAACATAAATGTACCAATTTAATTACACCCTTCTGCTCAGGACAAGTTCAATAAACCACCCCTTCCACCCCATTGCAAAGTCTCTATTAAAAGAGAAGATAAACTTCTCTATATTCCATCTGAGGCCAGCCTTCTGAGATTTCTAAGTGCTTTATATTTATTTACCTGGATTGATTGAGAGTAAAAGTGGCTCTACTTTTAGAGTAAACTCTGTTGGCAGGGTGACCTCACCTCCAGTCCCTGCTGAACAATCACACTAAAGCAAATAGGCATGGAAATAATACTTCACTCAAAGTCTAGACTCTCATCTGATTTAATTATTAATTTTATTTAAAACAGTATTTTCCTTTTAAAAATGATGCTTGGTAGGAGGTTGAGATGGAGGCTCAAAAGGGAGGGGTTACGTGTATTGTTGTTGTGCAGTTGTGTCTCACTTTTTTGCTGCCCTACGGACTGTAGCCTTCAAGGCTCCTCTGTCCATGGCAATTCCCAGGCAAAAGTACTGGAGTGGATTTCCATTTTCTTCTCCATGGAAATCTTCCTGGATCAGGGATCAAACCCATGTCTGCTGCATTGGCAAGCAGATTCCTTGCAACTGAGCCACCAGGGAAGCCCAAGAATATTGGAGTAGGTAGCCTATCCCTTCTCCTGGATTAACTTCCCAACCCAGGAATTGAACCAGGGTATTGCCTGTATTGCAGGCAGATTCTTTAACAGCTGAGCTACCCTAGGAAGCCCATATGTATATATATGTACACACACATACAAACATGCAGCTAATTTATGCTGTTGTATAGCAGAAACTAATACAACATTGTAAAGCAGTTATATTCCAATTAAAAAAGGAAAAAGTTATTAATAAAAAATGATGGTTGATAAAATTAAAAATTTAAATCAGTATGTGAGGAATATTTCATATATATTGTGTATACAAACATACATATATATAGTCTGCAGATTAAGATGATATGGTATTAGATATATATAAACAGATATATATGTGTGTATAAAGTTCTATGTATTAGAAAAATAAAAGATACATGAATGTATATATATTTTTTCTCCTGACATTTAGTCCTACTTTCTAAAGGCAAGTAATGATAAACAGCTTGCATTTGATAGATTACAAAGGTATTTCTTAGTATTTAATTTTCATTTATTTAATAATAAGTAGATAGTTTTTCATAAGTTAATTGATTATTTGTTTTAGCTGTGTGCTCTCATCCTATGCTTCATTTCCAACAGAACTCTTCATCTCTCTATTATGATTTGAAGCCCTTCTTTGTGTAATAAGGAAAGCATTTATTTTCTTATACGTTGTCAATATTTGAATCACTTGTTATGTATCTTTCAACTTTTATTTTGATTGTGCATTTGTATATAGCATAGTTTTTAATTTTTACTAAATCAAATGTATTTATCTTTTAGGCATTCATATTTTTAATAATTAAAAATGAATACATGGATTAATTGATATCTTTGCATGTCAGTTTTCTTACCTGTTAAATAGAAGCTGATGACTATAAAATGTTTCTTCCCAGCTCAAATAGTATATAATCCTGTAATACATTTTTCCTTTGGTTCCTTTAAGCTGGGTTATTTCTCTGAGAATCAAGTCCTAGAAAAATTCCACTTAGTGAAATAATACCACCATTCACTGGCAATATACTAGAGAACAAACCTTCAGTTGTATCCCCTTCCTATTTCTTGCCAAGTGTATTAGTATGTGAAAATTTCCCCACCAAATGACTAGCTTCTTTCTTTAACTGGGAGCAGTGTCCAGGTTGTGGTTCTACTGGGGAGGATGTGTGTGTGTATGTGTGTGTGTGTTTGTGTTTTAAGAAAAAAATATAGGAAAGATTACAGGGAAAAAATTTACAGAATACACAATTTTGGTGAGATTTCATGAACAGAAGCTCTTGTTGGATATGAGGAAACATATCCAAGAGGAAGAACCCATTCCCCGCTAGAAGACGCCCTCTACAACACACACACACAGACACATGCAGAAACACATGTTTCCTCATATCCAACAAGAGCTTCTGTTCATGAAATCTCACCAAGATTATGTATTCTGTAAATTTTTTCGTATATTTTTTCTTAAAAGATAAGACAGATGTGAAGAGAAGCAACTTTCAAATCATGATTACTTATCAGCTATTTTAAGTAAAAAAGTTATAAGACCAGTAATCTTTTTTTTTTTTTACCTTCAAGTTCATACTTCATTTTTCTTCCAGGATATTAGGATCAGAGAACCTTAGATGCAAGATAATGGGCAAGATTACATCACATATGTAAGACACAGCCCAATCAGAAAGTGTTATGTGTGTGTTTGTGTAATATAGCTGCAATCTTTCTCAACCTGGAAATTGATCATGTTTGAAAATGCTGCTCACGGTTTTTGAATTTAAAATCTATAAAATGTATTTAGTATTTTAAAATATGGTCCTTAGGATCCCAGGTGAGTGTTCTTAAGTTTCTATTTAAGAAATTAAGTACATAAAAAAAATAGTAAGAGGAATTCTAACAGAATGTGGATCTTGGGACTTAAGCTGCAGTAGTTAGAAGAGGTTGTTCCTCTTATCTCTTCTTTTGCTATTCTCTTTGTTGCTGTTCAAGGTTATTGAGAGCCTCAATTAAAGAAAATGAATGAAGAGGTTTATCAACAGCAGGAAGAACAAGAGAAATATAAGTCAAGATCTTTTCATATTTATTCTGCCCCAGAGATCTGAGTCAGCAACAGACAAGTTTAGCATCCTCCAACAGTGATGCATTTCTTTTCCTTCTTCTCCCTTTCTCATATCTCTTTCTTTTATTCTTGTGCTCCTGTCTTAGCTCATCAAATCCAAATTCTAATTAACTGGCATTATAGCAAGGTAGGAAGAAAGAACCAGGTTGAAACTTGTTAATGGTAAGAAACTGTATCTGACAGAGAGAGAACTGTAGGAATTATGAAAATGCTGAGGGATAAGAAGAGATTCTGCCAAACAGAGAAAAGGCAAGATCAGTAGCTGTTCCTTTGAAGTACATGAATGCACTTGTTTCCAAAAGCTTTTCTTTTAAGAAAAAAAAGCTTTATTTTTTTTTAAAGCAAGTTCTCAATAAAATTGATAGGAGGGTGTTTAGAGATTTCCTGTATACCTCCTGTCCCAATACATATGCATCTCTCCCATTATCAACATCCCCACCAGAAATGGTACAGTTGTTATGATTGATATAACCTACATTGACACATGATAATCATCCAAATTCCAAAATTTACAATATGATTCACTCTTGGTGTAATACATTCTATAGGTTTGAACTAACATATAATGAAATATATCCAATATATGGTATCGTAAAGAGTAGTTTCACTGCCCTAAAAATCCTCTGTGCTCTGCTCTTTATCCCTTTTTTCCCCTTAACTCCTGGCAAACTTTGATCTTACTTTCTGTATAGTTTTGCCTTTTCCAGATGTCATATAATTGAAATCATACAGTATTAGCCTTTCCAGATTGGCTTCTTCCACTCAGTAATATCAGTTTAAGGCTCCTCTGTTTCTTTGCGTGGCTTAATAACTCATTTCTTTTTATTGCTGAGAAATATTCCATTTTGAAATATAAAATGTAGTTTATCCATTCACCTACCCAAGGACATCTCAGTTATTTCCAAATGTTGGCAATTGTGAATAAAGATGCTATACACAACCATGTGAAGATTTTTGTGTGAGCCTCAGTTTCCAATTACTTTGGATAAGAGTATATTTAGTTTTTTAAAGAAACAACCAAACTGTTTTCCAAAGTGACTGTACGTATCAATTTGCATTCCTACCAGCCATGAGTGAGAGTTACTATAGCTCTGCATCCTTGCCAGCATTTGGTTTTGTCAGTGTTCCAATTTTGGCCATTCTAATAAATGTGTGCCAAAGGCTTTTAAAATTTATAAAATATGACTAATGAAGCTCAATAGCATTGCTTCAACAATAATAGCATTGATTAAACAAGTTTTAATTTTACTTCAACATGTTTTCTATTTGTATTTTTGTATTCATATTCATTGGAAGGACTGATGCTGAAGCTGAAACTCCAATACTTTGGCCACCTGATACAAAGAACTGAGTCACTAGAAAAGACATTGCTTTTCAAGGTCTATTTTTCTGTTCTGTGATGACTCATTACCTCACCCTGAAATCCTTCGGCAGCATTTTTTTTTTTTTTTACCATTTTTCCAAGTAAGTCAGAGGCCAGAGAGACATAAGGAACTAACTTGCTGAGTGGGCTCTAATACACTCTGTTTTACTACACAGTCATTATTCCAGATGATAAACTGGGCCCTGCTGCTAGGAAAAATGGAGGGCAAGAGGAGAAGGGGGCAACAGAGGATGAGATGGTTAGATGGCATCACTGACTCAATGGACATTAGTTTGAGCAAACTCAGGGATATAGTGATGGAAAGGGTCTGGCATGCTGTAGTTCATGGGGTCTCAATGAGCTGGACATGACTTAACAACTGAGCAAAAATTCAATAGCAGCATGCTACTGAATGAAGTAAACTTATAGCATTTAGAACCTTAAAAGCTGTAAGTCCATTTTGTATGTTCTCTTACCAAATTCAGGAATACCACCCCCGTGCCACATACACACACAAATTATTTAAAGTCAGACACACAACTTCTTTAAAATCAACGGCACAGATACTGATTGCATAATTTCATTTGAGACATCTGCTCTGTAGGGGAACAAATGAGACATAAAATAAGTATTCAAACATACAAGCTCTAGACAGATTGTTTTGTTCCTGCTAATAAGATCTTTGGCAAGGTATTAAACATCCTTTGTATTTCAGTCTCCTCACCTCCCCCAAATGGGCAAAATAATATAATATTTTAAGTATTGAACCAGAAAATACATGTAAAGTTATTAGGGCATGCTGGTTTCTACCTAAATCTTAGTAAATCCCAATTATTATTAGTAAATACACTTAAATAGCATTTATCAAACTAAAGTGTTTCCGCTTGAAATTCAATTAATTTCTTTAAGATTATCCAGTTTGTTAACAAAGGATGGAAAGGAGATCTGTGTAGTAACTCATCATATTACTACCTTTCTCTTTTAGTTCAGTTCAGTTCAGTCGCTCAGTCGTGTCTGACCCTTTGCGACCCCATGAATCGCAGCACGCCAGGCCTCCCAGTCCATCACCAACTCCCGGAGTCTACCCAAACCCATGTCCATAGCATTGGTGATGCCATCCAACCATCTCATCCTCTGTCGTCCCCTTCTCCTGCTGCCCCCAATCCTACCCAGCATTAGGGTCTTTTCCAATGAGTCAACTCTTTGCATGAGGTGGCCAAAGTATTGAAGTTTCAGCTTCAACATCAGTCCTTCCAATGAACACCCAGGATTGATCTCTTTTAGGATGGATTGATTGGATCTCCTTGCAGTCCAAGGGACTCTCAAGAGTCTTCTCCAACACCACAGTTCAAAAGCATCAATTCTGCGGTGCTCATCTTTATTCACCGTCCAACTCTCACATCCATACATGACCACTGGAAAAACCATAGCCTTGTCTAGACGGACTTTTGTTGGCAAAGTAATGTCTCTGCTTTTTAATATGCTATCTAGGTTGGCCATAACCTTCCTTCCAAGGAGTAAGCATCTTTTAATTTCATGGCTGCAGTCACCATCAGCAGTGATTCTGGAGCCCAAAAAAATAAAGTCTGACACTGTTTCCACTGTTTCCCCATCTATTCCCCATGAAGTGATGGGACCAGATGCCATGATCTTAGTTTTCTGAACGTTGAGCTTTAAGCCAACTTTTCCACTCTCCTCTTTCACTTTCAGCAAGAGGCTCTTTAGTTCTTCTTCACTTTCTGCCATAAGGGTGGTGTCATCCGCATATCTGAGGTTATTGATATTTCTCTTTTAATCTTGTCCCAAATTTACATTACAAAATTTTCACCTTTAAGGTTCATTGCCAATTTGCTACATTCTTGATTTATATACACATTTTATCAAAGTAGGAGGCACTTCCAACCTGTTTACCAGCACTGAAACATGCTTCGGGGCATCTGTAATATGTACGAATACAGGGGTCAGTACAATAGATATTTTGCCCAAAGTTATTTCCATAGTGCAAAAAATCATCAACCTTTTTACTCCTTGCCTAGTTCATTGTCTTACCATCATTATAACAATTTTCACTTTAACAGGGAACTCAAATTGGGGCTCTTAACAACCTAGACACATGGAATGCGGTGGGAGCATAGAGCAGAGTTTCAAGAGGCAAGGGACATATGTATTCCTGTGGCTGATTCATTTTAATATATGGCAAAAAGCAACACAGGATAGTAAAGCAATTATACTTCAATTAAAAACTGAATTTTAAAATGTAAAAAAATGGCAGAAAGTCTTAAAAAGGTAAATTATTAGCAATAAAATATTCATGGTTTTCATGATAAGGCATTCTTATTTTAGTCTCTATTATTTTCTCATACATACTCCCGATCTGCAGTGATAAATCATACCATTTGATCAATCAGCATTTACAATGTCACCTCCTTAGGCATGTTTATTCCTAGGCATTTTATTCTTTTTGATGATATAGTAAATGTTTCCTTAATTTTTCTTTCTGATCACTGGTTGAAGGTGTATAAGAAAGCAAGAGATTTCTGTAGATTAATTTTGTAACCGGAAACTTTACTAAATTCTTTAAAGAACTCTGGTAGCTTCCTGGAAGCATGTAAATGGTTTTCTATGTGTAGTGTCATGATTGTCACCTGCAAACCATGACAGTTTGCTTCTTTTCCAATTTGAATTGGTTTTATATATTTCTCTTCTCTGATTGCCATGGCAAAACTTTCAAAACAAAGTTGAATAAGATTGGGAAGAGAAGACCTTCTTGTCTTGTTCCTGATCTTAGAGGAAATATTTTCATTTTTTCACCATTGAAAAAGATGTTTGCTATTGGTTTGTCATCAGTTCAGTTCAATTCAGTCACTCAGTTGTGTCCGACTATGCAACTCCATGGACTGCAGCACACCAGGCTTCCCTGTTCATCCCCAGCTGCCAGAGCTTACTCAGACTCATGTCCATCAAGTGGGGGATGCCACCCAACCATCTCATCCTTTCTTCCCTTTCTCTTCATGCCCTCAATCTTTCCCAGCATCAAGGTCTTTTCCAGTGAGTCAGTTCTTCCCATCAGGTGGCCAAAGTATTGGAGTTTCAGCTTCAGCATGAGTCCTTCCAATGAATATTCAGGACTGATTTCCTTTAGGAATGACTGGTTGGATCTCCTTACAGTCCAAGGGACTCTCAAGAGTCTTCTCCAACACTATAGTACAAAAGCTATTTGTACTATAAGAAGTGCTCAGCTTTGGTGCTCAGCTTTCTTTATAGTTCAATTCTCACATCCATACATGACTACAGGAAAAACCATAGCTTTGACTAAATGGGCTTTTGTTGGCAAAGTGAAGTCTCTGCTTTTAAATATGCTGTCTAGGTTGGTCATAGATTTTCTTCCAAGGAGCTAGCATCTTTTAATTTCATGGCTGAAGTTACCATCTGCAGTGATTTTGGAGCCCACAAAATAAAATCTGCCACTGTTTCCATTATTTCCCCATCTATTTGCCATGAAGTGATGAGACCGGATGCCATGATCTTAGTTTTCTGAATGTTGAGTTTTAAGCCAACTTTTCACTGTCCTCTTTCACTTTCATCAAGGGGTATTCAGTTCTTCTTCACTTTCTGCCATAAGGGTGGTGTCATCTTCATATCTGAGGTTATTGATATTTCTCCCAGCAATCTTGATTACAGCTTGTGCTCCATCCAACCCAGCATTTCTCATGATGTACTCTACATATAGGTTAAATAAGCAGGGTGACAATATACAGCCTTGACGTACTCCTTTTCCTATTTGGAACCAGTCTGTTGTTCCATGTCCAGTTCTAACTGTTGCTTCCTGACCTAGATACAGATTTCTCAGGAGGCAGGTCAGGTGGTCTGGTATTCCCATCTCTTGAAGAATTTTCCATAGTTTATTGTGATCCACACAGTCAAAGGCTTTGACATAGTCAATAAAGCAGAAGTAGATGTTTTTCTGGAACTCTCTTGTGTTTTTGATGATCCAACGGATGCTGGCAATTTGATCTCTGGTTCCTCTGCCTTTTCTAAATCCAGCTTGAATATCTGAAACTTCCCTGTTCACGTACTGTTGAAGCCTGGCTTGGAGAATTTTGAGCATTACTTTACTAGTGTGTGAGATGAGTGCAATTGTGCAGTATTTTGTGCATTCTTTGGCATTGCCTTTCTTTGGGATTGGAATGAAAACTGACCTTTTCTAGTCTTGTGGCCACTGCTGAGTTTTCCAAATTTGCTGATATATTGAGTGCAGCACTTTCACAGCATCATGTTTTGGGATTTGAAAGAGCTCAACTGGAATTCCATCACCTCCACTAGCTTTGTTTCTAGGATGCTTCTTAAGGCCTGCTTTACTTTGATTGCATTCCAGGATGTCTGGCTCTAGGTGCATGATCACGCCATCTTGATTATCTGGGTCACAAAGATCATTTTGTATAGTTCTTCTGTGTATTCTTGTCACCTCTTCTTAATATCTTCTGCTTCTGTTAGGACCATACCATTTCTGTCCTTTATTGTGCTCATCTTTGTATGAAATGTTCCCTTAGTATCTCTAATTTTCTTGAAGAGATCTCTAGTCTTTCCCATTCTGTTGTTTTCCTCTATTTCTTTGCATTAATCACTGAGGAAGGCTTTCTCATCTCTCCTTGCTATTCTTTGGAATTCTGCATTCAAATGTGTATATCTTTCCTTTTCTCCTTTTCCTTTTGCTTCTCTTCTTTTCACAGCAATTTGTAAGGCCTCCTCATAAACAATTTTGCCTTTTTGCATGTTTTCCCTTGAGAATGATCTTCATCCCTGCCTCCTATACAGTGTTACGAACCTCCATCCATAGTTCTTCAGGCACTATTTGTATCAGATTTAATCCCTTCAATCTATTTGTCACTTCCACTGTATAAAAGTAAGGGATTTAATTTAGGTCATACCTGAATGGTCCAATGGTTTTCCCTACTTTCGTCAATTTAAGTCTGAATTTGGCAATAAGGAGTTCATGGTCTGTGTCTCAGTCAGCCCCTCGTCTTCTTTTTGCTGACTGTATAGAGCTTCTCCATATTTGGCCAGAAAGCATATAATAATCTGATTTTAGTAGTGACCATCTGGTGATGTGCATGCGTAGAGTCTTCTCTTGTGTTGTTGGAAGAGGGTGCTTGGTATGACAAGTGCATTTTCTTTGCAAAACTCTATTAGCCTGCTTCATCTGTACTCCAAGGATAAATTTGCCTGTTACTCCAGGTATTTCTTGACTTCCTACCCCTATAATGAAAAGGACATCTTTTTTGGGGTGTTAGTTCTAGAAGGTCTTGTAGGTCTTCATAGAACTGTTCAACTTCAGCTTCTTCAGCCTTACTGGTCGGGGCATAGACTTGGATTACTGTGATATTGAATGATTTGCCTTGGAAACAAACAGAGATCATTCTGTTGTTTTTGAGACTGCACCCAAGTACTGCATTTTGGATTCTTTTGTTGACTATGATGGCTACTCCATTTCTTCTAAGGGATTCTTGCCCATAGTAGTAGATAAAATGGTTATCTGAATTAAATTCACCCATTCCAGATGATTTTAGTTCTCTGATTCCTAGAATGTCAATGTTCACTCTTGCCATCTGTTTTACCACTTCCAGTTTGCCTTGATTCATGGACCTAACATTCCAGGTTCCTATGCAATATTGCTCTTTACAGCATCAGACCTTGCTTCCATCATCAGTCACATCCACAACTGGGTATTGTTTTTGTTTTGGCTCCATCCCTTCATTCTTTCCAGAGTTATTTCTCCACTGATCTCCAGTAGCATATTGGGCATCTACCGACCTGGGGAGTTCATCTTTCAGTGTCCTATCTTTTTGCCTTTTCATACTTTTCATGGGGGTCTCAAGGCAAGAATACTGAAGTTGTTTGCCATTGCTTTCTCCAGTGGACCCACGTTTTTTCAGAACTCTCCACCATGACCCCTCCATCTTGGATGGCCCTACATGGTGTGCCTCATAATTTCATTTAGTTAGACAAGGCTGTGGTCCATGTGATCAGATTGGTTAGTTTCCTGTGATTGTGGTTTTCAGTCTTTCCGCCCTCTAATGGAGAAGGGCAAGAGGCTTATGGGAAGCTTCCTGATGGGAGAGACTGCCTGAAGGGGAAATTGGGTCTTGTTCTGATTGGCGAGGCCATGTTCAGTAAATCTTTAATCCACTTTTCTGTTGATTGGTGGGGCTGCATATCTGAGATTATCGATATTTCTCCCAGAAATCTTGATTCCAGCTTATGCTTCATCCAGCTCAGAGTTTCTCATGATGTACTCAGCATATAAGTTAAGTAAGCAGAAAATAAACAACCTTGACATACTCCTTTCTCAATTTGGAACCAGTCTGTTGTTCCATGTCCAGTTCTAACTGTTGCTTCTTGACCTTCACACAGATTTCTCAGCAGGCAGGTCAAGCAGTCTGGTATTCCCATCTCTTTAAGAATTTTCCATAGTTTGTTGTGATCCACACAGTCAAAATTTTTGGCATAGTCTATAAAGCATAAGTAGATGTTTTTCTGGAACTCTCATGCTTTTTTGGTTTGTCATATATGACCTTTATTATTTTGAGGTAACTTCCCTCTATGCCCACTTTCTGGAAAGTTTTATTATTAAAAGAGTATTGAATTTTCTCAAAAGCTTTTTTTCCATCTACTGAGATGATCAATTTGCCAATATGGTGTATTACATTGATAATAAATCAATATGCAAATAATGCATATATTGAAGAACTTTTCTTCTCCAGATAAATCCCACTTGATTATGTTGTATGATGTTTATAATGTGTTGTTGGATTTGGTTTGCTAGTATTTTGCTGAGGATTTTTTTGTCTATGTTCATCAGTGATAATGGCCTGTAATTTTCTATTTTTGTGGTGTTTTTGTCTGGTTTCAGTATCAGGACAATGATTGCCTTTTAGAATGTTCTTGAGAGTGTTCCTTTGTCTCCAGTTTTTTGGAAGAGTTTCAGAAGAGTAGGTGTTAACTCTTTTCTATATGTTTGATAAATTCCGCCTGTGAAACCATCTGGTCCTGGCCTTTTTGCTTGTTGGAAGAGTTTTAATCATGGTTTCAATTTCAATACTTGTGATTGATCTGTTCATACTTTCTATTTCTTCCTGGTTCGTTATTGGAAGATTGTACCTTTATAAGAATTTATCCATTTTTTTTAGTTTGTCCATTTTATTGGCATATAGTTGCTTGTAATAGTCTCTCTTTGATTCTTCATATTTATATTTCAATCTATCCTTGAATTTCTTCCACCAGTTGCTCTGGTTTATGAGACTGATTATCCAAACCTTTTATGGTTGCCCTCAAGTTAGGCATAGAAGATCCATTTGTATTAAACAAATTACTGTACTTTCTATGGAAAAACTAATGAGATATTTTAATAAACCCAACAGTAAATGTACACAAGTCATTAACAACAATGCCCACATAATGAGACAGTGCTTTCACATAACCCCTCACTTAAGGACAAATTTATGTATAATTTATTATTTTTCTTTAAGGTTTTAAATTTGAGTTCTATAGCTGCCATAATTTTTTTTTTCAAATCTTTGACATAGAAAAGCATAATTGATCAAATCCTAGCATTCTGAATTTTGAGACCCATCCACATGTCTGAGCTGAAATATTCTCCCCGTGCTCATGACTGAGCACGGCAGGGATACTAGACAGTCTCATTCCTAGGAGATACAGGATTCCTCTGCATGGCAACTGAACCTTGAAGATTCCCCTTCAGGCTTGCTGGACACACTGGAACTGCACTGCAATTTAAGACACTCCTTCCCACCTTCCTTCCTTCCCTCTCCCTTGCACAAAGATCAGAGCTACACTGTGGTTTGATAGCTATCCCAACACAACCTCCATTCTTGTCCTTTTAATTTGCCCACACTAATTATTCTTGCCTAATGAATTTGAGTTTTTTTCTCCATATTGCAATCTGCTTGTCAGATGAGCTGAACTTATACGTCCCATCAAGAAAATTTATCTCATTTGATCACTGAAAAAAGGATGATAATTTAGATAACACAAACATGTAGAAAAAAACTTTTTAAAAAGTTAATAGGATGTTTTAGTAGAGATTTTTAACCTAAGATACCCTTGGAAAGTAGATTGTGGTTATAAATTATTCTGGTAAATGATTTCATTTATTGAATTCTAGAGATCATACATAGCTTGCAGTTCAGAAAGGTTTGTTAACATCTAGTTGATAATTTCATTATAGTCTTTATGGGGCTTCCCTCATAGCTCAGTTGTTAAATAATCCTCCTGCAATGCAGGAGATGCCGGTTCAATTCCTGAGTTGGGAAGATCCACTGGAGAAGGGAAAGACTACTCCCTCTAGTGTTCTGGCCTGGAGAATTCCACAGAATTTATAGTCCATGTGTCGCAAAGGGTCCATGTCACAAAGGGTTGGACACAACTGAGCGACTTGATTGTGGTTATAAATTATTCTGGTAAATGTTTTCATTTATTGAACTTTAGAGATCATACATGTATACGTAATTTGTAGTTTAGAAAAATTTTATTATCATCTAGTTGATAATTTCATTATAATCTTTATAGATCCTAAAGACACATAAAAAGAGACATAAAATTATTTGTGCTTGTCTTTAGAAAACGTGCTCAAGATACCTCAAGTTAAGAGAAGATTAAAAGTGCTCCTAAAAATTACAGGTTTCACTATTACAGATTCTATATTTGTTGTATTACTTCTGGTACCTTAACTAATCCACACTATTTTTCCAGCTAAACTTTGTTTTTCCATCTGATCCATGAACTGTTTGAAAACAGGAAGAGAAGCAAAAATCGGCAAACCACAGTAAAATGATATCCTATCAAGAAGGTTTAAAACCACTTTACCTTCAGGAAATGTCACTTCCTGGATTAATTTGTCTCATCTCTGTTGAAAAACAACAGTCCATATCAGGATTCTGATATTTGTTGCTTAGAGAAAATGCAAATCAAATTTTTCTAGTTCCAAGCATATTTATAATTCTCAAATTAAAATGTTAGTTAATATGCAAGATGTTGTGTTAGTTTCCATAAAATTTTAAAAAGTTTGAAGAGGGACAGTTTGTGTAATGATCCAATCACTTATGATTGCAATTAATAATGCACAGTAATATTCTCTGATACAGTTAAATTCTAGGCTTCTAAAAAAAGTATAAGAGTTCCTCTCAGATTATGGAAAATATAGCAATGATGAAACAGAAAATGATTCCAAACAGAGGGATTAAAATGATGAAGTGAAAATAATTTATAAGACTAGAGCTGTGTATCTGGAAAATCCAGTGTATTTAGTTGGACTGGAGTAAAAGTTCATGAAGAGCATTTTTGGAAATAATTTTGAAAACAATAGTTAAGTAAGGTTCATGGAAGAAGTTGAATATCATAGAAAAGCCTGTATTTCTTATTGTTTAAATAAGTATTTCCCAACTGGTATACAAGGAGATATACAGTGAATGCCCAGAAAGGGGATAGATTAAAGGGATTCACTATTGTTGATATTTCTGAGAAGTCAAGAGGAAAAAGACTGAGGAATGAGATTGGATTTGATAAATAATGACACCATTTATTGTTTACCTCTAGCAAAAATTGTTGCAACTAGTTTATCTGCATGTATCTTATTTTATTATCGTAATAACCATGTAAGTTAAATATTACCATGTCCACTTTGCCTGTGAGGACTGGCAGCGTGGAAGTATTAAGTTACTGTTTTAGTCATTTGTTCAGTAACGGGATTTAGATGCAAATACAGATCTGCAGGACTTCTGCTCCACAGAGTCTTTGACTCTTCACCAAATCTGCATGATTAAAGAGTTACGTGAACAAGTAATCAGAAAATAAAATCAACTAGAAAAAAATTCTTTTAAGAGCCTTCGAGGTTAATAAGAAAAAGGAGGAAAGTTTGAAAAAGGGACAGGATCAAAGTTGTTTGGTCATTGCAGTTTGGAGAATGGTGTGTGTCTTGTTTGTCTGCAGCCTTGCTTTTTCACACACTTTGCCTGTCTTTCCCTTACAGTAAATATCACTGAGCTTAATGTGAACTCTTGCCTTTGACTGTTTTACATTATTATAGTTAATGTTTAATAATTAAATAACATATTTGTCCCTTAACCAGGGTAGTCTCATATTTTACCAGAAACTAAGAGATGGGGTTTATATTTTCAATTTATCCAATTTCAGGTGGTGCAATTTGGGGCAAGATGCATTATCTTTCTTCCTTAAAAAGGGCAGCACAGTAAAATAGGGGTGAGGTTTCTTGGTGCATATAGCTCTTAAAAGCCCGAGAACTAATGTCAAATGCATATTTTTAGCAACAGAAAAAACCACTAGAAGTGAAAGAAAAAACCTGAAGGAAACTCATGAGAGTAAGGAAGAACTTGAGGAGAAGTAGGTCCTTTGGGGAATGTAAGAGCTGAGGCCAAAAACAATGAGAGCCAAGATCCATAGCTTGTTGTGGTTTCCTGTTACTAATCAATACTTAGCCAAGGATCGTATGCACAGAGCAGGCGAATCACCAGCATTGGTGCAGTTTGGGGTCACCTAGCTCATCCAGCTTTACCAAAACCCAGAAGGGAGAACCTCCTACAACCATAGGAAGGAATGGTCCTATTCATGAAGGACTGGGACCTAAATCTTTGCACCAGCTTCTCTCCCAAAGAATCTGGAAAAGGAAACAATGTAAGCATTCTTTGAGCAAAGACCCTGTGTTTTTGAAACTTGAAAGGGTAGGAAATAGATGCAATAATTAAGGAAATACAGTATTAAAAAAAAAAAACAACTTATATCATTTAACACACGAATTTTACTATTAAGTCTGGGACCCTTGCTCCTGACAAGAGACTCCTCCAAGAGCTGATTTGGATATATGGCTGTTTGAAGCTTCAGGGTTGCTATGCTCCTGTACATGAATCCACATAGCGGAAACGCACAGATGATGATGCGTGAAAGATTTTCATGGGTATGGTCTTGTAGTAGGGTTTTTAACTTTTCCCCATAATTTTTTGGTTAACACATTCTGCACCTACGTGCAAAGGAGAGTGGTTAATTGTGGCCAAACCAAAGGTAATGAATTTGGTGATCAGCTTTCAGTCACTGCCACAAAAGGGGAAAAAACAGTATTTTAAAGCTGTCAGCAGTAGTTGTTAATCTTGTTTTAGGCAATAACAGTTTTTTTATTTAATGGAAAGCATTAATGTGCATATTGTTTTTGCAAAAGTCCAGTTGCAAGCTCTTATGGAGTGATTTAGGCTAAATTCGTCTGCACAATAATTTAAAAGTTTATCTTAATTTGTAGATTGTTTGCATTTCCAATTTTATTGAGATTTTGATTGGAGGTAGGCAAGAGCCTGGGAGTAGAAAATAATATTTTCCTCTATCACTGCCATGATCTGAGAAGGTGAAGGTAGAATTCAGGTTCAAAACATCACCACTGAGGGAAATAAACTGGCCCTTGCCATCTGACAGTAGGAGAATGGACAATAAGGCAAGAAAGAGACAAAAATACTCACTCTGTAAAGACTCATTGTTTCTGGTGTCCAGGAGAATTTATGGCCCCTGTCTGTTGCTAACATTTTCTTTTCAGAGCTATGATTTCTTCTTTCTATCTCCAATCTTTCACTAAAGTTTGGTTTAGAATTACAACTTGGGATAAGCAAAGTTTTGTAGAATTAAGGTAGAAATCTGCTCGTGTGTTTGGAGTAAAGAATTATGGGCAGACTGATGGCACCAGAGCACAAACTAGAGTCTTTTCACTAGTAACTAGAGGATTATGGTCTAGAAATACTTACGCAAAGGAACCCAATAAAAACTGAAAAAACTATACTTTCATACATATTCTTAAAAATACTTTTCTTATTTGTGAAAAAAGCTTTCCTTATTCTTCAATAGTAGAATTAATCTCTATGATATATCAGAGTTAATTTGATCATAGAATATAAATACATGATTCCAGCACTGTAACGTGAGTTAATTTTTCCAATTATGTTGTGTCACATACTTCTTGGTTCTGACTGTATTTACTCAAAATAACATGTTGTTGTCATTCAGGCACTAAGTCGTGTCTGACTCTTTGTGAACCCATGGATTAAGCACACCAGGCTTCCCTGCCCTTCAAAGTCTCCCGGAGTTTGCTCAAACTCATGTCCATTTAGTCGGTGAAGCTGTCTAACCATCTCATTTTCTTTGTGCCCTTCTCCTCCTGCCCTCTGTCTTTCCCAGCATCATGGTCTTTTCCAATGTGTTGGCTCTTCACATCAGGTGGCCAAAGTATTGGAGCTTCAGCTTCAGTGTTAGTCCTTCCAATGAATATTCAGTGTTGATTTCATTCAAGATTGACTGGTTTGATCTTTTTGCTGTCCAAGGGACTCTCAAGAGTCTTCTCCAGCACCAAAACTCAAAAGCATCACTTCTTCAACACTCAGCCTTCTTTATGGTCCAGCTCTCACATCTGTACATGACTAGTGGAAAAACCACAGGTTTGATTATATGAAACTTTGTTTGCAATGTCTTAATGTCTTAACATCTGTGCTTTTCAGCATGCTATCTAGAATTTGTCAGAGCTTTTCTCCCAGGGTGCAAACATCTTTTAATTTTGTGGCTGCAGTCACTGTCTACAGTGATTTTGGAGCACAAGAAAATAAAATCTGCTATGGTTTCCTTTTTTTCCCCTCATGTACCTGCCATGAAATGATGGATCAGATGCCAGGATCTTCATTTTTTGAATGTTCAGTTTTAAGCTAGCTTTTCAGTCTCCTCTTTCAGGTTTATCAAGAGACTCTTTAGTTCCTCTTACTTTCTGCTATTAGAGTGGTATCATCTGCATATCTGAGGTTGTTATATTTCTCCTGTCAGTCTTGATTCCAGCTTGTGATTCATCCAGTCTGGCATTTTGCATGATGTACTCTGCATCTAAGTTAAATAGACAGGGTAACAATATACAGCCTTAATGTACTTCTTTCCCAATTTTGAACCACATCGTTGTTCCATGTCCGGTTCTACGTGTTGCTTCTTTTCCTGCATATAGGTTTCTCAGGAGGCAGGTAAGGTGATCTGATATTACTATCCATATAAGAATTTTCCACAGTTTGTTGTGATCCCCATAGTTAGAGGCTTTAGTGTAGTCAATGAAGCAGAAGTAGAGGCTTTTCTAGAATTCTCTCTTTTTCTATGACCAGTGGATGTTGGCAATTTGATCTCTGGTTCCTCTGCCTTTTCTAAATCCAGCTTATACATCTGGAAGTTCTCAGTTCACATACTGCTGAAGCCTAGTTTGAAGGATTTTGAGCATTTACTTGCTAACTTGAAATGAGTCCAATTTTACGGTAGTTTGAACATTCTTTGACATTACCCTTCTTTGGGATTGGAATGTAAACTGAGCTTTTCCAATTCTGTGGCCATTGCTGAGATTTCCAATTTTGCTGGCATTTTGAGTGCAGCACCTTAACAGCATCATTTTTGAGGATTTTAAATAGCTCAACTGGAATTCCATCACGTCCCCTAGCTTTGTTTGTACTAATGCTTCCTAAAGCCCACTTGACTTCACACTCCAGGATATCTGGTTCTAGGTGAGTGGCCACACCTTTGTGATTATCTGGTCATTAAGACCTTTTGTGTACAGTTCTTTTGCCATCTCTTCTTAATCTCTTTTGCTTCTATTGCCATTTCTGTCCTTTATTGTACCTGTTTTTGCATGAAATATTTCCTTAATATCTCTACTTTTCTTGAAGAGTTCTCTAGTCTTTCCCATTCTATTATTTTCCTCTATTTCTTTGCATTATTCACTTAAGAATGATTTCTTATCTCTCCTTTCTCTTTCTTGGAACTCTGCATTCAGTTCAGTACATCTTTCCCTTTCTCCTTTGCCTTTCACTTCTCTTATTTCTCAGCTATTTGTCTGGCCTCCTCAGACAACCATTTTGCCTTCTTGCATTTCTTTTTCTTGGGCATGGTTTTGGTTATCGCCTCCTATATAATATTAAAAACCTCCACCCATAGTTCTTTAGGTATTCTGTGTATCAGATGTAATCCCTTCAATCTATTTGCCACTTCCACTGTATAATCATAGAAAGAAAGAAAGAAAGTGAAGTGCTCAGTTGTGTCCGACTCTTTGCGATCCCATGGACTGTAGTCTACCAGGCTTCTCTGTCCATGGGATTTTCCAGGCAACAGTACTGGAGTGGGTTGCCATTTCCTTCTCTAGCAGATCTTCCTGACCCAGGGATCGAACCCAGGTCTCCTGCATTGCAGGCAGATGCTTTACCCTTTGAGCCACCAGGGAAGCCCGTATAATCATAAGGGATTTGATTTAGGTTATTATTACCCAAATAGCCTGGTAGTTTTCCCTACTCTCTTCAATTTTAGTAATTTTGCAATAAGGAGTTCATGATCTGAGTCCGAGTCAGCTCCAGATCCTTTTTTTTTTTTTTTTTTGGCTGATTGTACAGAGTTTCTTCATCTATAATATAGTATAAAATATATGTATGTATGGGCTTCCCAGGTAGCACTAGTGGTTAAGAACCTGCCTGCCAATGCAGGAGACATAAGAGACATGGGTGTGACTCCTGGGTTGGGAAGATCCCCTGGAGGATGGCCCAGCAGCCCACACCAGTATTCTTGCCTGGAGAATCCCATGAACAGAGGAGCCTTGCAGCCTGAAGTCCATGGGGTCACAAATAATTGGACATGACTGAAGTGACTCATCACACACATACTTGTATATGTATAATATATATATGTATAAAACAGTATGATAATATATAATTCATGATTCGTTTTGTAATTTAAGGTATATGAATGTTCTCTGGGAATTCTAAAGTACTATAGAAATGTAAGGGGTAAGCATTCATGCTGAAAATTACAGATATTCCTATATATTAATATCTTACTGTCTAATAGAAAATCAATTTTCTTCTTGATGTTTTGTGAATTCCATTAGACAGTTACTGTATCCCTGAACTATGGATATCAGTAATAATGTTTCATGTTGAATGAAAGGAAATATGGCCTGGAAATACTTTAATTGTTTTTTTCCTCAACTGGATCAGATAAGGGAAGTTTACCACTGCTGTAGGGGATGGAGTTCATCTCCACTGAATCATCAGACTAAATAGTGAGGCGTTAATCAGAATTGCATCCAGGCTGTTTTAAAGGTTAAAATCTGGTCAAAGCCATGAAAATAAATTAAGTTAAAAATGGAACTTGCTCTTGCCATGTTGTTCTGTATACTTTCAAGTGGAAAGCATACAACGTTCATTTAAAAACATATTGAGTTATCAAAATGCAATGCAAAAATATGATATTTAGGTAGAAAAGGTCAGATTGAAAAAAAGCAGGAGTCCCAAAAACTTGAAATGTCAAGATTCTTGGGAAAACTATGAAATAATTTTTAAGCTTGCTATTTGATTAAAACTATTTCTCATGAAGTATAAGGAAAATGCAATATAGCAAACTTTGATACAACCCTTTGTAAAAGGTGTGAGTGGTAAGTTCTTTCTAGGGAATAGTATTTTGAGATCCCAGTGTTGGAGGGTATGTTTGAAAGTATGAATTTAAAAATAAATGCTATTGCTTTGGCAATCTTGGAATTTGGGGGAGTAATTTGACATCTTTGGAATATTTAGTACAAAGATAACTCTATGTATGTGCATGAAGATACACCTAGAGCTTCTTGGTAGAAGGAATTAGTCACTCTATAAAGTAGTAGAAGGAATAGTTAGAGTACATAAAGATGTATTTTTTGAAGTGAAACAGAATTCAAAAATTGAAAGTTCAAAATAATAACTTGAAAGCAATCAAATATTCATCTCAACTGTAGACAACTTTATTAGCAAATCAGGCCACTGATTGCCAGTGGTACTAAAAGATAGACTTGATTTCAAAAACTTTTTATTTTTTGGAAATTATGAGATCCTCTATTCCACTTTTGTATAGGGTATCTCTTGCCCTCTTGGAATTTATTGTTCATTTCTATGTGGACCATAGGGTATTTAGAATTCAATATTTTTATTTTAGGATACTCAGGAATTCTGGACAGCATCAAAGTTCAGAGAAAATGAAAAACAAAACAAAATTGTGATGAGAGTTATATTGGCTCTTTTATTTATAAGGAGTCCTTTACCCCTAAGATTTCATTTCAGGGAAGGAGCAAAATTATTGGTGGGAAAAGGAACTTAGTTCATCTCATGAAATGGTGTTATTCATTTCTACTTATGTGGTATGATCTATAGAACTCCAGACCAACAAAAATGCTTCCTGAAATTCTGCAAAACCTTTTCCTTGTGTTAAAGGAAACAAAGGCTTTAATGTGCAACTCATGCAATGATTGATATTTCTGGATTTTCCAAAGCAGGGACTCAGAAACTGTGAAGGAGCCAAAGAAATAGTTGACGGCCTAACTGAAAATTGAGGAGAGGGACATAAAATAGGAAGAAAATTCTACCTTAAGGAAATAGATTCTTACTTCTTCACAGTTTCTTCTAGAAAAATCAGTAAATAAATTCGTCTTAAACTAACGATTTATCTTGAGAGAAGTTTAGGAAGTTCACTTTTATTTTCCTTTTACTTTAAGGAATAATAATCAAACAGAAATCCAAAAATACATGTTAAACTGGAAGGATATCTTCCTAATTGACAGTATTATATACAAAGTACAAATATGAAGCATAATCTTTGTCTCCTCTCTTTTGAGAACATCAATATGTTTAAAATAGTATTCTCTAGAGCTGCAGAAACAGAAATCTCACAGTGGGCAACTTTTTGCTTACAAGTGTGGACTCTGTTTGCAAGAGTGGTAGAATATAGGAGAGTTTTTTTTTGTTTTTGTTTTTGTTTTAAGAAAAGAAATAGAAAAAGTAATTTTTCTATCATAAATGTATTTTCTCACCATTTGAAACAGCATTTTCATCCTTGTCCACTGTCTCTAATGTCCTCATTCTTCTGGTAAACACTCTTAAAGAATTTTTCAAAAACTTTATTATTCAGCACCTCTTTCAGGAAACTTTTCTTAGCTTCCCCTTCTTTCTGAGTCTTCTCCATTTATGAGCTCCATAAATGCAACCAGTATACTTTAAAAATTATATATGCTCTGTACCAGAAACTGTGGTTGGCATGACACATGTAAGATCAAGACTGAATGGTGCCGTTCTTCACTCACCCAGTTGTGTCCCACTCTTTCCGACCCCACGGACTGCAGCACTCCAGGCCTCCCTGTCCATCATCAACTCCTGAAGTTTTCCCAAGTTCATGTCCATTGCATCGGTGATGCCATCCAGCCATCTCATCCTCTGATGCCCTCTTCTCCTTCTGCCCTCAATCTTTCCCAGCATCAGGGACTTTTCCAATAAGTCTGCTGTTTGCATCAGATGACCAAAGTACTGGAGCTTCAGCTTCAGCATCAGTCCTTCCAACAAGTATTCAGGGTTGATTTCCCTCACGATTGACTGGTTTGATCTCCTTGCTGTCCAAGGGACTTTCAGGAGTCCTCTCAACTACTGCAGTTCGAAGGCATCAGTTCTTTGGTGTTCTCCTTCTTTACGGTCCAACTCTCACAACCATACGTGACCACTGAGAAGACAATAGCTCTGACGATATGGACATTTGTCTGCAGAATCATGTCTCTGCTTTTTAACACACTGTCTAGGTTTGTCATAGCTTTCCTGCCAAGATGCAGTCATCTGATTTCATGGCTGCAGTGACCATCCGCAGTGATTTCAGAGCCCAAGAAGAGGAAATCTGTCACTACTTCCATCTTTTCCCCTTCTATTTGCCATGAAGTGATGGGACCGGATGACATGATCTTAGTTTTTTTTTTTCTTTTTTTTAATATTTAGTTTTAAGTCAGATCTTTCACTATCCTCCTTCACCCTCATCAAGAGGCTCTTTAGTTCCACTTAACTTTCTGCCTTTAGAGTGGTATCATCCACATATCTAAGGTAGAGTGGAATCATCCACATATCTAAGGTCGCTGTTTCTCCTGCGTATATTGATTTCAACTTGTAACCCATCCAGCTGAGCATTTCTCATGATGTGCCCAGCGTTTAGGTTAAACAAACAGGGTGACAACAGACAACCCTGTCAAGACTGAATATTTAAGTAAAATAATCAGCGTTATGTGTTTGACTTCCTCCTCTCACAAATTCATTTTATTTTTCAAGACCTGATTTTAATTTCCTTCATCAGCAGTTTCTCTCCTATGGTACATTTTGCATATTCCTAACAATATATTGATTCTATTTCATTATGATGTAATTTGATTGTATTCCCACCGAAGTGGAGATGCTCATGGTTTTTTTATTTCTCACGCAGGCACCTAGTAAATGACATGATAGGCGTTGAAATATGCTTAAAAGAGAGGGTGAGTAGCACAAATGAAAACTGTGCATGTGAACACATTGCTTTCTAATTGATGTCCCAAATAACAGTTCGCTTAGAAATAGGAATTGCTGTATCATAAGCTTGGGAGAATATTGTGATTGAGGAGAAACTTTTGCTTGTGGTATATTGAAATCTCCTGGCGTGATACTGGACTGGCATATTTTTTCCTATTAGTGATTACATCAATTTTTCTTTCATGTCTTTTGAAGTTATGATATTATGTGTATACCAAATTATAGTCATTATGCATTTTTGGTGAAAAAAATCTGTCACCATCATAAGATGATCCTTAATATGAAGTCAGAATCTAATAAGGAAAACAGACACTGCAAGAAGTGCTTCAAACAGAAGGAATTTAAAGCCCAATATTAAATGACCCAGGAGAGTTGGGAGTTCAACAGGGAATGTTAACACAACTGACAAATAAGCAGCAGAAGGAGACCACTGCCATGCTTGCTAGAATGGAGGAAAGAGGGAAGGAGTTGAGGCAACTAAGCCAGGAGCAGGGAAGATTTGTTCAGCCCGAGCTTCAAATACAGACAAGGGAGAAACCACTGGACACAGGTCCCAGCGCACTGAGAGAAGGGTTGAAACACACTGACTTCCCTTCCTACCCAGTGCAGTCTCTTGCTAATGCTGCTCTTTGGTCAGATGATGGGGCGCTTGCAAGAGGCAGAACCCCTGTATCAATGGAAATATCTGGAAAGAGTGAGAAATGGATCTAAGGTAAAATAGGCCAGATTCCAGCATATCCTTTTTAATTTTTTTGGTAGTGTAAAATCTAATGTTTTATTAAGGTTAAAAGTTTTAATTTGGAAAGTTTTGTCTGGTATAAATTTTTTCCATCCTTTTACTTCCAACTTTTTTATTCTTGTCTTAGATATAGGTTTTAGTAAATCATACATTGCTGGATTTTTCTTTTTATTCTATTTCTACACATTATTTTTCTATAACTAGAGGATTTTAATTTTCTTTATACCATAACTTTTCTGTGATTTCCATTTACTTTGCCATTGTGTGTCTATTTTCTCTATTCCTTTCTTTTTTTACTTTGAATAATTTTATGTTAACATTCTATGGTTTTCTTAACTATGTTATGAGTTATATGTATATTCTATTTATTTATTATTTATCATAGAAAATGTAAATGGTCAAAATCTAAATGTTAGCATTTAATCTTTGCCTCTCTTACAATTTTGAGCACTAAAGTCATTTATCTTTCAAGCCTTCCCTCTAAAAATACATTAATTTCAATTGTAGCCATATCTATTTTATATGCTATAGTTATTAAATATGTTAGTTTTATATTATTTAACCCTATATAGCTTTATTATTTTTGCTGTATTTAGCCAGTGTTTGTTCAAATATACCCACATACTTACTGATATCTTTCTTCTCTTCATTCCTTTGTGCAGTACATTTCAGACACAATGTCCTTTCTGGACAACATTCAGTTCATTCTGTGGTGAAATCTCTTTGTGGCAAGCTTAGAAAATTCAGTATCTACATTTCATAAAAACTACTACATTTACTTATATATGTTCTTTTATTCAGGCACCCCCTCTTTCCTGTAATCAGTGATAGTTGAGCAGAACCTAAAGTAATGACTAGTATCATATTTTGCCAAATGCAGCTTATAAATTATCTTTTGTTCAAGTTACATGCTTTCCATTGACGACTGGCTTGTATTAGGCTATATTCTCCTTCCACAGGGAAGCTAAATAGGACAATTAAGAAAAAGGAATTTAATAGTCTCTACAATTTCAAATCACCAGGGAGGAAAGCATGGTCCATCTCTATCATTATAGTGAAAATATCCATTTGTGCCTTAGCTGGCATGAAGTCACAGAACAGAATATTTCACTTAAACACAGGGCAGCTGGGATTTTCACATGACAACCTTCAGGGCAGAATTGGGACTCCACTTAAGTGAGCAATTAAATACAGTTAATCTTTCTAGGTAATTGTAGTTGTTGGCCTGGCTGTATCTCAGAATAGGTAATGAGGGATAATTTGGGGATTATGAGTATTGTCATTTTACACACTGGTAGAAGGCAATGGCACTCCACTCCAGTACTCTTGCCTGGAAAATCCCATGGATGGAGGAGCCTGGTAGGCTGCAGTCTTTGGGGTCGCTAAGAGTCGGACACGACTGAGCGACTTCTCTTTCCCTTTTCACTTTCATGCATTGGAGAAGGAAATGGCAGCCCACTCCAGTGTTCTTGCCTGGAGAATCCCAGGGATGGGGGAGCCTGATGGGCTGCTGTCTGTGGGGTCGCACAGGGTCGGACACGACTGAAGTGACTTAGCAGCAGCAGTAAAACATAGTCTACCACTAGCTGAAATATCCTTATCAGTTGTGCCTTTTATCTATCCATATGACACAAAACAAATAAGTTTAGAAAGGTCAGTGTGTGTGCTCAGCTGGAAGATAATTTAATGTGTTAAATCACCTCTAATCTGGGCATAATTTATTTTGGAAATAGTATCTATGTAATAAAAATGATATATGGAGATGTGTCAGTTACCCCTTATTCCACATCACTATTTTAGGTTTTACAGAATGAAAGTGATGTTTTAGTGAAAACTGCTGCTGCTGCTGCTGCTGCTGCTGCTGCTGCTGCTAAGTCACTTTAGTCATGTCTGACTCTGTGCGACCCCATGGACTGCAGCCTACCAGGCTTCTCCTTCCATGGGATTTTTCCAGGCAAGAATACTAGAGTGGGGTGCCATTGCCTTCTCCATTAGTGAAAATTACTTTTTCATTTTTCAGATAGTTTGTCCTCAGGTGCACAAAAAGCTTACAAAAATTCTTACAAATAATCAGATGATCCATTGACACTGGCAATTTAAAAACAATGTTTATGTGGTGATATATTTAGTTCTTAAAGGAGTAGTAAAGATAATTTTAAGTGTAAATTAGCATTTATTCACATGTATATTAAATAATATTGAATTAGTATGAATTTATATCCTATAAATGCTGTTAATAACCTATTTCATTCACCTATCAATATGTCCTGAGAAAAAATGTAAAATAGGTTTATTTTACACTTTTATGCTATTTTAGTGTGTAAAATATACATTTTCATAGACAATTTTTGATGGGTATTTTGTAGTTTAGCACTTCAGTGAATTAAGTGATCAAAAATGTACATCTGAAAGAAGATAAATTAGGGTCTCCACAGATGGCACCTATAATCTTTACTTGCTATGCTCTAACAGGTGGCAGAGAGAGTTAGACATCTAACATGTTTAATAAAGAAATGCATTCATTTCCATACCAATAATATGACACTTCTGTCATCCATCAAACTTCATTTTCCAGCAGTGTTGAAGTTAATTCTAAGGGTATCTGAGAATAGAATGACTTATAGTTTACTGTGCCTTCAACTTTTTATTTGTTTTCCTTTCCAGTACCTGACCAGGGTCAGTCTGTCAGAGTCCACATCCTAAGCAGTGACCTGAAATGGTCCTTAAAGTTTAAAGATGTGGCTGGTGCTATCCCATCAAGGAGAAGTACAAGTTTCACCATCTGTTGGGTCCTATTAGTTAGATTGCATGCTGGCTCTTTAGTCATGTCTGACTCTTTGTGAGCCCTCCAGGATCCTCTATCCATGGGATTTTCGAGGCAAGAATACTGGAGTACTGAATTGTCATGTACTCCTCCAGGGAATCCTCTTGACCCAGGGATCAAACCTGCGTTTCTTAAGCCTTTTGCTTTGGCAGGAGGGTTCTTTATCATTAGTGTCACTTGGGAAGCCCTTTAGTTAGATTGAAAATGGAGTTTAACCATGTAGAAATATTCTAAATCAGCTCTGTCATGACTCATTTTTCTATGCTTTTTACTTTATTTCAAAGGCCACTTCCCAGTGATACTGTAGAGTCATAGCTTCAAGTTCATTGGTATTGTAACTTCAAAATAATATTGGTGGTATCTTGCTATATGATCTATGGTATATCCTGACATCCCCTCAAACCTCTGAATAGCTTTATATTATATTATTCCAAATTATGTTACCAATTTTAAAACTGCACAAATATTGATGTATGAAAACATTAAAATATAAAAAAGAAGTGTAATTCAACTTTCTCAATAAAAATATATACTACATAAGATTTTTCTATCTTATTAATCATCTTCAAAGTTAGCCAAAAAGAAAATGGCAATTTTGAACCTCTTATATCCACTCAATCAAGTAAAACTAAATCTATCACTCATAATTTATGAGTGGACTTTTTTTAATCCAGCACTTATCCAGTGCAAAAAAAAATATGCACTTATGATGAAATGTTCAGAAGATTTTGTAGGAATTCAAAAGATGCCATCTTACAATTAAAAAAATGTATTTTTACTTCTCCAGATTGACTTTTAGTAATTTTATTAATTTTATATATGAATATATTTTGTTTAATACTTCCCATTTTACATTTGTAATAACTATTCATAGTAGCCCAAGGTGTATAGTTCTCTCAAAAATGATCCAAGTTTAGCTGAGTAAGATTTATCAGAATAGTGGAGATCTACAAAATTTGCACTTGCTCTAATGTTTTTATTATCATTCATAGATTGCTGTGGATCCAAAACTCAACTCCCACCTCTCTGAAAATTTTTCTGCTTTTTATACTTTCAAAATAGCTCCAATTTATTTAGACACTCTTTCCTCAGGATATAGTGTGATCTGTTTGTCTCTCAGGCAAACATGTAAGCATGTTTATAAGTATGTCAGCAAAATGAATACAAACAAAATTTACATAAGATTCTAGAGATATATAAAATATTTACTTATATAATTTTTGTCATAGTGAGCCATCATCAAATGTGTGAAGCAGTGTTTATTTTCTTACTGATTCCTTTTATATTCTCTGATTCCACTGTTTTCCCCCCTTTATCATCTTGCCCCTTCATTTAACTCTCTGTCTAGATTCACTTGTCAAGATGAAAAGAACATCTTGTATATTTGTAACACTGGCAGAGGTTCGTGAAATTGTACAGGAGACAGGGATCAAGACAATATCCATGGAAAACAAATGCAAAAAAGCAAAATGGCTGTCTGAGGAGGTCTTACAGATAGCTGGGAAGAGAAGAGAAGCAAAAAGCAAAGGAGAAAAGGAAAGATATTCCCACCTGAATGCAGAGTTCCAAAGAATCGCAAGGAAAGATGAGAAAGCCTTCCTCCGTGATCAGTGCAAAGAAATAGAGGAAAACAACAGATTGGGAAAGACTAGAGATCTCTTCAAGAAAATTAGAGATACCAAGGGAACATTTCATGCAAAGATAGGCTCGATAAAGGACAGAAATGGTATGGACCTAACAGAAGCAGAAGATATTAAGAAGAGGTGGCAAGAATACACAGAAGAACTGTACAAAAAAGATCTTCACGACCCAGATAATCACGATGGTGTGATCACTCACCTAGAGCCAGACATCCTGGAATGTGAAGTCAAGTGGGCTTTAGAAAGCATCACTACGAACAAAGCTAGTGGAGGTGATGGAATTCCAGTTGAGCTATTTCAAATCCTCAAAGGTGATGCTATGAAAGTGCTGCACTCAATATGCCAGCAAATTTGGAAAACTCAGCAGTGGTCACAGGACTGGAAAAGGTCAGTTTTCGTTCCAATCCCAAAGAAAGGCAATGCCAAAGAATGCTCAAACTACCGCACAATTGCACACATCTCACATGCTAGTAAAGTAATGCTCAAAATTCTCCAAGCCAGGCTTCAGCAATACGTGAACCGTGAACTTCCAGATGTTCAAGCTGGTTTTAGAAAAGGCAGAGGAACCAGAGATCAAATTGCCAATATCCGCTGGATCCTCAAAAATGTAAGAGAGTTCCAGAAAAACATCTATTTCTGCTTTATTGACTATACCAAAGCCTTTGACTGTGTGGATCACAATAAACTGTGGAGAATTCTGAAAGAGATGGAAATACCAGACCATCTGCCCTGTCTCTTGAGAAACCTGTATGCAGGTCAGGAAGCAACAGTTAGAACTGAACATGGAACAACAGTCTGGTTCCAAATAGGAAAAGGAGTACATCAAGGCTGTATATTGTCACCCTGCTTATTTAACTTATATGCAGTGTACATCATGAGAAACACTGGGCTGGAGGAAACACAAGCTGGAATCAAGATTGCTGGGAGAAATATCAATAACCTCAGATATGCGGATGACACCACCCTTATGGCAGAAAGTGAAGAACTAAAGAGCCTCTTGATGAAGGTGAAAGAGGAGAGTGAAAAAGTTGGCTTAAAGCTCAACGTTCAGAAAACTAAGATCATGGCATCTGGTCCCATCACTTCCTGGGAGATCGATGGGGAAACAGTGGAAACAGTGTCAGACTTTATCTTTTTGGGCTCCAAAATCACTGCTGATGGTGATTGCAGCCATGAAATTAAAAGACGCTTACTCCTTGGAAGGAAGGTTATGGCCAACCTAGATAGCATATTGAAAAGCAGAGACATTACTTTGCCAACAAAAGTCCGTCTAGTCAAGGCTATGGTTTTTCCAGTGGTCATGTATGGATGTGAGAGTTGGACAGTGAAGAAAGCTGAGCACCGCAGAATTGATGCTTTTGAACTGTGGTGTTGGAGAAGACTTTTGAGTGTCCCTTGGACTGCAAGGAGATCCAATCAATCCATCCTAAAAGAGATCAGTCCTGGGTGTTCATTGGAAGGACTGATGTTGAAGCTGAAACTCCAATACTTTGGCCACCTCATGCGAAGAGTTGACTCATTGGAAAAGACCCTAATGCTGGGTAGGATTGGGGGCAGGAGGAGAAGGGGACGACAGAGGATGAGATGGTTGGATGGCATCACCAACTCGATGGACATGGGTTTGGGTAGACTCCGGGAGTTGGTGACGGACAGAGAGGCCTGGCGTGCTGCAATTCATGGGGACGCAAAGAGTCAGACACGACTGAGCGACTGAACTGAACTGAACTGAGTGTGTAGCATTTAAGATGGCCAGCAATCTCAAGGTAGTAAATGTTTTGGGATTCCTTTTATAATCAGTTAGAAATTATTTTAAAATCAGTATAAGGAAAACTTGTCAGAGATTATTTGGCCATTACTTAGTAACTTAATCAATCATTTGTATGGTCTAAAAAGAAGTTTAATTTTTTTCAAACATTGAGAAATGAATGTGTCAATTTTAGCTAAGTTAGACTACTGTACAGATTTCTCCCACATCTCGATGGTTTACAACAACCAAGGTTTATTTCTCCCTAAAGCAATATGCCCATCATGTGTCATCTATGGGCCTGTTGCATGAATTCATGTCTTCAGTTTGACACCTTGACTGAAGAAGCAGCCCTCATTTGGGACACCGCCAGCCTTGTGACAGAGGGAAAACATCTTGTGAAGCACCTGTCAGTTCTTTGAGCTTCCATTCAGAAATGACACAATCCTTTCCTCTCAAATTTTCCTTTCAGATCAAATCACGACACTACCAGCTACCACATTGAATATGCTTTTACATATGGTTTTTACAGTTTTTAAATGACTTTCTTTATATAAAGTGATCAGAAACTTTTAAATAAATTCTAATAGCCAGTTTCATCAGAAAAAACCCAAATGATGTGAGTTCAAACATAAATGATATAGTCAGGGAAATTTTAGATCATTTGCAGAGCCATCAGTAAACATCTGATGTATGAATAAGTGCATAAAAAACAAATATTACTTCATAAAATCATGTATAATGTCAAAGAAGTTCTGTTTATTTTCAGCTGATGGTTGTGCTGTCTGCTCCTTCCCTCCTCTTCCCCTTCCTTCCCTCTGTCTTTTTCTTCTCTCTTCACTCTCTTACTCACTCTCATCTTATTTATGGAAACATTCTAAGTAGACTTGGATTCATAATAAATATAAGAATGTTGATGAATATACACAAATAAGTATCCCTAGTACTCCCAAGAATATAAATTATACACCTATTACAATAAATCCAGGGCTTCTGAGATTTATAATTCACTTTTAAGTTATATTAGTTTTCTGATATTTAATATTTGGGTGGCTTTTCCAAGTTAAATAAAATTTCTGATTACTTCATAAGTTTTTACTATCCTTTGAAGCTCAGGGAATGCCATCCCTGAGTTTACATCCTACAGTTATAAATAACTACAAGACCTATGAATAACTCTTGATCGTCTCCACTCGTGCTGTTCAACTATGAAATGTCTGCAACGAACCACTGGCACTGTTACTGAGCATTAAGCTTTAATGCCACCATTTTCTTTGAATAACTATTAAAGATACTCCATAGCAATCTTGTTGTATAACGATAACTCTAATACTATCAAATGAATGCAAACCATTAAAAATGATTCATTGAACGTTTGCATTTGGAAACAACTACAGCACTTTTCTCCTTGTTTGTCCCAAGCTAAACCCCAGGTGTCCGTGCCTCAAGTTTCAGATCCCTCAAACTGTGCCATCGTCTCTTCAGATCTTCCATCTATAATAACCTCACCAAGACTAGGGGGTCCCCCCATCATCTAATATTTTAGTCTGTCTCCAAGACTTCTGATTTCATTTTATTTTGTTCACATTTCTGTCATCGAATATTATTTTTATGAAAAAATTCATACTCATGTACATGGATAATGAGGTAGAAAGCTTGAAACAGGATCTGTACTTAAAGATGGCATGTCATGGACAGAAGACTATGTGCTTAAGGCTCAGTAACAGGCCAAGTTCTTTGTTACAGACATTTCATAGTTGAAGGCAGAAGTGGAGATGATCAAGAGTTATTCATAGGTGTTATAGATGGGGCTTCCCAGGTGGCACTAGTGGTAAAGAACCTGCCTGCCAATGCAGGTGACATAAGAGATGCGGGTTTGATCCCTGGGTCAGGAAGATCCCCTGGATGAGAGACTGGCAACCCACTCCAGTATTCTTGCCTGGAGAATCCCATGAGCAGAAGAGCCTGGCAGGCTACAGTCCATAGAGTTGCAAAGATCTGGACACAACTGAAGTACCTTAGGACACATGCATAGGTAGTTGTTGTTGTTGTTCAGTCCCTAAGACATTTCTGACTCTGCGACCCCATGGAGTACAGCACTCTAGGCTTCCCTGTCCTTCACCATCTCCCAGAGTTTGCTTAGACTCATGTTCATAGAGTCAATGATGCCATCCAAACATCTCATCCTCTGTTGCCCTCTTCTCCTCCTGCCTTCAATCTTTCCCAGCATCAGGGTCTTTCCCAATGAATTGGCTCTTCACATCAGGTGACCAAAGTGTTGGAGCTTCAGCATCAGTCCTTCTAATGAATATTCAGGGTTGATTTCCTTTAGAATTGACTGGTTTGATCTCCTTCCTATCCAAGGGACTCAGGAATCTTCTGCAGCACCACAATTTGAAAGCCTCAATTCTTCAGCCTCATCCTTCTTTATGGGCCAACTCTCACATCTGTACATGACTGCCGGAAAAACCATAGCTTTGACATTGCAGACTTTTGTTGGCAAAGTGATCTCTCTGCCTTTTAATACGCTGTCTAGGTTTATCATACTTTTCCTTCCAAGGAACAAGTGTCTTAATTTCATGGCTGCAGGTAGCCTTAGTGAGCATTAAAAATATTATATCTGAAACATGAGTAGTCTCAAATCTACTATATTATATATATTTTTTTCTTTTCAGAAACTGAGAATACATCAAAATAAAATATATCACTTGCCATCTTAAATATCTAAATTCCTTTATGAAAACATTATTTTATGAAATGAGTTCATTTTTATTTAATACTTTATTGCCTCAGGATGAAAAATTTTGGAGTAATAACTAATCATTGATTTCTTAATATATTGTGTAAGGGATAAATTGGGAGTACACTTAATCTGTTTGTGTTCACATGATTAATAATACGCAGAGAGCCAGGGGACCTGAGAAGTCAGATCTCATTGCCTTTAGTGGACACAATAAAAACTACTGATGCTTTCAAAGTTTAGCAAGTGTGCCTGGGACTCCAGTACCTCATTCTACTATCCCAAGTCCTAGGCAGGAGAACACCAAACAAACAAAAACCTGTACATAATAGAGGTCAAGATGTTAATGAATTATTCTGAAAAAATTAAATCGAATGCAAATACCCATAAATAACAAAATTTTAAATAAAAACACCATCAGTGTAGTAAGTAATAGGCAAGAGATTTTTTTTTTAAATCTGAGGTCTATGGGAAAGCCTCAGCAGCTTGGGAACCACCTTACATTGTTTGAAAAAAATGTGATGTGAATGTCCATATTTAGGTATGTATTTACAGATTTTTCTTGTTAAAATAGTGTGGGTTACATCACACTTATAGGGAAGCCTCTTCATTTCATCTGAATAGTTTAAGATTTATCAATTTTCATGATATTACTTATGTGAGTGTCATATATGAAAGTGAACTAGGACAAAAAGTATAAAAACATAAGTTCAATTCTTGCCCAGAATCTAAAATTTACTAACAATATCACTAATTTGGGAGAGGTTGTTTAGACAAGAAGCATGAGCTTTAAAGCCAGGCAGTATGTGTTTTTGTTTTGAAATACCCACCAATTAGCTCTTAGACTTTGGGAAAGTTATTTAATCATTCTGTGCCTCAATTTCTTCAATTGTAAAATGAATGCCAACTGTAAAATGAATTATAGTGCCTATCTCATGGCGTTTCTTTTAGGATTAAATAAGCGAAAAATATGAAGCTCTTAGAAGTGGCTGACTTGCTATATTATTTGACACAGCTATGATAATGACTAAAACACTGTTCTAGATAATATCATAGCTGTTATTATTTGAGGAAACAAGGACACTATGCAAATTAATATATTTTTTATAAAACTCCTATAAAAATTACTAAGCCTAATTTTTGAAGAATAGACTATTTTAAACAATCATAATGTCTTAGCAACGTTACATCCAATTCAAGCCCTATCCCATTTACTCTTGTGTCAATAGATACAGTGTTAACATTGTTCAAAGAACAGAACAGTAATAAAACCAGATCCTTTAAAAAAAAAATTCATATCTTTGTTCCCATTAATTCAGACTAGTCTTCACTCTAATTATTTCAAATTATGTTCTCAGTCATGTCTGACTCTTTGCGACCCCATGGACTTAAGCCCGCCGGTATTCTCTGTCCATGGGGTCAAGAATACTGGAATGGGTTGCCATTTCCTCCTCCAGGGATCTTACTGACCCAGGGATTGAACCCGTGTGTCCTGTGTCTCCTGCATTGGCAGGATTAGGCACTGTTAATTGACAAAAAGTCTGATGTACGATTACCTGGATTTATTAAATATTATTAAACGATCCAAACCCAAGGACTTAGTAGCCTAATTTTTTGGAAGACTTATTGAAAATGTTAACTATTTGGGTACCTGATTTAAAAAAATAAATCTAATATAAAGGCTAGTCCACAATGTGGACCTGCTTGAAGTCCAGCCAGCAGCTATAAGCATTATTATAAGCTCTGGTTGCCATTGTAACCTTCCATCAAGAGGCCTCCCCTCATGTTCTGAACACAGGTATGCTTTAGTTTAAGTAAACATTAAGATTTAGTTCTGAAATCTAAGGGCACAATCCGCAAAATAAAATCACAATAGTTTTTTCTGCTATTACAATGATCCTGTATAAAACTCCTCCATACTAAACTACCTTTCCAGTCAGGTAGAAATTATATTTGCAAAATTTCAAATTATAAAACTTCATTATTAAGAGTTACACAGTGTAGATATAAAATAAACACCCACATTGGTTTTAACTAAGAGGAATAAATATAAATTGAAAAAATTTGAGTTCTTTTAGCAGTTGAGATATGTACAGACACAGATATATAATTATTACCATTTTGAAATTGGTGGCCTAGCATTTGAAATAAACCCATATTGAGAACATTTTCTTTTCACTTGGTTAAGAGTGGGTAAGTTATCTAAAAAAGGATGACTTCTTGCTGTTACTAGCTATTTTTAATATATTAACCAAAATGCATTAATGCTAACTTTTAAATTGTGAAAGCACTGTCTGTTCTCTGTGACCTGAAGATGTCCTGTTTGAAATCCATTAAATAAAATTATGTGACACTGAGCTTAATTAATTACACCTACCCAGCAGCTGAAAATCAGGCATAAAAATGGGATATTGATCTGTAAGAGGACTATTGTCTTACAACGGTTATGTAATTAGCTACAGGTAGGTTTTGCAAGCAATAGTAGTATAATTGCCAGTAATAAACCAGGGGCTTGTAGCTAATTTAATCTATTACAGAAGAGTGTTTCACCAAAATGTTACTAAGCACTTAAAGCGTGTTTTAAAAGAGCAAATCATAATTTCCCTTATTCACCTGGGTTGTAACAAATTAAGTGGATAAATTCACTGGTCTCCAATAAAAGCTTTATTTTAATGACTGCTTTCTTAAACTTCTTCCCTATCTTATTGTAGCCATGCTGACATCAATAACTGATTACAAAGCATCACTGATTTTCCCTGGAGACATTTTTGCTATTTCATATAGTTAGTTCTGTAAACCAAATATAAAAGTTTTTCCAAGCCTTCATTTACAACATAAATATGTCCACTAATTGAATGTCATTTCTCTTACTCAAATTTTATTTCCTTGTAACAAGTATCTACTTGAAAGTAACAAGGATCTTAGAAAAACACATTTCATTGCTTAATTTAGTCTGTAAAATATGCATATATATTGCTTACCTTTTAGTTTGTAAGGTTAAACCGCAGTTGCCACAGGTCATTAATATCTACCCTACCAGTACTAACCACTTCTTAATAACTTTAAACAATTTAAACATTGAAAAAGAGCTATTTAGTAATAGTTTTATAGCTCATTTTAAAAAGCAGTTAGCCCTGGACCACATAAATTGGCTAGGATTTCCTTTGACTTTTTCTCAAGTGTTAGTTTTGTTTCCTGACCACATTCCAAAATAATGCATACGTGATTTTTTATGAATATGCAATGACTTGTTGCTTCATCCGTGTATGTCAGCAATCCCCACAGCAGGAAATCTGATGCTTTCAATTTAGGAGATACAAGTACAGCCTCAGTATGTACCATGCACTTTCTGAAATATGCAGTGCCATAGTTACTGTGTGTAATTATGCTAAGTATGTACAACACATTTTCAGAAAAGGCCACTCACACTTCAGTACATTGATTGGCACTGAGATGTCCATACACAGCAACCTCTAGTCTAAATTATTTTTTTAATGTCTAAAATTTATTTAGCTCTGTAATTTGAAATACAGTTAAACTTCACTACTTGCAGATTCTGTATTTGCCAATTTGCCTACTCTTAATATGTTTATTATGTGTATTTAAAGTGTGCAACTTGACGATTTGATATATGCATACATTGTGAAATAATTACCATGATCAAGGTAATTAACATTTTCATTATCTCACACACACATGTGTTTTGAGATCACCTAAGATTTACTCTCTGAGCAATTCCGTGTGAACAGTATTGTTACCTGTGTTCACTATGTTATACATCAGATCCCTAAAACTTATTCTTCTGAAACTTTGTACCCCTTAACCAACATCTTCCCATTCCCCTTTCACCCAAGATCCTGGTAACCACCATTCTACTCTATTAACATTATTAGCAACCCTAAAATCAGTACTTACAATGCTTTCTTCATTCACAGATATGCACAGAGTAACAAATCCCCAAATGAGCACTTTTCCAGCTAAGGTTAAACAAGGTAACATCCTGCTTTCTCATTTCAGTTCTCAGACTATAAACAAGTGTCTTTTTCTTTTCTGTTCAGCACCATGTTTTTCTCATTTTTTGTGTTTTTTTGCTAGTAATTTCACTGATTAAACTGGCCCCCAAGTGTAGCATACTGAAGTCCTGTCTAGTTTTCCTAAGCACAGAAGGTTGTGATGTGCTGTATGGAGGAAAGTGGTAGTATTAGATAAGCTTGGACCAGATAGGAGTTATGATGCTGGTGGTCATGTGCTCAGTTTGAACAAATCAACAACATTGTCATTCAGAAAAAGCAACAGAATATTGCCAATCTGTATGTGAAATTGCTATGGAAAGTAGTAATGTAATATTTATGATGTATGATTAAGTTATGAAAAGGTAGAAAAGTGGCTAAATTTGTGGACTCATAAGATGACTGATTAAAAAGTACAGTAAAGGAAATTCCCTGGAATCTCATTGGTTAGGACTCTGAACTCTCACTGCTGGGGCCCTGGATTCAAGCCGTGTGGTATTGCTGAAAAGAGTGTGTGTGTATACACACACACACACACACATATGCATGTGTATACATATATAGATATATATATGCTGTCTACTATATAGTAGACAGCACTGTTCTGAAGCTGAAAGCCAAAGAAATTTATGGTTATGTTACAATGCCAAAGAATGCTCAAACCACCACACGACTGCATTCATCTCACACTCTAGCAAAGTAATGTTCAAAGTGCTCCAAGTCAGGCTTCAACAGTACGTGAACCGTGAACTTCCAGATATTCAAGCTGGATTTACAAAAGGCAGAGGAACCAGAGATTAAATTGCCAACATCTGTTGGTTAATAGAAAAAGCAAGAGAGTTCCAGAAAAACATCTACTTCTGCTTTATCGACTATGCCAAAACCTTTGACTGTGTGGATCACAACAAAATGTGGAAAATTCTTCAAGAGATGGGAATACCAAATCACCTGACCTTCCATACAGATACAGAGAAATCTGTATGGCAGGTCAGGAATCAACAATTAGAGCTGGACATAGAACAATAGGACGGTTCCAAATGGGGAAAGGAGTACGTCAAGGCTGTATATTGTCACCCTGCTTATTTAACTTATATGCAGAGTACATCATGAGAAACGCTGGGCTGGAGGAAGCACAAGCTGGAATCAAGATTGCCAGGAGAAATATCAATAACCTCAGATATGCAGATGACACCACCCTTATGGCAGAAAGCAAAGAAGAACCAAAGAGCCTCTTGATGAAAGTGAAAGATGAGAGTGAAAAAGTTGGCTTAAAGCTCAACATTCAGAAAACTAAGATCATGGCATCTGGTCCCATCACTTCATGGCAAATAGATGGAGAAACAGTGGAAACTGTGTTTTTTATTTTTCTGGGCTCCAAAATCACTGCAGATGGTGATTGCAGCCATGAAATTAAAAGACGCTTGCTCCTTGCAGGAAAAGTTATGACCAACCTAGACAGCATATTAAAAAGCAGAGATACTTGACTTTACCAACAAAGACCCGTCTAGTCAAAGCTATGGTTTTTCCAGTAGTCATGTGTGGATGTTTGAGTTGGACTATAAAGAGAGCTAAGCACTGAAGAATTGATGCTTTTGAACTGTGGTGTTGGAGAAGACTCTTGAGACTCCCTCGGACTGCAAGGAAATCCAACCAGTCTATCCTAAAGGAAATCAGTCCTGAATATTCATTGGAAGGACTGATGTTGAAGCTGAAACTCCAATACTTTGGCCACCTGATGCGAAGAACTGACTGACTCATTTGTAAAGACCCTGATGCTGGGAACAATTGAAGGCAAGAGGAAAAGGGGATGACAGAGGATGAGATGGCTGGGTGGCATCACCGACTCAATGGACATGAATTTGAGTAAACTCCGGGAGTTGGCAATGGACAGGGAGGCCTGGTGTGCTGCAGTCCATGGGCTCATAAAGAGTTGGATATGACTGAGCAACTGAACTGAACTGAACCCATGGTCAGGAAATCACTAAATTCTTCTCAGCTAGCATTTTATTATTAAAGCAATACTTTATATAAGTAATTATTTTAAAGAAATCCATGTTAAGTAAGGTGTCTTTCAACAGAAACATACATAAAGCAAGGTTATGTATTGATTAGTTGATAAAAATGTTTGACCAAAGGTTCGAGGAACCTAACCCTCTGTTACACCTAGGAGCATTGTTTAGTATTTGCTAATTCAGACCTCAGGGAGAATTTCTGGATATAACTCTCAGGAATAATGAGAATTACAGGAAGTTAAAGAGTTAGTACAGAGAAGCTCTTCACCCAGTTTCCCTCCAATGGTTACATCTTATATCTAGCATATCTAGAATATGATATCGAAACCAGGATGCTGACTTTGGTGCAATGTGTGTATATATACTTCTCTGTCATTTTTTTAATCACATGTAGAGAAGGATGTTGATGTCTACAGCTTTAATTGTGGATTTGTCTATCATTTAAATTTTATCATTTTTTCATGTTTAATCATTTTATTTTTGATCTTGTTTTGGTTTGTGCATATACACATTGAATATCACCATATTTGCTTCATGTGGAAACCCTTTAATAATCATATAACAGTAAATGAGAACATAATATCTATCTATGATGAAACACTTCATGTGGCGATCTGTTGTAAACATTTTCAGTTCGGTTGCTCAGTCATGTCCAACTCTTTGCGACCCCATGGACTACCAGGCTTCCCTGTCCATCACCAACTCCCAGAGCTTTATCAAACTCATGTCCATCAACTCAGTGATGCCATCCAACCATCTCATCCTCTGATAGGAGGATTTGTCCCCTTCTCCTCCTGCCTCCAATCCTTCTCAGCATCAGGGTCTTTTCCAATGAGTCAACTCTTCACACATCTAGAATATGCAAAGTATTAGATACATGCATATTAGTTAAATAGCAGGGTGACAATATACAGCCTTGATGTACCCCTTTCCCAATGTGGAACCAGTCTGTTGTTCCATGTCCAGCTCTAACTGTTGCTTCCTGACCTGCATACAGGTTTCTCCGGAGGCAGGTAAGGTGGTCCAGTATTACCATCTCTTTAAAACTTTTCCAGAGTTTGTTGTGGTCCACACAAGTCAAAGGCTTTGGCATAGTCAATAATGTAGAAGTAGATGTTTTTCTAGAACTCTCTTGCTTTTTCGATCTGATGGATGTTGGCAATTTGATCTCTGGTTCCTCTGCCTTTTCTAAACCCAGCTTGAGCATCTGGAATTTCATGGTTCACGTACTGTTGAAGCCTGGCTTGGAGAATTTTGAGCATTACTTTGCGAGCGTGTGATATGAATGAAATTGTGTGGTGGTTTGAACATTCTTTGGCATTGCCTTTCTTTGGGATTGGAATGAAAACTGACTTTTTCTCATCCTGTGGCCACTGCTGAGTTTTGTAAATTAATGACATATTGAGTGCAGCACTTCAAAAGCATCATATTTTCACTTTCATCAAGAGGCTCTTTAATTCCTTTTCACTTTCTGACATAAGGGTGGCATCATCTGCATTTCTGAGGTTATTGATATTTCTCCTGGCAATCTTGATTCCAGTTTGTGCTTCATCCAGTCTGGCATTTTGCATGATATACTCTGCATATAAGTTAAATAAGCAGGGTGACAATATATGGCCTTGTTTTCCTCCTTTCCCTGTTTGGAACCAGACTTAGGCTAAGATGGTGAAGTAGAAAAACATGTACTCATCTTCTTCTGTGGTAACTTGAAAATTGCCTCTTGCTGCTAAACAACCACTGACAGGAGAATGTTAGGTCTCACCAAAAAAGATACTCTACATCCAAAGGCAAAGGAGAAGCCCCAGCAAGACTGTAAGAGAGGCGGATCATGTTTAGAATCAAAACCCCATACCCGCCAGAAACCTTGGAGGACTCAAACAAAACCTTGTACACACCAGGACCCAGAGTCTCCACAGAGAGTGGCCGAGAACTGTCTTTGAGTGTTTGAATGCCTCCTGTGGGGGCCTGATGGGGAGGAGGCTCTAGCTTCAGCAGACCTGGGAGGCACACCTTGTGCGTAAGTCCTCTTGGAGGAGGTTGCCATTAGCTCCACCATAGAGCCACTGAGTAGACGACACACAAACTGCAGAGCAATTATACCAAAGAATTTCACATACTGTTACAGAAGTTCTAGAACCCAAAATAGGTTTCTCAACCTGGGGATCCAGCAAAGGGACTGATAATCCCCAGAGAATTTGACTTTGTAGGCCAGTGGGATTTGATTATAGAATGTTCACAGGACAGGGAAACAGACTCTGAGAAGGCACAAACAAACCCTTGTGCACACCAAGACCCAGGAGAAAGGAGCAGTGACTCCACAAGAGACTGAGCCAGGCTTGCCTGTGTGTGTCCAGGAGTCTCTGGAAGAGGCATGGCTCAACAGAGGCATGCCACCTGAAAGGGGCACTGAATACAACAGTGCTGACATAAGTCTTTTTAAAGGAGGCCACCATTAGGGCCATTACCCCTACCATAGTTTGGCCTCACGCCAAACAACAAGGTGGGAACACAGCCCTTCCCATCAACAGAAAATTGGATTAAATATTTGCTGAGCATGGCCCTGCCCATTAGAATAAGACCCAGATTCCCCCACCACCAGTCCCTCCCATCAGGGAGCTTCCAAAGGTTCTTATCTTTATCCATCAGAGGTCATACAGAATGAAAACCACAATCACAGAAAAATAACCAAACTGATGACATGGATCACAGCTTTGTCTAACTCAATGAAACTATAAGCCATGCTGAGTAGGTCCACCCAAGAAGGACAGGTCATGGTGGAGAGTTCTAACAAAACATGGACCACTGGAGAAGGAAATGGCAAACACCTCAGTATTCTTGCCTTGAGAACCCCATGAACAGTATGAAAAGGCAAAAAGATATGACCCTGAAAGATGAACTCCCCAGGTCAGTGGGTACCCAATATACTGCTGAAGAAGAGTGGAGGAATTGCTCCAGAAAGAATGAAGAGATGGAGCCAAAGCAAAACACCAAGTTGTAGATGTGACTGGTGATGGAAGTAAAGTCTGATGCTGTGAAGAATAATATTGCATAGGAACCTGAAATATTAGGTCCATGAATCGAGGTAGGTTGAAAGTGGTCAAACAGGACATGGCAAGAGTGAACATCAACAGTTTAGGAATTAGTGAACTAAAATGTACTGGAATGGGTGAATTTAATTCAGATGACCATTATAGCTACTCCTCTGGGCAAGAATCCCTTAAAAGAAATGGAGTAGCCTTCATAGTAAACAAAAGAGTCTGAAATGCGTTACTTGGGTACAATCTCAAAAACAACAGAATGATCTCTGTTCATTTCCAAGGCAAACCATTCAATATCACAGTAATCCAAGTATATGCCCCGACCAGTAATGCTGAAGTTGAACATCTTGTAGTTCTATGAAGACCTACAAGAACTTCTAGAACTAATAACCAAAAAAGATGTCCTTTTCATTATAGGGGACTGGAATGCAAAATAGGAAGTCAAGAAATACCTGGAGTAACAGACAAATTTGGCCTTGGAATACAGAATGAAGCAGGGCAAATGCTAATAGAGTTTTGCCAAGAGAACACACTGGTCATAGCAAACACCCTCTTCCAACAACACAAGAGAAGACTCTACACATGGACATCACCAGATGGTCAATACCAAAATCAGATTGATTATATTCTTGGCAGTTGGAGAAGGAAAAGCTCTATACAGTCAGCAAAATCAAGACTGGGAGCTGACTGTGGCTCAGATCATGAACTCCTTATTGCGAAATTCAGACTTAAATTGAAAAAAGTAAGGAAAACCACTAGACCATTCAGGTATGACCTAAATCAAATCTCTAAAAGTAATAAATGAGTATAATAAGCACAGGCTACCAAATTCAACAATATTTCTATATACTAGTAATCAACAATTGGAAATTATTTTTAAAGTATTACTTTAAACCGCTCCAAAAAATGAAGTTTGCAGGTATAAATCTAATAAAACATGTGCTTGATATGCATGCTGATAACTACAAGATACTAAAAAAAGAAAAAAAAGAAAAGAAAAGAAATAAATACCAAATAATTGAAAGAATCACTATACCAAGTGTCAATTTTCCCAAAATACAATTTCAAAAAAAAAAGTCCCACTTTTTCTGTAGATACTCCAAAATGTATATGGAAAGGCAAAAAACATTAATATCTATGTCAATTTTTGGAAAAGAAAAAAAGTTGTAGTACTCATATTTCCCAATTCTGATATTTAAAATAAAGCTGTAGTAGTAAGAAAATGTAGTATTTGCAGAGTGACAGGCATATATATCTATAACAGATTTCAAGAAATAGACACAAGCATGTGGACAATTGATTTTTAACAAAACTGTAAAGTCAATTAATAGAAAAAATGATAGGCTTTTAAACAAATGGACATACTTGGAGATTTACATATTATTTTAAATTCACCTTGAGCTAAACCTCAGGTATAATACAAAAAATTTCCGTGTATGACAGATTGAATTATAAAATGTAAAACTACTAACCTTTTGTGAGGAAAACTTGAAAACATTTTCATGAAATTGGGTTAGGCAAAAAGGTTATAGATGTCATACCAAATGCAGTATCAGTAAAATAATAAAATGGCAAGTAGGACTTAATAAATATTAAAAATGTTTGCTATGCCAAAGACACCATTTAAGAATCTCAAGGCAGACCAAATGACTGGGAGAAAAAAGTGCAAGTTAGATATCAAGCATGTTAACTCTATGTAGAATATGTAAAGAGTCTCAGAACTTATCAATAAGAAAATAAACATCACTGAGATACCACAACACAAGTCTTAGAATGAAAATCACACAAGCACATACACACAAACACACACAGAGTTAGTGTTACTAACAGTGAGGATGTGGTATTGCTGCTGGTAATGCAAAACGGTTTAACAGTACAAAGTAAACACTTTGGCTATTTCTTATAAAATTGAGCATGCATTTAGTATTCAATATGGAAGTTCTATTATTTTTTTTTGTACCTTGAGAAAATTAAAATTTATGCTAACATAAAAAACTTGTCTGGAAAATGTTTTTTCACTTTATTCATATTTGCCAGATATTGGAATCAGCCAATATATTCCTTCAATAAAACATATTCTTACATATCCATTGGTGAAATGCTACATGTAAATAAAATGAAACCAACTGTGAGTAAATACAACATTAGTGAGTCTCAAACACATAATGCTGCATCAAAGTCAAGCCTCAAATAGTTACATTTTGTATTAACCTATTGATACTATATCCTTTAAAAGGAGAAACTTTAAGAAAGGAGAACAGATAAGTGGTTTCTAAGCATTAGTGATGGTGAGAGGGTTTGACTACAGTGGGGCCTCCTGAGGGACTTTTAATAAGGGTGATGGAACCATTTTGTAATTCTAACAGTGATGGAACTATTGTAATTCTAGTAGTGGTGGCTATTACACAAATTTATAAATTACTTAATTCATAGACTATGCATCAAAGAAAAATATTCATTTTTCTTTGCAATAATTATATTTTTAAAGAATAGAAAAAAAAGCTGGCACATTGGAAAGTTCAAATATAAGCCTTATGAATGAAAGTTGTATATTATATTAAGGGAAGTAAGTCAGACAAAGAAAGACAAATGTTGCATGATATCACTTATATGCAGAATTGAAAAATATGAAAAAAGTGAACTCAATTACAGAACAGAAAAGGACTCACAGATCTAGAAATCTTACGGTTACTGTGGGGCAGAGGGGGAGAATAGTTGGGCAGAGGGATAGATTGGTAATCTGGGATTGACGAGTGCACACTACTTTATTTAAAATAGATAACCAACAAGAACCTACTGTATAGCACAAGGAACTTGGCTCAATATTCTGTAATAACATACATAAGTAAAGAATTTGAAAAAGACTGCACACTTATATGGTTATAACTGAATCACTTAGCTGTACACCTGTAATTAACACATCATTGCTGATTATATTCCAGTAAAAATAAGTAATAAATTAATAATGACAAGGATATGTTGTACAGCACAGGAATTAAATGGAGTATAATCTATAAAACTTTTGAATCACTGTGTTGTTTACTTGAAACTAATATAATGTTGTAAACTAACTACACCACCGTTTAAAAATTAATTAGAAAAATAAACTGTATCTTGTAAATAAGTGTTATTTTTACTTCTTTCTTTGGAATAAACCTTAGTAAGTAGATCCACTGTATTAAAAGTTATTGGAATTTTTGGTGGTCCAGTGGTTAGTACTTGGAGCTTTTACTGCTGTGGTCTGGCTTCAATCCCTAGTTAGGAAACTAAAATCCCATGAGCCCTGTGGCCAAAAATAAAAGGTTATTGCTTAACTCCTTCATTGCATTTCTTCTTCTCTTCCTTCCTTCTTTTCTTCATGCTTTCTTAATTCTTATTTTCTTTCAGTTTCAACTATGACTTATTAAGCACCATCTTTATATCAACAGCTTTAGTGGCCCTGAGGATTTAAGTGCCTACTATCTGTAAAAAGGCTGTAGCATTTCAAACAGGCAAGTTCTTTCTATTTTGGCCAAGTTATTCTCATAAGAAAGACAGAAAATAACTAACAAGTAGTTATTTTTTAACTGGTCATCTGTTATAAGGAAAACAATGGGAAAAGTATAATGAGTTATGGGAAGGGTGTAATATGGATAAGGTGATGAGGAAGACCTATTGTCAAGAAAGAGACAGCATGCAGGGACTGAGGAAGAACAATTCAGTCAAAGAGAATAGAAAAGGCAAGGGCTAAGTATAAAGAATTCAAAATATTAGCTAGTAGAAAATATAATAAAATATTAATGTAATTTACTTCAAGGAATTTGCTTTAGGAGAAATAAACTAGCAACTTATTACAAAGAAAATAACATGTCAAATATGTTTAACTGAGTAAGGTTTTACAATTTATTTCAAATTATAAAATCGATAATCCCATGAAAAAGAGAAGAATGGATTTTTTGGATGTTGATTTCATGTTTTGATAACTGGACCACAGTCCCTACATTTTTTCTTTATAACGTTTATCCATGGCTAAGGAAGATTTGGAAAATTCTCTAGGGTGTTTCTGTCTTCTTTCTCCCTTTCTAAGAAAACTGTGATCACTTTTGATGTAGTGGCAGTTGTAATTGTTTATTTTCTTACCTGCAGGAAGCCTTTATTATTCATCTCCCCCACTATTTTTGAGTGTTTATTTAAGATTTTAGAAAAAACAAATATCCATGGCTCAGCTTGTACAGACCTTTAATATTATTTTTTAATGACTTAGCACTACTGAAACTGAATGAGTGAGCATTAAAATAAAAAGCTACACTGTGATATTTTCTTTAATAGAATTTCATTTTAGGACTAATGATCTGAGTTTTATCATTTATATCGATCCTAACAGGTGTCGGTAAGAAAATTAAGGCAAGACTGTACACACTACATTGAGTTCAACCTGGTTCATTTTTTTCAGGCCTTTTCCATTTTTATGCTTCATCTGTCATTTTTCACTTAGTCTTGGAGACATCTGGAGAACTGCTTTTCAGACAGAGCAACTTGATTTTAATTTTTAGGAAAACAGGAGGAGAGGAGGAGAAAGCAATAGTAGGGCACTTAGCTAGATCTTGGAAGTTTTATCATGGTCTTTTCAAGGCTGATTTTCCTGACGTGTTGGAAAGGATGAAGGATCTTGAACATTTTACAGATAACTGTATTTTGTGAAACTTCACTGGTTACAAATAAATCGTATAAAGAGTGAAGTATAGAAGAAATTACAAGGAATTACATAGCCACAGTCATTTAATTATCAGTGTAGTAGAGATTCTCCCATCCACACTTTCATATTACTACAAAGAAATGCAGAGTTCGTGCAGTTTTAAGTGTGCATAATAAAGAGAACAAAATATAAATTGATGAGAAAATGTTGCTCTGAATATCTTATGTTCTTACTGAGTTTTGCATGTCTGATTTTGGACTTCCATAAAATTCACTTTCAGTTACTTAAAAGAGTAAAATAAATCAACAAACAAGTGAAGAACTTCCTAAAAGAAACCATCTTAAATACTATTAGGTTGTTCTTTAAATTATAAGCTTTGTTAGATAATAATCATAAATCATTAAAAATTATTAGTATGGTAAAAATTTCAACAAATTTTAGAAACTATTTAAATAATATATTTAATTAAAATTGTATAATTTTAGGAAAAAATTAGAATTGTTCAAAATAACCTGTTTAGTAAATATTCTCTATATTTTGTCTGTATTTTATGTTCATATTCTCTTATTTAGAAATATTTAATCTGTTGAATAGTAAATTTAGTAATTGCCTAAGATTATCTCAACCTACTACAATGCCCAGATTTCAAGATTTTAGGAATTTCTGTGTTCTTGAAAATTTTTAAATATCCAATTCTTAATTTCAAACTAATAAACTATACCACAAAAGAAATGGCATATCACTAGTGAACAGCCATTTGCTCAAGCAGATATCAGTGAAAGTAATTCAAATATTTGCAAGAATAAAAGTGAGAAGAGGCGATGGCTGTAACATTTGTGTAATTTTTTTAATAACTCCTCTTCCAGGTGAAATCTTTTTAAAAAATTGACCACAACTCCAAAAACTGCATTAATCACACATATCATGTTTGATTGCTGCAGTTCAATTTGTTCAATATGTTTTGAAGATTCTTTTTTACTTTTATTAACTAAAAAGATAGTTAATTTTAACTCATTTTATTAGAAATTAGTCTTTAAAAAACTTTTTTTTTTCTATACAGCAAACAAAATAAAGTAGTAATTCTTATGGCACTTACCTTTGAAGTACAGACCTTTAGCAGTAGCTGCAGGCCCCAAGAATATAGTAGTTACTAAAATAGGTAAGATTGATGCTGTTGTGTAGTATATGGTCTAGTGGTTAAGATTATTTTAAACAAAATATAATGACAAAAGTATCATGACAAACAATGATAAATGTTTTGCAAGAAAATAGATGGGGAGTGCTTTGGGGAAAATGTAAGAGAAAAACGTAGATTGAGGGGATTTTGCATAAGACATTTTTGAAAAAGTGATATTTATGGCTCCTTCTAGACACTGAGTAGAAATTAATCTTCATCAAAGGTGAAGCAAGGATGAGGAGGAGGAGATGATCCTAGGCAGAGAATACAGTATTCGGGGAGCTCTGAATTATGAAAGTGCTTTGAAGCATTAGAGATCAGAATTCAGACCAGATGGATGGCAAGTTTTGAGTAAGGGAGTTGGACAAGCAGTAGAGAGGGAAGTCTTAAGATTTAAATGAATATATCTGGCTTGAATTGAAACTTAGATGGTTTGAAGTTTCACTAAAACACTCCAGAGTAAGGAAGAGCAATAATTTGGTTTTAAATATATTGTATTTGAGATGTTGTTAAGAAGGCAGTGTTAACAGCCCGGATAAACTGATTTGGAACTCAGGTGCTTATGAATGAAATATATTACATTTATCACTTACAAGTATTTGAAGCCTTGGAAATGAAGGCTTTGCCCTAAGAGAGCCTAGGTCAACAGTGTTGGGTAACTGAAGTTGAGAGCTAGACTTTTAGTATTAGAGCTAGAGTGGAAATGAAAAGGCCTTCAGAGGAAACTGAAAAGGAGCATGAGAGGGATGGAAGAAAATCTGCAAGAGCATCATCCAGGGAAACGCAAAGGAAATGAGTTTCTCGAATTTTTCTCTCTTTTTCAGTAGCCGTAGTAGTCATTTAATTTTACTCAGAAATGGACTTCTCATTTCGTTTTGCATCTCAGCCCAGATGTTTCTTTTCTATCGATTAGGAGTTGTAACCATTAGAGCACTCGAGAGGCCTGGTGGGGTCTGAGCCTCAGAGGCAGACAACAGGAGCCTCAGCAACAACAGGGCCCGGTGCCAAACAGGGCAGCCCCCACCTCCTCCTCCTAGCCTGCATCTCATACTCCTGTGCACACTCTCAACAGCTACTGAACAAAAGTACTCACTTAATCTGAGCAATCACTTAGTCTCAGCAGCATGTGTCATGGGATGCTGAGGCAGGCAAAATTTCCCTTGATCTTCCTTCCCTAGGCAGAGCTTAAGGTTTTGTTGTTTCTATTATTATTATTAAATCAAAAACTCGATTAAGAAAGCTAGGCAGGTTTTTGCTCAAATGTGTTCTGTTCTTGATAACTCTCTTAGTTCCACCTTTGTCCAAGCATCATCATTTTATGTGATGAACTATCATAATAGACTGAACTGGTCTCATCCTCTCCCCACTTTTACCCCATTCCTCTCCAATCCATTTCCTACAAAGGACCTGGAGTTATCTTTATGCTGTATAAATCAGAATGTATAATTCCCCTCTTAGCAACCTATCAATGTCTTCTGTGCACACCACTGTCTTTGGCCTATGGGTCTCAGCATGGCGGGCTCCTGTCTTTCTCCTCTAGCACATCTCATACCATGCTTCATCTTTCTCCCTGTGAAACATTACACTGGCCTTCTGTCAGTCCTAGGACATATTAAGCTCTTTTTCACTTTGGAGCCTTTGGGCATTAATATTCCCTCAAATAAATTTACCACCACTCTTTGCCTGGTTGTGATCTTTAGTTCTCCTCGAAGTGTCAGTTTCTTTAAGAGACCTTCACAGACAACCCCGTGATTTCTAAAGATGTACCATATTTATATTTTTATTTCATGCTTTACCTGTTGATTGCCTGTGTCACATATTAAAGCATAAATTTTACAAGATGAGGAGCCAGTCTATTTTTTTCATAATATATCCCAGCAGATAGAGTAGTGATAGGAAAGAGTGAAAGTGAAAGTCACTTAGTCATGTCCGACTCTTTGTGACCCCATGGACTATAGAGTCAATGGAATTCTCCAGGCCAGAATACTGTAGTGGGTAGCCTTTCCCGTCTCTGGGGGATCTTCCCAACCCAGGGATCAAACAAAGGTCTCCCTCATTGCGGGCAGATTCTTTACCAACTGAGCCACAAGAGAAGCCTAAGAATACTGGAGTGGATAGCCTATCCCTTCTCCAGCAGATCTTCCTGACCTAGGAAAGAGTAGGTATTTTTCTAATGAGTGAATGAATAAATGAATAAATCAAATAAACTAAGGATTAAATATTTTATGTGATTCACCTATATATTTGATTCATAAATATTAATTTAGCACACAATGATTAAAATGATACCATTAACCATGTTATGATTTGTAATTAAAGCTACAGAAAAGTCATAGACACTTTTTCAAAATAATGGTGTTTATATCTTCCAATGTGAGGCAGTCTTTACATAGATTAAACACATTTTGATTAATGAATATATGTTCCCCCAAATGAGGAATATATTTAGGATAGGTTGTCTTTTTATGATAAATATATTTTCTGCTTAGTCAAGCCTACCAAAATATTCAACCCAGTTTCGATTAATAAAAACAAATGTAACTTGAGTTTGGAGTTATTTAATAAATATTTTACGTATGTTACAGATGATTTGAATTTTAATTTAAGCTCCAATATCAACTATTGATATCACATTTTGCTAGTGATGTGGAATCTATGTGAAATGAATGAGTTTGCACATTGTAGGTATTCAGTGATTTATTTGGAATTGTTTATACTTGCTTACTTGAACGCTAGTGGAGGTGATGGAATTCCAGTTGAGCTATTTCAAATCCTAAAAGATGATGAAGTGAAAGTGCCGCACTCAATGTGTCAGCAATTTGGAAAACTCAGCAATGGCCACAGGACTGGAAAAAGTCAGTTTTCATTCCAATCCCAAAGAAAAGCAATGCCAAAGAATGCTCAAACTACTACACAATTGCACTCAACTCACACACTAGCAAAGTAATCCTCAAAATTCTCAAGCCAGGCTTCAGCAATATGTGAACCGTGAACTTCCAGATGTTCAAGCTGGTTTTAAAAAAGGCAGAGGAACCAGAGATCAAATTGCCAACATCTGCTGGATCATGAAAAAGCAACAGAGCTCCAGAAAAACATCTATTTTTGCTTTATTGACTATGCCAAAGCTTTTGACAGTGTGGATCACATTAAACTGTGGAAGAAAGAGATGGAAACACCAGACCACCTGACCTGCCTCTTGAGAAACCTGTATGCAGGTTACGAAGCAACAGTTACAACTGGACATTGAACAATAGACTGGTTCCAAATAGGGAAAGGAGTACGTCAAGGCTGTATATTGTCACCCTGCTTATTTAACTTATATGCAGTGTACATCATAAGAAACGCTGGGCTGGAAGAAGCACAAGCTGGAATCAAAATTGCTGGGAGAAATATCAATAACCTCAGATATGCAGATGACACCACCCTTATGGCAGAAAGTGAAGTGTAACTAAAGAGCCTCTTGATGAAAATGAAAGAGGAGAGTGAAAAAGTTGGCTTAAAGCTCAACTTTCAGAAAACTAAGATCATGGCATCTGGTCCCATCACTTCATGGGAAATAGATGGGGAAACAGTGGAAACAGTGGCTGACTTTACTTTTTTGGTTCCAAAATCACTGCAGATGTTTACTGCAGCCATGAAATTAAAAGACGCTTACTCCTTGGAAGGAAAGTTATGACCAACCTAGACAGCATATTAAAAAGCAGAGACATTACTTTGCCAACAAAGGTCCGTATAGTCAAGGCTATGGTTTTTCCAGTGGTCACGTATGGATGTGAGAGTTGGACTATAAAGAAAGCTGAGCACCGAAGAATTGATGCGTTTGAACTGTGGTGTTGGAGAAGACTCTTGAGAGTCGTTTGGACTGCAAGGAGATCCAACCAGTCCATCCTAAAGGAGATCAGTCCTGGGTGTTCATTGGAAGGACCGATGTTGAAGCCTAAACTCCAATACTTGGCCATGTGATGCAAAGAGCTGACATTTGTAAAGACTCTGATCCTGGGAAAGATTGAGGGCAGGAGGAGAAGCGGACGACAGAGGATGAGATGGTTGAATGGCATTACCAACTCAATGGACATGAGTTTGGGTAAACTCCAGGAGTTGATCATGGACAGGGAGGCCTGGCGTGCTGAAATTCATGGGGTTGCAAAGAGTCAGACACGACTGAGCGACCGAACTGAACTGATACTTGCTTATATAAAGGTATTCAAAAAAATGTTTATTTTCTTTATTAGAGTATAATTGTTTTACACTGCTCTGTCAGTTTCTGCTGTACAGAAAAGTGAAACATCCATGAAATGAAAGTTGCTCAGTCGTGTCTGACTCTTTGCAACCCTATGAACCATACAGTCCATGGAATTCTTCAGGCCAGAATACTGGAGTAGATAGCCTTTCCCTTCTCCAGGGGATCTTCCCAACCCAGGGATTGAACCCAGGTCTCCCACATTGCAGGTATATTCTTTACCAATTAAGCCACAAAGTAAGCCTAAAAATATATATATCTATATCTATCTATATCTATCTATCTATCTATCTATCTATCTATCTATCTATATATATATATATATATATCCTCTCTTGTTTGGATTTCTTCCCATTTAGGTCACCACAGAGTGACAAGTAGAGTTCTCTGTGGTTGTACAATAGGTTCTCCTTAGTTATCTGTTGTATATGTAGTAAAGTTTATATGCCAACCACAATCTCCCAATCCATCCCACTCCCCTGCTTTCCCCCTTGTATCCATATGTTTGTTCTCTAAGTGTATGTATCTATTTATATACCATTTTTCTAGATTCCACATATATGCATTAATATAGTTTTTTCTTTTCCTGATTTAGTTCACTCTGTATGACAGTCTTTAGGTCCATCCACATCTCTGTAAATGACACAATTTTGTTCCTTTTTATGGCTGAGTAATATTCAATCATAATATTAAATTATAATGGCAATTCACTCCAATATTCTTGCCTGGGAAATTCCATGGGCAGAGGAGCCTGGAGGGCTATAGTCCATGGAATCGCAAAGAGTTGGACACAACTGAGTGACTGAGCACACACACACAATATTCCATTGTATACATGTACTACATTGTCTTTATCTATTCCTCTATTGATAGATATTTAGGTTATTTCCATGTCCTGGCTATTGCAAATAGTGCTTCAACGAACAATATCTTAAATGTATCTCTTTTAATTTGGTTTTCTCTGGATATATTCCCAGGAGTGGAATTACTGGGTCATATGGTAGTTCTATTTTTAGTATTTTAAGGAACCTGCATACTGTTCTCCATAGGGGCTATATCAGTGTACATTCCCATGAACAGTGTAAGGCGATTCTCTTTTCTACAGAACCTCTCTAGGATTTATTATTTGTAGATTTGTTGATGATGATCATTCTGACTGATCTGAGATGATATCTCATTGTAATTTTATTTGTATCTCTCTAATAGTGATATTGAGCATTTTTCTTGTGTGTGTTGGCCATCTGTATGTCTTCTCTGAAGAATTGTCTGTTTAGCTCTTCCACCTAGTTTTTGACTAGGTTGTTCATTTGTTTAATATTGAACTGTATGAGCAATCTGTATATTTTGGAGATTAATCCCTTGTCAATTGCTTTGTTTGCAAATATTTTATCCCATTCTGAGGATTGTTTTTTTGTTTTGTTTATGGTTTTGTTTGCTGTGTAAAATCTCTTAAGTTTAATTAGATCCCACTTGTTCACTCTTGTCTTCATTTCCATTACTTTAGGTGGTGGGTCAGAAAAGATCTTGCTGTGATTTATGTCATAGAGTATTCTGCATGTGTTTTCCTCTAAGAGTTTATTCTAGTGTCTAGCCTTACATTTAAGTCATTAATCCATTTTGAGTTTATTTTTGTGTGTGGTGTTAGGAAGTGTTCTGATTTCATTCTTTTACATGTAGCTGTCCAGTCTTCCCTGGACCACTTATTGAAGAGATTCTTTTCTCCATTGTATAGTCTCACCTTTGTCATAGATTATGTGACCATAGGTGTATGGGTTTATCTCTGGGCTTTCTCCCCTGTTCAGTTGATCTATACTTCCATTCCTGTGACAGAAAATTCAAAACTTTGTAAGAAATTAGTTGATGCAATTCAGTAGATTTGAATTCAATTTCCCTAACTTCATCTATAGGGTGTGCAACATTGGAAAGTTATTTAACACAATTATATTTTTGTTTCCACTTCTAATAATAATATTTGCCTAACAAGGTTGTCATGATAATTAAATAAAATATTACATATAGATACTTAGCCTAAGGGCAGGCCGTTTTGCACGTGTTTGTGAGTGTTATTGTTACTGTTGTCTTTATTCAGAAACAAATCTGGTGAAGTTGCAAAGGAAATTTTCCAGAACCGACTGATGTCAAATAAAAGCTTTTTGTGTGTGTTCAGTGTTGAATCAATGTTAGTAACTAAGTTTAAAACAATACAAAGAGAAGTAAAAGCTGGCCTTGTCATACTTTTTAACACTAATGTATTAACAACTCTAGTAAGTAGGAACACTTTCCAAAAGGGAAAACAGTTTTATATGTTAAAAAAAGAGGATATAGACTGCTGTGAGAATAGTATTGCCTCTAACAATTTCATTATAGTTAACATGTCTGAAAAGTTTATTTTTATTCTACTGTCATAACCACTGATTTAATAAAATATATTCTTGATTAATGTATTCATGCCAATTTGATTAAAAATCTCTACATTTTCTTCAACTATTGTTTTATGAGTCGATAGATTTATTTAAAACAAAAAGAAGTATTTGAATATTGTTCTTTGAAAGTTTAGTTTTAATACAAAGTAACTGCAAAATAATCTATTTTTTCCTTATCTCAAATATATAATTTATGTTTTTTTTGAAGTTTGTCATGCTTCCAGTAATGCCCTATATAAAAAACACAAAATTATTGCCTAAATTTTTTTTGAAATTTTGAATTCTATTAACAATTATATATCTGTGTATAAGAATATATATCCACATATATATATATATAAAAGCAACTTTATATCAGTGATTTAGCTCTAAGTAACATTTCTTGAGTTTTGAAATACTTTCAGCTCTTAAATAAAACAAATTGTCTTAGAAATTAACTAACCATAATTTTAAAATGTTTAAATAATACATGGAGCATGGCTATATGATGTGAATGCCAAATACTACCAAAGAAATGTCTTCATGTAGTCATTAAGGCATATGAAATATGCATTTACATCTTTTAAAATATTTATTTTGAATATAATATATGTCTTTTAGAATTCTGCTGCCATTTTATAAGCATTGAATTGAAAGAACAAAAGCAAGTTTTCATGGAGAATTTGTTGGAAATTCTTGAATAAAGAAAGTGATCTTGGGCCAATTTTTAAAGTAAATTCTAAATATTGTTTTAATCATGTTAATTGTACTTAGGTATAGCATGCAACTTGCTGTTGTAAAAGATAATTGTGCTTCTAGCTATTGACATTGTTTTCTCAAGAGTTTGAATATGTCTTTAAGATTGCAGCAGTAATCAAAGTAGGAATGCTTACTGCCCACAATAGAAAAGAAACAAAATCAATTGCTGTATAATTCTAAGTACTTTCCATTAAAGAAATCGCCAGTTACATCAAACGGAGGTCAGTCATATCACATACAGCTGCTCTCAGCAATCTCTTTTTATTAAGCTACCCTTTGATATTTTGCCCTGCTAGGAGTGCAGTGGCAAAGCTAGCTATTTGGTAACAAATGTTTAAAAAAAACTATTAGTATTAGTATAAATTTGTCTGAGTATTTTTAATTTATATGTACCAAATATTAATAACTTCTTATAGGGATGCTACTGTGGTTGGAGTAAATTGTGGTTTACTCAGTGTATCAAAAAGAATTGATAAAGGAAACATACCACCAAATGTTAAATATGTGTAATTATATTCCATTTTATATGTATTTGTTTCCTGGAAACATTGTTTGGAATTCTTTTTGTTGTTAGAAAGAAGTGTTGAAGCTACTTGAAATATGTCAAATCTGAAGTAACTAAATAACATTCAAATTATTCTAATAGGTCAGTTATACTGAGTTGACCAAAATGTTTGTTTGTATTTGGACAACTTTTAGGCCAACCCTATAAAATGCCTTTATATAAAAAGGTAATTTATATAAAATGTAATTAAATTTAATTCAGGTCAAAAGTACAAAATCCATAGCTTATTATTCACTCATATAGATTTTTGCATTTCAGTTAGACTAACTTTAATTTTCTCTTTAATAAGTATACTTAGAAACTAGGATCATTCTGTGATTATTTTTAATGGGTACACTTTTTAATGGATACATGTATTTATACAACTAGATTTTAATGTAGCAATTTGTTTTAATCAACTTTGAGCATAAATTTATTACATGTAGAGCATGTGATGAATGCTCAGTAATAATCATTAACATAATGGTCAGCGTGTCTGTTTTGTTAGTACTATCTTCATCGATACTTCTTTATAAAATAGTAGTAATGCTACCCTTTTACTGTGCACTATTCTACTTTTTTGTCATAACACATTACACTCTGAGGTACTATGTAGTTGATTGATTTATTGTTCATTATTCACAACTTTTCTACTAAAATGAAAACTCATAAGGAAGATATCTTCAAATGTGTTTTTCATTGATAAATCCTGAGTATTTAGAGCAAAATATGACATATGATAGATACACAATAAATATTGATTAAGTGAATGCTTGATTGAAATAACATTATTGGTGTTATTCTGAAAATTTTCAGTTCTTCATGAAATAAATATTTTTATAAATTCATATTATAATATTTGATATAAGCAGTAGAAAAACAAATCAGTATCATTGTAGAAAAATTTAAATGTCTTTATCATCTTCTATTAAAAATAGCCTTTTATTCAAAATAGCTTTAGAAGTTCTAACCACAACAACAAAAAAAAAAAAAGAGAGAAATCAGACAAGAAAAAGAAATAAAAGGAATCCACATCTGAAAGGAAGAAATAAATCTGTCACTGTTTGTAGATGACATGATACTATATACATAAAATGCTAAAGACACCACCAGAAAACTACTAGGACCCATCAATGAATCTGATACAAAATTAATACACAGACATCTGTTATATTTATATATACCAACAATGATATATCAGAAGAATAAGGAAACAATCCCATTTATCACTGCATCAAAAAGAATAAAGTACCTAAGAATAAACCTACCTAAGGAGGCAGAATATCTATACTCCAAGAACCATAAGACACCAATGAAAATATTGAAGATGACACAAACAGATGGAAAGATATATTGTGTTTTTGGATTGGAAGAATCAACATTATTAAAGTGACCATATTACCCAAGAGAATCTATAGATTCATTGCAATGTCTGTCAAAATACCAATGCCATTTTCTATAGAACTGGAACAAAAGAAATTTAAATTTGGACAGAAGCACAGAAGACACCCAGAAACCAAAACAATGAGGAACAGAGCTGGAGGAATCATGTTCCCTGACTTCAGAATATACTACTAAGTATAGTATTTAAAGCAGTATGGAAGTGGCATAAAAACAAGCACAAAGATCAGTGGAACAGGATAGATAACCCAGAAAAAAACCCACACACTTATGGTCAATCAATCTATAACAAAGGAACAAGAATAAACAATGGAGAAAACACAGTCTATTCAATAAGTGGTGCTGGAAAACCAGACAGCTGTATGTAAAAGAATGAAATTAGAAATTTTTATAGCTCCATATACAAAAATAAACTCAAAATGGAATAAAGACTATATACTATAAAACTCCTAGAAGCATAACATTCTTTGACATAAATCAAAGCAATATTTTATGATCTATCTCCTAAAGTAAAGGAAATAAAAGCAAAAATAAACAAATGGAACTTAATTAAACTTAAAAGTTTTTGCATAGCAAAGGAAATCATCAACAAAACAAAAAGACAGTCTACTGAATGGGAGAAGATATTTGCAAATAATATGATGGATAAGAGATTAATATCTAATGTATATAAATAGCTCATACAAATCAACATCATATAACTTGAATAAAAATAGGCAGAAAAACTGAATAGACATTGTTACAAGAGGAAATGCAGTTGAACAACAAGCATATGAAAAGATACCCAACATCACAAATAATCAGGGAAATCCAAGTCAAAACCACCTTTTACCTGTCAGAATGGCTATCATCAAAAAAAAAAAACCCAAAAACAAATGCTAGCAAGGTTGCGGAGAAAATGGAACCCTGCTACACTGTTAGTAGGAATGTAAATTGGTGCAACCAAATTACACTGTGGTAAGCAGTGTGAAGGTTTCTCACAAAACGGAAACACTGTGTACGCCTTGGAAGTGAGGATGGTGGTAAAGGGGTGGAAATGATGTGACTTAAAAGGACTGGATTATAAGATGAGGGAGGATAACAGTAGAGATGAGTTCAGGTTTCTAGTGTGCAAAACCTTCACTAAAATAGATAACATAATTTTAGTAATGGGGAGAAGAAATGAAGTTTATTTACTAGACTCTGTCAGTTTATTTATTAGACTTTGTACTGCTCCTTTCATCCTTCCTATGGTTATCATTTTCCTATCTTCATATCTTCTTACATGGCACCTGTTGCCACTGCACTCTGAAGAACAAAGAAAACATAATTTGGAAATTGTGGCAGTCAGCTAAGAAAATGCGATCAAAGATGAGTCCAAGCCAAGAGAACTTTTCAGTAGGAAGTGTCCCGTACCTGTGTCTCTCTTCCTTTCATAAACTTAGGAGACTCAGCCTCTTTTGACTTCATATGGCAGACATATCCAGGGGAGTGATTACAAGAGAGTGTGGAAAGATAGCTTCAAGTTAAATTATGATAAGCCTCAAATGCCACGCTCAGGAATTTATAATAAATAGAGTGTCATTGATAAATTTATGTAGAAGACTATTATAATCATATATAAATCTTGGAAATTTATTTCTGACAAAATCTAAAAGGTAAATCAAAATCAAAAGAGATGGAAGTTTGGGCTTCCCTTGTGGCTCAGCTGCTAAAGAATCTGCCTGCAGTGCAAGAGACCTGGGTTCGATCCCTGGGTTGTAAAGATGCCCTGGAGAAGGGAAAGGCTACCCACTCCAGTATTCTGGCCTGGAGAATTCTATGGACTGTATAGTCCATGGGGTCGCAAAGAGTGGGACACGACTGAGCGACTTTCACTTTCATTTTCTTTCACAGCAGACATAACAATTTCAGCTGGTGAATATGTATTGATTTACTCATGTAACAAGCATGCATCCTCTGAAGTTGCTACAATAATTGTATAATGTACTATGTATATTAAAATGTATAAATATATACTTGCTTTAATTAAATCCAACATTTCAAAATATGGTAGGCAGAATAATAGCCCCTACAGTGGTTTACATCCTAATTCCCAGAGCCTATATTATGTTTTATGGCAAGGATAGTTTAAAGTTGCAGATGGAATTAAGTTTGCTATTCAGCAGAACTTCAGATGAGGCAATTATCTTGGGTTACCTAGGTAGGACTACTAAAATCTGAAGGTCCTATAAGTGAGAGAGAGGTATGATAGCATCAGTATGTTGCAATGTGAGGAAGATCCAACCAGCCACTGCTGGCTTCTAAGATGGAAGAGGGGCACAAGTCAAGGAGTGCAGGCAACTTCTAGGAGCTGAAAGGGGAAAACAACCACAAACAGATTCTAGTCTAGAGTCTTCAGAAAAGAGTATTGTTTTGTTTAATGAAATATGGTAAATCAGCGAATGATTTTAATGCATTGTCTGAGGATATGAAATTTTTAATGAAATTTCTGCATCATAAATGGTAAGATGTTTCTATAAGTTAATATTTTCTTTAATGGAAAGTCTTCCCACTTAACCACACATCTCACATATCCTCGTCTACATGGACAAGGAGAGCTAATTTAATAACTAAATTCTATATAGAATTTTAACACACGGGCTATGAAACTTTGGAACTAAACTGCTTGTAGTGCTTCCCAAATTGCCCATTGTTGTATAAATATATATACTACTGTTTTGGAGGCTTATAGATGATAAATATTTAGCCATGGTGGTTGTCTGGTGGTTATCTGGTTATCTGGCTAAGTCCGAAACTTGTGACCCCATGGACTGTAGCCTGCCAGGCTCTTCTGTCCATAGGATTTCCCAGGCAAAAATATTGGAGTGGGTTACCATTTCTTTCTTCAGCAGATCTGTCCAATCCAGGACTTTAACCCAGCTTTCCTGCATTGCAGGCAGATTCTTTACTGACTGAGCTATGAGAGAATCCCTTAACCATGGTTCAGTTCAGTTCAGTTCAGTTGCTCAGTTGTGTCCGACTCTTTGCGACCCCTTGAATCGCAGCACGCCAAGCCTCCCTGTCCATCACCAACTCCCAGAGTCCACCCAAACTCATGCCCATCGAGTTGGTGATGCCATCTTACCCTTTGTCGTCCCCTTCTCCTGCTGCCCCCAATCCTTCCCAGCATCAGGGTCTTTTCCAATGAGTCAAACCTTCGCATGAGGTGGCCAAAGTACTGGAGTTTTAGCTTCAACATCAAGCCTTCCAATGACCACCCAGGACTGATTTCCTTTAGGGTGGATTGGTTGGATCTCTTTGCAGTCCAAGGGACTCTCAAGAGTCTTCTCCAACACCACGGTTCAAAAGCATCAATTCTGCAGCGCTCAGCTTTCTTCACAGTCCAACTCTCACATCCATACACGGCTACTAGAAAAACCATAGCCTTGATTAGATGGACCTTTGTTGGCAAAGTAATGTCTCTGTTTTTTAATATGCTATGTAGGTTGGTCATAACTTTCCTTCCAAGGAGTAAGTGTCTTTTCATTTCATGGCTGCAGTCACCATCTGCAGTGATTTTGGAGCCCCCCAAAATAAAGTCTGACACTGTTTCCACTGTTTCCCCATCTATTTCCCATGAGGTGATGGGACCAGATGCCATGATCTTAGTTTTCTGAATGTTGAGCTTTAAGCCAACTTTTTCACTCTCCTCTTTCACTTTCATCAAGAGGCTCTTTAGTTCTTCTTCACTTGCTGTCATAAGGGTGATATCATCTGCATATCTGAGGTTATTGATATTTCTCCCGGCCATCTTGACTCCAGCTTGAGCTTCTGCCAGCCCAGCGTTTCTCGTGATGTACTCTGCTTATAAGTTAAATAAGCAGGGTGACACTATACAGCCTTGAAATACTCCTTTTCCTATTTGGTAGAGAACATCTAAAATCCAATGTGCTATTTGAAAACTGACCTCCTAGTTTTCATAAGCTCGGGTAACTGTCTGCCCTTGTGTGAAAGCTAGACCTAGTAACTCACTTCTAATGACTAGAATACGGCAAACAGTGATAGGATGCCACTTCTCTTGCCTTATGCCATTCTTGTCAGCTGCCCTACAGAGAGATCCTAGCATCAGGGAACTGCTATCTGTAGCCGACAGCCAGTGAGGACTTGAGGTCTATCAAAAGGCATGTGACTGATCTTGGAATTGGACCCTCTCTCAACCAAACCTTGAAATGACTGCAGTCCCAGCCAACACTTTTACTGTAGCCACATGAGAAATCCTACACCAGAAAACCCAGTTCAGCTATGCCTAAACCCCTCATCCTCAAAACAGTAGGGTCATATTCATTGTTTTAAACAATAAGGTTTCCAAGTAATTTGTGGAGCAGTAATAAATTAGTAACACATAGCTAAAGCACATGGAGAATAAATGCTATTGCATATATAGAAATTCACATGGTATTTGGAACCCCAATATTTTAACTCTGTCCTGTGTTTACGATTTTTGGCTCTATAGATAGAACCATAACCAGATTAGCATTGATTTATATTTTATATTAAAAGGTCTAAACATATTTTTAATTTTTTTCAAGTTCTATTTTTCAATCAGTAAAGATTCTGAGTGTGATTTGAGCCAAATAGGAAATGGCAGAGAAAGGTGGAGGCTATGGACATGTCAATTATTAGACTAAATTATGTGGAAATCTTCCATAGAATTTTATTTTTCCTTCTATCACACTTTCATAAACTCAGAGATAAACTGAATATATTCAGAGGTATATTTTGAATAAGCAATTTATAGGTTATTTTGTACTGGTCACCATGACCCAGCCACTGAAATCTTTTGATCCCTGGCATTACTAAAATTTGTCTGTTTAAGAAAAAATGTGGTAGAGTCTATAATAATAATGATACTCTGCTTTACTTGAATTTTCCAAAGCAAAAGAGCCAATGAAAGTCAGCCCCTCTTTAAATTTGGGGGAGAGGTTCCACTCTGAGGGGTAAGAATGTGCAGGGAAGGATGGGAGATTAGATCAGAAAGGGAGCCACTGGATATTTATTTACCCATTGGCTGGGCAGGGCCTGATTGCTAAAGGATCTGGACTTCTCCTTCTTGTCTATTCAATCAAAACTTGAAACCACATCCCAAACAGGGAGCAAGTTTTGCTGAATTAACAGTTAAAAATAGGATTCAAGAGCAAGATAATAGGAGACAAGTACTTTTACAATATAAAATTAGAGGTTAGATTGTGAAAAAAGCTGTATGGTGTTTTTAATGTTTTGCATCTTTCAAACCTTTGTCAAATTATCTACCTCAATGGTATACAATTTTTGACGTGTTGAACTGACCAAATAAAGATATGATGTGTGTGGAGAATGTTGCTGGAGTATTATGAAAATATCCTTTACTTCCTCCAGTGGGTGAAGCCAAGTCACTTGAAAAACCCATTGGAAAAGTTAACAAATGTTCATTGTGGTTGGGGAACCACAGTTGACTGACATCTGATTTACCCTTGAAAAGTGCACAGCCAACATACTAGCTAGACTGGACTATGGGAACAGAATAGTGGAAATAGGAGAAAGATAGATATGTTTTCCTATGGACCACATGCAGACAGTAGGAGAAAGTCCGACTAGGTCATTTTGAAAAGAATCATAACACAAGGTGATTTTCTTACTAGGTTAATCAACCTCAGTATAAGGAGATAGAGATACACCATTATATTCAGAAAGTACCAAAAAAGCAAGTCATTACCTGTCAGAGAAAAGGACTCTTCAATCACTGAGATAAAACTTTTGTATGGGAAATTTTCATTATCTGAAAATAACCAAAATAACCCTGTGAAATATTAACATAACAAAAAATCAATAGAAATAAAAGTGTCACTCAATTGGGTACAAATTATTATTATAGAATTTGTTGGTATTATTTGACAATGATTCATTGGTAAATCTTTACATTTTAGTCATTCTCAATTTTATTTTGTCAACATTTTGATATTATAACTCTTTTAACTGATACAGATATAGTTAAGGTCATGCAGATAATTTTTAATAGCATCATGTAAAGCTTATTGAACCTCAGGTTTATTTTAAGTAAGAGTCCGTATTCAAAGGGGAAATTTGTAAATGGATTATTTCCTATCTATAGATGTTTACAGAAATAGGCCACATGTAGAACACAAAATAAAAAGTTTCAAAATACAAAGGGTCAGTATCTGACCTTTTCTACACTAGCATGGCTTTGAAGAATCAATATTTTTCATTTTCTTAACCTGAAAGGAAAGCACTGTGTTAGTACCAAGAGACATGCTGTCTGGACCTATTACAGTGGTTGCATTCCTAAAGCACATTTTGATATTAATAATTTAAAAACACACTCAAATTTTTTAGAATACTTTCTCTTTTAAGCCAGGAAAACAATCATGAAAATGATCAGATTTTTGTATAAAATAAGAACTTTGCTAAAGCCGTGGAGTATTAAATATTTGGTTAACAATTGTAGTATGGAAGCTTATAGGAATATTAAACTCATTTGTTACTGAAGGAAGATGGACATTGTCTGAAAATACATCTTTAGATATTCAAGTTGGGTTTAAAAAAGGCAGAGGAACCAGAGTTCAAATTGCTAACATTCACTGAATAATAGAGAAAACAGGAGAATTCCAGAAAGAAACATCTACTGTTCTTTATTGACAACACTAAAACCTTTGACTGTGTAGGTCACAACAAACTGTGGAAAATTCTAGAAGAGGTGCAAGTACCAGACCACCTTCTCTATCTCCTGAGAAACATGGATACAGATCAAGAAGCAATAGTTAGAACTCCATATGGAACAACTGACTGGTTCAAAATTGGGAAAGGAATATGACAAGGCTGTATATAGTCACCCAGTTTATTTAACTTCTATCCAGAGTATATCATATGAAATATCAGGCTGGATGAATCACAAGCTGAATCAAGATTGCCAGGAGAAATATCAACAACCTCAGATATGTGAATGATACCACTCCTCTAATGGCAGAAATTGAAGAGAAACTAAAGAGCATCTTGATGAGGTTTAAAGAGGAGAGAGGAAAAGCTGGCTTAAAACTCAATATTCAAAAAATTAAGATCTTGTCCCATCACTTCATGGCAAATAGAAGGGGAAAAGTGGAAGCAATGACAGATTTTCTTTCCTTGGACTCCAAAATCACTTCATATGGTGACTGCAGCCATGAAATCAAAATGCTCGCTCCTTGGAAGAGAAGCTCTGACAAACCTAGAGAGCATATTAAAAAGCAAAGACATCACTTTGCAGACCAAAGTCCATATAGTGAAAGCTATGGTTTTTCCAGTAGTCATGTATGGATGTGAGAGCTGGACAATAAAGAAGACTAAGCACTGAAGACTTGATGTTTTCAAATTGTGGTGTTGGAGAAGACGTTTAAGAGTCCCTTGGACTGCAAGGAGATCAAACCAGTCGATCCTAAAAGAAATCAGTCCTGAATATTCATTGGAAGGACTGATGCTGAAGCTGAGGCTCCAATACTTTGGCCACCTGATGCAAAGAGCCCATTCATTTGGAAAAGACCTTGATGCTGGGTATGGTTGAAGGAAAGAGAAGAGGATGACAGAGGATGAAATGGTTGGATGGAATCACCAACTCAATGGATATGAGTTTCAGCAAACTCCGGGAGATAATGAAGAACAGGGAAGGCTGGTGTGCTGCAGTCCATAGGATTGCAGAGAGTCAGACACAACTTAGCTACTCAACACAACAGATATTCGTTAGTCTTAACCTGCATAGAGGTCTTTGGAACTGACCTCCCAATTTTAGAGAATTTACCTTTTTTTCCTTCCTTCCTTCCTTGTTTATTTTGCCAGTCATTCCACATAGTCATCTTTCCAGTTTAAACAGGATCAAATGTTTATTAATATGAAAATATTTTATGGTTGGCCTGAGTGCCATTATTGAATGCTGGGTGAATGTTATTTGTATTATTTAAGTCAATTCACTCGCATTAGGGATTCCATGACAAAATGTGATGTTAAATGCAGGGTGCAAAATGAAACAGACACTATGACTACGTTATTTGTTTAGAGATCCATATGTGAGTACAATGGATAGGTGCATAACAAGTGTTTACTCTAAGTCTTTCTTGAAACATAGACGTTTTTGTATTTTATAATTTTGGTTACATTCTAATTTTTCTACAATGTGTTAACACACACAACACAATTTTATTATTTTAAAAACCAGTGAGCTTTCAAGAATAACAGAACCTAGATAGTTTTCAGAAAGAGAAAATGTAAACCAATTGTAACCATTGTTACAGTAAATTAATGGTTTTTTAACTTGTATTTTGTCCAAATTTCCCAAAACAGTATAATATATTACTGTGTGTTAACAATGTGAATATTTTCTGAACTTGGAAAAAGTCGTAGATATCTTTATATGTCTTTTCTATATTCTTCCTTCAACCTAGATATTAATAAAGTTAATGGCATTTTAATAGTAGAGGATAGGCAAAGTGATTAAATTTATCTTAGGTATATTAAACTAAGAAAACCTAGGAGATGCTGTTTAACAGCATACTACTTAAAAAGAAAAAAAAAGACTATATAATTAACACAGATTCATTACCTTAATTTACCACAGCTAAGTCATAAAATATCCAATAGGGAATAAGACCAACTTATTTTAAGTAACATTTTTTTTACTATTTTGATACAATCTGAATTGTACATTCTTTATAAGTAACTTGCTCATTTTCTAACATCTGAGGAGCACTGATCATTTTCCTTATTAATCTTTATCCTATCTGTTTTGACTCAGGTAGCATTATTGAGCATAGATGTAAGCAGTGTAATTTATCAGTTTTTAACCTACCCCCAAATTCAATCGAGTATATCATCATAGCACAAAACAAGTGATTCCCTAACATCTCATTTTTCATTAAACTGTGAACCTCAGCAGCTGCTATTGTCTTTCCCTTCCCTACCCTTTTGATAATGATGATGATAGAAGGAAAACTAAGACAAGAAAGAAGAGACAGAGGTAGAGGAGGAAGAAGAAGTGGGTAAAGAAAAGGAAAGAAGAGAAGAAGTGAAAAACGAAAAGAAATCAACCATTTAATGAAATATACCTGGCTTTAGAGTAGGCTATTTATATAAATTACTGTATTAAAAACATATGATAACTGGAGATTGTATTAGTTTCTACATTTTACAGATGAGAAAATCAACATTCACAAGGCTAAATAACTTAGTAAAACTCACACACATATTAGTTAAAACTGCACTCAGAGCTAGTTTTTCTGACTCCCAAGTGTTTCCCACATTATTGCCTTGAGTTTTCTCTTCCCTGTTTTCCACTGCTCCTGTTTTCACCTCCCTATTCCCCCTTCCAGTAAGCTACCCTCAGGGAAAAACACAGTCAGAGGGTTACAGTTGTATAAAATGGCAGAGTCTTTCTCATCAATTATGGATTTACATCTCACTCAGATGCTAGAAGTGTTGAATTGTGGACTATAAAATATCTGTGTATATTTCTGTGCATATTTTAAACAGAATAAAATACAAAAATAATCACTTTCAAATTAATTTTTACAGTGTTTCATTTTTTATATTTACAAATAAATCTATCAATGTTAAGTACAGAATTTAACCTCCACTTTATACAAATTAAAATGTATAATTGAGGTAATTTCCATGAAAATACCAATTATTTTACCTGTTGGGAGGTATTGTTTAGGGGAAGCCTTGATTGAATTCATCACTTATGCACTTAATTCTCTATAAATTCCATATTCTAATATGTAGCATTTTTTAATGTAAGATAATTATGAAAAAGAGAGTGGTCAAGATAAAACCAATACAAATGAAGTTATATAGGTAATTTAGTGGAAATATTTTTTGTTTGAATTATTTTATTAAAATTCACTTGATTAACTATATTAAGCATTCAGATTATCAGTGATAAAATTTTTCATATTGCAAGATTTTAGATTTTAAATGTCAAAAAAATGAATGCATGTACATAGCTTGAATCCATATAATTAAATGTTTAATTTTATTGCACATTGAAAGATATACATTTTTCACTGTATATATTAAAATATGTCATTTCCAAATGTTGTCCACACCCCATTATGGAGTTTAACCAAGCTAATCCAAGAAATTGTGACTAAAATGACTAAGTGCCTTGCCTTCAGGTTAATTCTATTTCAAGCCATAAATGGAAATGAAGATATTTATATAATAATAAAACTTTGCTTCGTAGAGAACTCCATTGACATTTCTGACCTATGGTTATAGTGTTAGTCACTCAGTCATGTCTGACTCCTTGTGACCCCATGGACTATAACCCGCCAGGCTCCTCTGTCCATAGAATTCTTCCAGCAAGAATACTGGAGTGGATTTCCATTCCCTTCTCCAGGGGATCTTCCCAACCCAGGGATGGAACCCGGGTCTCCTACATTGCAGGCAGATTGTTTACCCTCTGAGCCATACTGGCATAGTAACTATTACAGTTAATGCATCCTTCTTCTGTATGTTAGATTCATTTACTGAACTTTGGTATAACATATGTTATCTGACCTGCTTGCTATAAAATTTAAATTCTATCATTGTAATTATTTATTAAATAAAACAAAACTTTCCATTAAAGTTCAATCAAGGCATTTTGGTTGCCAGTTAATAATGAAGAAAGCATGAAACAAAACTTATTTTAGCATGTTTTTTTTACTTTAGTTTACAAAAAGAGAATAGAAAGGAAATAATTGTTTACTATCCAAATATACCACAATTATTATTTAGACCTGATACTAATATTGAATAAAATAAATGGAAACCTTGAACCAAATCTGTAATAATTAACAGACTTGATGAATTACTACATAATTATTTAGTCATTATGAAACTACACTTTGATTGTTTTTAATTAAGTCAGTTTGCATAATTGTGAAGATCTATGTGTTTAGAGTGCATATCAATAATCAAAATTAAAGAAAATAATTCAGAGAAGAAAAAAAATCAGTGCATATATGATTAAAGTTAAGACTCAAACGGATCTCTCTTTTAATATAAAGCATTAAGTAGAAAAATTACAAACTGAAGCATTTCTTTTTTTTTATGAAAGAAAGCAATATATATTCATGTTTTAGATTTTACAATTAACCCATCTATGTTTTTAACAACAAAAAAATGAATGGATATATTGTAAAGATATTTTAATTTGAAGGAAGTCTGCCAGGATCCTATGTCCATGGGATTCTCCAGGCAAGAATACTGGAGTGGATTGCCATGCCCTCCTCCAGGGGGTCTTCCTGATCCAGGGTTCAAAACCCTGTCTCTCATATCTACCGGCACTGGCAGGCGGGGTCTTTACCACTAGCATTTGTTAATCTATAGAAATGTATCTCTTCGGCTGGGTTCTCTAACTAAATTTTTTTTATTGTTCTTTGGTTTTTGTTTAGGTTTTTTCCACAAGATAATTATCTTCACAAATTTAACACAAATGGCATTATGTATATTTATATTATGTACACACATATATATACATACACATACAGACATGCATACAAATGCATTCATATGTCTTTCTAGATATGTACAGGTATACTCAACCTTGTTTATTGTTTATTCAGATTTCGTAAAAACACAGTTGCAAGTCATAAAATAATACCATATGTTTTGTATGATGTTTATATCATCAATAAATTATTGACAAAAGTCAAGTATTTTGCAGTTTATTATTTCTGAAAGTAGAAAAACTGCAGTGAATCAATGAACATAAGTCTGAAGCAAGGCAATGACCACATTATTTTGATTGTTTCATTTGGCAGCCCAAAACAGAGAGCTTTCTTTAGATACTACCAAACAAATAAGAAGAGTTTCTGTAAAACTGTCAAAGCCTCACTTGAGAAGAACTGAGCAGCGGGAGTGTTGGAATCACAGCAGGTGGTTCAACTCAGTTCAATTTTTCCTGTTGCTTTTTAAAATGGCATTGATCTTATGCAGCAGATGTGGTTCTTGCTTATTCTAGGCTCTTTCACTATTACCAGCTTCCTTGACTTAAGTGAAAACTTGATTCTTCCACATTGGAAACCCTGTTGTGGTTGACCCTATCTGTCTTTCCAGTGCCTTTAATTTAGCTTCTAGGCTTCTCTGGTGACTCAGATGGTAAAGAACCTGCCTGCAAGGTGGGAGATCTGGGTCAGATCCCTGGGTTGGGAAGATCCCCTGGAGGAAGGCATGGCAACCCACTCCAGTATTCTTGCCTGGAGAATCCCTATGGACAGAGGAGCCTGGCAGGCTGCAGTCCATGGGGTCGTAAAGAGTTGGATGCAACTGAGCAACACAGCACAGCACAGCACATATCTAGTTAGAGATTTCTTAAGCATGGCCTTTTATTCTAGCATTTGAAAGTAAGGAATAAAGCCAAACCAATAATGCTATGTAAGATTTGCTGACATGCAGTTTGAAGTTGGTAAGGTTCAACTCAGAAAACTGCAGAGGATACATACATTTGGTCTTTATTCCTTCTTCCACTCTGAAGAAGAATATTCTCTCATCTCTGCTCTCCATCTCCATCTCTGCATCTTTCTCTTTAGAACATCCTGGTATGTTCACCGTCTTCTCTAACTTTCTGTTTGGCCAAAATGTCACAAATATGCAGGCACATTGTAAGTGTTATTTTAACCTTTTGCAAACACATGCTTTAGCACTTATCACACTCTTGAGCAATTACTTGCATTTATTTCCACCTCCACCACATGATTGTGATTTCTTAAAACACAGGAAGTTTTTCTCACTGACCCAAGTAATTATTAAAACAGTGTTAAATGAATGAATAAATAAATGAGTGCTCAAGTGAGTGATTAAGACTAGAAAAATAGTGTGAGGATAAAAATCTATAATGGTGATTATGTATTTACCTTCTCTGTGCCACTACCTACTTATTATGTAAATAGCAATATTATCCCTATAGAAAATTCATTTTGATCAACACTTAAACACATTTATTATTGTCTTAAACTGATATTTTGAGTCTATATATTAAACAACAATTACACAGTCCTGTCATAACTTTCATTCTACAATAGCTTACTTACCAGCACAACTTTGTAGTAAGGCCATATTTTGCTTTTACAAAAAAAGAAATCAAAGAGCATAGATTAATTTTTGCTTTTATAAAATGCAACCCCATGGCCAAAGGGAAAAAAATACAAGGCACTCACTATAAATCACTTCAGATTTGCTCACTTTTAAGCATCCCATGGATATACCCTTTTTTTTTTTATTGTTTCACATGGATACAAGTAACAAAATAGAAGTTTCAAGACTATTAAAAATATCAAAACAACCAAATATGTAACAAGCTGCTGCTGCTGCTGCTGCTAAGTCACTTCAGTCATATCCAACTCTGTCGACCCCAGAGACGGCAGCCCACCAGGCTCCCCCGTCCCTGGGATTATCCAGGCAAGAACACGGAAGTGGGTTGCCATTTCCTTCTCCAATGCATGAAAATGAAAAGTGAAAGTGAAGTCGCTCAGCCAAGTCTGACTCTTAGCAACCCCATGGACTGCAGCCCACGAGGCTCCTCCGTCCATGGGATTTTCCAGGCAAGAGTACTGGAGTGGGGTGCCATTGCCTTCTCCAGTATGTAACAAGATTACCTATTATTTGTATCAGGGTAATAACATGATCAAGTTATTTAACCTAATGTCAATTTCATTACCTATTAAATGTACATTAAAAAAATCTCCTTTTTAAGATGGATGTATCAAATGTGATTATGCATATTAAGCCTAGGGTAGAGTAAAATGCAAAATATAAATATGATCTATTATTTCACATCTGAGTTCTCCTAGCAATTGGTTACCTATTATTCATATATTATCTACAGATTTTATGTATTTTCCAGGTTTTTCTTTCATTATGTACTGTGAAAGATTTTTTTCCCCACTATTTGTACTCCTAGATGGCAGAGTAGAAGGAAGTGCACTCATCTTCTCCTGTGAGAACTCCAAAATTACAACTCGCTGCTGAATAACCGTAGACTGGAGAATGTTGGATCTCACCATAAAAAAGATACCCCACGTCCAGGGACAAAGGAGAAGCTCCAGCAAGGCAGTAGGAGGGGCAAAACCACATTTAGAATCAAACCGCATAGCCACCAGAAATGCTCGGAGGGCTCAAACAAAACCTTGTGCACACCAGGAGATCCCACAGAGACTGAGATCAGACCTGCCTTTTAGTGTTTGACTGTCTCCTGCAGAGGTCAGCAATGGCCTGCCACATGGGCAGGGGCTCTGGGTGCAACAGATCTGGGTGTGGCATAAGCCCTCTTGGAGGAGGTCGCCATTAGCCCCAACATAGAGCCGCCAAAACTGATACATAACTGGGGAAAAAGACTCTTGGAGGGCACAAACAAAACCTTGTGTGCACCAGGACCCAGAAGAAAGGAGCAATGACCCCAGAAGAGACTGACCAAGAGTTGCCTGTGAGTATACAGGAGCCTCTGACAGAGACATGGGTTGATGTGGTCTGCTGCAGGGTGGGGGGAACTGAGTGCAGCAGTGTGTCCACAGGACCCTTTCAAGGAGTTAGCCATTATCTTCATTACCTTCACCATAGTTTGGTCTCAGGTCAAACAACAGGGAGAGAACGCAGTACCACCCACTAACATAAAATTGGATTAAACATTTACTGAGCTTGGCCCCAACCATCAGGACAAGAACTAGTTTCCCCCGCGGTTAGTCTCTCCCATCAGGAAGCTTCCATAAGCCTGTTATCTTTATGCCTCAGAGGGAAGACAGTATGAAAACCACAATCACAGAAAAACAATCAAACTGAACACATGGACCACAGCCTTGTCTAACTCTATAAAACTATTACCCATCCTGTGTACGGCCACCGAAGATGGACAGGTCATGGTGGAGTGTTCTAACAAAACATGATCCACTGGAGAAGACAGTGGCAAACCACTTAAGCTTTCTTGCCTTGAGAACCCCATGAACATATGAAAAGACAAAAAGATATGACACTGAAAGATGAATTCGCTAGGTCGGTAGGTGCCCAATATGCTACGGGAGAAGAATGGAGAAATAACTCCAGAAAGAATGAAGAAATGGCATGAAAACAGTGCTCAGTTGTGGATGTGACTGGTGATGGATTTGAAGTCTGATGCTGTAAAGAACAATATTGCATAGGAACCTGGAATGTTAGGTCCAAGAACCAAGGCAAATTGGAAGTGGTCAAACAGGAGATGGCAAGAGTGAATGTCAAAATTTTAGGAATCAGCAAACTAAAATGGACTGGAATGGGTGAATTTAACTCAGATGACCATTATAGCTCCTACTGTGGGCAAGAATCCCTTAGAAGAAATGGAGTAGCCTTCATAGTCAACATAGGAGTCCAAAATATAATGCTTGTGTGCAATCTCAAAAATGACAGAATGATCTCTGTTGGTTGCCAAGGCCAGCTATACAATATCACAGTAATCCAAGCCTATCCCCCAGCCAGTAATGCTGAAGAAGCTGAAGTTAAATGGCTCAAGGAAGACCTACAAGACCTTCTAGAACTAACACCCCAAAGAGATGTCCTTTTCATTATAGGGGACTAGAATGTAAAAGTAGGAGGTCAAGAGATACCTGGAGTAACAGGCAAATTTGGCCTTGGAGTAAAGAATGAAGCAAGGCAAAGGCTAACAGAGGTTTCTCAAGAGAACGCATTGGACATAGCAAACACCCTCTTCCAACAGCACAAGAGAAGACTCTACACATGGACATCACCAGATGGTCAACACTGAAATCAGACTGATTATATTCTTTGCAGCCAAAGATGGAGAAGCTCTATACAGTCAGCAAAAACAAGACCGGGAGCGGACTGTAGCTCAGATCATGAACTCCTTACAGCCAAATTCAGACTTAACTTGAAGAAAGTGGGGGAAACTACTAGACCATTCAGATATGACCTAAATCAAACTCCGTATGATTATACACTGGAAGTGAGAAATAGATTTAAGGGACTAGATCTGATAGAAAGAGTGCCTGATGAACTATGGATGGAGATTTGTGACATTGTACAGGAGACAGGGATCAAGACCATCACCATGGAAAAGAAATGCAAAAAAGAAAAATGGCTGTCTGAGGAAGCCTTACAAAGAGCTGTGAAAAGAAAAGAAGCGAAAAGCAAAGGAGAAAAGGAAAAATATACCCATTTGAATGCAGAGTTCCAAAGAATAGCAAGGAGAGATAAGAAAGCCTTCTTCAGTGATCAATTCAAAGAAATAGAGGAAAACAATAGGATAGGAAAGACTACAGATCTCTTCAAAGAAATCAGAGATACCAAAGGAACATTTCATGCAAAGATGGGCACAATACAGGGCAGAAATGGTATGGACCTAATAGAAGCAGAAGATACGAAGAAGAGGTGGCAAGAATACACAGAATAACTACGCAAAATTGATTTTAATGACCCGATAACCATGATGATGTGATCACTCACCTAGAGCCAGACATCCTGGAATGTGAAGTCAAATTGGCCTTAGGAAGAATCACTACGAACAAAGCTAGTGGAGGTGATGGAATTCCAGTTGAGCTATTTTAAATCCTAAAAGTTGATGCTGTAAAAGTGCTGCACTCAGTATGCCAGGAAATTTGGAAAACTCCACAGGACTGGAAAAGGTCAGTTTTCTTTCCAATCCCAAAGAAAGGCAATGCCAAAGAATGTTCAAGCTACCACATAATTTCACTCAACTCACACGCTAGCAAAGTAATCCTCAAAATTCTCCAAACCAGGCTTCAACAGTATGTGAACTGTGAACTTCCAGACATTCAAGCTGGATTTAGAAAAAGCAGAGGAACCAGAGATCAAATTGCCAACATCTGTTGGATCATGGAAAAAGCAAGAGAGTTTCAGAAAAACATATACTTCTGCTTTACTGACTATGCCAAAGCCTTTGACTCTGTGGATCACAACAAACTGTGGAAAATTCTTCAATTGAAGGGAATACAAGACCACCTAACCTGCCTCCTTAGTCATTCTGTTGTATCCAACTCTTTGGGACACCATGTATTGCAGCACTCCAAGCCTCTCCATTACTCACCATCTCCCAAAGTTTGTCCAAGTTCACGTCCTTTGCATTGGTGATGCCATCCATCCATCTCATCCCTCTGACACCCTATTCTCTTTCTGCCCTCAATCTTTCCCAGCATCAGGGACTTTTCCAAAGATTCGGCTCTTCACATCAGGTGACCAAAATACTGGAGCTTCAGCTTCAGCATCAGTCCTTCCAATCAGTATTCAGGGTTGATTTCATTTATGACTGACTGGTTTGATCTCTTTGCTGTCCAAGGGCCTGTCAGTCTTTTCTAGCACCATAGTTTGAAGTCATCGATTCTTTGGCTCTGTGCCTTCTTTATGGTCCAGTTCTCACAACTATATGTGACCACTGAGACTCAGGCCATAGCCTTGACTTTTTCATGGCATTTTCATTCACTATGCTGGCCTGTTTTTGTTTGCTTTTAAATATTAATCTGATTTTTTTTTCTCTCATCTATTTTCACTCTTTTCTTAGTTCAGAAATTCAAAGTTAACTGAAGCCAAATGTGATGATGGAAGTCATCCATGCCTACAACAGAGAACTGATCTAACCTGCTAATCTCTAGAAGTCAGGAGAGCCCGAACAATGAGAGTCTCTGTGGTTTGTTCTTCACCTCTTTATTGAAAAGAGATGCTATGTGCTATTACCTGTGCTTAGCAGTAGGCAACCAATGGAGAACATATCAAATTTCAGACACTAGCAAAATAGTATATTCACCTCTGTCCATTGAGATAGGTTACTCCTTCATTTTTCTGGATAATATACTAAGGAATCCTAGGTTAATATTATTTAATCATTTATGGGGAAATTTATGGTTGTCCACATCCTTTTAAAAAGGGGTTTATTATAAAAGCCCATGTTGTGCAATAGATACAACATTTGAAAATCAACACCAGAACAAATAGATGAATGTTAAAATAGGGATGGAAGAGAAAAACCTATGTTGAAGAGTAAGAAATAATATTCAAACCAGAAACATAGAGTAAAAATATTTCCCGTATTTATCACCGACATACTTCTTTTTATTATGCTTTCCTTTACTGTGCTTTGCAGACACTGATTTTCTGTTGTTGTTCTCTTGTTGTTTGTTTGTTTGTTTTTACAAATTGAGAGTTTGTGCCAAACCTCTGTCTAGCAAGTCCAACAGAATTGTTTTTCCAATAGCAGTTGCTCACTTTATGTCTCTGTGTTACATTTTGATGATTCTCAAAATATTTCAAATATTTCCCTTATTATTATATCTGTTATGGTGATCTGTGATCAGAGATCTTTTATATTACTATTGCAAAAAATAATGATTCATTGAAGGCTAAGATGAGAGCATTTTGATGTCCTCCTTTTGATTTTTGCATAGCAAAAGCTTTTTAGTTTGCATAGCAAAAACCATTTGTTTATTTGTTTCTTGCTTTTGTTCCCCTTGCCTGAGAAGGCAGATCAAAAAGTCATACTAGTATCCATGGCAAAGATCTGCCTAGGTTTTCTTCTAGGAAATTGTAGTTTCAGATGTTACATTTAATTGTTTAACCCATTTTGAATTTATTTTTACATATGTTATAAGAAAACATTTTAGTTTCATTCTCTTGCACGTAGCTGTCCAGTTCTGCCAACACCATTTGTTGAAGAGGCTATCTTTTCCACACTGTGTAGTCTTGTCATTTTTGTTATAGAGTCATTGACCATGTACGTGTGATTTCATTTCTGGGCTCTCTATCCTGTCCCATTGATCTTTGTGTTTGGTTTTGTAATAATCCATACTGTTTGGATTACTATAGTTTTGTAGTATAGTTTAAAATCAGGGGAGCATGATGTTTCTCACCTTTATTATCTGTCCTCAAGATTGCTTTGGCTATTTGAGATCTTTTGTGGTCATATACAAATTTTAGGATTACATGTCTTATTTTTATGAAAAAAACATTAGTATTTTGATTGGGATTGCACTGAATCTGGAGACTACTTTAAGCAGTATGGACATTTCAACAGTATTCATTCTTTCAATCCATAATTATTTGTGTCATCTTTAATTTCTTTCATCAGTGTCATAGTTTTCAATATAGGTCTTTTGGCTCTTTGGTTCAGTATATTACTAAGTATTTTATTCTTTATGAATGGGGTTGTTTCCTTAATTTTACTTTCTGATAGATCATTATTAGGGTGTAAATATGCAGCTTAGTTATACATATATTAATTTTGTATCCTATAATTTACCAAATTCATTGATGAGTTCTAGTAGTTTTCTGATGACATCTTTAGGATTTTCCATGTACAGTGACAGTTTACTTCTTCCTTTCCAATTTAATAAAAAGAAATTTATCTGCTTGCTGTGGCCAGGAGTTCCAATACTGTGTTGATTAAAAGTGGCTATTTGTCACCATTGTCTTGTTGCTGATCTTAGAGGAAATGTTTTCGGTTTTTCACCACTAAGTTAGCTGTGCATTTGTCACATATGGATTTTATTATGTTGAAGTATGTTCCTTCTATACACACTTTGCTGACAGTTTTTGTCATAAATCATTGTTGGATTTTGTCAAAAATTTTTGTACCCATTGACATAATTATATGATTTTTATCCTTCATTTTGTTAATGTTGTATATAACATTGACTTGCAGATATTGAACTTTCCTTGCATCCCTGGGATAAATATCATTTGATCATGGTATATAATCCTTTTACATATTATTAAATTCAATTTGCTAATATTTTTGAGTACTTTTGCCTCTTTGTTCATTAGTGATATTGGCCTATAATTTTATCTTTTTGTAGTGTCTGTTGGGTTTTGATATCAAGGCCATGGCTGCCTTGTAAAATGAGTTTTGGATATGATACTTTCTCTTCATTTTTTTGGAATTGTTTGAGAATAACTGATATTGAAATTTCCTTAAACGTTTAGTAAAATTTAACTGTGAAGTCAACTGGACCTCTATTTTCATTACTTGGGAGTTTTTTTTTTTTTTTTATCACTGATCCAATTTCATTATGTAATTAGCATTATCAAATTTTCTATTTCTTCATGATCCAATCATATAATGTATGTTTCTGGGAATTTGTCAATTTTTTTTCTAGGTTGTTCAACTTGTTATACAATTGTTTGCAGTAATCTCTTATGATCCGTTATATTCTTGTAGTATAGTTTGTAACTTATCATTTCTGATTTTCTTTATTTGAGCCCTCTCTCTTTTCCTCTTGAAGAAAAAAGGGCAATGGCTAAAAGTTTATTGGCTTTGCTTATCTTTTCAAACAACCATCCTTGGTTTTCTTGACCTTTTGAATTATTTGTTCAGTCTGTATTTCATTTATTTACTCTCTAACCTTTATTACTTTCTTCTTTTTCTGATTTTAGGTTTGTCTTTACTTTGCTAGTTTCTTTGGGTATAAAGTTAGATTTTTGTTTGTTTGTTCACTTATTTCCTGAGTTTGGCCTGTATTGGTAGAAATTTTCTTCGTTAACTACCTTTGTTGTGTCTGACAGATTTTTGGATTGTTCTGTCCCCATATTCATTTTTTCACGTTTTTTTTTTTTTTAATTTCCACTTGGATTTCTTTAATGATCCATTGGTTGTATGGTGTCACGTTCTTTAGTTTCCATGTGTTTGTGGTTTTTTTCCAGTTTTTTTTTCAAGTAGTTTATTTGTAACCTCATACAATTATGGTCAGAAAAGATACTTTAGATGTTGTCAGTTTTCTTAAATTTATTGGAATTTGTTTTGTGGCCTTATTTGTTATCTACTCCAGACAATTTTTATGTATGCCTGAAAAGAATGTCTATTCTGCTGTTTGGGTGTGAAATTTTCTGAATCTATCTATTAGTTTCATTTGGTCTAACAGCATTTAAGACCAGTGTTTCCTTATTTTTCACCTAGATGATTGATCAATTTATATATATATATATGTGTGTGTGTGTGTGTGTATGTGTGTGTGTGTGTGTGTGCATGTATCTTGTATTTTAACCATCCAGCCACCCTTTGTTTTTTGATATTAGTATTTAGACTATTTACATTTGAAGTAATCATTGATAGGTATAGATTTACTGCCATTTTGTTAATTGTTTTGTTTGTTTTTATTGTTCTCTGTTCCTTTCTATTCTTGCTCTCTACCTTTTTGATTTGATGATTGTCTTTAGATTTATCTTTGTATCCCTTTTTATTTATTATATATATTATCAGTTTTTGGTTGCCATGAAGTTCTGATAAGACAACCTGCATATTTATCAGTCTATTTTAAGTTGCTTAAGTTTGGCCATATTCAAGAAGCACTACCTTTTTATTCTGTCCAACATTTTACTTTCTGATATCATATTTTATATCTTTAATTTTGTATATTCTTTTGGTTTGTGTGTGTATAATTTTGCTAGTTTTTTCTTTTAACCTTGTATACTAGCTTTATAGGTGATTGATCCAGTACCTTTACTGTATGTTTACCTTAACAGTCAGATCTTTTTCTTTCATATTTTTAATATACCTAATTAAATTATTTTACATTTAAAGAAGCCCCTTTAACATTTCTTGTGAGTTTGGCTTACTGGTGATGAAATGCTTTAACTTTTGCTTCTCTGGGAAACTCTATTTCTCCTTTAATTTTGACTGATAACCTAGCCAGATAGACTATTCTTGGTTGTAAGTTTTTCCAATTCAGTATTTTGAATATATCATGCCATGTTTTTTGCCTGTAAGGATTCTGTTAAAAGGTTGGCTGATTATCTTAAGAGGATTCTTCTATATGTAACTACTTGTTTTCCTCTTGCTACTTTTAAAATTTTCTCTTTCACTTTTAACACTTTAATTATAATATGTTTTGGTGTGGGTCCCTTTGGGTTTATCTTATTGGTGCTGCCTGTGCTTCTGAGACCTGTATGTCTGTTTCCTTTACCAGGTTAAAGAAGATTTCAGCATTATTTCTTCAATAGCTTTTCTATCTCTTTATTTCTCTCTTTCCCTACTAGGTCTCTTAGAATGCAAGTTTTACCTAGCATGCTTGATGTTGTTCCAGAAGTTCCTTAAACTATCCTCATTTTTTTTTTCTTTTTCCTGATTTGATTGGGTCATTTCCACTAGCCTCTCTTCCAAATCACTATCCCATTCTTCCATATCATCTAACTTACTAACTTGGTTCCCTCAAGTATATCATTCACTTCAGGTTATTGTATTCTTCAGCACTGATTGATTCTTTTTTATGCTTTCTCCATTTTTGCTGAAGTTCTCATTGTGTTCCTTCATTTCTCTCCTGAGTTTGGCCAGCAACTTTGTGAACATTACTCTGAACTCTTTATCTGGAAGATTGCTTATTGCCATTTTGTTTGGTTCTTTTTCTGAGGTTTTGTCCTGTTGTATTGTTTGGAATATTTTCCTTTGCCTCCTTATGTTTCCTAACTTTCTGTTTGTTTCTGTATATAAGAACCAGGTACCTCTCCTTGTTTTTAAAGAATAGCTTTGTGTAGAAGGTGTCCTGTGAAGCCCTGTAGTGTAGTTCCCCTAAGGTCCCTGGAGCCAAGTGTTCAAGGAGGGTCCACTGTGTGGTTTGTATGTGCACTCCTGTTGTTACTGGACTACAGTTGCTGTGGGTATGCTAATATATGGTGCTGGCCCATATTGCATCTTACTATAAGGCCTGGCTGCAGCTTTTCCAGCCCCTGTGATGGAAGCCAATTTGAGGGTGTGTCAATGCTGGCAAAAGGCACGTGCCAAGAATTGTGAGGTGAAGGGCAGCTTTCAAGGATTTCTGTTGCAGGCCATGGGTGCCTGCCTGGCTTGGCGGGACAAGGGGATGCTTTGAAGGAGCACAGGCTAGGTGCATTCACAGGTGAACATGGGTCAGGTTGAACAGCATGTAAGTTAGATGAGAAAAATTGGAATTGGTACCTGCCAGCATCAAGTCAACTAAGAAGAGAATGACCCCCAACCAAAAAAAAAAAAAAAAAAAAAACAACAAAAAACAGCACCTGCTAGTTCCTTTGTAACTAGAGAAAGTTTCAACAGATCCCTTCCTTTTTCACAAGCCCTAAAATTAGTCAGTGAATCTCCTTCACTTATGACCCATGTGCTTTTGAAAATTCTACCTCCACTCTGGGATTTAGAGTGTTTGAGACTGTATGTGCCTCTAGTTCTCCCAGATATAAGCCCTGCTGGTTTCCAAAGCTAAACATTATGGGGGCTCATCTTCCCACTGCAGGTTTCCAACATGGCTGAAGACCTCAAGGAGCCCCATCACTCCTCAGGGAGGACTTTTGAAGTTGTGAAATTCCTCCTGTCTGTTGAACACAATGCTTGGGGCGTGGATCCCAGCCAGATTGTTTCTCCACACTCCTACCCATCTCAATGTGGCTTTTTCTTTTTATCTGTACTTGTAGAAAATCTTTTCTGTTAGTTTTCAGATCATTCTTAGAGATGAAAATGTTCTATAGGTACTTTTTTTTTTTCATGACAAAAGGCAAGCCCAGGTTTTTCCTAATCCACTATCTTGTCTTATTTGGTCAATGTCTTTTCACAAATGCAGATGTGAATGAGTGTAATGGAGATACATGAATGTAATGGAGAAAAATATTTGAGTTAGATAAAAAGTAAATGTAAAGGCCCCAAGTGGTGCATTGCTTGGAATGTTAAAGCACAACAGTAAATTTGATAAAGAAACAACTCAGGAAAGGATGGGAGTGGTGGGGATGACGTAAGAAATAAAGGCTAATCAAATAATCAAGTAAGATCAACTAAACCCCTATTGGGACATTAATTTTTACTAGTTTTTGTGTGTATGTGTATGTTAATAATTAGATTTTTTTTTTAAAATAGTAAGTACAACCTTAAATCAGTAGAATTTCATAGACTTTTCAGATATTTGATTTTTGGCTTATGGTAATTAAGTGTAAACAATTGCTTTGAGTGCTACATTCAACAACATAAAAACCACTCTTGATTTAAGAAAATTCATGTAATCACTTAACTTCCTCAGAAAACATAAAAAATGAATTAGCATTATATCGTTAACATGATCAATATAGATCTTAAGGTTGGAAAAAAAGGAACACAATCCCCAATACCAGCACAAATATCACCTCCTTCAGAAGCAAATGAATATCAGAATTAGCAAAAAGATCTTAACAGAATTAATTTGTCAGTTATATTAAGGGAAAGAGGAAACATTTTCAGAGGGATGATCCCAAGAAGATTGCAGCTGGGAAAGGTAATGAGGTGCCTTAAATTTTTCACTTGAAAATTCTGTAAAGACTCACTAATGGTCCATTCAATTATGTGGAAGTGTTGATCTTCTCTGGAAGAGACTTCTAATAACAGTTATGGAATGCTAGTTGTGACTTGCATTTGGAGGGTGTGCTGCCTTTAAAACTTGTTCTAGATTGTCTAGTAGGTCTTGTTTATCCTCTAAGTCTACAGAGAGTAGAATTAGTGTGTCACTTATTCCAAGGACTTCACTCTTAGGCAACTGATGCATGGGTCATGAATGCTGAAAGCTCAGCAATACTTTCATATTCCCCCTGAGCTCTCAGACAGAATAAATAACTTTAGGTTCTTAAGGAAAGTGTCAGTATGTTGAAGGAACCGTTGACATAAAAGGTGATCATCTCTGGGTGACTTGTGAACCAATGCTTTGCCCGAGGGCAGCGCAGGATAAATAACCTTTTCCCCAAGGATCTGACTCCAGAAATTGAGCAACTTCCATTCCATTTTCGAAATGCTTCTCCATATGGACTTACAGAGTCTTCAGGCCTTTATTGCAGAGGTTACAGTCAACAGGAGATGGAAATGCTCCAAGAGAATTTTGTAAGAAACAGGATTAAGTGACACTAAGCCCATTGCAACATCTGGTTGTTCATGTCTTTTGTTGCTGAATATAAATATCAGCTCTCAGTGCTAAAGGCCACTGGAAATATGTTGACATAAATGGGTTATCAACGACCAAAATAATGTCTCCAAGTTTAAGGACAGTATGTGCACAGGTTTCATTGTCAGTCATCTTCAGGCCAGGATGTGTGGGGGTTTCCATCTAAACAAGCTTGGTTTCTGGCATAATAGCTGCCTCTAACAATTTGATTTTGGAACAATCAACAAAGAAATCTTTAATCCAAATTCAGTTGTCACCTGCCTGAAATATCTGTTTGTATCTCCATACACATCATCTTTACAAACAATTTGGTCTCCTGCTTTTTAACAGATTGGTAATAGTCACAGTGGCTACTTAGCCCCCTCCAGGGCTGCCACAGCTTTTTCAAGCAATTCCTGGTGTGATTCCAGAATGGCTATACTCAACAGCCTAGTGTCATGTAGGAGCCCCTTGCTTGAATGTGGTAGACAGCGAGATAGGGGGCACTGCACCCTGGGAGGTCCATCGTTCCTGTTCCACATGGATGGCTGCATAGGGAAATGTTGGAACCTAGGCAGCAAACCATCTGGAGAGGTGTCTTTTTACTGCATACTGAACTACAAAAGAAACAGAGAGTTAAAGAGTGAGGAAGATAAAACTATGAAATTGGTGCACTGGGACTTGAAAACGACAGAAGAATTAGGTGAAAGAAAGGTAAAAGCACACCTGGGAACCAGCAGTTAGCACATAAAAACTGGACTCTGTGACCTTTTACTGCTCTTGATGTGAGATGTATGGTGATGGTTTTTGAGAAGAGTCGTAAAATTATCTTCTTTTAACAATATTACAGATTCACCCTGAATGATGTGTTGAGATAGGGTTATCAACTAGGCACATATTATAATAATCTAAATGAAGAGTGTTGGTGGCTAGAATGATTTTAACAGCTATGAAAAAGTGAGAAATGGACATATCTTATATAATTTTCAGAGATTTGATATACCAATATATATTGATCAGTTGGATGTGAATTATGTGAGAGAGAGACAGTGATGACTTCAAAGTTTGTGACCTAGGCGATGGGAAGGATACAGTTACCATTCACTGCTTTAGTAAATATTCTGGGAGAAGATTGTTGAGGGGAAAGAAATCAAGATTCTAAAATAATCTCTAAAATATCTCTTTAATATCCAGGTGGAAATATATATGAGACAATGTATTGTATATGTCTTGAATTCAGAGGGGAAATGAACATGATATCAGCAGTCAATTTGATGAAGAATGTCAAAACGTAGCAGCAAAAGAATGCAGATGCCCTAGAATCTCTAAATTGATGGTGTCATCACTTAGGTCACAAAGATTATTAACAGTCACATCAAAGCAGAACAGATGGCAAGGCAAAGAATAGGAAAGTAATGGGCAAAGCAGGACTACTTGGTTCAGTGGGGGCCTAGGAAGGATAATGAGTGCTATCAGACCACATGGCAGGTAAGAAGGGACAAATTAGTAAAGTGACCTTCTCAAATTTCTTCATTCCAGATGATTGGTATTTGTTCTAATGACCATTTGTCTCAAATTATAACATAAAAAATGTAAAACAACCCCAAATATTCCAGAAGAGGTGCTAGGCAAGATGAATTATAGCATAATCACAGAAACATAAGCATTATATAACAAGTATAAAGGTTCATCAGTCTTGATCCCTCACAGAATGACCAGGCCTGTTTAGAAACAGGTGTAAGAACCTGTATTCTGTACTGGAAATGTTAAGAAAGAGCAATATTAAATACTAGACTTCCAACAGTAAAGTAGCTAAGCTGCTCAGAGTTGTTGGAATTTGCTTGATTAGTATTATTGCATCGACAAACATGTCCTGTTAGGGTATATGGGTTAACCATTTAAACAGTAAGTCGTTGATCAGTCATAATGACGTTTTAACCTATATATCATAAATTGTTTGGGATATGTAGTTAGCAGGACTATCTCCCGTAAAGTCTACTTTAAGAGGAAAATTACCTCTTTGGTGCGTATAAGTTATTTGGAATTGAGGAGGCCATTACTCCAAATAAAATACCTTACTACCTCAATGTTGTAATTATTTTTGGTGTAGAATCAGAAATATAGACAACACAAAATTAAGCACAGCAAATTAAGGGAGAAATAAAATTTGCTTTAGAAACACATTTTGATTTATCAATAGAATTGAATTTTGCTTCTGCCTCCTGTCATTGTCTTCTTTCATCTGTGCATATAATACATACTATTCAAAAGGCTTGAATTTGTAAGAATTATTTAATATTCACATTCGTGTACATACCCTAAAGTCTTTCTTACCAGGTAGCTAGATTATTTTATATTCTAGATTTCACAGCAATGATTCCTGATGTTATTACTGGGCCTACCCAAAGAGTAAATGATTTATCATGGCTAAAATGAATGGAGTCAAATGTATAATAACAAGGTGTTTTCTGAAAACAAAAATCTTTCTAGAAGTATGACTGAGTTCTCAGTAGAGGATGTAGCCAAACTGTGGTTAAGCAGAACTCAGTTGGGAAGTTCCATTATGGAGGAAGTTTCTGTTTTAAATTTCTTAGAAATGGTCAGTACCCTGCAAGAACATTATTTCACAAAGTTTGGCCCTAGTTCCTCTAGGAAATATATGGAGGAGAGAATGGAACCTTCTACAAGCATTCTATCACAAAGAAATCTTCTCTGCAGGTGGCATGGCCAAAGTAAGAGATGGGTTTTTGGCTCTTGCAAATAATTGAATTGCAGTAATGTACAATTATGAGCTGTAACTAATATGACTATTGTTATTAATGTTCTATAAAATGAAAAAAAAAATCTTGATATGTGCAAAAGACTTATGGGAAAAAATTAGGTATTTTATTTAATTTATGATTCAAATGGTACATCAAGACATGACATAAGAAATCTGGTCTTGACCATTCAAATAACTCTAGAGAACTTAATGGGAGAGTAAAACTCTTTTTTCCTTCTTTTCTTCCTCAGAACGAGCTTGCTTTACATCCAATCATTTATTCAGTCATTCACACATGCAAAAGGTAGTTGTTATACACGAATATGTGATGAATGCTATTGGATATCAATGAAACAAAAACATTTCTTAAAGAGAAGACCTGAAGTTAAAACTTACAAGGATGTAATTCCCCTAAACCAAGGAACTTGAACCAAAAACTAAGGAGAACTACTAATCTTTTCAGAAATATGCATGGTTAATCAGAGAAAATGCTTCACTTTCTTCAGATTTGTGGGCATCACACAGCACAAGCAACAGACAAATTCTAAGCAAGTCTCCCTCTTGGTCCCCTATCCCCTTGGTTCACTCCCTTTACCTCTAGCATTTTAAACAGTGGCGGCGAGATGATATTCCAGCATATGCAATTGTTTGTATTTTCCAGGAAGAACCTAAACCAAACAGCAAATATGAGAATTGTTATTTGCTACTCTCCTGGTCCCTTTCCTTTGGAACAACTTCTACATCCTAAATTTTACTTTCCCTTATCCTGTAGGTATCCTTTCCCTGTATGGTAAATTGATTATTTCCAAATGCCCTCATCATGGCTCCTCCCTTTGGCCCTTCCTTTCAAAATTTTAATCTTTCATTGTTACTTATTCCTTCCCGGAAAATATGTTTTCTTCTTCAGAATGTGTTTTAGATGTTAGATCATGTAATTAAATTAAGCCATTTTAAGTGTAGTAGTTAATTTACTAGTCTGGATGATCACTAAGTCAGCTAAAAAAAACTTTAAATAAATAAAAGTATTATATATTCACAGCATCAACTCCAGCAGCTATTAAGACACACCTCTGGAAGTGGAGCTTAGGAAATCAGAGCTAAAAAGTTGTCTCCTAATGGAGCCTGACCGATAAATTGATGTTGGGTTTTATCAGCTTTACCATTAAGGAGTGATGACAAAAGCAAGAATGTGAGAGTAGAGGGCAAGTGCATAAAGCAAAAGTTGGACTGGCTAAAGCTAACTAGTTTCCCTAAGTGAATGAAGTAGAGTTCTCCCCCATGCTTCTGTTCTTCTTCTGATTTCCTGCATCGAATTTCTTACTGACTCTTGATTTTTGTCTGTACTTAAAATTTCTAATCAAGTCAGGCCTAACCCTTGCATGAAGTCTTTGAAAACTATGCATGGCCTTGATTTCTATTTGAATATTTTCTACCTCCTTAAGCCCTTTGAAGACTGAAAATATAAGTTGAGGAAGCAGATAAGATCGTGAAACTTCTCTGAGTAAGAAATAAAAATTAAGTGTAAAAGATAGCAGAAGAGGAAGAAGGAAATAGTTCACAGAGCACAGAGTGAGTCAAGCAGGTTCAAGCAGCTTAGAAGCAGATTAGAGCCTGACTCCTGGGAAATGCTCAGGATAAATGATAGATGAAAAATATTCAAATTAAGTTGTTAAATTTTAACATTTTCCTTCATTCTTCTCGAATTTTCAATAATTTGACTGCACATATGCAAAAAGGTCAGTTTTCATTCCAATCACAAAGAAAGGCAATGCCAAACAATGTTCAAACTATGGCACAGCTGCATTCATCTCATACACTAGAAAAGTAATGCTCAAAATTCTCCAAGTCAGGCTTCAAATGTACATGAACCATGAACTTCCAGATGTTCAAGCTGGATTTAGAAAAGGCGGAGGAACCAGAGATCAAGTTGCCAACATCCGATGGATCATTGAAAAAGCAAGAGAGTTTCAGAAAAAACGTCTACTTCTACTTTATTGACTATGCCAAAGCCTTTGATTGTGTGGATCACAACTAACTGTGGAAAATTCTTCAAGAGATGGGAATACCAGACCGTCTTACTTGCCTCCTGAGAAACCTGTATGCAGGTCAGGAAGCAACAGTTAGAACTGAACATGGAACAATAGGAAAGGAGTATGTAAAGACTGTATATTGTCACCCTGCTTATTTAACTTAATTTAACTTATATGCAGAGTACATCATGTGAAATGCCTGGCTGAATGAAGCACAAGTTTGAGTCAAGATTGCCAGGAGAAATATCAGTAACCTCAGATACACAGATGACACCACCCTTATGGCAGAAATCAAAGAAGAACTAAAGAACCTTTTGATGAAAGTGAAAGAGGAGGTGAAAAAGTTGGCTTTAAACTCAACATTCAGAAAACTAAGATCATGGCATCTGGTGCCACCACTTCATGGCACATAGATGGGGATAAAATGGAAACAGTGAGAGACTTTGTTTTTTGGGGCTCCAAAATCACTGCAGATGGTGACTGCAGCCATGAAATTAAAAGATTCTTGCTCCTTGGAAGAAAAGCTATGACCAACCTAGACAGCATACTAAAAACCACAGGCATTATTCTGCCAACAAAGGTCTGTCTAATCAAAGCTATGGTTTTTCCAGTAGTCATGTATGGATGTGAGAGTTAGACTATAAAGAAAGCTGCATGCTGAAGAATTGATGCTTTTGAACTATGGTGTTGGTGAAGACTCTTGAGAGTTCCTTGGACTACAAGAAGATCCAACCAGTCCATCCTACAAGAAATCAGTCCTGAATATTCATTGGAAGGACTGATGCTGAAGGTGAAACTCCAATACTTTGGCCACCTGATGCGAAGAACTGACTCATTGGAAAAGACCCTGATGCTGGGAAAGGTTGAAGGCAGGAGGAGAAGGGGATGACAGAGGATGAGATGGCTGGCTGGCATTGCTGACTCAACAGACATGAGTTTGAGCAAGCTCCAGGAGTTGGTGATGGACAGGGAAGCCTGGCATGCTGCAGTCACGGGGTCACAAAGAGTCGGACACTACTGAGCGACTGAACTGAACTGAATATATGCAAATACTCTCTGAAGAAATCAGGGAAAAGAGGGACCATGTTTAACTTCTAGTGTTCAGACTTGGGAGGTTATTTTGAATATGTGTGACAGACCCCCTTCTCCTGTTAGTTACTAACCTCTTAGCTTGCTACCAGTGTAGGCAACTGACTCACGAACAAAAACTAACTTTCTGTAATCTGCTGATAAACCTCTCATGAAACATGGAAGTGTGAAATGATTGTGACTGTGTTTATGTAGCAAGGAGGGTATTCAAGAATGCTTAGGACCATAGTGGGCTGTTGGAGAAGGCAATGGCACCCCACTCCAGTACTCTTGCCTGGACAATTCCATGGACGGAGGAGCCTCTTGGGCTGCAGTCCATGGGGTCGCTAAGAGTCGGATGCGACTAAGCGACTTCACTTTCACTTTTCATCTTCATGCATTGGAGAAGGAAATGGCAGCCCACTCCAGTATTCTTGCCTGGAGAATTCCAGGGATGGGGGAGCCTGATGGGCTGCCGTCTATGGGGTCGCACAGAGTCGGACACGACTGAAGTGACTTAGCAGCAGCAGCATCTTCTTGTTATGGTTATAGGAAGATGAGTTTCCCAGACAAAATACACCTCTGTGCTTTAGTTCTTTAGTTGCTAAGTTGTGTTCAACTCCTTTGTGGTGCCGTGTACTGTAACCTGCCAGGCTCCTCTGTCCATGAGGTTTTCCTGGCAAGAATAATGGAGTGGGTTGCCATTTCCTTTTCTAGAGGATCTTCTAGATCCAGGGATCGAACCTGGGTCTCCTACATTGCAGGTAGATTCTGTACCACTGAAGCACCAGGGAAACCCACCTATGCCACTCAGTGACGTGGAATTTTTTTCCATTGACTACTGTAAATGTGATAGTACTGGGTCAGGAGTGCTTTTGGAGATGATTCCTGAATGTTTAGAAGCAAACATTCCTACTCTTTACCTATGGTGGTTGAGAATCTGAAATTTCCAGCTAACATGTAGTTGCATTATTCCAGGGATTCTTTTTTTTTTTTCTTCAAATTTTAACATATCTGAATTTAGATGACTTACAATTGTTGTCATTCAGGAACAGGTAGGTTTGGAAGTTGTTACTGCCTGCCCCTGTGTATGAAAAATTATAAAATACTGTTAGCTTCTTGGACAATAAGTATACAGAAACTAATGTAGCATTTTTCAAGAAACAATGAATCATTAATGCTTGTGTAGCCACCAAGGATGATTTTACATGGGAAAAAATGCACTGGTGTTTCCAGATCAAAAAGTTTGACCCTGAATGGAAAGAAGTTGTACTTCTAGAGTCATTTAATCAATTATTTCACTTAAATTTTCTTTTTATGATTGCACAAGTGTAATATATACAAAGAGGTATTTCAGTAGAATAAAATAAAAACTCTAAGTGATATAAAATATGGTATCAATGTTAAATTAGCAGTGATTTTCCTCTTCATTTAATGGAATATATAATAATGGTACATTTATTATAAACGGCATTTTAAATCTATTTGCTTTCACTATTCTGAAAATTTGGCCCCAGTCAAGCAAAAGTTAAATCTTATTTAGAGGTGCTGAGTACAGGATAGGAAAGAGTAGTGACAACCACCTCAAAAGGAAACAGGAATCTTTGACTGAGGGCCTAAAGGAACCAGGGTAATAATCTAATTTCTTAGTATTTGTGTATAGAACTATATGCTGCCTAGTCAGTCTGATTTCCTTTCAGGCATAATCCCCTATGGGCTTCCCAGGTGACTCAGGGATAAAGAATCTACCTTCCAATGCAGGAGTTACAAGATACACAGCTTCAACCCCTGGGTCGGGAATTGCTTCATATTTGGGGTGCAATTCTCTGGAGTAGGAAATGGCAACCCACTCCAGTATTTTTTCCTGAAAAATTCCATGGACAGAGAAGCCTGGTGGACTACAGTCCATGGGGTCGCAAAGAGTCAGACATGATGAGCAACTGAGCATGCACATAATCCCTTACACTGACAATATGGGGGAAATAACAGCTGTTTGTCTCCCAGTTTCCCTGTGCCTACCAGAGACTCTGTCTAATGCATAGAAATTTTGTCTGGCATGGTAAACCCAGCTCTAGAGAAGACTGTGCTAGACTTGAGATTTAGTTTGAGGAGCTAACATCCTATGAAAAAAGATAAGTAATATTCACCTATTGATACACCTGAATACAATTCACCACCAACTGGAAGCCAAAGGGAGTGACAGGACTATGAGTCACAGGGGAATGATGCAGAAATAAGTGTCCTGGAGTGAACCAGTTCTCAGTCTTCTCTACACCTCAGAACTTATTCCAAATTCATAACACCTTAAGCCAAGCAATGCACCTGAAGAGGGCATCATAGAATCGGAAAACAAACATCTAAGAAAAAGAGGTATCATAGTATGACATAGTGTAATGCATAGAATAGCATAGCATAACATACAGCATAGCGTAGCATAGTGTAACATAACATAGCATAACTAACATACTATACCATGTCATAACATGCATGCTTCCCCTCTGGAAGATAGAAAGCATCTAGTTCTTATTTACTTACATTCTCCCTGGACCACATGGGAAAGACACCATGTTCATTGTTCACTGTTATCTGATGCACAGCCTGGGCCACCCTCATAAAACTGGTTGAAGAGAATATCTTTTATCTGCATGATGTTTTAACTACAAAAATCAATGCATTTTTTCATGACTACATCATATTTATGGGGAAGAGGATGGCAATCCACTCCAGTATTCTTGCCTGGAGAATTCCATACACAGAGGAGCCTGGCCGGCTACAGTCCAGGGGATCGCAAAAAGTCAGGCATGACTGAGCAACTAGCACAACAAAACATCATATTTGGGAAGCAGAGACAACTTTTGGAGGATCCATAAAATGTTACTAGAGAAAAACAAAAGCTATTTGAAAACATGTAACTTAATGTTAATAATGATTATATCTTTATATTTTAGAATTATTATGAAACATAATAGCTATAAATAGTATTATTTAATCACCTAGCACTATAGTCCCATTTCATACTGTTGATGGAGTTCTCATGGAAAGACTACTGAAGTGGGTTGCCATTTCCTCCTCCAGTGGACCACATTTTGTAAGAATTCTTCACTATGACTCATTTACCTTATTTACCCCTGTGTGGTATGGCTCATAGCTACAGTGAGTTATGCAAGCCCCTTCACCACAACAAGGCTGTGACCCATGAAGTGGGGAAAAGTGAGAGCAATGATAGATTTTATTTTCTTGGGCTCCACAGTCACTGTGGATGGTGACTGCAGCCCTGAAATTAAAAAACTCTACTTAGAAGGAAAGATATGATAAACCTAGACAGAAGAGACATCATTTTTCCAAAAAAAAATCTGTATAGTCAAAATTATCCTTTTTCCAGTATTCATGTGTGGGTGTGAGAGTTGGATCATAAGGCTGAGCATGAAAGAATTGATGGTTTCTAGTTGTGGTGCTGGAAAAGACTCTTGAGAGTCTCTTGGACTGCAAGGGGATCAAATCAGTCAATCCTAAAGGAAATTAACCTAAATATTCATTGAAAGGACTGATACTGAAGCTGAGCTCCAATAATTTGGCCACCTGATGCAAAGAGCTGCTCTTTGGAAAAGACCCTGATGATGGGAAAGATTGAGGGCAAGAGGAGAAGGGGGCAAAGAGGATGAGATGGTTGGATGGCATTACTGAATTAATGGACCTGAGATTGAGCAAGCTCCGGGAGATAGTGGAGGACAGAGGAGCCTGGTGTGCTGCAGAACATGGGATTGCAAAGAGTCGGACATGACTTAGCAAGTGAACAACAATTATAGTTCCATTTGGAAAGAAGTTTTTTCAAGAATATGTTGAATAAACAGAATGAGAGTACTGTAGATAAATCCAATAAATAAGGTGGAATCAAAGAACTTTTGAATCAGTTCAGTGCAGTTCAGTCACTCAGTCGTATCCAACTCTTTGTGACCCCATGGACTGCAGCCCACCAGGCCTCCCTGTCCATCACCAACTCCCAGAGTTTACTCAAACTCATGTCCATTGAATCAGTGACGCCATCCAGCCATCTCATCCTCTGTCATCCCCTTCTCCTCCTGCCTTCAATCTTTCCTAGCATCAGGGTCTTTTCCAGTGAGTCCGTTCTTCGCATCAGGTGGCTGAAGGATTGGAGTTTCAGCTTCAGCATCAGTCCTTGTAATGAATATTCAGGACTGATTTCCTTTAGGATGAACTGATTGGATCTTCTTGCAGTCCAAGGGACTCTCAAGAGTCTTCCCCAACACCACAGTTCAAAAGCATTAGTCCTTTAGCACTCAGCTTTCTTTATAGTCCAACACTCACATACATACATGACTACTGGAAAAACCATAGCTTTGACTAGACTTTTGAATAGTGGCCAATAAAATTTGAAAAAACTATGCTTTTCAATATTTAAAATTTATGCTTTGATGTTCTTGTGAATACACCCATATTGGTTTTTCTAGACCTAAAATGAAATCAATTATATGTTAGTTTAAAATTAACTACATACTAGATGATTTAGGCTTTTATTTTCCCTTTAGGGCAATTGCATTTTTAATAAAAAGGATTCTGGGAAATTCTCTGAACACAGTCCAAGACAACTGGCCTACAGGTCTAAATCTAAATGAAATAATAAATACAGATAAATTCCTAACAATTTAATAATGTTCCTTAATGTTATAAAAACATTTTTATATTTTAAAACAATGATTCTTTTTAAATCTTCCTGATTTCAATTTTTTTTTCTATTTATTATAAGATTTAACATAATTTGGAAAATCTATTCTTATAAAATTTTCCCAACATATTCATTTTTATACATTTAAAATCTTTGACTTCTCATAATTTCACCATCTTATTGCTTAATAGAAGTATTATGAATCTCAAGCCTTCTTATTTTAAGAAATATTTTAAAACTTTAAAAATAGAGATCAAAGTTCTAAATACAGAAGCCTAGCTAATCCCTGAGAACCTCTCAATTTCAATACTAAAAATTACTCTGCTTCACAGTCTTTTCATCAGTCACTTCTAATTGACAGGAAGACAAAACAAATGAAAATAAAATTTCATGAAATTATAATAAAATTACTCTAATGCCTCATCTCAAAAAAGAATCATTGAAAGTCATTTAAAAGCAATTCTGTTACACCTACTGTTTTTCTAGTGGAGGGTATGCTTTAGTGTTGATAACAATAAAAATTTTTACTGATTCAAGCAATTTTCAAACATGTTTATCTCTTCTTTTGAGATTCATACAACTACCTTCCCCCTTATTGATAGAATTAAATTATCTCTTTTCATCTGCTCTCTCCCTTTTTTTGCAATGCAAAGTGAGACCATCTTTTCCAAGTGAAAAAGAGATCTCAAGACTGATATTCATTTTATACCAGTTAGTAGCAGGTTTCTAAAATTTATCAGGTTGAAAGATATTTCTTTAAGGCCAAGGTTTAGAAATAGTTCATGAATACATGTGTGTTTGAGGAAATGAAGATGCCAGTAAAGTTTCAGGAACTGGGCACAGAGATTCCTCATAAGTCTTTTGGTTTAGGTCCATAATTATAGTCAAGCCAGTAATTATTGATTGATTGTTCAGCAGAGATGGAACAAAACCATGTCTGAGACTTTTTCCAAATTTAAACAAATGAAAGACTCTTCTCACCAAAATGTACCATTTTGATTATCCATGGAATTATGGAAAGAGATAGGCATCAGAGAATCTGGCTTCAAGTGCTTACTTCACCATTTATAAGTTTGGGTGATCTAAGTCATGTCACTTAGCTTTTTAAGCTGCTGTTTTCTCATCTATAAAATTAGAATACTCAGAGATTGCAGTGAGGCTTGAAGAAAAGGAGTGCCAGCTATTAACATTACTGCTCCATAAAGCTATCCCAAATATAGAAGTAATACGCTGCAGGATTAATTTACTTTGATTCTGAAAGATGATCACCCAGACAGATGTAGATCCAATGAGAATTGGAAAAAATGGGATTTAGTGATATGTGCCTGGAGGACACTCTGGCACAAAAGCAAGTATATGGGTAGTTTTCTGGCCTGAATGTTCATAGAACTCTGTGAATCTGCCAGGAAGAAAAAGGACTGAAATTTCTGAGACTCATAATCTCCAAGGAGTTTGGCTCAGACAAACTGTTAATCCTCTCCTGCTCTATAACATCTTCTTGGAAATATCATGGTCAATCTCTTAGGCTAACTAGACGTAGGTAGCCTGTGTTTGTGAGTCCTCTTATTCATCTCCCCTCCTGAAGCACATAATAAGAATATACTGCTTCAAGCAATATCATATACTGGTGTCAGTGACTATTATGTATTTTGGTCTATTCTTTGCTACCCAAATTTGAGAATACTGAGATTAACCTATAATAACACAGCTTTTTTTCTCTTGTATTTTACTCACCTAAATGAACGTGTTTTAGATCTTGTACTCCTCTGAGAACAGGCCAGACAGGAAAAAAAAGTAATTTTCCTACCAGGACTGCTCATATCTGGAATGAGACTATGTAATGAAGGAAAATAGAAGGCATTTTATTCAACCTACAGACTGAGAAACACTTGAGAGTAGGCTGTATAGATATGTTCACAGAAACGTGATCATTAAAAAAAGAGATAGTACCAACAACTTCAATCAAATAGTTGAAAACATGGGAAAACTAATCCAAGTAAGAAGTTTAGTATTTCTGAGATGATAGAAATATAAATAACTGCAAATGTGACTGATTAAACTCTGCCCTAGTTTGCTTGTCTCTCTTGAAAGAGGGAGTCTTTTCCTTCACCTCATTGTATTCTTCATATTCTGAGAACTGTTTAATGAAGTTTCTAATATTTTAATAACGATAAAGAGGTTGGAATAGTCCCAATACCACCTTGATCATAAAACACTGTTAAATGCTTGTGGTTATAGAGGCAAAGTCCTGGGCCCAGGTACATTCACATTGTTCAGAGCACCAATGTGAAGCAAACCCATGTATGGGGAAATTAGTATGTTTTGTAATATATATTGAAAATCCCTCATCCAAAGAGCCCTGATAGCCGAAAGGTTTTCATATAATGACAAAACTAGATCTATACTGATGTATGATTATTTATTGATTCTTTTCTTGTTTGAATCAGATATATTGTTTATGTATTTTGTTTACATATCTAAATGGGGGAACTGTTCCAGGCCCCACTGAGTGTTAGCATAATAAAAGATACAAGCAAAATATTACCTTTAAAAACTTTAGACACAATCCCAATTCTGGAATATATCTGGCCCCTAGAGTTTGGATTAGGAATTGTAGATCTAATCATATTTTATAAGCGATGTATTTCTGTCTAGCTCTTCTAGGTCATATGATTTACATTAGGGACTTTATTGCTTAACATATGTTTATTTTGATTTCAAGTAATTGAATCAAATTCATTATAAATGAATATTAATTTAGATAGCAATTTTTAAATTAAATCCTTTGGTTTCCTTCCACCATTTGTATTACACACTCCTTTAGACTAGTTTCTAATAATTTTATATTTTATCTACAAAAGCATGCATTAAAATGAAAAGATTACACTGAAATCATTATCTAATCTAAATAATTTTAATCACAAGACATATTTTAACTTTTTTCTACTAATTGTTTGAACTAATATGAGAAAATATATTTGCATATACTTAATGGAATAGCTTAGGTGTGTGCTTCATATACAGCATAGATGTCTATAAGCATAAAGTTATGGTGACTGTTATTATGGTAATGAATTTCTATAAATGCAACCAACTAGCACTTCTCTGTCTTAATTCAACATAATCTTTCAGGAGAAATTTTAAAAGGAATGATTAATAAGGAACATTTTTATGACAACTAAGAATGCTCTCATCTCAAGATGAATTTTTAAGTCATTCATTACATCCAGGAAACTAGAGTGCAATAATTTTAAAAATTCAAGAGACCCTCTTTCAGGAAGAAAACTATTTTATTGCTTTCCAGCATCAGGTAGTTTGATTGATTATATATTAGTAAAAAAATTGTCGTCTTTATGCTCATTTTGTCCATTTTGTATGTTTGGTTAATCAATTAATTCATAAAATCTGAGTTATCACTTCTATTTCAGATCGGCACCTAAGTCCCATGTATATGATTTACAAATTTGAATTCAGTGTCACAACTACAGAGGACTTAATTAAAGCAAGTGAAAAATCAAAATTGGCTTAATTTTATTCCAGGTCAGAAAAATGACACAGATGCAGCTGTGCTGCTGCATATTTTTAGTATTCTCTTCATCATCTCCTGTTCACTGAAACATCTGCTTCATTTTCTAAACTACTAAAAAGTCTTCAAGCCCTAATAGACTCCACACTGAGTTTTATGAATTGTATTAGTTGAATTTTTCTTTCCCCTTATTCTTCTGTGGAACCTATTTCTCATAAATAAATATTTAACTAGACAATTTGGTAGGGAGTTGTTGAAATTATTTTTAAATATCTCAAACTTTATTTGAAAAGATTCTTTTCTTTTAGAATTTAGAACTGCTTGTTTAAAAAAATCCATTCATCAAAATAAGATATGTAAAGGCGCAAACTCTTCAAAATTAAAGAATAATGTATAATTGTCAAAGTTCAATGAATCGATATATATATGAGTACCTATATATGTTTCATGTCTAAGTGCATGTGAAAATATATATTGTATGTTTAAGAATGCTCATTAATTTTTCACAGTGACTGTAGATGGGTGATTGTAGAATTGTGAATTATCATTACTTTTACTGAACTCTAATAAATTGGGTAACTAGTGGGTTGATACAATAAGCAAACTGTAGAATCACCATGAAGCTTTAAAAGATCATACCAATTAGATGAAAATGGATGAGATTAACAGTCATCCGATAGAAAATTATACCTATATATGCCGTTCAAAAAAAGTTATACCTATATATGTGTAAATATATGTGTGCCTATATGTGCTTGATAAATTTCTTAAAAGATTCTGCCTACAATTCCATCATATTTGATAAAATTAAATAATGTATATAATATATAATATCTATACTTGTTTATATATATATAAAAGAGAAAAAGGAAGAGAGAGTAAATCATCAAAAGGAAATAAAGTTTAAACAAACCAGATAGTTTTATGAATTCATAATATATACTATACAAAGCTTTGAAATAAACTTTATTATAATGTTAATATACTATGTTTTAAATAACCATTTTTATAACAATGCTAGAGTTGGTTTACTAAAATTTGAATTATCTGAACTTTTTGGATATGACAGAGTGTTCCATCACAGCATTTTCTAGATGATATCAATGTTTAATATTTGTAAAATACAGGTACATAAATGTATACATAAAAAGCCAACAAGTAGTTTACAACATGGGTTCAGGAATCATTAACCTAGGGTCTAAGTCCTAATTCTGGTACATAACCTACTAGCTGTATCACTTTGGGCATGTTGCTGACGTTAGTAGCAGCATTTTCCAAATCTGTAAATTGAGGCTAATAATCTCACTTATATCATATTTTTATTCAGATAATCAATTTAAATAAATAAGGAACATATGTAAGAGTACCTTATCCAGTATAATAATTGGGACATCTTTCTAAAACCAAGAAATAGGCAAAGGAACTAACTTATGTAAGCAACTGCAGATGAACACCTGAGAATATCACATAGGTACCATATATTCAAATTGACACCTAATTTGATGAAGACCTCTGAGACCAGCATTAGGCAAAGCCTTGATGAATCAAATACAGCTGTCTCATGAGGATTTCAGAAATTGTCCTGAGATTAGCCTTTCATTAAGTTTTTTTTTTTGAAGAATATAAACTTCCAGTTTCTTCCATGTAACAAGCAACTCTTTGTTTACTAGATTTTGGTTGAATAATTCATTATAATTTCTGTTTTTTTCTGTTACTTTCCTTCACTTTAATATACAATATTAACACAAATCAAATCAGTGTAGGTAAAAATCTGATTTTACTTATATAATATTTGATTGCTGCCATTAATAATTTCCATATGACCTGCTGTAAGTTTATAACATTAAGATAATTATTATAATTGCATGAGCAAATTTAATTGTTAGTTGGCATCTCTTCTTGGTGAAATTATATGGAAAAACTATCACATAATCAAAACAATTAAAATGGTTGATGTAGTTCTTGAAGAATAGAAATTAGTCTTCAGAATTTTAATTAAGGATTAATTTATGTTTCAGGACAATATTAAAAAGGAATGTTTTATATGACTATGTACAGAGACCAAAAAAGCTTATTTTTCTTTGTCTCATCATCAAAGATATAAAGTATCCTAATTGTCATATACAAAGATGAAATTAGTGACCCATAGTAAGTAAAGTACAAGATTTGAAATATTTTTTTCTGAGGTAGTCATTTTTCAGATGTATAATAATATCACATTTTAGTTGCTATTTCAGTTAATGATACACAGCAGTGGCAACTTACTGAGGTGAGAAGTCAATCTGTGTTCACTTAAATGGAACATGACTGAGTGACTGAGCTGAACTAAACTGAACTGAACAGAGCTAACTCTAAGATCTATAGCTATAACCTCATTAGCATCCTGTCCTGATTAATTACGGGGAAGTCAATGGCACCCCACTCCAGTACTCTTGCCTGGAAAATCCCATGGACGGAGGAGCCTGGTGGGCTGCCGTCTGTGGGGTCGCACAGAGTCGGACACGACTGAAGCGACTTAGCAGCAGCAGCCTGAATAATTACATTAATTAAGATCAGAAAAGATGTAATTATCAACATCAGCAACATGTTGCTGCTGCTGCTGCTGCTGCTAAATTGCTTCAGTCGTGTCCGACTCTGTGCGACCCCACAGACGGCAGCCCACCAGGCTCCGCTGTCCCTGGGATTCTCCAGACAAGAACACTGGAGTGGGTTGCCATTTCCTTCTCCAGTGCATGAAAGTGAAAAGTGAAAGTGAAGTCGCTCAGTCGTGTCCGACTCTTAGCGACCCCATGGACTGTAGCCTACCAGGCTCCTCCGTCCATGGGATTTTCCAGGCAAGAATACTGGAGCGGGGTGCCATTGCCTTCTCCACATCAACATGTTAACAAAAACAATTATTATATACTGAATGTTTCTGGTGTTCCAATATATGAGATATAGTACATATCTACCAAAAAAAGGGGGGGGGGGGGTGCTTCCCTGGTAGCTCAGTTGGTAAAAAATCTGCCTGCAATGCAGGAGACCTTGCTTAGATTCCTGCATCTGGAAGATCCTCTGGAGAAGGGAACAGCTACTCATTCCAGTATTCCAATTGGAGAATTCCATGGACTATACAGTTCATGGGGTCACAAAGAGTCAGACACAACCGAATGAATTTCACTTTCTTTCAATTTTTACCAAAAAAACCCAAGTCTGTTTAATAATTTGCATATCACTCTTATAGTTATTTTGTAAGATGATCTCTAAATCCTTAATCTTAATATTTCTAACTTTAGCATTATTTAGACATGTGTAATGGAAATTGAGCTCTTTTTACCTTATAAAGAAGATTTTGTTTTCATTAAACCCATGTACTTTACCACAGATGTCCTGTCTTTTTAAACTTTAATGTTTTGGCCAACCCACTGATGTTTTGGTTTTAATAAACAAACACCCATTCAAATTGCAGAATAAATAGAAAAATACTATAAAAATAGAAATTTGATTTTAAGCGCAACAAGATTTCATAGAATCCAAGACCCTAAAGAATAGTAGAGTTGCTCTTCTGGAAGAGCAAAGTCAGGTATACAAGGTGATCTTCTCCCCTCTCTGATTCAGAAATCCATCATTACTACTCTCTTCCAGCATCTTCACTTCCTTCTGTGATGGTTTGTCCTCTCTGTTCCTTTAACTTATCTCAGAACAGAGTATGACAACTTCATTCTCTTCAAATTTTAAAAGTTTTAGCTGAGCTCACAGGTGCCCTGGGGCTTTGCCTTCCCTAGCTTAATCATTATCACTAGGTTGATCATGTGGTCCTTGGCCTTCAGTAGAAGTACCCCCAGCACACAGCTGTGGACTGAACTGCAGAAAACTATGGGGAGGGTGGTGCTAGCTAAATTTGAAAAGTAGTCTTTTTGACTATGTTAAGAATTTTGACCTTTGTCCCCAAATCAGAGAATGGATTTATTTGTCATGTAATTATCACCTTTGCGCTTTGAAATGGTAATTCTAACTACAGGATGGAGAGTGAAGTTGAGGGGAATAGAGGGAAAAATGGGAAAATTTGAAAGATATTTAGAGTCAAGGTCATCAAGGACAAGTTCAGTTCAGTTCAGTCGCTCAGTCGTGTCCGACTCTTTGCGACCCCATGAACCACAGCACACCAGGCCTCCCTGTCCATCACCAACTCCCGGAGTCTACCCAAACCAACGTCCATTGAGTCGGTGATACCATCCAGCCATCTCATCCTCTGTCGTCCCCTTCTCCTCCTGCCCCCAATCCTTCCCAGCATCAGGGTCTTTACCAATGAGTCAACTCTTCCCATGAGGTGGCCAAAGTATTGGAGTTTCAGCTTCAACATCAGTCCTTCCAATGAACACCCAGGACTGATCTCCTTTAGGATGGACTGGTTGGATCTTCTTGCAGTCCAGGGGACTCTCAAGAGTCTTCTCCAACACCACAGTTCAAAAGCATCAATTCTTTGGCACTCAGCTTTCTTCACAGTCCAACTCTCACATCCATACGTGACTACTGGAAGAACCATAGCCTTGACTGGATGGACCTTTGTTGGCAGAGTAATGTCTCTGCTTTTAAATATGCTATCTAG